>OX244040.2:32964772-35364772 GCA_945859785.2 Tridacna gigas | reverse complement strand
CGACATCGATATGACTTAATCATTCAAAATGAGGCTCTCCACGTGGGGCTTGTCGGATTTGATAATGTTGCAGCTCTAAATGTGATCATAAAAACATCCAATCCCAAACTCGTGGAAGACGTTATCTGATGAGGAAAACAACATATGAATATTTTATCACATAAAACCTCCTCCAGCAGTGTAAACCCATGACTTATTTTCGATAATACACTGGTGTATTATCGTTTTTGGGGTCCCGGTTCTGATCAGTTTTTAGTCATGAGCACGTAAAGCCGGAGAAATCAGCCACAGCACGTACCGGAATTTATGCTGCTATGCCGTTTCGCGGAAAAATGACGTCATTGTTGCTGAGGCGTGTACGCGTGGAAAGTTTTTTATTTTCATGGGTAATAAAAACCAAAAAATGCAGCTGAAGTTTTTTAAATCAACAAAATTGCGGAAATAGGTGAAATTAACCCTTCTAGAAAATGTTTCATTCTATTTTCGGTGTAAATGTCAAAGAGCTATCTACTTGTGTATGTACACATTTGAAACCGAACTACAACTGTAAACATGGAACAGTGAACGGTAAAAAGGTTGCAGGTGATGATGCAGGATACTTATTTGTTTGTCATTCGTTTTCATGTGATAAATAGAATCTCACATTATCATTGTATTATCATTTTTATCAAACTCGTTGACTAAGGCTAGCGTCATATAATTTTAGTCAACTCGCTTGATAAAAATTATAATACATAAACACTCATGTAAGATCCTCTATATACAACATAGGCTGAAAAAAAAAGACGTGTGGATGATTACGATCAAAGCCCTGAGTAATGATCATACGACGCATTTATAGACAGTTTTGGGCCCATATTCACCAACCATTCCTAAGAACGTGCTCATTCTTATTCTCCAGATTTTTTTTAGATTTGAAAGCAACACAACTTCTGATTGGCTAAACCATTTGGTTTAGCCAATCAGAAGTTGTGTTACTTTCAAATTTAGAAAATCTAGGAGAGCAAGACTAAGGATATTCTAACAAAGACAAAGACTAAAAAGACTAAGGAAGGTTGGTGAATACCAACCCAGTATTAATATTTTGTTGGGGGATGTTTTGCCAAAACCCCATGATTATGCAGAATGAAATTTGCTACTACTTTATGTGTCTGTATATGTTTACTTCAATATTTTCGTAATCAGATCTTAGGTAAAGTAGGTACTCAGTTTCCCGCCGAATACTCATGTGATTTTCCGGACATGATCGCCGGCACTTAGGGTCATTTACGGAATATGCCGAGATAATTTCGGTTATTGCGATTTTTCACGATGATGAATAATGTTATATCTTGCCGTTTTGACTCCATAGAACGAAACATAATACAAAGATGAAAGATATACCCCGTAGCACCTCGCATACCTCTCATTAGCATAGTTACACATAAATTAGTCGAAATGTACTAAAACCCTCAAAGTTTCAAACAATCGATTATTATAGATCATTGACAGGTCCGATCGCATTACGAGTCAAGCATTCAAAGTGACGGATACGTCTTTCCCTTAAACGCATTACTGTAAATTACGACGTTTTGTTTTGTCTTTAAACGTCAAAAAACATTGAGGAGAGGGAGCAATTACTAATTGCAAGCAATTACCCTTTATCCCACAATGTTTCCATACAGTTGAAAAATGCCTTTCCGTTCCGATGATTCAAGAATTTACAAGTTGTAAAATCTGTAAAATTATTTTAATGGACTAAGTATACCTTTGACAGCGGTAAGTTATCGCGTCGTGTGTCTCAAGTAAAAGAAGCACAGATAAACATTGTGACAAATGGGTTTGATTCATCGCTTAATATATGAGCCGTGCTCTGGCAAAAGGGGGCTTAATGCATCTCCGTGATGGATGATTCTATGTAAGCCGCCATGTTACCATTGAGCCATAAAACCCATTTTCTCAAACAACTGTCTAAATCATGAGATAGTCTGGTCCTTTGACATACAGAAAATTGACAAATAGCGAAAAGTTTCGGCCCAGGTCAGCCTGCACGGACTGCGCAGGCTGACCTGGGTCGATACGTTTCGCGGATGCATTAAGCCCCCCTTTTCACAGAGCACGGCTCATATCGATTTTTCCAGTGCATTGAATATTCTTTGAACGTGGAATTATTATCTTCGCAGTTTAGGCTTTCTTTCTGGTTCGATTTCAACGCTATTTCCGAAGATATTTTCTAAACAGTTTACGATAGAAATATACCGCCGCAGTAAACCCTTACCCATCTGAGGAAACTGTGAAAAGGAGCTGGTAACGTTTGTTCCACAATATCATTTTTCCCCCTCTTCCTTCGAATGCCCAGTCTCTTTTGTTCACTCGTACCAGTAAGTGATAAGACATCAATTCTTTACCAAACGACGAAATTTTAGACTTGTCCATATCCGGAGAGCATTTGCAGCCGGTAGATATGAATGTGACGCAAAAATTGATTTGTTTTTTGGTTGGAAGGTCGTGAAACATTGTGGGTGGTGGTTATCTGCATTTTTCTCCTTTTCGCACTATCTTTTTCTTTAAACGTCTTCTCTGTTGAGATCGTTAAAACATGGGATTGTGTGACAAAGAGTTAACCCTTATCCTGCTAAATAAGTTACATGAAACTTTCAAGCTGATAGTAAAAAAACAGAATAAGTCTACTTCAAACTTATTTTTTGGAGCAAAATATCTTTCTATTGTTTTGTGCAGTCTGATCTTGATCTACGCTATCTACAAAAGGTCAGTGAGTCGCGCTTAGCGGCCTAAGAGTTAAATACTGATTGCATAGCAATGGTTTAATATGAAGGACAATGAACCAGGCAACGGAACATCAAACTTGCCCATATTAGAAGCTTTAGCAGGCCAAAAAAATTATGATGGGCTCAAATGATTGGATTTTTCTTAAAAGGTTTGAAAACAACGTTGGAAAGGGAGAAATGCTCATAACAAGCATTTTCCACTATTTCACTACAATGTTTTGATTGTGATGTATACACGGTACCAATAGATGAAAGAGTTTGAAAACAAAAAAACAAAACAAAAAAAAAAAAAAAAAAAAAAAAAAAAACAGGTGATTGATATTGTAGGTAAACTTTTTTTTTATAACTTCGAAAACTTTGAACATACATTAATATTTAAGGACAGTACCAATAAGAACCTACACTTGCAATCAGGGATCGTATACATGTATAACATTGTAAATAGACTGTACGAGATATATGATTCCAGTTATGGTGCAATAGCAAACACCATAAACACTGTAGGAAAGAGACTACTGCCCCTCATTTTTTTTTTTTTTTCATATTTCAATCCATACAGACATTTTGGGTCATGCTCTGTGAAAAGGGGGTTTAATGCATCTGCGAAAAGTATCGACCATGTCTAACAATCAAGTGACTCATGAGGTAGAATGGTCTTTTAAGAAACAGAAAATTTACAAATAGTAACATGTTTCGATCCATGTCAGCCTGTGCGGACTGCGTAGGCTGACATGGATCAAAACTTTTTACTATTTGTAGATTTTTTGTGTGTCAAAGGACAATTCTACCTCATGATTCAGTTGGTTGTTAGACCGGCAAAATGGATTTTATGCAAGCATAATTATGAAATGTCTTGCTTGGTATTATGCATTACGGAGATGTATAAACCCTCTTTTGTCAGAATAATATTTGTTTTCTTCCCCCTTTTTCACATTCTGATATCCATTTGATATGTGTAGTAGTCAATTACAGGAAAGAAGTTGGTCTGTACCACAAACAGATAAAGTACATGTACATGCTCTTTACGTGAATGACCGAAACAGATCTAACATTTTTTTTACCCGCAGTATGCTATATTTGGAGAACTTTAAAGACAAATGACAAAATTTAGACTGGTCGAATTTGAAAGTATTTTCAGGCCACAAATTAAAGTTGTGCAAATGATGGGATTTGTATTAGAAACTTTAGACTTGAAACGTCGTGGAAAAAGGAGAAAATGCTGAAAACCACAATATTTTCAAAGACCCTTTCCTTAAAACAAGGGTCAACAAATAGAACTTCACATGTTTTTGTTTAAAACTTAAACAAATTCTTTTGTTCTGTCTTTTTTTCCCCGAGAACAGTTTATAACAAGACACTGAACTTATGACCGCCCATGCTTGGGTGAAAAATGGCGAATAACGAATAACTTGAAAAAAGAAAAGATACTCAATTTCAGATGTTATTTAAAACACGAAGCGAGAAGCCACCGGGAAGCTACCGTATATCAGGGATCTTATATAAGATCCCTGCGTATATCGTTCACATAGTAATGATAGAAACAAGTCATAATCGAATAGAAATACTCTGCTAGTATATATATTTTTCTATACCAACAAGTCTAGTCAAACACTCCGAGATGTTGGTGAAAGAGGAGAAAACCGAAAAGGTTGCACAGAGAGAGAGAGAGAGAGAGAGAGAGAGAGGCAGCTTCTTTTTGAAAAATTGTAAAACAACGATCATCCAATGTGGTACGAAAAAGGCAAGGAGCGAATAGTATTTGGTACGAATAGTCGCTTAATACGAGTAATCTCCCTTCTGTAGACCCCGGCATGAATCGAAACGAAGACTGGCATTACAAACAAATATTAAAGAAGTATGGATGACTGTTGTGTGCATCATATAGAATTCGGTGTGCGAAATGGAGAGGAGTTTCAGCGAAAATTCATTCAACATTACAAGTTCTCCCTTGCTGCCACACGACTAAATAGATTTGTAAGACAGTGGCTGTTGACGTCCGGAAAGTGCAGGGTGCTTCTTACGCAAGAGTTAACAAACGGTGCAGACGACCAATATTCAGTCGGCTGGAGACACGATCGGAACAGTGCAGTTGCAAACAAGCCAAACGATTTTGATTCTGTGTTTAATGTAGCGCTAAAAGTGAAAAATATACAAAAAGTAGTGGACAACTTGTCAAGGTCAAATGTTGAAATCATTCGCCCGGTGAAATCACTCGGAGACAGTCATGGAACAGTTCAGTTTGCTGTAGTTAGAAGCATAATAGGCAATGTTGTACATACTTTAATTCAAGATGATGGCTATACTGGTTTATTTTTACCTGAATTTAAGCCAGAAACCACATTATGTGCTAAATCGACTAACCCTGAGACTTTAGTGACTCATTTTGATCATGTAACATTTGCATGTAATTGTGGTGATTCCAACACAGTTCTTGACTGGTATGCCCGCTGTTTTGGAATGAAGCGGTTTTTGATGAACAGGTATTCTTTAGGCATTTACTTGTTAAAAGACCAAGGATATTACATACAGCCATAACTTGAATTGAACTTCACACCTTTTGTCAACAGAGCAAGTGTTCTTTCAACCTAGCTACCTAGATAGCCAAACACCACTGCTATCAGTTTTACTATTATATCCTTCTCCTTTAAAGTTTCAGGAGCTACCCCACTTCCTAGTAAGGACTACAGGTTCTGCCTGCCTGCACACACAAATGATTAATATCCTCATCCATGGTTCGCACAGGTCTTGAAAAACCCTTAAATTTGACTTCAGTCTTGAAAAACCCTTGAAAATGACGAGAAGCCTTAAAAAACCCTTAAAAAGTATAGAAAGTCCTTGAAAAACCCTTAAATCTAAAAATCGTAAAGCACAATGCACCGAATATCCAGGTGACGTGATCGAAGAAAGTTTGCAAAGAAACCCATATTCCTTCAGATCTTCTTACAAGTGAGTATATACAGTAACAAGGAAGAGCACTGTCTACACATATTTTGATGATATAATTTGATATTGCGTCATATCACACTTGGTTTTTCAGACTGGTGGCTGACCATATACTTCAGTTTTAGTAGGAAGTCGGGTACCATTACCTTATCGCTAAGAGCGTCTGTTCACAGTGATCGTTATCATATGCGTCAGCCATTTGTAAAAAGGTCGTCTGTATTGAGTTGCAGAAATGGGGAAATGTATATTTAACAGAAATTAGTTAGCGGATCCCATGTACAAACACTAGGTACGAGAATTTAAAAGGTATAAATGGTGGACACGCTTTTGCAATAAAATAAGGTTAGACAGTAAACCTGTTACAGTTTTGACAGTTGCTTTTACTTTTTCCAAATAATAAAGCATTTGTTACTTATCTTATGCATCAGTCAGTCATAGATTCTTTATACAACATAATGTGCCAACATAATCAAGGTAAAATTTGGATTGTTATTGTATATAGCCATGTCCATATAAAGACCTTAATTTGTATTCCAAAAGCCTTAAAAAGCCCTTGAAAAACCCTTAAATTTTCCCTGAGAAATTCTGTATGAACCCTGTCATCACCTTTATAGTAGAACAAAGGTGTGAGAGTGGCACTAGTTAAAGACTCTAACCTTTGACCATTGCTCTCAATATAACAACAGTATAAATTCATTCAGGCGTATGATTGTTCATCAGAGATAAAGGAAACAGAACTGTTCTTATTTCCCAAGGGTTAAATGAAAAATATATATTTTTCTTTAACATAAGAATTGTACACATATGTTCATGAATACAAGAATCAATTTAAAGTTTTGTTCCAGTAGTTCAGATATATCTCTATAAATTTAAAAAGAAATGTTGATTGTTCTTAGATTTGCAAGAGCTAATTTGATTCACTATATAATTTCAGAGAAGAAGATGAACAGAGTGGTTTTGTGATTGACACAGAGGACATTGGTTTGCGACTAAAGGCCTTTGAGTACTGGAAATGTGCTGAGACGGGTCTGACATATAGTCACCATCCAGAAAGTATAAAATTTGTGATTGCAGAGGCTTTACCAGAACAAGGTGCTAGAAATGGATAGTCTCAGCTTTTAATCAGAACAATAGATACATGTAGTTTTTTCAAATTCATCGTAGATACAGTATTTATTCTTGACATGCTAAAGGCAGCAGTTCTTTTGCAAACAGGGAAGATTAAGATTAGTCTACACAGAACTTGCAGTCTTATCTTTAGTTTTTATTGTTTGATAGTGTGTTTCATGTAGGATCTGACAGTTGGCATTTGAGATAAAATTTTACGTTTGGCTTTTGCAAGCTTAATAACATTTTTTTTTAGACAAGTTCAATAAAGTTTTATCTCAAGAGTCAATTAACGTTTGATTCTTTTAACACAAACTAGTAACTGTATATCTAGAATTATAGGTCATGATGTATGTAAAAACAGGCCTCAAAAGTACATGTGCATGCATAATGAAAATTACATGAAGCCGATTCACTTCTTTGACCGATACATTACAGATGAAAAAAAGTTCCAAGGAAACTTGCATTAATGATTTTGGTTTTAATTGAAAGATGATAAAATTCACAACTTTGTCATGATTATCAATTTGACAGTTAATTTTGAAAAAAACAGTTGGGTCAGCAATGTCGTGGAAAAGAGGTGTATGCATGATTACAGAGTGTTGACCAGTTACGGCACTATTAGCTTGTCTCAAACATGTATAAGATAAGAAAATTTTTAACCCTTTACCAAACAATCACATGTTTTCATGTCCCTGAGAAAGAGGCCTTTTGAAAACATTGTGGGAAAAAGAGAAAATGCTGGTAACCAGCATTTTCTCCCTTTCCCACTATGTTTTCTACCCTGTCAAAAAACCTTAAGTTCATTTGAACCACTTTCAAATTTGTCGTCTGCAGATGCTTTCAATTTGGAAGGGGCTAAATTTTTTTCATTTGGTAAAGAGTTAATGACTGTATTTTACTGAAAACAATGGTTGTTATGTACGGTAATAAATATTTTTACTCTATACCATATGACAAAATTTTGGACTGGGCCATAGCATTTGCAGAAGACAAATGTTGCTGTCTGAAAAGGAAAAAAAACATTGAGGGAAAAGGAAAAACAGCTGGAAGCTGGATTTTCTCCTACTCCAGCAATGGTGTCAGAAGCTGTCATCCTCAAAGTTGTTTAGAGTTGGAAATGTGCCTTAACTCTTTACCAAACAACTAAATTTTGGACTAGACCAAATTGAAAGCATTTGCAGACGACAAAACAAATGTAGGTCAAATGACTGTTTCTTTCTTTGATAGGGAAGAAAACATTGTGGGAAAAGGAGAAAATGCTGGTGACCAGCATTTTCTCCTTTTCTCACAATGTTTTCAAAAGCCTGCTTCTTCAGGGTCATTAAAACTCAGGATTGTGTGGTAAAGAGTTAAAGGGTTACACAAAACAAACTTGAATTTGCCATGACTTATGAAATGATGTTGATAAGTCTCAAAACTAGTTCTAAACCCATTTACTTTTTACAACAAAATCCTGAGGGCCGAGTTTTAAATACCTTGCTGAAAATAGATTTTGAAAACATTGTTGGAAAAGGAGAAAAAGCTGTTAACCAGCATTTTCTCCTTTTACCAGAATGTTAACTATCCTTCAAAAGACATAATTATTTCATGTTTTGAGTAACATTATATTTGTCATCTGCACATGCTTTCTGTTTGGACAAGCCTAAAATTTTGTCATGTGGTATAAGGATTAAGGGTTGAGCTATCCTTAAGTCACCAAATTGACAATGAAGAGCAAGATCAGCATACATGAAATCTGATCTCATCTTTGATCTGCACTGTCCAATATATTTCAGTATATTCTGGCAGGAGCAGTCTTTAAGATAGCAGTATTTAGCCTTGGTTCTTATTTTTTTGACTGAAAATGTTCATATTTATTTGGCACTCTAAAGGCTACAGTATAATCTTGAAACATGCGTCATGAAATGTATGAAACTCCGAGGTCCAGATAAGTGTAGAGTTTTGAGTCCTAGCTTCGTTCCTTTCAATTTCACTATTATAACCTATATTGTTGGCACTCATTAGAATTGGCTTGATAACATGATTCTAATGAGCACCCACAACATAGGTTTGAGTGAAGAACAAAGGTGATATTAGTATTTGAACCTCAAATGTGCTTTTCCTCATATGGACATGTACCTCTAAACACTGTTACATACACACAGGTCCCAATCAAGTTGACACCTTTCTACATGATCACAAAGGTCCTGGCATACAACATATAGGTCTACACACTACAGACATAATACACACTGTGAGCAACTTGAAAGATAATGGAGTAGAGTTTGCTGAGCCCCCATACACATACTACACAGAGGTAAGAGTTGCTTCTTTCTAAAAGCTACAAAATTTTCAACTGGTTCACATTCAAAGCAGTTGTAGATGACTAAATAACTGTGACTCAAAAATTGAAATTCGTTTTAGAAGGGGGAGAAAACAATGTGGGAAAAGGAGAAAATGTTGGTTACCATCATTTTCTGCTTTTTCACACACTGTTTTCAGAAGGCTTTTTCTTCAGGGTCATTAAAAATCGTGATTGTGTAGTAAAGAGTTAATGGACCTCTGTCATAGCATTACTATAAATAGTCAAGAAACTGTGGGGGGGGAGGGGGCACAATTTTTTGGTCATGCACCATCTGAAAAGTTGTTGACTTTTTATAATTCTAAGATTTTAGACTACAGATCATGACCATGATGAGTGTGAGGGATGATTGGGTTTTAAATGTGCATGAATACAGTCAGCTTTGAACCACAAATTTAATGTACATGTATGTGTTTTTCAGGGATAAAACTACTACTTGCAGCCAAAAAAATGGGGAAACCAAGGACCTAATAGCAAGTTTTAACCCTTTACCACACTATCCTGTGTTTTATCGACCCAGAGGAAAGAAGCTTTTGAAAAAGATGTTGGAAAAGGAGAAAATGCTGGAATCTAGCATTTTCTCTTTTTCCCGCAATTTTTTCCAACTATTCAAAAACAAATTTCATCTTTAAAGCTACATTACATTTGTCGTCTGCAAATGCTTTGAATTGAGACAAGTCTAAAATTTTGTTGTGTGGTAAGGAGTTAATCCTTCCACAATATGATGCTATGTTTTTTACGACCCAGAATCAGGACCACTTTTGAAAACATTGTAGGAAAAGAAGTAATGGCTGGTATCGAGCGTTACTCTCCTTTCAAAGAAAAATTTTATCATTTGCACCTCTTGAAAATTTTCATCTATTAAAACTGTCAGTAAGGACAAGTCTGAAACTTTGAGTTATTGACAGTCATATAACCCTTTCCCATGCAATCCCGAGTTTTAACAACCCTGAGAAAGAAGGCTTTTGAAAACATTATGCTGGTAACCAGCATTTTCTCCTTTCCCCACAATGTTTTCTACTTTTCCAAAGACAAGTACTATCATTTGAAAAGCATTTGAACTGTTGTCTGTAAATTCTTTCAATATGGATGGGTCTAAAATTTTGCCATGTAGGAATAGGCCAGCCACGGAAACCTATCTATATATGGTTGATGTCATTTATATACCAATAGGTGGGCAAGCTAGAAGAGATATGTGATGTAGGAGAGAATATTGACATCTTACGGGAACATGGCGTATTAGTGGATGCAGAGGCTGACCCTGGGGACATTGTGAATGGTGGTGAACAGATTACTGGCACAAGGTGGGGGACCCATAGTTGTCTTGTTTTCTGGGCCCGTATTCACCAACCATTCATCTCAAGAATTTTCAAAATTTGAAAGAATCACAACTTCTGATTGGCTAGACCAAACGGTTTAATCAATCAGAAGTTGTGTTACTTTCTGAATCTAAAATAAGGCTAAGAATGAAACCAAGAATGGTTGGTGAATACAGACCCTGGAGATTTTTGTATTTGTAAATCAATTGGACTGTCACACTTTTTTTTTTTAAAGCTTGCACACGAAAAATCATTTAACTCATTACCAAAAAGGTAACTGTTAGACTTGTCTGAATTCAAAGTATAAGCAGATGGCAAATTTGACATAGGTCAGATATTGAGATTGGTCATTAACCCTTTACCACACAATCCCAAATTTTAACAAGCATAAGATAAAAGACTCATAAAAACATTGTTGGAAAAGGAGAAACTGCTGGTAACCAGCATTTTCTTCTTTTTTTTTTTCCACAATATTTTGTACCCTATCAAAGACAGAAATTGTCACATGAGCTACGTTTAATTTGTCGTCTGCAAATGCTTCTAATTTGGTAGAGTACAAAATGTTATCATTTGGTAAAGTTTTAAGAGATAGAAAACATTGTTAGAAAAGGAGAAAATGCTGGTTTACCAGCATTTTCTCCTTTACCCTTTACCCAGTGTTTATTTCAAAATGCAAGCCCTCTCAGGGTCTCTAGAACTCAGGGTTGTTTGTTAGAGCATCAAGTTATTATATTTCTTTTTTCAATTCAGTTATTTGTTCATTATATTCGTTGCATTTGATCATAACAATCATCATTTAACCCATGTGTTAAACCCTTTATCAAGAGATCCTGTGTTTTGATGACTCTATGGAACAGGCCTTTTGAAAATATTGTTGGTAAAGGAAAATGTGTTGGTAAACAACATACTCTCCTATTTTGAAATTGGTTTCTACCCTTTCAATTAAGAATTCCATCATTTGAGCCAAATTTATCCATATGGAAAATAAAATTGAGCAATGTTCTTGCAAAAGGGGGCTTAATGATATCAAGCAAGCCATCACATGATAATCCATAGTAGCCACTTTTTTTAATAGCTGACTGAATCATGAGGTAGACTAGTCCTTGGATACACAGAGAATTGACCAATAGTGAAAAGTTTCAGCACAGGTCAGCCTGCGCAGCCTGACCTGGGCCGATACTTTTCACAGATGGATTAAGCCCCCTTTTCACAGAGTATGGCTCAAATATTGTTACTTCAAGACTGTTCTGTTTTGCCAGAATGTCTTACAAAATATCAGTCTACATCCTAGAGCGCACTCCATGTCGTCTGATCTTGATCTACATTGTCTTCAAAAAACAGCTAAAATTGTGCTCAGTGCTGCAAATGTTACAGATTCATGAAAAAAGTACAAGTACCACTCAGTCTCTGTCAAAAGGGGTTTTAATGTATCTCTGTGATGCACTATACCAGGCAAGTCATCACATTATTATGGATCCATAAAGTCAATTTTGTGTAACTACCAACTGAATTATGAGGTAAACTAGTCCTTTAACATGCGGAAAATTGACCAATCGCAAAAAGTTAGGACCCAGGTCAGCCTGTGCAGACCGCATAGTCTGACCTGAGTCTGTACTTTTTGTGCAGATGCATTAAAACCCCTTTTTCATGGGGCCGGAGGATGACTCATTTTATAACCAACTCTATATGACATTGCTATTTATATTGCAGATATTTAATGCAGAAATTCACGAAGCCACTCTTTGATAAGAACACCTTTTTTTTGGAGATCATACAGCGTGTTGGAGCCCGGGGGTTTGGGTCAGGCAACATCACAGCATTATGGAGATCTGTGCAAGCCTACATCAACAGTAAAGAAAACCAAGATTGATGAATAGTTGGTCTAGTAAGAGAATAAAGTGATACACTAGTAATTATATTGTCATTGTTGGTAATCTTTTTTGACATTTTGGACTGTTGCAGATGACAAAATGTGTAAAATATTGCGAGAAAAGGAACAAAACTATTAAATTTGTAAACATATGCTCCTTTTCCCAAAATGTTACTGGTAAATCTGAAGTCACATATATACCATGCTGAGTGAAAAGGGAGCTTAATGCATTTGCAAAAAGTATCAACTCAGGTCAGCCTGCGCAGTCCGTGCAGGCTGACCTGGGTCAAAGGTTTTTGCTTTAGGTCAATTTTCTGCATGTCAAATGCTCAATTTACCTCCAGATCAAGTCATTGTTAGACTAAATGGATATTTATGGATCCATAACTCTATGATAACTTGCTTGATATAAGCCCCCTATTGCCAGAGCATGGCTCAATTATATACTGTTGTGTGCAGATGCTTTTAATGTGGACCTGTCTAAAACTCTGTTGTCTGGTAAGAATTAACTGATTATTGTACCATAGACTGGGACCCAGATCATATTAACCATTTATCACACAATCCTGAGTATAAACAGCCCTGGAAAAGAGTGTTTTTGAAAACGTTGTAGGATGAGAATAAAATGCTATTTATCAGCATTTTCAATGTCTCCCATGATGTTTCTACACTGTCAGTGCAAAATTCCATCATTTTAGCAACTTCTAACATGTCTGTAAGTGCTTTTTTCCCAAAAGACAAATTTTGGACTGGTCCAAATTGAAAGAGTTTGCAGACGACAATTTCAAATTTGATGAAAATGGCAGAAAGGTCTCAACAACGGTAGAAAACACTGTGGAAAAAGGAGAAATTGCTCGTTACGAGCAATTTATCCTTTTTCCACAGTGCTTTCAAAAGACTTGTACTGCAGACATGTGAAAACCAGGGCTTGTTTGGGAAAGGGTTAATACAGACTAGTCTAAAATTTTGTCATCTGGTAAAGAGTTGATTTAATCCATTTTGTTTATATACTGTTGGTCATATGGCCAACAATATCCCATTCTGATGATTTATTAACTCAAATGATAGTAATTTGGACTTGTCCGAAACCATATCATTTGCGGATGACAAATAAATGTGACTAATTGGGCAGGACTCGTCTTTGAAAGGGTAGAATTAGTGTTGGAAAAGGAGAAAATGCTGTTTATCAGCATTTTCTCCTTTTTCCACAATAATTCATAAGCCTTTTTCATCAGGTTCATTAGAGACCGAATTGCGGCCAAAAGTAAACAGTGTGCTTGTTAAAATGCATTTAAATTAAAGCATGTAAAAGCATGTAAAAGTATGGAAATTATTGAGAAGATGACAAAGAGGATTATTATAATTTTTTTTTTTGTGAAAGATCAAAATCCATTTCATCGAGTGAACATCGGCAGTAATATTTTCACGAGTGGCACATTTACAAGTGAAAATATTGCCAGTGATGTTCCTGAGATGAAATAAATTTCGATCTTTTATAAAAAAGAAAAATATACTGTTTTCAGCACTCTTTTTCTACTGAAAAAAGATTTGTTTTTGCAGACAGTGTAGATCAAGATCAGGCTGGATTAATATTTTACATCCCTAACAAAAACTGCAGCTCATTTTTACCAATTTCAAACTTTCTATTTTCAGTTACTTTCTGTTTGGAAGAGAGTCAACAGTTGGTTGTTTGGGAAAGGGTCAAAATGGTGTTTTTGATGATTGCATATTGCTATTGACCTCAGTTTTTAACTGATCATTTGTTATTTGAGTTATTTGAAAGAAGATCTGAAAGAGATGTAACATTGTCATTGATGTCTGCCTATCTTTCATTGATAATCTGTTTCGTTTTGTTGTTAACTAGACAATTTTCTGAAAGTCTGATTCATATATTTGCTTAAAGGTCCAAAATGTTGGTTTGCTGAACAGTTCAAATCATGAACCTTTTGGCCTTACAGTTAATTGGATCTTTTTTGCCTTCTTTTACCTTGGATCTGTTGGTCTTTTTGACCTACATTTAAAATGAGCCCATGATTTTATTCTTGTTTTGAACCTTTCAGTATTATTTAATTTTGACCTTTTAATCATCCAAACAAGTGGAAGAGCCAAAGATCTTAATCACAAGTTGAGCAAAAGATCCAAATCGGTAATATGCTTAAAGATCTAAATCAACAATAGTCCAGGGGTCAAAGCTAGTGTTGATAAAAGTCCAGATAAATATTAGGGCAAATACTCCAGATAAGTGGTAGGCCAAAAGCTCCAGATCAGTAGTAGACCAAAAGGATCCCAATTAACAGTGGACAAGAGCCCAAGCAGCTGTGTTGATATCAGAATCAAAATTTGGTCTCTAGGTCCAAATAAATGGCTTGCTTAAACATCCAGGTCGGTGGTTGACCACAACTTGGTCAAAATGGAAGGTAAATTTTCCGAATCATAAGCAGGCCATACTTTAAAATTGGCACTTGATTGAAAGATTGAGATTGAAGTTCCAACCAAACAGTAGGCCTAAAGTCCAAATCATTAGAGGCATGTGGGTTCTGTGTAGACAGCAGACCAAAAGGTCTTAATTACAGACGGACCAAATATATAAAGCCACAGAAGCCTAAACAAGTCAAAAGACCCAAATCTATGGAAGACCATGAGGTCCAATTGAAAGGTCCAGGTAAAGGCCTGCCATTGAATAGGGTCTTTTGGTCTTCAATTGGTTTGGAGCAGTTAGCTTAATTTTGGTTGGAAATGTATATCGGTTTTACATGCATGTGCAATGTATTTGACCCCCTTTAAGTATAAACTTTATATCGGGAAATACTGTGAGGAAACAGATCTACCGATCCACCATAATTTTTTCAAAATTTTTCAACTCTTGTAGCCAGCATTTATTTTCCTTTTTCCACAAAGTTTTCTACCCTTTAAAAGATGAATTCCATCATTTACGAGGGACACTTTTTAAGTTCGTAGAGTAGGGCGGTCTTTTTAAAACCGCTTGAAATATCAAAATTTTATTTATCTAAGACCTTCGAAATATGCCCCGTCTGCCTCCACACACATTTCACACCGATCTACCCATTTCCGGAACGCCGCCCGGTAGTCCTCTTTAGGTATATGTTGCAGACACTGGTAGACCGCACTGCCTATACCACAACGGGATTCAAAACGGTGCCCTGCCAGCATTTCCTTTAGTCTTGGGAACAACCAAAAGTCACAGGGGGACAGGTCAGGGCTGTATGGGGGATGATCTAAGACATCGAGCCCAGATTCTTTCAGATATTCCTGTACCGTAGCGGATTTATGGGCCGGTGCGTTATCATGGAGTAATTTGATGCCGCGGACACCGGTGCGCGGTCTGCGTTTCTGATAGAAATCAACAAGTTGAGTAAGAACACTTTCTCTGTAAAACTTTCCAGTGACAGAACTACCTTTCGGGACTGGAATTTGAAGGACTGGACCTTTCGAATCAAAGAATATCGCACACAACATGCGATTTGATGTTTTGCAACGGCGCGCAATGACAGGTCTGTCGCCCTCAGATGAAACCCAAACCTTATTTTTAGCCTTAGAATCGGGTTGAAAATGATAGATCCAGGTTTTATCACCTGTAACTATCTCTTCCAAACGACGTGGGTCACATTTATCATATTTTTCTATAACTTACGATGCAAGTCTAACCCGACTTTGTTTCTGCTCGTCAGTGAGCAAATGGGGCACCCAGCGCGCGCAGATCTTACGTAGCCCAAGTCGTTCACGTAAGATCTTCAAAACATTTGACGAATGAATGCCACTTAATTCTTCTATCTCTTGCACGGTATAACGTGCGTCTTCCTCAATTAACGTTTTCACAGTAGCAGCGTTCTTTTCCGTCAAAACGGAAACCGGCCTACCCACCCGAGGGTCATTTTCAATTGACTCCCGACCATCATTAAAACGACGTACCCACTTGCAAACTGTAGCATATTTTAAAGCACCATTCCCATAAACTTTTTGCAAATCAGCATGAATTTCTGTTGGCGGAAACCCGAGCTGTGCTCGAATCTTACAATATACCCTCTGTTCAGGGATTTTTCCATCCATATTGAACGCTATATTTTACTATAGTGTATAAAACCACGTGTTGAAAATACCCAGAGCAGCGCGCACGTGGACCTCGTGCGCCGCATACCGTGACACCGTTCGAGAGAGGAATGAATACGCAAGTTCTGTGTAAAAAATCGTGCAACTTCATAATCGCGTTAAAAAGTTATAGGCTTACTCCACGAACTTAAAAAGTGTCCCTCGTAAACCAAGTTCACACTGTTTACACTGTTGTCAGCCAATACTTTCAGTTTTGATAAGCCTAATATGTTGTTTTGTAAAGTGTTAACCCTTTACCATGCGACAAAATTTTAGCCTTGTCCAAATTGAAAGCATTTGCAGACGACAATTTTAATGTGGCTCAAATGGTGCAAATTTTCTTTGATAGGGTAGAAAACATTGTGGGAAGAGAAGAAAATGCTGGTTACAATGTTTTGGAAAGGCTTCTTTCCCAGGGTTGTTAAAAGGCGGCATTGTGCAGTAAAGGGTTAAAATACAATGTACAGGGTTCTCCCAGGCTAGCTGAGATGAAAAATGTTGTCGGGTCAGGATCCTGATCTGAACTCCACTGGCAGGGCTGGTCATGTGGAATTGACCTTTGGCATGTCACGCAGTCCCAGCCAAGCACCAGTGAGAGCTAGTAATGACACAGATAAGTAGTCCTTTACCACTCAGTCCCGACTTTTAACGATCCTGAAAATTAAAGTTTTTGAAAACATTGTGGGAAAAGGAGAAAATGCTGGTAACCAGCATTTTCCCCTTTTCCCACAATGTTTTCTACCATTCCCAAATCAAGTTTCAATTTTTAATTCACATTTCCTTTGTCGTCTGCAAATGCTTTCAATTCGGACAAGTCTGTATTATTGTCGTGTCGTTGGTACAGAGGTAAGTCTTGCCCTAGTAGCTCATTGGCACAGTGCATGCAAGCAATCAGGGTCCGTATTCACCAACCATTCTTAAGAGCGTTCTCAGTCTTGTTCTCCAAAATTTTCCAAATTTGGAAGTAACACGCCCTCTGATTGGCTAAACCATTTGGTTTAGCCAGTCAGAGGTTGTGTTACTTTCAAACTTGGAATACCTTGGAGAATAAGTTTAAGAACGTTCTTCAGAATGATTGGTGAATACGGACCCAGTGAGTGGTGAATTTGAACCAAGACTCTTGGCAAAGGTCTTCTCAAGGCTTATCACTTTTAACAATTTTTTAGACTTGTCCAAATTGAAAGAATTTGCAGATGACAAATTATATGTCGCTAAAATGATGGAATTTCTCTCTGAAAGGATAGAAAACATTGTGGAAAAAGGAAAATGCTGGTTTCCAGCTTTTCTCCTTTTCCCAAAGGCTTTCAAAAGCCATCTTCTTCAGTGTCTTTAAATGGTTGTTGGATGATGTTTTACGGCGTTTCAACATTATTTTAGTCATGTCAGGGCGACAGCTCACATATTCCTGTATTTTCTTGGTTTCACCAGTACTAGGCTAGGGCTCTGAAGTGTCTTGCCCAAGGACTCTCCCACGAAAAAAATCCAGTGGATCCAGTGAGACTCGAACCCGGGGCCTCCAGGTCACGAGTCCTACACTCTACCACTGAGCCACTCGGGACCCTGAGGATCGTTTAAACTCCGAATTGTTTGGTATGGGTTAATTAAAACTATGTTGACAGGATTTATATCCCTTTCACCAATTTCATATTAGTGTTTAAGCTTTACATGGAAAACAGCAAGCGACTTTGGATTTTTGGGCATAATGAAAGAAGCAACAGAACCCCCCCCCACACACACACACATACTTTTAAAAGTCTTTTTTTTTAATGGTTAGAAATGTAAATTTGAATTACAGAGAGGGCTGTTGGAGTTAAAGGGAGCTATTCAGATAGTTGTTATCCCAGCAAACTTAAAAGAAAAAAGATTTATCACAGAATTTAGTATGACGATGTCTGGCAAATCATCAGTAAAGAAGAAAGACATACCCCACGTAAGAGAAACATATTTTTCAGTGGTACTTACTTGATGGACTAAGTAATCATATAATTTTTTTTTTTTTAGATTTAGCGCCAGAGCTTTGCAAAGACTTGTTGGAATGTCACATGGTCAATAGTACTCGTCGTTTACAAGGATTCGTATTCAAATCACTGAGATAATGTGTTCTCTGATGTAATGAAAAACAGACTACAAAATGACGATCCTTATATTTAAACGCCCAAAATTTCACTTTTTTACCATATGTAACCGTGCAGTTTATATGATTGCAAAGAAAACCTATATCAAGTTGTTTTTATCCGTGATTCACGGAATAAAAACTGAATAGGTCCCTTTAAAAACTGACGAAATCAAACATAAATAAAGTGCAATCCTGTAGAAAATATAATGATGAAAGGAGAAATTAGTTTTGAATTCTTCACTTGCTGCGGGCACTACGGTCTTTTTAGCGGACTATGTAGATCAAGATCAAACTGCGCAGAAAGCGCATATAATCTTGGTCCACACTGTCCGATGAATTTTCGAAGAGATATTTATCTAAGAAAAGCTTGAAATTGCATATGTGCCTCTACTATTGACAGGAAAGAGTCCATTTTACACTGCTCAAAGTTTTTAAAGGGGCATCTAACCTGAATTTTGATCACAAGCAGATTTTTTTATGTTAACATGGGTCCAATATCTTTTGCTTGTCAATTAAATGTGCCTCTACACTATCATAAATCAGAGCAACAATTTTAACGGAAATGTTTTAACATGTCACCTTGCCATGTACAAGAACTGTCCCAGGTGTCATGATTTACATGATCTGTTTTTCTCTTGTAGTTATGATCTTGAGACAATATAAATGAAAATTGGAAAATCCAATCCAAAATGTTTGGCAAAAACTGCAGAAAAATTTCCTGATACTATGGCTTATCAGGATTTGAAATCAAACAAGAAGAGCAGGAAATAGCTGAATTCTTGAACATACGGGATGAAAATTCAGAGACATGAAAGATTATGATTATTTTGTCATATTTTTGCCCCTTTAATGTTTTTGAGGAGTATAATTTCAATTTGGTTAGTACACAAAGAGTTAAGGAGGTGTGTCCCTCACGCAATGTTATTAAAGTCTTGTAAGTAAAGCTAATTCGTCGTCTACTCTGTCGGTAGATGTGTGACCTCTACATGTGGTTACATGTATACGCTATTTGCTAGGTATACCATCAATAGGGACACCAGGATCAAGACCGACCACGACTGGACATTCGGCGCTGCTCCTAACACTGTAAAAAAAAAGATGTAAAAATCTTTGAACTGCACGAAAAAATGCCTAGTGGGAATGTCACATGGTCAATGTCTTAATCAACCAGAGAGAAGGCTTGGATTTTAGACTCAGAACAGTCAATAATCAATCCGTTGTCTGCGCATGTCAATATTCTTCGTAGATTTGATCTGTCTGCAATGGCGCACCACATTCCTGTACAGGACAAATATTAATACGCGATGCGTACATTGCCGCTTAAAAAGTGCAGGCGGAAAATGGCAATAAATAATACGTCCGTGGAAAAATCAAGCCAGTTTTTTTCTACAAATTTCTCAAAAAATGAAATGATTTCAAGCGGGGAAAATACTTTTTTTTTGAAAACACCAAATGTTTACTGCAAATCTCTATAGACAGTTTCTAAATATAGACATGGGGAAAACCGGGATTTATTTAACAG
This sequence comes from Tridacna gigas, assembly GCA_945859785.2. Taxonomy (NCBI): domain Eukaryota; kingdom Metazoa; phylum Mollusca; class Bivalvia; order Cardiida; family Cardiidae; genus Tridacna; species Tridacna gigas. The sequence goes on along the minus strand of OX244040.2, from coordinate 35,344,676 downwards.
ACTGACAACAAAAATAACACCCCCAGCTTGCTTGGCTTATACCGGGGCTTTTCCCAAGCTTATAGGGGTTGGTGCATAGGTTATATACTAGCTAACCATAGCTGGATGAATCGTCCAAGGTAGGTTTTAGTGAGTAAACGTATCTTTTATTTTGAAATTCGTTGCATTGATTGTCGCCTTGAAAAGTAGTCCGGTTCTGTAACGAGAATGTCTATATCGGGTTATGTACATGTATTTGAAAAATACCACCTAGCGGAAGATAATGATACCCAATCGTAACCGTTCGTAATTTGAAATATTTTTTTTTGCCATAGACTGCTGAATATATCAAATGCGATATCGTAAAAAGTTAACATAACCGTTGCTGTACATTTACGTCTTGTTCTAGGTTTAGAATGTAACGGAATATCTCGGTGGCTAAACCGGGTTTACAATGATTTGGTGTAGCCAAGCAGAAATCGCATGTCTAGAAACTTAGAGATGGACGAAGAATACTACTAGGAATGGTTAGTGAAAACGGGCCCAGATTGATCCAAACACCGAGGATGCCATAGTCCAGACTACCAGATGAAGATCGAGTACTTCTGTCGGATTTGATAAGGTGGTGGTTTTAGTCCGGAAGCAACTTGGATGAGAATTTTCTCATTTCAAATAAGTGGGCTTTGAGACATGACATGACTTCAGTAGCTTTCATTGTTCAAGCTCTACCACCTGCCTTGGACCTTTTTTTTCTAGCAGTTGTTATCCCCCGCGATATATATATGTATTTTTTTGTTAATTTAATGCCGTGTCATGGAAAAATGGGGCTTTTTTTCGGCGGGGGATATTATTTCATCGAGATTGCTTGTTACAACAGAAAATAATGGTCGTAAATGTACTTGCATCATTTGCCACTGAGTTTTTACTTGAAGTATGTTGAATATCCGTATTTTACAAGGAAATTATTAACCCTCAACTCTTATCAAACATGCGACAAAAATTATTAAATTGAGCCATGCTCTGGCAAAAGGGGGCTTAATGCATATCCGTGATGCATGATACCAAGCGATTCATCACATGATCATGGATCATGGATCCAAAAAATCTACTGCTACAGAAAACTGCTAGATAACAACCGACTTAATAATGAGATAGACTGGTCTTTTGACATGCAGAAAATTGACCAGTAGGGAAAAGTTTCGGCCCAGGTCAGCCTGAGTCGATACTTTTCACAGAGCATGGCTCATTGATGTTGGGCTTTTCCAAATGGAAACCATTTGCAGACGAGAAAATAAATGCGATCAAAAATTGAAATTTGTTTTATTTAAAGGGTAGAAAACATTGTGTGAAAAGGAGAAAATGCTGGTTACCATCATTTTCTCCTTTTTCCGAAGTGTTTTCAAAAGTCCTCTTCTTTAGGGTCGATGAAACACGGGGTTTATTGGTTAAGGGTGTAAGGCGGTTGAAACCGGCTTGAGTCGCTATGATGGACAATGTAGATTAAGATTAGACTGCACAGTCTGATCTTAGACCTACACTGCCCTCTGTCATGGTGAACTTGATAAACCCCCTTTGAAGACTTAGGCTATAACACAAAATGAACAAGTACAGATGAAGATGGGGTTCGCAACAATTTACGGCGACTCCAGTTGCGTTTCTTATTCAGAAATGGCGTCCATGGTTTTGAGGTTCAGCGTCGGCCTCGTAACCTTCAGGTTCCGCGTTCAACACCCGGGAGCGGATGTCAACTTTTGGACCGTTCATTGGCCCACACATTCGGCGCGGGTACTGGTGTAGTTTTCAGGAAGAAGAATCGAGAGAGATATGTGTAAGTTGCAAAATCTTGTTTCAGAAGCTAATTTCTTATCTAGAAACTATGTACAAGTTATATTAGTCAGTCCGTCCGTCCATCGTCCGTCCATCCATTCATTCATTCATTCATTCATTCATTAAACATGGAGTACTTACGATTAGCAGCAGCAGCCTCAGCTGCTTTTTGGACATCGGCAAGGGAATCTGTCAAACCAATAAAAACGTTTAGCATGAAATAAACAATTACGAGAATATATACATGTGGAGGATCTTATATGGGTGTTGACGTATTATCACTTTTATCAAAGGAGTTGACTAAAATTATATGACACGAGCCTTGGCGAACGTTATACATTTATACATTTCAGTCAACTGGTTTGATAAAAATGATAATACACAAACACTGATGTGAGATTCTATTTATCATATAAAACGAATGATAGACAAATAAGTATTCTGCATCATCACCTTCAGCCTTTATACCGTTCACGGGTCCATGTTTACACACAAGTAGATAGCTCTTTGACATTTAAACCTAAAGTAGAATGAGACAGTGTCTAGAGGGGGGTAATTCCACATATTTCTGAAATAATGTTGATTTAAAAAAAACTTTCGCTGCATTTCTTGGTTTTTATTACACATGAAAATAATGAAAATAAAAAAAAAATCCACGCGTACATGTCTTAGCAACAATGACGTCATTTTTCCGCGAAACGGCGTAGTAGTACAAATTCCGGCACATGCTGTGGCTGGTTTCTCTTTACGCGCTCATTACTAAAAACTGATCAGAACCAGGACCCAAAAAACGATAATACACCAGTGTATTTTCGAAAATAAGTCATGGGTTTAACACACTGCTGAAGGAGGTTTTATGTGATAAAGATATATACATAGTAAAATTAGTGTTGCACCCCCTGTGTTTTTAACGTGTTTAACTTTCTGGCGTGAATAATATGAAATGGGTTGGAAATTAGAATCTGGCTGCTGTATACAAGAACAAACAAGTATGTTGCCTCTGAAATGGAATGAACTGAGGTTTCCCTTAACCTCATGGCAGCAGCTACTGATCGAGCAGTTTCAACCTCTCGTGAAAGGTGTGAGACAAAGACTGCAAGCTGTTTTGCATGCCCCGGGCGGAAGTACGCAATATTGCCTGATTTTGTGTGTCCATTCTCTGCAGGTCACTTTCAACCTGTCGTAAGTTTTGTTTCGACATTAAATTCCCTGTTTTAACCAAACTTAAACGCTTCTCGTTTTTCTTAAATTTGAAAGCAACATCTAGGCAAAAGATTCCCACTTACCATGAGGTCAAGGGATACCTCAGTTCAGTTCATTTTATGGGCAAAAGACGAGTCTGTTGGTGTATGCAGCAGCCGAATTCTAATTTCGGCCCAATTTTATCTCATTCACGTCAGAAAACCAAAGCCGGTAAAGAACACAAGGGGTGCAACACTAATTTCACTATGTATATAATCAATCATGTACGGAAACTCAAGCTGCATTTTCTTCGCCGGAAACTCATTAAACTCTATTTGCCCCAGGAAACTATGTATTGCATCTTTTATATCAAATTCATATTTAAACGAATATTAAATGAGCTAAAAATTACATTAACAGTTTACAATAAATTTAATATTTGCCTGTGCCATACCTGCATGGCATTGCCTCTCTTTTTATCTTTCTTTGGAAAAAAAAAAAACAACAACAGCCTTTTATGTGTTCAGTTAATATAAGCCGTGCTCGAGCAATAGGGGGCTTAACATATCTCCGTAATCCATGATAACAAACAAACCACCACATAATCATGGATCCATAATAGCCACTTTATTTTTCAACCAACTTTATCTCAGGTGGAATGGTCCTTGGACATACAGAAAATCGACCAATAGCGAAAAGTTTGCGCGGACTGTGATACTTTTCGCAAACGCATTAAGCCCCCTTTTCACATAGCATGGCTCATTTAGTTTATCATATGATTGGAAAAAAGAGAAAGAAAAACAGAAAACTTACTCCTCTTCATTCTAGCCCCAAAATTGTCGAGACCCTTTTTGGTCATATCATCGCCATAACCTGTCAAACCAAAAATGAAGTTTAGCATGAAATATACAATTTTATAGATATATATCTAATCATTCACGGCAATTCTAACTGATTTTTTTTTTTACTAAAACCTCATAAAACTCCATTTACATCTCTATTAATCAAATTCATTCTGAAATGAATTTCGAATCAGATGGAAATACATTTTAAGATAAAATCTATTTTTATCCGTGTTTGTTGTTGTTGTTCTTCTTCTTCCTCCTCCTCCTCTTCTACTTCTTCTTCTTCTACTTCTTCTTCTTCTTCTTATTATTATTAAAGAAGAGTCCATGGTTTAGAGACTGTAGTTACAGTTTACCAATCTGGTTAATGCAAGGTTTTTCCTCTCCACTTTGAAAAAACTTCAGCCCTACCTTTCATTTGATTTAATCTGCCCAGATTGAACATTTTAACTCTATTTCCGTCAAGAACATTCACGACATTGAAAAAAAAAAAAAAAAAATGGATTCTGGTCCAAAGTGCTCAAAGTAAGCCGTTAATATCGCTCATCAACCGTCATCTGTCTCTCCGTATTTCTAAACTATGTAAAGATATTTACCTTATATGGCTCGCAACATGCGAAATGAGACCTTCGAACATTTGCGTAAAGTGTCGTCCCGGATTAGCCTGCGCAGCCCGCACAGGCTAATCCGAGACGGCACTTTACGAATACGTAAGATTTTTTCCTATAATAGACTTTCGTGAAACAGAAAATCGCACAAATACGGAAGCGTCGTCTCGGATTAGTCACAGACTGCACAGGCTTATCTGGGACGACAAATTTCTACGCTTATGTCCGAAGGCCCCTTTTCGTGTGTTGCACGTCAAAAAGTTTTCAAGCCTTTTCCCTAGAATCCCGAGTTTTAAGTGAAAGGCTTATGAAAAAGGAAAAATATGGTAACCAGGAATGATTTTAAGAGCAATTTCTACAAAGTGCGCCACATTTAATTTGTCGTCTGCAAATGTTGGGGTTTAAACAAGCTCAAAATTTAACCGTTTGGTACAAAGTCAATGCAGGTCCATCGATTCAGGCGCTACGGGCATTTTCCAGGGACAGGCTAATCCGAGACGGCACTTTACGAATACGTAAGATTTTTTCCTATAATAGACTTTCGTGAAACAGAAAATCGCACAAATACGGAAGCGTCGTCTCGGATTAGTCACAGACTGCACAGGCTTATCTGGGACGACAAATTTCTACGCTTATGTCCGAAGGCCCCTTTTCGTGTGTTGCACGTCAAAAAGTTTTCAAGCCTTTTCCCTAGAATCCCGAGTTTTAAGTGAAAGGCTTATGAAAAAGGAAAAATATGGTAACCAGGAATGATTTTAAGAGCAATTTCTACAAAGTGCGCCACATTTAATTTGTCGTCTGCAAATGTTGGGGTTTAAACAAGCTCAAAATTTAACCGTTTGGTACAAAGTCAATGCAGGTCCATCGATTCAGGCGCTACGGGCATTTTCCAGGGTTTCCTATAAACTTAGAAACGGAACCGAAACGAAACGCAACGAAACGGAACGAAACGTTACGAAACGGAACGAAACGCAACGAAACGGAACGAAACGAAACGGAACGAAACCAACCCCAACGAAACGGAACCAGACCCAACGAAACGAAACGAAATAGAACGAAATCTAGCAATATTCCACATTTTTTTTTTTCTCAGTTTATCATATTTCTTTTGTATCATTCTTCTTGGATTATCCCAAATTTTATGTGGAGAGCACACAGAAACAACCGAAATTTGCGTCATCTCGCGCGTGATTTGCCGGTTTGAAAATCTAGTCAGAATCAGAATTAGTTAATCTAAACGACAATCCGTTACCAGGACCTGTGTTTGGGAAAGTTGCACAAACTCAACATATTTGATGCAAGAATTTGGACGGAAATGGGATTATGTTTTCTTTCTATTCTGTTCTTCTTTCATTTTTGTACCCAGCCCCTGTAGCACAGTTGGTAACGTATAGGACTGGAGAACAGGGGGTCGCTGGTTCGATGCTCGGCTAATTTCTTTCCAAGTATTGATGACAGTCATTGAGACAGGATTCATTCCACTGTCACAGTGACCATTTTTTCGACGATGTTTATGTGGGTAAGCAGCCAGTGGCTTCTAAAGAATATTGTGCGTATTACTGTCAAAAGAAACTCCAGGAAAGCATAAATAGGTGCACCGGCCACTATGATATATCTGAAATAATGTTGAAAACGGCCTTAAACATCATCCAATTAATAAGTTTCATTTTGATATTATATCACTCTCGCAGGTAGCCGTCATATTTCGCACGAACACCATATTATGCCGTGAATACCTAAGGGGATTTTAGTCGATGCCTTTCAAGATGTGCCGAGCCCCGTAGCTCAGTCGGTAGCGTACAGGACTTGAGAACAGGAGGTCGCTGGTTCAATCCCCGGCTCGGCCTATTTCTTTCCGAGGATTGATGATAGTCATAGCGACAGGATTCATTCCTCTCTCACCGCTGACAACTGTTTCGACAATGGACATGTGGGAAAGCAGCCAGTGGCTTGGAAAGAAAATTGTGCGGAGTACTGGTAAAAGTAACTCCAGGAAAGCATGGATATGTGCACTGGCCGCCGCGATATAACTGAAATAATGTTGAAAACGGCGTTAAACACCATACAATCAATCAATTAATCAACCCTTCAAGATGCTTTCAGTCGACCCTTGCCAGTATATAGAGTCCCCACAGATTTTTCTTTTTCACTTGTACATTTTCCCCATAATGATAAATCAATGTAATGAACGTCTCGGCAGAACCTGTAACATAAAGAGATGGATTCAGGCCTGAAAAGAGAAAATGCGTAGGGCTGTTCGTTAGAACCGCTTTAAAGGTGAATGGCTACACTGGCAGAGGGAGATAAATTCAGTCTAAAAGAAATCATCTTCAGTTTCAAAGGCATTACTTTGTTACAAATAAATGTACAGCATGTATACAAATGAATCCGAACATTTGCACAGGATCTGACTGTAAGCAGTAGCTTATCTTAAAGTCATCTGAAAATGTTAACCCTTATCCTGCTAAATCCTTGAAAATGACACTTTCAAGCATATATTAGAGAACCCAAATTTTGCTATAAATTTCAAAGGTATTTTAGGGGGAAAAGTATCTCCTTATCGGACAGTGTAGATCCAAGATCAGACTGCACGTTCTGTGCAGCCTGATCTTGATCTACACTGTCTGCAAAAAGTCCGTGAGTCGCGCTTAGCAGCCCAAGGGTTAAGTAGGTTGCAACACCGCTGCCTGGCGGGTAAGAAACATTACCGCACGACATACAGCGGATAAGGATAATAATTATTATTCGCACGACAACAGTAAGGTTATTGGTTTCTTTGAAAGAAAAATATGACACTGTATTGATTATTATGAAAATATCGAGGAAAAGATTCACTCTTCTTATGCTAAATTGCTGTCTATGTGAAAATTATATGAGTTAAAGGCCCACTAGCGGCCAAAAACACAATGCTGGTGTTGATATACATTTGAATTTAAATCGTACCAATTCAAAAGTATGGAAAATATTGTGAGGATGACAATCTGTTATTGTATGGTAAGTCCAGTTGTTAGTCACTGGCAGAAAAATGTATTTTAAAATCAGGAAAAAAGTAAGCAAAGGATGGAGTAATCTGGCAACTTTTAACCTGGTTTTGAAATTAGCTTCTCTGCCGGCGACTAACACCACAAAAGACTAACACTAACCGACTGTACAATATCAGATTGTCATTTTCACAATAATTTCCATACTTTTAAATGATACAATTCAAATCTAAATGTATTTCAATACCTGCTTTGTTTACTTTTGGCAGCTATTGTTACTTTAAGAAAATCGGGAACTGACTGAACTAGAACCCATACCCTTTTCCCCCCAACATCGAAGGAACTCACAATGTTCACGTCTTAAAAAATGATAATACATGTTATAATTAAGGATAAACACCGTTATCAAACGAAGACCGCGAATGTCGCAGCTGCTCCAGAACCAACGATTTTTGTATATACTAAACCAAAAAAGAAACTTTCGTAAAGTATGTGCAGAGTTTTCAAGGTTACCTTTGAGACGTACATAAATATTTTATACGTCATGTATACATGTGTGGTAATATTTTAAACCGTTCATAGTTTGCAAAATTGGGCAGATAATTCCTAGCTAAAAGACCTGGTGGCTATTTAAGGCAAAGTTCGAGTTTCGGTGGATGTAAGGGATAGACATATCCAGTCCACGTACTGATCAGAAATATCGATGCCGAGACTTAAAGAAAATTTATCAGAAAGAGTCAGAGGTATGCTGGAGGCTGGGCTACCTACTACAGAGGTTGCAGTACATGTTGGTGCATTCGCGCAAGCAGTCAGCAGTCATCTGCAGCGATTTGCGCAAACCTGAAGTGCAAAAGACTTACACGTAGCGGCAGACGGCGCGTTACGACTCGAGCCTAAGACCAATATATCGTTAATCAGTACCTACGAGACCTACGAGCAACAGTTACAGCTGCTGTTATCCCCGGGATTGTTTAGCTGATAACGGTTTGCTCAGACGTCGCCCGCACGTTGGCTCGGTTCTGACGCGCCGCCATCGCAATTATAAAGAGCAATTGGCCTTGGGACACATAAACTGGACAAGACAGCGTTGACGGACAATTATTATTTTTTTCTGACGAGTCGATGTTTGTATTGTCTCGAGCTAATGGCCGTGTACCATTGTTCCGATGCAGGAATGAACGTTGTGCTGACTGTTGCGAACTGCAACGCGATCGTTTTGGGGGCTGGGGTCAGTTATGGCGCGGGCGGTATTACTTACGGGTATTGTGCCCCTCTCGTCGTTATTGGATGGAATTTAAATGCCCCCTGAAAATAAGGAAAATAATCTAGGCCCCCACATTGTCCCTCTGCTTTGACTGAGCAGCGACGTAATTGCTTCACTGACAGTTGCCCTATAATTGAAGAACATTTTAATGATGATTTATTTTTATAACAAAGTGAACAATAATACAGATTCATTGCAATAACCTGATCTTCGAGCGTACAGCTGCTATCAGATTTTAATATTTACCTATTTGCATTAATTGCAATCAAGAGGAAGATGATTTAAAAGAAAAAAACTAATTTAGGTTTTACTTCTGCTTCATTTTGTTCTATTTCGTTCTGTTTCGTTTCGTTGGGTCTGGTTCCGTTTCGTTCCGATTCGTTGGGGTTGGTTCCGTTTCGTTTCGTTCCGTTTCGTTGCGTTTCGTTCCGTTTCGTAACGTTTCGTTCCGTTTCGTTGCGTTCCGTTTCGTTGCGTTTCGTTTCGGTTCCGTTTCTAAGTTTATAGGGACCCCATTTTCCAGTACGTGTCGTAAATACATACACAGTTGTACACCAGTGTAGTGCAATTCTAGTTGCAGAGAGTTTTATAGTGCTATTTTCCATGCGGAAAATTTCCTTTTGCTCTGAATATCCATTCGTATAGATGTATTCAATACTAGTATTTGATAGCAATTAACTTTTACATCATTTAAAGAAAGGGCTATATTATTTCAATTTTTCCCATTATTTTCGTTAATAATCCGGTGCATTTATCCCGGCTGTCGACACTGATCACGTGGTAGTGTCGTTTGGCAAGACACAAAACCATTTAAACAATGAAACCAAGTCTTATTCTAGCTCGAAGTCTTTCGATACATTTTTACTCACCCGTGGCCCGTCCACCATAATCATTCACTCGTTTGGTACTGTTCTTGTTATATCCTGCCTGCACTCCAGCTGTGGAATAGGTTGACACGCTTTTTATTAACTCTTTCACTACCAATGTCGCCGTGGATAGCTTTTGCGGACGGCGTAGATCAAGATCAGACTGCACAAAACGTGCAGTCTGATCTTGGATCTACACCGTCCGCTATCTGATGCTACATCTTCAACCAAAAATGAGGTCAATTGAAACAGAAAAAGGCACTTAAAGACCTCGAGAAAAGTCGGCTCCACTTAGTTGGCAGCGAAAGAGTTAACTCAAATGAGACTGAAAATCTATCATGAAATTTTAGCGTCAAGTAGGAGTATACTTTTGAAAACATTGTGAACAAAAGAAAGATATTGCCCGTGGCGAGCATTTTCTTCTTCTTCTTCACGCAATGTATCCTCATGCATTAACCATTTACCACAAAATTCCGAGTTTTAACGAATCTAATAAAGACGCCTTTTGAAAACATTTTTTTTTTCAACCGCTTCGAATGTTTCAGTTATATCACAACAACAAGCATTTTCTCTCTTTTCCCACTATGGTTTCTCCAGTGTTATAAGCAGATTTCATACCTTTAGTGGCATTTAATTTGTAATTTGCAAATGCTTTCAATTTGGACAAGTCTAAAATTTTGTCGTCTGGTAAAAAGTTAACATCATGTCAATTTCCATTCATGTATACAAGGTTATTTTTAAAGTAGTCCGCAGCAAATTTGTTTCAAATTCAAGTTAAAATTACGATATTATTGTTAGAATTTTAGCCAAAATTTATGAATTTATTTCTTCTTTGCGAAACCAACAATTTTACAAAATTTACACAACTTCTGCTTCAGAACTTGTTCTTGCTATCTGCGTACAAATGCAGAGAGAGAGAGAGAGAGAGAGAGAGAGAGATATTCCTTGTTTTTTTAAGTATGGTGAACAACCGGAACTCGGCAAGGGGTAACTGAAATTTCTTCACACGTCACATTTTTTTTCAAAGCAGTCTTCGCACAGAATTTTCAAAGTCAACGAGTTGCGAGTTCGAATCCCCGATCCCGCGGTGGGAATTTCCAAAAGTTAATGGAAATCGTTTCGACAGGAGGCATTCCTTTCCCACATGCTAAATTTATTTATTTATATTATGATTTTCTTTATGTGAGAAAGCAGTCATTGACTTGAAACAATTGTCATGCATAATGCTGAATAAGTAAGTCTAGAATAATGAATAGTTGCACTGGTCGCTCTGATATATCTGAAAGCAATGGGGAGTATTAAAAAGGGTTTTTAGAGCCTAACATAGAGAAAAAAAACATACCAAGTGACGGAATTAATAGTAATGGTATTCTTTATCATTAATAGATAAAGGAATAAATAAATCAATAAATAAAAATAATAATGAAAATAACAACAATGATGATGATAATTAAAAAAACGTAGACATAAAGCCCCGAAATCAGATACTCACCCAAAGTCGCCATGAAGACCAAAACCAAAACGTATCCCTCCATGGTTCAGTTAAGTTTGCCTGGAATAATTCTGTTCAAGGAACTTATATTAATGATCGCAACAGTGATAACATTTTACTCTTTACTGAACGACAACAAGTGTTTAAAGACAACAAATTGAATGTGACACGAATGGCAGGATTTGTCTTGGAAGGGTAAGACCTATGGGGGGAATGTTAACGTTGGTTACCAGCATTTTTTCATTCCTTTTCCCACAATGTCTTCAAAATTCCTTCTTCCTCAGGGTCAAGTCCTTAGAAGACACTTTAGAGACCTAGCTTAGTACTGGTGAAGCCTAGGACATACACGAATATCGAGCTGTCACCGTAATATGACTGAAATTTATCATTTTCCCACAATATCTTCACATGTTTTGAACCAATGCTCCAGTTTATCCATCCATGTATTTTCAAAGGATATTTTGGATGAGTTAATCCTTAGGCTGCTTATCGCGACCCACCGACCTTTTGCGGACAGCGTAGATCAAGATCAGACTGCACTGAACGTGCAGTCTGATCTTTGATCTACACTGTCCGATAAGGAGATATCTTTCCTCCAAAAATACCTTTGAAACAAGAAAGTTTTGTGCTTCTACTATCTACTATAAAGTTTCATTTCTTTTATTCAGCAGGATAAGGGTTAACATTTAAAACGAGGCTCTGCCCAATGCCAGTATCAGGGCTCATCAGAGGGCGTAGAAGACAATCTGGTTCATAAAGAGTTTGTTGTTGTTGTTTATGATGATGGTGGTGAAGAAGAAGAAGAAAAAGAACATGGCGAACTACTTTTTAAACACACTGGTATGCACTCAGGTACGTCTGGACCGATGACTACCTGTATTGAAGAATGATGAATGCCGTGAGAGATTTTCTTGGTCAAGATTTTAACCTTTAGGCTGCTGAGCATGTCGCAAACTTGTTTTGCGGACAGTGTAGGTCAAGATCAGAACGTGTAGTCTAATCTTGGATCTACACCGTCCGTTACGGTTAACCTTTTCCAGGGAAAAGAATGATGAAATTGCAATATTCGGAATTTTCGCTGGCAGTGTAACAGTTAACCGACAGGGTATCAGGAAAACTGGCCCCCCTACAAAACTGCCCCCGGAAAACTGCCCCCCGGGAAATCTGCTCCCCCACTTGGAAAACTGCCCCCGGGAAATTTTTAACATTGTGATACTGATGCTGATGTTGTTGATTATTATTTCAATGCATTTCATTTTCATTGATTAAATTTATTCTACATGAATGCACATTTCTCGAGACATTAAGATTCCCTTTGAAAGGTTGAATCCTATTAAAGCTAATTGGTTACGTGTAAGTATCTACTGTAAACAATTTTGAGCTTCAAACTGTACTGTGAATATTTTAAAAAAAAAGCATTGTAAATATAATGGTTAATAAAGATGATAGTACTAAAAAAGGAAAAAAAAATGTGTACTTTGCCCAATAGAAAAAAATAGATGTATCGATATTAGAAATGAACTAAAAAAAAAAACAGGTATATGTACCATATCATTCTTGAAAAGTGCTTATATTTCTTTGTGTATGTATGTTCTATTTTCTTTAATACATTGTATTTCCATTACAGTATTAGAACTAAAACAACAAAATATGATAATTACAAAAGTGATAAAGCGGGTATTTCTATGGCCATTTCTATCTTTTTTATAGAACTTGCCATCACTGCCTGATGAGGCTTGTAGATGAGCCAAAATATATATATCTTTTTTGTAAAACAATAAAAACACAGTGTGGGCTGGGGGCAGTTTTCCGAGGGGCAGTTTTCCTAGAGGGACAGATTTCCAGGGAGCACTTTTCAGGGGTACATTTCCGGGGGCGGTTTTCCGGGGGGGGGGGGGCAGTTTTCCTAGAACCGACCTCAAGTTATCAAACAATTCCTGATGAAGACAGTTTTTGAGAACATCGTGGAAATGGGAAAATACTAGTAAACAAGCATTTTATCTCCTATGTGCTACTTGCACGAGGTGATGTGCCTTTAACTCTTTACTAAACGACAAAACTTTAGACTGGTCCAAATTCAAAGCACTTGCAGACGACTTGTAAATTAAATGTGACTCAAATGGGATTTTTCTGTTTTTCACGACCCTAAGAAAAAAAGCTTTTGGAAATAATCGCAGGAAAAGGATAAATTCCTGGTAATCATTTAATTCGCAATTTTGCAAGCCTCTCTACTCGCTTTCAAAAACAGGAACCATTATATTGACACCAGTTGTAAGAAGAAAAGGATTCGCTTTATTGCGTCGTTAGATTAAAATGATTTTATAACTTTTGTTCTCTGTAATCTTGATACCCCTCCTCCCTATTTCCTCTTGTCCTAACATCTATACAGAATGGTTTTCAGTATCTATAGGGAAGTATCTGTTAGAACCACTATCTACAGTCCAAAACCGGAAGTTCACACCCTCCACCTATAGATATCCAGTCATTGATAATACAAAATATATGTTTCACAACATATGAGTACTTTCCTAATGAGGCCCTATCTTTCTTTATTTACTGCACCTACCAAGTCATATCTGATGATTTCAATTCGTATTAACCAATTTCGACACATTCCAGTAAAAAAGGCTTTTGACAACATGGAGGGAAAAGGAGAAAATGCTGGTAACCATTTTCTCCTTTTCCCACCATGTTTTCCACGGTATCTAATGTATACTCATGACTGCATATAATGTTTATTGGGGTATTGTTTGAAGTATACTTCGATAACGACAAAGACTTTCGTATTAAAAATGCTCCATGATCACAAACATTCAACTCAGCCAACTGTTGACTGGAATCAGAGGTTTAGCCTCTCTTTTTGTGGCGATATTTGGAGCTAATTCGATAAAATAATAAAATATAAAGACTTAAAAACAATGGCAGAAAAATGAAATACGCAGGCAAGTCTGGCTCTCTGCTTTTCAATACTTTTTAGTATTTTCCATTACAATAACATACCAATACATGAAGGACCCCTGTGGACACACGTTATACAGCATGAGGTAGAGTTTGCAGGGATATAACTTTATCTTCTTACGTATATTCCGGTTAAAGGGTTTTGTTGCTCGTTAGGGCCGCCTCATTGAGGCTCTGTCGGGCCCCGATGTTATGTGTTTCGAGCATGAATGGAAGAAATAGCCCAATTTTTCATCAGAAAACTGACAATTTCCAACCCATAAAGAGGGCAATTTTTCATGGTCGTGTTGACAAGATGTTTTCCTTTTTTTATGAGAAGTGCTCAAAGGACACATGGTTTATAACGACAATTGCAGTTTGTACATACCGGACGGATATATTTAAGGTCTTGTCTTATATCGCTGTGGGTTACCCGTGTAGTTGTTTATTGAGATTGCCCCGCCGAGGCAATTTCTTTTAAGCATCAGGTCATTTAAGTAAAACATGAGAGGAGGCGGCTTTCAGTAATTGTATCTGCAAAGCCCCTGCGAAGCATTGTAGGGCATGTGTACAATTCTCGTGTTTACAATTCTCTTCATTAAGGAAATGATTTAAAGCTTTAGTCAGAGAACCGTGGAATACTTAACCTGTGAATAAATGTTAAGTTGTAGACAAGAACAGCATCTCGGTTTTAAATTACGAAGGTAAATTCACGAATGATCAGTTTTCATCGACGTAAAAATAGTTTTATGGATATGTCCCATTGCGTTAGTGCATATCACGGCGGTCAGGGCATTTATGTACATGTATGTGTTCCTGTCTTCCTCAAACCAGTACTGACACACAACTTTCTTCCCAAGCCACAGGCTGCTTTTCTCACATGCATCAGAAGCGAGAGACGAAAATTCGCCGCGGAAAAAAAAGATTGCCGCAACGGGGTATCAAGCGTACAACCACCAGGTCACTAGTCAGGTACGCTAACCACTGTGATACCCGTCAGGACCCATTGCGATTATGCGTCCATAAATTCAACCTTTCGAGTGTTGCCATTATCTAATTAGATTCTCTAAAACCATTGTTTATACTGGCTAAACTTAAAGGCCCAATACCATCCAAAAGTAAACAATGCAAGTGTTAAAATACATTTAGATTTAAATCAAAACATTTAAAGGTAGGGAAATTATTGTGATGTGAAGATGATAATCTGTTATTGTACGACCGGCCAAAATGTTAGTCGCTGGCAGAAAAATGAATTTTAAAAGCAGGTAAAAAGTAAACAAAAGATAGAGAAATCTTGCACCTTTTGACCTCGGCTTTTAAAATTCATTTTTCTCCCAGCGACTACCAGTTTGGCCGACCGTACAAGAACAGATTGTATTGGGACGAAATCATCTGTATTTTTAGCACGGTCAAATGATCAAGGCATCCCCATTGCACTTAGGAAGATTCACATAGGTGTTCCTGATATGGTCTATACATAAAAAAATAACTTGATATGGAGATCTTTAACTAACTATCAAAATAAACGAAAAAAAAAAACACGAGCTTGACCTGCCGTGTAAGCACAATTTTTTACATTCAAGTGAGATACCGCCACTGTGCAGGGTCGCACGTTACATACAATTCCGAACACTGTACACTTCCGGTCAAATGCTGTAGTACAATGAAAGTGGGGAATGCCGGTTCAAAAGCCAAGTCAGGAGGTCAAATCACAGAATTTTGAAGCTTGTATTAGTCAGAAAATTTCAAGTTAACGGACAGTATAGAATCAAGACCAAATTACACTTTCGTGCATTTCGGTCTCGATAAATTCGCACTGGATGCAGAATATAGCTGTATAGGGAGTTATAGGGCGCTAGATAAGTACATGTATATAGACTCAAGAATGAAGGCCCTTCAGTCAAAGAGTTGCAACATAGCTGACATTGTTGGGTAAGGATAGGTCCTCATCTTTGATGCTGACCGATTCTGTTTCAAAATGGCCGTTAAACTGGTCCCAGTTGTAGATATACATATTACAACTGGCACAGGCTATTGTGTCATTGCTTTTCATTGGGCTACATGCACGAGGGTTGTCCCGAAACTCCTTGACAATTTCATTTACAAAAGAATATGAAACGCTACAGATACAATTTTTCAATGTTTTTAATTCATATGACCCAAACATATAGACAAAAAATCACACAAAAATCTTTTCAAATAAGAAAATTGTAGCATAAGTACCACAACAACAATGCACACTGCGGCGCACGTCAAGTGTCAAAAACGACGTCAATGTTAAGTTTACATTCCTTTTTTCAAAGGATACTCCATGAAATTCAAACCAGGGTCCGTATTCACCAACCATTCTTAAGAACATTCTTGGTCTTGTTCTTCAAAATTTTCCAAATTTGAAGTAACACAACTTCTGATTGGCTAAACCATATGGTTTAGCCAATCAGAAGTTGTGTTATATTCAAATGTAGAAAATTTTGAAGAATAAGTCCAAGAACGTTCTTAAGAAAAGTTGGTGAATACGGACCCAGATAGCAGACATGGAACCCATCTAGCGCAGAGGCGTGGTATGTTCAGTTTGTTCTTAAGTATTCTGTGGATATAAGACCATTTAAAATGGCGGTTGAAGACGATATCTCTCTTGCATGTTAGTCTCCGATCTGCGAAAATGCATCTCTTTACCAAATCACACGATTCTTCAATTATAGAAATCATTGTTATAATTGTCTGCTGCGCCGCCGCGCGATCTTCCGACGTCATCATTTCAAATTTCATATTTTCCACCGATCGTTTTTGATGGTATACTGTCCGTTGTTTACTTGATCACATTAAAATTTTCTGTGATGACGCCATAGTGTCAGAAAAATACGTCCGTGTGATATTTAGCAGAAATAACATCAAATATTGAAAATATCTGTGCATGACTTGAGTTAATAATAAAACGTAAAAGGATAAATTGACGTGCGGCGGAAAATGATACCTGCCTAACAATTATGTAAATCTGAAGTAAAATTACGGCTAATATTTTATTAAAGACTTCATACAAAAATATGAAGATGATATATGCAAGAAGGAATGCCCTGGAAAAATGGTCCGTTTATAAAATTTGTCACGGAGTTTTGGGACAACCCTCGTATATCATAGAATAGCCAATCGGAGCAGCATACACATTTCCAGTTTGGCTGTAGAGGTAACATTGCGATTTGTTGCACAATTTGAAATTGGCAATCGAAACTAAAAAGAATATTAACAAACATACACATAAATGGTGATACCAAAAATAAAATTCACTTATTCTTGAGGTCAAAAATTTCGGAAAATCTGCCGCCCTGGAAGTGAGAGTGACCTCCCCTATATCTATATTAGTCTCGCGTCATGGCTGTTCTGAAATTAGACAGGCAGAATTCCGCCCGTTTTTTAGTAGCTTGTACCGATCCCTATACACTTGCTGTATCAGGGGAGGTAACCAATCTAACCGGCCGTAATTACAAGTAAGATATTTTCAATAAGAAAAAAGACATACTATTGAATGCCTTTTGAAGCTTATTCTAGTCAGCAAAAATTCAACATTGTGGACCAGTGTGGAATTAAGATAGAACCAGAGTTTTGCCTCACACTATTGTAAAACAATCACAAAGCGCTCAATTTGTAGAATTAGATTTACATGTATCATTATGGCAGCTTTTTGAAGGTTGCGCAGAATCACTATCAGACCGTACATCTGTGCAGTCTGACCTGAACTCTCATCTTTGTAACAGTAATAAAGCCGTAGATAAATATATTCAAATTCTCCCTGATGACTTGTCACATAATTAAATGTCTTGTGGAGTTTGCTTTTGGAAGAATGTCCAACATAACGGGTGGTGTAGATCGGAAACAGATCCCACGTTTTTTAGAGTCAGATCTTGATTTACACCAGCCGCGGTCCATGGTTGTGCACTTTTTTCCCAAATACGTTATCTTAAAGAATGATTAAGAACAAAAAATCCTACTAATTACATAATGAGAGTTAATATTGCATAGGTTAGCTTCAGACCGACAAAAGCCATGAAAAATTTAATTAAGGTAATAGGATTCAGTGGGTTAAAGGAAATTACATAAGCAAATTCTCCTATTTCGAATTTTTGAATCTGATAAAACTGCAGACGTGTATTAATGGCATATGCAACAGTTTTTTTTTTCTATGGAAAGATTTTTTTTTATTTTCGCTTAGATGATAACATAATGTATGCCAAGTAAAGAAAAACATGAAAAGAAGATCACACGTTGCGAAGCAAAATACGAAGATGCAGGTCTTCTAAAGGGATAACTCTTGTCAAAAATATAGAAAATAGGCTTTATTGCAAACCTGAAAAAATAAGTAAAAATTGTGGTCAAATAAATGATTATTCTTAGAATTGTGATGTTTGCCAATAGTTAAAAGGATTAATCGAAAGAAATACGGCACTAGACAAATCACAGTAGTAATTGTTCTTAAGTGTCAAGAAAGACTTATTTTCTGATCAATTTAATGCAATAAAAACAATTTCAGTGGGCAGATCTTTTTTTAATTATGCACAGAAATCGTGCTGTCTAATATCTTGTTAAAAAAGAAAAATAAAAACGTGTATCAAGCGGGACATTTCTAAGAGATACGGTCATTTTTGAAAGTTAATGACAATGAATTACCTCCCTTTATAATAAATGTCTATTTTGGCGCGATTTGGCATCCCGATCATGTATAATTGTCCCTTTTGCTTCCGTGTCTGTGATTTACAGATATTTAAAAGGCAAACGACATATTACAAATGGTAATATATACAATCTCTGTTAAAATAACCCAGTGAAATATAATAGTATGTACATAAAAGAAGCATACGCTAATCGATGAGCAGGAAAAACTGAGACATACGTCGTTAATCTACGGAATACCGTTAGGGCCATCGCCTTTGAATGTGTCAATTTAAAACGCGATACTCGATAGTACGATGATGATAATGCGAAATCACGAAACTACGATGATGAAAACGCGACAGTACGATGACGATAACGCGATACCACGATGGTGAAAACGCGAAAATACGATAGTACGATGATGAAAGTGCGATATAATATCGTGTTTTCACCATCGTACTTTCGCGTTTTCATCATCGTAGTATCGTACTGTCGTGTTATCATCATCGTACTATCGTGTTTTCATCATCGTACTATCGTGTTTTCATCATCGTACTTTCGCGTTTTCACCATCGTACTATCGCCTTCCGGTCCGCATGCGCATACACATTCAATGGCGATTGCACTAACGGTATTCCGTATAACTCTACTAGACTGTAATTCTTTTGCCACACGGAAAACTTTACGGGAAAATGAGAAAATTCTGGTTACAAGCATTTTCTTATTTCTCTCAGGGTTTGCAAAAGCCTTCTTTCTTGAGATCCTTAAATCTGTGGGTTGTTTGGGTTGTTGTGGGGGAAAGGGTTAACTTGTTTGTTCGTAGAAATATAAGAAGATTAGTGCATTAGTCCTTATCCTGCCGAGTGCAATAATGGATTTATTTTGCGGAGAGTGTAGGGCAAGATCAGCCTGCATGTACGTGTAGTCTGATCTTGCTCTGCACTCTCCGCTGCTCTATCATTAATTTCTGTCAACGAAACCCCATCCATTGCCATTTAACCAATTGATATATGTGTAATCGCCAACAATTTAGATTCGTTAGGATAAGGCTTAATACATCTGAATTTTAGACAGAGACCTTTTTTAATTAATTTCGCTGGGAAAATAAGTGTTATTTGACGTGTTCCATTTGCCAAACTTTGAAGTGTCTTTTTAAAATTATTATAGCCAAAGAATGTGCGGTTTATTTATTTGGTGT
This sequence comes from Tridacna gigas, assembly GCA_945859785.2. NCBI lineage: Eukaryota > Metazoa > Mollusca > Bivalvia > Cardiida > Cardiidae > Tridacna > Tridacna gigas. The sequence goes on along the minus strand of OX244040.2, from coordinate 35,324,850 downwards.
TTAATGTCGTTTTCAACATTATTTCAGCTACATTGCGACGGCCAGTGCACCTATCAATGATTTCTTGGAGTTTCATTTACCAGTACATTGCAGAATATCATTTCAAAGATGATAGCCACCATTTTCTCCATTTCCCACAATTTTTTCTACCCTATATAGGACAGAAGTAAGATTTTGAGCTACATTTAAGTTGTCGTCCGCAAATACTTTCTATTTGATATAGTAAAAAATTTGTCTTTTGGTAAAGAGTTAAGATGGAACTCAACAAAACGTGTAGTGTGATCTAATTCTACCCCGTCCGGTGTGTTATGAGATATTTTGGCTCAAACTGTCTCATCCCACGTAATGTCTCACAGAATATCCGACAATGAAGATCCAAGATCACGATGCACGTCCGTTGCAGTCTGATCTTGACCTACAATGTCGATTTCACCTCTTTAAGTACTAAACTATCCGAGTTTAAATGACCCTTAGAAATAAGGATTTGGAAAAGCATCGTGGGAAAAGGAAAAAAATGCCGGTGACCAGCATATTTTTCCTTTTCCCATAATATTTTTTACACGTTCTAAGACAAATATGTCCATTTGAACCACAATTAATTTGTCGTCTGCAAATGCTTTCAGTTTAGACAAGTAAAAAGTTTTGTCCATTGATAACGTAAATGTCCAGTCTAACATTATTGATTTTTAACCTTCAGATTGCCAATAAACCAAATGGACATTTTCATTCTAGAAATAAAGGAATAACACAAATGAAAGCAACCTTAAGATTGGCTTTATACATAATGTCTCTACAAAGCAATCAGTATTGATTAAAGATCAGACTGCATATTTTATGCAGTCTGATTCTTAGATGTTATTACATGGCTGATGAGTACGGAATACCGTTGGGGCAATCGCCTTTGAATGTGTATGCGCATGCTCACCGGAAGGCGATAGTACGATGATGATAACACGATAGTACGATGGTGATAACGCGACAGTACGATGATGAGAACACGATATTACGATGGTGAAAACGCGAAAGTACGATGGTGAAAACACGTTAGTACGATGATGATAACGCGACAGTACGATGGTGATAACGCGATAATACGATACTACGATGGTGAAAACGCGACAATACGACAAGACGATGATGAAAACGCGACCGTACGATGGTGAAAACACGATATTATATCGCACTATCATCATCGTACTATCGTATTGTCGCGTTTCCACCATCGTAATATCGCGTTATCGTCATCGTACTATCGTGTTTTCATCATCTTAGTTTCGTGATTTCGCGTTATCATCATCGTGCTATCAAATATTTACAATTAAATGCGATGGCCCTAACGGTATTCCGTATTAATCTGAACTTGTGAGATAATGTCTTCATTCTTGGTGCATGTTTGGCAGTGGAAATCTCAATCCGGAAAATAACCTTTTTAACTACAATATCTGAACGGCATTGTAACAGAGATTGAAGACAAGGCGTTTTGTAGTATTTATCCTGGCCTTGTTCGGCCTTAGCGGTTGTTGTTGTAAAACCTAAAGAAGTGTAAAGGTACCGTAAACTTGATAAATTTATGGAAAATTCCGTTTACTTCAGAGATGTATATTGTATACATGTGTGCATTTTTCCGTGAAATGTAGCTGTTTTGTGACGATTTGCTGTTGCCCCTTTCCACTTTTGTGGTTTGGGTTGTTGTTGTTGTAAACACCAAGGAAGACTAACTAACGAACTAACGAACGAACGAGCGAACGAACAAACAAACAAAACGGAACAAGTGAACCGAAAAGATTTTTTTTCTTTTTCTTTATTTCAATTGTGCAGAAGATTCAATATTCAAGTAAGTAGAAAGGAAAATCTTATAAGGTTCTTGTACAAAAACGTTTCATCGGAAATGTGGAAATGACAACCACTTTTACAGACCATAAAAAGGAAGTTTCGTTCAGTATTGTGGTTTATTGGCAACAATTAAAAGAAATTGTCTTGCCCCTAATAACCCTTTACCATAGGACAAAATTTTAGAATAAATTTAGTCCAGGTTGAAAGCATTTGTAGACGACAAATTAAAATGACTCAAGAATTGAAATTTGTTTGTGAAAGGCTACAAAACATTGTGGAAAAAGGAGAAAATGCTGGTTACCAGCATTTTCCCCTTTTTCCACAATGTCTTTAAAACTTTTCTTCTATAGGGTCGTTAAAACTCGGGATTGTGGGGAAAAGGGCTAATTGAAGGGCAGTTTGTGCAGTCTGATCTTGATCTAAACTGTCCGCAAAAGCTGTTTGAGTCGCACTTAGCCGCATAAGGGTCAACGACATGTGTCTTGACATGCCAGCTGGGCATGTGTGAGAACTGGCGGTTTCATTATTTACAAGTACCCTGTTTTTTTTTTTTCTGTAATAGTAATTAAAAAAAAAAAAAAATAGAAATATGAAAAAAAAAAGAGACAAAACAACTGCGTGTAAGCAAGTACAGCATTAATAAGGTCAAGTCTCATAAAGCTTTTACAGCCATTTTCATCGTCTACTCTGTCGGTAGATGTGTGACCTCTGCTATGCTATGATTTATATGTATACGGTACTTGCTAGGTATAGCATCAACTGGAACACCAGGATCAGGACAGACCACGACTGGACATTTTGTACTGCCCCATTCTCTGAAAAGAGAAATAGAAGTCTTTCAACTACGTGAGATAATGCCCTGTCAGTATATTGGATAAATTGTATGTTGTGATTTTCAAATCATGACAATTCTAGTTGTAATGCTGTGGCGAAAGCTCCTATCCTTGCGCTTCTGAAGTTTCTTTAAGTAGCAGTACATACACACAATTCAAGCCACTAGCTGCTTTCCCATAAAAATGAACGAGGAAAATTATTTTAATTATAGAAGACGAACTCATCCTGTTACAATAACTAACATAATGCTGGTAAAGAGTTCTTGACCGAATCTAGCTTGGAACTCATAGCAATTTAGCTACCGAGCTTCAGCAAAGCTCGGCTTGGACCTCACAACAATCTAGCCACCTGGTCTTAACCTAGCCCGGCTTCAAACTCGTAACGACTTAGCTATCGAGCCTTAGCCCAGCCCGGCTTTGAACTCACAGTCATTTAGCTACCGAGCCCGGCTGGGAATCACAACCATTTACCTACCGGGCATTAGCCGAGCCCGGATTAGAACTGACAACCTTTTAACTCTACTAGCACTAGGCCTTAGCCGAGCCCGGCTTGGACCTCAGAGCCATTCAGCTACACGGCCATAGCCGACCTCGGGCTGGAACTCACAACCGGGCCATGTCTATACTCACAGAAATGTTATGAAGTGGAGGGGGGATCCAACCGCTCCAGATGCATGTGATTGCATCGTTTGCCATAAGGGCCATAACGATATCACATGTTTTACACATATGTCAAATATTCATATCCTTGACAGGTTGCCGAGCCATTTTGCGTCTATAAGGGTGCCCGATATTTTATTTCTCTATATTGTTGTGGAAAAAAAAGGCAGAGTTGAGCAGTCCTAGACAGGGTCTTTCTGGTTAGTTGAAACACAGTCACGTCCCTTTAAGCCGTGAACATTTATCTTAATAGAAAAAAAGAATAATTGCACTACTGCCTGAAAATACAAAAAAAAAAAAAAAAAAACACATTTGAGATATGTTCTGTGAAAAAGGGGCTTAATGCATTTGCGAAAAGTATCGACTGAGGTCAGCCTGCGCAGTCAACGCATGCTGACCTGGGTCGAAACTTTTGCTGTTGTCAATTTTTGCATGCCAAAAGGACCAGTCTACCTCATGATTCAGTCGTTTGTTAGACAAAATAGATTTCATGGATCCATAACTATGATTGTGATAACTTGTTTGGCATAATGGATTACGGAGATGCATTTAGCCCCCATTTGCCAGAGTCCGGTTCATTCAATCATTCTATAAAATCAGGCGAACTTTTCCTCAGCATCTACTTTGTTCAAAATTGATAAGTTTCAATATACATGTACATGTATTATGAGGAATAAAAAACATCGATAACTTACCCACATTGGGCTTCGAAGGGGCGGGGCTTGGTTTTGTGGTCGTTTTTTCGGTCCCATTACCTGTATAACAAATAATGAGATAAACAAGAACCATTAAACATAAAATAAACGATTTTGTGAATATTAATATTTATCCACCCATTTACGGCTAGTCTAGCTGCATTGCATTCACTTGAAATTCTTTATAAACACCAGTTTGGTCTGGAAACTGTGTATTATATCTTCTATTTATCAAATTCAGTTTGATATGAATTTTCAATCAGACGAAATTTACTGTTTAAGATTAATTCTAGTTTCGTCTATTTTAATATTTTTACTTTGACTACGGTTTAAGACCAGAAAATTCACAACTTTTAGCTCATCCGAATGCAAATTGCTCATTGACAATGACATTGATACTTCTTTATCTGTAATAAAGGCCAATTATCCATAATAAATACATATGAACCGTGCTCTGGCAAAGGGAGGCTTAATGCATCTCCGTGATGCGTCGTACCAATTAAGCCATAACGTAATTATGAATCCATAATAGCCACATTTTTAAACAATCGACTCAGTCTTGACGTAGACTGGTCCGCGGACATGCAGAAAATTGACCCATAGCGAAAAGTTTCGGCCCAGGTCAGCCTACGCATGCTGACTTGGGTCGATACTTTTCGCAGATGCATTATGCCCCCTTTTCACAGAGCATGGCTCAATTATGAAATAGTAACGAACTTGAGTGACGTCAACATAAACAAGTTTACGTTTGAAATAAGAATAACTTTCTCCAAATGTTTAACGAATTTGCATATCATCATTCAATTTAACGACTTTCGAAGTTTAAATGCTTCATTGAGATACTCTACCATCTACGTATCTTTACATCTGTCTTATAAGTACAGTTTACGGAGTTCTTCATACACTGGACATACTAATAAAAAGTTAAATTCATCTTCCACCAGGTACACATTAATATCAATACAAAGTTTGCAAAATCTGAGATAGTAATCGACATTTTGATGTCTACCAACTTTAACATTTAAACAATGACTGGAACATCTAAAGATCGATAAAGTACGAGCAAAAATATGAGCCATGCTCTATGAAAAAGGGGCTTCATGCATATGCGAAAAGCATCGACCCAGGTCACCCTGCGCAGTCCGCGTAGGCTGACCTGGGCTGAAACTTTTCGCCATTGGTCTTTTTCTGCATGTCAAAGGACCAGTCTACCAAATGGTTTAGCCAATCAGGAGTTGTGTTACTTTCTAATGTAGAAAATTCTGGAGAACAAGGCAAAGAACGTTCTTAAGAATGGTTGTTGAATATGGACCCTGGTATCAATGCACATCGGTACTGTTCTTACTCACTTGCAGTCTGTTGACCCTGATCATCTCGTTTCAGACGATTCTCGTCATCTCCAGCCTGCACTCCAGCTGTAAAGTAGATTAACGGCATTTATCAAGTTAACCCTTACGCTGCTAAGCGCGACTCACTGACCTTTTGCGGACAGTGTAGATCAAGATCAGGCTGCAAGGAACGTGCGGTCTGATCTTGGATCTATACAGTCCGATAGGGAGATATTTTTCTCCAAAACAAAAAGTCTCAAATAACAATATTCGGGTTTTTACTACCGGCTTGAAAGTTTTTTTTTAAACTTATTTAGCAGGATAAGGGTTAAACTCATATGACACTGAAAGCTTACTTTTTTTTGCATCAAGCAGTTGTCCGATTTTGAGAACACTGTGGGCAAAAGGATAAATTGCTTGTAGCGGTCATTTTTGGGCTAGGGGCCTAGCCCTTTGTAATACCGCTTTTCAGAATTTTGCACAAAAGCCGCAACCACTTTTAACATCATGTATGAATATATGCAATAACGGTATCTGATTGGCTTAAAATGCAACCATCAATTTTATTGGCTGATCGAACCTCAGTACAAATTATTCATCCACAGTGAAAGTTTACCTAGATGCCGAATTGTTGCAAGACTTTCGAACAATTTGTGTACATGCACAGACTTGAAATAACACAAATTGCATTTCAGAGTACAATCTGGTTTCTTCTTGAACAATAATTTCTCATGTATTACTGTATCTCCATTCATTTTTACAAGGATGTTTTCAAAGTAGTCTGCGGCCAATTTGTTTTACAATGTAACGACTTTGAATTATTTATTTAATAATAATAATAATAATAATAATAATAAACAACGTCACCATCATCATTAGTAGTCTGTTGATATCTTTTGGTATGATGATAACAACAAACAAAATAAAATAATAAAAAAAAAAAGACTAGAGGCCAAACTACTTACCCAAAGCTGCTATCATGACCAAAACGAAAACGTATCCCTTCATGGTGAGTTGCGGTTTCCCTGGAAAACTTTTGCACGAGGAATTAAATGGGTGATCGCAGTAGTGATATCTACCACTTACTCTGAACAAGGCGACAAAATTTCAGGCTTGTCCATATTAACACTTAACCTGCTAAATGAAAGAAATGAAATATCCAAACCGATAGATTCAAACCCAAATTTTCCTATTTCAAAGGTATTTTTGGAAGAAAGATATCTCCTTATCGGGCAGTGTAGATCCAAGATCAGACTGCACGTTCTGTGCAGTCTGATCTTGATCTACGCTATCCGCAAAAGGTCAGTGAGTCGCGCTTAGCAGCCTAAGAGTAAAAAACGGGCGCATGACAAGTGAGCCACGCGCTGTGAAAAGGGGGCTTAATGCAGCTGCAAAACTTATCGACCCAGGTCAGCATGCCCAGTCCGCACAGTCTGTTGGTGACTTTTCTGTATGTCTAAGAACTACCGGTATTTAACCTTTATCCTACTGAATAAGTTAAATGATACCTTCAGATCGGTAGTAAACACCCAAATGTTGCTATTTCAAAGTTATATTTTGGGGAGAAATACCTCCTTATCGGACAGTGTAGATCCAAGATCAGACTGCACATTCTGTGCATTCTGATCTTGATCTACACTGTCCGCAAAAGGTCCTTGAGTCGCACTTAGCAGCCCCAGGATTAAGACAAAATGAATTTTGTTGATCCATAATTACTGTACGTGTATATGAAGAATTGCTTGGTATAAGGGATCATAGAGATGCATTAGTTCCCCTTTTGCCAGGACATGGCTCAAGTTAAATGTGACTTACAGTGTGGCATTTGTCTTTTAAGAGTAACGAAAAAGAGAAAAAAAATATCGGGACCAGGGAGAAAATGCTAATTAGCAGCATTTTCTCCTTTTCCTACAGTGTTTTTTAAATGCTTTGCTTCCTTGGGTCGTAAAATGAAGGGTTTTTGTAAAAGGGATCCGTTGGTATCTGACTTTTCCGTTTACACATTTATTTGTGGTATTGCAGCAGACGTCTTTCGGGAAAAAACTGTCTCAAAAAAGAAAGTTTTTGCGGCCGTCCAAGTTAGCCTTCTTTCACGATGTTCTCACATGTTTTTAACTCTTTACCACACAAAAGTATTTTAGACTGGACTCAACTGAAATTATTTGCAGACGGCAAATTAAATGTGGCTCAAATGATTGGATTTGTTTCTGAACGGTTAGAAAACATGGTGGGAAAAGGAGAATTTTTCCCACAATATTTCCAAAAGTCAGATTTTCCAGGGTCGTTAAAACTCGGGAGAGTGTGCTAAAGAGTTAACCCTTTACCGCACGGCAATGCTTTAGACATTTCCAAATCGAAAGCATTTGCAGATGACAAAATACATATAATTCCGAAATTGAAAAGTGTTTTAGGAAGGACAGAAAACATTGTGGGAAAAGGAAAAAGAAATGCTGGGTACCAGCATTTTCTCCCTTTCCCTCATTGTTTTCAGAAGCTTTTTTTTATCAGGGTCGTTATAATGCGGTATTGTGTGGTAAAGGGCAAAACCAACATTCACATTGATTGTCCACACGTTTTCGAAGAAATTCGTCCCACTACTCTATCGTTACTCGGGATGATGTATATCTTATAAACTTAAACCACACTATTCCGAGTTTCAACGACCCCGAGAAACAAGACTTTTTAAAACATTATGGGAAAAGCAGAAAATGTTGGTCACTACCATGTTTTCTACCATTACAGAGAGAAATTACATTATTTTAGCCCCATTTTATTAGTCGTTCAATTTGGACGAGTCTAAATTTTGTCTTCTGGTAAAGAGTTCAATGAGGTATCCACCCTCGTCTCAGTGTCCTTCAAACAGTTTTTCCTTTCGTATTCATTTCTCTATTTTTATGGTGTAGATTCTGTATTTGTAAAGTAACCCTTTTTAAACAGTGTATTTTGGATTCGAAATTGAAAGCATCTGCTGAAAACAAATTCGAAAGTAGTGCAAATAAGCTAAATTCTTTGGAAGCATAAAAACTTTTGGGACAGCATGTTCTCCAACAATGTTGTCAAAAGGCCTCTTCCTTCGGGTCGTTCAAGATACGCGATTGTTTAGTAAAGGGCGTGAATTGATTTGAAAATAAATGAGCCGTGCTCTGGCAAAAAGGGGCTTAATGCACCCCCGTTATGCATCACACAAGGCAAGTCATCAAATAATTATGGATCCATAAAAAACACCTTTTTTATTGGTCGACCTAATCATGAGATAAACTGGTCCTTGGAAATACAGAAGTTTGACCACTAGCGAAAAGTTTCGGCCAAGGTCAGCCTGCGCGGACTGCGCAGGCTGACCTGGGTCGATAATTGTCGCATATGCATTAAGCCTCCTTTTCACAGAGCATGGCTCAAATGTTATTGACAAAAAGTACAGCGTTTATTCATGTTCAGAGTAAACCGCTGAATCAAAGTGCTAACATTACTTCAAAGCAAACTTACGAAAAAAAAATGGAATTATGGAAAGCCAAGCTATCCTGGCTCTAATGGACCTTAGAAAAAACACTTAAAAACAATGTGGGAAAAGGAGAAAATGAGTATAGTCAGCATTTTTTCTTTTTCCTACAATGTTAACATTTGTGTACAGATCCCGGTATTTTGGCCCAGTTGAATCTGTCGTCTCCAAAAAGCTATCAAAGAGACAAAGGCTGAGCATTCGAGTTAAAAGCAGAAAAGGGTTACTTTTACTGCGTCGTTAGATTAACCCTTATCCTACAAAAAACCTTAAAAAAAACTTTAAAGCCGATGGAAAAAACCAAAATGTTGGTAATTCAAAACTATGGGGGTTGGGGAAACATCTTCATAACGGACAGTGTAGATCCTAGATCAGACTGCACAGGACGTGCAGCCTGATCTTGATCTGCACTGTCCGAAAAAGATCAGTGAGTCGCCCTTAGCAGCCATAGGGTTAAAATGATTTCATAATCTTTGTTCTCGGTAATCTCAGCACCCCTCCACCTTATTCGTTGTAATCCTTATATCTTTACAGAATGATCTCAATATCTATAAGGAAGTATCTGTTAGAACTACTATCTTAAGTCCAAACCGGAAGTTCACACCCTCCATGTATACATCTATATCCGGTTATTGAGAATACAAGATAATTATGATCTGGAACATATCTGACCATATCTCCGCTCCCCTTGATGTTTTAGTATCACACCCCTCATCTATGTCCGGTCATTAAGAACACAAGATATGTTCTGGAACATACATGACCGTATGAACCATGCTCTCTGAAAAAGGGGCTTCATGTATCTGCAAAAAAAAGTATCAACCCATATCAACCTGCGCAGTCCGGGCAGTCGAAACTTTTTGCAATTTGTCAATTTTCTGCATGTCCAAATGTCCAAGGACCACCTTACCTCCAGATTCAGTCAATCGTTCGACAAAATGGATTTTATGGATCCCTAATTATGTGATTACTTGCTTGGTATAATGCATCAGTGAGAGGCATTAACTCTTTACCAAACGACAAAATTTTGGACTAGTCCAAATTGAAAGCAGTTGCAGACGACAAAATAAATGTGACTGAAAATTTGAAATTTGTTTCAGGAAGGGTAGAAAACATTGTGGGAAAAGGAGAAAATGCTGGTTACCAGCATTTTCTCCTTTTCCCCCAATGTTTTCAAAAGGCTTCTTTCTGAGGGTCGTTAAAAGTCGGGATTATGTTGTAAATGGTTAAGCCCCATTTTGCCAGAGCATGGCTCATATCTCCTTTCCCCTTGATGTTTTAGTATCAAAACATGTTCACGTCCATATCTGAAGCCTTCTAGCGTCAAATAACAAGAACACACCATTTCAGTCAAGACAAAGGCCCCCATGGTTCAAATGTAACGTTGTTTTTCAACAGAATATCTGATCATTGCGGACAGTGTAAGTCAAAGATCAGATTGTACGTTCTTTGTAGTTTGATCTTGACCTACACTAACCGAAAGCACAACTGAAGTTCTGTACAGTATTTAAAAGGTTGAAATAAAATAATCAAAGGTTTTCTTTGTCAATATACCTTATGTACCGCTTCATACAGCAGCATCGTTTTTTTTTTTAATTATTTTGAGGGAAATTTGAAATTTGAATTTACACCAAAGCACCAAAGATTATCATAAAAGAAACCTTATTTTTAATTTTTTTTCCACTTTATTGTACTCAATCATTATGTTACAAAGTTAAAGTAACGATAGCTGTCAAAAGTAGACAAAGCGGATGTTAAAATGTATTTAAAATCTAAATCGTATCATTTAAAAGTATGGAAATTATTTTGAAGATGACACTTGGTCCAAGTGTTAGTCGGTGGCAGAGAAATTAATTTCAAAACTAGGTAAAAAGTTGCCAGTTCACTCTATCTTTGGTTTGCTTTTTGCCTGATTTTAAAATTCATTTTTTTCTGCCAGCGACACTTGGTCCGACCTCGCAATAACAGATTGTCATCTTCACGAGATTTTCCATACTTTTAAATTGTGTGATTTAAATTCATATGCATTTTAACACCTGCAGTGTTTCTTTTGCCGCTATTATGCCTTTAACATGTGATAATGGGGTAAGAATGCACACCTGATATGAATAATATAGTATAGACAGTATAGCGTCAAGAAAAAGTTGGAGTTCTGCCAGACTTACAAGTTGACAGAGTTGCAAACTGTATATGAGTCATGCTCTGTGAAAGGGTGGCTTAATGTATCTGAAAACAAGGTATCGACTCAGGTCAGCTTGCGTAGGTTGACCTGGGTCGGAACCTTTTGCCTTTGGTAAACTTTTCCGCTTACCAAAGGACCATTCTAACCGATGATACAGCCGACTTTTTTTTTTTTACAAAATGGATCTGTATTATGGCATTCGGCATACCTCGGGTGATCCGGTGATCAAGTCCCTCGGCTGTATCACGTAGCTTGTTAAGCACCTAGACGGTACATTCCATCGCCGGAAGCACACCATTTCACCGTTACTGAAATTGTAAGGCTCCTCTTAAAAAAGAAAACATGAGTCACAATTTTCTATCGATATCTTTTTAAGAATATTTACGTCGGAAAACAGTCTGTCATTTTGTCATAATTTTCATCGTGGTTTATCGATTCCGTTGGGAACTTTCATCGACAGATCGATAGATGTGAATAACTTCACTTAGGTTATTCATGTCGTGAATGGTGTATAGGCTAAACGTGATAATGCAGGATATTTTTTGTAAGGGAAACTCGGGATTGAGTGGTAAAGGGTAACTGAACACATCAGCACAAATACATATGAGCCATGCTCTAGCAAAAGGGGGTTTAATGCATCTCCGTAATGCATGGTATCAAACAAGTCATCACATGATTATGGATCCATAAAGTCCATTTTGTCCAACAACCGATTGAATCATGAGGTAGACATGTCCTCGGACATGCAGAAAATTGACCCATAGCAAAAAGTTTCAGCCCGGCTCAGCCTGCACGGACTGCATAGGCTGACATGGGTTGATACTTTTTGCAGGTACATTAAGCTCCCTTTTCACAAAACACGGCTCATATACTAGTATACGTTATTATTCTCATAAGAAAAAAAAAAAGCTTGCAATGACGCATGGTTTAATCTTTTCATTTTAACTCGTTTTCAAACGATCATGTGATTTTACGACAATGAAGAAGAAACCTTTTGAGATATTGTGGGGGTAAAAAAGGAGCATGTCGATAACCGGCATTTTCTCCTTTTCTCACATTTTCCTATCATCAAAAGTCCAAGGATTTGATTCATCGTTTGCTATATTTCGGGTCTAATTTTAATCGGGTAAAGATTTTAGTAACCGAAATAAGTTGTTAATCTATTCCAAGCAGCAAATTGACCGTATTTTACATGGCAAAAAGATCCAAGTGAACGGTTGGCTAACAGGTCAAAACGTAACTTCTTGGGGGCATCTTATCTCATTGGAGACAGGACCTCTTTAATGGGAGTATTCTTATCCCGTTAGAGGCTCCACACTTTAATTCAAAACTTTGGAGTAGGCAGGGACGCCCAGCCACTCAATGCCAAATGTTTTGCACATTAAAAATGATAATTTTCTTCATTTAAAGACTTCTTACTATCAATCCAACATTTTGTTAAAACCTTTTTATCACTTTCTTAACTCTGTTACTTAAAACTTTTGAGTTGATAGGGATTGCCCTGTCACTCAATAATGTCCTTTATACATATTAAGATCACACAAAAATCCTTCTTAATTCAACTCTTTTACTATTATAAATATATTCAAACCCTTTTCAGTTTATAATCCCATTTTTACTATCTTTTAACACAGATATGCGCGCTAAATGACCAAAGCTGTCGATGCGCCATAAAACAACATTCATTCATTCATTCAAAACGTAACTGATGGACGAGTGTCCCATACTAATAGCTGACGCAAAAGGTTCCAAACAGCGAAATCTTGGCTAAACAGCCTCAGACAAAATTTAACTGAAGGTAGGCCACAAGGGCCTATTCAAAGTTTGACCTTAAATCCAAAGTCAGAAGGTGACCGAAGCAGGAGGAATATCTCGATTTCAAAACACGTCAAAAGGTCAAAATCAAAGATAGCCTGTAGGTATTAACCCTTATCCTGCTAATTAACTCCTTTCCCAAACAAGCCGTGGTTTTCACGTGTCTGCAGTACAAGTCTTTTGAAAACACTGTGGGAAAAGGAGAAATTGCTCGTAACGAGCAATTTCTCCTTTTCCCACAGTGTTTTCTACCCTTTTTGAGACCTTTCTGCCATTTCCATCAAATTTAAAATTGTCGTCTGCTAACTCTTTCAATTTGGACCAGTCCAAAATTTGTCGTTTGGGAAAGGGTTAAATGAAACGAAAATGTCCAGGCAACAGTAAAAACCAAATATTACGATTTCAAATTCGATTTCAACGGAAAGAAAACATCGTATCGGACAGTGTAGATCAAAGATCAGAGTGCACGTTCTGTGCAGTCTGATCTTGATCTACACTGTCCGCAAAAGGTCAGTGAGTCGCGCTAAGCAGCTTCAGAGTTATGGTATATCATAGCTACAGCTCACTCACAGTTTACCTATATTTATCCGAGTTAAAGGGGGTACGAATCATAATTTACAGATTAACTTTTTCAGCACTAAATCTATGAACACGATCTCACGGCTGAAAACACCCCCTTGCCGACGTTCAGAAAGATTTTTATCTGAAAGGCTTGACTAAATAACCAAGTATAGATCCAAGATCAGACTGCACGTTATTTGCAGTCTGATTCTGGTCAAAGCCGTCCACAAAAACCCCCGGTCTCGCCTATGACGCTGACAGGGTAAAGGAACGAAGTCAAATCTCACTGGCCTTCTGCGGACAGTGCAGATCAAAATCAGACTGCAAAAAACGTGCAGTCTGATCTTTGATCTACACTGTCCGATATTTATTTTCTTACGGGTGAAATCAACTATGAAAACGCAATGTTTGGGCTTTTGCGATTGAGTAGAAATGTGCGCTTCATTCATTCAGCAGCTTAAAGGTTAATAAATAAGAGTAAACGCTTCCTTCCGCCCCCTCTCGTTTGAAATAGTGATAAAATTGTGTAATATATAACTTATGCAAGCTGTTTATTTTGTACGAAAAGAATTGCAATTCTTACCTGTACCAGCTAATGAAAGCGAAGGTAGAGTTGTCTCCCCTAGACCCCTCGCCACTTCTAATTGCAGTATAATACAAGTCATTTTGAATTCCGTTCTCATACATCTACTAAAAATTATCATGTTTATATCGGAACCAAGTGATCAGTACTTAAAAAAACAATGTGACAAATGAATGTTGTTTGTCATTTTCGGCAACTGCAGCTACAATGAAACATCCTAAAATCATGTTACCTCTCGTTGAGTTTCAGTACTGATAATCATACTGTTATATTGTTGACCACTTCCGGAAAAAGAGGGCAAAAATGAATAAAAAAGTTTCTTATCCTTAAAAGTTGGTTTTGTTTGTCTCGGTAAAGTGCATGAAGAAATACTGTTGTACAGAAATGATGATATGTATAAACAAGTATGTATAATTGTTCCGGCAAAATGGGGCCTAATGCATCTCCGTGATGCATTATACCAAGTAGGATATCAGATAATTATAGACGATCTTAACCCTTTCCCAAACGACAAATTTTGGACTGGTCCAAACTGAAAGAGTTTGCAGACGACAATTTTAAATTTGATGAAAATGGCAGAAAGGTCTCAAAAAGGGTCGAAAACACTGTGGGAAAAGGAGAAATTGCTCGTTACGAGCAATTTCTCCTTTTCCCACAGTGTTTTCAAAAGACTTGTGCTGCAGATATGTGAAAACCAGGGTTTGTTTGGGAAAGAGTTAAGCCCGTTTTGTAGAACAACCGACTATATCATGGGGTGGACTGGCCCCTTGATATGCAGAAACTTTAAAGATAGCAAAACATTTCGGGCCATGTCGGCCTGCGCGGACTGACACTGTCGACACTTTTTTCAGATGCATTAACCCTTTCCCAAAGAAGCCCTGGCTTTCCCGTGTCTGCAGTACAAGTCTTTTGAAAACACTGTGGGAAAAGGAGAAATTGCTCGTAACGAGCAATTTCTCCTTTTCCCACAGTGTTTTCTACCCTTTTTGAGAACTTTCTGCCATTTTCATCAAATTTAAAATTGTCGTCTGCAAACTCTTTCAATTTGGACCAGTCTAAAATTTGTCGTTTGGGAAAGGGTTAAGCTGCCTTTTCACTTGTATCTCTTTGATCATATCAAACTGGTGTTTTAGAGACGGGAGGCAATTTGCAAAATTGCAAAAAGGCAACTTATATATATAAAAAAAAAGTTATAAAAATGATTTAAGACACTGAGGAAAAGACATTAAAAACAGTGTTGAGAAAGGAGAAACTATCGGTAACCATACTTTCTCCTTTTCTCATAGTGTTTTTTACTCTTTCAAAGGCAGCTATCATCATAAGCCACAGTTTATACGCCGTCTTACATTTGCCTTCGAATATAGACGAGACTACTCTTATTCTTGTCCGGCAAAGAGTATAAGAAATGAATTCACGCGAGATAAAGAACAATTTTAGTGTATTGCTCATGAATGGGGGTAGGGGAGCAAAAACAGACTCCCGTTTCCCGCCCCCCTCCCCCCCTTACAAACACACACAAAATCGATGGAGCTTAACCCTTTCCCAAACGACAAATTTTGGACTGGTCCAAATTGAAAGAGTTTGCAGACTACAATTTTAAATTTGATAAAAATGGCAGAAAGTTATCAAAAAGGGTAGAAAACACTGTGGGAAAAGGAGAAATTGCTCGTAACGAGCAATTTCTCCTTTTCCCACAGTGTTTTCAAAAGACTTGTACTGCAGACACGTGAAAACCAGGGCTTGTTTGGAAAGGGTTAATCTTATGAGTCATGCTCTATGAAAAGGGGGCTTAATCCATCTGCGAAAAGTATCAACTCAGATCAGCTCCCAGCCGCGCAGACTGACCTGGGCCGAAACCTTTCGCTACTGGTCAATTTTCTGTATGTCCAAGGACCAGTTTACCTCATGATTCAGTTGGTTGTTAGAGAAAATGGATTTTATAGATCCATAATTATGTGATGAGCTGTTTGGTATCATGGATCACGGGGATACATTAAGCCCCCTTTTGCCAGGGCATGGCTCATATACAGATTATTCACGTGCCTTATATTTTAATTCTAATTGATAATTGATAAGGTCAAGGTCACTGTTTTTAAAAGATAGCAATAATAACAATTTAGCAAAATCATATTTATAACTATATAAGCAAGGTTTATGAATCTCCTTCCCACAAAGGACGACATGTGATGTACCCGGAACCTATTCTTTTATCTTTTAACCATTTACCACACAATCCAGGGTTTTAACGACCCTTTTTGAAGCTTATTGAAAAAAAATATGTAGGAAAAAAAGAATAAGCAGGTAACCAGTATTTCCCCCCCCCCCCCCCATGTCTATCCAAGCTCTAAATAGAAAGTGGAATTTCCTTTTTCTGTACAAAGGTGTAGCTCTTAATGTAAACAGTTCTCGTTATTGTAAATATCCGTGCATCTTCACCACTTTGGCCACCCCGCCCACCTTTCCATTCATTTATCTATACTATTGGCGCGGAAGCAAAGGGTAGCAGACACGCTCCCACAGTGTTCGAATTATATTTCATTTTCTTCTACACTTAAATGCTTTTAATTTGCAGGTGAATCCGTCTTCAACTCTTTACCAGACGAAAAACAACATGATTCGTGAAATTAGGATTGAAAGTATTTGAAGACGACAGATTAACCCTTTGGCTACTAAGTGGGACTCAATGACCTTTTGCGGACAGTGTGGATCAAGATCAGACTGCACAGAACGTGCAGTCTGATCTTTGACCTACATTGTCCGATAAGGAGATATTTTCACCCAAACATTAAGTTTGTAATAGCGTAATTCGGGTTTTTACTATCGGCTTGAAAATTTTATTTAACGTATTTTCGTAGGATAAGGGTTAAATGATGCTATGATGTTTGGATTGGTACGTACAGGAGAAGGAAAAACATAAGTCATGCTCTGTGAAAAGGGGGCTTAATGAATCTTCGTGATGCATTGTACCAAGCAAGCCATAACATAATAAGGCATCCCTAAAATCCACTTTGTCTAACAACCCACTTAATCATGAGATAGCCAGGTCCTTGGACACACAGAAAATCGACCAATGGCGAAAAGTTTCGGCCCAGGTCAGCCTGCGCGGAATGCGCAGGCTGACCTGGGTCGATACTTTTCGCAGATGCATTAAGTCCCCTTTTAACAGCAGAAGCGTTAAAAATAAATTCCTGTGCGACATTGGGGTAAGACTGACGCTCATTATGAAGTACAAATTTACACCCAAGTCTAAAGGCCAACAGACAGACATGACGTCATCAGTCTAAGAAACTGTTTAGAAAAAAAAAGCTCGACACAAACAGAGAGTCAAGTCGACAATAAAAAAGCAACAGGAGGGGGAGAGAAAGAGAGAGGAAAAAATCTTTTGGCAGAGATCTGTTTGGCATGACATCATAATGCGGAGTTTTTGTTAACGATAATATATTAGCCCGCCAAGAGAGAACCGAATTTCTCCGAATAAAATAGTGCTGCGTGACGGGTTTACGGTCTTCAGAATAAGCAAATGAAATAAGAAGTAAAATTTGTTTAACCGTTCAGAATCAGCAGTTCCATAGGATGAATTTTAGATATATATATTTTTCGTTGGATCGGTTTCGGAATTGAATTATCTTTTTATTTTCTATGACGTATGTTTCAGTTTTAATTGGCTTTGACGTATTTTCCAATTATCAAATTAAGAATTAAGAATTCTAAACGATTAGTAAATTATGCTCTCACAGCGATATCTAGATACCTTTGAATGCACGCAGAGCAATTCTATGCGTCTTTATTTGGTGTCCATTGCCATTTTCAGTTGCACTCCGGCATGTATAGAGAAGGCTGGTGTATTAATTTATCCGATTCTAGTGTTCAGTGGTACTCTCGCAAACTGATCCAAGTTACAAGCTGCTTTTCTACATAGAGCCTTAACGAACAAACGGCTCCTTGAAGCGAGCCAATCAGAGTCCTTGCAAGAGCTGCTCTAATTACGCATTCAATGGAATGGTGGCCGATACGGGTCGTCTTCATGTATAACTCTAAATACTGTTCTAGTTCTAAATTCAAAGATTATGAATTTGAGAGAAACAGAACGTCTTGGTCAATCATCTGGCTGATCTTTGAATGTAAAACTAGAACTGAATTTAGAATGGAGAATACAGCCCCGAAACGCGCATTCCATGTATTGCTAGCCTTTACTGTTACAAACATAGCTCATAGAGCTGGACAAGATATACTGAGCGAAAATATAAAATTACGTCTCCTTTTAAATGCCGATTACTTGATATTGAAAAGGAGTACTGTAATAAATACTATTCAAGAAATGAAGTTATTCATTTGTGGATGCATATTAGTTCACAATATTAAGGTAGCGTGACAATATTGAGAGCGAGGCCCCCTAGGAAGTTCGTAGGGCTCCAAATAAGAAAATCACAAATAATGAAGTTTTCCTTTGCACGATTTCTTGCCCAGACAATTTAACTCAGAATCATCATCTGCATCAAATGTACTAGTAGCGAGGATTCCACCATGCATGCGTTGATTCTGTGGCGTAACGTAACGTAACGTAACATTATTTATCACATAAAACCCCCTCCGGCAGTGTATTAAACCCATGACTTATTTTTGATAATACACTAGTGTATTATCGTTTTTTTTGGGGGGTCCCGATTCTATTCAGTTCTTTGTCATGAGCGCGTGAAGCCGGAGAAACTAACCACAGCACGTGCCGGAATTTGTGCGACTACGCCGTTTCGCGGAAAAATGACGTCATTGTTGCTTAGACGTGTACTCGTGGAAAGTTCTTGTTTTTCATGTTTAATAAAAACCAAGAACGCAGTGAAAGTCTTTCAAATCAATAAAATTGCGGAATTAGGTGGACTCATCCTCTCTAGAAACTGTTTCATTCTACTTTCGGAGTAAATGTCAAAGATCTATCTACTTGTGTAAGTACACATTTGAAACCGAACTACAACTGTTTAAATGGACCCGTGTATAGGCTAAAGGTGATGATGTAGGATATTTTTTGCCTGTCATTTGTTTTATGTGATTAATAGAATCTCGCACTCGTGTTTATGTATTATCATTTTTATCAAACTCGTTGACTAAAATGTATTTGACGCGTCATACATTTTAGTCAACTCGTTTGATAAAAATGATAATAAATAAGCACTCATGTAAGATCCTCTATGTAACGTCACGTGTAACTATTGCATTCGGCATTGCCGTCAATCATATTGCAATGTCTGTGTCACATCACGAATATTGTTAATTCGATGGTACGCGCTGGCTATACGATTGAGCTTATTACAGATGAACTGAGTGTGGGGGGGGGGGGGGGGGGGTGAGATCCGATGAAACAGCAGAACGTCCATATTTGTTTTGTGCCAAACGCTACGTAATTAACCTGTCTACACGAGGCGGGCGTTCCTTGCTAAGTGTGATACCGGGGTCATGACGACGAATGATGCACGTCGAGTCAATACTTCTGCAATGTAACATAGGGCAATGAGGTTGTCATGTAAAACTACCAGCTTTGTCTTACGGTTCCTGATGGTTTCACCCCTGGAGACTTTTACGCTGTCTCCGCCAAACCAAGATACAGTTATCAACAAATCTCATTTCTATGCCTATAGACACGAAATCAACCGTCAGTATCAATCAATGTGAACCGAGGTTCATCTGCAAACAAAGCTTGGATCTACCAAGCCCTTGTCAAGTTAAGATGGTGTCTAAACCATCATGGCATGGTAGCCGGGTGACGTCCCGTTATTATTTGAGCCATGTGTGGGTGGTAGGCTCATACTGGCTGGGCGTTGTGATGCTAACGATTACGTATTGTCTGAGGAGAGATCCCGTACCGCCTAGCCATGAAAATGCCTAGGAAGGACGCTGACGTAAGTGCTTCAACGTTATATAGCCATCTGACCTTGCTGTAGTTATATGAGCTTTAACAGGTCGCAGTCGGTCTCTTACTGTCTAAATCTGCCAATAACGTGCTACAAGTCTCTCTATCGTCTGTCGGCAACTCCAAAAAAAAAAAAAAAAATGGGCGACGACCCGTGCCGTCATCCCAGCCCTTAGCATATTGACGGCCTGATCCCTTCTGTTTTCAGACATATTATGAATGTTGAAATCGTAAAAGAAAGAAATTCTTTTCAATTTTAGGACAGACCAGTATTGCATGAATAGTATAAAATGGACTTAATAAGAATTATTGGACACGTTTGTAGTGTGCACATGACACCGTGAAAAACAACGTCCAGCCCTGTGGTACGTCAGTACACGGTTAAAATGAGGTAAAATGAATACGGTTTTCTTCACAGCATCGCCATTTATGTACCCTTGACATGATATATGAATGAATAAGAAAATACGTCAGTTTAACAAAAGAGGGACGTTTCCATTTTTGCCGAGTATTTTAAGATTGAGACAATATCGTAAACATGGGACCAAATTATTGTTCTTCCTCTTAGTGTTTTTTTTTTTTTTTATTTTATTTCAGATGAAATCATATAAATATTGAATCAAAACACTTACTAGTAGCATGGCATGCCAATATTTTCAGCAAGGACGAGGCTAAAATACTGTAAAATGGAACATAGTTGGCCGATTTTGTATTAAAGGTATCCTGTCACAAAGGTAACAAATACAACCAAGATCGAGGACCGTACTCACCAACCATTCTGAACAGCATTTTGATCCAATTCTAAATCTTCAAAGTCACGTAGGTTCTGATTGGCTAAACCAAATCGAATGGTGTGGCTAAACAGAAATTGTTTTATTTTGTAGTTTAAAAAAAGGCGGGGGAGGGGGGTTATAAGAATTCGATTAAGATTCGTTGGTGAAAATGGTCACTGGAGTTGAAGTCACAATTAATTTGTTATCCTTGCACTTTAACATTGAGATGAAATAACTCTTAGTGAGCGTAAATTAAGTTGTTTTGAAATCGACGTTGATTAAGATCCGAAAGCCCTGTGCAGACAGTGTAGATCACAATCAGACTAACAGGAAGTGAAGTCTGGTCCTAAGTCTGCGCTGTCTGCTATTTTGTGAAATATTCTGGTTTAAAAAATTACACCCATAAAATTCCAGTGCTTTGTTCTTTTTTATTAATTGATATAGTCCATTCCTTTACAGTTTTATCCCTCTACCAAACGTCGAAATGTAAGACTTGTCCAAATTGAAAGAATTTGTGGACGACAAATGAAATATCGCCCAAATGATTGGATTTTCTTCTACGAAAAACAAATCCTACATTTGAGACACAGTATGTCTTCTACAAATGGTTTCAAATTGGGTAAGTGTGAATTTTGTTAAAGGCTGAACAGTTTACCCATTACTACACAGTCCCGAGTTTTAATGACTCTGAAAAAGAAGGCTTTTGAAAACATTGTGGGAAAAGAAGAAAATGCTGTTGACCAGCATTTTCTTCTTTTCCCACAATCTTTTCAACATTGTTTACTTTCAAGGTCTTTAAAACTCGTGATTGTTAAGTAAAGGGTTAAGGGTTGTAGAAGGGACTTGGACTAAGCTTGAATGATCATTGCACGTGATATTTTTCTCTCCGACTGTCTCCCTCTCTAATTACACTATAGTAAAGTCTGTGGAAAGGTTCCAGCCACGAGAAAAATCCCACAAGACAGATTTACTGGGCTCTGGGAGGGAAAACCTTGCCAAAACGAAACGAGCATTTTTCACAACATTCAAGCAAATTAACGGAGAGAAGTTTTGTAATAGCGCAGACAGTGTTTGATGAAGAGTCTGTTTGAAATAGGTTTGGACGGAGAAACCTTCGAGCCTTCCTACGTTCTTCGACGCAGTAGTAGATCAAAGTCCTGAAAGTACTGTTAGCGGGGGTGGGGGGAGTGTTTAACCCTGTATCATAAAATTCCACGTTTGAACGGTCTTGATATAAAAAGTTTCGATAACATCCTGGAAAAGAAGAAAAAAGTTGGTAACCATTATTTTCTCGTTCCGCCAAGATATTTTCTGCCCATTCAATATAGACGTGTCTAAAATTTTGTCGTCGGGTACAGGGTTAATTGTTCATCGTTCAACAAAATTTTACACTCGCTCAATTCGAAAACATTTGTAGAAGAAATAAACGTACCCACTTTGTCTCAAATGAAGGATTTACCTTTGAAAGTGTAGAAAACTTCATCGGAAAATGAGAAATTGATGGTTGCTAGCATTTCCTCCTTTTCCCAAAAATGTTTTTTTTTTTCGAAGACCCACTTCCTCCGGGTCGTTAATACTCAGATTGTTTGGTAAAGGGATATAAGCGTTTTGAACAATTTGAAACCTTACATAGAGTGAAATTCTATATGTACACCTAGTTCGAATAGGGTCACATCTTAAGATTTGGAGCTTAAACCTAATGCATCTGCGAAAAATACCAACCCAGGTCAGCCTGAGCAGTCTGCACAGGCTGACCTGGGCCGAAACTTTTCGCATCGGTCAATTTTCTGTATGTCCAAGGACCAGTCCACCTCATGATTCAGTCGGTTGTCAGAAAAAGTGGATTTTATGGATCCCTAATTATGTGATGTCTTGCTTGGTACAATCCAATACAAAGATCCATTAAGCCCCCTTTTCACAGAGCATGGCTCATTTAAAACAAGAGTTCCGCCGGACGGTAAAAAAGAAGCCATGAACAGCATCTCATATTTGACTTCCTGCTGTTTCCCTGACCTTTGACCATGGCGCTCTACTCTACCTGTCGTCTCATCAAGGTGCACAACTGAGTGAAATATTTTCAAAATCAGACCAGGGGTTCATAAGGTGGGCTGCGGAGAAGAAATAAGAGCATGCGACCTTTGACCCCCTGCTATGACCTTGACATGGGGGCCTAGTGTTTGAAACCTCTGCTCTGCACGTCGTTCCATCAAGGTGCACATATTTCTTAAATAATTTCAAATTCAGACAAGGGGTTCAAGATACATAGAGCTTACACGAAATTACTGACGGACGGACGGGAAACCAGAAGCACAAAAAATATGTCCTGTAGGGCCTACGGTTATTGTTGCAAACGGAGACATTATGTATTACCAATGATGCTTTTAAACAACGAAGCTTTTTAAAAATGGTCCGCTGTAAGTCTAAATGACGTGTCTGCAGAAGGCTGTGTGATAACTCAATCCCTTTTTAAACAAATCAGTGGTAAGACGACTTTTAAAAGAAAATCTATTCAAAAAAGAGTGATTGTCATGAATTATAATTAATTTCTCTAACACACATGAAAGCATAAAGGCAACGGGGAAAACTTTTCGTTATGGGCAACATCTGCTTTTGCCACATTATTTACCATTTTTTTCCCGCTTCAAGATGCAAAACGTTGTCTGCAAGTATTGCTTTGTTTTTATAAACTGAGATGAAAATAGGTTGTCAGCGACATGTTTTTATTTTGCTGTTAACGCTTTTTTAAGGTACAACGCTTTATGGTTTAAACATGCAGTTGTACTAATTCCAAGATAATGTTTACTTTTTAGGCGTAGCTGTTTACGCTGGCTGTTATATACTAGTTGGCACTGCTCTCGAATTAGCCTTGGTCCGTCACTTTTGACAAAGTAACGTCCAAATGTACAAAAGGAAAAAATGGTTAAATTGGAACCCAGGCTGGTCCCGAATGAATAAGTATTTGTTTGCGATTGGTCAAAATTATGGGCATGTTTATTCTGAGAGCATCTACCGGCATATTTGCTGGCCCATTTATGACGCCAGCATGCAAGGGTTGCTTCCATTAATCGATATCCCGCAGCGCCTATTCACACCTTAGCAAATGGATATGATGGGCCATAAACCTTTTCTTGTACTTATTGGAAATTTAATATTGTTTATGTGTTACCCTATATAACGCAATACTGTACACTACTCCATGTACTTTCTGACACACTATTTTAACAGCAACTGCTCCTTTTTCAAACGATGAGTTGCACTGATATCTGAAATTGAAAAATTGTACCTTACTAAAAATTTTAAGTTTAAACAATACGCAGAACAACTTTGAAAAAGGGGCAATTGCTGGGGTGGTTACTTTTCATTATTTTTCTTCATTAGAACAACAACAGAGTTTCAATACTCATAATCCAGTATCTCTCAGGTCGTCTATCTTTCTTTCTAAAATCTCTCAGGTCTTAGTGCAGATGTAGCATTTACTGACATGGACGGTATAATTCTGGTACAAGGAGAGCTAGTTGAAACGTTTAAAATGATACCATTTTTATCAACCGTTTCTATTTTACATGAAGTCAACGAAGATCGTCTTGGGCCAAGCCTTGGTATATACCTTTAACCCTTTCCCAAACGACAAATTTTAGACTGGTCTAAATTGAAAGAGCTTGCAGACGACAATTTTAAATTTGATGAAAATGGCAGAAAGTTATCAGAAAGGGTAGAAAACACTGTGGGAAAAGGAGAAATTGCTCGTTACGAGCAATTTCTCCTTTTCCCACAGTGTTTTCAAAAGACTTGTACTGAAGACACGTGAAAACCAGGGCTTGTCTGGGAAAGGGTTAAGAAACAACCCCGAGATTTAGGGATCCTGAGGTCGAAAGCTTCTAAAAACATTGTAGGAAAAGGATAAAATGCTGGTAACCAGCATTTTCCCAGGCTCAAATTTTCCTTTTCCTAGGCTTTGTCATTCAGAAAAACGGTAACGCGTCTACATATTGATAGATAACGCCGATCATTTTAAATTCGATGCTAGTCGTATGCTTTGTTTTCTGAGACAAGTAGAAATCCGATTCAGTAATTTACTATTATTAGGTATATAAAATGAATGGGGTACATGTTTCGGACCGTCGTTTGTCCCAGGTCGGTCGTTTGTCTCATGTTACAGAATCTGGAATGTTAACCGAGAAGTGAAGACAGAGTACTTACTTTCTGTAACATCGTTTTATGCAATCCAGTCGTATAGTTTTTGTTCTGGATTGTAAAATATAACATTGTTATCTAAATTACTGTCATAAAACTGGCTACGGGAAAACCCTAGACGATATTAATAAATAATTCGCTCGGAAACCTTCACTCGAATACAGAAGCAGCAACTAGATTTGCAAATGAGGAAACTTGTGCACAATCTCACCATGTATTGTCACAAGCAACATATTTTGTGTTCCTATGCAGTCATGTACACCTTCTGTATATGCGATATATCATACAATTCCTTCAACAGATACCTTTCATTTAATTAATGGAAGGGTTTGTGAAGCTGCATTGTTTGGCAAAGATAGAAATTATCGTAAGTTTCTCACGAGAAGTAGTCTGTTTCACTTTGTATGCAGATTAACTGTCTTTCGTAATGATAACTGTTTTTCTTTACCTTCATACGCAAGGCAAACAAAGCCTCATAAGGTAGTTCTGACGATGAGAAAATGTTAGTGCCAATGAGACAGTTTTCTTATCATGGCGTGATTTACTGCAAATATATTTCGTTCGATGAAAACTAATGGTACATGTAAGATCTATATTCTGATACCTGTTTGAATGTCCTGATTTCCAGTGCAAAGATTACATACCCGCAAAGAATATCGCAACGGTATTGCTTTAAATGTACAGACTGGTATCTTCATCATACACCAAACAATCCCGTGTATTAACGACCTTAAGAGAGGCCCTTTTAAAACATTGTGGGAAAAGGAGAAAATGCTGTAAACCAGCATTTTGTCCGTTTCCCTTATTATTTTATTCCATTTCAAGGACAGAAACCGTCTTTTGAGCTACATTTAATGTGTCGTGTGCAAATGGTTTCTATTCGGACCAGTATGAAATCTTGTAGTTTGCTTAAGAGTTAAATAAAACTTCTAAACAAATCAGAGAACTGTTCTTGAAATCGGGACTATCATTTGAACACACAATAATTATTGTACGCTGAAAAGTAATCTGTGAGGTCAGACAAGAAATCACATGAATCATGAACAATTAGAAACTCACTATGGGAGGTAGTGAGTATAGAGGCGGTAACCAGCTATCTGACCTCCAACGTAGTTTCCATTACAATCAAATAAATCATGGTAATGGTACCAATAGATACAGACGTCATGAACCGTCACGCAATTCGTACGAGGTCAAGGTTGTTTGTACTCTATGCTACTCGGTACTAAATTGCGTCAGAATGTTGTCAAAATATTTAGATTTGAGAGACCCTCTCTATCTATCTTTGCGCTAACGGTAAAACATCGTAATCTCACCTGTTGCTTTTTGTTTCTTAATAGATATGATCATAAACAGCGTGCGCATGCGTATAAAATTACACATTTCAAGAACGCGTCTGCAGTCTTCACTCTATCGGCTCTGTCAAAATAAATTTATCTAGAAATTGCATCCATCGATGGAGAATAAAAAAAAGTTTTCTTCGATAGATAATCCGACAACATTCTTATCACTAAACAGACAAATTGCACACGCTTTGTGAGTTGATTGCTTGACTCTTTGTTTATCTGACTTGCAATTTAATTACCGTTGTAATCATCTCATGATTCTTGTATATGAGCCACGCTCTGGCAAAAGTGGGCTCAATGCATATTCTTCGTGCATTATACATATATAGCCATTACGTAATTATGGATCTATGATAGCAACTTTTTGTAACACCGGAGTAAATCATGCGGTAGACTGGTCCTTTGACATATAGAAAAGTTTCGGCCCAGATCAGCCTGCGCGGACTGTGCACGCTGAACTTAGTCGATAATTTTCGCAGATGCCGTAAGCCCCCTTTTCCGACAGCATGGCTCATATAGATTTACAACAAACACTGAAGAAAGAATGTTCTCTAAAGGCCCAGTAGCGACCAAAAGTAAACACCGTTGATTTTAAAAGTCATTTAAACTGAAATCATACCATTTAAAAAGTACGGAAATTGTTGTAATGTGAAGGGCTTGGAAACTGTTGTTTGACACAGAATCTTTGGCAAAGGTCCTGAAAATGTTGTTTCAACAAGTGATCAAGAACAGTAGGCCTACTGAGGATCTGGGATAACGATATATGATAGAGGTGTCGGACAATGATGTTCGACAAAGGGGGGGGGGCATGATTGTTTGACCAACACTTAGCGATCTAGGACAATGTTGTTTGACCAAGGTATCCTGGAAAATGTTCGACCGTGGGTCGAGGATAATGTTCGACCTAAGGTCTTCACTAAGAAGTATGAGATACTGTTGTGTGACAAAGGAGTATATAATAGCATTGTTTGACTAATGGTCTACGATACTAGTTTTTAAAATGGACAATGCTCTCTGAAAAGGGGGCTTAATGCATCTGCAAAAGGTATCCACCTAGGTCAGCCTGCGCAGTCCGCGCATGCTGACCTGGGTCGAAACTTTTTGCTATCGATCGATTTTCTACATATTAAGGGACCAGTGTACCTCAGGACTCAATCAGTCGTTATACAAAATGGCCTTTATGGATCTATAATTATGTGATGACTTGCTTAGAATGCATTACGGAGACGCATTAAACCCACCTTTTCTACATAATGGCTCACTTGGTTTCTGGAATAATGCCTGAGGGTAGAGGATGATGTTGTTCGACAAAGAGTCCTGGAAGATGTCGTTTGACGTTTGGTCAAGGTAATCCTGTTTGATTAAGCAGGATATAAGATAATGTTTTTGACAATTGTGCTTTACCAAGATTCCAAGAGAATATTGTCATACCAGGGATTCGTGATAATGCTGCACGATCCTGATCTCTGCTATCATTATAGGCGTTTGAAGTTGTCCTAAGTATTTTAAAGTTGAATGAGTTTTTGACACCAAATAGGGTAAAACGATGCATAAAACGGACCCATTTGATATCATGTAATGTAACTGAAAACCGAATGTGCAAGTATGTCCCTTATGTGGTTTGTTGACGAGATATTACTTTTCACATCTGCGTGTCTTTGTTTTGTCAAATTTTGACAAAGATATGATACACGAGAATGAGATAAGTGTTTGAATTACATTTTCGTAAATAGGCTTTCTATTCTCTCTGATTTTATTCAACTGGTAAATCGTAGACGTTTTAGAGTGTGTTATTCGCCCATAAAGAAATTTCATGCTGATCCGATGTTTTGGATCCTCTCAACTCTGAAAATGTCCCCTCATTTACCACTCAAAGGGTTAATTCTTAACCATATAATTTCGTATTTTAACGAACCTTAGGAAGACGACTTCTGAAAACATTGTTGGAAAACGAGAAAATGCCGGCTACTAGCATGTTCTCCCACAATATCTTCTATCCACTTCAAGACAAAACTAACATTTGAGTAACATTTAACCCTTTACCACACAATCCCGACTTTTAACGACCCTGAGGAAGAAGCCTTTTGAAAATATTGTGGGAAAAGGAGAAAATGCTGGTAACCAGCATTTTCTCCTTTCCCAACAATGTTTTCTACTCTTCCTTCCAAAAACAATTTTCAATTTTTGATTAACATTTATTTTGTCGTCGGCAATAGCTTTCAATTTGGACTGGTCTAAAAATTGTCGTGTGGTAAAGAGTTAACTTGTAGTCTGCAAATACTTCAGTTTGGACAAGTCTAAAATTTTGGCGCATAGAAAAGATTTATACCACTTCCAAGTCAGGGGCTTATTTAGAACAAATGACAGCGATGACGATACCAAAAACAGTCTTCACGTAATGCACCTCCGTGAAGGCTCTAGAGGGGTATTTTTTTGCAGTCAGCGTTGTAATCTGAACGGCTTAGAAAACCTCGCGATAACCCGATACTGTTTATCTTGACATCTCGTTAACAGAAGTCTCGCTGTTCGAGATAAATGAGACGCGTCACCAAATCATTTTTGATAGTGCTCATCTTTTATGTCGAGTCGTTTAACACTTTTACCAGACGACAAAATGTTTGACTTGTCTCAGGCGATAAATTAAATATCAATCTTTTGATAGGATTTGTCTTCAAAAGGGCAGACAAAATTGTGCCAGAAGAAGAAAATGCTAGTTATTAGCATTAACTCCTTTTTCCACAATGTTCTCATAAACCTTTTTGTCGATGGTGGATAAAAATTGGGATAATTTGGTTAAGAATGAACACTTTCGCTGCACGATAAATATAGTATTGAGCATTCCCCAATGTTTGAAACTACAATATCAGTGTTAGTAAAAGAAAAGTTTTAGGTCATAATACAGTAGCGAACCCTAAAGATGAGACAGCATGTTCTGTATGGTCTGATAATCTCCTATTCTGTTCTCAAAAGCTCTTCTTCTACAGCAGCGAAAGATTAAACAAAATTGGTTTTCGTTTTTTAACAGCGTAGAAAACACCATAAACAAAAAAGCAACAATTGCAATGATCGTTTTCCAGTAACATTAATTTTGTCTATATACTGTCTACAGTAGGTTGTAGAAATGGTATTCTTTTAGGACAGATTTTAGTAAAGCGTTATTTCGAGGTTTTTTAAGCGCTTTCATTCTGCAAAAAATCAAAGGATTCAAAGTTCTGAAAAGCGTATTTGTGGGGTAGCATGAAGCTGTAATATCTTGTCATTAAAAAAAGATAACATCACATGAAACACACGTGCAATCATTTTAAAATGGAGTTTTGCTGGTATTAGATTTCGGAATTGATATCTATACACGTGTAGTACAGTATATACGGTAGTGACAAAAGCGAGGTTGAGATGTACGAGGCTCCAGAACACGGTTTTCGGCTAAACTTGTGTCGACCAGTAACATGCCAAACAGAACTTCGTCAATAAAAAGTCCATAGTATCAGCCTGAAATAATGAAGAGCTATTAAATGAAACATCATAATCCTAATTCTCAAGATTTTATCATTTTTTACTTGTGAAATAGTGAAATTTTTTACCAATATAGGCAAGTGGTATGATCGGAAACAAAAAATGACAAAACAAACCATTTTAGCCTATTTTCCAAAATTCACAAAATGCAAACCCGGGAAACTAGCCTGAAAATGCTAAGCTAAATTGAAACTCAATACATAATTTGGGGGTAGAATAAAAAATAGCACATTACCGCGCTGTTTTTTTTTTCGCAATCTTTCGCGGCAGTAGTCCACCATTATTTTTGCGGCTAAAGCTAGCCACTAATTCCCTGACCCCTCAGTTTCGCATTTGGGGTCAAAACTAATGGAACAAAGAAGGAAAGGTCATGACTTCCTGTTTTGAAGACAAATTAAATGTTTTTTTTTTTTTCAATAATCTTACACAATTCATGGGTGTATCAAAACTGCATTCAAAAGCTACCTTTCTGCATTATTTCTAATTTTGACTATGGCCAATTCGAAACAAACTATTTACATGTGCCTTAGCTAAAACTGAAAGTAGAGTGGGCACAAGCGTGAATGACAGCATGTCGTATATATTTTGTTCAGGTCAAACTGATATCATTGTGCAGTGTGAGCGCGCATGCGTCGTTACGCATGATGTATTTGGTTCCAGTCAGAACGATCACAATAAGCAGATTTGCTATACAAATTCGCTAAAAATGTTAGCTTTACACAAAAGGTCTTGGAGGTTTTCACCAAACATAGTATTATGAGTTCATTGTCTTCAGTGTTTTCTAGCCAGCTGTTGAAAAGATAAACCACAGCAAAATTGTCAAAGAGTACTTAAGTGTGTATCGACAATACATGTACTCCGTAGGGATGTAGAAATCGTATTCTTTAAAAACGGGTTGAAATAAAGTAGAATTTGGAGGTTTTTAAAACGCCCTGTTCTTCTTTTGTAAAAATATTTTATCCTTATAAAAAGTTATTTCACCTTCCGGGGTTTCGACGTCATTTTGAAGGGAGATGAAGGGCTTTCCCCCCATTTTTCCCCGTCAATGTTTTTAGTGAACAAGATTTAAAATTTTATCTACATTTTTTTTTTTTTTTAGAAGAGACTGACATTGAATTCGTATTTTAGCAGGAAAGCATTATTTAGATGTTTTTACACCGCTTTCTTTTTGCAAAAATATGTAAGCCTTACAAAAGGTTTTTTGACCCTACAGGAGAAGCGAATAGTTGTCAAACATAATTTATACCTACCATCATCATTTTTATGTTGCTTCTGACCTCAATAATTCACTGCAAAAATTGCCAACCAGTTTTAAAAAATATGCATTGACAGTTTTCGATGTGCATTGGGCCAATTTTTGAAAAAAAAAAAAGAAGTTTAATTCTTTCAGCGCCAAATATACTAACTCGACCTCTTTCGACGCCTGAAAATTCAGACCGATGAAACTTGGCAAGATTTTTAGACTAATCCAATCGACAGTGACCCAATGACCCAGATCCAAATGTAAACAAAAGACCCCAAAGTCGCAATATACTGTAAAAAATGTAATGTACAATTTAAATATGGGTGTATTTCATTGGTGATCATCAAAGAAAATGCATTATTTTTGCTCGTGGTTTTGGTATTCATTGGTGAAATGATGCCTCTACCTTACATCAAAACATACGAATTATCTTCTGCTGGATCGAGGCACAAACTTTACTAGAAGAATGCACTGCAATAATATTACGAGTATTGTAATAAAACTCGGATTATCTCGACTGAACCAGAGTAAAGAGAGTCTTGTATCATAATAATATCTATCCTTTACCAAAAGATACGAGCGTTCTAACCTTCAGGGTCATAACCGCAACTCCATGCGCCTTTGCGAACAGTGTAGATCAAAGATCAGACTACACGTTCTGTGCAGTCTGATTTTTTATCTGCGCTGTCCAATTCGGTGAGTTTTTTCGTGGCGGAAAAAAAAACCACCAATCAATTGAATCTCTTTCGACTGCTCACATGGCAATCAATTGAATCTCATTTGAATTTTAGAAAGATTTAATATCTAATACTGCTTCGACTAAACAAGCGGATGATATAGATATGAGCCATGCTCTGGCAAAAAGGGGGTTTAATGCATCTCAATAACGCATTATACCATGCAAGTCATCACATCATTTTGAATCAATAAAATCTATTTTGTTTAACAACCAACTGAATCATGGGGTACGCACGCCCTTTCACATGCAGAAAATTGACCATAGTAAAAGGTTCCGACACAGGTCAGCCTGCGTGGACTACTCGGGCTGACCTGGGTCGATACTTTTTGCAGATGCATTAAGTCCCATTTTCACAGCTCATGACTCATCTGTTTTGTCAAAGTCTTGTGACAGTTGTACCTTTAAAGACCCTAAAGAAATCAGGACTTTGTAAACATTGAAGTAAATAGAGAAAACTACTGGTTACCAGCATTTTCCTTGACTCAAAATAGAAATTATCGACAATATGTTGGGCATCAACGAGAGAAGATCAAGATCAGACTGCCAGTCCGCCCAGCGTGATCTTGATCTACTGTATTTCACAAAAAGCACTCAGATTTACCTTTACGAACTGTGAATATGAGCCATGTTCTGTGAAAAGGGGGCTTAATGCATCTGCGGCAGTATCGACCAGGTCAGCCTGTGCAGTCCGCGTAGGCTGACCTGGGCCGACACTTTTCGCTACTGGTCAATTTTCTGCATGCCCAAGGAGCCTTCTACCTCATAATTAAGTCGGCTGTTTAAAAATGTGGCTATAATAGATCCATAGTTATTAGATGGATTGCTTGGTATCATGCATCACGGAGATGCATTAAGCCCCTTTTACCAGAGCTTGGCTCATATAATTATAGGCTAATAGTTCTGCTCCGAGGTCTAGAAAGGTAATTGAATCCTTTACCAAACAGTCCAGTATTTTAATGATCCTGAAAATAAAAGTAGGATTTCAAAAACAGGGTAAGAAAATAAGAAAATGCTTGTAACCAGCAGTTTTTCTTTTCCTTTTTCCACAGTGTTTGTTACTCTTTTTAAGACACAAACCTATCATCAGAACTATAATTAATTTGTCGTATGCAAATGCTTTCAAATTTAAAGGCGTCTAATATTTCTTGTCGTCTGGTAAAGAGTTACTAGGTCAGGTGTATGTATTCTGTCTATTAACCTTTAGGCTGCTAGGCGCGACTCACCGACCTTTTGCGAACAGTGTAGATCAAGATCAGACTGCACCGAACGTGCAGTCTCATCTTCAATCTACACTATCCGATAAGGAGATATTTTTTCTCCAGAAAAAAAAGCAAGTTTGAAAATAACAAAATTCAGCTTTTTACTATCGTCTTGAAAAATCTATTTAACCTTAAGGCTGCTAAGCGCGACTTAATGACCTTTTGCAGACAGTGTAGATCAAGATCAGACTGCACGGAACGTGCAGTCTGATCTTCGATCTACACTGTTCGATAAGGAGATATTTTTTCTCAAAGAAATACCTCGGAAAAGAGAAAAAAATGGATTTATAGTATCGACTTGAAAGTTTCATTTCATTTATTAAGTAGCTTAAGGGTTAACTTATCTTGCAGGATAAAGGTGAAAAAGCTATAAATTACGGGTTAATTAGGTAAGTATTCTGGAGTTACGTTAATGGCTGTTAGCGGAAAGTACAGAGAAATCTTCCCTATATCAAATACGTGGTAATTCGGTTATGGATGGTTCTAAGTATTTTCTCGATAACGAATATCTATCTACCATATACAAACACGTGATAATTATGTGATTTTTTCTTATGCAGTTGGTTAGGTCGGGGTATTAATTAGAACTTTCCCACATAATATTTAAAGATACATCTATACTCGTTTTCAGCCAGTTTTTAACCCACTTCATCTTTATCAAACTACATGCATAATCGTTCGTGTATCTTCATGAAAAATGTAGACTGGGTTCCAGCCCGATCATTTTTTTTCCCTTATATATATTCGGACGTTACTTTATCAAAAACGAGGTAAAACCAACGGAAGCCATTAATCGTTTTACCACAGATCTGTATGGACCGTGAAAGGAGGCCACGATAAGGAGTGATTAAAAATTATAAACGCCTGGACCCAGGCTATGCCAGATATTGTCCCTGACGGTTGCAAGGTTGCATAGTTTACGACGGATAGAAAATGCATTCCATTTTCTTGAGACCACCAAAGAAAAAAAAGTCACTGTTGTGACGTTTCCGGTTTTAAATCCAAGATTTCCGATATATATATTTATCCCTCACACCATATACATGTATATCTATCATTTATCTATGTTTACACAGCTGACTAAATTCTGAACCAATGTACTGTCTTTCAAATTTTAATAGCGTTTTTCCTCTCAAGAAGTAAGGATGTATCTTTAAAGGGCAAACGCCATAATGTGAGCCAAATTGAACTTGTTGTCTGCAAATGCTATAAATATGAACAAGTCTAAAATTTTGCCGTCTGGTAAAGAGTTAAATCTTTCTCTGTCTTTTATTTTCGATCTTTTTTTTAGAATACTGCATTTGAATATGTATTTTGTCCAACATCAGCATCAGTTAGCGGACGGGGTAGATCCAAGACCAGAATGAGCGTACTGTGCAGTCTGATCTTTACCCACGTCGTCTACAAAACTATTGAAAGCGCCATCAGCAGTGAAAGGAGTCAAGGGTTAACCCTTAGAGCCCAATAAACCCGATGGGCATTTTCATTCTAGAATAAGACGCAGATACTTTTAATGTCCTGGTTGCCTTTTGTCTGTACTGTTTCAGCAAAGCGGCCAGTGTAGATCAAAGATCAGAGATCAAAGATCAGACTACACGTTTTGTGCAGTCTGATCTTGATCTACACTGGCCGCAAAGGCAACTATAGAAGTGAAAGGTGCTTTAAGGGTTAAGATAAGACCCACAGTTTGGCAAGAAGACACAAGTGAAACAAATGTGAGGTAGGGTGGGGGTCTTTTCTCTCTCTCTCTACCGTTTGTAAATAAGCATAAATCACACACAATGAGTATGCGAACCACAGAAAAAAAACCTGTTAAAGTCCATCAAACGATTCGTCACCTTGCCAGGCCAGGCTTCCTCTGAAATCTCTATACGTTACTCAAAAAATCTTTTTTTTTTAATGAATTCGCAGAGTATCTCGGAGCCATTTTTTTCCGGGCCTGTTTTCATTTGTTCTTTATTTTACCATTTGAGCGCTTAAACTTTTTCCACACTATCAAGAGTTTTAGTGATCTTGAGCAAGACAGCTGTTGAAATCATTGTGGAAACATGAGAAAATGCTGGTAACCAGCATTTTCTCCTGTTCCCACTATGATTTTTTCCCTTTCTGGTAAAAGCTCCAAATTTGCGCCATTTTTAAATTTTCGTCTGCAAATGCTTTCAGTTTGGACAAGTCTAAAATTTTGTCGTTTGGTAAAGAGTTAACACAACTTTCGCTGTTTTTGGTAGACAATTTAGATCAAGATGCAATTGGTCACTGCATATTTTTTTCTATCAGACCAGTGCCTGAATTCACCGACCGTTCTAAAATGCATTCTTGGTCTTATTAAAGTAATAAAATCCCCACGTAAAGGATTTATTCACATTACTAATTTACTGATTGAACAGATATGTGTATTTATTTCAATTCCTGTTGTTGTATATAATAGTTTTTGTACATATTGTTTTTTGGATGACAATGTACTTTGTACAAGTCTATCAATAAAATGTTCTCTCTGTCTGTCTGTTTGTCTGTCTTATTTTTTGATTTAGAGCATAACGCAAGGCTAAACCATTTGATTCAGCCAATCAATAATTGAGTGACTTGAAAATTTAGAGAAAAGGTGTGATAATTAGACTTAGAATATTTTTAAGAATGTTTGGTCAATACGGGCCCTGGGATGACTTCAGCCTATCTGAATTGATCCCACTGAATCGATACGTGTCACTAATCACGTGACACCCTTACGAACCTTTGTGAATTTCTAGGTCGAAATCTAAAACTACTTTTTTAAGGGGACATATCCTGTAAGGTAAATACATGTGAGCCATGCTCTGGCAAAAGGGGGCTTAATGCATCTCCGCGATCCATGATACCGATCAATTCATCACGTAGTTGTGGATCAAAACACCCATTTTGTCTAACAATCGACCGAATCATGAGGTACACTGGTCCTTTGACATGCAGAAAATTGACCAAAAGCAAAAAGTTTCGGCCCAGGTCAGTCTGCGCGTACTGCGCAGGTTGACCTGGGTCGATACTTTTGGCGGATGCATTAAGCCCCATTTTTACGGAGCTTGGCTCATTTTTTCTGACACTTCTCCGAAAGTTTCTTTCGTTAGTCACCTAGTAACACATTGACTAGTGGAGTATGTTCACTCGAGAACACAACTACTTGACACGATTTAGTCATAAAAATGCTCCTTTTCGCTCGGCTGTTTTCAAAGAAAACGTCGAGGTATTGTCGTAGCCCTGTCGTCATCTGTGTCTTCGTCGTGCGAAAAATTTGACAATTTGTAATATCTCTCTTATTAATGGAGATATTTGCTTCAAAATTGGACAACTTGTTGAGTATCAAAAGGTGAACTCAACAGGGGAAGGTAACCATCAAAGTATTTTCGACACAGTTATGCCCCTTTTTGACTTAGAATTTTCACTGAAAGTCTAGCAACCGCAGCCGAGCGTTGGCACCCGCGTGCGGTGCTCTTGTTTGTTGACATAGTCATGGAATAGAAAGTAACTCATAAACTTATAAAGGAAATTTTCATTAGTCGAATTTAGAAGTTTAGAAATTGGTCAATGACAGGGATCATGCACAGTTTGAATTTGTTATAGAAATAAATGTAGTAAACACGGAACTGTTTCACCTTGAAAAGTTCTCCTAGGAAGAAAAGATTACTTTGAATTCAAGTTTACGATTTATACATACACCCAGAGGCCAAGAAATGGATTAATTTTCGTCATAAATTTTTTCCTGGTAAAAAGAATAGCATGTACATACATATCTATTGCATCTTTAATTAAAAAATCTGATAAGGTATTTGCAAACGTCAGGTAGTGATAAGGTCGGAACTTCCTTTGATTTGTTAATTTTCATTTAGAATTTTTGTGGCAACATTTACAGGTTTTAACAATTAGGAAAACATTATTAATTTATTTTCACTTATGAAGTCAAAATACACTGACGCAGCCAAAAGTTTCTCCTAACAAAATATCGAATCCTAATGTTTTGTTTTGAGTGAAAACAACCAAGAGAGTAAGGATACATCTTGACGCGTAAGAATACATTCGAGCGCCACCTGTGAGATTTAAGTACAAATGGTTTCTACATTTTCCCCACTCTAATCATGCATTGTCAGCCTGTCTGCTTGGTAGGTAAAATGCCGAGAAAGATCAAAGAGTTTGGAGTCCGCCTGCTTTCTGCTTATCACATACTAGTGTCTAAGTTTTCAATATATTGTGTTTTCGCATCCAGACGGATTTCTACGGAAGCGCTTAAGGTCGAAGGTCTAAAAAAGAAGTCTAACGAGCCTGACAAGCTCTTTAAAACCTTCGTTATTGTCGTGATTGTTGCGAATCTGAGCCTAAATCTGTTTGCGTCCCCTGTTTTCATTTGCGAATAGTGTAGAAGAAGCTCACACTGCTGGCCTGTGCAGTCTGATCTTGATCCACACTCTTCTATTCCCGATCAATTGCACAAGCTTCGTCAAATCCAGTGATATTCAATTAGTAGGTCCAAAATGCCAGATGGTTCAACTGATGGTTCCAGATTTGTGTTTGTTTAAATGTTTTCATTTTAGCTTTTCTTTCTTGCAAATGTGTCTTTTCGTAGAGCAAATACTGTACGTTTTGATGAACCTGGTCGGAGTGTACACATATTGCTTTTATCCACTTTTATAGACAACACTAAGTACCTTGATAAGACACACACACTCTCTCTCTCTCTCAACCGTATTATACTGGAATTATTTTTTTCTTTTACACATTCTTCGCCTCTCGGTCTCTCTGTCAGTCCATTTTTATGTATAAATCACATACTTTATTTTTTTTGTATAAATCACATACTTTTCGAGCCTTTTTATATGTGCATGTATTTCTTCTTATCTAACTCTCTACCAAACGACAAACTTTAAGACGACAAAATTTAAGACATGTGCGACCTGAAAACAATTCGAAGAGGACAAAATAGATGTGACTCAAAACTGAAATTTGTTTTTGGAAGCTTAGAAAACTTTGTGGGTAATGCAGAAAATGCCTTCTTCCGCGGGGTCGTTAAAAGTCAGGATTGTTGGATTAAGCAGTAAGATCGAAAACAATGTTGTTTTATCAATATCTGTAGTTATTTCTGTGTAGATTTACTAATGATAGGATTTCTTGTTGTTCATCATATTTGTATGTCTCAAGGGCCTCTGTGGTTCAATGGTTAACTGTACCAAACGAAAATACTGTGGTCTCGACGAAATTGTGAGCATCTGCAGACAACGAATTCTAAAGTGGTAACCAGTATTTTCTCCTTTTCCCGCAATGTTTTCTTACCTTAAAGAGATAAATTCCATTATTTGTGCCAAATATAATTTGTCGTCTGCAAATGGTTTCAATTTGGATCAGTCTAATTTTTTGTCGTTTGGTAATGGGGTTAAACCGGACTGCTGTATTCCAGCTACATTCAGACAAAGCTTTTTGAAGAGATGTCTATCAAGAGAAAAATATGTCTTAAGATACCTATACCAATGACTGCCCATACATCAAAAATACAAGAAACTGAGGGGAAGAAAAACCCGACCACAGCGTTCATTTTATCGTGAAATTCAATTTCTACAGACTGATAGAAAGTCTTTATGGTACACCGTAGTTTGTCTAGCAATTCCCCTGTCTGTTGTTACTTGTAGTTAGTGCCAAGTAACAAGCGTTCTTCATGACTGTTGGCGAACAATTACCAGATTTACGGGTGATTGTTGTTTAACATAATATGGAACCTTATATCGTTTACCCTAGCTATTTTATATCCATTATACTGCAGAAGAAATATCCATTTTCTGCTTTATTAATGTTATTAGACTTACCCAAATTCATATACTGTGGACGATGACAATATTTGAAGGAAACCTATGCTTAACCCTTTACCACACAATCCCGACTTTTAACGACCCTGAGGAAGAAGACTTTTGAAAACACTGTGGGAAAACCAGCATTTTCTCCTTTTCCCACAATGTTTTCTACCCTTCCCAAAACACATTTCAATTTTTCAGTCACATTTATTTTGTCGTCTGTAAATGCTTTTTTTGGACCTGTCTGAAATTTTGTCGTTAGGGAAAGAGTTAACCCTTACTCTATGATGTCCGAAAAACATATTTCTTGATAGAATCTGTTAAACATTACAGGAGACGTGGCTTACACCTTATCGTCAGTGCATTTAGTTCATCCTTCTTTATTCTAAAGGCTAATTGTATGGGTGTGGATAAGACACCGCGTCTCATGACGACTGATCTTGGTTCTGTCTCAACGCCTTACCAAACAACCCCGTGTTTTAACGAGCATGAAAACAACGATTTTTGACACCTTTGGGGAAAAGGAAAAAATGCTTGTCACCGACATTTTCTACTTTTCTCACAATGTTTTCTGTCTTTTCAAAGATGTCATCATGTAAGCAACCATTAGATTGTCGTCTGCAAATGCTTTCAATTTGACAAGTCTAGAACATTGTCGGCTTGTAACCAACATTTTCTCCCTTTCCAACAACGGTTTCAAACCGTCTGCATACAAATCATATCAATTAAGCCATTTCTGAAAGTGGTCTGCAGATGCGTTGGATATGGACAAGTCTACAGTTTTGTTGTCCGGTAAAGTGTTACATCATTTACAATGAAAAGATTTGCAGCACACGACATTGGAATTTTGATCATCAAAATGAACTAAGATCAAAACTTAACCTTTAAACTGCTTAATAAACGGAACGAACATTTCCACTCGATAGTAAAAAACCAAAACATTGAGGTTTCAAAGTTGATTTCACCGAAAAGAAAATACCCTATCGTAAAGTGTAGATCAAAGATCAGACGGCACGTTTTGTGCAGTCTGATCTTGATCTACACTGTCCGCAAAAGGTCAGTGAGTCGCGCTTAGCAGCTTAAGGGTGAATACGTGAATGCATTTGGAAAACATTGAGCCGAAAGAAGAACACTTTTCAGAACCACCAAGTGATTGTTTTACCACAATGTTTTCAAAAGATAATTGCTACAATACGGAAAAGGTCGTCTACAGTCGGTATGGTATAATCATGTTACGGACCCACATACGCCTTCCCAAGCAGTATCGCACCGATCATATTGAATAATTATAATCTTATGTGCTAAACAAAGCCAGGGTCCATATTTGCCAACCATTCTTAGGGACATTCTTAGTGTTAATCTCAAGAATTTTCTAAATTTGAAGTAAACAACTTCTGATTGGCTAAATCAAATGGTTAAGCCATTCTGAAGTTGTGTTACTTTCTAAGTCAAGAATTGGACTAAGAATATTTTTAAAAATGGTTGTTGAAATACAGATCCTGGAATCGTATTTCATTTGGACGGTTCAAAATTCGTTGGTTGGTCGACAGTTAGCAGATTTCCTGATTAAAGTTATCATGCACCATCATTATGGAACTTTGCATTTTCTAACATGATTTTAGTGATTTTACATCCATTCATAAAACTGAAAGACGACAGTGAAACCTTCGTTTATGGCCAGCTTTAGGCAAGTAACCTGTAGTAGGAAAGCATAAATTTCACTTTCGAATGGGGTAACGGTCTTGAAATGTATCCAGCAAGCACCTGTTTGATGCAAGCACATTTCGAGTGTGACTTGCGTGCTTGTTTAACAGATTTTACAGTATTTTGAAAAGGTTAATTTTTAAAAAAGTGGTATTACTGACTAATATTTGTATGCTAGTATATTTTTATATTGTATGCAGGAACAATAATGTCTCTATACTTAAAGAA
The DNA here is from genome assembly GCA_945859785.2 of Tridacna gigas. Classification (NCBI taxonomy): domain Eukaryota; kingdom Metazoa; phylum Mollusca; class Bivalvia; order Cardiida; family Cardiidae; genus Tridacna; species Tridacna gigas. The sequence continues at coordinate 35,284,159 of OX244040.2, read as the reverse complement.
AATGATTAGAGCAAAATAGGCCTACCACACAGAAATGGTTCATATGCCTGCTACACAGAAATGGTTCATATTGTAGTCATACAGAAATGATTTTTTGGCAGTCAAAATTAAAATGCTTCGAAGCCTGTTACACAGAAATGATTGATTTTTCTGCTCTTCAAAAATGATTAATAAATCTATGAACCAGAAATGGTTACGAGATCAGTTACACTGTATAGTCACCGAGTTACTTGCATCAAAATGGATAACAAAACTTTCACTGTGAAACAGTAGGAAAGCCGTCAAATAGAAACGATCAAGAGTATGTCTTCCACAAAGCAATAGATAATTAATCGTCACACAGAAATGGTTAAAACTCGTTGCACAGAAACGGTTGATAAATCGTCACACAGAAATGGTTAATATGTTGTCACACAGAAGTGAATAGTATATCATCAAACAGATGTACATAGAGGATATTTGTTTTTTCGCAGCCACGAGTGAAAATATTATCGATGATGTTCACTCGATGAAATAAATTTCGATCTTTCACAAAAAAAAAGAAAATCAATTTATTTCATGCTTCTAAGTCCTATGTTGTTGGAACTTTCATCAAAATCCAGTACAGCTGTTTACGGCAATTCCCCGTGGCGTACCCCCTCACATAACAACGCATCACAATATTACGTAAAGGGCGAAAAATATAGCGTAAATTACGTCATATTTCCATCCATTTGAATGGCACCCGCTGATTACCTAGGTAACTAGTGCACGGGAACTACTGTTTCCGCCTTCAATTAAGAGAGTTAGACAATATAAAATCGGTATTTTCACAGGTCGTGACCATCAGATATCAAACCATAATCCACCACTATTTCTCGATAAACTACCGAGAAGCATGAAATAAATATACTTAATTAACCGTCAAACATAAATGGTTAGTTTAGTTTTGTTTAAACATATTTCATTGCCATCTTTGTACAAACCATAGAATATACGTACATAAAACACACAAAAAAAGATACAAAATAGACAAAAGCGTCTGGCCACAAGTTCTCGCAACTTAGATTCGGCCATTCCCTTTAGATAATCTACAAACTATGAAAGTATAACAAATGTATATTTCTGATCATTTCTTACGAAGAAAAAAGATAGTTATGTTCCAGCAATGAATTCTTTCAAGTGTTCGTAACTGAGAATTACATGTTTAAGGACGGAGAGGTGTAGAATACCTGGTTGTCAGTCTGCAACATGGAGGAGAGAGATAGTGGACAGGGGTAGTAATATGACTTAAGGCTGCAAGACGTTTATGTAAATCTCTCTGCAGCTTTAATGTTAGATTGCACGGCGAGAAAAAATGTGGAATTATCTTCTAATCTGAGACTTTCGGATCCAAAAAGTAAACAAATTTTCATTTAAAGGATGGAAACGGCGAAGTTCAAGAAAAAGTTGTCTTCTCGGAGTTGTGTACAGGGTTAACTGGAAGAAGTAATGCCCAGCGTCTTCAATGGCGAATCTACAACTACAAGCGCAATCCGAGCAAATATGATTGGAGTAGAGGTTATACTTCAGATCACTGCAGTTGTTACGAATTCTTGTATGAATTACTAAATGCATTGCATTAGTTGTTAGTGCGCCCAAAATGACCTTTGCTGTCGACGGGCCATAAAACTCTATTCATTCATGATTTCTATTCATTGTATGAATTACGGATAACTTGTTGACCAACGTAGAAATACTTTGGAACTACTGGTGCTGCTAGTCTTCGGGGGATATATGATTTAAATGATGATAGAGACTGTAAAGATTTCACTTCCTCCGGAATTTTGTTCCAAAGAGAAACTGCAGATGGGATAAATGATCTGGCAAATAATTCTGTTCGACAAGCGATTAAGTCGATTTGGTGAATATTGCGTAATGTATAAGTTGTTCTTTTACTTACGTTTCGCAGGAAAATTTCAGAAATGGTTGATAAATCGTCACACAGAAATGGTTAATATGTCGTCACACAGAAGTGATAAGTGTATCATCATACAGATATACACATACATGTCCTCAATTAATCGTCAAACAGAAATGGCTGATAAATCGTCACACAGAAATAAATAATATGTCGTCACACAGAAGTGATAAGTATATCATCAAACAGATATACATACACATGTACTCAATTAACCGTTAAACAGAGATGGTTGATAAATCGTCGCACAGAAATTGTAAATTTATCGTTACACAGAAATGATTAATAAATCGTCGCATAGAAATGGTTCATTAATCGTCACACAGTTATGGTAACTAATCGTCACACAGATATGAATATTTAATTGTCACACTTGTAAAAAAGGTTAAAATCGTCGCACAATAATGGTTGATATATCGTTCACACAGAAATAGTTGATTAATCGTAACACCAAAATGGTTAATAAATCGTCGCAGAAATGGTTAAGAAATCTTCACACAGAAACGGATAATAAATTATTGACGAAATGATTAATAAGTCGTCACACAGAAATGGTTAATAAATCGTTGCACGGGTATACATCCTCATACATAGATGGTTAATTGGCCCTTTTACACACGGAAAATTTCAGGGTCATCTAAAGTCAAAGCCTTTCTAGAAGTGTGGTCAAATGTGGCTCAAATGATAGAACTTGCCTTTGATACAGTAGAAAACATTGTGAGAATAGGAGAAAATGCTGTTTACTGCATTTTGTACTTTTTCCCATTATGGTTTGAAAAGCTGTCTTGCTCAGGGTCTTTAAGATTCGGAAATGTGATGTAAAGGGTTAATCAACACACAGAAATGGTTAAACAAATCCAAACAGGCATAGTCGGGGTTCCGTCACACGGTGATACTTAATTATTTCTGTCTCATTAAAATGTTTAAGAAGTCTTTCGCACAGGACCTATCGAAAAGTCTATCAAACAAAATAAAAATCAAGTGTATATATGTCTCTCAGAAACAGTACATAGATCTGTCACGTAAAAATAGTTATGAAGCCCAACATGCTGTCAGCAAAAGCCACACGGTGTTGTCAGCAGACATGAGGTGAAGAACTTCGTAAGAGGGAAATGGTTCGACAGTACTAGTTATACATTAGACGATAGAAAATGGTCTCGTCTGAATTGTTGATAATTGGATCGAGTGGTACTTAATGTCATTTTAAACAAAATTTGACACGAAAAATGTATGTAAAGCTTAAGTACCTCTTCGTCGACGCTTTCTTCTCGATGGTTTTTAACGGCTGTACTCAGTCACTTTCCCGCCACGAAATTGGCCTAATTTTGATTTACCTGAAGTTCAGGAACTGCAACAGACACGAGGAGAACTAGCGAGTTTTCCAAAAGTTTTTTTTTTCACCTAGGAAAATGTCGGTCGTATATCGCTAGACAGATACAATTGATGTAGGTACGCCCATTTTCCCATAAACTATAGATTTATTATCCATTTTACTATTACGCAATATTTGAGCTCCTACTGTTGGGCCGCGCCGCATCCGAGGTTTGTATCACGTATGAAATTTAATCAATACGTTTCAGGAACATTAACGTGCCTCGAGTTAATATTTTTGTAGGGTTTAATGACAGCCCCACGTTGCGACATGACCACCGACTTACTACAAAAAAAAAAACTGGAAATGTATTCACCGCAAGGAAAGGCTTTATATAAAGCTATTGCAGAATACGATTTGATAATATGGGAAGGCGCACTAAATAATGTACCGATATACACTTACACCACTTATACTATTGTTGAGAATTGTGTAGAAACGCTCTAAATCTACCGAACATTAAAAATTTATAATGTTATGTTCAACTTGGAATATGACATTATGGTTTATTAAGGAGCAATAGCAAAAAGGAGATTTTTGCTTTACCAACAGAATACAACAACGCTTATAAATTCATTTCTGCGCTGTTTTCTGAATCGCAGTTAGTTAACTTGTATCATTTTGAACATCGAACAAACGACGACGACCACCTCAACAAGAAAAAGCCAGTTTTTCCACCGTTGAAGCAGACAGTTTTGCTAGCTTTAATGAGTTGAGCGAATTGCTTGTTACAAGCTACTACTCTCTTCCTCGCGATGTTTCGGGAAAAAAAAGACAAAAGTTTTTTTTTTTTCATTTTCTTTCGCTATGTTTTTTTTTTCTTTATTTAACCACCTGTATAAGTCAGTGATATCCCTGAAGACATCACATATTGTGGCTGGATTGACTGGTTTGATTGACATCCGCAACACCAGGCCCTCTTTTGACAAATAGGTTTTTAGAAAATCTTTTTTCCCAATTACTTCAAACATCATGTTTATTTTTGTTAAAATTTGTATTTAACATGCAATATTCCCCACTTTGTATTTTAAAATTCTTCTTCAGATTTTGAAATCATTAAGATGAAGAAATTGTTTGGTGTCCACGATACCAATCAATATTTTTACTTTGAAACCAAAACACATGAGTATATTACATGTTTCAAACCATAATTTCTGAATATGTAAGATGATCGGCACTAAGAAACATGATCGAAACCATGATATGTGATTATATAACATGTTTCACACCAAGATATGTGAATATATAACAGTTGGGCACCAAGATATCTGACCATATAACGTGTATGACACCAAGCTATCTGTTTATATAACATATTTGACACCGACATATGTGATTATATAACATGATCGACACCAATTTACTCGTAATACTATGTAATTATATAGCATGATTTACAGCAAAATATGTTACGGTCAGTCCAAGAGTTGGTCGCTGGGAAAAAAGTGACTTTTTAACTTGGTATAAAGCTGCCAAGTCACTCTATCCTTTGTTTAGTTTTCACCTTGTTCTCAAAAATTCATTTTTCTGCGAGCGACTAACGCTTGGACCGACCGTTCTATAAAAGATCGCCATCTTCACAATAATTTCCCTACTTTTAAATGGTATTATGGCAAAAGGGAGTTTGATACATCTTTGTGATGCATTACACAACGCAAGCCATCACATACCGGTAGTTGTGGATCCATAAAATCCATTTTGTCTAACAACCGACTTTATTGTGAGGTAGACTGGTCCTTTGCCATGTAGAAAATTGGACAATAGTAAAAAGTTTTGACGCAGGTCAGCCTGTGCGAACTGCACAAGTTTGCACAGGCTAATCTTGGTCGATACCTTTTGCACATAACATGACTCATATGTTATACAAAAAAAGTTTCAGAGATTTGTCATACAAAACAAATCTTGGTCAGGCAAAAAAAAAAAACCCGCCAGAACACTGGTGTGAAGTTGCGTAAGTTTATCGCTAGATTCAATTCAGATTCATTAGATTCATTAGATTCATTTGCATACCTTATTCGGAAATTACAGTTTTACTTGCGAATAAAACATGGAAAACGGCGCTCGTCTTCTTTAAGGCCACGTCCTTTTTCTGCTATATTTAGCGTTTTCTTTAATCATTTGGACGTTAAATACGTACCTTTCTCGATATCAAGCCCGGAATTGTCGAGCGAATTAGTGTTGTGTTCTTGTTGCGACAGCATACCCTTGAGAGTATTTCGCCACACATGCAAAAGTCATCAAAATATCATCGATTTCGATTGGCTTGTAAAACTAGGCGTTTATACTTCAGTTTGTTGTCATTTATGATGAGTTATTTGAAAACACGATGGCCGTAAGTTTTATTCTGTGCACAGGTGCACGTATCCATGTCGGGTACTCATGGAAAAACTTTTAGTGCAAAATATAACTTTGCAGGTTTGCTTTGAGACTTCTTTCCGTACATACTATAATTTTGTAGGGAAATCTTTGAAATCTTTGATTACATATATATATATATCTTAGTAGGATAATCTTGGTAATTATTTTAGTGTATAATATAATTCTGTAGGCGCATTGTGTTAATTCTTTTCAGTTTATATCTAGGTTTGGAGGCACATTTTTTGCATGTAATTTTTTCAGTGCATGATATGACTTTGCGTGCGAATCCTAGTGGTTCTTCCTGTACATTTTTCTGTCGATACCTATACAAGTTCTTTAGAAGACAAACTGCGGCTTTCTTTAAGGAAATGGATATATAATCTTGGTGAGGGTATTCGAGTTAATCTATTAATTAATAACTTGGCAAGCACATTGAGGCAAATGTTTCTGTACATAATACAATTTGGGTTGCCCTCTTAGGCCATTCTATTAATAATATCGAACAAAGATTGTAATTCTTTCAGTAATATGTATCTTAATGAGCACAATGAGACTTTCTACCCTGTAAGCACTTTGAAAATGTTTAGGACGTTGGTTTAGAATTCAGCCTTAAACACGAGAGATGTTTTGCGGTTTAAGGACAATAACTGATATCTGAAAACTGCATTAAAAAGTCTATAGAGCAATTAACTATTGAAAGCTATTATATTCAATCAGTGTAACACCACCATGAAATTCTAAAGCCAATTTTGATTGAAATATTACACAAAATATCTAACGATGTGGATCTCCGATCAAAATCTATGCCCTGTGCATTCTTCAGCAAAAGAAAGCAGACTCATGGATATTTTGGCGTCTGTTGATTGAGATGGCGCATGTTGTCTTCCTCTGTGTTATGCAGTAATAATTCAATATCGAAGTTTATAGAGTACAGCTGTTCAGGACACAAGCAATAACTTCTGATAGAATAAAACTTCTCTTAAATCAAATTACCATTAACATTTCTTTGTACGTCCGATAAACCATGGATTGATCTATGAAGAAATGTTTTTGTATGTTAGAATGCTATTCAAAAATAAGATATGCCAAATCTTGCATGGAAAATAAATATTTAGATTTTCGAAGACGGGGATAAAGAATTGGAAGAACCACTAATTTCGCCTGAGAAAGTAATTGCACGTAAAAGGTATAATGCGTCTGCCAACCAGTCTCCTGACTTGAATATGATAAGAAGTGTAAAACTGTCTGTTTCTGACAGAATGAGTAATGGGTTTGCACCAGGACCATATTTGTGGTGGCCAATGAAATAAATCGACCACATTCTGGTCAGTCCGCGTCATGGGGCCAAGTTAATCTATAGACATACACCGACATTTTGTTGTTCTATCCATCATGGCTGGACCACTGTGGTTTGTTATCAGAATTCCATGTCTGTGTCTAGAATTATAGTTATAGTAAACATATTTTGTAGTTTGCGCTGATCGGCATTTTTTGACATCGAATTAGTTCAGACACGGTGACACATCACTCAAAATTCCACACGTTTACGGAACAAAAACAAATCTGCCTTCTACTGTCACTTCCTTGTTTTCTTAAAATATACATGAGCCATGATGATAATTCTGTTTACAAATAGATAAAACAATGGCTTTGAAATTAATCTAAAAAAAATTTTTTTTTTTAGAACCATATTACAGAACTTTACATTGTATAACTAACTTGATATAAAACGATGGTTTGAAACAACAGTATCAGTTCATGTTAGTCTCAAAACCATTTATTTTGTTTTCATTAATAGTTAAAATAGCTTGGAATGATCTTGTTAACACTTAATACATAAATATTTTGTTCTAGCATATTATATCAAGTAACACGGACGCGTTAAAAAACATGCGTGTAGCCCCACGTGATCGTTTGCAGTCATTTGTTATCTGTAATATCTCCGCAAGATAGTGATGTGCACATTTTGCAAAGAAGAAGGCGAATGGTGCTGATTAGAAAATGCTACAAGTAATGAACTCGAAAATGAGAGTTTCATTGTTACCTAGTACAATTGTATATTCTATCATGAAGAACACACAACTTTACTTTATGGTTTTACGACAGGTGAAGTTCTTCGACTAATAGCTTTTCTTCATCGTTTTAATCCACTTTTCAATAAGAGAATGATTTCCTTACAAATGAATTATGATATATAGGTTAAAATATACTAGTTTCTAGCACTAGTTTGATATATTTTCGATACGTGCACCAACTAAATACAGTATAGGACCGGTCTTAACGGCCATCTATATCAAACAAGTACTCTGTATTAGCAGACATAAAATGAATTCCTAGAGAGAGAAAATTCGTTCAGATGTACCTAAACTAAGCAAGCACCTATCGTAATTAAGAAAGTATTTTTTAGTATCCCTCGGGGGCCTGCTTAACATATGTTAGACTGTACTTTCCTTGAAATTCATCTGCAGCCGACAACTTTACAAACTTTTTCTGAAAATACAGATACATAACAAGAACTATGGTAATCTTTGCCAAGCGACAACATTCTAGACTTGTCCAAACTGGAAGAATTTGCAGACGACAAATTCACTTTTATTTAACTGGTGTGACTTGACTTCGGTAGGGTAGAAAACATTGTGGGAAAAGGGGAAATGTACACATTTCAATAAATGTTTTCAAAACTTTTCTGTAAGATATAAGATCTGATATATGTTTGCGTTTGAGATAAAATCTTATTGAACGAGTTTAGCCTTTGGCGCGCTTAATAACATTTTGTCTTCACGAATTTAATAAAATTATATCTCAAACGCCAAGGAATGTTAGATTCCCTTTATCACATAACTGTTTCTTAAGAATTACTTGAAAAACCTTTAAATCTCTACGAGAACTAACATATTCGTGGCTGAATACGACTCACTGCTTTTACATAAATGTATGCTCGGAGCTTAAAAATAGTTACAAAGAAGGTTACATATAACTACTCAATATTAAACCTGAAAATAATACGAACCTTAGCTTCACCACAATCATGAATTTCACTGTTGAATTTACCGGAAAATCTATGTCGGACGTAAAATAACGGGCAAGAATAATTTTGTAAAAAAAAAAGACGTCAATAGCGCTCCTATATGACGTTACGATACAAATTCTTATCTTTAACTTGTGTAAGATAAGAAAATTCGTATTGGCTAAACCTCAATAAGAGCAACCTGAAAAATTTATGGAATAAATATCTCGATCTAATAATTCGATGACGAGCTAGATCTTGAAATAATAGGGTTTTGAGTTCGATTTCCAGCTTTGCCTAAACTAATTTTGAGGGTTGTCAAAAGTCATTGCGATAGAATGCATTCTTCTATCATAGATGTATACATGTGAAACAGGAAGAACGGTCCAGGATTCTCTTGACGAAATCAAGACAGTTCCCCTACAGTTTTGTTCAGTTTGGTTCAGAGTCAAATAACTTGTAATGATTATTGGTTCACACACTTTTGAAGAACATTTACCGAGCACATTTCCCCATTGCATGATGATCTAGATCTATAGGATAGAAAGGAAGAAACACATGGTCACATTTTCATATAGCATGTGCATAATTTAATTTATTATGAAAAAAATAAAACTTAAATCTCACTTTCTCTATAAATGGCACTTTGAAACATTCAAATGCCTAGTTTTGTCGTGATTTCTTATATCACATATTTTAAGGGCCCGTGCATTCAGTCATGACGTAAAAATAGTATGATTTATGATGTTATTATTTCCTAGCATGGAACACTGCAGATATTTATTAATACAAAAATAGACGTTTAATACGCTGTAAGTAAGTTGGAAATTAGACTATATGAACTCATTAAACTAACGGTGAATCTTAAATAAGATCGGTAGATAATTAATGTTATTTTTGAACAATCAAGTAAATGTGCGAAAGATTGTGATGCGTGTGAAGCTGCGCAACCTACCGGAACTATTATTAGCCATCTACTATTTTTAGCCATCCTCATCTAGATTAAAACTAAAACACAGAACGAAGTCGGAATATAATTTTAAAAAAATCTAAGACAGTGTTACCGCAAAACGAGCTGCGCTCGTTATTACATTGAAAACAAGGGAGGTTATGCGATAAACTATGGTATGACTAAAAACAGCAATATGCATGATACTTTTAGTGTGCATGCCGACTTCTTCACCTGGTTCGATTGTTTGTCTGTTTGCTTGTTCGTTTGTATGGTGTTTAACGCCGTTTTCAACATTATTGACATTATTTCCGGTATATCGCGGCTGCCAGTCCAACTGTCCATGCTTTCCTTGAGTTTCTTTTTCTAGTATTCTGCAGAGTATTTTACTCAGGCACAAACTGTTGTACCACATAACTATCGTCGATGAAATATTCAGCGGTGAGAGAGAAATGAGCCGTTACACTGACTATCATCAATCCACGGAAATAATTTGGCTAAGCTGGGATTCGAACCAGCGAGCTCCTGGTTCAAACTCCTGTACGTTACCTACTGAACTACCGAGCTCTGCACTTTGTATGTACGAGGAAGGTCGGCTATGACGATCATACGAAATATGCCATGCTTCAGATAAAAGAATCAGAACAAAGGGACTTTATGCCGTGAAAAGTTCACGAACAGTTGACAAAAAGTTGATCGCTTGGACATAGACCCACCACCTACCAACCATTCACGGACATCCAGGGTCTTTCGCCATAGAAAAACTTCTTAACCAAAGTCTTAGTACTGGTCCCATGTTTTTCCGACTCTACCGAAGAAAGATTCTTAGAAAACATTGTCTTAAAAAGGAAAAGTGCTGACATATGGCATGCTCCCATTTTTCCAAGAATGAGTAGCATATCAAAAATAAAATCTTGTCATTAGAGTCACATATGGCGTGCAACACACGAAAAGGGGCCTTCGGACATTTGCGTAAAGTGTTGTCTCGGATTAGCCTGCGCAGTCCGCGCAGGATAATCCGAGACAACACTTTACGACTACAGAAGATTTTTTCGTACAGTAGACTTTCGTGAAACAGAAAATCGCACAAAAACGGGAAGTGTCGTCTTGGATTAGTCACAGACTGCACAGGCTGATCTTGGACGACACAGTTTTACGCATATGTCCGAAGGTCCTTTTTCGTGTGTTGCACGCGATATGATATTGTCGTCTGCAAATGCTCTCAATATGAAACAGCCCACTGCTTTGTCGTCTGGTAAAGAGCTAGCCCTTAAAGTGCCTGTCACAACTATAGTTGCTTTTGCGGCCAGTGTAGATTAAGATCAGATTGCGCAAAATGAACAGACTGACCTTCAATCTACACTGTCCGCTTTGCCGAGACATTCTGGGCAAAAGCAACCTTGGTTCTGGAATTATTTGAGGCGTATTTCTAGACTGAAAGTGTCTGTTAGGTTTAAATGGCGCTCTAAGGGTTAACCTTTAGGCTGCAGAGCGCGACTCAAAAACCTTTTGCGGACAGTGTAGGTAAAGATCAGACGGAACAGAACGTGCAGTCTGATTTTGGATCTACACTGTCCGATAAGAAGATACTTTCCTCCCAAATTACCTTTGGAATACCAACATTTGGGTGTTTACTATCGTCTTGAAAGTTTCTTTTCACTTATTTAGCAGGTAAAGGGTTAATAGTTGTGGTCGTGTCACAAGTACATCTGACTGACCACCAGCAAACAAACCATCGCGGTGTTCCAGGACCTCGTAAATTATGCGTTAATGTTCCACCCCCTCCACCACAGTAGCAGTTCGTATATCACACGCGTGATTTAATATACTATGTCCTCACTATACTTTCACACGCTGTCGTTGTAGGGCGGGGTAGATAACACTTCACCACACAAATCCGAATTTTAACGATCCGGAAGAGGAAAGCTTTTGAAAATATTGTGGGAAAAGAAATAAATGCTTGTAATCAGCATATTTCCTTTTCCCACAATGTTTTCTACCCTGTCAAAGAAAAATTCCACCATTTGAGCTAAATTTGATTTGTCATCTGCAAATGCTTTCCAGTTAGAAATGTCGATTTTTTTTTCTCGTGTGGTAAAGGGTTAAAGAACTCTCTCGAGACCGTTTTGAATGAAAATTTTTATTATGAAATAGAACTCTCAACATTGCGCACTGATACCTGTTCGGGTGCGCCAAACACGAGACCATCGTACGGCCTATGTGCGGTCGCCGTTGAACCTCTCTACGGCATTTTTACGGTGTGCCTAGTTTTGCGGTTGCCCTGGATGGAATTGAAAAAGAAAAAAGCCTCAATATGTGCAATATTTTACGACGACCTCAAGGCCTATAAAATAAATCGATACGCCTTACAGTGAAACCTACGGCTAGAATTGGCCATCTTCGGCTGATTCCTGTTCGAGTGCGCCAAACACAAGAGTACAGCCCACGTGCGGCCGCCGTTGAACAGCTCTACGGCATTACTACGGTGTGCCTAGTTTTTCGCTTGCTGTGCATGGAATCGAAAACAAAAAGCCTCAAAAGTCTGTGCAGTATTTTACAGCAACCTCAAAGCCTATAAAATAAAGCAATACGCCTTACGGTGAACACTGCGGCTACAGCCGACTATCTTCGGCTGCTGCAAGTATCTCTCTTACAGTTATGCTAGGGCTAGCGAGGACTCTGTTGTTAGGATGATTGCGATTAAAATCTGAAATGGCAACCAAGCCTAAAAATCACACTCGCATCGCACTTTTCAACAACTTGATATTTGAACCTAGCTCTTTTCGACCGTTTTTCTACGAAATACTGAGAACTAGTCATCAGAAGATTTAGGCTTTTTCAAACCTTTAGTCATGGTAGATTAGAATGTTTTGTGGGGCCATCCAAACATATAGTTTTAACCCTTTTCCATACGGCCTTTAGTTGAAAGAGCATGTCTAAAGCCTTTGAGAACATTGTGGGAAAACCTCCTTTCCCTACAGTATTTTCAGCCCTTTCAGAGACAAGTCGAACACATTTACTCGGTCGTCTGCAGGCACCTTCATGTTGATAGAATGTAAATTTCTTTGTCGACTGATTAAGAGTTAAGTCACCCCAACAGTACCAGGACGTACTATTACAAATGTATTTAAAAGATGGAAACAAAGACTGTCCTTTATGCTTGTTTTGGATGATCTGGCGTCCGGAGATTTGTTCTGAATGAATCAAAGGGAGCCGAATGTTTTGTTGTACTCTGTTTGGGGCAGTTTTAGCCCAGCAGGTTTATGTTGGACAATAGTAAGTAATAGAATGAGAAGGCTTTGTATGAGCTTTGTGTACAACACATAGTTGGAAAAGCGAATGCTAACTCTTTACAAAACGACAAAGTTTTAGGCCTGTCCAAATTGAAAGAAGTTGCAGACGACGCATTGAATGTTACTCAAAACACGAATTATACCATCCAAAGAGTAGAAAAACATTCTCGGAAAAACAGAAAAAAATCTGGTTACCAGGATTTTCTCTTTCTTCAGCAATGTTTTCAAAATCTAAAGATCTTTACAATTCGGTAGATTTTGCTAAAGAGTTCAACCTTGTTATCGTTGATTTACTTATTGTCCGTAGTATTTCAAACTGAGCCCAATTTAACACGACAATATACCGTGTCTCACTGTGTACACCCGGACTAGATCCGCAATTACAAGCTGAAAGGATAGACTATGAGTCACTTTTGATAAAAGCTTGAACAGCTTATCTTTTAGTTTGAATAACCTTTTACCACACAATTCCGAGAGTTAATGACACAGTGGAAAAAATCTTTGGAAAACATTGCTGGAAAAATCCAGTGTTTTTTATCCTATCAAAGACAAACCCCATTATTTGAACCATCTCTAATTTGTCGTCTATAGAGGCATTCAATTTGGACAAGTCTAAAATTTTGTCGTTTTGTATAGAGTTGGCGCAACATTTGGTGTTGGGAACAGTTTGTAATAACCCTGATCCTGCTAAATTACTTAAATAAAAAAAACTTTCAAGCCGATAGTAAAAAAAAAATTTCTCCTTATCGGTCAGTGTAGATCCAAGATTAGACTGCACGTTCTATGATCTTGATCTACAGTATCCGCAAGAGGTCTGTGAGTTGCGCTTAGCAGCTTTAAGGTTAAGCTCAAACTGTACAGAACTGTCCGATATTTCCCGTGATATAATCGTTTCAAGTGTTTTAGCTTGCAATATCAATCCACCAGCTGCTTTCTGATCGAACTGACATTTGAGTGAATAGTAAATGTTTCTGCAACATTCTATAACTTTTCTGTCAGTTATAAGAGTACCATAATAATTTGAGCAATGCTCTGGCAAAAAGGGACTTATGCATCTCGTAACGCATTGTATCAAGCAAGACATCATATAATAAGGGATTCATAAAATCCAGTTTGTCTAATAACCAGCGGAACCCTGAGGTAGGCTGGTCCTTTGACATGCACAAAATTGACCGATAGCAAAAAGTGCGCAGGCTGACTTGGATTAAAACTTTTTGCTGATGCAATAAGCCCCTTTTTCAGTGAGCATGGCTCATTTAAATAGTGAATCATTCAAATGAAACCGCGTAAACGACGATTCAAATCAATTCAAAGGCGTCCTGGATATCACGATCCAAGACCTTTTTGCTCACATATCGGTCAGTGTATAGTCATGTCCAGGCTGAGCGTTCGAAAATAGCTGTCGTTAGCTACATGTATTTATCTATTTATGGAAAATTAAAGAAAAACAACCAAATACAGGTGTTTACCAACTTTTTTTCGACCACGAGTTTGCTGCGGTTTACCTATTACGTTGCATAAAAAACCACACCTTTTTTTACAACCCTTTATATTCTTTATGACAATTTTCGTAGGGTTAGATATAGCTTGTACAGTAAATCGTTATGGCTGCCACAGGTGTTGGCAAGCCTCTCTAGTTTGTGGAAGGGGATTGAGGTATGAGGCAACCCAAAAGGTTCTTGACCTCGCTAGGTATAGACCACGGAGAGGCCATTAGCCATGCAATATTTTTCTACATACATGCACTTTCCCCAAACTTTTGTTATGCTGTATTTTTAAGCTTTGTGGTCAGGGGGTGATTTCTGTATATCTAAACACAGTAGGATGTCCGTTCCATCAATTTATTCTTCCTTGGTAAAAGTCATCAAACGTATGACTTGTTCGTGAAACGGACGCATCTTATACCATTTTAGACTTAAGCAATATTAACCAATGAAATTATAGTTTCATAACGCTATCAACAGATGAAATTTCAGTTTCAGTCAACTAATTAAGCACATTGACATTGGGGAGCAATTACACTGTAGGCTGAGAAAGAAGCCACTGGATTAACAATGCAAACAGTACAAAATACGGAAAAACGACATAGGTGTAGATGGATATTGACTCTTGACCAAAATAATGACTGAAGAAAGGATGTATGCAGGCTTAACTTGATCACAAGTCAAACATGTCACAAGCCCTTTATCCATGAATTCCTTCTTAACAAACTATCTGCAAACTGTGAAATCTGCGTCTTTGGGCATAGTTAGCCTGATTACTTGAAAAAATTACCAATTATATTCATACTGATGTTTCAAAATCTTAGCAAAAGTGAAACACAAAATCAAGCCTATGTAATGATCGTACAATAAAATAAATTGCAATTCAAACCAGAATTCCAATTCATTAAAACAATTAGATATTTTGTGGCATTGACTACTACAATTTTATAGCAATCTTTAACTGTAATTTTTACTGCGTAACGCTTTAATGCACTTGGCCAATCGATGTTCAAGCTTTGCAATCAAGCATTGGATGAAGGTTACATCTTGTACATCAAGAAGACTGTTACATCTTGTGCTTCAAGAAGAAGCTTACACCATGTGCTTCAAGAAGAAAGCTACACCTTGTGATTGTGCTTCATGCGTTATTTTTCTACATAGTTTCCTCAAACTTTAATGCACTTGGCCAACTGATGTTCAGGCTTTGCAATTAAGCGTTGGATGAAGGTTATATCATGTACTTCAAGAAAAAGGTTACATTTTGTACTTCATTGTGCTTAAAGAAGAAAGTTACACATTGTGCTCCAAGAAGAATATTACATCTTGTGCTTTAAGGAGAGGATTGCATATTGTGCTTCAAGAAGATGGGTACATCTGGTGTTTCAAGAAGGTTACATCGTGTGCTTCAAGAAAAGGCTTACGCCTTGTGCTTGCAGAAAAGGGTTCCATCTTGTGCTTGAAGAAGAAGATTACATCCTGTTCTTCAAGAGGAAGGTCGCATCTTGTGCTTCAAGGATAAGATTACATCTTGTCCTTCAAGAAGGGTACACACAGCGCTTCAAGAAGAAGGCTACATGTTGTGCTCCAAGAAGAAAATTACATGTTATGCTTCAAGGAGAGGATTACATCTCATCTTGTGCTTCAAGAAGAAGGTTACATCTTGTGCTTCATCAGGAAAAAGGTTACATCTTGCAATTTAAGATGCTTACATCTTATAATTCAAGAAGTTAACAACTTGTACTTCAAAAAGCAGCTTACACCTTGTGCTTCAAAAATTGTTACATTTTGTGCTTCAAGAAGAATGTTACATCTTGTGTTTCAAGAAGAAGTTCTTACTATGTGCTTCAAGAGAGGGTAACATCTTGCGCTTCAAGAAGAAGATTACATCTTGTGCTTCAAGAAGGTTACACATTGCGCTTCAAGAAGAAGGTTACGTATTTTGCTCCAAGAAGAAGATTACCTTTTGTGCTTCGAGTAGCAGATTAAATCTTGTGATTCAAGAAGAAGGTAACATCTTGTGCTTCAAGAGGAAGGTTACATCTTGTGTTTCAAGAAGGTTACATCGAAAGGGAAAACGCTTGTGCTTGAATAAGAAGGTTATATCTTGTGCTTGAAGAAGAAGATTACATCTTGTGCTGCAAGAAGAATGTTGCATCTTACGCTTGTACATCTTGTACTTTAATAAGAAGGTTACATGTTGTGGTTCACTATACCCTGAGACAGGATTATGACGTCCGTACCACCTTGAAAGTGGCCAACACAAAGGTGGATTTTCAGCTTGTGGAACAGGTAGAAGTCAGACGGTCCAAGATCCGTTGCCTAAGGGGCATGCGACAACAGTTCCAGGACATATCTTTCAAATGCAGCTACCGCCACTTGTGCTGTGTGTACTTGGGCATTGTACTGCAACAATAGAAAACGAGATAAAAATCGCTACCCTATTCGCATTAAAATTATATCATCTGACTATGTTACTCCTTAAACTGCTAAATCAATGAAACGAAAATTTCCACTCACTAGAATAGTAAAAGCCCAATATTGCGATTTCAAAGTTGGTTTCACTGGAAAGAAAATATCGTATCGGACAGTGTAGATCCAAGATCAGCCTGCACGTTTTGTGCAGTCTGATCTTGATCCACACTGTCCGAAAAAACGCCCGAGTCGCCCTTAGCAGCCTAAGGATTAAAGGCATTATCGATTGTTTATGTGAGGCCAAGAACTTTTGAACTGCCCTCGTATCAAATGTCAACGGGAATGTCCTTTAACTTGGTACCTGGCGACGATGTTTTAGATTTGTCCGTGTTCAGATACCAGATGTGACGTCATCATACCTTTTCGACGCATGTTATTATCATTTGGCATTCCCACAATTCTTTGCGAAATTTCAGCGTGAAATCTAAAGATATCTATGTATCCCATTAAGGAATAAAGCATTACAGATGATCGTTCTCTTACACGTCTCTCTCTTATTTATTGCTTTTATGCCTATTGCTTTAATGCCTATTTTGTTGAATTTTGAAAAAAATCTGAATACCCCCTTTATTACCTAACACCCCAACCCCCAGACGATAGGGAAAACAGTATGGTACAACAGGTTTAGGTAACATGAATCAATCTTGAATTCTAAAGGAAACATGTGAAAATCTTTCGGGAATGGAGAAATGGCTCACTACAAGCACTTTCATTTTTATCACATTGTTTTCAAGTGGTCTTCAACAAGACAAAAAAAAAAAAAAAAAAAATCAGGAGAAAATCGACATTAACAAATTTGTCAACTCTCTATCAGAAAACAAAATTTTAGATTTGTCTAAAATGAAAGCAATTACGGACGACAAATTACATGAAGCTCAAACGATTGTGGTTGTCTTCGAAAGGTTAGAAAACAGTGTGGGAAAAAGAGAAAGTAACGGGTACCAGTTTATTTTTCTCTATCCACAACGTTTTCCAAAGCTTACTTTCTCAGGGTCTTTGAAACTCGGGATTTTATGATAAAGGGTAAAGATAATCGTCAAGACAGACATTTATCAGACAATGGCGGGAAAAGTCAAGGCTATAAAAAGGTTAACGCGGGAAAAAGTTCGAGTTATAAAATTTATAGTAGTACATAATGGACGGGAAAATCGGTAGACAAAATCTTGTAGGAGGACGTTGAGTGATTGAATTCAACTTTATCCATTTATAATACATGTCATATTTATATATAAAACCCCGCCACTTCCTTGAGTCTGAAATATTGTCAGGTATGGTATTAACGGTTATTGTCTTACCGGACTGGTGGATAGGATAGATATGTAAGTTTCCCCATTTTTTTGGTTATTATTATTATCACTCATTTATTTTTGTTGTGGTTTTTGTTATTAGCTTTATTATCAGTATTATTATTCATAAATTGATTGCCAGACAACAAACTTTTAGACTTCTCCACTTTGAAAGCATTTGCAGACAACAAATTCAATGTGGCTCAAATATTGGGATTTGTCTCCGAAAGGGAAGAGTGCATCATGAGAGAGAGAGAGAAAAAAAAGAGACCCTAACAGTAACCACTGGCTCTCCTTTTCCCATTCAACCATTCAGTTTTTATGAACATTTATCCACAGCGTGGTTTAAACACAGGGCGTAGTTTGGAAAAAGATTTATTAAAATGTAGAGAAAAATAAAGACAGGCATGCACGTTTTATTTCAATTAGATAGTTTGAATTTAATCATAAATGTCAATTTATACTGCGAAAGATGCAGAGTTTTAGGAGCACAAGTTCTATGATCGGTTTTCGCTTCAATGCTTAGATGATTTGTTTGTTTGATACTTAACACTTTACTGATAGACAGCATTTGAGACCTGTCCGTATTAAAAGCATTTGCAGACGACAAAGTCACTGTAGTTCAAATAATGAAAAAAAAAAAAGTACGTTAAAGGGAAGAAACGCGTTGTGGGGAAAGAAGAAAATGCTGGTAACCAGCATTTTCTCCATTTCCAGCAATACTTTAAAAATCTTCATTTTCAGGGTCGTTAAAATTCGAAAGGGTCTGGTAGAGGGTCATCAGTAGCTTCTAGTCGTTTAGAAAGAATGTCCTTTACGAGGCAGCATCTATCGCCAAAATCATAATAAGCTCAATGCTTCATTGCTAATACGACCAAAGAGCCCAACTAGAGCATTGAATGATATCTGACATTTCAGAGGAAGTACGTCCACTCTCATCTTAAAAAATATATCAAAATATTTTAAACTTTACAAAGGTATGCCTCATTTGCATAAGTATATAAAGTTTTGCGTTTGAGGAAGAGCGTCCGCCATGGCAATCATTTATGTCAAAAGGTCCGAAAGTGTTTGAACAAAAAATGAAACAGCATGATTTCATAAATCAATTTTCCCGAGATTATAGAGCTCGAAAGCATTCTCACCGAAATAATAGATTGCGCCGTGCTCTGTGAAATGGGGGCTTAATGCATTTGCAAAAAGTATCGACCCAGGTTAGCCTGCGCAGTAGTAGTAGTAGTAGTAGTAGTAATAGTAGCTTTATTTCCCACTTGTACGTACAAGTACATTGTGATTACAACATCATAACAATAACACAATATACGTGAAAAAATATGGGGGAAAGATACATGTATGTATCAATTCATACACTCTAGAGAAAATAGACAAAATATAGAAAATATTCGTCGCAATCGGTTTTACGGAGGAATGTGAGATTTTATATTAAACGTTATGGATTAAGTGTATTCCTTTTTTCAAAAGCTAATTTTATAAACTTACAAAGATTAACAAAACATCATAATCATTACTTTTCATTAAACATATAAATTTGTACACGCTTGGTCTAACTATATAGTAATTTTCTATGAATTGTTTGCGTAAACCTGAAAAGAAAGGACATTCAATGATAAAATGAAATTCATCTTCAATTGAGTTTAGATCACAATGACGACATATTCGTTCGTGTCTGGGCAATCTTATTCTACCATGTCTCCCAGATTCAATAAGTAAATTATGTGATGATGTGCGTATTTTTGTTAACAGCTTTCTTAAATTTCTTGGTAAAGACATTTTCAGGTAGTTCTCAATCGTAAAATCTTCCTTTAGATAATAATAAAAAGTGGACAAAACAGTACTGGATGAAATATTTCTAAACCACGTTTGAATATAGGAATCAACCAACCTTTGCTTAAATAAAACTATAAAATGCTTTTGATTAATAGTGTTGGGGTGTTCCCAAACGTACAGAAATCCGTTTTCTTGAAGTAAGGATTTTATCCTGGTCAGCCAGTTCGTTTTACCATCCATTATAACATCATATATAGTAGTTAGTAAAATATTCTTTGAGTTCAATAACTTAAACCAGTGTTTAACCAGCATAACATGTCTGTGTATATGTAGTGGGTAGCGTCCCAATTCACCATAAACTGCTGCAGTACAAGTTGATTGTTTTACTCCAAGGATTAATTTACAGAATTTTAAGTGGACCTTTTCTAAATCTTTTGCTTTGGTAAAACCCCACGTGTGGCATCCATAGTTCAATATTGATCCCACAAAAGCATCAAACAGTTGTAACGATATTTTTGGATCGACGTGGTATTTAAATACATTATTGATCAAGATATGCATGGCTTTAAGAGACTTCCCAACCAAATACTGGTTATTTAAATTGAAGGACCCAGTATAATTCAAGATTACTCCTAAATAATTGAAATTATCTACTACCTCGATTTCACTGTTATTAAAATACCATCTGTCTGTTGTTTTTATTTTACCCCTTTTCCTGAAAACTACTATTTTTGTCTTGTTTATGTTTACTTCAAGCCCCCATCTTTCACAGTATTCGTACAAACGATTTAAACTATGCTGTAGGTCTTCTGTAGAGTTTCCAATGAGAACCATATCGTCCGCGAATAATAATATAATGATACAAATATCTCTTATTGTTAAGCCACAGTTATGTTTATTTTGTAGAAACAGTTCGAGATCTTCCAGAAAGAGCGCGAAAAGAGCTGGTGAACTAGTCTGACCCTGTCTTAAACCTATCGAGATATCAAAAAAATCAGAGTACCTGTTATTATACTTAATACAAGATTTCACTGAAGCATACATAGAACGAAAGATTTTTAAAAGTTTACCATTCACTCCCATGTGAAACAACTTATACCATAAAGCATTCGTATTAACCGAGTCAAAAGCTTTCTTAAGATCAATAAACGCACATGGTAAACGTAAATTCTGATTCAAAATATGTTGTACGAGGTCGGATAATATAAATATTGCGTCATTTGTACTACATTGTTTTCGAAAACCGAACTGTGAGTCAGATATTAAGTTATTTGATTCAAACCATTTTTCAACCCTTGAATTTAAAATACTGGTAAAAAGTTTCCCCAAGTTACTTGTTAAAGTTTTGCCCCTATAGTTATTTGTATCATTCTTATCTCCCTTTTTAAAAGCGGCACAATATAACCCTTAGACCATGATGTTGGGAAATGTCCTGAATTGAAAATAATGTTAAACATATCAGTTAGGTGGCCTGATAAGATATCAGATGATTCTATTAAGTACTCATTTAATAAATTGTCACATGGACTGGCAGATTTATTCTTATTTAAACGTTTTATCGCCGAAAGAACTTCTTGTTGTGTAATTTGCATATTTAATTCTTCAAATACGCTATCATCATTTTCAAAATCGTGATGCAAAATAAAATCTTCAACCTCTGGTATATTAACTTTTTTCATATCATCAAATATTTCAGAAAAATGTTTACGAAAATCTGATATATCTATATCTGCATATAGTTTACAAGTTTTACGATTTTATGGATCCACAATTACTTGATGACTTGCTTGGTATGGTAGATAACGGAGACGCATTAAGCCCCCTTTTGCCAGTGCATGGCTCATTTCTTAAGGCAAAGTCTAGAAAGTTCAATGTAAAAAATGAATTCCGTCGCAAAAATATCGTGAGAGAAAGAATCTTGATTATTTATCATTATTTCTCCAGTTTGAGCAATGTTTCTGTTTCTTAAGTTTGAGCAGCCATCTGCTGAATAATTTTATTGCAGAAAGCGTTTATGCGTTGGGGAAAAATGGCGAGATTCGGACAATGGGGCTAAAGTGAAATTCATTACGAGGCAGAAATCTCCAAAATTGATAAATCTTTATTCACTAACAAAAACTATTGAGAAACAAATATATTTGGCATGCCTTACCTCCTTGAAATTTACCCGGTGCCTTGTACCACTACAGGAAAGACTCTGCCCAGGAAATAAAGCTTCTGGCAGTGTTATTTTGTTTTGTCCAGAAGTGACTCATTTGACAAATGTTTGCGTACAGTCTGGACGAAACTGATGTATGATTTACAAGACAATAATATTGTATCGAGAGAAAATACAAATCTTATTTTTTTGTACATTCGTAGGGAGTTTTACGCAAAATGAACATACATGTAGTTTTAGTGGAGGCCGATTCACAGAGTCAGTCATGTGTCCTAGGTCCGTATTCACCAACTATTCTTGATAATATTATTGGCCTAATTCTCAAGAATTTTGTAAACTTGAAAGTAAAAACACAATTTTTGATTTGTAAAACCAGATGGTGTGGCCAATCATGTACTACGTTTCTTTCTAAATCCGGAGTTACGACTTGGAATGAAATTTAGGAGGGTTGGCGAACATGGCCCCTGAATTTGATATGACACGGCTGCTGATCAAACCCACAACAGTTCGCAACGCAGACGGACCTCATAATCTGGAATAAACAAGGCGCCTCCTGCCAGCCGAAGTCAAAAGGAAACATTTGTTTACGAGTTTACAGTCTAGCGAATTGACCGTATTCCCGAAATTTCTTCCGTTATTTGTCAGTAAATATTGATGATTAACTGTTTATCCCCGGTTTGGATCTTTGCCCGGTTGTATAATATCATGTAATAGTATGTCATTTGAAAGTGTACTGAAAAAGCAGCTAATTCTGAGGATTACGAGGATCGGGAACTTTGACTCAGTGGGCCTTCCCGCGATGGACGCTTGGGAAAGTGAACAAGAAAGCTTTTTATTACTTTGATAAAATTTGTAATTTCATCTTCCCCATCTTGGTCATATCAACACGAAGAGAAAAGTACATTCTACGATATGCCTAATGCCATAGTCCACAGAAAACATTATAGAATAATATTAAATCAATTCTCTGTTACCAAAAAATGACCCAGTTCATATTCATAAAGTCTTACCCCATATTTTCAACCCTTAACCTTTATCCTGCTAGATAACTTAAATGAAACGTTCAATGTGATGGATACATGTTGATACATGTTGGTATCTAAAAGTTACGGGGGTTGGGGAAACATCTCCTTATCGGACAGTGTAGATCCAAGATCAGACTGCACATTCTGTGCAGTCTGATCTTGATCTACACTGTCCGCAAAAGGTCCGTGAGTCGCGATCAGTAGCCTAAGGGTTAAAGCGCAGAAAGCAGCTTGAGCTGCTTTGGTGGACTGTAAAGATCAGATTGCACAGAGCATGCTGGTGTTAAACCTACACTGTCCCCTTCTATTCAACATATATTAGCCAAAGCTACCTCGAAACTCAAATGAGCCATACTCTGGCAAAGCGGGCTTAATGCATCTCCGTGATGCATGATACCTAGCAAGTCATCACATGATCATGGATCCATAAAGTCCATTTTGCCTAACAACCAACTGAATTATATGGTAAACTGGTCCCTGGACATGCAGAAAATTGACCAGTAGCAAAAGAGTTTCGGCCCTGGGTCGATACTTTTTGCAGATGCACTAAACCCTCTTTTGACGGAGCACGGCTTTATTAACATTTTGGCCGTGTCTTTCCCTCCTAACTGGAGAGGTTTATTTCACATATTCAGAGCTCAAAAGATCAATTCCTTTGGATAACAAATGGCAAGAATGCTTATATGGTGCAATGACCTGACATAAAGCAATGCTTTTTTTCTATCACGAGTTCTTTCAGCTAATTACACGTTGCAGACGACATTCTTCATCTTGAAGATGAACGCTATTGAAACAATGTGGCAAAATACGAAAGGCTGGTAACAAACATTTTCTCATTTAGTCACACAGTCTTCAACTTAAACAGTAGGTCAACTTAACTCTTTACCAAGCAACAAAATTTTACATCGGTCCAAACTGAAAGCATTTGCAAGCATCAGACCAAATTTGGCTTAACTGGTGGGAATTTGACTCTGAAAGAATGGAAAAAAATGTGGGAAAAGGAGAAAATGATGGTTACCCTTTTTTCCGCAATGGAGGAAAAGGAGAAAATGCTGGCTGTCCTTTGCTACACAATGTACTTTAACGACGCTGAGGAGGGTGGCAATTACCAAATATGGTGGGAAAAGGCAAAAATGCTGGTAACCAGCATTTTTTCCTTTTCCCACCATATTTTCAAATCCCATCCCTCGGTGTCGTTAAAACTTGGGATTGTGTAGAAAAGGGCAAAGGGTACAATGAGTAAGAGTTGTTCAAATGACCCGCTATTGTTTTTTAAATC
Source organism: Tridacna gigas (assembly GCA_945859785.2). NCBI lineage: Eukaryota > Metazoa > Mollusca > Bivalvia > Cardiida > Cardiidae > Tridacna > Tridacna gigas. The sequence goes on along the minus strand of OX244040.2, from coordinate 35,259,752 downwards.
TCCAGAGAGCAATTTGGGTAATATCATAAGTGAAGATGCCATAAAATGACTAAACCCATTTCCTTCGATTTACATACCTACTTTATCCATACTTTTCAATCGTAGCTTATTTACAAACGGTGTAAAATCGTGGTCCGGACATGTTTAGACATTAGTTTCTCTTTTTTTTTTTATTTTCGATGTTTCCTTGACGTCGCAAACGGCTACTACTGTTTTTTTTTTAAATGAATCTTACACTTAATATGGAAATTGGTATGCAGAGTACAAAATAAACCGATTCTGAAATATGGAGTAAATTACTAACTCTTTGCATATATGGCCAAGTCAAAGACCTCTCTCAGGAGAACGACGATTTCGAATTGACTTTATAAGCCTTGCAGTTTGATGTTGGATCAATATTGGCCAATATTTTGTTACATGTTCTACCAAAAGCAGCTCTATAAATGGGCGTTTTCTTTATGGACTGCGTATGTCCATCTCGTTAGTTAAGCAGTAAGAGTAAAATAAACTGTACCAGTCAATATTTATAAGTACATGCTATATGTCTGCCGAAGACGATTAGTCAACGTAGAGTCTTCTCCGAACATTGATTCCATCTGACGCATCTTTAATAAGTAAACCTTGTGGTAATATCAGAAAAAGTCGAACACTTGCTTATAAAGAGCATTTCTCTTCGTTTGTAATTTTGCGTGTGACTCATCAGGAACTGTCTGGTTAAAGAGAAAAACAAAATTTTCTTTAAAGAAATACAAAATCAAGAGAGCGCGAATAGTTGTATAGGATCGAATGCATTTAGAGAGAGAGAGCGAGAGAGAGAGAGAGAGAGAAAGAGAAGACTTGTACAGAGAAGTTCTCAGATGTAAATATTAAATATTAATCACGTAATCATGAAAAGTCACGATTCATTCACCGAATATTCATAGTACCAATCTGATACTTGATCTACCGAAAGTACTTTTCTATTGCTTTATACATGTCCTTACAACCAGTGAGAAGTTTAGGTTAAAGACATTTGATCGAGAATGTCTTAGAAGTAATCAATAGATATGTTTCAGTAAAAAAATGAATTAACATACAAAAAAGAAAATAAATGAAAACAATACATAAAAATGAACATAGGCATAAAAATAAACAAATATTCTACTTTTTATTCAATGTAGAATGAACACGTCATATTACTTTCATTCGATAGCAAAAACTAAATCAGTCATCAAAAAATACCGTGGTACACAAGAACTATGATAACAATTCAAGAAACAGGACAATATGTTTCATAAACTTTAAGTAATTTCGAAAGTTGAATTCTAAGAACGATAGGAAAAGTGTATCTGATGCAAATGAAAACATATAAAAAAAACCCCAAAACCCAGAAAGAAAATATACTTCGCAAGCTGACTTGGGTCGAAACTTTTTGCTTTTTGTAAACTTTCTGTCTGTTCAAGGACTGTTCTACCTCATGATTCAGTTGGTTGTCAGGCAAAATGGATTTAAAGGGTCCATAAATATGTGCTTTACGTAAAGCATCAAGGACATGCATAAAACCCCTTTTTGCAAGAGCATGGCTCGTAGATAATGAACTCCTATATTAAAGAAAGGGAGCTAAACGAATAAAAGCTGATGAAAATGCAGTAAATATTTGTAAGTTAATCAAAATATTTCTTAGAATGAGCTTTATTCAGCCTTTTCTACGTGTCACAAATTATTATTTTCCTTTTAAATAAGCTGGTGCCATCACAATGGGCAGTAAATTTATCTTTAAATATCACAAATAAGTTATGTAAAGTATTTTAAAAGTTGTGTGACATTTCATTAAAATATTTCGCGAAATATCAGAGCGAAGATTATTCGTATTAAATATCAAATTCCTGCTTAGAAGAATAAAAAGTTGCTTAAACAAGTTTTAGTCCTATGTCTGCATTGTAAGTAAATGCGAATCCTTACCACTTCAATAATTTTGTGTTTAGCAAAGTTTTAGGCAGTATTACAGTTATTGCACTGCAGGCATTGCATCTAACCATGCATTCCTGGCGTTTCTTTACTATTTCTATGAAGAGCACTCTGTTCTACCAACTAACTGCTTTTTCCAAAACACAAGTACAAAATTTTCTTCAGACTTGATCGATCAATGTCATCAGTTACCTGTACATAATATTAACATACATAATGGAACAAATTCAGTGGAAGAGGAGGTTTAAATCCCTAAAATTGTTTCTACTTTATCATCAAGTTCAGAAACAATTTTATCCCTGACGGTACTACTCGGAATTCACAATCCCTGCAATTCTTGTCGTATGCGTTATCTTTACCGAGCCAGGAAAATAAAATAACATTAGGCTGTGCAAAAGTTAGATTTTACAATATACAGTAAATGGCTTTTCTTTGATTGAAATATAGAATTGCAAAAAAGTATGACTGTGCAGTAAAGAATTCCAGTACCTGGCCACAGTAAAAATAAGAATATCCAAAGAAGAAACAGCAGACATATATCGTATACATGAAAATAGACGACACTATTTAAAAAAGTCATCAAATTGAAAAATCTCATCTTTTGGCAGATCAGAGCAAAAATGTAACAAAAAAATCTGACTGTGAAAAACCAAATAATAAAACATAAATAACAACTAAACAGATCGATATTTTCAAGAAAAATACTTGTAATGCAAACAAATATGTTAAAAAAAACCCACATTTTTGGAAAAAAAAAAGGACGAAGAGGTGAATATTACTATGGGAAAACTGAAAGCTATGACAAGTTCAACACTTTAGCAAATAATCCATTGTTTTAACGCCTTTTGAAAACATTTTGGGAAAGAAGAAATTACTTGTAACAAGCAATTTCTCCTTTCGTCACAGTGTTATCTACCATAATTATCAGAGTATTTCAGTTCATTTTTCACCAAAGTTAAATTTTTCGACTGCAGATGCTTCTAATTTGGAAGAATCCAAAATTCGTCGATTGGGGCAGGGTTTTAAAAAGCAGCCATGAAAGACAGGGAGTTGGCAAAGATGGAAGGTTTAGGTTGAGTTTAAGTAAAAAACGTCTTTCCTCCTCGGAAACAATACAAACCTTCTAAATGGTTCAAAAGGGAAAAGTTCTTGTTGAAGCTCGTAATCTGCTTAAAGTCTAGTTTTGAAGAGGATTCATACTGTTGAATGATATAATTTTTCTATGGTGCTAACTTAATCTAGACAGAATAAAAGTTTCTACAGTACCATAAATAATGTTGTTGCCATGAATAATGATATTCTTTGGTGCGTGCATTTATTTCATAAATAAAAATTTCTATGTTGATTTGTATCAGTGTAAAATCTGCTGGGGCGCTTGTTATTTATTTCATCCTTCTAATAAATAACATATATTTTTTTCTTTTTCATTATCTGAAAAATCATTCTGTGCTTTGTAATAGATTCAAACCTATTTACCAGCCTTTTTAATTTCGATTGGTTATTCTGAACTCTAAGACTAGTCATCAGAATGATTGACACAGCATTTCAGCCAATCAAATGGCTTGCGCTGTAATCCAGAATCAGACAATATTTAGAATTGTTAGTTATGTACAGAGACGTTGATACTAAATCATTTCGATGACAAAGCTTCCTTGGTGTTCAAAATGAAAGGTTAGAGGCTCATTATAATCATTATCGTTATCATAAGGTTTTATTATCGTCATATGGGATAACTAGATAATGCTACGATGATAACATTTAATGAATTATTAATAAATGCAATTTGGGTAACTAAATCAACATATAATAAATAACCTTCGCATTCTAGCAAGCATTGCATATTTCACTCACCATAACATTCTGTGAGCGGATCATTAGACGAAAAGGTCAGTGAAAAATTGCAACAAATGAAGAAATTCTTTTATTTTACTGTTTCAAATTGGTTACAAAACACGAATTATTGCAGATTACTTTGAAAAAAAAAAAATCTTAATGGTAGGAGTAGCGTTTCCCAGAATCATCGTCAACTCGATTACCAAAAGTAAAACTCCACTGAAGCAAGCGTTTTCCGATAAGATTCCATTTCGTAACTGGAAACTATTTATTGATAAATCATATGTCTTGAAATTTGATGGGAAATTTAAACTTCTCTGGCATGAAACGACCAACAAGGCAAATAATCCGGGGAAATTGGAAAACAGAATTACCAAATGTCTCGATATTTGGAATGGATTGGAACCTTCGAAACTGGGAATTATTTGAAAAAAAAACGTAAAAAAAAAACGTTTCGATGCCACCAAAACTTAGAACCAGCCAAGTTCTCATTTAGGTAGTGTGCATGCTTGTTACCAGTCTATTGTTTGTATTTTCCAACGACATTTGAAATATATTCGTTAAAACTTTATGGGGAAGAAATTCTGCAGTTTATTTCGGGGGATGTTCTTGGAAGTGCAACGTGAGTCATGCTAGACATGCAGACAAAATATGCAAAAGTTTTGGATCTGCGTATTACGCCCTGGATATGCATAATAAGTCACGTGCACAATTTCTGCAAGATTTCGAACGCTCATTTGCCGATTCTTTTGCGCATTTCCCAGTTTATATGCCTGCCTACGGTGATTTTTTGGGACAAACGTATAGACGTAATTAAAGTTCGAAGCCAACATTTACAATAAAAATTCTTGAAACAGAATTTTAGCCCATAGTAACATAAAAGGCAATGGAGGTTTAAGTTAGGAAAGAATTGGTGCCAAAAATCAAGACATACATAAACAATTCAAGTTATAGAGCAAAAGTTATATACATTAACAATTCAAGTTATAGAGCAAAAGTTATACTTTTGCATGCTGTAAATAGATCTGCTTTAATTTATAATTAGACTTCTGTCAGGTCCATTCGTCTCAAAAGCCCTTGAAAAAAAGGTTTATTACCTCCTGTATCAAAGTTACATTCAGACGACTTTGGTTTCATCCTAAACAATAGGGAAAATCAGTAAGACAAAAGTTCTTTACTTAAATATATAAACCATTTTCTGGGCAAGGGAAGTTTAATGCATCTCCGTGATTTTTCCGATCAAGTTATCCCGTAGTTATGGATCAATAAAATGAGCCATGTTCTGTGAAAATGGGGGCTTAATGCATCTGCGAAAAGTATCGACCCAGGTCAGCTTGCGCAGTCCGCGTACGTTGACCTGGGACGAAACTTTTCGCTATCGGTCAGTTTTCGGTATGTCAAAGGACCAGTCTACCTTATGATACAGTCGGTTGTTTGAAAAAATGGTTTTTATGAATCCATAATTATTGATGACTTGCTTGGTATAATGCATCACGGAGATGCATTGAGCCCCTTTTGCCAGAGCATGACTCAAATACAACCGACTGAATCACGAGGTAAAATGGTGCTTGGACATGCACAATAGTCACAAATAGCAAAACCTTTCGACCCATGTCAGCCAACGATACGTTTTGCTGGTGCATGAAACTCCCTAATCACAGAGCCTGACTCAGATGTATATATAGTAGTAATGGAGAAAACGATCATTAAAAACAATATCTCTTTTTTGCAAAATGTTTAGGTTATAGGAAAATAAGACGGAGATGTATTAATATTCTATGAAGGCACTTAATTTGTACCTTATTTGTCCCTCGTAAGGGGGATCTTGTAATTTTACTTGTCAGTTATTTTCAAATAATAGAAAAATGATAGTGAAAATCATTATTACGCCAGCGTCCAGAAATATCCCTATTGCTATATAAACACGTTGGGTACCAAAGTAAAGTTGTGTAGGAAGAATACTATAAATAAACGTTGGGTATCGAAGTAAAGTTGTGTAGGAAGAATGCTATAAATAAACGTTGGGTACCGAAGTAAAGTTGTGTAGGAAGCATGCTATAAATGGACGTTGGGTACCAAAGTAAAGCTGTTTAGGAAGAATGCTATAAATAGACGTTGGGTATCGAAGTAAAGTTGTGTAGGAAGAATGCTATGAATAGACGTTGGGTACCGAAGTAAATTTGTGTAGGAAGCATTCTATAAATGGACGTTGGGTACCAAAGTAAAGCTGTGTAGGAAGAATGCTAACCAGCATTTTGTCCTTTTCTCGTAATGTTTTCTATGCTGTATCAGATCTTTTTATCCTCCAAAAGTGTCAAACAACGTAAAACGTAAACACTTTTGTCTAGTGTATTTACCCTTTTTCCAAACGATTCTAAGTTTTAACGGAAAAGCGCTTTTTAAAACATTGTGGAAAAAGTAGAAAATGCTGGTAACCAGCATTTTGTCCTTTTCTCGCAATGCAATCTTTTCTACGCTGTAATAGAAAAAATTCACTGTCTAAGCCACATTTAATTTGCTGTCTGCAAGTATTACCAAATTAGACATTAGCCAAATTATTTTCGGTTGGTATAGGCTTAAAGAAATCACGATTTGAAATGTATGGGAAAAAAAATTATAACAATATTGCAACTAGAACATAAGCTGTTATCATAACATTATAATTTACATGTTTAATTATTCTTGGTGTTAAGCAAAGTATAATTAGTATACACATTTCTGTATCACAACCATGTGTGTGTAACACCTAATATTTCTCGTACAGACACTGAGAAAACATGAAGACTCTTGTATTTTATTGTTTTGTATTCCTACAGATTCATGAAATTTTAGACAATGTATTTAAAATTATAGTTTGCTGGATATTTTGTAAGAAAAAGCCATATCGGGAATTCGGTCTACATTCATGAATATGTAGGTCAGATGCTGCATGGCCTAATTCGATTACCTTCTCTCTGATTGTCTGATTGCATTTTTGATTTTGTAAAGGCACTGAGTTCAATATAGATACCGATCTGCGTTTCTGCAATTTAATTTCTCGTCCAATTTGTTCTCATGTTCTACGAATTGCATTCTCTTGTATGTCAATAAAATCTCGGAGTTGACTGCGATATTTATTGATAACTTTGTTTATTAAGGTAAAGATTCTATGGTGTTTTCAACGATATTTATGTCATTTTACGACAATACTTACCTTATTCATTACTTTCCTGAGTTTTAGCAGTACTAGGCCAGGACTCTGTAGTGCCTTGCTCCAGAGCTCCCGCTTGGGACCAGCGCTGACTGTATGAGTTACGGAGTGTTGTAAATTCGATATTTGTTACAAGTAACGATAAGCACAGTGAAACTTAGAGCTTTCGCACATGCAATAACTAAATCATAGAATTCGAGAGAGTTACGTGCAAAGCTATTCGTATGCTTTTGTGAAAACAGAGATCACACGAGCAATAGATTTGGTCTTTTTTTTAGTAGCGTCATTTATTAGTTCAAAAAACAAACATCTTCGCAGTCAGATGTGGCCCTGACAGGAGAGTTGAGAAAAAAATACGTTATTATTTTGGCAAAAATTTCATAGAGAAAACTAATAGCAACCCGTACTCACCTTTCTGAAAAACAGTCATAGAATAATTCACAACATCTTTCTAAATTTAAAACTAACGCAATTTTTTAATTAGCTAAACCAAAAGGCTTAGCCACTCAGAGATTGTGTTCCTTTTCAAATGTAGAATTAGATTAAGAATGCAGTTTACAGCGGTTATTGATACGGGACCGGATCTTCTCATTTGGACGGCCTACAGCATTGACACTATGTATGCCGTTACATCTCGTACAACTGTCAGTCCCTTAATGTGCGTAACAGACTTGCACTGAAGGCGAAGGCAAAATATCAACATTTGTCCTAAAAATAAACACTGGCCACCATGATTTTGTAAAAGATTTGCTTTTATAAAAAGGATAAAACGTCCAATCAAATTGATCGGTGATGACCTGATTGAGCAATTTACCGATGTAATTCACCAATGACCAGTATACAGTTGCGTCATTACTCTGGTCTCTGGAAAATATCTTCTTTGTTAAGTATCCTTTGATAGAGACGTTGATCCATTAGCCTAAATGTCAATATCACCATATTATGGATCCACAAATAAGTGATTATTTGCTTGGTGTAATGCAATACGGAGATGCATTAACCCCTTTTTGCCAGAGCATGACTCATATACCTTGCCATTCGACAAACCTCGGTTGATCCGTTGATCAGTCCCTCGGCTGTATCACGTAGCTTGATATGCACCTACACGGTACATTTCTTCGCCGGAAATACACCGCTTTACCGTTTTTGACCGTGCTTAAATTGTAATACTCCACTTAGAAACAGGAAATACTAATCACAATTTTCTACCAGAATCTTTCTAAATACATTTCCGTTGACAACAATTTTGTACATCTATTTTCTTACTCGGTCTATCAAATCGGTAGTCATTTTTCAGCGACAGGTCGCCTATTAACGTTGCTGTTGTTGCCGTTGCTAATCGATTTACATGGCGCCGCCATGTTTAAGATCACGTGGCTGGCAGTATTTCAAAATGAAACCCACTGATACATTCGGCGTACCTCGGGTGATCGGGAGATCAAATCCCTCGGCTGTATCAAGTAGCTTGATATGCACCTACACGGTACATTTCGCACATCTCCGGAAGCACGCCTCTTTACCGTTATTGAAATTGTAAGGCTCCTCTTAAAAAAGAAAACATGAGTAAATTTTCTGTCGTTATCTTTCTAAGAATATTTCAGTCGGCAAACAGTTTGTACATTCAATTTTTAGCATGGTTTATCAATTTCGTTCGGAGCGTTCATCGACAGATCGATAGAAGTGAATAACTTCACCGTGGTTGTTCATGTCGTTGCTAAGCGATCTACAGGGGCGCCGCCATGTTTAAGATCATGTGATTGGTAGTTGAAAATGGAAGCCTCCTTTATACAGACGAGGTTAGATGTAGGTACGGAATCGGCCGAGTTGTGACGAGTGCCCATTGATACAGACGAAGTTAGATGTACTTACGGAATCGACGGAATTGTGACGACTGATAACTTGCAAAATATTTAACATGCAAGGGGTAGGCGATACAGTGCCGTTCTATCTGTTGTTTCTTGTTTAAATGTTTTAGCTGAGTTTTTTTTTTGTATATGATGAATGACGAAGTCGAATTTTCAAAAAGCCCCGTTAGTGTAGGGCGGGTAAAAATGGCTATCAATAACCAATAAAAACTTTTACAAAAACACAATATTAAAAATTTGTCTGCGCTTTTTGCTATGGGCTGGCTGTTAGTGCAAGTCAATTAATTCATCAGTGACAAGAAAGTTTTCAAGCCTCTGCGCGTAGACATAATTGGAATGCAAATAAGACATTCAGTTGCGCTTGAGATCAACTTACACTAAGATCACAGAAAAATGTTCCGATATTAACAACGGCGGCTAGTTTACCTATCCATGCGTTCCAAGAGTATACAAGTAATTCGCCCAGCTCTCATTCTATGTCGTTGGCTACTTTCCCGCATAAACAAAGTAGGAATGATGCTAAACGGTTAAGTAGGAACACATTCAATCGCAATAATTACAGTTCAAGACGAGCGAAGATTCAAACTCATATCTTCCTGGATGAAATACTAGCTTTGCAGATTAGGTAGCCGTCAGGGCTTCGCAGATTATTGTAGTAAAAGTCGTCAAAATACAGGTGTCGTAGATCTATTCTTTTAGAAACTGTCTCGCTAGAGAAAAGTTTGGAAAGGTCGTCGACAGTTTTATCGTCGGAGTTTGTCTGCGTTCGAAAAAACACTCCGACTTAACCCTGTAACAGACAAGTTGGCTTCTTTCAAAAAGAAGCCAGGAGAGGTCAGCGTCAGTGTTTTCAAATAGTTTATTGGCCTTTAATTTCAACCTCTTTTGCTTTACATGACGGTCATTTGATCTTCTTTCCGCCTTCTCAAGTCGCATGATCTTGTCCAGCGGTCTTCTTTCTCTTTTTTGACAAAATTCTTCATATTTTTTCTTCTGCTTAGATTTATTTGCTTAATGAAGAATTAAAGTTATCTGAGAGGTCATTTGTAATCATGGCAAATTAATGTAACAAATCTTTTCTGAAATTCGTCATATCTAAAAGTGGGTGCAGGACAACTAGCCCCAAAGATAACTCGCCCCAAGGCAACTCGCCCCCAAAAAAACTCGCCACAAGGCAACTCGACTCACCTTCAGAAGACAACTAGCCCGAAGTTATGAGACAACTCGCCCCACATATAAGACAACTCGCCCCGCTCTTATTACTATCACCTAAACGTATTTATAAAACTACACGACGATTTTTTTGTGGGGCGAGTTGTCTTTTGGGCGAGTTGTCTTTGGGGCGAGTTGTCTGTCATTCCTAAAAATAGAACCACGTCTATTTCTTATTTCGGTTTTTTGATTTCGCTTTATTTACAAAACCATGACGAAACAGACTGTGTACCATACTAATTTCGCAAGAAAAATGGATTTAGACAGCGAATTCTGTGGCAGTCTGCGTTTTAAACTCACCACTGTTGGAGAGGTCTGATGACCTCTCCAATAATAATGGTATGTTTTTTACACCCTGATGAAGGTTTTCGTAAACACCGTGAGAAAAGGAGAAAATGCTTATAACCAACATTTTCGTATTCTCTCACGATGTTTTCTACCTCTCTGATACAAAACCCACCATTTGACCCAAATTTGATTTGTCAATTACAAATGAGTAGGCTGACCTTGGCCGAAACTCCTTGCTTTTAGTAACTTTTCCGCGTGTCAAAGAACCAGTATACCTCATGATTTCAGTCAGTTGATAGACGAAATGGATATAATGGATCCATAATTATCCGATGACTTGCTTAGTGTCACGGATCACGGATGTGCATTAAACCTTTACCAGATGACAAAATTTTAGTCTTGTCCAAATTGAAAGCATTTGCAGACGACAATTTCACTGTGGCTCAAATAGTGCCATTTTCCTTTGATAGGATAGAAAACATTGTGGGAAAAGGAGAAAATGCTGGTTACCAGCATTTTCTCCTTTTCCCACAATGTTTTCAAAAGGCTTCTTTCCAAAGGGACGTTAAAAGGCGTCATTGTGTGGTAAAGGGTTAATTTTTAACCCTTTACTGCACAATGCTGCTTTTTGACGCCCCTAAGAAAGAAGCCTTTTGAAAACATTGTAGAAAAAGGAGAAAATGCTGGTAACCAGCATTTTCTCCTTTTCCCACAATGTTTTCTACCCTATCATAGAAAAATTGCACTATTTGAGCCACATTGAAATTGTCGTCTGGAAATGATTTCAATTTGAACAAGACTAAAATTTTGTTGTCTGGTAAAGGGTTAAGAGTATGGCTTAAATGTATTCAATATCGACAAGTTTAAATTTTGTCGGCTGGTAGAGGGTTAACCTGACGACAAAATTTTAGATTAGACCATATTTTGAAATTGCGAATGAAAAATTCAGTGTGACATAGGATCGGATTGTCAGACGGTGTAAAACATTGTAAACAAAGGAGGGGCTCATGATAAACAGTATTTCTACTTTTCCCCCTAAGGTTTAGAAAGCCCTCTTCTACAGGGTCGTAAAAACCCTGGGAAGTTTAATAAAAAAGTTTTTAACATAAAACAGATACCGAAGTGGGTGGGGTAGCCGTTTAGATTTTAAAACTTGTTAATCGAACAATTATAAAACGCTGTCGGCAGTTTGGCGAACATCAAAGAAATATATTACAAGATCATTAATTAATTTCCACCGTAAAAAATAGGTCAAATAGCTTCTCGTCTGTCTCGCTCGTGTTGTTCTTTGAGGCAGGTTGCACTATTGTTTGTTAAATTTCCAGCCAAAAACCGTCGCGCCATCAGAAATTGGCCATTTCACCTCTTTCATCAAAAAACACCGTTTTATTAACGGCCTTGATAAGGGGGTGGGGTGGGGGGGGGGCGTTCGAAAACAAAGTGGGAAAAGGAGAAAATGCTGGTAACCAGCATTTCCTCCTTTTCCGACATTGTTTCCTATCCCTTCAAAGAAAAATTCGATTAAGTTACGATCAATCTGTAGTCTGCAAACGCTATCATTTTGAAGGATTATAGAAAAAAAAAAAATATCCAACGGTAAAGAGTTAGGTGTGCAATGCAATCTGCTATAACTATAGTTTTTATAATTACACAGGTTTCTTTATGCTATCCAGAAGAATATTACGGACAGCATAATGTCCTTTTGCACACAGTGTAAATCCAAGATATGACTAACTTTGGATCTGTGTAGTCCCAAGTTTCATGAGGTATACTGACAAAGTATCAGAGAAAACAACCTTATCATTACTTCTTTAACAAACCTTTAATGTTGGTACTCGTACAAATATGATTGTATATCATTGCATTCCCTTTCTAGTTACGTTTAATTTCGTATCTCACTTGTAGCCATTTTCACCTTATAAAAATACAAACAAAAAGTAAAAGAAAAGAGAAAAATATTGAAGGAAACGAACATACTTTCCTTTCTTTCAAATAGGGTTTGGACACTGATATAATCAAGACAGTTATCACTAAGCTTCCTTTTTACACAGCATGGCTCAAATGGTTTAACCCTTAAAACTACGACTTTCAAAATGATGGCTTTTTAAAAGCAATTTGTCTTTTTCCCACTATGTTTTCAATTCGCACATACTCGGCCCCCATCATTTGAGCTGCATTAAATAGTCGCCTGCAAATGCTGCCGATATAGACGAGCCCATTCATTATTGTCTGAAAGAAGACTCAAGAATAGATAACGCGCTAAATATGACAATTCTATTTCAAAAAAAACCGCAGTTTTCATAGTAGGTACCAAAATAAACATTAACTTCCCCCCGCCCCCACACTTACACACATAAAGAAACACACCCACAGTTTTGCGGGGCCTAGCCCTTGCTGGTCTCCCTGCCTCTACCTTTATTCATAGGTGACTGAAATTCCATTAGTCTATCACGGGATAATTAATTTTTCCTTAGCGGACACGGTTACTATAAATAGCACATCGGCGACTGCCTCTACATCGTATATAGTAGGACAAGGTGTGCAACGAAATCGAAGAAATTTTTTACCCTTGTTCCCTTTCAGAGGTAATTATGGCCCGGTCCCACTGCACTTACGGATGCAAAGAGGATGTAAAACGTAAAACAATCTTGCCATCCGTTGGAAAACGCTATGCATCCGTTTTGTACTCATTGCATACGTGTTTCATACGCTCTTTCCACCGAGCATCCGTCCACTGTGATTTCATCCGCGCAAAAAGTTTTGAGCTGCACAAAACTTTTAGAACGGATGAACTTTCCGCCGTGTACGATGTAAATCCGCGACATATACGAGCAACAAACGTTCTATGTCCGTTTTCATCCGTTAAACGTCCGCTGTATCCTCTCTGCATCCTCTGGGCATCCTCGCAACTCACATCCGCTGCAGCTGAAAACGGAAAGGGGGGGGGGAGATAATGTACATGGAACGTCTATACATCGTAAGTAGCACGGAAATAGAAAGGATGCAAGCGTATGCATCACGTATATAAAATATTCAAAATGGACAAAGCCCTTGTATCTGGGATGTATCTCGTATATTTAGGATGTCTGTAGTATGTCTAGAGTATGTAGATGGACACCTAGCGGACAACCGGTATTTTGTATAAAAAGGAAGAGAAAATAATCTGGATCTCAGTATGAGTCGTGCAACCGTGGTGTACAGACCTCATCACCCGTGGTCTTGTTCTTCAACATCACCAATTGTTCTCCACCATGGATGATCAAAGAGTCCATATTATAGCTGCACTCATTCAACAGCAGAACCACAACCTGTTCAGACTGTATCAAGTTTTAGACGGAAGGAGACGGCCAAGAGCTGTGTGGGTCCGAGGATGGATCGTGAGAAGCTGTAGTAGAGATGTATCGATGTAGCCGCCAGCACGTCTTTACGCTTTATGCTGACTGCGTGCGTGCTGCATCCCTTTCTATCCGCGGAGCGGACACAATTCATACCCCTCGCATGCGCAGTGAACGGTTTGCATCCGATATACATCAGCGCGGCATCCCCTTTTGTTTCCGTTAGGAGTACGTGGTGCATCCGCTTCATCCGCTAGGATTCCGATGACCATCCGTTTAACATCCCCGCTACATACTACCAACGTCCTTTCTTTTCCGTTCTGTTTTCGCAAATTTTCGCCATTTTTCTCCATTTCTGGAGCGGATGAAAACGGATGAAGCCACCCCCGAAATTTTGCTCGTCCGCTGTGTCCTTTTTGCATACGTTTTGTGTCCATCGGCCAGTGGGACCGGGCCTTAATATCTAACCGAAAACGGAAAACGAAACCTAGTTACCGTTGCAGATGTGTTCACAAATGATTTTTCTTACCTACTCTGACCTTCAAAAGTTCGAAATGGCTCTTGCCATCAAGCAGTAGCTCTATCTAATTTTTTTTAAAAAGCTTCCACATTTTCCGGATCGCCATGCGCTGACGTCACACAAATTATCATCCCGCAGCGAATTTTAACTAAAATAATTTTATCACATAAAACCACCTCCAGCAGTGTAATAACTGTAGTAACTTATTTTCGATAATACACTAGTGTATTATCGTTTTTTGGGTCCCAATTCTGGAAAATCTGTAGTTATGAGCGCGTGATGCCAGTGAAACCAACCACAGCACATGCCGGAATTTGTACCACTTCGACATTTCGCGGGAAAATGACGTCGTTGTTGCTAAGGCGTATACGCGTGGAAAGCTTTATGGTTTTCATGCTTAATAACATCAAGAAATTCAGAAAAACGTATTTAAATCCACTAAATCGTGGAACTCTTTCGATTTACTTGCTCTATATATACCGTTTCATTCAATTTTCAATGTACATGTCAGATCTATCTTCTTATGTATGTTAACAATTCAAGCCGAACTACATTTGTAAACATGGACCCGCATTCGGCATACCTCGGGTGATCCGGTGATCAAATCCCTCGGCTGTATCACGTAGCTTGATATGCACCTACACGGTACATTTCGCACGTTTCCGGAAGCACACCGTTTTACCGTTATTGAAATTGTAAGGCTCCTCTTAAAAAGAAAACATGAGTCAATTTTCATATCGTTATCTTTCTAACAATATTTCAGTCGGCAAACAGTTTGTACATTCAATTCTTAGCTTGGTTTATCAATTTCCGTTGGGAGCTTTCATCGACAGATCGATAGATGTGATTAACTCCATCGTTGTTGTTCATGTCGTTGCTAAGCGATTTACAGGGGCGCCGCCATGTTTAAGATCATGTGATGGGTAGTTCAAAATGGAAGCCGCCTTAATACGGACGAGGTTAGATGTAGGTACGGAATCTGCCGAGTTGTGACGAGTGCATGGACCCGTAAACGGTATGCATGCGGAAGTTGATGATGCAGGATACTTGTTTATCTGTCATTTGTTTTATGTGATAAATAGAATCTCACATTTGTGTTTATGTATTATCATTTTTATCAAACTCGTTGACTAAAATGTATTTGACGCTCGCCAAGGCTCGCGTCATATATTTTTAGTCAACTCGTTTGATAAAAACGATAATATATAAACACTCATGCAAGATCCTCTATTTTTCAAACAACGATCTAAAATTTTTTGTTGATATATTGATGAAATTATTAAATTAATATTTTGTCTGTTATAATTCATCTTTTCATCCAATCCAGTATCACGATTTTCATCTTCCATTTTGCATATTTGCATATGTGTATTTACCGTTCATTGGTCAAGGACTTTGGCGCATCTTTTGATAATAAATTCACGTGAGTTATAATTCACTGCGTCATAATGAATTCTGTGACGTCAGCGCATGGCGATCTATTGCTTGATCGCAAGAGCCGTTTGGAACATTAGAAGGTCAGGGTACACAAGAAAAATCATTTGTCAACCCATCTGCAACGGTAACTTTTTGTATTTTTTCGTTTTTGGTAAAATATTATTTCTGAAAGGGCACAGGGGTAAAATTTTCTTCGATTTCGTTGCACACCTTGTCTTATTATATACAATGTAGAGGCAGTCGCCAATGTACTATTTATTATAACGGTGTAAATGAATATTGGAATGTTCCGTGATATACAGGTGATGCACCAATGTGCAAATGTGTTCGATGATCGAGCAAGGAAAATTTTAGTGTTCGGTGATAGCCCAATGGAGTTTCAAAGGCCTGTGGTTTATTCATATTTATCTGTTTACGTATGTGACTTATCGCTTGAATGAATGCCGATCTATACCGAAGCGAAATAATTTGCTTGCTCCAAACATTGATGTCCTCTAGAAACGGAACTTGAAACTGAAACCAATCTCGGCTGGAAAATGCTGTTGTTTTGCTGCCATATTGCTAACAATCAACGCGTTCATTCCGCTTTCGGTGCAAGGGGAGGGCAAAGAATACGCTCATACCTTGAGCAGAGTTGAATGCACTCGTTTATTACATTACCACAGAGCATATCGGGTAATATGACGGCTTGATAATTGAACCCATGTAGAACAATTTTGACAAGTTCCTGGCTAGAACATCAGTCGAAAAATGTTGATCAAAGTACGTTCACCTTCAATAATGTTCGTCGGAAACTTTTTTTTTTTAAATTCAAACGTATTCCTGTTAGTGGATGTATATGTACGTCAATGATTTAAAGAATTTTTACCTGCTGCAATTTGCAGTAATTTTGATTATTTCAGTGGTCCAGAGAGAGGGAGTGATTTGGATTTCAAAATTGAAAATATTAGTTATTCTCCACTAAACCCTATGTTATGGGTACTCATTAGAAGCGTCTCATCGGGACGATTCTAATGAGTACCCACAACATAGGGTTTGGAAGCGAAATAATGGATTTAGAATACCATCACACCCTTTTATGTGGAGCTCTAATTTATGCCTGCAGGTCGGACAGTTTTGGTCTCGATCCTATCAAGGTTTTAAATTGACGACAGAAAAAAAGGCTAGTTTCTTTTCCTGTCTTTGCGACCAGTACAGTTGGGGGGCAGCGGATGACCTAGTTTCAAGATAGTTTGATTGATTTGTTTGTTTATATCCTTTGAATGGTGTTTTGCTCTGCTTTCAACACTATTTCACTCATTGCACTCCAAGGATTTCACTTATCTATTTTATGGATTTCAATATTATCACCGAGCCGCTGACCCCCTAGATACATAGGGAGGTGTAACAAACCTTTGTGGGAAAAATCTTGACCCTTTAAAATCGAAAAGGAATAAAAGGATCATGAAACTTCAGAAGTATGTCTGTTTGAAGATAATTTACGAGTAAGCCTACTTATGCATAACTAATTATTATTACGTCCTTTGAATGGAAATGTTTTGAAAACAGAGAAAGAAAGGCGCTATTTGTTACAGCATTGTATCTCCCTGTAAGATAGTTCTTTTAATATAGAATCACCAAACGGAATGCTAAAATATTTTCAAGGAATCTTAACAGCACAAAGTTTTCAAAAGAGAGTTTTTATTTGGCAATAAATATTATCATGAGGGCGTAGCTGTTTACTTAAAGAGCGACAAAAGCGACAATTAAACAATTAGATAGCCGCTCTATAGGCCGAGCTATCGATGGAACAAATTTTAGAGTGTGGTAAATAAAATGTATTTATGCCTTATTACGCGATATCGACTGCCGCATGACAAACGGCATAATAATTTTACAGAAAAAATGTAGAAAAATGAGGCATTTCTATCTTTTTCTTCGTGTATCTTCATTCAATATCTTAGTTCAAAGGCCATCTTTCCAGACGAATGTAAATATCAGTTTTTGTTTAGATCTTTCTCGAATAACCTGTTGAAACAAAATCGAATTGCATGCCACTTTAAATGCTGAAGTGACCCTTGCTTCTTGAGAACGATTCAGTATTAAGACTATAGCTCGAAGCGGATCAACCCCGAAGGCGAAGTAATCAAGTCTTTAACTTGCATTTCTGGCGGTCAAACATTTTAAGTCTTGAACTTATTTAACTCTTACGTAACCAGAAGACAAAATTTTAGACATTTTTAAGTTCAAAGCATTTGCAGATGATCAATTAAACATCGCTCAACCAATGTAAAGGATAGAAAACATTATGGGAAATTTTCCCAGCATATTCTCCTTTTCCTGCATTTTTTTCAAAAGCGTTTTCCCCAAAGGTTATTTAAGCACACAGGATTGTATGAAAAAAGGAATTACTCGTTGCCAAACTTGTCTTAAAGACCACTTCTCCCATGGCCTATTTCTTACATCTCCCTAGTTGACTATTTAGTATGTTTTGCCTTTAAAAGCTTACGCAATGGCTAAATTAAATATTCTGTACGTCGGGTCGCCTGGTTTTCTAGATTAGATTATTACAGACCGATTTCTTCTCGCTCCTTTATATAAGCACGTACCGAGAGGTTCTTTCAGCCTATATACTGTTATGTAAGTCAAATGGAACTTTACGACAATTCGTAAAAAAACAGATTTTGCGATTGATCGTTCCATAAAACAAGTGCTATGCACGCCTAATTTTGATCCACGATGTCTGCAAAAGCACACTTAGTTACGCTTAACAACCTAAGGGTTTTAATATACTACGAGGGACACTTTTTAAGTTCGTAGAGTAAGCCTATAACTTTTTAACGCGATTATGAAGTTGCACAATTTTTTACACAGAGCTTGCGTAATCATTCCTTTCTCGAATGGTGTTACGGTATGCGATCTACCCATTTCCGGAACGCCGCCCGGTAGTCCTCTTTAGGTATATGTTGCAGACACTGGTAGACCGCACTGCCTATACCACAACGGCATTCAAAACGGTGCCCTGCCAGCATTTCCTTTAGTCTTGGGAACAACCAAAAGTCACAGGGGGACAGGTCAGGGCTGTATGGGGGATGATCTAAGACATCGAGCCCAGATTCTTTCTGATATTCCTGTACCGTAGCGGATTTATGGGCTGGTGCGTTATCATGGAGTAATTTGATGCTGCAGACACCGGTGCGCGGTCTGCGTTTCTGATAGAAATTAACAAGTTGAGTAAGAACACTTTCTCTGTAAAACTTTCCAGTGACAGAACTACCTTTCGGGACTGGAATGTGAAGGACTGGACCTTTCGAATCAAAGAATATCGCATACAACATGCGATTTGATGTTTTGTAACGGCCCGCAATGACAGGTCTGTCGCCCTCAGATGAAACCCAAACCTTATTTTTAGCCTTAAAATCGGGTTGAAAATGATAGATCCAGGTTTCATCACCTGTAACTATCTTTTCCAAACGACGTGGGTCACATTTATCATATTTTCTATAACTTGCGATGCAAGTCTAACCCGACTTTGTTTCTGCTCGTCAGTGAGCAAATGGGGCACCCAACGCGCACAGATCTTACGTAGCCCAAGTCGTTCACGTAAGATCTTCAAAACACTTGACGAATGAATGCCACTTAATTCTTCTATCTCTTGCACGGTATAACGTGCGTCTTCCTCAATTAACGTTTTCACAGTAGCAACGTTCTTTTCCGTCAAAACGGAAACCGGCCTACCCACCCGAGGGTCATTTTCAATTGACTCCCGACCGTCATTAAAACGACGTACCCACTTGCAAACTGTAGCATATTTTAAAGCACCATTCCCATAAACTTTTTGCAAATCAGCATGAATTTCTGTTGGCGGAAACCCGAGCTGTGCTCGAATCTTACAATATGCCCTCTGTTCACAGATTTTTACATCCATATTGAACGCTACGAGGGACACTTTTTAAGTTCGTAGAGTAAGCCTATAACTTTTTAACGCGATTATGAAGTTGCACGATTTTTTACACAGAACTTGCGTAATCATTCCTCTCTCGAACGGTGTCACGGTATGCGGCGCACGAGGTCCACGTGCGCGCTGCGCTGGGTATTTTCAACACGTGGTTTTATACACTATAGTAAAATATAGCGTTCAATATGGATGGAAAAATCTCTGAACAGAGGGTATATTGTAAGATTCGAGCACAGCTCGGGTTTCTGCCAACAGAAATTCATGCTGATTTGCAAAAAGTTTATGGGAATGGTGCTTTAAAATATGCTACAGTTTGCAAGTGGGTACGTCGTTTTAATGATGGTCGGGAGTCAATTGAAAATGACCCTCGGGTGGCTAGGCCGGTTTCCGTTTTGACGGAAAAGAACGTTGCTACTGTGAAAACGTTAATTGAGGAAGACGCACGTTATACCGTGCAAGAGATAGAAGAATTAAGTGGCATTCATTCGTCAAGTGTTTTGAAGATCTTACGTGAACGACTTGGGCTACGTAAGATCTGCGCGCGCTGGGTGCCCCATTTGCTCACTGACGAGCAGAAACAAAGTCGGGTTAGACTTGCATCGCAAGTTATAGAAAAATATGATAAATGTGACCCACGTCGTTTGGAAGAGATAGTTACAGGTGATGAAACCTGGATCTATCATTTTCAACCCGATTCTAAGGCTAAAAATAAGGTTTGGGTTTCATCTGAGGGCGACAGACCTGTCATTGCGCGCCGTTGCAAAACATCAAATCGCATGTTGTATGCGATATTCTTTGATTCGAAAGGTCCAGTCCTTCAAACTCCAGTCCAGAAAGGTAGTTCTGTCACTGGAAAGTTTTACAGAGAAAGTGTTCTTACTCAACTTGTTGATTTCTATCAGAAACGCAGACCGCGCACCGGTGTCCGCGGCATCAAATTACTCCATGATAACGCACCGGCCCATAAATCCGCTACGGTACAGGAATATCTGAAAGAATCTGGGCTCGATGTCTTAGATCATCCCCCATACAGCCCTGACCTGTCCCCCTGTGACTTTTGGTTGTTCCCAAGACTAAAGGAAATGCTGGCAGGGCACCGTTTTGAATCCCGTTGTGGTATAGGCAGTGCGGTCTACCAGTGTCTGCAACATATACCTAAAGAGGACTACCGGGCGGCGTTCCGGAAATGGGTAGATCGGTGTAAAATGTGTGTGGAGGCAGACAGGGCATATTTCGAAGGTCTTAGATAAATAAAATTTTGATATTTCAAGCGGTTTTAAAAAGACCGCCCTACTCTACGAACTTAAAAAGTGTCCCTCGTATATTTTACTATAGTGTATAAAACTACGTGTTGAAAATACCCAGCGCAGCGCGCACGTGGACCTCGTACACCACATACCGTGGCACCGTTCGAGAGAGGAATGATTACGCAAGTTCTGTGTAAAAAATTGTGCAATTTCATAATTGCGTTAAAAAGTTATAGGCTTACTCTACGAACTTAAAAAGTGTCCCTCGTATTAGCGCAGACATTATTTTCGCTTTTCTCTCTTGTTTAATGCATATACTAAAGGTCAGTTATAGTCAACCATCGCAAAACAAAATTTTATAATAAATTCATTAGCCCCTGATAAGAAATTTGTCGATGTTCCAAAATAGCATTGAATACTGTCCCATCTACATCCAGCTAAATTTTCTAGAGGTCTTTCTTTCTGCTTTTCTTATCTTCACATGTCTTTTGTTAAGCATGAAAATATGCTCCTTTTTAGCAACCAGGCAACAAAGGAAGAGCATGAGTGAGTATGATATCGTTGTAATATGACTGAAATACTTTTGAAAGTGGCGTAACACACCTATAAAACAAACAAAATATCATAGCACTTGTTATCTACCTGTTGTATTTCCAAGTTGTTCTACTTATAGAACAGACCCCAAAGCCAGGTAATAATGAACTAATAGATCATTTTTTGGAACACACGTAACAAATTTTAAACTCTCTGGTGAATGATGTTTTGTATCATAAAAGTTGACATGTGCCCGGGGTTTTGTTTGGTCGTTCGAGAATATGCGTTTACTCAAACTGAAAGCACGAATCCATAGATCCATAAACATCATTGTAAAACGTTTTATCCTCATGTGTAGATGGTTATGAAATTGTCAATTTGAATGAAAGAGCGTTGTGACGAATTGCGAGACTGCTTGTAATGGGCAATCTGTCCATTTGTCATATTCCTGTTCTCTATGCTCCCACATCGATGCTCTGTTCAAACAAACATTTATATTTGAAATGCCGAAAATTAACCATGTCTACTCTTCACCAAGTACCCCAATGACTTTGTATAAACCTTACGGGGATAAAAATGCGAGTTTTTCCAAGGCCAGACTACACGTTCTTTGCATTGAACTTGCTATGGGATGTCTATAGAAAGGCAATAAATGCTGTACGTGGCGTTTTAACGATTTAAACTTATCAGTTGAGTTTCATCCTGTTGTATAGGAAGACAAGTTGGCTTTGGAACAAAAGCCTCTCATTTCGGGTCACTTCACTGATTGAATATATGGGCCATGCTCTGTGAAACGGGGACTTAATGCATAGATCTGCAAAAAGTATTAACTCATGTCAGCATGTGCAGTCCGCGCAGGCTGATATGGATGGAAACTTTTTGCTATCTTTAAGTTGTTCTACTTCCAGATTTGGTGAATTGTTAGACTAAATGGATTTTATGAATCTATAATTATCTGATGACTTGCTTGGCATCATGCATCACGGGGATGCATTTGCCTCCTTTTCACAGAGCATGATTCATATGTAAAAATTACAAAACTGATTGGGAATCGAAGAAAAGTTGACCAATATCAACAGAATTGCATACAAATCTTAGTTTACTCTTTTCGCGAAGGAAACAGGATATCTCCACAAAGGGGTTACGGGATTTAAAAATATATTTTTGGTAAGTATAAACAGATACCAAAATAAAAACTTTAACTCGAAATGACTGGAGAATACGGTAGCTGAAGGAAGTCGGTAAAATCTTTGTGGCGTCTCCTGACAGCGAGGATCTAACAGTAAATATGGATGAAAAGGCATTTGTATAGATTATAACCCGAAATTTACAACCATCAGCTATAATAGTACAACTTTACAACTCCAAGAAATTCCCGGTATCATTTCAATCTCGGGACGACGTCTGAACGAGTTTTGTATAGTCGATTGGCCTCGGAGACGGTGACTCATGCTGTAGCTTTGAAATATTGAGTCTCTATAGGCAGTTCTTTGGCAGTTAGCTGCCTTTATTTATTTTTGCGTGGCGCGTCACGAAGTAGTGAGATTTCATGTTTGTTGCCATCATGGTCAAGGTTTGTTTTTGAGGCGCTTAATATAAAATTGTGTGATTTCATGTTTGTTGCATTTATGTCAAATTTTTTTTTGTTTTAATCAGGCAGCTTCATAGCGTAATCGTGGTTTTATAATCGATGTAACCTTAGTAAAGTTATATTTGCTGAGCTAGCCATGGTCTTTTGTTTGTTGCCGTTGGTATTTGAGCAGTATGACATACTTATAGCAATTAAAAATTCTGTTCTGTTTTCTTTATAAAAAGAAGATAGTTTAAGTCTGTTGTCGTCATGGTGAAAGTTTGTTTACGTAGCGTGACGTGTAGTAGTTGGATTTCATGTTTGTTGCTGTGACGGAAAAGGTTGTTGGCTTAATGCATCCTAAAGTATTTTGCTTTCGAACTGGTTGCCGTCATGGTCAATGTGTCATGTGTTTGCGTAGCGGGTCAAAGTGTCGTCGAGGTTTCATGTTTTTTTGTTCTCATAGACAAGGTTTATTTGCTTGAAGCATCATAACGTAGTGCGATTTCACGTTTGTTGACGTCGTGGTCAACGATGCTTCCGCAGCGCTTCGTAATTGGAGAGGTCATCAGACCTCTCCAACAGTGGTGAGTTTAAAAGGCAGACTGCCTCAGAAATTGCTGCCTAACTCCATGCTTTTCTGTGAAATCGGTCTGATACACAGTCTATTTCGTCATGGTTTTATAAATAAACCGAAATTAAAAAAACTGAAATAGGAAATAGACGTGTTTTGTTTTTATTTGACGGATTTCAAAAAGGATTTGTTATATTGATTTGATTGCAGATGACCTTTCCAGTGGTTGTAATTTTTCATTAAACAAATAAAGCTACACACACACACAAAAAAAAGAATTTTGTTAAAAAATGGAACACCGCGGGAAAAGATCACGCGACTTAAAAATGTGGGAAAAAGGTCACGTGTCTGTCATGTAATGCAGAAGAGGTTTCTTCTTTTTACACAGCGGCGATCATATAATGCCTTACTTATTTGTTTATATGTACCAAAATATATTGAAATTAAAAGCAGTAAGCTATTTGAAAACATTGATGCTGACCTCTCCTGGCTTCTTTTTTAAAGAAGCCAACTTGTTCAGTGGGGACTTTATGTAAGTTGCCGACATGCTCATAGGTCCGTTCACAAAGTGGGTAGTTTGAATTTCATGGGGCCTTCTTGCAGCCCGTAGGATTATGATGATTACCGTACATGACTGATTATTGTATTTCTTTTAATTTCAGATCTTGATAATTGATAGTAAACAAAAAAGGTTTACAAAACAAATAGAGGATATTTATGGAAAAAATATGTATGCATATGGCGTCATAATGAATTTCTTAAAACTTGGTCAAGGTTTATTTGCGTAGCTCGTCATAAAGTTTGGTGAATTTAGGGTTTTTTTGGTCCATCCTGGACAAGGTTAAATTGGTATGATGTCATGTTTCTTGCCGTCGTGCTAAAGGTTTGTTTGAGTGATATAACGTTGTATGATTTCATACTTTCTTGCTGTCATAGTAGATTGTCAGAGTATGGCCTGGACTAGTGGATTTCATGCTTGTTGCGGCCTTCGACAACGTTTTTTTTCCGTAGTGCGGCATAAGAAAAGGGGGGTTTATGCTTCTCGCCGTCTTGGTCAAGATTTGTTTGGTACCGCGTATGATTAGAGGAAAAGCATGTTTGTTCTCTTTCATGGGAAAGGCATTTTTGCGCAGTGCGCTATATGGTAGCCGGAATTTCATTTGTTCCTGCCATAGACAATAATTCTTCACATAGGGCGTTATGAGGTAATAAGACAAAGAGTCGTTTTCCGTTTCCGATTTTGGTCATCTTAAAATTCTGTCGGCGCATCGAGAAAATCGTAGACTGGCATCCAATGGCAATGTCAGTCCTATTAGCGTAATTGTCAAGTTGCCCATTTAAATGCAGTGAATCAGAAACAATTAGTTCCAATGCCGGGTTTTCGCCCAGGTACAATTTTATTCAAGATGTACACTGAGAAATTTAAATCAGGAATCATTTGGTATTCAATGAGAACTTTCTTCCAAGTTTAATTTCAGTGGAGCATATGTTGCGCATCGAGAAAATAATGAACCGAAAACAGTTGGTATCCAATCCTTTGTAAAGTTTGGTCTGAGTTCCACCTCGAGAAAATGTGAATCTTAAAATAGTTTGTACGTAATTTTAACTTCCGTCTCTACATTTCCTTGAGTAGCGCGTCATGGAAATGCTGGTTCAAAACATCTTGTCTAATGCCGTTTCCATGAGCAAATATAGTAAAACCTGTCTGAGAGGCTTCCTCTGTTAATAAAGCAACCTGTAGTTGCAAGCGTATACTCCAATCCAAAGTACTTTGGAATTTACCATTACTAAGCAAGGACTGTTTTACAAAACGTTTTGAGTGTTTCCCAGATGCTTGCTTAATAAAAGTTCGGTTGTAGTATACATATACATGTACTTTGTTCACAGAGGTCACATATACATGATCAATATACCCGGAACGTATTTCAGCTCTTTGATATTTTGCTCAATCATTACATCGAAAGGATGTAGCCCAAAATACTATGGACATCCAGGGAGGTTTTAGACTACGTCGTACAAAATACTGTTGTTCGTGTTAAACGTCGAGAAAATGCATGCTCAAAAAATAGCATCCTACCCCCTGGGGCCATATTAGACCGTTACCACACATTCAAAAGTTTTAACGAAAAATATCTCATCATTTGAGTCTTAGTTAGGTTCTCCTCTTCAGATGCTTTCAATATAGAAGCGTCTAAAATTTTGTCGTGTGGCACAAATTACATGTACTTTAAACTCAATCGTGAGTGTCAGCTCAAAGATATCCCATCTGACTTGCGAGGCAGAACATCTCGGCCAAGCAAATGGCTAGTTTTGCGTTCTACATGACGTTCATACAACACTCTTACCAAGTCACGTGCTGTTTTCTCATATAAATTAAAAAAAATGATCAAAGCAGTAGTTAGTGGTGACAGATGAATAAATACTTGCACAGTATCTATCAGCAGTCATCAAAAAATGTTTAGCCAAGTTAGATTTCGAACTCACGACCCCTTGGACATCGGCCATTTACGTAGCTCTGAGCCACTCGACTCAGGTATCGATAACATAAGGCTGGAGGAGTGGGAGTCCCGACGTATACAATATTCAGACATGAGAGGAGAAATCCTTTGGCAATGAATATTCTCAAATGATTGTGGTCATGGTTTTAAAACTCATAACTCCTGGGTTACATGCTCTGTATGTTACAGTCTGCAGCTACTGGGCTCTTGGATGGGTGGGGGAGCGACGTAAGGTAAAAGATAAGGTGAATGTGTGCAATTATTTAGGCGTTTTTGTCATACGTTAACCTATTCGACCTTGTATAACAAAAAAAGATCAAAGCCGTTTTAAGCAATTTGTCATTAGCTGTTGTGGTTTGAAAACGTGCTATCTTATCGACGTAAATTAAATTTCTAATGAACTTTGCTTTATCGATAAACTCAGCTGGGGGAAACTAATCTTTTTCTCTTGTAACACTTGGTGCGCTAAGCACAACTTAAAGTGTTTTCTGGAAATAGTAGATCAAGATTAGCATGCAGTGCAGTGACAGGTGAAATCTGATCGTTGTGTTCGCTGTGTGATTAAGCTTGGTAATAGTCTGATATTAGTTTACACCCTCCGCATCTAATTCCAGTCAAACAGTCCCGTTTTTTTTACGACTTTGAGGACACCAGGCTAAGCTAGAGAGTGACTTTTTCTTGCCCTGGTTCTATGTTCAAATATCTAGTGCACTGTGATTTAGAGTCTACGGAGTAAGCTCTAAACGTTCTGTCTTAACGAAAGTGCTGAACTGGTACGCCTGGGTTCGATTCCCAGCTCGGCCAAATCAATTTCAAGGATTGGTGATAGTCATTGCGACAAGAATCATTCCTCTCTGTCAACGCCAACCATTGTTTCAACTATGTTTATATGGGAAAGCATTGCTTTGGAAGAACGTTTTTCGAAGCCATAGGGCTAGAAGAAACCCCAGGAAATCCTGGGGAGGTGCTGGCAGCTCCGCTACGACTAAAACTAAAGTTGGAAACGACGTTAAACACTAATCAAGCAAACACATTCAGGGTCCGTATTCACCAATCATTCTTAAGAATGTTCTTTGTCTTATTCTCCAGGATTTTTTACATTTGAAAGTAACACAACTCCTGATTGGCTAAACCGAATGGTTTAGCCAATCAGGAGTTGTGTTACTTTCAAATGTAGAAAATTCTGGAGAAAAAGACAAAAAACATTCTTAAGAATGGTTGGTGAATATGGACCCTGATTCCGAATTCTAAAACTGATTGACAGAATGTCGCTGCCAGTCGGATGGCGATTCTTGTAATTTAGTGTTAGACTAGAACAAGATTCAATATGGTTGATGAATATGCGCCAGAAAGATAAATAGTGGATATTTTTTTTTTCGTTGAGAGATCGAAATTTATTTCATCGACTGAACATCACTGGTAATATTTTCGCTCGTGCACCACTCGTGAAAGTATTACAAATGATGTTCACTCGCTGAAACAAATTTCGATCTTTCACCGAAAAAAAAAATCTGTATATTTCATGCTTCTAACCCCTTTTTGTTGGGACTTTCATCAAAATCGATTACAGTTGTTTTCGGTGATTCCCCGTGGCGTAACCCCCCCCCCCCCCCCCCCATAGCAACGCATACAGTATTACGTAAAGCGCGAGAAACATAGGGTAAATGCGCGTAAATTACGTCATATTTCCCTACGATTGAATGGCAAGCACTGTTTACCTAGGTAACTAGTGCGCGGGAACTACTGTTTCCGCCTTCAATTGAAGAGTTGGAAACTATGAAATCGGTATTTTTCACTGGTCGTAACCAAGAAATAACAAACCATAATCCACCATTATTTCCTCTATAAATTACCGGAAAGTATAAAATAAATTGTGACATATCCGGAGGGCAGTCGAATTTGGAATCCTAGGTGAAAATATAGGCTGTTACGGAAGATATAGATCATGTTCAGACTGCACAAAACATGCAGTCTGATCTGGGATCTATACCGCTTGTTTAGTAAAGCCTCTTGTATAAAACAAATGAGCCACACCCTGGCAAAAGGGGGTTTGATGCATGTCCGTGATGCATTATAAAAAGCAAGTCATAATTTTGGATCCTCTAGAATCCATTTCGTTTTACAACCGAGTGAATCATGAGGTAGACTGGTCCTTTGATATGCAGAAAATTTAAAAAGATAGCAAAAAGTTTCGGCCTATGTCAGCCTGCGCAGTCTGCGCAGGCTGACATGGGTCGATGCTTTTTGCAGATGCAATAAACCCCCTTTTCACAGAGATGGCTCAAATATTTCTTAAGTTTCACTGGATCGTATTTTCAGCCGTCGAGAGAGGTTGAGATTTTTTGCTATTCATTTTGGCGCTCAAAGAGTTAGAAGAGAAAAATTCATTCGTCCTTTCACCACAATGTCTTCTATCTCTGTCCCTCACCCGAAGTTGTTAGTAGGTCGACATACAAACACAAAAATCTTTTGAGTCATACGAAAAATGGTTCAAGGTCAAACATGCAGCGTTGTATTTACATTGTGTTGTAATTATTTTGAATAAACTCTTTGGTAAAAACCCCTTTACACCTTTCGCCGAGCGGACTATTTTTTTTTTTGGCTTCTTGCAGCTGACCTGTTTAGAACATTGTGGCAAAAGAAGAAGTTGCTCGTTACGACACGACATCTGATTCAAGGTCAAACATGCAGAGTTTCATTTGAGCCATGCTCTGTGAAGAAGGAGCTTAATGCGTCTGCAAAAAGTATCGGCTTACTTAAGCCTGTGCAGTACGCGCAGGCTGACATGAATCGAAACTTTTTGCTATTTGTAAATTTTCTGCATGCGAAAGGACCTGATCCAGTCGATCGTTAGACAAAATGAGTTTTTCATGGATCCATAGTTATATGTTTACTTGCTTAGCCTAATGCATGACGGAGATACACCGAAGCCCCTTTTTTCCATAACATGACTCATTTATACTGTATTGTCATTTTGAATAAACTGTTGCGAATAACCCCTTCACACCTTACCACCAACAGACTATTTGCGCTATGCAGCATACCCTTGTTGAAAACATTGTGGCAAAAGGAGAAATTGCTCGCGACGAGCAATTTCACCTTTTGCAACAATGTTCTCATACAGAATAATTCTTGTTTAATACATATTTCAGATTTGCAATGAAGTTTTCAAAGTCATGTGCTGCAAATTTATTCCAGGCGGTAATCAGTTGAATATTGCTTAAAGAGTTAAAAGGATATTGCCAGTCTACAGAAGATAGACCCAAATAACCTTTTGTGTGTGTGTTTGAATTCACTACTGCTGTCTTCAAAATCACCTCACACACTCTAGGAGTATGAGAACCCAAAGTCAGACTGCACATTCTCTCTGCAGCCTGATCTTGATCTACAGTATCAGCAGAAGCGTCGCAAGTTGAGCCGAACAAGCATTTTGTGGGATAAAAAATAGGTACACGTCTTATATTTGAAGTGGCAATAACTCTAAGCACCGGGCACTTTACCCTATCGAAAGTCTCGCGTGTTCTCGTCGTACAAACACGTGACTACAAGGACGAACCGAAAAGAAGAAGTCAAGAATTTGAAGTTGGTGCCTTATTTCTTTGCGAAATCAAAGATGCAAACACATTATAATCAGATAACGGGACTTTTTTTTCAAATCATTTCTGTCAGGGGCGTTCACAACACTTCACCCTTTTCTTAACTCTGTAGTAAGCAACCGAAATTTATGACTATTCCAAAATGAGAGTTTTTGCAGATGACAAAATAAACGTGACTCAAAAACTGAACTTTATATTTAAAAGGTTAAAAAACATTGTGGGAAAATGAGAAAATGCTGGTTGGCAGCATTTTCTACTTTTCCCACGATGTTTTCAAAAGTCTTTTTCCTCAGGCTCGTTAAAAGTCGAGATTGTGTGGTAGAGCGTTAAACCATAAGGCGCCAAATAAACCCAAGGGACATTTTTCTGTCGAGAATTCCAATGTCAAGGTAATACACGTCCAGCTCATCTCATCCAAGTGGACCGTGTAGATAAAGTCAGACGGCATTTTTTGTGCTGTCTGATCTTCATCTACATTGGCCGCAAAGGCAACCAAAGTTGTGAAACTTTATCTTGCTAAATAATTGAAATGAAACTTTCAGAGCCGATAGTAAAAACCTAAATTTTGCCATTTCAAATGTATTTTTGGGAGATATACAGAACGTGCAATCTGATCTTGAATCTACACTGTCCGTTAAAGAAATATTGTTCTCCACAAAATAAGTTTGAAATAACATTTTTTGGGTGTATACTACAGTCTCGAAAGTTTTATTTAACTTATTTAGCAGCAAAAGGGTTTAACCCTTTACCAGACATTGACGACTTTTAACGACCTTGAGAAAGAGGCTTTTTGAAATATTGTGGGAAAAGGAGAAAATGCTGGTAACCAGAATTTTCTCCTTTTTCCACAATGTTTTCTACCCAATGAAAGAAAAATCCCATCATTTGAGCCACATTGAAATTATCGTCTGCAAATGCTTTCAATTTGGACCTGTCTAAAATTTGTCGTCTGGTAAAGGGTTAACTCTTTGCCAGACGACATAACTGTAGACACATTCACTTTGGAAGCACTGTAGGCGAAAAATTAGTTTTAGCTTAAACTCTGGGATTTGTCTGTGAAAAGTTAGAAAACATTGTGGGGGAAAAAGAGAAAATGCTGGTTACTGTCATTTTCTCATTTTTACCATGATATTTTCAAAAGCTTTCGTCCTAAGGGTCGTTAAAAACGGGATTGTACGGTAAAGTGTCAAACTATCACTGATGAGAAGAAGCTACCTCCTGGAAGAAGCGTAAGAAATAATTTCACGTAAAATTCTCAGACAAGAAACAACAACCTGTTTGCAAACCCTGTTACAATAATAATGATAAAACACTTTACCCCTGTCTTCTATGATTTACATCGTTATTCTTGGGTTAGTTTGGAGAACATTGCTGGAAAAATACCGGTTTTTGTCTTTTTAATTTTTTTTTTGGTGTGTAGTGCTTCATATATATTTTGGATCATAAAATCATGGAAAAAAGGCGCGGGTAAAATTAGTTGTGGAAAGTCAATGAAATAATTTTCTCATAGCGACCACAGGATATCGTCTTGCGTCTGCTAGCCTTGCTCTCAGTTAGTTGGGTTATTTGGCATTCCGTTCACGCATGCGCACTGGTTTGATGAGTAGTGTAATTTGGTAGATGTTTTGTGGTCTACGGAGTTTATCGAAGATAATAAAAAGCTATTGTGTCTGGCTCGTAGATATTTTTCAGTTGTATTACTACGCGCAATAACGCAGTGTCGGGAGTACTCGTGCGAT
The DNA here is from genome assembly GCA_945859785.2 of Tridacna gigas. NCBI lineage: Eukaryota > Metazoa > Mollusca > Bivalvia > Cardiida > Cardiidae > Tridacna > Tridacna gigas. The sequence goes on along the minus strand of OX244040.2, from coordinate 35,228,430 downwards.
AGACGTTCTAGTAATTCTGTGGTGCAGTTATAAATATAAAACGAATCCAACCAGTTGTATTTCTTTGGGGGAAATTTGAAACGAACTTAGTCGCGTGTTTTTTTTTTTAACTTTTCACTGGATAAAGTTATTTTGTTACAGATTACATTTAAAAAAGAAAACAATGGTTTAAATTTGAAATAGGTAATTTTTTTAATTGTTTCGATATTTTAACCCTTGCCTTATAAAAACAATGTTACAGATTATTATAACACATCACCACCTGCTATCGACTTCTTTTTTTTTCCCATCATGTGGCGATCTACATTTAAAAACACTGTGGCAGAAGGAACATTTGCCCATAACGAGCAAGTTCTCCTTTTGCCACAAAATTCGCCCATAACGAATAGTGCCTCCTTTTGCCACAAGGGTTCACATGTATCATGCGTTAAACTTAATGCTCGTTACTCATGTTTTACAAGGATTTTGTCCAAGTTGTCTGCATTCAGTTTTTTTCTTCAGAGGGTTATGTGTCAGTCTTACTTTGTACTTTGGGCAATTTGATAATTACTTACCTCCAACTATGGTATTCGATATCACATGGAATTTGAATTAAACAGGTGTCGGTAATTGCTCTGTTTGAGCTTCAACAGTTTAGTTTTTTGATACAAATTTATAGTATTAATGAATGTTTAAACTATTTTATTTTTTATCATTATGATTATTTTGTCAGGAGTCTTTATAAGACAGGGGTTAAAGTGAAAAATGTATTTAGTTCTAATAGTTTAATTCTTTCAGTACCAGCGAGGAAACCGGGCCTTTATGGACGGCATAGATCAAGATCAGAGTGCACAGAACGTGCATGGTGATCTTTTATATATACCGCCCGCTTGTTCAGTTAGACTTAAAAGATTAAGAAGAATCTTTATAAGTCAGTCGATTGTGTTTTTAGTCATCGAGATTTCGGTTTTACATATTTGGCGCTTAAAGGGTTAAATGAATTGTATATTTGAGCCATGCTCTGTGATAAGTGGGCTTAATGTATCTGCAAAAAGTATCGACCCAGGTCAGCCTGCGCAGTCCGCGCAGGCTGACCTAGGCCGAAACTTTTTGCTATTGGTCAATTTTATGCATGTCAAAGGCCCAATCTACCTCACGGTTCAGTCGTTTGTTAGACAAAGTGGATTTTATGGATCCATAATTATGTGATGTATTGCTTGGTTTAACGAATCATGAAGATGCATTAAGCCCGCTTTTTCCAGAGCATGGAACATTTATATAGGTTGATAGCATGGGATCTGCTATAGACTGCCACCTTTTTTTGTTTTTAGTCTCTGATAAAGCTATCAATCAATGGTTTTCAGTATGTGCGTACCAAGTACATGTCAAAAGATCCAATATTAGAAGTGTATTAAAAAGATCTCTTGGGCAAACTGGCTGAGCTCGGAAGCTCATCTGGTGAAGCACAGGGTTGTGGAAAAACAGGGCGGCTAAACTCTGTTCGAGAATTCATTGGTAACAGTTATTGCAACCAGATTTATTCCTTTTTCACCACTGAGCATGGTTTGGACGATGTTTATGTAGGAAAGTAGCCAGTGGTCTGACGAGAGGCGTCTGCATTGTACTGGTAAAAGAAACCCAGAGAACGCATGGATAGGTGCGCAGGTCGCAGTGATGACTGACGTGATGTCAGTACACGAAGCGAGGAAAAATATTTCGAAACTGTCTAGCATTGTTAGATCGAGGAAAGGTCAGTTTACGGGTACTGTAGACCATTCTGAACAAAAGTTCTAGTCTAATCTTGGTTCTACAATTTCACACTGATCTATATTGAAAAAAGATTTCAGACGACAAATCAAATATGGTTCAAATAATGATATTTTTTGTAATTTTTGTAATTTTTAGTATTAGTTCAATGCCATTTGACGGCTTTTGTAACGTTGTTTCGGTGTTTAGCACTGTTTCAGTTGCATTATGCTGGTCAGTGTATACCTATCCATGCATTCCTACAGTATTTTTACAAGTGCAACGCTTTACCCTGGACTGGTCTGCTCTTTCTCTCGCTTACACAGCTGATTGCTGCTTTTAGACATAGACAAAGTGGAAAATGTCCAGCGACGTCAGAGGAATTAACTCTTAGGTTGCTAAGCGCGACTCGCTGACCTTTTGCGGACAGTGTAGATCAAGATCAGACTACACAGAACGTGTAGTCTGATCTTGAATCTACACTGTCCGATATGGAGATGCCATAACATACGTTTGAAATAGCATCATTCGAGTTTTGACTATCGGCTTGAAAGTTTCATTTAACTTATTTAGCCGGATAAGGTTTAATACTTAAGCTGCTGTATTAATGAAACGAAAGTTTCCACTCCATAGTAGAAGCCCAAACATTGCGTTTTCCAAGTTGATTTCACCGGAAAGAAAATACCATATCGGACAGTGTAGATCAAAGATCAGACTGCACGTTCTGTGCAGTCTGATCTTGATCTACAGTGTCCGCAAAACGTCAGTGAGTCGCGATTAGCAGGATAAGGTTTAATTCTGTCGCACCGACCTTTTCGTCAGTTTTAGGAAAGACTTGATCTCACAAGGGTGTCCATCTCAAAACTGTATTCACTAGCCATTCTAAATTACAGTCTCACTTTTGCTCTAGATTTAAAATGTAACAATGTGATAAAAGTAGATATCGTTCGTTGCGTGGTATGTCTCCTCTTACCACAAAATCTTAACCCTTTGGCTGCTAAGCGCGACTCACTGACCTTTTGCGGACAGTGTAGATCAAGATCAGACTGCACAGAACGTGCAGTCTGATCTTTGATCTACCCTGTCCGATACGGTGTTTTCTTTCCGGTGAAGTCAACTTTGAAATCACAATATTTGCTTTTTCACTATTGCATGGAAGTTCTCGTACATTTATTTAGCAGTTTAAGGGTTATACACGTTCCGCTACTAGAGGCAAACCAAAATTTTCTGCATGCGGTAATGTGTTATGTCGATTAGGATTACGAATGACAGAAAAAAAGATTAACCCTTATCCCGCTAAATAAGTGGAATGAAACTTTCCAGCCGATCGTAAAATCCCAAATTTTGCTACTTCAAAGGTATTTCTGAGAAAAAATACATCTCCTTATCGGACAGTGTAGATCCAAGATCAGACTGCACGTTCTGTGCAGTCTGATCTGAATCTACACTGTCTGCAAAAAGTCGGCGAGTCGTGCTTCGCAGTCCCAGGGTTTATACTTTGCCAAACTATCACGTGTTTTAACTGCCCCTGAGGAGGAGCTGTTGGAAACCAATTTGGTAAAAGAAGAAAATGCTGGAGACCAGCACTTTCTTCATTTTCCACAGTGTTTTCTGCCCTTACGAAGACGAATTCTTTTGTTGTCGGCACATGCATTCATATTGGACAAGCCTAGAAATTTGTCGTTTGGTAAAGAGTTAAGAAAAAACACTGGCACACCTGTCCACAAAATTAATTTAACCCTTAACCAAACAATGCTGTGTTCTTTTGTTATGTAACTAATAAGGGAATACTTTTGTAAAATCGTGGTAAAAGGTGAAAACAAAACAAATTCTCTTCTTTTTTTGCGACGTTTTCTAGTTTTAACAAGATGTATCCCACCATTCGAGTCCCGCCAACTTTGTCGTCTGCAAATGCCTTCAATATGAATGGGCCTAAAATTTTGTCGGTGATACAGAGTTAACTTAATTACAGGTCGCAGTGATAAATTGCTTATTTGTGTCTGTGCGTTTTAATTAACTTAGCAGACGACAAAATAGAAGATAGATTTAGTCTATACTGGAAGCTTTTGCAGACGACAAATCAAACGTGGCTTGGATATGTAAACTATCTTTGAAATGGTAAAGAATATTGTGGAAAAAGGAGAAAATGCTGGATACACCAGCATTTTTTTTTTCTATTTCCACAATGCTTTCACAGTTCTTCCTTGTCCTGTTTTTCAGACTACAGGACTGTTTGGTAAAGGGTTAATTAAACCACATACACATCACTAATGTTTATTTCTGCAAGTTTTGAAACGTTATTTATTTCGTTAGATATAAGATGACTACTTAAAGGTGGGGTACAGTTATTGAGGGTATGAAAGCACCTTTTGACCCTTTGGCTACTAAGCTCGACTCAAGGACCTTTTTGCGGACACTGTAGATCAAGATCAGACTGCACGAAACGTGAAGTCTGATCGTTGATCTATACTGGCCGATTACATGGTATATCTTTTCTCAAAAAATACCTTTGAAATAGCACAATTGGGATTTTTACTATCGGTTTTAAAGCCTCGTTTCACTTATTCGGCAGGATAAGGGTTAACTCTTCAGAGATGACTTTGTAGACACCTTTTTAAGTCTTGACAGCTGACTTTCAAAACACCAATATAGTCTTGACCGATGACTTTGAAACACCTTTTTAACTCTTTACAGATGACCTTGGAAGCACCTTTGAACCATTTTTATGTCTTGACTGATCTTATTTTAAAGCATTCGAAACGTCAAATCAGATGTGGCTAAAATGATAGGAAATTATTCATACAAAACAATTTCTCCTTTTGTCATGCTGTGGGCAAAATTGTTATGTTGCAAAACGTCAATAGGGCTAAGTAAAGAACAGCCATAAAAAAAAAAAAAATGAAAATAAGCAGCAGTATGATGCTTTTTTGTTGTTACAGTTCTATGCTGATTAAGATCGTATGCTCTGGTAAAAGGAGGCTTAATGCATCTCGGTGACCTTGATGATGCATTGTACCATTCAAGCAATCAGATAATTATGGATGCCTAATACCCACTATTTTTTAACAACCGACTGAATAATGAGACAGACTGGTCCCTGGCCACCTAGAAGATTGACCAATAGCGAAAAGTTTCGGCTCAGGTCAGCCTGCGCGGACTGCGCATTTCAATTCGCGATCCAAAACCAACTTGATCATGTTAGTGTTTAAGGTAAAGTTATCATTTGAAAAGACAAGAAACTTGTATGGTTGTTTAACTGTTTGATAATTTAGGCGTATAAACGAATTTCTGGCTATCTAAACCATTACTGTACAAATACTTTTCTCGCCCACGCCGTACACTTCTTGTTGATGTGCTTTAAGAAGTGGCCTATGAGCGCGTTTAAAAAGTGGCCCATGAGCGCAAAGAGGACAGCCAGTTGCTCCAAAGTTCAATGCCTGACACAAATGGAGCTCAAACAAATCATGACCGATAAATATCAAAACCATCACTGGCATTGCTTAATTGACCTTTGTATGACTACCTTGTTTTACCCCCATACCTTGCTTAACGAAAATCAAAGCAATAACTATCACTTTGTTGCTCTCTTGGCCTGGAGTGGCCTGCTTCTGACCTACGTCCGCCCGATGGGTCATCGAGGCATTATGATGTGAAAAAAGGCCCACTGGCAGCATATTACTACACTCAGTTGATGCGAAGTAAAACCTCAGACAAACTAAAACATAAATTGTTAAAAATAACTAACGCGATAGTATTTGTCATTGACGTACATGTAGGTTTGTACTGAAGGTTGTACAACTGTAGATGGTAATCTTTTTGTTTTAACACGTGTGACTTGTGAGCTGTCAGACCAGTTTGTAATACAACCCTTGCCCCGACACAACTGCTCTTTCACAGCGATTAACCTTTTGGGATAGAGAACTGTTTAGAAAATAAAACGTAACAAATGAAACAAGAAATATTTTTCAAAAAAGTTAGACAGCTTTGGAGGTACTGGAATATGGATATTGAAACCACTTTGTGGTTCAGTATGAAGAGAAAAAATGGAGAGTGACTTCGCCAGTAATTGTCTCCTTTTCCTATTTGTTTTGCATATTGTTGAAAAGTGAAATTTTCAATGCGATATATTTTTCAAGATCAGATGTTAATCCAAATCACTACCCCTATCAAACACCTTTGCTATGCTGTGAATAAGCGCCCCGGACTATCGATTAGTGATACAAAGGCTTTTACGTTGGTATCATAAATGTGCCCGGAAATAGGCCAGCAGGAGTCCGCAGAATATACAGGTCCACATTTTGACCAGTCGCAAATTATCTTTTATTCATTCGAGATCATCTATACCCAAATGTAGGTCAAACAACGAAATGTTTTGACCAATCGTAAATTACTTTTTCTTCATTCGAGTATATCTGTACCTAAATATAGGTCAAACAACAGCGTAGTTGTCGGCTACCACGCAAACTGCGCGCAGCATGATCTAATCCACTTTTTAAAATGTGTTTCATTCAATACTCTTACCATAGGTTTCTTTTCGCTTTCATCTCGTAAAAACCATGTAATTTTATGTAGACAGGTAATAACCCTTATCCTGCTAAATAGCTAAAAATGAAACTTTCAAGCCGATAGTAAACACTCGAATAGCGCTTTTTCAAACTTCCTTGTTTTTCTTTGGTAGGAAAATATCTCCTTATCGGACAGTGTAGAATCAAGATCAGACTGCACAAAAGGTGCAGTCTGATCTTGATCTACACTGTCCGAAAAAGTCAGTAAGTCCTGCTTAGCAGCCTATGGGTTAACGATCCTTGAATTTTTGCCGGCATTTTACAGTAAAAATATTGCGATGAATGGCATTTTTTTTCCATTGTTAGTAACTTAGTAGAAGTTTCAAAGTTTTCTTTGTATTATTGTTACCTTTTTTTTTAGTGTTCTTTTTCATTTCTCCAATTATTCGCCAATTATTCATTGATTTACATTACTTACGTGTTTTTGCATGATAAAGTCTAGTTAACTTTTAAAACTCATGCCTCTGTGAAAGGGTTTCGGCAATTTAACGTATTAAGGGACTTTTTTAATCAGATAAACAACAATAAAACACAAAATAAATAGCATGACACGTAACAGAATAATACGACACAATCTAACAGATAAATATAATAAACATAAACAATACACTCTGTATTTCAAACACAGCAACAACCTTTACGCCTGGTCTGCCTTTGCGGGCAGTGAACATCAAGATCAGACTTCATATAACGTGCAGTCTGACATTTGACCTACACTGTCCGATATTTACTGAAACATGCTACCCAAAAATGTATCATTTTGACCAAAAAATATATCCATTGTTTTCTTTTTCTCGTCTGAAAATGTCTTTTTCATTTATTTAACCCCTAGGCTGATAAGCGCGACTCAAGGACCTTTTGCAGACAGTGTAGATAAAGACCCCACTGCACATAACATGCAGTCTGACTTTAGATCTACACTATCCGATAAGGAGATATTTTTTTTCCTAAAAATAACTTTGAAATGGCGAAATTTGGGGTTTTTCTATCGGCTTGAGAAATTTCATTTCACTTTTTTAGCAAGTTAATGGTTAACTTAACCCTTAGGCTGCTAAGCGCGACTCACGGCGCTTTTGCGGATAGTGTAGATCAAGATCAGACTGCACAGAACGTGCATTCTGATCTTGGATCTACACTGGCCGCTACGTATTTTTTTTTTACGTTGAAATCAAATTTAAAGTCGCAATATTTTGATTTTTACTATTGTTTGGAAATTTGCAATCCCCCTTTTTTTTAGCAGTATAAGGGTTAATAAGCATGACCCCGTAACCGTTACGTATACGAGTTCCGTATCCGTACCATAGACAAGCTTCGAAAACATTATGTACAAAGGAGCAATTTTCTGCTACATACTATTGCACCGTTTAGTACAAAGATTTCAAAATCATTAAAAAAAAGGTATAACTCTTACTCTAAATTTTTTTATCCATTATTTTTTAAGGATTTAGTCAACTCTTGACCAGACTGCAAGATTTCATATTTGTCAGCGTTGAAAGCAATTGCAGCCGATAAATTTGATGTGGTCTAAAATAATAGGATTTGACTTCGAAATGTTTTCAAACGCGCTTTTCATGCGAGCGGTAATAGTAAAAACATTTGTTGTAATGTGTTAACCCTTTACTGAACAATTACGTGTTTTAACGACGCTGAAAAAGAAAACTGTTGAAAACATTGTGGGAAAAGGACAAAATGCAGTTACCAGCACTTTCTCCTTTTCCCAAGTTTCCTGCAATATCTCATAACTCTTCAAAGACATATCCTATCTGTAGCGCCACATCTCATTTGTCGACTGCATATTTTTTCAAAATGGTGTAATCTAAATCTTTCTTGTCTGGTAAAGAGTTAACCCTTTCCCAAATGACAAATTTTGGACTAGTACAAATTGAAAGAGTTTGCAGACGACAATTTTAAATTTGATGAAAATGGCAGAAAGGTCTCAGAACGGGTAGAAAACACTGTGGGAAAAGGAGAAATTGCTCGTTACGAGCAATTTCTCCTTTTCCCACAGTGTTTTCCAAAGACTTGTACTGCAGACAGGTGAAAACCAGGGCTTGTTTGGGAAAGGGTAAACCTATACGACACAAACCCGCGTTTTAACGACCCAGACGTGAGAGGCTTTTTGAAAACATTGTGGGAAAAGGAGAAAATGCTTGTAACCAGCATTTTCTCCATTTTGCACACAATGTTTTCTCCCGTTTTCAGACACTAGTCCCATCATTTGAGATACATTGTATTTGTTGTACGCAATTGTTGTTGAATGAGACAAGTCTAACATTTTGTCGTGTGGTATAGCGTTCACCGATTTATTATCAGTGGTTGAGTCACACGTTTCGGTATATCTGTCTAAATGTTAATTATTTTGACATTATTTTTTTTCTTCTTCTTATTACTTCATAAACATTGTTTATGTTTTGGCAATATTTACAGCCCTGTGTTACGTAGTGAGTGGGCCGTGCTTACTTGTAAGTTCGGTCTCTGATTTGGTCACTGCAGGGTTTTCCCCGACTCCCTGTTTCTTTGAATATGTAACACACACCCCCGCCCCCAATTTTTTCTAAATGACGCCCAAAATCTATATGTGTGCCTTCTTTTATTCATTTGAAGGGGGTCAAATGACCCCACACCAAAAGGTCAGGGAAAACCCTGTCACTGTGAAAAAATAGTTAGGCTTGACCCATAGTGTTAAATACAAGTGTTTGCAGCCACTTTTATGTTACAACCAGCCTGTACTTTGCAACCATTTACCTTTTTCTTAAATCCCAAACATTATAGTTCGATGTAGAAGGATTGTAGTAAACATCTACTTATCTTAGAGGGACAGTCTTTGTCTTTTTTGGTCGATTGGATAACTACTAATCAAGATGTTGAATGAACTGAAAGAATAAGCAAATTTTGTTGAAAACGCTACAACCAAACAGCTAAATTGTTGTTAGGACGTTAATTTCGAAACACTGGAGAGCAGGGTTTGAGTCCCACTACCGCCTTAACGCTTCAACCTGCTAAAAAAGTTAAATGAAACTTATAGGCCTATAGTTAAAAACCAGAATGTTGCTATTTAAAATTTCGTTTTGTATTGTAAAACTGAACTTTAGTTTGTCAACTTTTATTCTAGTTTTACACTGCATTTTTCTATCTGCAAGTGGAACTTTGACAGACTCCACTGTAATACATTTTCAGATTCATAATAGTATCTTTACTTTCAAATGGTATGAATTGAATTTGTCTGGAATTTGACCCCTCGAATAGTTTACATTTGGCAGCTAGTGGGTAATTAAGGGTAAAGGGTACGAGTTTACTGGATTTACTCTTAGGCTGCTGTGAAATCCTTAACTCTTTGCCAAACAGCAAAATTTTAGACTAGACCAAATTGAAAGCATTTGCAGACGACAAATTAAGCGTAGCTTAAATGGTGATTTATTTATTAGATAGGGTAGAAAACATTGTGGGAAAAGGAGAAAATGCTGGTTACCAGCATTTTCTCCTTTTCCCACGATGTTTTCAAAAGGCTTCTTTCCCAGGGTCGTTAAAACTCGGGATTGTGTGGTAAAGGATTAACAGTCATTCTAACACCTAAGCCTGTCACCATCAAATAAATCAATTCGTCTGTTTGATAGCTTGAAATACAGTTTTACTTTAAAGAACGCTTGGTCCTGGTACACACTGAATTGTCTGTGTTGTCTGATCGTGATATACGTACGTCGCCCGCAAACTCTTTTTTCATGTTACTCGGGGCCGTTTGAAAAACGCTGAATGAAAATAAATAAAACTCATTTTTTTTTTCTTCACTGCTTCCAAACATCGCGGCATTGAGTATTTTCCACAAAAAATACTCGTACCTCAAAAAATAATCGGACAGTGTGGATCCAAGATCATACTGCACGTTCTGATCTTGGTTCCACACTGTCCGGAACAGCACATTGTAACCCTTCCATCGCTGAAAGGGTGACTAGCCTGTCGAGCACTTTCTTATCACCCCACTTTACTCTCTATATTTGGTCATTGAAAAGTAGAAGGACTCATAAAGTACATACTTGTTGCCCATTACCTCATGGCCCGCTTTCAGTGCTTCCCGACTAAAAAAACTTCTTTTAAAGGAAAGAACAGAGAAAATATTGGCTGATTGCAAAGTGATGCAGAGGGGGTCTGGTAAACATCATAGCGAATGGATAAATTGCTAATTATGAATAATTTCTCCATTTGCCACAATGTTTTTGCCGTTCACTGATTATTTGAGCTATGGAAATGCGCTGGCTTGAATTAGAGGTGTTATCTTTGCCCTTTTTGTGAACTTTCTTTTTTCTTTTGTGAGAGTAACAGAGTGAAAATGTCGTGGCAGAAGCAGATATCTGTTGATATTGTCTGACATTAATTGAAAATTTCTCCAGGAATATTTTCTGTCATGTTTTCAAACACTGCGAGAGAAAGTAGAAATATATAAAATTTGCTCTGAGTAGGTTTTAGTTTGGACTTCTCCATTCTGGTTCCACTCGGGTAAAGCGTTTGAAAAGAGAGATTTACCAAAAGAACGAATGTTTGAAGATATTTAAATTGGGTGGGTCGACAGCAGAGGACCCTCTACTCACAATGTTTACGCACAAACAACCCCTAGAACCCTAGGTTGGAAATAACCAATCTGGATACTTTTATGGAAAGTGCAGATCAAGATCAGACTACATAGAATCGGCAATCTGATCTTGGATCAACACTGTCCGATATCTAGTAACATTTTTTGGCCTAAAAATGTCGAAAATTTAAAATTACTGTCTTTGACAGAGAACGTAAACGCCCAGTACAGTTTACTTGGCGCTGCAATGATTTAACCCCTTTACCGTACAGTTTACTTGCCGTCTTTTGACGCCCCTAAGAAAGAAGCCTTTTGTAAACATTGTGGGAAAAGGAGAAAATGCTGGTAACCAGCATTTTCTCCTTTTCCCACAATGTTTTCTACCCTATCATAGAAAAATTGCACTATTTGAGACACACTGAAATTGTCGTCTGCAAATGCATTCAATTTGAACAAAACTAAAATTTTGTCGTCTGGTAAAGGGTTAACTTGAAGGCAAAAAGGGACAGTGACTCAATCAACGCGTATCCTGATAAATAAGTGGAATGAAACTTTCGAGCCGATAGTAAAAACCCCGACGATGCTATTTCAAAGTTATTCTCTGGAAAAAAAAAATCTCCTGATCGGACAGTGTAGATCAAGATCAGACTTCACATTCTGTGCAGTCTGATCTTGATCTATACAGTCCGCAAAAAGTCCTCTAGTCACGCTTAGCAGCCTAGGGCTTAGGATAACTTTGCCTTAACTCTTTACCAGATGATATATATCCTGATCGGACAGTGTAGATTCAGAATCAGACTGCTTGTTCTGTGCAGTCTGATCTTGATCTACACTGTCCACAAAAGGTCATTTAGTCACGCTTAGCAGTCTAGGAGTTAACATAATTTTGCCTAAACTCTTTACCAGATGACAAAATTTTAGACTCGTCCAAATCAAAGGCATATTTGCAGATGTCAAGTTAAATGCGATTCAAATTATCGGATTTGTTTTTGAAGAGGTAGAAATCATTGTGGCTACCAGGATATTCTACTTTTCCTACAATGTTTTCAAAAGCCATCTTTCTTCGTATCGGGGATGTTCGGTAATGGATTAACCCTTAAGCTGCTAATCGCGACTCACTGACCTTTTGCGGACAGTGTAGATCAAGATCAGACTGCACAGAACGTGCAGTCTGATCTTTGATCTACACTGTCCGCTTTGGTATTTTCTTTCCGGTGAAATCAACTTTGAAACCTCAGTGTTTGGGCTATTAGTATTGAGTAGAAATTTACGTTTCATTTATTCAGCAGCTTAATTTAACCCTTTACCACACAATGCCGCCTTTTGACGCCCCTGGAAAAGAAGCCTTTTGAAAACATTGTGGGAAAAGGAGAAAATGCTGGTAACCAGCATTTTCTCCTTTTCCCACAATATTTTCTACCTTATCAAAGAAAAGTTGCACCATTTGAGCCACGCTATCAAAGAAAAGTTGCACCATTTGAGCCACGCTGAAATTGTCGTCTGCAAATGCTTTCAGTTTGGACCGGTCTAAAATTTTGTCGTCTGGTAAAGGGTTAAGTGTTAAGAGTGAAACTGCTGTTTTTCCCCCTCTCAGTCACCGCATGCCTGAAGGGTCCCTGTAACATTATGTAGTAGGTTTATATAATCATTATTATGTTTAATTGAAACCAATGTCTCAACGTTATTCAGATCTTATATGAAAAGTCCTCAATGGCTCATGAGTAATACTGGGTGTTCTTTTATCTTTTTGTCAGATAGGCCCACTTTCTTTGACCTCTTCAAAGAGCAAACAACATAACTGTAGTTGATTCTTTTGCGGACGGCGTAGACAAAGACCAGACACAATCTGCTAAACTGAGACATTCTTGCCTAGAGCAGTATCTATGCTTTAAGCCTTATCCTACTAAAGAAGTTAAATAGAACTTTCAATCCGATCGTAGAAACCCGAGCAATGTTATTTCAAACTTAATTTTTGGCGAAAAATATCTCATTATCTGACAGTGTAGATCCAAGATCAGACTGCACGTTCTGTGCAGTCTGATCTTGATCTACACTGTCCCCCAAAAGTGAGTTAGCAGCTAAAAAGGTTAATATTGATGTGTGATTTTAGACTCAGGATGCTCGTTTTGTGTAACTTTGTATTATTATTGGGACTGATCTTCCTTATTATGCATTAAAACTGCTGACAGATACAATTTTGCAGCTATCTTCAACGCATCGTTTTTTTTTGTATAGTTTCAGATAAAAGAGGCCTTTTACCGGAGGGATTAAAGTTTGAGCCTAGATGAGAGGCGTAGACAACTCGTCAAAGGGTCACAGATTTACGGCAGAAAGCGGAGTGCAAACACTGCAAGATTTACTTCAAAATCCGTCGTGATTAATTTTTGCCCCTTTCCATTTGTGAATGAGATATCCCATTTGTGAATGAGATATCAGTGAAAATACAGGACTACTTTAATTCTACTTTCTTGAATGAACGCTTAGATAAGCGTATCCTTACGTGAGAAAATATTTTTTGTTGCAAATAATGCATTACTGAACATGTGAACCTGTTTATGCGGGATCTATTTGATATTGTATATCGTCTTATAAACGTTTGGTTTAAGATAATATATCATATTTAAGAAAGTAAATTAACTTTGAGGCGGGGTCATGCTTAATATTGTTGACAACTAACAGTGGACAGAAAAGATAGCTATATATGCAGACAACGTGAAAGAACGACAATAAGTATGTGTAGATGGTCGTTTTGATTAGAAACAAAATGTCGACGTAGTTTTTTTTTTTAATATATGTATGTATATGTTTAGTCAGATCTTTTAATAAGATAAATAGACGAAAAAGGTGAGACAGTGCATAAACGACAATGAAAATCGTGTAAGATATCAAACAGTAAAAAGTGTTAAAATTCAAACACGTTTATATAGAATCTTGTCGAGTTAAGTTGTGCACCGACTTAAGTTATTAAAACATCGAATAGTCTTGAGTTTCAAATTGTTGCTAGCTATTTTCATAGAGAAATATCGAAACGACAGTGAAAAATGTATGGTAACGAGTCACTTTTATGACAATGGAAAATCCATGGTGCAAGTTTTAAGACTATGGTAAATCCATGGTTGAATCTTTAAGACTATGGCAAACTATGGACGGTGGAATTTATAGGACTATGGCCTATGTATGGTGTTATTCCATAACAGCCGTTTGTTTTGTGAGTTTGATGGTGCGACCGACGGGGTCAGAAAGGTTTTTTCAGTACAGGGACCATAGGGACCAAAGGAGATTCGAACATATGGGAGCCTTATCCGTCCATAATAAGAGAGAGGCAGAGGTAAGTGTTTATAATAATAATATGTGAGCCATGCTCTGACAAAATGGGGCTTAATGCACCTCCGTGATGCATAATACCTATCAATGCATCACATATAATAGCCACTTTCTTAACAATCGACTTAATCATAAGGTAGACTGTTCCTTGGACGTACAGAAAATTCATCAGAAAATTCACCGGTAGTGAAAAGTTTCGGCCCAGGTCAGCCTGCGCGGACTGCGCAGGCTGACCTGGGTCGATAATTTTCACAGATGCATTAAGCCCAGAGCTCGGTTCCTCCCAAGCTGACATGGGTCGATACTCTTTGCAGATGCATTAAACTATCTTCTTCTAGAGCACGACTCACATTTTTATATCCATTATTTTCCCCGATTTAGAGTCGTTTGGAAGATAGTTTCCTATCCGAGCATCTGGAGTTGTGGTATGAGCAATACGGCAGGGCTGTATCTGTAATTCTGGCTTAATCCTCTGTTAAATATGTCATATGGACTATTTTAGCCATGCTCTGGCAAAAGGGGGCTTAATGCATCTCCTTGATGCATAATACCGAGAAAATCGTCACATAATTATGGATCTATAAAATTCAGTTTGTCCCGAAACCGACTAGATCTGGAGATAGAATGGTCCTCTGATATGCAGAATATTTACCAACAGCAAAAAGTTTCGACCCATGTCAGCCTGCGCGGACTGCGCAGGCTTACATGGGTCAAAACTTTTTGCAAATGCTTTAAGCCCCCTCTTCACAAGGCATGGCTTATTTACACTGAGGTAAAGAGGACCCTAACGTTGTAATTCAAAGGGTATTTTTCCTGAATGTTGAATCATGAGATTGGAAGGTGTAGATCATGGATCAGACTGTGCAGTCTGGTCTTAATTTGCATAATCTGAAGTTGTGTCTAAACCTTTTTTGATAAGTTAATGAATCATATGAATCATCTTTCCCCCCCTCCCCCCCCCCCCCAACACACACAAAGAACAAGAAAACATTGCAATTTGAGAATTGTTTTAGAACAAGATAAACCTATTTAGACCGACAATCTAATGCACATTCTGTGAAGTCTCCTCTTATTCTACACTTTCCGCAACAGTGCCCCCTTTTTTCTTCTTTACGGTCTGAACTTTTTGTTGACTGAACGCAGTCATAACACTTCCAACTGAGCCACGCTATGGCAAAAGAGTGTTCAGTGCATCTCCGAGATCCATTATACCAAGCAAGTCGTCAAATGATTGTGAATGCATTTTCTCCAGCAGCCGGCTGCATCCTGAGGTCGAATAGTCCTTCGAAATGCAAAAAATTTACCGAAAGCAAAACAATCCACTTATGTCAGCCTGCGCGGATAGTTTTTGCAGACGTATTTGACCCCCTTTCACTAAGCATGGCTAATTTACTGATTTGTCTTCGTCTTGCAGGTTAACCCTTTACCACACAATCCCGACTTTTAACGACCCTGAGGAAAAAGCCTTTTGAAAACATTGTGGGAAAAGGAGGAAATGCTGGTAACCAGCATTTCCTCCTTTTCCCACAATGTTTTCTTCCCTATCAAAGGCAAATTCCATCATTTTAGCCACACTGAAACTGTCGTCTGCAAATGCTTTCAATTTGGACAAGTGTAAAATTTTGTCGTGTGGGAAAGAGTTAAGTAACTTTATTTCATGTTGATTATTCAAAATCGTCCTATGATTTAGGTTGAGTTCTACTGACCATATTTTGTTGCTTATTTTGCTGTAATGATTTGCTTCAAAACTGAAACATGGGGTATTTTGCAGTGGGTATTTTGTAGTTAAAGGTTTAGTAGCGGCCGAAAGTAAACAATACGGGTGTTGAAATGCATTTACATTCCATTCATATCTTTAAAAAGTATGGAATTTATGGTGAAATTGACAATCTGTCATTGTGCTGTCGGTCTGAGTGTTAGTCACTGACTGAAAAATGAATTTTAAAATCCGGTAAAAAAAACCCCGAAAGATACAGTGACCTGACAACTTTTTAACTTTTTACCTAGTTCTAAAATGCATTTTTCTGCCAACAACTAACACTTAGACCGAGCCCACAATAACAGATTGCCATCTTCACAATAATTTTTTATACTTTTAAATGGTAAGATTAAAATTTTGATGCGTTTTAACACCCGCATTCTTTACTTTTACCAGCCACTGAGCCTTGAATAAACATTAACCCTTTACCAAACGACAAAAAAGTAGATTTGTCCAAATTGAAAGCATTTGCAGACGACAATTCAAATGTGGCTCTAATGATGGAATTTGTGTTTGCTACGGTAGAAAACATTGTGGGAAAAGGAGAAAATGCTGGTTACCAGCATTTTCTCCTTTTCCCACAATGTTTTCAAAAGGCTTTTTCTTCAGGGTCGTTAAAACTCGGGATTGTGTGGTAAAGGGTTAAACTCGAAGCAACGTTCTAATTGATAAAACTAAATATGATCATGTCTGATCGTATAGGCTGCTAAGCGCGACTCACTGACCTTCTGCGGAGTGCATAGATCAAGATCAGATTGAACAGAATGTGCAGTCTGATCTGGGCTCTATACCGTGCGATAAGGAGATATTTTTTCCAAAAGATAAATTTGAAAAAGCTGTATTTGGGTTTTTTTCTACCAGTTTGAAAATATCATTTCTTTTACTTAGCAGGTTAAAGGTAAATCCACCTACGAGTATTGAACTGTCTGTCTGTCCGTCCGTCCGTCCCGCTCGGCCGTCTGTCTGTCTGTCCGTCCGTCCGTCCCGCTCTGCTGTCTGCCTGTCTGTCTGTCCGTCCGTCCCGCTCGGCTGTCTGTCTGTCCGTCCGTCCGTCCCGCTCTGCTGTCTGCCTGTCTGTCTGTCTGTCCGTCCGTCCCGCTCGGCTGTCTGTCTGTCTGTCCGTCCGTCCCGCTCGGCTGTCTGTCTGTCCGTCCGTCCCGCTTGGCCGTCTGTCCGTCCCGCTCGGCTGTCTGTCTGTTTGTCTGTCTTTCTGAGGAATTTGACTCTCTCTCTTGACGCCTTTTGCCTCCTTAACGTACACAAAACTCTCATACATTTAAGTTGGAGGTCAATATACAAATGAGAAAAAATGTACTCCAGCAATATTACCAATATTGATAAACAGTCGTTTCCTTTATCCAGAAACCAGAACTGTCTGTATTAGTGTGGAACATAATCAAATTTTATTTCGTTGACATATGCATATCTTTTTTAAATCAGCTTTGGTTCCATGTTATTTCCTTATCGGCTTTAAGCTCACTCTTTGATGATACTCATTATTGCAGACTTCTTATATATTTTAACCGTCGAGTAGATCACTGGCTTTTAGGAAATGATTTATTTACTCAGGACGAAGGGAACATGGCTGCAATAAATCAAGTCTAGTTGTTTTTTCCCGTTCCGTCCTATTTCGATACCGATAACTAGGTCATATTGAGTACACTTTATACTCCCTGCAGGAACGATGATTGTGGGTGATAGTGTATGTTGATTGATTGATTGATTGATATTTACGCCGCTTTCAACCTTATTTCAGTCATATCAGGGCTACAGCTCACATATTTATGTTATCTTGAGTCTCACCAGGACTAGGTCAGGGCTCTGAAGTAACTTGCCCAAGGACCTAACCACGAAATTTTTTCAATTTGCACAAGTCTAAAACTTTGTCGTATGGTAAGAGTTTACAGACGACATGATTTTAAGACCTGTCTATATTGAAAGCATACGACAAAAAAAAACCCCACGGGATTTGACTTTGATTGACCTGAGGGAAGGGACTTTTTACAGTATTGCAGGAAAAGCAGAAAAAAATACCGGCATCCATGATTTCCAGCTATTACCATAATTTTTTGTAGCTTTTCAAAATAAATCCCATCGTTTCAGGTACGTTTAATTTTTCATCTGCAAATACTTTGAAAAAAAGGTGCAAAATTCGTCGTTTGGTAAAATGTTACGGAAGGTTTGTCTTTAAGTAAAAGTATTTTTTCAATGTGTGCACTATTGTTTTGGTAACGGTATCCCAAATAATAGCTGAATAAAGTACGCCGTAAGCAGTCTAATCTTAATCTACACCATGTACACTGTCCGCCAAAAGGAAATTACCGCTCTACAGATAAACATCAGATTTGCGAAAAACAGTTAATTTACATCTCGACTTTTACCACACGACTGCGAATTTTAACGACCCTGGGGAAAAGGCCTCTTGAATACATCGTGGAAAAAAGGAGAAAATACTGGTAACCAGCATTTTCTCTTTTTCCCACGATGTTTTCTACCTCGATATAGAAAAATTCTATCATTTAAACCACATTTAAGTTGTCATCTGCGAATACTTTCAATATTTGACAAGTCTGTTTTTTTGTCGTGTGGTAAAGAGTTAAACCGCAAGTTTAATAAAATGGGAAGTTTCCATCTGACTGCAAAACCTCAAAATATTGCAATTTCTATGTTCCTATCGCCTGAAAAATCTCCATGTATCGGACAGTGTAGATCCAAGATCAGACTGCACGTTCTGTGCAGTCTGATCTTGGATTTTTCACTGTCCACAAAAGCGCATTAACTGACGCTTAGCAACATTTTAATTAATTGAGTTTTGACATTCGGATGCATTTTTTTTTTTGTGATCGTTTTGTACTGAGGTAATCGCGATCGATCTTCTGTTTGGTAATGAATCAACATAACTGTTGTTACATCCACTAAATTTAGCCGACTTTTCTTTTTATACCTTTAAAGCGGTCTAGGCTCCGCCTTAGTAGGCCACTGGGTCGGATCTTGTTTTCGTGAGCGTGAGGCGGTGGATTCGATCCACGGCCAGAGCGCTAGTAAAAAATTAAATGATGTCTTACTGGCTGTAGCGAAGGGAAAAAACAGCACAGAGTTAGTGAAAGACCTGAAGAGATGGCGTTTAACTTTAAATAAGCTAGACAGACAGACAGACAGACAGACAGACACAAGTTAGAAAACTGAAACTAGCCAGCCTGATACAGCTTTGCAGCAGGCGATTTTGAATGCATTCGTATGAAATACGGAAAATCAGTATAGAGTAAGATTTGATACATGGGCATTGTGGACAGAGCTTGAAAATCCTAGTCGATCTTACCGAATACGTAGATAGAGATTGTCAGCGGGTACAGAATGCACAGAATTTGCCTGTCTGATCTATGATCTTACACTGTCTAAGGTTTTCCAGAGATATTTTGACCACAATTTTTGAAAAAAGAAAGCGTTGAAACCCCATGATCTGTTTCCTTTTGACCAACAAAATAGTCCATTCACTCTTTTTTGTGTTCAAAGTAGGCTTATTAGCACGTTACTTTCTGCAGCAGACGTTTTCTTATCTTGCAGCAAGTAACTTTTGAAAACGTTGTGTCAAATTGCACATTGTTGATTGGAGTCAAACGTGTCATAGTACAACGTCTACAAACCATTAACCCTTTCCTAAACAAGCCCTGGTTTCCACGTGTCTGCAGTACAAGTCTTTTGAAAACACTGTGGGAAAAGGAGAAATTGCTCGTAACGAGCAATTTCCCCTTTTCCCACAGTGTTTTCTACCGGCTTTGAGACCTTTCTGCCATTTTCATCAAATTTAAAATTGTCGTCTGCAAACTCTTTCAATTTGGAGTAGTCCAAAATTTGTCGTTTGGGAAAGGGTTAACTAAACAATCCCGAGGTTTAAAGACCTCGATGAAGAAGCGTTTTGAAAACATTGTGGAAAAGGGAAAAAATGCTGGTGATCAGCATTTTCTCCTTTTTTCCACAATGTTTTCTACCCTTTCAAGGACAATTTCAAGTTTTTAGTCATATTTCATTTGTTGCCTGAAAATGCTTTCAATTTGGAGAAGTCCAAAATTGTGTCCTTTCGTAAAGAATTAAGTAAGCAAGCTGTATTACGAGTAACGAGTAAGCCAGCGGATTTTGCATTCCCAAAGAAAACAAAGGTGTTGAAATTTAATAAATGAGCAGTGCTCTGACAAAAGGGGGCTTAATGCATCTCCCGCGATGCATGATACCAAGCAAATCATCATAGTATTATGGATCCATAAAATCCATTTTGTATCACAACCGACTGAATTATGATGTAGATTGGTCCTTTGAGCTGCAGATAATTGACCAATAGAAAAAAGGTATCGGCCCAGGTCAGTCTGCGCGCACTGCACAGGCTGACTCTTTACAGATTTTCTAAGCCCCCTTTTCACAGAGCATGGCTCAATTATACTAATATTAAGCATTCCCTGTCTTTAGGCAAGCACACCCTGAGTGTCCCTCAAGTGCTCGCTTAATACAGGTTGGACGGTATTTAAAGTCCACGAGGATGCTTATGAAGTTTTTTTTCAAGAGGGAAAGAGTTGGAGAAGATAGAAAGGTGTATGTGAACGATAGACTTAATTCGTTTTCTCAATGAAATCTCTTTACCGTCAGCGACGAGAATGAACAAACAAACGTATTGACATTAACTCTATACCAAGGGAACCGAACTCTAGACTCGCCAATATTGAAAGCATTTGCAGATGACAAATTAAATATGGATGAAAAACACAGCTATATCTTTAGAGGACTAGAAAATATTGTGGGAAAAGGAGAAAATTCTGGTTACCAGCATTTTCTCCTTTTCCCAAAATGTTTTCAAAAACTTTCTTTTTTAGGGTCTTTAAAAGAAAAGTAAGTTTAGTAAAGTGTTAAGATAACACCGGAGCGAAAGAAAAAAACGCATCGATTCATAATGTAAACCGCAGTTTTACAACTTGGTTTTTGCAAGCTTCGTATAAAATCATTCAATCAGAAACTATAAATGTCCTTTTATTGGCTTATTTTACATACAAGATTTGGATTTAGAGTGATCCACTAAATCGTATATCTGTTCATTTGTGAATGAGTAATAAGTGTCCTTGCTATGAATAAAGATAAGAGAACACTGTTCATTTAAATATGAAAATTTAAAAAAAAAAATGAAAAGTATTATGGCAGATTTGGGGATGGGACAAATGGCGAAGCATCTTTTCCCAGGTGCCTTAGCCATTTATCAAAATTAATACTCCCTACTGGTAACGACCGTGAGGAAGATGGCTTTTGAAAACATTGCGGAAGACCGACAAAATGCTGGTTTCCTTTTCCAACAATGTCTTTCTACTCTTTGAAAGACACATTTCATGTTTTCACTCACAATTTATCTCTCGTCTGCAAATTGTCTCAATTTGGACAAAGCTAGAATTTTGTTGTCTGGTAAAGATTTATAGGCCCATGGCTGGGGGTACTGCTTCTAAACGACAAAGTTTCGGGTAGAACTTTATCTTAAAACAATTTTACAGATTTCTCTCGCAGACGAAGGAAAATGGGAATGAAAAGATAAAAGAGGGACTATTTTTTGTCGCACTTTGTTATCGGAAAGATTGAACGTGATTTATCGCTGATGTATTCATAATATCTTATAGTGTTCACACCGTCTGCTCATTTATATGTCTATATCCGTGGCCTTGCACTCTTAATCTGCCTTTCATTCAGAAAAAACAGTCCTGCATGACTCATTGGGAGCGGTGGATAATTTGTAATCTGCAGAATTTGGTTTCTCCAGAGCAGAGTTTTTGCCACGATTGATTGATTGATTGTGTTTTACGCCGCTTTCAACATTATTTCAGTCGTTTCTCTGCGAGAGCTCACATGTTCATGAATTTCCTGGGTTTCACCAGTACTAGGCAGGGGCTCTGAAGTCTCTTGCCCAAGGATACTCCCACGACCAGTGGATCCAGTGAGGCCTCTGCCCAGAAATGATGAAACCAAGTAAATGCAGTAATAGGTGAGCTGTCGCCAGACCCTGAAACAATGTTGAAAGATACGTGAAACATCATTCAAGCAAACATTTTATTTTCAACATGATCCAGAGAGAAGAAATTCCCCCTTGTATAAAAAGAGCAAAATAAGGCATTTAAAGATTAAAGATAAAACCTGCGTTTAAAATTATTTGACTTAATTAACTGTTATGGAGGTATCTACTTTCCTATAATACCAACAGATCTACTTGTACGAGTAGACCAGTTGTTTCAATGGGGTGTTATCCCTGGTGTAAACCTAGAAATGCGTTAGAGAGAGAGAGAGAGAGAGACAGACAGACAGACAGACAGACAGACACACACACACACACAGACTTTTGCTCGAAATCTGTTGGAGGACAAGTAGACACAAAATTGCAGTTACGGACAGACAGATAGACACAGACGAACGACCCAATTTCAATATTTCCCACCTAACTTCGTTGTAGGAAAGTATTTTTTGGCGGAGGGGTGGGTGAAGGCGGGCGAATGTGTTAGCCAAGCTTAGGTTTGAGTATGCAACAACATCGACAAATAGCCCTATGTAGGCAATGAGTCACCCGAAACTTGACTGACAGTCGGTTGTTTAAGACCTTCATCGCAAAGTATATAAACTTGACCCTCTTTAGGCGGCCTAAAAATATACATTCCACTGAAGCTCAGCAGGATTTTATCTTATAAATAAAAGATTAGAATGGACGTTCTTTGCCTTCTGATCTTGATCTATACCGTCCGCAAAAATTCCTCCATTCGCCGATGGCGCTGAAAGGATTAGGTAATATATTTAGGGATGAGCCATTCTTATCTATCTTCAGATCGGAAATGTTACCGCCTCCTCGATCTGTCTTTTTTGTGACAAAACTTCACAAATAAAAAGCTTCCCCATAATGCGTTTTTGCTCTTCTGTTTTTAGGAGAGGTGAATAATTTTCACATCTTGTATTTTGGCGCCCACGCCATAATGTTAACTTTGATGTACGTGGTCGCAAAAAACCCTTTACCAAATAATCCCGAGTTTGAACGATCCTGTAGCATTAAAACTATTGAAAATATTGTGGGAAAAGGAGAAAATACTGGTAACAAGCATTTTCTCCTTTTCACACAATGTTTTCTACCCTAATCAAAGACAAATCCCAACATTTGAGCCACACCTAATAATATGTCGTCTGCAGTTGCCATCAATTTGTAAGATTTTAGAATTGTGTCGTTTGGTAAAGAGTTACCTTTTATTCCTTGTGAATTATAACCCTCGCTGCGTTATAGTAAATGCATCTTTGTCAAGCCCGAACATTTTCTCAATGGCATTATTTCACATACGACCTTTTTATAACTACGTAACATGTCATGCACGCTAAATGACTTTAGCTGTCAGTGCGCTGCCATAAAGCAACACTCGATCACTTCAGTTCAGCCATTACCATATTGAAAGCAGTCGCATGTAGCTGAAATGATGGTATTCGTCTTTGAAATGGTAGAAAACATTGTGGCAAAAGGAGAAACTGATGGTGACCAGCATTTTCTCCTTTTCTCACATTGTTTTCCAAAGCCTGTTTCCTTGGGACCGTTAAAACACGAGATTGTTTGGTAAAGGGTTAATTCGTTACCAAACAATCTAAACATTAAATGATCCTGAGACAGATGGTAAGCAGCATTTTCTCCATTTCACAAAATGTTTTCTACCCTGTCTAACACAGTTTCTATCATTTAAGAAACAAATAATTTTTCGTCTGCAAATGCTTCCAATTTGTCGGTTACATGCCTTAAATTTTGGCGTCTGGTAAAGCGTTAAAAGCAAAATAAACTCCCTATCAGATGACCAAATGGTTTAGCCAATCAGAAATGGCGTTATATTCTTAACCTAGATTAAGACTAAAAATGCAGTTGAGCGTGGTTTAGATAAAATGCGCCAAGCTCTTTGAAAAGGGAGCTTAATGCATCTGCAAAAAGTATCAACCCGTGGCAGCTTTCGCTGTCTGCGCAGGCTGACATGGTCGATACATTTTTTTTTTTGCCATTGGTCAATTTTCGGCACGGCAAAGGACCAGTGGATTGTTAGGCAAAATGGATTTTTAATAGATCCATAATTATGTGATGAATTGTTTAGTACAATACACCACGGAGATGCATTAAGGCCCCTTTTGCCAGACCATGGCTCAAATGCAAAATTCACTCTCTACCAGGCTACAAAATTGCAGACACGTCCTTATTGAAAGCTACTGAAAACAAATTTAAAGCATCTCAATTTTTGCAGTCAGATCTTGAATCTACACTGTTGGCATCTCGATGCAAATTCATGGCTAAAAAAGTATCTGTATTTGCTGTACTTATGTGTCTTGACAAAAGCTGGGATCGTTTTGCTGGCCGTGAATGAGTTACAATGAAGAGAAAGAGTTACCTGTACACTCAAGAGTATGTTTGCAGTAATATAATTATGTAGTTCGAAACCAGTTTGGGTACGTCAGAGTTCAGATTGCAAAATGTACAGTCTGATCTTGATCGACTTCCATCGAACATGACTTCAAATGTCATGTTACAATAATATTTGAGAAATCCGCAATGAGCTAAAACCACAATTAGTTTTCCGACTGAACTAGCTGTTGGCTCATCCAAACATTCCATGCATATAGATCACTTTGTATTTACGATTGAGTCATGCTTTGTGAAGATGGGGTTTAATGCATCTAGAAAAATCATCGACCCATCTCATTCTGTGCAATCTGCACAGGCTGACTGAAGTTGAAACTTTTTGGTACAGGTAAATGCATGTCAGAGGACCGTTCTACCCCATCATCCAGTGGTTTTTAGATACACTGTATCCATATTATGTGACGAACTGCTTAATATAATGCATTGCGAAGATGTTTTAACGCCCCCTTTCCCTCCAGAGCATCGCTCAAATTATTGTTATATTCATGGTGCAATACATCGGTAACCCTGACTGCGCCAAGTACGATTTTAATAGTAGCTTTCAGGGACAGTGAAGATCAGGATCATACTGCCCTTAACGTGCAGCCTATTTTTGTATCTACCTTTTCGCCTTTTATAAAATGTGAATATCTAGAGGCCATTATTCACAAGCCATCTTAAAATCTATTCTAATTTTAGATTCAAAGCCAAACAATCTGATTGGTTGAGACAGAATTTCTTAACCAATTAAATGGCTCGCATCGAAATTAAGAATTCGAACAACAATTACAATGGATGTTGAACAGATCCTTTACCAACTAAATATAGACGAATCTTTTGTTAACTTTTACATTCAAAACAGATCGTAAACATCATACAGGGAACTTCATGAGGTGTCAGCGCTACAAACTGCTTCCGGGTCGTACTATCGAAAGTACTCCCGTTTAAAAATTTGACAGCAAGCACTTCTGTTGCACTGTTTTATCGGAAAAATGGTAGGACAGATCTAGAATGTTTTTGGTGTTGATATTATGATTTCTATGGAAACGGCGTGCAAATTTCATTTTATTTCTTATGGAAATATTTTGTGCCTGTGACCACATAAAGGAACTCGGTTGTACGACCCGGAAAGGCCTTTTTCACTATGATGAACATAGAAAACACAGTAGGTTGAGGCGCCCTTTTTAGCTTCTTGTGTAGGACTGGACTTGTATTTGATAGAAACAAACGGCAAAGTTGTGGCTTTGCCAACAAAAGTGAAGCAGAGCTTTAAGAATGACGATTCTCCCTCTATTTGCAAGGTAGCAAAAATAAAAGTGAAGTATCGCCATAATACCGGTCAAGCCCGGGGTAGGTCTTTGGTAATCTGCATGTAATCGAGAGATAGCGAGTCCGAGTCTTTCGGCTTGTTTTCTCTCCTAGGATTTGTGAACTTTCTTCTTTTCTCTACCTTTAACAATGTTTTGGCCCTCCATAGTGAGAAAGCAGACTCGGGCAGATTTTTTTGCAGAGTTTTTGTACAGATTCACGGGATATTAAATAAATAAATGGACAGGTAGACTGACCACACTGGCATGACTGAACTGCCGTTGGAAACGGGGTTAACGAGGCTTTACCGAAATGATCCTGGCGTGTTGTCAAGACCCAGAAAGATTTTGAAAATATTGCGAGAAAAGGAGAAAATGCTGATAATCCAGTATTTTCTCCCTTTTCTACAATGTTTCCGTCAACATTATCTACTTTTTGAAAAAAAAAAAAAAATCCTATTATTTTAGCCAGAATTCTTTTGTCGTCTGCAAAAGCTTGGAAACTGAAAAAGTCTAGAATGATGTTCGTTGATAAACTGTTAAACACCGAAAAAACAAAAGCTCATCTGTCGTTCTCTACCTTAACACATTATCTTCTTGTCTTTTTTTTTTCTTGGTAAATTAACTCTCAAGCTACCAAGCGCGACTCACTGAACTTTTTGCGGACAGTGCAGATCAAGATCAGACTGCACAGAACGTGCAGTCTGATCTTGGATCTGCACTGTCCGATAAGGAGATATTGATCTCCAAAAAAGTAAGTTTGAAATATCATTATTCGGGTTTTCACTATGGTTTTGAAAGTTTTTATTTTAGTTATTTAGCTGGATAGGGGTTAAAAAAAAACCACCAGAAGGGGTTTAAAAGATAACGCACAATAGCCCTCTGTAATAAGGAGACCTTTCTCACGCGCATTTCCAAATATATTACATTTGGATATAGAATCTCTCTTTTTATACCAAATACGACAAGTTCAATTAATTTAACAACTTCAATCCAACTGAATGTAAAAACTGGAGCAAATTACAATTTAAACAGGTTGTCCTAAAGTTTACATAGATGCACTGTATTAAAGCTTGTCATTTAAAACGTTTTAATACTTCTATATCAAATAGTTTTAAACTCTATACACTTTTTCCCCCTTTTATGTAAAAAAAAGACGAGAACACACGCAAAAAATGAATGGGAACGTGAGTCACACACATGGGTTTTTTCGTTAATGTTGAAACTTAAATTGATGTTTTATTGTGAATTTCTGATATTACCATTACAATTAATTCAGTTTGTCCACAATCTCTCCCTCGTTGAGCACCAAACAAACTCTCTCTGTCTGTCTGCCTGTCTGTCTGTCCGTCCGTCCGTCTGTCTCTCTGTCTCTCTCTTCTTCTTCTTCCTATTTTTTTTTTCAAAATAGTATCTTTGTCTTGGACACCCTACCAGGCGAGCTACTTTTATTTCGTTGAAAATGAAATAAACACCTGCTGTCACACAGCAAGTTATATACCAGGATGATGTAGCAGGAGTTGCAAGTTCGATTGGTTATTGTTGATACAGTATAATCCCCTCACCACTTTACCAAACAGTACTGTAGTTTATCGACCCTGATGTAGCGGCCTTTAGAAAACATTGTGGGAAAAGGAGAAAATGCTGGTAGCCAGTATTTTGTCCTTTTCCTACAATGTTTTCTATCCGTTCAAAGATGAATACCATCATTTTAACCACATTATTTTTTGTTTTTGAAGTTTTACACTGTATTTACAGTTTAGTTCATATCACGGCGGTCAGTGCACCTACGCATGTGTTTACTGGTTTACTCACACCAGCACTGACACAACTCTCTTTCTAAGTCACTGACTACTTTCTCACATGCATCAAAGGTGAGAGGCGAAAGATCGCCAGAAAGAAAGTGCGCCCCAACCGGGTATCGAACCAGCAACCACCATGTCACGTATCAGATACGCTTAGTGCTGAGCTACCCGGCCGGGCTTAGCCATATCAAATTTATTGACTGTATACGCTTTCATTTACGTCCAGTTTTGCTTCGAAACAGTTAAACTGTTAAATAAACAAAAGAAACATTTCAAATCCATTCTAAAACTCAAAATACTGCGATCCAAAAGTTCTTTTCGACGGACAAAAAACGCAGTGTATCGGACATCGTAGATACAAGATCAGACTACACTACACTGTGACCTACACTGTCCGCAATAGCGCAAAAAGAAAATGCTGGTAACCATTTATTTCTCTTTTTTTCTACAATGTTTTCTATCGATTCAAGAGACACATTTGATTTTTGATCTGCAAATGCTGACAATTTTGAGCGAAACTGAAATTTTGTCGTTTGGTACAGAGATAAGATATCAGATTATAACTTTCATACTTGCTGAGATTCGCAGCACACAAGAAGAAATCGCAATGGGGGAATAAATGTGCAGCTAATTCTGAATGGCTTTTCCATAAAAGGAAATAAAGTTCTCTTCTTAATCTCTCTGTTTTTGTCATTTCTTTTTTTAGGTATTGTGGACCCATCCTGTAAAAGAATTTATCTATGGTCTTTATAATAAACATTGGCATATCTTGTATATTTTGTTTGGTTCTGTTGTCAATGATATTGTTTGGAAAAGTGTTAACCGTTAAGCTGGTAAGCGCGACTCACTGACCTTTTGCGGACAGTATAGATCAAGATCAGACTGCACATAACGTGCAGTCTGATCTTGGATCTGCACTGTCCGATAAGGAGATATCTTTCCTCCAAAAATTGACTAATACCAAAGTTTTGGCTCGGGCTGCGCAGGCTGACCTGGGTCGATATTTTTTCTCATATGCAATAAGTCCCTTTTTCACAGAACATGGCTCAAATGAAAATTTCCAGTCATATGAGTATATAAATATATCTGTGCAAAGTTTTATGCTTGCATAACTAATTGCATGATTTTGGTGAAAAACTGAGTTAATGTGCTCAGCTATCGATAGTAAAAACCACAATATTGCGTTTTCTGTTAAGAGCTTTTAAGATTTTTACAATCTCACCAAACTCCAAAACTGGTTTGGCAATGAGTAAAGTAAAGCAGTGGAGCGTAGGTCTAGCAAACGTCAAGTTTGGGCCGTTTGAGGATTTTGGCTCTAGCCCTAAGGCTTGCCAACTAAAATACTAACAGTCTTTCCGATGAGACGACAAACCAAGGTCCCGTGTGAGGCACCTATACACTGAGCATGTTAAAGAAGCAGGCGAAACATAGGGTGGGTTTCGGCTTGTATCTTGCACTTTCCCCCATAACACAACTAACAGCATTCATGGGAGCATTGCCCATATGGGCAACCGGTGGCGATGATAAATAAACGAAAATTAGGATATTTGATCTCATTACAACAGACGGCATTACCGATTGCAAAGCGACTAGTCCGTTATTCAATCGCCATAGCACGTTTTTACTGCATGCAAGCTTCATATTTCTTTGTATTTACAGAGAAAAGTATATGCTGTAGTAGTTATTAACGTAAAAAATTTACTAGACTAGATAGCACGGAACATGTAGTCTGATCTTGGTCTATATTTTCCGTAAAAGCGCATTGAGTGGCACTGAGTAGTAGATCAGAAACTTTTGACATGTTTCACAATGTGGATCCGGTTTACTCAATCGTTAACGTAGAGGACAAGTGTTCAAGAGTTTGCGAGTGCGAATCTTCTCTTTCTCGGACTTTGCTAATGACGTAAAGCAACT
Source organism: Tridacna gigas (assembly GCA_945859785.2). Classification (NCBI taxonomy): domain Eukaryota; kingdom Metazoa; phylum Mollusca; class Bivalvia; order Cardiida; family Cardiidae; genus Tridacna; species Tridacna gigas. The sequence continues at coordinate 35,199,039 of OX244040.2, read as the reverse complement.
GTGTTTTAGTATTGTAAAAGGAAACAACAGAAATGCACGAATTTGTGCACAAGCCGTCGTGTTAAATAGTGTTGAAAACGGCGTTATACACCAAACAGCCATGTCGAATTCTTATTTCAAAAAGAAAGAGCAGCTCGGCTGATTTCTTTCCGAGGGTTGATGACAACCATTGCGACAGGAGTTATTCCTTTCTTACCTTGTTCATTGTTCGCCAACGATTGTGTTGGAAAGCAGCCAGTGGCTTAGGTGTATTATTGTTTTAGGTAATGGTTAAAGAAACTCCATGAAACCATGTATATATGAACTGGCTGCCGTGGTGTAACTGAAAGAATGCTGAAAACGGCGTTAAGTACCGGACATGAAAAGCAAGGGTTGAATTTAGAGGATAATTCCCACGTTAACCTAAGGATGACTAATTTTAAAATCCAGGGCTTTTCATTCACATAGATTGATAGCGGCCTGTCTTTTTTGTACCATGGCGGTATAGATTAACTCTTTACCAGTCGAATAAAGTTTAGGCAATCATGTTGAAAAGCAGTTGTTGAACACTAATTAAATGTGGTTTAATTGGCGGGATCTGATAAGGAAATGTTGGGTAGAAAACATCATGGGAAAAGGAGAAAATGCTGGTAACCAGCATTTTCTCCTTTTCCATCGATATTTCCATAATCTCTCTTCCGCACAGTCGTAAATGGGCTTTAATGTTAAACAGGCAAAACAGGGAAATGCATTTAATCGATTGTTTGGTGCAAAAACGAAGACATACGAATATTGAGTATGTAGTAAAATCAAAGTACTCGTAAAAATATTAAAAGAATAAGTGAAAATTTTCAATTACGGGAACATGCAATTTTTGAATATGTATGCTCATTCGAAAGACGTTTTACTTTGAGAAACGAACACTATTAAATTTTAGAGAAATATGCATCAGAAGATCTGCATGATAGGCTTAATAATATTTTACCTTATGTATTTCTACTTACGGTTGTCATAGTTAATATCATAGATGGACAGATACAATAGGACTGAAGGAGAGATGGGTTGGCCTGGTGGGATAAAATAATGGATGGATGGCTTGATGGATGGATCGATGGATGCACGGATCGATGGATGCACGGATCGATGGATGCACGGATCGTATCACTGGATGCAGGGATCATTGGATATATGGATCTTTGGATGCACGGATCGATGGATGCATTTATAGTTGGAGGCAAGGAGTGATGGATGTATGGATCCATGATTGATAATTAGATGGATGGTTTTTGACGGCTAGCTGGTTGGCTGGTCGGTTTGATACCTGCATGGATCCACAGATGCCTTGGGACATATTCAGATGATGGAATCCCTATCTGTTTTCAATCGGCAGATGTTTTATTTGCCGATACGTGGATATACTTACTTAACTTTTCCCTCTCTGCATCTTGGTTCAGTGGTGAGTCAGTGCTTTCCCTGACATTGACACACATGGTGTAATCTCCACCATTTTATCACCGACAATCAAAGTGTCCTCCCATACAGTTTATTCAATGTTAAAGGATGCATACAAGCCGGGGTTATTTAATTCTGAACATATCGTTTCTTCACTAAAACCTTTGCTGTGGTTACATCATATTGGAATTGCCTCATGGAGACAATTATAACGATAATTTACAGCACAGGCTTAGGGAAGAAATAAAAGGAAAATCAGGGCTCGTATACACAAACTTGTCTAACTTCTAGACTAATAATTAAGGATTTTTCTCAAGTTAAGACTTTTACGTGAAAATTCTTTAGATTAAGACTAAGAACGTTCTTAGGAAGGGTCTGGTGTGAGAACGGGCCCACGAGACAAATTAATAAGTAAACGGTCGACGTGATATAACTGAAACAATGTTGAAAGCGGCGGTAAACGCCGTTCAAACAGACAGACAGACAGACAGACAAGCAAGCAAGCAAACAAACAAACAAGCAAACAAGCAAACATACAAACAAACGAACAAACAAACAAAATCCCACATGTTGTACCGACTGTAATGTCTACAAAAAATAAGCATGGCGTCCTGTCAAGCTGATGTAAGGAAGTAGCGGAAATAGCGGGGGGTAAAACATGGTGTATCTGTCAGTGTTAGCAATGTCTTACCAACATTTGGTTTGATTTAACCCTGTACCGAACGACACTGTACTTTTTCCGTCCACGAGAAAAATTTGGCATCTTCAAAAATAAAGGTAAAAGAGGGAAATGATGGTAAACCAGCATTTTCTCTTTGTCTCACAATGTTTTCTATCATTTGAAAGGTAAGCCAAATTACTGTAGACAAATTTAATTTGTAGTCTTTAAATTGTATGAATACAGAAGAGTCTTCGCTGCTCAACAACGACATATTGACTTATTCACCAACAATTCTAAATTGTATTTTTAGTTTTAATATAGAGTTAGGAAGTAAAACCATTTCTGATTGGCTAAACCATTTGGCTCAGTCAATCAAAAATTAAATTACTTTGAAATTTGAAAAGTCTTGAGAGTTAGACTAAGAATGATTTTAAGACTGGTGGATGAATCTTGCTCTGGTTATGAGAGAACAGCCTTGTAGTGACTGGAATGTGACGGCAAACCGTTTACTTTCTCTGGCGCGTTACTTGTATCGCAAATCTGCCCACATTTTCAGTGTAACACAACCATTACGAATTTTCGTATCATTTACATATCGTGGAGATAAACAAAAAGTGCCGTATTTGGTCATAGTTCTGGAATCATGCATCTCCTTTCTAACACATTGTTGACCAAGATTTCTCTGTGAAATGATCATTCAAAATTGATTGCGGTAATCAAACTGAGTATTCAATGCTACAGTTTTATCGTCGTCTGATTCAAAACAAAATCATTATTATGCAAGTTTCTTTGGAACTATCAGCCAATCAAATAGCTAATCTCGGAATTAAAACTATATAAGAGCCATGCTCTGTGAAAAGGGGGCTTAATGCACCTGCGAACAGTATCGACCCAGGCCAGCCTGCACAGTCCGCGCAGGCTGACCTGGGCCGAAACTTTTCGCTACTGGTTAGTGTTCTGTATATCAAAGGACCAGTCTACCATGTGATTATGTACATTTAGTTGTTAGACAAAGTAGTTTTTATGGATCCATAATTATACTATGGTGACTAGCTTGGTATAATGCATCACGGTGATGCATTAAGCCCCCTTTTTGCCAGAGCATGACTCAGTTATAAGAATTTTTTAGTGGTTTGTGAGTTACTACAATCCTTGATAAACGGAGAGGAGCTTCAGCGTTGCTTGTAATGTGGTGACAGAGTGTGAGGGATAGAGAACAGTTACAGAGATAACGTTCTCATGGCGCAGATAAAGTCTTGTCTCATCCAATTTGCGTTTATAATTATACAGACAAAGCAAAAAAAAAAACCAAACTTAGTCACCCTGTAATGCTCACGACAAACACACACCTTGTATGAAGTACTGTAGGGTTATCTTGATTTATAAAGTTAAGATTATCTTGATTCATAAATCACAAGAAGAAAAAAAATCTCAGTCCGTAATGTACAGAACAACACATATATTTGAGCCATGCTCTGTGAAAAGGGAGCTTAATGCATATGCCAAAAGTATCTACCCAGGTCAGCCTGTACAGTCCGCGCAGGCTGACCTGGGCCGAAGCTTTTCGCTATTGGCCATTTTTTTGGATGTCAAAGGACCAGTGTACCCAATGGTTCAGTTGGTTGTCAAACAAATCAGATTTTAGGAGTGTATAGTACTGGAGATACCTTAAGCCCCATTTTCACAGAGCAAGACTCATTTTATGGTGTACTGTTGGGTTATCTTGATTTATATCCTTAAGATTTTCTGTGATGCTATTATGCAAGAAACGGGCAAAGTTAGAAGAATTTCTTTATTTTCAAAAGGTTCTATTCGGGTCGACAGCCATTTAGAAACTCCTTACAATAACCGCACAATAACCACACAGTTATCTTGATTTACAGAGACTCTAACCCTGTACCATACTAAGTTTGTCTGCCGAGCCTAGTAGTTCAGCTGATAACGGACAAGGCTTGAAACCTTAAAACGGTGGGGGGGGGGGGGGGTCCGCCGATTCGAATCCCCAGCTCGACCTATCTCTATTCGAGGGTTGAAGATAGTCATTGCCTCGGGATTCATTCTTCTCTCAACGCTGATCACTCTTTCCATGACGTTTATTTAGCAAAGTCGCCAGTGCTTTGAGAAGATTAAGTACTAGTGAAAGAAACTCTATGGAAGTATGAATGGATGCACTTGACGCCGCGATATAACCGAGAAAAAATGTTGAAAACAAAATACAAACAAATTTGTTTGCTATGTAACAACCATCTGCAGACGATTTACGAGTATATTGTATTGAAGCAGACCGCTTTTGGAAACAATATGATAAAAGGACAGAATTTAATTGCATCTGACAACAATATCTCATTTTGCCAAAATTTTTCGCGTGTAAATTGAGTCAAACATTTTCATGTTAATAAACTTATTTCATTCATGGATAATTTCAAATTGTCTATCGAAAAATTTGTTTCCACAGAAAACATATTCATGAACCATTCTAAATCACATTCTTAGTCTTATTCTAATTGGAAAGTAACACAATCTCTGATTGGCTAAACCATTTGTTTTTTCGCCAATCAGAATTTGCTTTAATTTGAATTCTAGAAAATTCTGGAGAATAAGACTGAGAATGCTATTCAGAATGGTTGCTAAAATTAAGGATCGGGTGATAAGTAAACAATTTCATCCCGCACAAAAATAAAAATCAGTTTAACACTTAAGCTGCTGAATAAATGAAACGCAAATTTCTACTCAATATTAATAGCCCAAACATTGCGGTTTCAAAGTTGATTTCACCGGAAAGAAAATACCGAATCGGACAGTGTAGATCAAAGATCAGACTGCACGTTCTGTGCAGTCTGATCTTGATCTACACTGTCCGCAAAAGGTCAGTGGGTCGCGATTAGCAGCTTAAGGGTTAACCATTACCGAGGTGTAAATACACATTTTCTTTGCAAATGCCAGTAGACTCTAGTTTCATTCCAAGTTTTGAATGAAAGCGGATAGTTCGGATCCAAGATCAGCACAACACAGAACGTGCAGTATGATTTTTATCTACATCATCCGCAGAGCCACGAATGTCGTACAGGTGATGAAAGGGATGATTTAATGTAACCTCAAAACTTCCCCTCAAAACCACAATAATTGTATTTCCACTGTACGAAAGCCATTCATTATGTGTTGTAAAACACCGTACAAATGAAAGATGACACTAAGTTGATAACGTAAACAGCCATTTGCATGCTTCGCAAAAAAAAAGGGTTCCTTTTAGACCTAGAAGAAGAAAAAGCATACCTTTAAATCTTAAACTGCTAAATAAATAGAATTCAGATTTCCAGCCAATAATATCTATCGAAACATTGCTATTACAAGGTGCTTTTTGCTGAAGAAGAGAAAAACTCTCGTATCGGACAGTGTAGCCTCAATATCAGATTGTACGTTCTGTGCAAGCTGATCTTCATCTATACTGTCCGCAAAAGAGCATTGAGTCGCGCTTAGCAGCTTAAGGGTTAAGACCTCGACGAAGAACTTCTAGGATCTGAGTCGTTATACAGAAGGTCATCTTCGGTTGACCTTTCTATCAGCCAATCAAAATTCTGCTTTCGCTATTTTGAAAGCGAAAGTAGATCTTCGGAAAACTTTGGCTGTATTAAAAAATTTTGTACCTTCCAACTGCATGCTTTCGCGGAAAAAAGGCGTACCCTTTAGGCCTCGAGGAGGACCTTTTCGGATCTGAGGTAGATCCCAAAGTTGACCTTTCAATCAAAATTCTGCTTTCGCCATTTTGAAAGCGAAAGTTGACATACGGAAAATTTGTGAGTCTGCTCTATTTAGTCACCTTAGTATTTTCAATGTTGAACCAAATGACCTTTTCTTTACCTTAGCTAGGATTAGAGATACTGGAAAGTCCAGGATTTACTAGAACGCCAAAACTGCAGTCGTCTTAACCCTTCTCCTGCTGGATAACTTAAATGAAACTTTCAGGCCGATGGGAAAAACCAGTGTTGGTATTTCAATCACATGGGGGTTGGGGAAATATCTCCTTATCGGAGATCCAAGATCAGACTGCACACTTTGTGCAGTCTGATCTTGATATACAACACTGTGCGCAAAAGGTCAGATCAGACTGCACACATTGTGCAGTCTGATCTTGATATACAACACCGTGCGCAATAGGTCAATGAGTCGCGCTTTGAAGCCTAAGGGTTAAGATATTGAATTTTTGTCTTCTTGAAATGAAATTTATTTTGTTTGTACGGTGTTTAAAGCCGTGTTCAGCATGACTTCAGTTATATCAAGACGGCCTGTGCACCTATTCATGCTTTTCTGGATTTTATTTTCGCAAGTACTTCGCACAATAGTTTCATCAAGCCACTAGCTGCTTTTCGAAATAAACATCGTTGAAAAGTCGATTAACGGTAATAGAGGAACGAATACTGTCATAATAACCATCATTAATCCAAGGACAGAGATTGGCTGAGCTGGGAATAGAACCAGAGACCCATGGATTAAGCCCTGTACGCCTCCGTTAAGGCTACCGGACTGAAATGAGGAGGGAAGGTGTCTTTTTGATTAGTCTTTCAACAAGATTTGCAAAAAGCCATTGAATCAATTCTCTCTGAGATAAACTGTAACGCTATTGCTCACACATTCATTCCAATCCCAAGTGCTCTGCTAGACCAAAATTTGTCTGTTTCTATCACGAAGTTTGGTTTTAAATAGAACCTCAGAATAAGAACTGATAAGCCATTAGTCACTTGATAAAGTGATGTCTAACATATCAAGGATGATTCAGTAACAGCACTGCAGGAAATTGCTAGAAACATTTAACACGCAACACTAATTCATACAGAATGGAACAGGATACAGAACACAGGTTTCTAACCAAATTTATTTGGGTCAAGTTCTGGCAAAATGGGGTTTAATGTGTCTCAGTGATGTCCTATGCCAAGCAAGTGATCACTTAACCCTTTCCCAAACGACAAATTTTGGACTGGTCTAAATTGAAAGAGTTTGCAGACGACAATTTTAAATTTGATGAAAATGGCAGAAAGGTCTCAGAAAGGGTAGAAAACACTGTGGGAAAAGGAGAAATTGCTCGTTACGAGCAATTTCTCCTTTTCCCACAGTGTTTTCAAAAGACTTGTACTGTAGACACGTGAAAACCAGGGCTTGTTTGGGAAGGGTTAATTATGGATCGATAAAATCCATTTTGTCGAACTACTGAATGAATCTTGAGGTAGACTGGTCTTTTGACATACAGAAATTTACCAGTAGGAAAAGTTATCCACCCGTGTTAGCCTGCGTGGACTGCGCAGGTTGCTATGGATCGATACTTTTTGCCGATACATTAAACCCTCTTGTCACAAAGCATGGCTTAATCGTTTAATGAAACATAGATTTTATTATGGTTAATTGCACTTTACTTGACTTAATCACGAGGTAGACTGGTCTTTGAACATACTGAAAATTGACCAATTGCGAAACGTTTCAGCCCAGGACAGCCTGCGCGGACTGCGCAGGCTGACCTGGGTCGATACTTTTTGCAGATGCATTAAGCCCCATTTCACAGAGCATGGCTCGCATATTTTGATTATTACGATCTTGATACAGATAGAGTCAAGAAAATAGGTTTTGTACCCTATAATATCTCCATTCTCCACACTGTTTCCTTAAGATCTCTCGGATAAATTCTTCAAAATGTGGGTCTAAACTGAATTACTTGGTAGTTAATAAATGAGCTATGTTGCGGTTTACAGTGATTACATATCTTGTAAAACAATGGTCAGAGAAGAGATAAGTGATCTTTTTTCACTTCAACCGATTTCTATTTCTGAAAAACCAGAAAGGCTTATCAGCAGAAAAAAAGCGATAGATAAGCACAAATTTCACGCCCACAACCCAACTTCGAACACGTGGTTCTTTCAAAAACTGGGTCATTTCTCTGGGTTTCATTTCCGGATTCTGTAGAAGCAATTACGCTTTGTGAGACGTTTTGAATTAAATCCATTACCTCTCTAATATTGTATATTAACGGCCATGCAGTAAATACCATGGGAAAATATCGTTGGAAAAGGAGTGATTGCTTATTCTAAGTCATCATTTCCTTCACTAAGAATGCTCAGACCTTAGACTCCTGAAACTGCTTAACCCCTGGAACTGCTAGGCGCGACTCAACGTGCTTTTGCGGAGCTTTGTTTTTACTGTAATCCACACTGCGTCTCATGGCACTTTTGCCGACGGTGTACTTTCAGATCAGATTGCAAAGAACGTACAGTCTGATCTTGACTCTGCACTTACTGACACGGTGAATGCTTCTTTGGCGAAAATGAGTTTGGATAAGATTTTAACTGCAGTAGCTGGATTCTGCGATCAAATGGACATGTTCAGTCAAATTATTTAGCAGATCGAGGGCTGACAGTGTTTTCTCTGATCATAGCAATATTTGACCGCAGCATGAACTGAAGGAATTGTGTCGAAATGAGCAAACTTTATAATTTCACGATGTTTAACCCTTTACCAAACAACAAAATTCTAGACTGGTCCAAATTGAAAGCATTTGCAGATGACAAAATACATGTTACCAAAAAATTGAAGTTCGTTTTGGGAAGGGCAGAAAACATTGTGGGAAAAGGAGAAAATGCTGGTTACAAGCATTTTCTCCTTTTCCCACAATGTTTTCAAAAGGCTTCTTTCTCAGGGTCATTAAAAGTCGGCATTGTGTGCTAAAGGGTTTTAAGAAAGATAACCTTATCATTTCGGTACAATATTCATCAGAGTGACAGCCAGTTTATTGATTTTACTTAACAGTATTCAAAACGAATACATGTTTGTTTATCTATTTGATTTCATATTTTTTGTTTGAATATCTTCTTAACATCTGTTATGTTTGATAAGACACTATCCCTTTAACCCATTGCCTAGCTGACTTGCTGCCTGCCTGCCTGCCTAGCTAACTGGTAGGCGGACTCTATGATCGACCAAACGACCAACCGACAAACCCACCAACTGACCGATCCACTGACCCATCGACCGAACGACTGGCCAAAAGACCATCTGTCCGAATGATCCAAAAACTGACCGACCCACCGACCTACTAATTGACCGCTAGACCGACTTACCGACAGACTTTCAGACTAATTCAAACACCCACCCACCGATCCACTTAACCCTTTCCCAAACAAGCCCTGGCTTTCACGTGTCTACAGTACAAGTCTTTTGAAAACACTGTGGGAAAAGGAGAAATTGCTCGTAACGAGCAATTTCTCCTTTTCCCACAGTGTTTTCTACCCTTTTTGATAACTTTCTGCCATTTTCATCAAATTTGAAATTGTCGTCTGGAAACTCTTTCAATTTGGACCAGTCCAAAATTTGTCGTTTGGGAAAGGGTTAAGGAACAGCCTCTCGACCGACCAATCGAATGACTCATGCAGTTACCGACCCATTCTCCGATTTAACGACCAACCCATCGATTCATCTGTCGACCCACCATCCGTCTAACTACCTACCAACCCATCCATCGACCAACCGGATCGACACACTTACTGGGCCACGAACGAAGACTTCACCGAATCCATCACGAGCAGAATGGCTATTTTTGTCGAATAAAATGCGTTTTTTTTAAAAAGAATCTCTATATTTTGAAATGTTTTAAAATAGTACGTTTAAAGAAAGACTTCCTGCTTTTATCGCAGATAATCAAAACTTGTTGAAGATTGTGGCAGGTGATCAGGTTTTAAATTTCATATCCTATCACAACGTATCGATATTTTATCATGATGGAACAAAAAGATAGGTAAAAACTCAGATCAATTTTCCGGCTGGGGGTATGCCAGACACGTTCTGTTACTAACTAACCGTTCTATTGCTCACCCTAAGCTTCTTTGCGCGACTTATTGTGCTTTTGCGGACAGTGTAGATCAAAATCAGACTGCACAGAACGTACAGTCTGATATTGGATCTGCACTGTCTGATACGGTGAGATCTTTCTTGCAATGGGAAGGTTGAAGTCACAGGATTAGGGTTTTTATGATTGGTTGAAAATTTTCCTTTATATTGTTTAGCAGTTTAAGGATGAACCCTTCTCTTGCTGAAGCATCTTCTTAAACCGGACGACAAAATTTGAGACTTGCCCGTATTGAAAGCATTTACAAACGATAGTCATGTGATAGGATATGTCTTTGAAATGGTAGAAAAAGTTGTGGAAAAAGCATGAAATACTGTTTATCCTTAACCCTAAGAGAGCCGAATAAACCGAGCACATGTGTTCAATCCAGAAGTAAGAACCAAATAATTGTAGTTTCAATGTTGCTCTTGTCTTGAATGTCTTAGCAAAGCAACGGTGTAGATCAAAGACCACACTGCACGTTTTGTGCAGTTGTGCAGTCTGATCTTGATCTACGCTGACCGCAAAAGAAAGTATTGTCATGAAATGTGCCTTAAAGGTTAAGCTGCAGAATAAAAATTCGCTCTTCGGAGAGATCTAAACATATCGGACCATGAAGATCCAAGATCAGACCGCACGTTCTGTGCAGTCTGATCCTGATCTACACTGTCTGTTAAAAAAAAAAAAAAAAAAAAACACGAAAAACTTTGAGTCGCGCTAAGCAGCATTTTCCATCACCTTCAAAAATTCGAAAGTTTCTTCCTTAGGATCGCAAGAACACGGTATTGTTTAGTAACTGGTACCGACAAATCGATGGAACCAACCATCTATTTAGGCTCATTTATTGCAATATAGCTGAAATGTTGTTGAAAACGGCGTTAAACGTTGTGAAAACAAACGAAATGCTATCTCTCTCTCTCTCACTGTCTTTGACCAATGTTTCGACGATGGTTACGTGGGAAAGCCAGTGGCTTGGGAAGAATATTGTTTGAAGTACAGGTCAAAGAAAGTCTAGGAAAGCATGGAGGGTGCACTGGCCGCGGCGATAAACTGAAATGATGTTGAAAACGGCGTTAATTACCATACAAACAGAATGCTCTCTCTCCGTCTTGCTGATCAATGTTTCGGCGATGGTTATATCGAAGAGCAGCCAATGGCTTTGGAAGAATATTGTGCAGAGTACTGGTAAAAGAAACTCCAGGAAAGCATAGATATGTACACTAGTCGCCACGATATAACTGAAATCATGTTGAAAACGGCGTTAAACAGCATACAAACAAACAGAATTGCTCTCCCACCGTCTTGCCACTCGACACGTGGCATACGCCATTGGTGTTCCATAGCCACACAACATTTCAAAAGCCTCTGACAGCGCTGTCAACTTTTTTTAAAATCTTTACAAAACAACCCCAAGCTTAACCCTTATTCAGCTAAATAAGTAAAATGAAACTTTCAAGCCGATAGCAAAAACCCAAATTTTGCTATTTCAAAGGTAAGATATCTCATTTTCGGACAGTGTGGATCCAAGATCAGACTGCACGTTCTCTGCAGTCTGATCTTGATCTACACTGTCCGCAAAAGGTCAGTGAGTCGCGCTTAGCAGCCTAAGGATTAACAACCCTGAAGAAGAAGGCTTTTGAAAACACTGTGGGAAAAGGAGAACACGCTAATTACCAGCATTTTCTCCTTTTCCACACTGTTTTATTCTCTTCAAAAGACGCATCTCAGGATTTTCGTCCCTTTTACTTTGCGGTCTGCAAATACTTCCAGTTTGGACAAGTCTAAGATTTTGTGGTGTGGTAAAGAGTAAAGAGTGAATGAAATATTACATAGACCGAGCCATTTCTCAAAATTCAAAACAAACATTCGCTGGATGTGACATGTGCACTTTTTGTCCTTCCTCCCTCTGAAGTTTTATTTTCTTTGAAACAAATTTTGACATTACATTTTCTCACCATTTCTTAAACGATAAATTTGCAAAAACAACTACCTTGAAAAGAGGGGAAGTGTGTTAATATAGCTATAATGTTTAACCATTAGTGGGACGAGGTGACTTCAAATGTTACTGTTTTGTTAGTGCCCTTAGACTTTCGTAGAACAATTCCACACTTTTAAGGCCCTGATGAAACGGCTTTTGAAAACATTGTGGGAAAAGGAGAAAATGCTGGTAACCAGCATTTTCTCCTTTTCTCACAACGTTTTCTACCTCTTATGGCGCAAATTCCATCATCTGAGCCACATTTAATTTGTGGTCTGTTAAAGCTTTCAAAATGGACGAATCTAAACTTTGTCTGGTAAAATGTTGAAACTTTCCATTGTTTTGACAAAACTTAGGAGGAAGGCTTCTGTAAACAGTGTAGAAAAGAAGAATACGCTTCTAACCTGATTGACTGACTGACTGACTGATTGATTGATGGATTGAACCAACGATGATTTTTCACCGTTTTCAACACCATCTTAGTCTTACAGCATTGAACGTTTACTTATCCGTGTGCTTTCTGGATTTGATCAGTACTAAGCCAGGGACGAAGGGTTTTGTCCAAGAACACTCCCGTTAAATGGTAGACAACAGCCAGTTGCTCTGAAAGAGGATGATGCATTGTACCGTTAAAAACAAGTTAAGGGTGACATGACGGAATACCAATGTGACACAATACAAGTGACATAGGGCAAAAAATAAAGAAAGGACATCTTCGTAGTGCATCTTATTAGAATAGGTCGCAGCCTAGTATGGATCCATTCTGTCCAAAACCAGCTGAATAGTGAGGTAAAATGCTCTTTTGATATGCAGTAAATTTACAAATAGCTAAAAGTTTCGGTCCATATCAGCCTGCACGGACTGCAAACACGACATCGCAGGCTGACATGGGTTAATGCTTATTTTAACGTTTTAGAAGGTTTTTTAAGTCCTCAAGTGGTATCTATAGGTTGTCCAAGTAAGCGGTAGGCAAACTTACCCTAAAACTATAAATGATGATCTAAAACATATGACCGACACTCTGGCAAATGGGGTTTAATGCATCTCCGGGATGCATTTTAACCAGCAGATCATCATGTAATTATGGATCCATAAGATCAAACTGATTCAACAACCGACTGCATTATAAGATAGTCTGGTCCTTTGACATGCAGAATATTGACCAATGGCAAAAAGTATCGACCCACATCAACCTGCGCAGTCTGCGTAGGTTGACCTGAGTCGATACTTTTTGCAGATGCCGAGACCCGGAAGCTCAGTCGGCAGCGTACAGGACTTGAGAACAGCGGGTCGCTGCTTCGTTTCCCGGCTCGGCCAATTTCTTTCCGAGGATTGATGATACTCAGTGCGACAGGATTCATTCCTCTCTCACCATTGACCATTGTTTCGACGATGGTTATGTGGAAAAGAAGCCAGTGGCTTGGAAAGAATATTGTGCTTAGTACTCGTTAAAGAAACTCCAGGAAAGCATCGATAGGTACACTGGCCGCCGCGATATAACTGAAATAATGTTGAAAACGGCGTAAGATCAATCAATAGTCGATGCTCTTTGCAGATGCAATAAACTCCCTTTTCACAGGGCACGGCTTAGTGTGTACTTTCGAAATGGCATACTCAAGACAACGTTAATGAAAACCCACAACATAGGTTTAAGTGAGAAGCAAAAGAAAGATTTCTCACCCTTTAGGAAACTACAGAATTTAAAACTGATTCAAACTGAAAGCGACTAAATTCAGCCTTTGGCTGCTAAGTGCTACTCACTGACGTTTTGCGGACAGTGTAGATCAACATCATACTGCACAGAACGTGCAGTCTGATCTTGGATCTACACTGTCCGATAAGGAGTTTTTTTTCTTTTGCTAAAACAATAAGATTGAAATAGCACTAAGCTGGTTTTAACTATCGGTTTGAAGATTTCATTTCACTTATTTAGCAGGATAAGGGTTAACCCTTTACCACACAATCACGGGTTTTAACGACCCTAAAGAAGAAGCCTTTTGAAAACATTGTGGGAAAAGGAGAAAATGCTGGTAACCAGCATTTTCTCCTTTTCCCACAATGTTTTCTAACCATTCCAAAACAATTTCAATTTTGAGCCACATTTATTTTGTCGTCTGCAAATGCTTTCAATTTGGACTGTTCTAAAATTTTGTCGTTTGGTAAAGAGTTAAATGGGACTCAAGTAATGATACTCGTCATTCCAGCAAGGTTTTCAAAAACTCTCTTCCTCAGGTTAGTTAAATCGCGGGATAGTTTTGTAAAGGGTTGACCCCCAAAATGGTCCCCCTTATCCGCACGTCGGCCTGCAAGTGTTGGAAGGGATATATGAGACGGTTGAGAATTAGGTTATGTTGCAATAAAAACGCCCCCCTCTGTATGTCAGCTTGTACATAAAACGATTTTCTCAGACGTTAGTTCAAAGGGATCGTGTTCTGTTGGCAAATTTGACGGTAGATTTAAAAGGCCAAAAATGGGTGCATTTTACACCCTTAACTCTAGACCTGTCGACAAATATTTTAAACTCCTTCAAATTGAAAGCAATTGCAGACGAAATGAAACTGTGGCTCAAATGATGGATGTTTTTTCCTTCGAAAGGATCGAAACGATTCAGGGAAAAAGAGAAAATGCTGAAAACAATAAAAGGAGTAGAAAGAAATTGATAATATTCCAGTGTAAAGTTTTGATAAACATCTGATTATTCCACTTTAACACTGTTTCCAAAAGAGTTCTACTTTTTCACAACCACCAAATCACCTATCATGTTTGTTCCCATAGTTTTAACCCTTCCAGCGCCATTGGCGAAAAATAAGGACTTCTACAGGCGATCCAGATCACAGAACGTACAACCTGGGTCATTATTCACCAACCATTCTTACGAACGTTCAGATTAGTCTCATTCTCCAAGATTGTTTAGCCAATCAGAAGTTGTGTTACTTTCAAATTTGGACAATTCTAGAGAATAAGACTAAGAATATTCTTAAGAATGGTTTGTGAATACGGACCCTGACCTTGAATATTATTTCCGTCCGCTTGATTAGTCAAGCCTATAAAAGAAAAACTTGTCCAAGTTTCAGCTGGTTGTATTTTCAGCAGTCGAACGATGTCGAGTTTATAAATGAGTCATGCTCTGTGAAGTGGAGGTTTAATGCATCTGCAAAAAAGTATCGACAAATGACAACCTGTGCATTCCGCGCAGGCTGACGTGGGTCGAAACGTTTCGCTATTTGTAAATTTTCTGAATGTCCAAGAACCATTTTACCTCTTGATTCAGACAGAAGTTAGAAAAATGGATTTCATGGATCCACAACAGGGGCGTAGCTAGCCCAGAAAATAAAGTGTACGCAAAAGTACCCGAGGCGGGAAGTGCCGAGAGAAAGAAGGAGGATTTCACAGGAGGGTCTGAGGGGTCTCTCCCAAGAAAATTTTTGAATTGTAGAATTTGTTTAGTGGGTGGCCTCTGATGACGTTTTATGGCACATGTGTCTTCTTTGCAAAGTGTACGCAAGTGCGTTTTTGCGTACAGGCTGCTACGCCCCTGCATAATTATATCATGACTTGCTTGGTATAATGATATATTACGGAGGCGCATTAAACCCATTTTTCCAGATGGCTGCTCATATTTTTGACTGCTGCAATAGTTACTGTACTAGTACCACAATGCTCATGCCATTTGAGACTTTCAAACTGTTGAGTGGTGAGATTGGAATAACTCCTGTCACAATAGATACCTTTCTTTAAGTGCGGAGAGCACTTGAGCTAGTCCATAATTCGAACATGCAACTGTTAACTACTTGTTAACAAGCCATTTTGGTTATTTTAGAGTCAACAAAATCGGGGCCAAAGCACTTCATTATTCTGAAACCTGCTCAAACCTGCGATACACTCCCTTTCTTCTAAATCATATAATGTTCTCCGAGCAAGCAAGAAATTTTTCTGGTAAATCCAGAAAAATCTAAAAATGAGCAATTTTTTCATTTGTCAAAGTGATTTCTTGCTACAATGATTTTAAAGACTCTCCTGTCTCCAGAAGATGTGTTTGAAAACCATTTATCTGAGACAAAGTTTCATTGGAATGACCGACTAAAAGCGGTGCTAAAAAAGAAACACATCACGTGAGAAATGCACTATCAGACACTTAAAGTGCCAGGGTTTGGGAACGATTGATGTGTCTAATATGGCTTTCATAAAGTGCGATATGGATATTTTAAAGATATTTGGTCTTTGCTCGTTTTTTCTTTTGCATTGAAATACTAGAATCAGATTGGTTTCTTCTCTTTTTCATGCATTAGTCCATATTAGAAAAAAAAAA
This sequence comes from Tridacna gigas, assembly GCA_945859785.2. Lineage (NCBI taxonomy): Eukaryota > Metazoa > Mollusca > Bivalvia > Cardiida > Cardiidae > Tridacna > Tridacna gigas. Next base: position 35,182,796 of record OX244040.2, on the reverse strand, counting down.
ACGTACCATTCGCCGTCTGTTCGTGGGGTGGTTATATGATTTCAGGGTTGCGCTGGGTGTTTAGGAAACTTTAAGGAATGCAATGCTTTAAACATGATTGTCTTTTAATATTGTGTAAAAGTTAGCCAAGGTCTTCACAAACCACACCTAGAGAAAAAAAAAAGCATATGCTATTTTTGTCATGTGGACTTCTGAAAATCTCGACCTCTCCCTTAAAGACACCGGAAAAAACGTTGAACTGATTTGCCTTGTTTGTTTGTTTGTTTAGTATTTAATGCCGTTTTCAGAATTACTTTAGTCATATCAAGGTGGCCAGTGCACCGTTCCACGCATTCCTTTAGCATCGCACAATACTTTTCCCAAACCATTTGCTTCTTTCTAACCAAAATATCGTCGGATCTTCGAATTTGTGTATTTGGAGGTGAAAACATTACGACTATCTCTCGATCTACTATTTTGATATGATTTACGGCTGAATTTATAATAATAACATATTCAATGATAACCTTTTAAACGGTGTCAAAAATATACAATAAAACTTATAACCATAAACTTATAATCATTTTTATCTCCATTCATCAGATTATTTTACGTTACATTTTTGTTCCAACGGCATGTCATTATGACTAAGGGACCCGCCCGTTGACCCATCCGTGGATGTGTGGCTTTATTTTCCTTTCCGCTTTTCTCTTGTTTTTGCTCATTCCCATTTGAAGTCATGTTCTGACCTTGACAATGCAATGAAATATTTTAATTTTCCTTTTTTTCTAGTGAAAGGATTTGACATTTCTTGACATTACTTGACTATAAACAGAGGTATTTCGAAACCGGCTGGTTGCTTTGTATAGAGTAGGCCTGTGCTGTGGTGAGCTTAACCTTAGGCTGCTAAGCGCAACTCACTGACCTTTTGCGGACAGAGTAGATCAAGATCAGACTGCACAGAACGTGCAGTCTGACCTTTGATCTACATTGTCCGATATGGAGGTATCTTTCCTCAAAAAATACCTTTGAAGTAGAAAAATTTGGGGTTTTACTATTGGCTTGAAATCTTCATTTCTTTTAGTTAGCAGGATAAGGGTTGACAGCTGCCTTTGATAAGACTTGTCCCGTTCGACCCTACTATACGTTTCATATTTTAATGGTGCCTATTAAAAACGCGATTGAAAATGTAGGAAAAGCAGAAAATGCTGGTAGCCATAATTTTATCCGTTTCCAACAATATTTTCTACCTTTTCAAAGATAAATCCAACAATTTGAGCCACACTGATTTGATTCTTCCTGTGTAATTTCTTTGAAAGTAAAGAAAATTGAGGCTTAATGGAAATGGGCACACCTACAACAAGACCAATCGAAAGATCAGGGACAAAATTAATTAGGCCTACAATGGTATGAGCTAGACTGTGTGAAAAGGGGGCTTAATGCTTCTACAAAAAGTATCGGTCCTAGTCAGCCTGCACAGGCTGCCCTTGGCAGAAACGTCTTGCTGTTGGTCAATTTTCCGCATGTCCAAAGACCAGTTCACCGTATGATTCAGTCGGTTGTTAGACGAAATGGACTCCATGGATCCATAGTCATGTGATGACTTGCTTGGTATCATGTATCTTGGAGATACATTAAGCCCCCTTTTGCCAGAGCATGGCTCATATATATATTTTTTTTCTCTATTGTGTGTGAACTAGGCCAGTAGACGGTTGTTATGACTAAACTTGTTACGATACACGAATGTAAATGAGTACGAATTGTAATTGTGCATGATCATTTGTTGGCTGCCATCCCATAAACTAAATTATCTGTAACGATTTTTCAGATGTATCATGTAAACGTATACATTTCGATTCGATTGACAGGTCCTTTACGCCTCTAAGAGCTCCCAACATTTTTTAACTGATATCACGGCAACTTCTTAACCCTTTACCGCACAATGCCGCTTTTTGACGCCCCTGGGAAAGAAGCCTTTTGAAAACATTGTGGGAAAAGGAGAAAATGCTGGTAACCAGCATTTTCTCCTTTTCCCACAATGTTTTCTACCCTATCAAAGAAAAATTGCGCCATTTGAGCCACACTGAAATTGTCGTCTGCAAATGCTTTGAATTTGGACATGGCTAAAATTTTGTCGTGTGGTAAAGGGTTAATTTGTCATGCATTTTCACGGGTTTCGCTAGCTTTTGGCTTGTACTCTGATGTGTCTTGCACAAGGACACACTCAAGATCACAGACAAGGTTCCTTGGATGAGGATCGAATCAAGGACCTTTTACTTATCAAACAACTTAAAATTCAGGCAGGTCTCATATAATAATTGTGTGTGCATGAGTATAACGTGAGGCGTGGTGTTCAAAGTTTAATGACAGTTTAAACGTAAATCATTTTTTTTGCTAGAAAACTGGACAATTGGAAACAAGAAACAAAAAGTTAGACGGCGTAAAAGGTACTGAGTATGGATGATGAATTTCCTTTGTGGTTCGGTATGTTCGGAGAAAAAATGTAAAGTAACGTCGTCATCAATTGCCTCTTTTTCCTTACTGTACTGCATATTGTTGAAAAGAGAACTGTTTAATTATGAGTTTCGCTCTGTGAAAGGGGGCTTAACGCATCTGCAAAAAGTATCAATCCTGGTCAGCCTGCACAGTCCGCGCAGGCTTACCTGGGCCGAAACTTTTTGCTTTTTATAAATATTCTGCATGTCAAAGAACCACTCTAGCTCATGATTCAGTCGGTTGTTTTGACAAAATGGAATTTATAGATCCATAATTGTTTGATGACTTGCTTGGTATCATGAATCACAGAGATGCTTTAAGCCCCATTTTGCCAGAGCATGGCTCAATTATATATTTCAGTGTTAAACAATCCAAATCATTGCTGAAAAAAGGGCGTATTGCTGCTAACAATGATGTCTCTGAAAATACATGCAGACAAACAGTAATGGGGTATATGGTAACGCTAAAAGAAATATCGAATGACGATTTGAGCCATGCTCGCGAAAATGGGGCTTAATGCATCTGCAAAAAGTATCGACCATGTCAGCCTGTGCAGTCTGGGAAGGCTGACATGGGTTGAAACGTTTTGCCATTGGTCAGTTTTCTGCATTGCAAAGGACCATCCCACCTCCAGATCCAGTCCATTGTTAGAAAAAATGGGTTTTTAGTCACGTGATGACTTGCTTGGTGTAATGCAACACGGAGACACATTAACAAGCCCTGGTTTTCACGTGTCTGCAGTACAAGTCTTTTGAAAACACTGTGGGAAAAGGAGAAATTGCTCGTAACGAGCAATTTCTCCTTTTCCCACAGTTTTTTCTACCCTTTTGGAGAACTTTCTGTCATTTTCATCAAATTTAGAATTGTCGTCTGCAAACTCTTTCAATTTGGACCAGTCTAAAATTTATCGTTTGGGAAAGGGTTAAGCCTCTTTTGCCAGAGCATGGCTCTTTCATATTGATGTCATGAATATTCCCGCAAATGGGCCTGCACGGGCCCGCCGAATGAAATTGTCCACATTTTTTATCAATCGCAAATTACTGTTTTTTCATTCAGGTATAATACCAAGAAGTAGGTGAAAAGCCAGCGTTCTCAGTTACGCCGAAAACTGTACAGCAGTAGCCGAATAACGCGGCTTTGGTGCCGGTCCACATCATTGCGTAAAAGATGGATCTGAGCCATGCTCTGGCAAAAAGGGGCTTAATGCATCTCCGTGATGCATTACACCAAGCAAGTCATAACTGTTTCATACACCCTGAAATCCATTTTGTATAACAGCCTACTGAATTACGAGGTACACTGGTCCTTTGACATGCAGAAAATTGACCAAAAAGTTTCGGGCCAGGTCAGCCTGTGCGGGCTGACCTGAGTAATACTTTTTGCAAATGCATTAAGCCCCCTTTTCACAGAGCATGGCTCATCTCTTTGTGACGTGGACTAACTCTTTACCAAACTGTCCCGACTTTTTTACGTCCCTGAGGGGGAGACTTGTGAAAACATCGTGGGAAACGGAGAAAATGCTGGTAACCTGCATTTTCTCTTTTCCCCAAAATGCTTATTATCCTGTTAGAGACAAATCTTGTCATATGAGTCATGTTCGATGAATTATGTTGTCTACAAATGCTTCAGTCTGGAAGAGTATAAAATTGTGTTGTTTGGTGAAGTGTTTTAACCTTAAACGTTAATAAAAAATAAAATAAAACGTTGTAAGCCCAATTTCAAGATTGATTTTTTTCCAAAGAAGACAGCATAGGTCAAAGATCAGACTGCACCTTTTGTGCAGTTTGATCTTGATCTACGCAAAGCTTCTCATTGTTGTGAAAGGCGCTTTAGACAAATTGTTTGACACTTTTAACGCATAAATTTAATCATGCAATTGTGAAAGTTCAAACTACTAGACAGGAATTGGTCGTAGCATTTAAATGGTGTCCCCTTGGTAATATATTGTAAGATAGCATTAGTAAGCACTAAATCGTCATGACATTTGTTGAATTGCGCAACTTAAATGAACATATCCTTAACCCTTTTCTGTGCAGTATTTCTCCCTTTACAACGGTATGTTCATTTGTACTCATTTTTACTTTTCCTTTTTTTTTTTGTCTAATTCTGTTTTTTGTTTGATATCGATATTTCACCATGATGCTCAATAGAATTCAGTTCCAAATCTGTTTCAGATGGTAATTGGAAAGCAAGAGAAAAATTATTTGAGCCACGTTCTGGTAAAAGGGGGCTTAATGCACTCCCGTGAAGCATGATACCAAGCAAGTCATCACATGATCATGAATCCATAAAGTCCATTTTATCTAATTACTGACTGAATCATGAAGTAGAATGGTCCTTTGACATACAGAAAATTGACCAATAGCGAAAAGTTTCGGCTCAGGTCCTGAGTCGAAACTTTTCGCAGATGCATTAAGACCCTTTCCACAGAGCATGTCACATTTACGTGCATTTCAAGAGATTTTTTTTCCAGATTTTTTTCTATTAATTCTTTTTCTACCAACGGCAGCTTAAATGGCATTTTTGGTCAGTGTAGATCAAGATCAGGCCGCAAAGTCTGAGAACATGCAATTTGACCTTGGACCTACACCGTGCTCTACCTAATGATGTACTTTGACCAAGAGTCATCCTTAATAGCAGTTGAAATCTTCTATAAAGACATCGAAAAAAATCGAATTTACTTTGTTGGCAGCAAAAAGAGTTTATGAAATTCAATTCACCTTTAACCGTTCATTCCCAAGTTTAAACGAATCTTAAGAAGAAAAAAGTTTGAAAAAACTGTGGGAAAAGGAGAAAATGCTGGTTACCAGCATTTTCTCCTTTTCTCACAATAGTTTCTTTTCTTCTGAATACATATTACGTTGTTTGAGTCACATTCAGTCCGTTGTCTGCAGTATGCTTTCAAAATAAATAAGTCTACGTTTTGTAGCTTTCTAAAAAATAAATGAAAGAGATACTCGCCGTGTGATTATTTACATTATGTCATAAGAACGACATTAATCGTACACGTACTATTCATCAAATCCAATAGTTTTTTTTTTATTCCTTGAGCAAACTTAACCCTTCATCATGCAAACCAAAAATGGATATATATATATAGACAGAGAGAGAGAAAGAGATAGATTTTTATTCAACTTGTCCATAGTTTTGTGAATTTGCATAATACTGACACTTATATTGTATGCAGATCAAAGTGCTGACAGTGTGGAAAAAATGAAATACTTCCAAATGTGCTTAAAGTTTTGGCCGAGTGTGTTGATCAAGACGAAACTCAGATTCCTCCGTGTCTCCTCTAGATCTAAATTGTTTGTCAAAGTTTCAAGGTCGCAAAAAGCATAGTATAGCACTTTATCAAATAATCCAGTGCTTTTACGAACTATAGGAAAGAAACTCTGAAAACTTGGTTTGAAAGAAGAAAATGTTGGTAGCCAGCATTTTCTTCTTTTTCGATGATGACTTAAATCCTTTTATAAGCGCACCAATTCATTTTAGCTACAGTTAATTTGTTATGTGCAAATGCTTTCAGTATGGACGTGTCTAAACCTCTGTTGTCTTGTGAAGAAATTTATAAAGCGAAATGGATTGTACCATTTGGACGAAAGCCTGTAAAAACCTTCTGTGAAACGATGGAAGTCTGATAACAAACATTTTCTTTTTTTCCCATAACGTTTTCTTCCCTTTCGAAGACAAAATCCCATGATTTCCTATCATTTAACCCATATTCAGTGGTCGTCCGTGAATGCTTTTAATGACTGTAAACGTTCTGTGATGTCCAATATGGCATCTATTGTCGCGCTGAGCGTGGTAAGGGTACGAAAGAAGTGATAAATTTTATCGTATCTTTATTACAAATCTTCCATTCAAATACGAACTGTTATTTGTATACGGAGTTCATTCATATATTTAATCCGTCCTCTCATGGGGGCTTTTCTAAATATAGTCAATTATGAAGATAGAAAATAAATCGTACAAACAAGTTTTATTGTCGCAGAGATTTCATTTTTGCAAGGGGATGTTCAAAATGTTCAGCTGTATTATTTCAAAGTATTGGTGACAAAAGTATCTCTAGCAAAGTGCGTAGATTTAGATAAGGCTGTTCAGAAAGTTTAGTCTAATTTTTTTTTAATCGAAGCTGTCTGCTTTTAATCGAAGCTGTCTGCTTACTGATTAAAAAAAAAAAAAGACCAAAACGTCTCTTTGAATGCAATGGAAGTTTATCATGTATGTTGAAGGCCAGATAGGAATTTAGCTATATACCATTTCATTAGTGAATTTAAGACCTTCAGTGTTTAGTTTCCAAAAATTTAGAGAAATCAAGTAGAAAATTGAATGAAACTATCGGAATAGCCTTTTATTCTCGAATGATTAAGGTTTTGTGGCACAGGCTAAATACTATAATCGGTAATCACATTCCTTCGATCTTCTTGAACTGTTGTCTTACATAATTAATTGATCTCAGGTTTGCATTTATTAACGTATTAGATGCGAATAAGAGACAAAAGCAACATTAAGATCAAAATATGAAAGATAATTAACTATTTTGGGGGAAGTCATATAGTTGCATTCTTTACGTTACTATTACTTGTATTCCTGAGAGTATCTGTAAACATAAAAACACGTCTGAGCAAAGAGGAAAATTTGATAAACTTTTGGATAATTATGGTAACCAGCATTTTCTCCTCTTCCCGGAATGTTTTCCACCTTCCATAGACAAACTCTATCATTTGAGCCACAATGGACTTGTCGTGTGCAAACGCTGTAGATACTGATAAGTCAAACATTTTTACGTCTGGTAAAAACGATTTCCGTTCCGGGCGTGCAGACTCATTGGATTTTCGTCAAATTGCTGTGTAAAAACATGACTCACTCACTCTTTACCTGACGACGAAGTTGCACATTGGTCTATATTAAAGATATTGACTGGCGACTGAGTTATTGTAAAAGGATTGAATTGTTCTTTTAAAGTGAAGAAAAACACTAAACATTGTGGAAAAAGGGGTAAATTTTGTTTATCCATAGGCCACTGAAGCTGCATATACGATAAAGAGGCGATGCACCAATGTGCTATTTTTAGTAACGAAGTTCGATGATCGACTAATAAAAATGTCGGTGTTTCTTGATAGACAAATGAAGCTTCAAGGGCCTGTGGTTTATCGGCAATTTAATATATTTTCCTAAATTGTTTTCCAAAAGAGCTTTTTTCTTAGAGCCATGAGATAGTTTGGTACAAAAAGGCGAAAGTTGTGAACTATAATCAAGCAGATATAAATATGAAGGGATGTTTTTCGGTTAACTCCTTACCAAAAGACAAAAATCTCACTCTTACAGTTTGTAAGCATTTGCAGAAGACAAATTCAGTGTTAATTCAATTATGAAAGTTGTCTTTGAAGAAGAAGAAGAAGAAAACATTGAGGGAAAAAAGACAAAAAAACTGTTTTCAAAAACCTGTTTTTTCCTCCAGATCGCTAATTTGCAGACGACTAATTAATTGTGGCTCAAATGATTGGATTTGTTTCTGAAACGTTAAAAAACATCGTGGGAAAAGGAGAAAATGCTGGTTTCCTGCATTTTCTCCTTTTCCCACAATGTTTTCAAAAGTTTGATTTTCTAGGGGCGTTAGAACTCGGCGTTAAAACCCGGTATTGTGTGGTAATGGGATAATAATGTGGCTCATGTATTAGTGGCTAACGTATGGTCCCTAAAAGTGGTAAATGGAGAAAATGCGGGTTACCAGCCGTTTCTCCCTTTTCCCACAATGAATTTAAACCCATCTTTCCTAGGGCTATTAACCGTATACCAAATAATCTCGAGTTTAAACGACACTGAGAAGAAGGGCTTTCGATAACATGCTGGACAAAAGGAGAATCTGTTGGTGATCAACATTTTCTCCTTTCTCCCACCATGTTTTCTCTCCTCTCAAAGGCAAATTTTATCATTTCAACCTCATTTGATTTGTTGTTTGCAAATGCTTTCAGTTTGGACGGTCTAAAATTTTGACGTCTGGTACACACGGGATAGTTTGGTAAAGGGTTGCTGCAGGGGATTGCTCTGCTTCCAGACATGAAAAAGACAAATAAACAACTATATATTTAGTAGACCGAATTTATCGATAGCTAGGGAAAATTGACAGTTAGCTTTCAGCCGAACTGATCAGCAGACTGATATCGAGGCAGACACTGATAGACTGATACACGATATCTCATATCAAACCACCGCTTTTTTTCACAATTTTATATACAAAATTAGGGTAAAATTATTACGTAAAGGTAATCCCGTCTACAGAAATGAACTCGTCGAATTGTCTTTATCTTCTTTAGATAAAACGACCAGTGTTTTCAGCTTAGCTGAATAAGCTGGCTTTTGACCTACTTCTTGGTACTGATAAAGAATGAATGGATGGCAATTGACGATTGGTCAAAAATGTGCACATGTTTATTCGGCACACCACTGCTGGCATATTTGCTCATACATTTTTATAAAACCACTATTAGCAAACGATGTTACTGCTAATCGGTACCCCCGGGGCCTTGATTCATACCACAGCAAAATAATGTTGTAGAGAATGATTCTTTTCTTTCGCTGTTTGGAAATTTAATATTTTTATAAGCGTTACCAAATAACCCGTTTACTTTTCAACAAATTGAAGAAAAAAAAAAAAAAAAAAAAAAAAAAAAACAGTGAGGAAAAAAGAGGCAATTGCTCGCGAGGTTAGTACTTTTCATTATTTTACTTTATATTGAGCCACAAAAGAGTTTCAATATTCATATTCCAGTATCTCTTAAGCCGTCTATGTTTTTTATAAAAAGATATTTCTTGTTTCTAAATTTTTTGAGAAAAAAAAAAATGATAGGATCAATTTCTACTAGTGTCGAGTATTCACTGTAACTGAGCTCGGCCCTTGGTACAAGGGATTTAATACATCTCCCTAGTGCGCACAATACTCTTTCCAAGCAACTGGCTGCTTCCCCAGATAACCATCGTCGAAACAACGATCAAAGAGGAATGAGTCCTGTCGCAATGACTATCATCAATCCTCGGAAAGAATTGGTCGAGCTGGGGTCGAACCAGCGACCAACTGTTCTCAAATCCTGTTCACTACCGACTGAGCTAACGGGGCTCCGCCCATTTTGTCTAAAAACCGGCTAAGCTATGAGGTTCAGGGGTCCTTTGACATGCAGAAAATCTACAAATAGCAAAAAGTTTTGACCCATGTCAGCCTGCGCGGACTGACATGGGTCAATACTTTTTGCAAATGTACTAAATCAGCTTTTAACAGAGGATGACTTGTATCTTTTTTGATCGCTTACAAAAACATAAGAGTTAAAATTCAAATTAAATTTATTTTTCTTCTGAAACATCTTTGCAGCAGGCAACTGTGAAAATTTCCTTGTAAAATAAGGATGAGATAAACCTGAGTAAAGGTTTAGTATAATTGAGCCGCGCTCTGTGAAAAGTGGGCTTAATGCATTTGCGAAAAGTATCGACCCGGCTCAGCCTGCGCAGTCCGCGCAGGCTGACCTGGCCCGAAACTTATCGTTATTGGTCAATTTTCTGTATGTCCAAGGACCAGTGTACCCAATGAATCAGTCTGTTGTTACACAAAATGGAATTTATTGATCCATAATTATGTGATGGCTCGCTTGGTATTATGGATCACAGAGATGCATTAACGCCTCTTTTGCCAGAGCACGGCTCAATTATGAATATGATTACACGAAAACAATGTGGCAAGAAGAAAAAATTGAGCATCATCATCAATGCCTCTCCGATTCCTTACAATGTTTGCAAAGGTGCTGTGTCGTGAGCTTGGAAAAGTTCTTGATCAGAGTATCATAGTTCGATCCTCGCTGGCGAATCATGGGAGAAGGCACTCTAAGGACAGGGCGCTGGGACTCAGTTGTTGTTGTTGGTTGTTTTGGGGTTTAACGCCACTTTAACAGCTAAGGTCATATCATGGCGGTCGGTGACGCACATGTGTTTCCTGGCTTTCTCACACCAGTACTAACACAACTTTCTTTCCAAAGCCACCGACTACTTTTCTCACATGCTTCAGCAGAGGTGAGAGGCGAAAATACGCCGGAAAGAAAGTTCGCCTCAACCGGGTATCGAACTCACAACCACCAGGTCATGAGTCCGACACGCTCACCACTGAGCCACCCAGGCGGGCTGGGACTCAGTAATGACATGACTGAATCACCTGTCGTGTTTACTTGACTTAGATATTGATGAGAGCGGCGTTAAACACCAACCAACCGACCGACCGACCGATCGACCGACCGACCGACCAACCAACCAACTAACCAACCAACCAACCAACTAAACAAACAAACAAACAAAACTGGAAATGTATTACAGAAAAAAAAAGTTTATATTACATCCTTATCTTTGGCAGAAGACTTTGAAACAATTCTTGTAAGGTATCGGTTAGCAACAAGAAGTAGACTAGCTTAGTCGTAATGAAAATGCTGCTGAATAAATGAAACGCAAATTTCTACTCAATATTAAAAGCCTAAACATTGCGGTTTCAAAGCTGATTTCATCTGAAAGAAAATACCGTATCGGACAGTGTAGATCAAAGATCAGACTGCACGTTCTGTGCAGTCTGATCTTGATCTACACTGTCCGCAAAAGGTCATTGAGTCGCGATTAGCAGCTTAAGGGTTAACCATTCGAGCAAAAGGAGAAACTACTCAGAAAAAAAATAAATTTTCAATTTATCGCAGTGTTTTCAAAAGTTATCTTCTGTAAGACATTTAAGAAGTCGTCTACAGGGGGTTACGTTTCAAGAAGTAAAAAACATTTAACTATTGTTGTGGTTACATTTTGCATGGTAAACCTAACACATACTATACACTGATTTTACATTTAACTCTCTCTGCCAAACAATCCCAAAAAAGGTAAAAGACTTTTGAAAACATTTTGGGTAAAGGAGAAAATGCCGGCAACTGAAATGTGACCCTAAGTCAATCTGATCTTAATTTACACGGCCCACAAAGGTGCACTGAGTTGAGCTTAGCTGCAGGAGGGTTAATCGATAAAATGATTATTATAACCGACTACCACTTATTCGCCAGTTTTAACGACCCTGGGAAATTAGACTTTTGAACACATTGTGGAAAAAGGAAAAACTCCAGGTAACAAGCATTTTATCCTTTTTCCATAATGTTTTCTAACCTTTCAGACACAAATTAAAGCATCTAAGCCACATTTAATTTGTCGTCTGCAAATGGTTTTTATTTCCACCATGGTAAAATGTTACGGTGGAAGAAAAGAGCCTAATTGCAATTTTGAGACCATTTTGATGAGACTGTCTTCCAAAATATCACATGATGTAGATCAAAGATCAGGCTGCATGTTCTGCCTATTCTGATCTTGAAATAAAGCGTGAAAGCTTGCAAATCTCGTTTTAATATACCGAACACGAACCATGGAAAGCGTTCAGTCTTTACCACACATCAAAACTTTGGACTTGCCAGTATTGAAAGCTGTTGCAGACGACAAAACAAATGTGACTCAAAATTGAAAATTGTCACTGGGAGGGCATAAAAAATTGTAGGAAGAAGAGAAACTGCTGGTTACTAGTATTTTCTTCTTTTCCCACAATGTTTTCAAAAGCCTGCTTCTTCAGGTTGAAACTCGAATTGTGTGGAAAAGGGTTAAATCTTAGGCTGCTAAGCGCACTCACTGAACTACTGCGGACAGTGTAGATCAAGATCAGATTGCACATAACGTGCAGTCTGATCTTTGACCTACACTTTCCGATAAGGAAATGTTTTTCTCCAAAAATAAAGTTTGAAGAGGGACCATTCGGGTTTTTACCAATCGGCTTGAAAGTTTTATCTAACTTATTTAGCAGGATAAGGGTTAAACCTTAGGCTGCTAAACGCGACTTACTGGCCTTTTGCGGACAGTGTAGATCAAGATCAGACTGCACAAAACGTGCAGTCTGATCTTGGATCTTCACTTTCCGATATGGAGATATTTTTTTCCCAAAAAATACCTATGAAATAGCAAAACTTAGGTTTTTACGATCGACTTGAAAGTTTCGTTTCATTTATATAGCAGGATAAGGGTTAATGCATCCTAAATTGTGTTATATCACTTAATCCTTTACTCAACTATCGGGAGTCTTCACATACACAGGTGAAGAAAATCATATATATAAAAAAAAATTCGTGAGAAAAGGAAAGTTTGTTTTGGAATAAGCGTTTTCTCCTTTTTTTTCCCCACAACGTTTTCTCTGCCCTTTCAAAGACGAATCCAAACATCTGTGCCCCATTTACCTTGTCGTCTGCAAATGCTTTCAGTTTTGACGAGTCTAAAATTTTCGTTGTCTGATAAAAGAGTCGCGACATGAACAGTTGGTTGTTTTTCCTCTCCACCTGGTTTTTATCAAGCTTCTCCGATTCCACCCGATGCGTGTGTCTATGTTTTCTTTTTTTTTTCGTCGGCGTGATTTTTTTACCATACTGCAGTCAAAACGTACGTTTTGCACTTCGGGTGAAAATTAATCGCCCTTGATGAGGTTACCAGACGTCAGTGTAGACTGGCAGGTATGTCTCAATTTCTACAGCCTCGATATACTGCACCCTGTTTGATAAAACTTTGCAGGATTATTTGTATGTAGATTCCTCTTCTTCCTCCTCCTCATCATCACCATTGCCATTCATCAGCCCACATTTGCCACTGCCAATTATAAATTTGAATGGCGCTCTGGGAAAATGGGGTTTCACGTTTCTTTGTAATGCATCATAGGTAGAATGGTCCTTTGACATGCAGAAAATTGACTGAAAGCAAAAAGTATCGACCCATGTCAGCCTGCGCGGACTGCGCAGGCTGATATGGGTCGATACTTTTTGCAGATGCATTAAGCAACCTTTTTATAGAGCGCAGCTTAATAAATTTGAACAGCGCTCTACAAAAGAAATTGAGGTTTCATGCATCTTCATAATACCTAATACGAGGCAAGTCGCCGCATAATTTAACGGTCCACTTTGTCTAAAAACCGGCCATGCCATGAGGTAGAATGACCCTTTGACATTCAGAAATTTTACCAGTGGCAAAAAGTATCGATTCAGGTGAGCCTGCGAGGACTGCACAGGCTGACGTGGGTCGATACTTGTTTTGCGGATGCATTAAACCCTCTATTCACAGAACAAGACTTAATCATTAATTTATTATTGTAGTGGTAGAAAAAAATCTTAAAAAGTGGCGACCTAGGGCAAAAAATTCTTATTGACACATTCTAATATATACATAAACCAAGCGAATGGATATTTTCAAGGCTTACAAAAAAGTGCCCGGAAACGTTTCATATCCAATGCTGATTCGGGTCGACAATTTCTGCAAAATTCTTACCTACTAAGTAGATCTAAAATCAGGCCAATGTTTAGTCTTGTAAGACAGTGGTGTAAAGATAGGGTGTCAGACTCTCACAGCAGAAGTTCTGGGCTAGAACCCTTTAATGAGCGGGTTAAATCTTTGGATACTTTGAATGATGACACAGTCTTTAACCCTATAGCACACAATCCTGAGTTTTAACGACGCTGAGGAAGAAGCTTTTTGTAAACATTGTGGGAAAAGGAGAAAATGCTGGTAACCAACGTTTTCTCCTTTTGCCCTATCAAGGACGAATTCCATCAAAAGCAACATTTAAATTGTCATCTGCAAAAGATTTGGACCAGTCTACATTTTTCTCGAATGGATAAAAGTCAAATTGATAAGACAGAGAGAGAGAGAGAGAGAGAGAGAGAGAGACAGACAGACAGACAGACAGACAGACAGACAACAAACAGTTCCTTCTGACGAAATTGCTTTGTCTTCTTTGTCCAAGTAAATAAAATTGGACGCATAGTAATTACGACAACCATGTAAGTTGTCTGCATCAACCAGCGAATTTCTCTTAACTTCGACGGAAGAAATGCTCTATCACGGCGGCAAAATGTGAGAGTATGTAAAGGTAAAATAGTTTTTCAAAAAAAAAAATACAAGAACGCTTTGAGGATAATGTTTTCTAACTAATGAGTTCGATAATTGATTTTATTCTGTTAAAAAAAAAAAAGTAGTGCACGATGGGTGGTTAGTTGTCAGCTTTCCCAGAACTTACGTTGTATTCTCTCGCACTGTGGCGGGCAGTTTTTTTTTTCTCGAAAACGTTATCTGGAACAGTTAATGTTTTGATTTACATTTCAAGCTTTGAAGATATTCAGAATTTCAGACTTTTGATTTACGGGATCTAACAGACGAATTTTAAAAGTGGTTTGAAGTGTTTTAACCCAGTCCCATAGAAATATAACTTTCAGTTAACTCTTTACTAAATGACAAAATTTTAGACATGTCAAAAATAAAAGTATTTGCAGACGACAAACTCAATGTGGCTAGAATGTTGAAAACGGGGCTTAATGCATCTGCAAAAAGTATCAACCCAGGTCAGTCTGCGCAGTCCGCGCAGGCTGACCTGGGCCCAAACTTTTCACTGTTGATCAATTTTTTGCATGGTAACCAGCATTTTTTTCCCTTTTCTCACAATGTATTCTACTATTCAAAGACAAATCCAATCATTTGAGCCACGTTCCATCTTTCTTCTGCAAACATTATCAATAAGGAAAATCTAACATTTTGTCTTCTGGTAAAGAGTTTACTCTCATACAGCACTGAGAGGGGTGGTACGAATTCTTGATCCTTTAGGCTGCTAAGCGCGACTCACTGACCTTTTGCGGACAGTGTAGATCAAGATCAGACTGCACAGAACGTGCAGTCTGATCTTTGATCTACACTGTCCGATACGGAGATATCTTTCGTCCAAAGATACCTTTGAAATAGGAAAATTAGGGTTTTTACTATTGGCTTGAAAGTTTCATATCTTTTACTTGGCAGGGTAAGGCTTAAGAGGCTGAGAGTTAAAATAGATTTTCAGATCCATTCAATACTAAGTGACACTACAGACTGTTGTTAAAACCACTTGTTGGATGGGTTAAATGTTTTTCGAACTCGACAGATTCCATTTATATCTTTATTTTATTTTCAAAAGTCTGGCGAAGTACTTCTTGCAAAGCTTGTGGCATACCAGAGTATGGCAAACCTCGGTATTTTTGTGTCAATGCGTCTGTTCATGGGTTTGTCTGCTGTTCATTCTCGCTTTTACCATATCCTCCTTTTTTTTCTGTGTTCCGTCTGTTTGACTAAGTAATTTCCGTCTCGTAAGGCCGAAATAGCATGAGTAAGTCTTCGATTTGTGCTTTCGATCTCCGTCCATCCGTCTGTCTGTCTGTCTGTCCGCTCTCTCTATCTGTCTGTCCGCTCTCTCTGTCTTTGTCTCTCTCATACCGAGAAGGTTAGCAATTTCATTAGTTTTGACGAGTGAGAAAGAACCTCGAAGTTCCTTTGCAAAACCTGTCACATTTTGGTGATATGAACGCGTGGTTATCTCTTTCACTACGAATGCTAGCTCAAATAGTTTTTTTTTTTTTTGCGACGGCGTAGATCAAGGTCAGACTGCACAAAACATGCAGTTTTATTCTTGATCTACACCGTCTGCTACTTGACGTTAAATGACGTCCAAAAGTGTCATAAATGGCAAATAAACAGTATTTACAGACCTTGAAAAATGGCGTACTTTTTTTGGTTGGAAGTGAAAGAGTAAAAATTCATTCATAAACTACTTGACAAGAAAAAACCCTTTGAGCAAAAATAGAGTAGTGGTCGTAATTTATTTGAGTTATGCTCTGTGAAAAGGGGCTTAATGCATCTGCAAAAAGTATCGACTCATGTCAGCCTGCGCAATTTGCGCAGGCTGACCTGAGTCGACATTTTTTGTTATTTTGTGAAATGCATGTACGACCAGGATCCATAGCACCCCATGATTCAGTCAGTTGCCAGACAAAATGGATTTTATGGATCCATACTGATTTATAGTTATGCGATGCCCTTCTTGGTACTATCGATCACGGAGATGCATTAAACTCCCATTTTAAAGAGTATGGCTCGTTTATGGGAGAATGCTCGAGGATTCGGGAACGTACAAGGTCAACCATTTCTACTACAATATGCCAATTAAAGAAAACTTGAGTACATAAACAGGAAATGGCCGCTTGTTTTTGGTATTTCATTGACTAGGGAAATACAAGCCCTTCAGCGAAAGGGACACGCCTATGTAACACGTGATAGTTTGGCGTTCTTGTAAATTTAAATTGAACTGTCAAAAATATTTTAAAAAAATTAGTAGAAGGATGGTTTAAAAGATTGCTTTATGTTATTTCATAAAGAACTGAAAATTGGACATGGATCGAGACTGTCTTTTTGCTTTTTCGCCTGCGATTCGACTTGCGGAAGTAGAAAACTGAATTAGTGGTCAAATCGAGGCTGATTGGGATGGTACCATGTAGGAAATGACATTTATAAATACTCTAACGTTACGCTCCCTCATAAGGAGGAACCGGAACTATTTAAATGAGGCGCCTCTAATATTGTTGAGGCGAGGGTGTCATGCTCTCGGAGGTCCCATACGGCAGGAAATATGTTTTATCGCCGAGTTTTTCATTGATGACAAATTTGTTGTTTACATTTGCGGTTTGACATCCCAGTGATGCTGGAAAAAAATGTGTCAACAAATATACAAAAAGTTTATAAATAGTAACTTGTTTTAAGAGCGAGTCTTGTCTTTCGTCAGAGTCATTTCCGCGGTCTCTATGTGGCTGTTTAGCTCCAACATGCCACTGTAATTTAGAGGTAATCTATAATATACCTTTTCTACATAAATAACATGTGCGTGATCTTATGCGTATGTTGCGCATTTTAATCCTTAACCTGCTAAATGATTTAATAAAACTTTTAAGCCGATAGTAAAACGTCGAATATTGCTACTTCAAAGTTACTTTTAGGGAAAATATCTCCTTATCGGACAGAGTAGATCCAAGATCAGACTGCACGTTCTGTGCAGTTTGATCTTGATCTACACTGACCGCAAAAGGTCAGTGAGTCGGGCTTAGCAGCCTAATGGTTAAGGCATGTAAAAGACTACTCTCAGGCCGAACTTGACTTCCTTAAGGACAGTTTCTCTTGTTTTGAAATTAAAAGTAAAAACAGGTACAGAAGAAACCAATCAATGGAACAACGATGACTAATTTTACCGTGAGAACATGCAGTCCAAAGTGTTGCTTCAATTTGTAGCAAACTGCTGAATTGGGGACTAGACGACAACTGTGAAATGAATGCAACAAGACCTGGAGTACCTTTCTCTGAACTGCGTGCGCACGAAGTTTGCGTACGCAGTTTAGGCAAGTAGGCATCAAATCTGAAATTAAGTTTCATTGAAATGCATAACTTTACGATTTGAGTATATATTTGCACGACTTTACGCCAGCTCATACCTTAAGTAAAGCATGGATCGTATGTGTGTATGGTCAACCCAAAAATAATTGCGTAAATCTAGGCAGTTTAGTGAAATGTACCCTTGGTTCGTGCCAGAGACTTTTTATACAAAACTGTCTTCAGTGTTTCCACCTTTTTTAATCTTTCGTCTAGCTTACTTATTCGTCACTATAAATAGACCCTAGTAAAGTAATTCCATTGTAAACTTACTATTGTAAAGAATGTAGAAATTTCATCAAACGAGAAAAATTATGAATACAAATTTTATACCTTGAGTCACATGATTTTTGTTTTAACCCTTTACCGCACAATGTCGACTTTTAACGACCCTGGGAAAGTAGTCGATTGAAAACATTGTGGGAAAATGGAGAAAATACTGGTAACCAGCATTTTCTCCTTTTTCCACAATGTTTTCTACTCTATCTAAGAAAAATTGCACCATTTGAGCCACACTGAAATTGTCGTCTGCCAATGCTTTCAATTTGGGCGAGGCTAAAATTTTGTTGTTTGGTAAAGGGTTAAACCTTTATCAAAGCACAAAACCGTAGACTTGCCCAAATTTTTGCATTTTGGTGAAAGTTTTTGCAGACGACTAAATAATTGTGAATAAAAAATGGTAATTCGCCATGGGAAGGGTAGAAAGCATCGTAGGGAAAAAAGAAAAATACTGATTACCAGCATTTTCTCCTTTTCACACAATGTTTTCCTTTTCTCTTGGCTCCTAAAAACTCGGTATTGTGTGTTGAAAAGGGTTTTAACCCTTAAACTGCTAACAGCCACTCAAGGACCTTTTGCGGACAGTGTAGACCCAAGATCAGATTGCACAGAACGTGCAGCCTAGTCTTGAATCTACACTGTCCGATACGGAGATATTTTCCCCAAAAAATATTCCTTTGAAATAGCAAAATTTGTGTTTTTTACTATCGGCTTGAAAGTTTCGTTTCATTTATTTAGCAGGATATGGGTTAAACCCTCGTCCTACTGAACCAAATCGATCAACAAAATCAACCATTGTCTAGACTAAACTTATTGATCATCAGTGGATAATTGTAAATCTCTTACCCTCAACTCTTTACCACATGACAAAATTTTCGACTCACCCATAGCGAAGTCATTTGCAGACAACAAAATTTTATTGTTATACAAATTACGTATTGTTCTAACACTCATTGCGGCAGGACCCATTCTTATCTAAACGCCGATCACTGTTACGATGATGGTGGGAAAGCAGCCAGTTGCTTGGGAAGAATATTGTGCGTAGTAATGGTAAATGAAAATTCCAGAAGAGCATGGGTAGGTGAACTGGTCACCGCTATATAACTGAAACAATGTTGAAAACGGTATTAAACACCATACAATGAAACAAGGTTCTAAGGCAAAGATTTATCATTTTAAGGGTACGAAAAATGATGAAACAGGAGAAAACGCTGATAACCAGCATTTTTTCCTTTTCCTACATTGTTTTCAAAAGGCTTCTTCCCCAAGACCGTTAAATCACATGATAGGACCAATCGAGTATGAAAAAGTCTCGACTCAGGTCAGACTGCTCTGATGTGCAGGTTGATCTTAATATACACTCTTCGCAAAAAAGATATTGGAAGTCGCTAAACGCGAGAAACGATACAATAAATAAGATGTACACGTCACCCGAATTTTCCGGTGCTTGTTTCCCATTGCCATGACGACCACGTGTGTTTAATTATAGAAAATAAACGTGATTAACGTTAGCAACAACTATTGTATTTTTAGTAGATTATGCAAGTGGATGTGGCCGGTCAGCAATTCGTAATCATACGTCTTGTATTAACCCTTTGGCTGCTAAGAGCGACTCACTGACCATTTGCGGACAGCTTAGATCAAGATCAGACTGCACAGAACGTGCGGTCTGTTCTTGAATCTACTCTGTCCGATAAAGAGATATCTTTCCTACAAAAGTACCTTTGAAATAGGAAAAATTTAGGTGTTATACTATCGGCTTGAAAATTTCATTTCTTTTATTTATTAGGATAAGGATTAACACTGTCACTTTCTTTACTAAACTGTTTACCTCTTGCAACAGACCACTTAAAAAAACATAGTTGTAGAAGAAGGAACTGCTCGTAACGATGGTTATATTGACTAAAAAGATTTAACACTTTCCCGTACAATGCCGCCTTTTAACGCCTCTGGGAAAAAAGCCTTTTGAAAACATTATGGGAAAAGGAGAAAATGCTGGTAACCAGCATTTTCTCCTTTTCCCACAATGTTTTCTACCCCATCAAAGAAAAATTGCACCATTAGAGCCACAAGGAAATTGTCGTCTGCAAATCCTTTCAATTTGGACAGGTCTAAAATTTTGTCGTCTGGTAAAGGGTTAAGCCATGCTCTAGGAAAAAAAAAAAGGGGGGGGGGGGGAGGTTAATGCGTCGCCATGATGTATGATACCAAGAAAGTCATCACATAAGTATGGAATTATAAAATCCGTCTTGGGTAACAACCGACTGAATCATGAGGTACACTGGTCTTATGACATGCAGAAAATTTACCACATGCAAAAAGTTTTAACCCATGTCAGTCTGCGCGGACTGCACAGGCTGAC
Source organism: Tridacna gigas (assembly GCA_945859785.2). NCBI lineage: Eukaryota > Metazoa > Mollusca > Bivalvia > Cardiida > Cardiidae > Tridacna > Tridacna gigas. Next base: position 35,162,374 of record OX244040.2, on the reverse strand, counting down.
CTGGGTTGATTTTTGCAGAAGTATTGAGCCCTCTTTTCACAGAGCATAGCTTATTTGTTGTTGGCTTGGCATTCCATGTCATTCGTAGTATTTCGGGTTTTCTCACGTCAACAAGTGCACCTGGCTTTTGGCTGTTTTCAACTTTAAACAGGCGAGATCGATTATATGAGAATAATTTAAAAAGGACCTTGGGAGAGAAAGGTTTTGAAAAAAAAATGTGGTAAAAGAGGAAGATGGAGGAAACCAGCATTTTCTTCTTTCCAAGCTATGCTTTTTACCCTCCTAATAAGACATATCGGATCTGATTTTTTTTCAGTCACATCTGTTTTGTCATCTGCAAATACTTTCAGTTTGGACAAGTCAAAACTTTAGTTTTACCCTCCCAAAAAAGACATACCGAATCTGATTTTTTTTTCAGTCACATCTATTTTGTCATCTGCAAATACTTTCAGTTTGGACAAGCCAAAACTTTAGTCGTTTGGTAAACACTAAATTGCGGGTATAGCCGTTCTGATTTTCTGCTACACCCTCCAAAAATACTATCACCAGTAGTTTCGTAAGCGCATTACAATCAAAATACAACAGGCAGTTATTTTCCACCCCAAGTGCACATAACCACAAGGCAGAGCATCTCTCACATTTCCGAAATTCCTCGTAATTATAAAAGCACTCGATGAGAGTGGAGATGACAAAAAACACCCTCTTAGAAAATCAAACGGATGTGTCATATTTTGTGATAGATTGCTATTACTCGGAAATTAACCATACTCTGTGAAAAGGAGGCATAACGCATCCGCAAAAAATATCGACCGATGTCAGCCTGCGCAGTCCGCGCAGGCTGACATAGGTTGATACTTTTTGCTATGTGTAAATTCTCTACGTGTCCAAGGACCTTTCTACGTGTAGATCAACTCGACTGTTAGACCAAATGAATTTTACGGATTCATAATTACGTGATGACTTGCCTGAGATGCATTAAACCCCCTTTTGCCAGAGCATTGCTCATTAATATTTGCGATCTGCAGTATTTGCTCTCGGTAAATTCTCCGCTATGATTACTTTATTACGTCTGTGGTTGGAAAGATGCACTTCAGTACTAGATTTATAGCATCAGGCTGCAGGAATGTGGCGGAGAGGGCAATGAGAAAATTGCGATTAGAAATGGAGAAATTATTTGGAAACATTGATTGAACAGAGGAACCATCTCTTCCTGAAACTCCGTTGCTCAGTTTGCTGCTGAAATATGAGCCATGCTCTGTGAAAAAGGGGCTTAATGCATCTGCGAAAAAGCATCGACCCAGGTCAGCCTGCGAAGTCCGCGCAGGCTTACCTGAACCGAAACTTTTCGCTATTGGTCAAAGTTTCTGTATGTCAAAGGACCAGTCTACCTCATGATTCAGTCGATTGTTGGACAAAATGGACTCAATGGATCTAGGATCATGTGATAACCTACTTGGTATCATCAATCACGGAGATGCATTAACCCCTTACCGCACAATGTCGCCTTTTGACGCCTCTGGGAAAGAAGCCTTTTGAAAACATTGTGGGAAAAGGAGAAAATGCTGGTTACCAGCATTTTCTCCTTTTCCCACAATGTTTTCTACCCTATCAAAGAAAAATTGCACCATTTGAAACACATTGAAATTGTCGTCTGCATATGCTTTCAATTTGGACAAGGCTAAAATTTTGTCGTCTGGTAAAGGGTTAAGCCTCCTTTGGCCAGAGCATGGCTTATATGTACCAGACAAGATAAAATATAAACTCGTCCATATTTGAATCGTTTGCAGACGACAAACTAAATAATTGATTTACAAAACGACAAATTTTTGCACGTGTCAAATTGAAAGCTTTTGCAGACGACAAATTCAGTGTGAAACGAAAACTGAAATTTGTCTTTGGAAAGATAGAAAACATTGTGGGCAAAGGAGAAAATGCTGGTTACGAGGATTTTTTCCTTTTCCCACAATGTTTTCAAAAGGCTTCTTTTCAGAGTCATTTAAACGTGGAATTGTGTGATAATGGGTTAAGTTTTTACCAGATAACAAAATTTCAGACCTGTCCAAATCGAAAGCAGCTCGTTTTGCAGACGACAAATTACTTGTGGTTTTAAGGAAAATATTGTAGGAAAAGGAGAAAATACTGGTAACCAGCATTTTCTCCTTTCTCCACAATGTTTTCTACCCTTCCAAACGCAACTTTAAGTTTTTGAGGCACATGTATTTGTCGTATACAATTATTTCAGTTTTGACCAGTCTAACATTTTGTAGTTTGGTAAGGAGTTAGTTTGTCGTCTGCAAATGCTTTCGTAGTGGACGAGTCTAAAATCTGGTCTTCTGGTATGGAACCGTCGTGATTCATGAACGCAGTGGCCCAAACAAATGAACTAATTTTTTATACTATGTGAGAACTGCATCAATTAAAAACAACCCCTAACGTTTCTCATTTGTTTTATATTTCAGGAACAATTAGAAAAATATGGCTATTTAAACTGTCGAATACCATTCAGACATAAACGATCCATTTTCCACGATGTTAAATTCGACGAATTTGACAGTCAGCTGATAGAAGGAAATATACCATTATGTAACAAGCGGGAGGTACGGCGCGCTATAAAACAATATCAAAAAACTTATAAATTGCCAGAAACTGGAATTTTAGACAAAGAGACCAAAAGATTAATGAGTGCCTCGAGGTGTGGGAACTCGGATAAAGATGAAATAGCAGAAGTGATTGAAAATAAACAGCAGAATCATAAAACAAGTGAACGTTTAAAAGAATCCATTTCTAAAAAAACGCCAGAACTTTATAGCCATGATTCCTGGAGTAGTCAGTTCAAATCTCGACCTTGGAAGCGGAAACGATCCGTGTCGAATACAAATTTGTTACACATCATTGCGGGAAAAGATCGAATTTCCAGTAGTGAAAGACGGAGACAATATTTACATGAATATATAGATAAACTTAAAACGGACGATCCGTATTTGTTGAAACAGGATCGCAAAACTGACGATGTCATTAAAGTATTGTCTAGAAGTAAAAGGATGCGACGGTCGGTCGCCGTTACTGAACACATAGACAATTCGACGGCGGAGTCGTCTAGACCGAGAGATAATCTCCAAAAGTTTGAAAAACAGACAATTACATGGAGGTTGTTAGAAACAGGCTATAGTACACGAATTCCTGTGGAAGATCAACGGGCCACCATTGACCTCGCCTTTAGAATGTGGAGTGAAGTGATACCATTAAAATTTGTCGAGGTACCGGATGGAGATATCTTAAAGGTAGACATTGAAGTAGCATTCGGTAAAGGTGAGTACATGTTGTGACGTCATTTGCCGTAGTTGTGATTTTGTCAATAAGGTTTCCGCTCTGCTACTTTAAGGCGTTCCCAATAGGTTTAAATGTATTGGATGAACTTTGCCTCCATCTTGCGTCGTCACGTGAAATGGTGAATTTGTAAATGACTTTTGGGCCTCGTTAATGCGTTACAACAGGTTAAAAGGTATTGGATGAAAACTTCTTATTTCCATCCTCGGAACTCTTCAGCATAAAGGCGCGTTTAGACTTTCTGTCGGGACGACGCGTTAACAAAAAAGAATGGCAACATATACGGAATACAATCAAATGCAACTGCTTTTACTAACAGAAGGCGCATCTCATTGTGCTGTATGGCCTAATAATTACATTCAGGCTTTTATTTATCTAAATCAGTTCAACATAAAGCCAAAACTCTTCAATTTCTGCTCTACAAGTTGCTTATATAAAAACAGTATATTGGCATGATTGGTTTAACCCTTAGGCTTCTAAGCGCGATTCACTAACCTTTTGCGGACAGTGTAGATCAAGATCAGACTGCACAGAACGTGCAGTCTGATCTTGGATCTTCACTGTCCGATAAGGAGATATCTTTCCCCCAATTACAGAGGTAGGCTGGCAGAATGTTTCAGTGTTCATTTGATAGCAATGGACAGTGTTGTTTAAGGTCAAATGTGCTTCACATATCTATTGATCTTGATTTACAATCATCAAAATGAATCGGTTATGCGATAGAATTAAAGGGTAGATCCAGATCAGATTGCACTGATAGTGAAGTTGATCTTGATTTACACTTTTCGCAAGTAGGAAAACACGAGAAATGGTACAACAAATGAGATGTACACGTCACCCGAATTTTCCACTGCTTGTTTCCCATTGCCATGACAACCACGTGTGTTTAACTAGAGAAAATAAACGTGATTAACGTTAGCAACAACTATTGTATTTTTAGTAGATTATGGCAATTGAAAAAAAAAAAAACATCTAAATAAGCTAAATATCCACTAAACAATTAAATCTGACACAACGATACATTGTAAGGATTAATGCAATCGATTCAAACTCACACCCTCTGGGTTAAGAGCCATGTGTGTTGCAATTAGGCTACTCAGGTCCGGCGGTCTTGTCCAGGAATTGATGACGTCAAAGCCACTTTCTCGGACTTCTGAATCAGACAACCCCACTCTCTGATCTAAGGAAACCAAATACAATCCGCTGTTTATGCCGAGAAATTATTACTCAACGAGCCGTTATACAAATTGACACAGGACATAAAACCGTCGTTTATGAAGTACTATATATGGTGATCATAAAGTTTGGCTGTCTTTACAAATGTATTTGGAACATGCTCTGTGAAAAGGGGGTTTAATGAACTTTCAAAAAGTTTCGACCCAGGTCAGCCTGCACAGTCCGCGCAGGCTGACCTGTATCGAAACTTTCTGCTTTTGGTAAATTTTCTAAATATCAAAGGACCTTCCTCCCTCAGGATTCAGCCGGTTGTCAGATAAAATGGATTTTAAGGATCCGTAATTACGTAATGACTTGCTTGGCATAATACATCACATTAAACCCTCTATTGCCAGAAAATGTATTTATGGCTTTATTTTATCTTGTAAAAAACCGATAAGCGTAGGCGGTCAGTCTTAACCCTTTACCACACAATGACGACTTTTAACGACCCTGAGTAAGAAACCTTTTGAAAATATTGTGGGAAAAGGAGAAAATGCTGGTATCCAGCATTTTCTCCTTTTCCCACATTGTTTTCTAACCTATCAAAAAAAAAAAACATCATTTGAGCCGCATTAAAACTGTCGTCTGCAAATGCTATCAATTTGGACAGGTCTAAAATTTTGTCGTCTGGTAAAGGGTTAAGTGTTTCATCTTGCGCCTCTTTTGATTCTTTACTAAACAATCCCGAGTTTTTCTACCCGAGGTTGAAGACTTGAAAACATACTGCAAGATGGGGGAAAAAAAAAACGAGGAACTAGCATTTTTCTCCTTGTCTTACAGTGTTTTTTACCCTTTCAGGCTCAGCTTGCATTATTTTAGCCAAATTTCAAAAGTCATTTTTGCAAACGCTTTCAATATGGACGCCGTCTAAATTTTTCCATCTTAAAGAGAGTTTTAAAATTCTTTCCGTCATATCAACAAACGTGTTTTGGCTCATCCAAAGCGATCGGTTCTTGAAAACATAGTGACAAAAAGAGAAATTCGTCACGGTGACCAGTTTCTGTATTTGTATGAGTGTGTTCCTTTCTTTTCATACAGATAACGCTCGGAAGAGGATCAGACTAGTTCTAGTCTAAACGACTTCTATCTAACCTTGGAAATAATATTTCGAAACTCTAGCATTCTACGTTACCAAGGAAGCCATTTTGGCTCGAAGTGTTCCATGAAAATAGAACAAAAAACATTGACAGGCCGAGTTAAAAATGAAAAAAAATACAACGTTTCGTCGATCTGGGTATTCTTTTGAAAATCTTTGTACCCATAGAACCAAAGGAAGTACTTTAAGTACTTTGGTGATGAAACTTCCGATCAATATGAACTACTTTTTTATGACCCAGGTGAATATGAATGTCCTGGGTAAAAATAGACGACAATTAAGAAAATTATGACGAAAATCTATTTTTGAAATAAATACCAATAGTTTTTAGTTTTTATTCTCTTTTATTGGGATATCTTTGGAATGTTTGTTCTATTTTTGTTCAAGTTGAAAGTACCTAGAAATTGGATTCCATAATTGTACTTTCGCGAGAACATAATGACTACATGCTACACGAACTTCGTTCAGAAGTTAATGTTTGTGCAGATTTTGCCTGATGTAGAGGGTTTTTAAATACTGTCCTAGTGTGTGGCATTTTACTTGTACTGACATATGAATAGGTGTAGTGCCACTGTTATTAATCATTTAAGAAGATATGCATTAACGGCATATTTTCTCCGTAAGTTAGACATTGAAATCGACCTTCTGGCTAGAGATTCGAGCGCCAACCTCCTAGTCATAGGGTCATAAGAACAACCAACAAATATGCTACAAGTACATGTCTGTGACCGATTTTGATGACCACTCGACCTGAAAAAGTAGGTCAAAATTAACCGGAAATACGAAACGGCCATATTTCCATAACTGTTCCATTTATACGTATCAGAGAAGGGAGAACGCGTTCTGCGACGTGAGACGGCCATAAAACAATAAATTTGATCGCAAAAGACTGATTATATTATGCCTGATAATGGAATTATGGAGAGTTATAGTCTTCTTATGAATATTTCATCGCGATCATGTTGCACAAGCGATGAGGTCAGACTCCAGCAGATTTTTAACCCATATCTTGCCATGGACGCAGTTGTCTATACATACGTACGCGGCTGAATCCTCAAGGATAATACCCTTACCTCTTCCCACTGAAATGAAAAAAAGCTTAGAAGTCGAGCTTCGAAAAGTAGTAAAGCATATCGGAATGCCCTGAATGCACTAGATTGCGCAGCTGTAGTCTGGGGGATGTCCCTGTGCTCCTCTCGCAGGACCATGAATCAATACGAATAGAGGGCTAATCTGGTACCCCGCCGTACTTCAAAAGTACGTCAGGCAAGGCGCAGTAATGGCGGCCCCTTTGGTAATATGCAGAAGTAACGGATTATTGTTTTTTCACTTGATCAAATCAGACTATAGACTGAATTGAAAACAGATCGGTTGCAAAACAGTAATGGCAGTTAGTTTTTTTTTTTTAATTGACGTTCTTACTCGTATTTAGCAAGAAAAAACACCTATCAGAAATACGTTAAGTATCCGAAATGTCAATGGACCAATATAACGTCCGAAAATAGGGCCACTTTTAAAATGATTCATAGTCAAATTTATATTTAAACCATACCCCAACAGCACGTTTTAGATTGGGTAATGTATTAAGGTATATTTTGTACAAAACTGATCTCATTTTATACACTGATCAAACTGGATTACATAAAATTGGGAAAAACAGGAAAGCATGTAGGGCTAAGCTTGAGGTCGCCATGGAAGCCGCCATTATTGCGCTTTGCCTGACCCTATAACGTAGTGGTAGGGGCAGGTAAGCCAGACTAATGGAGAGCTAGCTACGCCCCTGCTTACGTCCCTTTGTGAAGAGAATACACCAAGATCAAACTCGTTCGTACAGTCTGATCTTGTTCTACGCTCTTCGACCTTAATGTTAAACGTTTCAGCGTTACGACAACCTTTTTCGATAAATTAGTAGATCCTAGGTATAGCACTGTCTGACCGACCTTTTGGCTCACCTGAGCAGATACCTTAATGGCTGTCGTCCTTCTAAGGTCTGTCCGTCCGTCAGTCTGTCAACTTTTGCACGTTTATACTCTGGAGGGCACAGATCTTACCTACATTATTCTGTCAGAATGTTTGTCTTGATAACATGAGTTTACTCGGGTCAAGATGTAGGTTACTAGGCCAAATTGTACCATAACCTAAATTGAACTCTAGAGACTGCATTTAATACCCAATGTTCAAGAAACGTACGTCGATTTTTCCTTGATAGTATCTCACAGAAGTGCGGATAGTGGTCCTCTAATGTAAAAGATAAGGTCACTACGTTGAATCTTGGAAAAAAAAAACAAACCTTGTGGGCAGCCCAGAGGGCACATAGTTTGCCCAATACTCACAAAGCTTCATCAAAATGTTTGTCTTGAAAATAAATCGAACAAATCCAAACATTTATCGCCCTATGGACAATTCTACCTCGTGATTCAGTCGGTTGTAAGACAAAACGAATTTGATGGATCCGTAGTGATGTGACTTGTTTGGTAGAATGCATCACGGAGATGCATTAAAACCCATTGTCCAAGAGCACCACTTGAAGACAAATCAAGGTAATAAAGCTAAAGTTTAGAAACATTTTGTGTGCTCTCAAGAGACCACATCTTCTGCCCAGTCTTCTTTACCCTTATCCTGATGAATAATTAAAAAAAAAAAAAAAAAAAACTCAAGCCAATAGTAAAAACCCAAATAATGTTATTTCAAACTTATTTTTTGGAGAAAATTATCTCCTTATCGGCCAGTGTAGATCCAATATCTGACTGCACGTTCTGTGCAGTCTGATCTCGATCTACACTGTCCGCAAAAGGTCAGTGAGTCGTGCTTAGCAGCCTCAGTGTTAAAACGCGATCACTTTTTTGTTTTGTTAATAATTCAAGTGAGTTCAAGTATGGGTAAACTCCAGACAAATTTCGGTCTCTAGGTCAATACTTAGAAAAAGTTTTTGTGTGTCCACATTTTTCAATCAATTTACGAGAAATATGGTCAGAATGTTTGGCTTGATAATTTCTCAAACTGTTTAGTATATAGGTCACCTAAGCTGAAAAAGTAGGTTACTAGCTTCAAAAAAAAAAATCTTATCAACTTATATATTCTTTAACTGTACAAAGTTCATGAGATTTGGTTCGAATCTTGGTACTGAATATATCTCGGACGATTATTAGGATTGGTGCCCTCAGGTAAAAAACGAGGTCTGTTGATTGGATATCGCTGAAATATTTTTTGCAATCTTTGGGATACAATTTCTACCAAATATTCAAGAAGCGTCGTTAGTCTGTGTTTCATGACGTTGTCTCGGATACGTCGTCTTGGGTGTAAAACTAGGTAAATGTAAGGTGAAATGTATGGAAATAAAATGTGTGAACTATAAATGCCACTCTTTCAACCTAGTTTTCATAAAATACGATCAAAATGTCTGTTCTGAAAATGTTTTTTTTTTTTTATTACTTGTACATGTTGCAATCTTATAACGGATAAAAAGGATCAAGACAGCTATTGAGGGCGTCGATAGATCTCTTGTTTACTTTAGCTGCGTATGTCAATACTATTGTTCTGGTATCTCCATGACAACCATAATGTAACATCATTATTATTTAGGATCCAGAGTTAAAATGCCAACATACTCTATTTAAAGACAGACGCAATTTTAAGTGCAAGGGCAGTCATATCTAAAAATAATAAAAGCGTGTTTACAAGCATGAATATATTTTTCAAACCTCCACTAGATCTGACTTTCAAACGGCACCTGCTCTTGGCAAAAGGCTAATTCTTGCATTTAACGTCCTTCGCTTCTTAGAGTGTATATAGATCTAGAATGGGGGTGCATTCTGGCCCTCGATATAAGCACGGTGGTTTATCATGATGTCTGCTCAGTAAAGTCTTCAAATAGTCTTGACAATACAATATTTTGGTCTTTTTCTTTTCCTGACCGAAATTCTTAGGTCTGTATTCACAAACCATTCTCAATTTTATTCTTAGACTACAGGTGTAATTTTAAATCTTAAAAGTAAAACAATGTCTGATTGACAAAACTATTTGCTTTAGCCTGTCCGAAATTGTGACTGAAGTTTAGAAGACTACTTAGAATAAGAATAACAGTTCAATTTAGAATGTTTGGTGAATACTCCCCTTGGCTGAATGATCAATATAAAGATTATTTTTTACCAATAGGTCCCATGTTTTTAACGACCATGATAAATGCAGCATTTGAAGGCTTCTTTTGTCTGCTTATCCAACAATGTTTCCGACTCTTTCAAAGCGAAATTCAATTATATGAGCCACATTTTTCGTCTTCCAGTGCTTTCAATATAGACAGCTCTAAAATTTCGTCTGCTTTTGAAGAATCAATGTTTGGCTTGAGTTTGTTGTAACCAAATGATAAGTGTTGTAACGTGACTCAATCATTTATGTCGAAATTCGTAACATCTCTAGTTTCTAATGAAGCGTTCGATAAAGAATGGCACGGTAAGGTCAAGTAGTTAAGGATGTAATCGTGAACCGCAACGCTTTAGCCGTACTGAACTCTCTTGTGTTGGCTTAATTATTTGAGAATAAGTTATCATTATTTTGTTAAGAAAATAAAAATCAGAAAGACACTTTGGCTTAGATCGTTTGAATATTCCCCGTGGGTGGTAAAGCGATCCTATTTCTTGAAAACCACCTGATAAACTGTTTAAGTGTGATTCCTTGTACTGAACTATCGTTAGCTTTTCGTAATTCAATTTAAGAAAAGAGAGCCCTTCCATCGTCAGCTAATAATCCATTCAATTTATTCATCCCTATGGCAAGATGTATTTAATCTGCAGAGATTGTACACCAAGCTCAGCCTGGGGAAACATGCGGTCTGGTCTTGGTCAAGACAATCCGCTTTCCTCTCTAATTGAAGATTTTACGTACATATTTTTGGTTTTATTAATTACCAACGAACGTATCGAAATCTATTTTTGTTATGATGAACAAGATTTATTTGGCAGGATAAGGGTTTATTCTTGTTTTAATTACGCCCAATTCACACATTATATCGTTTAAAGCTTCCTGTTTTTTTTAAATTCGTTAGCGTTGTTAAACACTTTGCATTGGAAACAAGTGACAAATATGATATTTGTTAGTTCGTTAGAATTTTTACTCAACCTTGATTTGGAAGTGTTGAGACTGGGTTGACAGCATTTGTAGACAACAGATGAAAAGTGGCTGAAATGATGAAATTAGTCTGTTAAAGAGTAGGAATAGGAGAAAATTATTATCAGCATTTTCTCCTATTCACACAATGATTTCAAAAGCTTTCCTCCTCAGTGTCGTGAAAACTCGGAATTGTGCGCAGAAGGGTTAAGTCTATTTTGTTCTATACATTTCAGGGGCTCACCAAAACTGTAAACGGGATTTTGACGGCCACGGCGGAGAGATAGCCCATTCTTTTTCCACCGGCAACATGCATTTTGACGACGACGAGTTTTTCAAATCGAGCCGCTCTTTTCCTGACACAGTCGATGGGATCTACTTGTTAAGGGTCGCCGTTCACGAGATAGGTCACGTGCTCGGGTTGATGCACACCAATAAGAAATATTCGATCATGTATGCCATCTACGAGAAAGAGAATTCCAACCCGGACTTTGAGCTGGGTTGGGAGGACCGTAAAGCCGTTCAGCGAGTTTATGGTAAGATACCTTGATGGATATGATTGAATGGTGTTTTACGTCGCTTTCAACATTATTTCAGTTGCATCACGTCGACCACTTACATATTTACACGAGAACCATGCTCTAGAAAAAGGGAATTTGATGCATCTTCGTGATGCATCGTACCAAGCTTTTCATCACATGAGTACGGCGCCATAAAATCCAGTTTGTTTAGCAACCGACTGAATCATGAGGTAGAATAGTCCTAGGACATGCAGAACATTTACTAGAAGCAAAAGAGTTTCTATCCAGGTCAGCCTGTGCGGACTGCACAGGCTGACATGGATCGATACTGTTTGCTAATGCATTAACCCCCTTTTCACAGAGCATGGCTCATTTGTATTTGCTGTGTTTCACCCGTACAAGGTTGGGGCTCTTGACAACTTTCCCCAAGGACGATTCCAGTATTAACCCAGTGATTCGGGTGAGGATCGAACCACCTAAATAGAAAACAACTTCTTCTAACCGTAACATCATGTTTTGTGCAGTCTAATCTTAATCGACGCCATCTGCAAAATCTCCTGTCGACTACTGCGGTGAAAGATTGAAACACATGACGACAAAATTTAGCCTTGTCCAAATTGAAAGCATTTGCAGACAACAATTTCAGTGTGTCTCAAATGGTGCAGTTTTACTAAGGTAGGGTAGAAAACATTGAGGCAAAAGGAGAAAACGCTGGTTACCAGCATTTTCTCCTTTTCCCACAATGTTTTCAAAAGGCTTCTTTCCCAGGGTCGTCAAAAGGCGTCATTGTGCGGTAAAAGGTTAATCCTTTACCAAGCGGCCCCTCAGTTTTACGACCAGATCGAAGACGCTTTTTGAAACCATTCTGTAAAAAGCAGAAAATGAAGGTAACCTGCATTTTCCCCCTTTATCCACAATTTGTCCTATCTTTTCATAGATACAATCCCATCGCTTTAGCATTAACTAATTTGTCGTCTGCACATTCTTTCATTACAGACTAGTCTAAATTTGTGTCATCTGGTAAAATAGAAGCTTATCCGATGGTATTTATGGCCCCTATAAAATTTATCTGTGCAAATTTGCTTTGGCTTCATTCATAGATTTAGATTTCGTGTCAAACGGCTTTGCCCTTAGGCTGCTAAGCACGGCTCAGTGTAGATCAAGATCAGACTGCGCGTACTGTGGTCTTCACTATCCGATACAATGAGATTTTTTGCGAAAAGAATTTTGAAATCTGAATGTTTGGGGTTTTATTTTAGGTTGGATATTTGTTCAACCCTGTACTAAACAATTCCGTGTTTTACCGACCTTGAGGAAGAAATCTTTTGAAAACATTGTGGGAAAAAGAGAGAAAATGTTGGCAACCAGCATATTTTCCTTTTCCCACAATGTTTTCCATCCTTTATCAGACAAATAGCATCAATTGAGCAACCCTTGATTTGTCGTCTGCGAAAGCTTTCAATTTAAACTAGTCCAAAGCATTAATTCACCTAATCTGATCATTTTTGTTGGCTTTTCGTGTGGAAAAGCAGCAAATGGATTGCCTGGAATGTGTGTTGGGTGCACTGTTGATAAAAGAAACTACAGGGACTATGGAAAGGTACACGGGCCGCCCTGTCTTAAAAAAACGACGTCATATTGCAAAACCTCAAGCTGTCATAATATTTTCTCCGACAGCCTTCATTGTACTATTGTGCATTTGGGGACAGCAAAGTATCAGACTGTGCAATACGTGCATTCTGATCTGTTATTCGCAAAACGATCAGTTTCATCTTTAATGAAAAAAAACGAGTGGTCGGATCTTATGTACACGGTATAGAGTCCGGACTTTAAGGATATTCTTGACTGAAAACATTCTTATTTGTAAAATTTGAAGTGGAAGGTTTTTCAGTCGTTTTGTTGTCATAAAATTGAAACGGTTTTGGAAATAAATTGTTGCAACAAACACTTGGTAATGGCTGGCACCACGTGTACTAAATGCCAAAGGAAACTTTCGGTTTCAGTTTGAAGTGGGTCCCTGTACTCCCACACGGCTGTTACAAAACGTGGCCTTGTAATTCTCGGTCAAGTGGGTCAAATTTTACACAATACAGCGTCCACAGTTTTAATCTCTTAAAAAAAAAAACTCAGTTGAAAGTGTCATACAAGGGCGATACAAGGTTATAAAAGTATGTTGTATGGAATGACAGGAAAACAAATGGGCACGTGGAAATGGTAGTCTAGGGTACTTATGCGGATAGTGTAGTTCAAGATCAGACTACGCTGATCAGGAGGTGTGATCCTGGATCTCGGTATTTTGTGAAATATGTATTCTATGCTCACCCCATAAAAACCTTGAAATCGCAACATCCAGACCTTTCTAGATCTATTTACTTACATTTACTTGGAACTCAAGAATTTCTAAAGGTCCACTGTTTTTCAGGGGTATGTAAAGGTCGATTCAACACCGTGTTCGACTGGGTCAGACAGACGGACAACGGCCAATTTATCTACAACACTTACTTTTTCCGTGGTAATCATTACTGGATGTATGAGAACCATGCCAACAGAACTCGTTATGGAGACCCTCTATATATCGCCAGAGAGTGGGGAGGAGTTCCAAATGAACCAGATGGTTATGCGCATGTCTGGTTCTCTCTTGGCAACACGGTTGTCAACGACGCTTATTTCTACAAAGGTTAGTGCGAAATGTAGATTCAGTACGTTAATTTCCTTACAGTTCTTTGTTTTAAACTCGTTTCCAAGCGACAAAATTTTAGTCTCGAGCCTTACTTAAAGCTCTGCTTCAGGATTTCATGAAAAAGCGTTGTGGGAAATGTTGACAAATACCCGAGTAAATTTCAGGTAAAAAATCCAGTAATGCACGAAAAGGGTCGGTATTCACCAACTATTCCCAAGAATTTCTTAAGTGGAAAGTAACACAACTTCTGGTTGGCTAAACAGACACTTTGCATCAGCTGTCACACTGTTGAAAACAAGCTGAAAACACAGCACAACCTAAACCTACGATTTTCAATTCTCAAATGACAGAAGTTCGTAAGGAAAAAAATTGTTCTGTTAATACTAACTCTAAAGAAAGGGATCTGTAACCAACTCTTTAACTTTGAAAAACAAACACTTCCAAAATAGAGTTACATAAATTTTTTGTCGTCCTCATATTTTCAGGGGAGTTCATCTATAAGTACAATAATGAAAAAGATGAACTGTATGAAGGCTGGCCAAAAAAGATAGAGGACGTGTATAAACCGATGAAAGACAGCCACAGTGATCACGTTCCCAAAAATTTGGATACTATCTTCTTTGACATGCGAGACAAAAACATCTACTTCTTCAAGGATGATATGGTAAACAAAATTATGTAATGGACTCGGTTATATAGATAACAAATAGATTATATAATATGCTATGGCAAAGGGGGGTTTAATGCATCTCCGTGATGCATATCCATAAAATCCATTTCGTCTAAGAACCGGCTGAAATCCTAGGTAGAATGGTCCTTTGATATGCAGAATATTGACCAAAACAAAAAAGTTTCGACTCAGGTCAGCCTGAGCAGGACTGATCTGGGTCGATACTTTTTTTTTTTTTTTGGCAGATGCACGTAAACCCCTTTTCTCAGAGCATCACTCATAAGGTATATAAATTCGGTCGAGGTTGTAAAGAAAAGTAAGCAAGCCTCAGATTGTCGGATTTTCCAGTCAGTGTCTGTAGGAAAATTTTGTTTGCCCGAGTGACTTTTGTCTTGTGTAAGTTTCACCAGTTACCGCTTAAACTCTGCAGTGCCTTGTCCAGTGACACTCCCACATTGCTACCGCCAATTAGGATCAAACCAGTGTTTCATGACTACAATTCCTTAACCCTTGAATCACAGAGGAGCCTCATTTCGGGGAGAGGACCAAACACAAGTGGAATTATTTTTGTTATTAAATATGGTGATCTCTTCAACGTAGAACGGAATAAATGTCGTTTAAGTCTCGCAAGATCGGTCAGATGATTCTATTAAGGTTTGCCATTAAGTTTCTTGGACAAACATGATAATCCGGTACGTAAAAATTACTGATAGGGCTGACAAATAACCTCAGTTTATTAGCTTACCATAGCTTGAGGCCTCTAGGTTGAAAAACCAACACTACCACATTTCTGTAGGAACCAAAACTGGTGGTGAAGTCCAAAGCCTGTATTCATTAACCCTTTACCGCACGATGCCGCCTTTGAACGAAGAGGTATTTTGTAAACAATGTGGGAAAAGACGAAAATGCTGGTAACCAGTATTTTCTCCTTTTCCCACAATGTTTTCTGCCCCAATAAAGACAGAAGTAATCACTTAAGTTACATTTAATATGTCGTCTACTAATGTTTTTAATTTGGACTGGTCCAAAATTTTGTCGTCTGGTAAAGTGTTAACCTCTCCTTCTGGGCTCTGAAGTTTATTCTCAATTGTCTAAATTTAAAAGTAACGCAATTTCTGATTGGCTAACCCAAGTGGGTTTGGTTTCACCCAATCAAAAGTCGTGTTACTTTGTAAATCTAGAAAAGGACTGAGAATGAGATAGGAATGACCTAAGACCATCACATCGCTACAAGAACCAAGTGTTAAAAAATGTGCAGTCTTTATCTCTGATCTTCACTGTCCGATATCGACTGGTTATCTCCCTTGATATTGCAGAGTGTTTATGAATGTAACAAGTTGGGATCACGTTATGTTCGACATGGTCATATTTTCCAGTGAAATAAACGTGTTAGAAAGAGCAATACAAGTATTTGGGTTTTAGCTATTTGGGGGAAAAGTTTTTCAATTTTATGAGCAGTTTAAGGACTGAAATTTTATGCATATTTTTCTAGGTATACGTGTACGACCCGAAAGTTCCCGAGGAAAGTCAGGGCTGTTGCCTACGTAAAGTAAAGCTGCAAGAAGAATTTCCGACAGAAGACCTAAATCACCCGTTACCTAGTAATCTAGACGCCGTTTACTACTCTTACAAAGATCGAGCCATGTACTTCATTAAGAACGAAGACGTCTGGCAGAATACTTTATTCCACCCGAGACAGAAGACCACCAAAAATAGCGTAAAATATATGGGAAAATGGTACGATAAATGGTTCGATATTTGTGATGCCACGTCACATACGACCTTCACAGGAGAACTGTATAGTCACAGGTGATTTATCTACATCGCGAGTTCGTACGAGCGTTAAGGAGGACAAAAGGAGCGGAGAGAAATGCAAGAAAGGATTCAATAATCTTTGATAACATGTACAGGTTGACATTTTATAGAAAATTTACAGACTCGTGTTAAACTGAGAAATTTTGTTATCCTATATTTCCGTGAAGCCGTGTACAGAGAGCTAGCTTTATTTCAGCTTAACTTTAATTATATGCTGTTGCTTAAGTATTGGTGTGTTCTTAGTCCGTGAACTAATGGTCTCCGGACAAGCCTTGCAAGGCTTCCTAACTGAGAATATTGCTACAGAGCTGTAAAAATGCGCAGTTTGTGAGTAACGTAAGTGTATATTATGGAAAATTTCTGTATATTCAACATTGCCAAAGTGTATGAACTCTACTCGCGTGAAGGGCGTGGTTATGGTACTTTGAATGGTAAAGTATTGGAAAAGTTTCCACAGTATTAATATTTGACAACTCTTGCTGTTTATTTCCCATATGAGGGCGTAAAAATAGCTGTATATCCAGCATATGCGATGTATAATGTGACAAGAGGACGGTAATGGTGCCTTTTGGAGTGCTCATATCCTGATTGGTTAATTTCACAAGTTTGTAAAAGTAACGGAAATCGTGATAGGTTAACGGGCGTGTAAGTTATGATTGGACCGCAGGCGGGTATTTCAATTCTGATTGGTTCATTCTCGAGGAGCTGTGGAGGGCATCTAGACATGCAGGTCATGAATGGGATGTCGAAATTTCGGAATGTTTTCAACCGATTTACATGCATCTCTATTCATGTTTTCTTTATTTCTATTAAATGTTATTGATATGTGAAATACGCCGACTTCTTTCTCTTGGGAGCAGGGATCACACACACACACACACAAATATATATATATGAGCCATGCCCTGGCAAAAGGGGGCTTAATACATCCCCGTGATCCATGATACCAAGCAAGTCATCACATGATCATGGATCCATAGTAGCCACATTTTTTAACAACCGGCCTAATCATGAGGTACAGTGGTCCTTAGACATACAGAAAATTGATCAATAGCGAAAGGTTTCGGCTCAGGTCAGCCTGCGCAGGCTGACCTGGGTCGATACTGTTCGCATATGCATTAATCCCCCTTTTTACAGAGCATGATATATATATATATATATATATATATATATATATATATATGTGTGTGTGTGTGTGTGTGTGTGTGTGTGTGTGTGTGTGTGTGTGTGTGATATATACATGTACTGGTTTTCTACACCGTTTCAAACGACACATCAGCAAGACAAGGGACAGCTCACATTTTAACTTATCTTGGTTTCAATAGTACTGGGCTTGGGCTCTGATATGGCATGCAACACATGAAAATGGGCCTTCGGACATACGCGTAAAAGTGTATCGTCCTAGATCAGCCTGTGCAGTCTATGACTAATCCGAGACAACACTTCCCGTATTTGTGTGATTTTCTGTTTCACGAAAGTCTACTGCATGAAAACAATCTTATGTAGTCGTAAAAATGCCGTCTCGGAGTAGCCTGCGCAAGCTAATCCGAGACGACACTTTACGCAAATGTCCGAAGGTTTCATTTCGCATATTGCGGGCCATACACATTGCTCCAGGACACTCATTAGATACCCAGTGTTTCAAGATCGAATCCAGGACCTCTTGATTACTAATCCAGCACTCTTAGAACCACTGAGCTTCACAGGACCGCATCCTGCGAAGAACTGACACCAAAAGTCCTTGGGCCACATTACCAATCAATCTAGATTGTATTCCAAGTCTTACATTGAGAAATTAACACAATTTTTGATTGCCTACACTATTTAAGCCAATCAGAATTTGTAGTGCATTGCATTTGGAAATCTTTTTTAGAATTAGGTTTGGAATGCTGTTTAGAATGGGAGGTAAATAATGGTCCCGGTGAAATGTTTCAGGTAGCATATTACAGACAAGCAATGTTTTCTTGCCCATGGACACATGTTCGGGTTCTTCTAGCCAGGCAAGTCCATGACTTATACCACAATTTCCATCTTTCGCATTCAGGATTAATTCCTTTGTAACCTCAATTATTTGTGTACTATTAAACCATTCTTCTTTAATGCTTTACCACATAATAAAAATTTCGACAGGTCCAAATTGAAAGCATCTGCATATGACAATTTAAACCTAGTTGAAATAATGGAATTTGTCTTTGATAGGTTAAAAAACATTATGGGAAAATGAGAAAATGCTGGTTACCATTTTCTCCTTTTCCCTTGTTTTAAAAAGGCTTTTTCCTCAGGGTCGTTAAAACTCTGGATTGTGAGATAAAGGGTTACCACAGCTTTCTAATTCTAAATATTACAAGCCACCAGTTCGGCTTAGACAGAGCAGCTTATCCAATCCCATGGCATTTAGAATTAGAAATAATTCTAAAATGTCTAGGCAAATAAGACCCATTTTTACATCTTTGAAACGATCTGTAGTTGCCAAAATTAGAGCTGTCGCAAAGCAGACAAATACCCCCCCACCACCTTGTTACTGAAGCAGCACAATCATGGAATGGAAATGATTTTACAAAACAACGTTCACCTATGGCCTTGACCCATGTGACCCATAACAACAGGGCACTTCCTTGGGCATCTTCGCAAGCCAAGGATACTAACTCCACTTTATTCGTTACGTACCCTTGGCCGCTCGCCTCTTTAAAAATCGAAACTCCCGCTGCGCCACCTATCGAATATCACGAGTTGCGTAACCTTTGCTGATGTTATTTCTGACCAATCAAAATGCTCGTAATAAAATTTGTTAGGCTATGCATCAAATATGGCTGCGCTTTCGGATTCATCACAATTTTCTGAAATTAATCAGACATACGGTGATTCGCAATCATTTGGCTGTGGAACCTGTCCTAATATTTCACATAATTGATCATGAACTATAAACAAGAGGGCCATGATGGCCCTAGGTCGCTCACCTTAGTAGAGTGCCTTAAAGGTTTTTCTTTAATTTGACCATGTGATCTAGTTTTTGCCCGCAGGTGACCCCAATTTCAAACTCATATTTCATGAAGACAAACATTCTGACCAATTTTCAAGTCAACTGAGCAAAAAATGTGGCCTCGAGTGCCCTAAAGATATTTCTTTAATTTGACCTAGTGACCTAGATTATGACCCCAGGTGACCCAAATTTGAACTGGCCTTTGACTATATCAAAAGAAACATTTTAACCAATTTTCAAATCAAATGAATAATAAATGTGGCCTCTAGAGTGCCCACTAGCTATTTCTTTAATTTGACCAAGTGAACTAGGTTATGACCCCAGTTGACCCAAATTCAGACTCATGTGAGATTTTACAAAGACAAATATTCTGACCAATTTTCAAGGCAATTAAGCAAATAATGTGGCCTCTAGAGTGCCCACAAGGTATTTCTTTATTTTGACCTAGTGACCTAGTTTATGGTTCCAGGTGACCCAAATCCAAACTCATCTGGTATTTCATCAAGACAAACATTCTGGCCAAATTTCAGGTCATCTGAGCAATAAAAGTGCAAACAAGGTATTTCTTTAATTTGACCCAGTGAACTAGTTTATGACCCAAGTTGACCCAAATTAATCTTATGTGAGACTTTATTCTTTCTAACTAATTTTCAAGGCAATTGAGCAAATAATGTGGCCTCGAGAATGTCAACAAGGTATTTCTTTAATTTGACCTAGTTTATGACCCAAGATGACCCAACTTTGAACTCAATGAACTTGTTGTGCTTAGATGGGCAAACAAACTTAGAAGAGAATCGCTACATACCAAATATCAAAGCTCTACGCCTTCCAGTTTTAAAGAAGCATTTTAAAGTTTTCCTTCTTTGTTCCTATGTTCGAACTTGTGACCCCCGGGGATGGGCCAGTTTTGACCCAGGGGCATCATATGAACAAACTTGGTAGAGGTCCACTAGGAAATGCTATATACCAAATATCAAAGCTCTACACCTTCACGTTTAAGAGAAAAAGAAATTTAAAGTTTTCCTTCTTTGTTCCGATCTTCGAACTTGTGACCCCCGGGGCGGGGCCAGTTTTGACCCAGGGACATCATATGAACAAACTTGGTAGAGGTCCACTCTGAGATGCAACATACCAAATATCAAAGCTCCACACCTTTCGGTTTCAGAAAAGAAGAATTTTAAAGTTTTCCTTCTATGTTCCCAAGTTCGAACTTGTGACCCCAGGGGCTTGGCCAGTTTTGACCCAAGCAGCATCCTTGCAACAAACTTGGTAGAAGTCCACTAGGAGATGCTACATACCAAATATCAAAGCTCTATGCCTTCCCATTTAAAAGAAAAAAAAATAAAGCTTTCCTTCTTTGTTCCTATGTTTGAACTTGTGACCCCCGGGGCAGGGCCAATTTTGACCCCAAGGGCATCATATGAACAAACTTAGTAGAGATCCACTAGAAGATGCTACATACCAAATATCAAAGCTCCATGCCTTCCTGTTTCAGAGAAGATGATTTTTAAAGTTTCCCCTCTTTGTTCCTATGTTCGAACTTGTGACCCCCGGGGTGGGGCCAGTTTTGACCCCAAGGACATCATATGAACACATTTGGTAGAGGTCCACTAGGAGATGCTCCATGCCAAATATCAAAGCTCTGTGCCTTCTAGTTTTAGAGAAGAAGATTTTTAAAGTTTTCCTTCTTTGTTCCTATGTTGGAAATTGTGACCCCCGGGCGGGGCCAGTTTTGACCCCAGGAGCATCATATAAACAAACTTGGTAGAGGTCCACTAGGAGATGCTACATGCCAAATATCAAAGCTCTACGCCTTCAAGTTTCAGAGAAGAAGATTTTTAAAGTTTTCCTTCTTTGTTACTATGCTCAAACTTGTGACCCCCGGGGCGGGGCCAGTTTTGATCCCAGGGGCATCATATGAACAAACTTGGTAGAGGTCCACTAGGAGATGCTTCATGCCAAATATCAAAGCTCTATGCCTTCAAGTTTTAGAGAAGAAAATTTTTAAAGTTTTCCTTCTTTGTTCCTATGTTGGAAATTGTGACCCCCGGGCAGGGCCAGTTTTGACCCCAGGGGCATCATATAAACAAACTTGGTAGAGGTCCACTAGGAGATGCTTCATGCCAAATATCAAAGCTCTATGCCTTCTAGTTTTACAGAAGAATATTTTTAAAGTTTTCCTTCTTTGTTCCTATGTTGGAATTTGTGACCCCCTGGCAGGGCCAGTTTTGACCCCAGGGGCATCATATAAACAAACCTGGTAGAGGTCCACTAGGAGATGCTACATGCCAAATATCAAAGCTCTACGCCTTCAAGTTTCAGAGAAGAAGATTTTTAAAGTTTTCCTTCTTTGTTACTATGCTCAAACTTGTGACCCCCGGGGCGGGGCCAGTTTTGACCCCAGGGGCATCATATGAACAAACTTGGTAGAGGTCCACTAGGCAATGCTACATACCAAATATCAAAGCTCTACGCCTTCCAGTTTCAGAGAAGATGATTTTTAAAGTTTCCCCTCTTTGTTCCTATGTTCGAACTTGTGACCCCCGGGGCAGAGCCATTTTTTGACCCCAAGGGCATCATATGAAGAAATTTGGTAGAAGTCCAGTAGGAGATGCTTCATGCCAAATATCAAAGCTCTATGCCTTCTAGTTTTAGAGAAGAAGATTTTTTAAAGTTTTCCTTCTTTGTTCCTATGTTGGAAATTCTGACCCCCCGGGCGGGGCCAGTTTTGACCCCAGAGGCATCATATGAACAAACTTGGTAGAGGTCCACTAGGAGATGCTACATGCCAAATACCAAAGCTCTACGCCTTCAAGTTTCAGAGAAGAAGATTTTTAAAGTTTTCCTTCTTTGTTACTATGCTCAAACTTGTGACCCCCCGGGGCGGGGACAGTTTTGACCCCAGGGGCATCATATGAACAAACTTGGTAAAGGTCCACTAGGCAATGCTACATACCAAATATCAAAGCTCTACGCCTTCCAGTTTCAGAGAAGATGATTTTTAAAGTTTCCCCTCTTTGTTCCTATGTTCGAACTTGTGACCCCCGGGGCAGGACCAGTTTTGACCCCAAGGGCATCATATGAACAAACTTGGTAGAGGTCCACTAGGAGATGCTTCATGCCAAATATCAAAGCTCTATGCCTTCTAGTTTTAGAGAAGAAGATTTTTAAAGTTTTCCTTCTTTGTTCCTATGTTGGAAATTGTGACCCCCCGGGCGGGGCCAGTTTTGACCCCAGGAGCATCATATGAACAAACTTGGTAAAGGTCCACTAGGAGATGCTACATGCCAAATATCAAAGCTCTACGCCTTCAAGTTTTAGAGAAGATTTTTAAAGTTTTCCTTCTTTATGACTATGCCCAAACTTGTGACCCCCGGGGCGGGGCCAGTTTTGACCCCAGGGGCATCAAATGAACAAACTTGGTAGAGGTCCACTAGGAGATACTACATACCAAATATCAAAGTTCTGCGCCTTCTAGTTTCAGAGGAGATTTTCAAAGATTTTGCTTTTTTTCCTTTTTGTTGCCATGGCAACCATAGTTGTGGGTGGAATTCAATTCTTTGAACAATTTTGGTAGAGCTTAACCCAAGGAACATCCCTGCCAAGTTTCATCAAGATTGGCCCAGTGGTTTAGGAGAAGAAGATGTTTAAAGAAATTGTTGACGGACGACGGACATAGGGCGATCACAATAGCTCACCTTTAGCACGTTGTGCTAAGGTGAGCTAAAAACTCATTAAATATCAATCGTCTACTCTTTTTTGGCAAATTTTCGTCACAAACACGACAACTTTCGTTTTTGACGGGCACCGCCATTATTGTTTTCCGTTTCGCGGAAGATTTCTTGTTGCGGATGGTTTGATTGGATGCGATGGGTTTTGATTGCATCCAATGAAATGGCGCAGCGGGAGCATTATCTGCCGCTAGATGGCATTCTACAAACACACATCTATCTAATTTGGGCATCCTGGGTACAGTAGCGGAGTAATTTTTCAAAACAACAACCGTGACTTTGAATTTCAAATGAAATAAACGTTTACTCAATAAAACGCTACT
Source organism: Tridacna gigas (assembly GCA_945859785.2). Lineage (NCBI taxonomy): Eukaryota > Metazoa > Mollusca > Bivalvia > Cardiida > Cardiidae > Tridacna > Tridacna gigas. The sequence goes on along the minus strand of OX244040.2, from coordinate 35,138,910 downwards.
TGGTGCCATTCATTCAGCTATGATCGGCTAGCATGTAACCTATGCACCGACCATTTATTAAAACAGCCCCTACATGCTTTGGTAATAGGCTAATAGCTTCGATATAAGCCCTACTTTTCCCAGGTATAGGGGGATGGGTGATGAGTCATAGCAGACAGGTCGAATCTTCGAAGAATATGACATGCGCAGACAACGGCAGCAGGAGTTTCGATTTTTAAAGAGGCGAGCGGCCAAGGGTACTACCTTAGTACCCTTGACTTGCGAAGATGTTCCTTGGGACATGAGCAACAGTTGTATAAAGTTTCAGGGTCCTTGATAAATGGTTTTTGAGTTAGAGCACAGAAACGAAAACTTGGACTGATTGACGAACAGATGGACAGACAGATATGGTGAAAACAGTATAAATCCCCTCTACTACTTAGGTGGGGGGGTATAAATATTTCTCCCAAAGGGCAGACAATCAAGAGTGGAAATCAGTCATCAAAGCATGGCCCAAACATCTTTACAACAGTAAATTTTTTAGTGCCAGTCTGTGTGCCTGTGGAGTTCTTGGAATGACATTAATTCCAACCAAAATCCTTGTATGTACAGAAACAGTTTTTTTTTCTCTTAACGTCAAATTCATTCAACTGAGCCATGCTCTGTGAAAAGGGGGCTTAATACATATGCAAAAACGTATCGACCCAGGTCAGCCTGCGTAGTCCGCACAGGGTGACCTGGGCCTAAACTCTTTGCTAGTGGTCATTTTTCTGCATGTCAAAGGACCAATCTACCTCATGATCTAGTCAGTTGATAGACAGAATGGTCTCTATGAATTCATAATTATGTGATGACTTGCTTAGTATCATGCATCAGAAGCAGAAACCACCTTTTGCCACATCACAGTTGAACTCTAAATTAGTCTCATTCACTATTCTGCCCTTTACAGAACAATCTCATGTTTTAATGAGAGAAAGGAAAGTTTATACCCAGCATTTTGTACTTTTGCCATGTGTCAATTGGAAATATTGTTTGTACAGGGAAATATCATCTTCGCCAAAATGTTTTCATTCAATCATGTTTCCATGCATTTCAACACCATTCATGTTGATTTTCCACAGTTAACAAGGATATATGTGTCATGTCAAACTCTCCGGCTGCAAATCTGTTTAATACATACAGTGACAACAATTAAACCCCAGAGTGCCTTTCACAACTGTAGTTGCCTTTCTAGTCAGTGTAGATAAAAATCAGACTGCATAAAATGTGCAGTCTGATCTTAAAAAAGTGACTGTCTACTTTGCTGATCACTACAGACAAAAATATATCATGATATTGAAATTATTTGGGTCTCATTTCAAACTCAAAATGTCTGCTGGGTTTATATGGCACTCTGTGGGTTAATTTGATAATTTTTTCAAGGTCTGCAAGTAGATTTCCTTTGAAGACAGTTGTCATTAAAGTTTTGCATCATGAAACAGACCTAATATCAGGCTGCATGTTTTGTGCAGTCTGACCAGTCTTATCTTTATCGATGCTGCCCAAAAGTGTTTTTCAAATTATTTCATGGTTTGTTTAATAATCAAATTGGCTTACAAGGCCACACATCACGTTGAATATATTACGAAATGAGGATAAATATACACCAGAGTATCTGAATAACATGGTTCACTCTAGTACTTTATTCAGAAATGTAACTCTCACAACATTTTATTTCATGGAAACAGGCTTTTCGCAGACAACATACTAACTGGTAACTAGCATTTTCTCCTTTTCCCACAATGTTTTCTACCACTTCAAAGACAAATCCAATCATTTGAGCCACATTGAACTTGTCTGCAATTTGCTTTCAATTTGGACAAGTCTAAAATTTTGCTGTTTGGTAAAGAGTTGAACAAGCAATTCCTTCTTTTCCCACAAAGCCTTACACATTGTTGAACTATTTCTTTTATCTTTAATCCTTTTTCTCACAACCAGCTTTTCGGAAATTAAGAAAAATTGTAACCAAGTGTAACCACAATTTTTTGCACCCTATCAAAGGCAGATTCTAGCATTTGAATTTCAATTAACCTTTTACCATAGAACAAAATTTTAGACTCATCCCACTTGAAAACAGTTGCAGAAAACAATTAAAATATTTCTTCAATGATGTGATTTGTCTTTGAAATGCTAGAAAACATTGTTGGAAAAGGAGGAAATGCTGGTCACCGGCATTTCCTCCTTTTCCTACAATATTTTCAGTAGCTTTACGTTTTCAATAACTTTACTTCCCAAGATCTTTAAAACTTGGGATTGCGTTGCAAAGGGTTAGTATATTGTCTGCAAAAAGCTTCTCAAATGAATGAGCGTATAATTTTGTCATTTTGTTAATGAATTCATGTAGTTTTGGTATCTCTATTTCTGTGACAGTCTAGACTTCCTCTCTTTCTCCAAGATCTTGGCAGATTTCCATGTCTCTACTGTCGGTTCTGATTCCAGTCTTGTCAGAGACAGCAACCTGTGGTGGTTAAAACAAAACAGAGGTAATATTCACCAACTATTCTAAATATTGTTGTAATTTCAACATGGTTAGTTTGGGAACTTAGAATTCAGAAAGAATTTAGAACTCTTGTGTCTATGGACCTAGACTTAGAAACTGTACACCAAGAAATGTCCAAAGCTAGAAATTTCCTTTCTTTAAGGTGGAAAGACGACCCGATACAAGTATCCTCCTCCTTTGAAAGTGTGTGTGTCTGGGGGAGGGGAAAAAGGGGGCTTTAGTGAGATTTAAAATTAAAATTGTCTAACACACAAAACCAAGAGTATCCTTTTAAAAATTACGTTGCTTTTGAAGACACTGTTACTTGGAGTTTAATCTAAGGTCTACTATTTACAAAAGTGGCTTATAACATCTTTTGTGCCAAATGGATCAACTTAAAGAAATTCTCAAACAAAAACCTTGTCAGTGACAGCAATGAGTGAAAGTCATCAATTGTCATTAAGTTTGGATCTTGCTTTCGCATTTCCACAAAGTCTTCTTGCATAATCTGAAAAATAATACAGTAACTGTTACAAAAGGTGACTTGCTATACCTGCCAAGTGCTTTGACAGAGAAGAAAGATCTGCATTATACACAAAATATCTAACCTAGCTCTTTACCAGACTAGAAAATTTTGGACTGGGCCTAGTTGGAAGAAACTGCAGATGACAAGATCAATGTTGTTCAAATGGAAGCAGTTGTCTGTGAAGGTTGAAAACATTGTGGGAAGAGAATAAAAATGCTGCTAACCAGTATTTTCTTCTTTAGCCATGATGTTTTCAATAGCCTTCTTCCTGAGGGTCCTTAAAAATTCTTAGATTGTGTGGTAAAGGGTTAAATTAAGAGATGGATCTAGTTTGTCACCACTTCCTCAAAAACTTCCAAAAAAGTGAGTTGCACATCTCTGGTTTCTGACAATCGGTTGTACCAGATTTCAGCTAAATGATATACTATTGATCCTCAAGCTGCTAAGCGTGACTCACTGACCTTTTGTGGACAGTGTAAATCAAAGTCAGACTGCACAGAACGCGAGTCTGATCTTGAATCTGCGCTGTCCGGTAAGGAGATATTATTTTTCCAAAAGTAAGTTTGAAATAACATTATTTGGGTTTTTAATATAGGCTTGAAAGTTTTGTCCAAGTTACTTAGCAGGATAAGGGTTAAAAAGTTTAAGATGATGTATAGCAGACCATATTTAGATTGCTCGCATTGAATACATTTGCAGACCACAACTGTAATAAATGAACAACTACTTCAGAGTTCTTTCTAAAGCTTGCAATGGCACCATCAGTGCATATCTTTCAGCTTTGGCATATCAGAATTTTTTTCACGAGGTTGAACCTTTAAATGTTTTTCAAAGGTTTTAATTCAATTTCAAGAATTTATTCTCAATTTCACATTATTTAAAGATCAAATGCAGCCAACACGTGAGCACTCAATGTGGGGGGGGGGGGGGGGGGGGTCGGGGGGGGTGGAAGGAATAAATTCTGTGGGTGTGTCCTCCATATCATGCAACCATTAACAACATACAGCAAAAGTCTAAGCAGACGATTTTAGATTTTTCAGGTCAAAATCACAAAAGAAGTAATAGCAAAGTAAGACTCGCAACCACTCACAACCTAATTTCTTCATTACAAATGCTGAACAGGACGATGATAACCGACAGAAAGAAACTCATGTATTTCAGCCAGACTTCTATAGTACAGCTTGAGAATACATGGATGTCGTGCTTGACTGTTCTAGAAGGAAAATATACTGTAATTTGGGCTCTAAGCATGAGCAACAAATATTTTCATTGAAGGTAAAGAAAAGTTCATTGGGCAGCAATAGGAGAAAACTTTACTTTAGGTTAAAAGGATGAAAATATTAGAATACAGCAGCAGAGCAGTTTTCTCTTGTCCCTATAAATTTCTATGAGAGCCCCTAATTCTTCAGTTGGCCCCACAGATTTGACTTCTGTAATGAACTCTGCTCTTAACCCTTTACCACACAATCCCAAATTTTAACGAGGCCTTTTGAGAATATTGTGGGAAAAGTAGAAAATGCTGCTAACCAGCATATTCCACTTTTCCAACCATGTTTTCTACCTGGTCAAAGAACTTCAGATTATTTGTACCACTTTCAAATTTGTCCTCTGCATATGCTTTCAGTTTTTAAAAGTCTAAAATTTGTCTTTTGGGGAAGGGCTAAATGCGGGGATTTGTCTTCAAAACTGCATACAGCATAATGGTTGAAGGAGAAAATGCTGGTTACCAGCCCTCTCCCTCACTAAAACAATTCTATTCAATTAGAACTAGATCAATCTTCGTCTCTGGATCTCTGTTCATCAGTTTTACTCTTTAAAAAGTTAGAATTTACCTTCTGTAAATCAGGAGACACTGTGTACTCCATATGACGCGCCAGTCCAATAAACACCCTCATTTTTGTAAGACAATCTTCGGTTAATACTGGGTCCAACTTGGTGAAATACTGTCTTAAATTGTCTTCCTGTGTAGCTATCTTTAATTGCACCAAACAGTCACTCTACAAATATATTGTGATATGCATCAACTCTAGTTACTAATCTTAAGCGCGAAACAAATGGCTGAACTTCAAGAAGAGACATGCACCATACTTCATAGCTGTAAAAGCTAGCTCATCAGAAATTTCAGTTTTACCTGCTTTAAACACAATTGATCTATGTAACACTAACTCTAAATGGATTACCTCTGTTAGAAAACCTATGGCATCTTGCCAAACACCAATCTTCAAAACATTGTGACTAAAAAGAATTTCTCAAAACAAGCAATTTCTTATTTTGTGTTTATTGTGCACTATCTTAACCCATTACCACACAATCCCCACTTTTAATGACCTTGAGGAAGAAGGCTTTTGAAAACATTGTGGGAGAAGAAGAAAATGCTGGTAACCAGCATTTTCTCCTTTCCCCACAATGTTTTTTACACCCTTTCATACACAAATTTAAATTTTGGAGTCATGTTTATTATGTCATCTGCAAATGCTTTAAATCTGGACTACTCTAAAAATTTGTTGTTTGGTAAAGAGTTAAATCATGTTATCAAAGTTAACCATGAATATTTTGATAGTCATCTACTACAAACTTGTCTCTGGGGTAGACATTATTAAATAACATCAGGTAACTAACCACATTCTTAACACTCTGGAATACCACAAAATGCTGGCCTCAACCCCTTCACATACAATACTATATTTTTTACAACCCAGAGAAAGAAGCCATTTAAATACACTGTTGATGGGGGGGAAGAAAATGCTTGAAACCAGTATCTTTTTTGTTTAAATTTTGTTCCGCATCTAAAAGAAATCCTACCATGTCAGCAACATTTATTTAGCTGTCTGCAAAGACTTAACATATAGATTTCTTGTAAAATTTGTGTTTTGTTTAATGAGTGAATATAAAATGAATTCACTTCAAAGACCGAGCTCTGTTGTACGTGTAAGATATACAAGGTCTGGTATAAGTATGCATTTGACATAAAATGATATTTCATAACTTTTATAAACAAAAGCACCACATGCGGGTACCAATGCTCGGCTGCGGTTCCTTGATTTTCAGTGAAAAATCTAGCTGAAAAAGGGGTATAACTATGTCAAAAATACTTTGATGATTACCAGACCTTGTTTATAGGTTCCCCATTTAATAATTAACAACTTGTCCAAATTTGAAGCCCATATCTTCAGTAATAACAGATATATTATAAAATGTCAAAGATGCCGATGCAGACAACACCAGGGCTATGACAATACCTCAACGTTTTCTTCGAAAACATCCGAGCTAAAAAATATCTCAAAAGTCAACAATGTCAGAATCTTTTAATTACAATACATCACATGGGCTTCTCATGGTATATCACACTGCACACAAGTTTAATAAGGAAATATATTCTTTTCTAACACTTACAGGTAACATAGACTTTCCTTCAGACAATATCAATGCAGGAACATTACACTGAAAATCTTGCTTGTGAAAGTTGAAGTCATATTCCACTTTTTGCCATCTTATAAGATTACCAAGTGCAGTTACATTTTTTACACCTGAAATATATATGTAATTACAAGAGGGCCATTGGCCCTAAAGCGCTCACCTGAGGAAAGTCATCTACCGTTGATAAAGCTGAAGAGATCCTGGTTTTAATGATGTAAAACACATGAGTGTAAGTGACCTACTTTTTGAACCAATGTGACAAAATTCTGAACCTGTCCAAGATATCATTCTGACCAAGTTTCATGAGTATCCGACTGAAAATGTGGCCTCTATGGTGCACACAAGGTTTTTCTAAGATTTGGTCCAGTGACCTACTTTTTGACCTAATGTGACACACTTTGAATCTTGTCCAAGATATCATCAAGGCAGACTTTCTGACCAAGTTTCATGGGAATCAGGCTGAAAAAGTGGCCTCCAGAGTGCACACAAGGTTTATCGAAGATTTGTCCCAGTGACCTACTTTTTGCCCGACATGACTCCCTTTCAGACTTGTCTGAGATATCAACAATATAAACATTCTGACCAATCTTTATCAGTAAAAGGCTGAAAATGTGGCCTCTATGGAGCATCCAAGTTTTTCCTAAGATTTGGCCCAGTGACCTACTTTTTCACCCAAAATGACCCAATATCAAACTTGTCTGAGATATCATAAAGACAGACAATCTGACCTAGTTTCATGAGTATACAACTAGAAAAGTGGCCTCTAGTGCACACAAGGTTATTCTAAGATTTAGACCAGTGACCTACTTTTTGACCGGACATGACCCAATTTCAAATTTGTCCCAGATATTATCAAGACAAAGATTCTACCTAACTTTCATGAGTTTCAGGCTGAAAATGTGGCCTCTAGAATGCACACAAGGTTTTTCTTGGATTTGGCCCAGTGACCTACTTTTTGACCTGACATGACCCAATTTTGAACTTGTCCAAGATAGCATCAAGACAATTTTCTGACCATGTTTCAAGAGTATCAGGCTCAAAATGTGGTCTCTAGAGTGTACACAAGGTTTTTCTAAGGTTTGGCCCAGTGACCTACTTGTTGACCTGACATGATGCAGTTTCAAACTTGTCCAAGATATCATCAAGACAAACATTGTGACCACGTTTCACAAGTTTCAGTCTGATAATATGGCCTCTAGAGTGCACACAAGGTTTTTTTTAGATTTAGCCCAGTAACTTACTTTTTGAACTGACATGACCCAATTTCAAACTTGTCCGAGATATTAACATGACAAAGATTCTGACCAAGTTTCATGAGTATATGACTGAAAATGTAGCCTCTAGAGTGCACACATGGTAATTGTTGATGCCTGGACGCCAGACGACGGATGCCAGACACAGCACAATCACAAAAGCTCACCTTGAGTGAGGTAGAAAGGGAGCTAAGGAGACTACAAGAACCCTTGCAGTTATGGCTTACATTTGAATCCCAATTACAATCCGAGCAACCACTGTCACTGTACTATTGCTATTGCATGTTGAATATCACAACACATAATGAAACTATCAGTTCGTAGGGGATACATGTATGTATAGTATGTTCTGTGTAGTCTGATCTTGATCTACAGTGCAAAAGCAATCAAACCAAAATTAAGCACTGCAAGGATTAAAAGACTAGAGCTCAGTTGGTATGAAAAAGAGCTTGAAATCTAGTTGTTGCAAGTTCAAGCCAAACTCTGTCAAGTGTTTTTTTCATGGACTGAGGAAAATCATAGCCACAAGACTACATCCTTCACCGTCTTCAAATTCGAAACCAGTCAGTGCTTCACAATGAGGAGTGTGCTAGTATTATTAACTCTACACCAAGCAGAACAATCTCAGACATGTTTGAAAAAAGTTTTAGCAGATTACAAATTAAAATTTGTTCAAAAATGGAATTTGTCCCTCAAAGGATAGAAAGCCATTGAAAATGCCTATTACCAACCAACATGGCATTGTTTGCATAGAGTTAAGACATCTCCTTTTCCAAATTGTTTCCCCAGTGATATGAAAAATACAACATTGTTTGGTAAGGGGATAAGTGAATATTTTCAAACTTACTTAACCCTTAGGCTGCTAGGTGCAACTCAATTACCTTTTGGAGACAGTGTAGATCAAGATCAGACTGCACAGAACATGCAGTCTGATCTTGAATCTACACTGTCCGATAAGGAGATATGTTTTCTATAAAAATTAAGTTTTAAATATCATTATTCCTGTTTTTACTATCATCTTGAAAGTTCCAATTAAGTTATTTAGCAGCTTAAGGGTTAAAACACTTAGACAATAAACAAATAAACTTTACCATTTGTATCAAGTTGCCCAGGGTTTAATGTTGTTTCATCTACGATTAAATTTGTACATGATGCAAGCTGCAATACACCTGTGCGCAGTCGGTTTGCTGAATAGTCTTTACATGGAGAGAAATTCTGGCTGTTCAAGGATTCAATGGACATTTCAAAGAGATGAGACTGGAAAAGATTAAATGTTTAAATAGACTCTAGTTGTACTTCCATTATTAGTCAGGTGATCTAAACAGTAAGGTGGGCTCTTATAACCCTTTGCAAAAGAGGCCCTTGTCTAAACAATCTGAGGAAGAAGGCTTTTAAACACATTGTGCAAAATGAAGAAATGCTGTAAACAGCATTTTCTCACTTTGAAAATGCTGTAATCAGCATTTTCTCACAATGCACAAACCGGTCTACTTACTTTCCAGGCAGGAGGTTAAGTATGTAGAAGGTGATTGTGACGTTGTTTGACTTCGAAATGAAAAAGGCAATGTCTACACTTCATGGTGAATATCTGAACCAATTTCAAAGAACTTCAAACAAACTAACTTCTTATTGTCCAAACGTTTGGAGTTCAGACCCAATAAATCTGGGCAGGGCAATAATTTTTATACTCCCTGTTCATTGAACAGTTGGTATAATAAGTCTACACCCTGAACGTAATTTGTGGTAAATCAGAAAAATATATGAGCCTTGCTCAGGCAAAATTGGTTTAATGCATCTCTGATATCCCTTACCAGGTATGCCAAACAAGCAATCACTTACTTATGGATCCATAATAGCCACTTCTTTAACCAACAGACTTAATCATGAGGCAGATTGGTCCTTGGACATGTAGAAACTGACCAATAGCAAAAAGTTTTGGCCAAGGTTAGCCTGCGCTGACTGCACACGCTTATCTTGGTTGATACTTTTCATAGATGGATTAAGCCTTTTATCATAGTATTTTTGAAACAAGAGGCCCACTTACCTGTGAAACAATGTTAGATAACAGATGATGAAGGAGGGCGAGTTACTTGAGAACAGATGTCCAGATCAAGTGCCTACTTACCTATGTGACAAGGTTAGATAACAGATGATGAAGAATGCAGATGATGAAGAATGACCAGATCTAGTGCAAACTTACCTGTGTGACAATGTTAGATAACAGGTGATGAAGAAGGGACAGTCACTTCAGAAAAGATTACCAGATCTGGTACCCACTTGCCTGCATGTCAATGTTAGATAACAGATGAAGAAGAATGACCAGATCAAGTGCCCACTTACCTGTGTGACAATATTAGATAACAGATGATGAAGAAGGGACCCATATGGAGACTTTGGACAATTACTCAAATTAAGGGAGAACTTTCCAATCGGCAAAACATCTGCTCTTGCGTATCTGCAATATCAGTTGATGAGTAACTCAAAGTAGAATTCAATATTGCCATAATAATTCACATAATGCTGGATTACAGTATTTGAAAAAAAAATTGTGGGAAAAAAGCCAGTAAGCACTATTTTCTCATTTCCTACAATGCCTTCTACCCCATCATTTGAGGCCATTTTAAATTTCATCCAGCAAAATTTAATGTGTGCAATAATTAATCTTAGTCTAAAAATTTGTCATCTGCTGCAGAATTGAATCAGTTTTTCAATCTTAGCAAGTTTCACTCTTTACCAGATGACAAAATTGTGACTCTTCTCTCTTGAAAACAGCTAAAGGCAACAAATTAAATGTTGCTCCAATAATTAGGTTAGTTTTTGAAAGGTTAGCAAACACTGTGGTTATCAGCATTTTCTCCTTTTCCCACAGCTTTTACAGAAGCCTTAGTCCCCAGACTTGTTCAAATTCTGGATTGCGAGGTAAAAGGTTAAGCATCATTCAAACTAGTCATGTTGGTAGTGGATGGTAACAAATTTTGCCAAAATTATTGTATGGTAAAGGGCTAAACTGTATTAAGTTGTGTTGCTGAGATAGATTAAGATCAGGGTCTTAAAAATCATTCTTAAAACGGTTCATAGTCTTATTCTCCAGAATTTTCTACACCTGAAAGCAACACAACTTCTGACTGGCAAAACCATTTGATTCAACTGATCACAAGTTGTGTTACTTTCAAATTTAGAAAATCTTGAAGGGTAAGACTAAAAATATTCTTAAGAATGGTTGGTGAATAGGACCCAGGATAAATGATTAAAAAGTCTAATCTTGCGCAACTCTACTGTGCATGAGATTTCAGCGCTGTAAATGTAATCCAAAACACCTGCTAGAGTAACTTTTTAACTTGAAGAGCTCTACTGTCGCTCTTCTTTACCCTTTACAGCAAAGTCCCATGTCTAAACAAACCTGAACAATAAGCCTTTTGAAAACCTTGTGGAAAAACGAGAAAATGCTGGTAACTAAAATTTTCTTCTATGCCTGCAATGATTTCTACCCATTCAAACACAAAATTCCAACATTTGAATCTCTTTTGTTATCTGTAAAAGCCTTCCAATTGGACAGCTAGGACAGCATAAAATTGTGTCGTCTGGTAAAGAGTTAATACATTTATGTAAATTCCGACTTTTCTTCAGATCTGAAGCTTCAATAAAATTTAATTTTGAGTATGAACCTAGCAGAGTGTGAATTCAAGTTTAATTCACAGGAGCCTAGTCTGAACATTTTATCATCCCATAAATCCTCCTATAGCAGTGTATTAAATCTTGACCCATCTTTGATAATACATGTACAACGGTATAAAAATGTGTTTTTTTTTGGAACGGGGTCTGGTACCAACCAAAATTGGCATTAAATTATGTTATGGAGCTGCAAATGGTTTAAACTCCATCATTCCAAACAATCCTGTTTTCTATGACCATGAAGAAAGGGAACAAAATGCTTGTAACCAGCATTTTTGCCTTTCTGAAGAATGCAAATGTTTTACGTCTGTGTTTCCAAGCATACCCATGATGGGAGGTACAAACAAAAACCACTTACACTGAAGACACAATATGACAGAAGAGATACTGTGCTGCAACACTATCCCCAAACACAACATGTTGTAAGGTGGACAGGATGCTTCTGTGGATATCGCTCTTCTCTGACAGGAGGGTGTGTAGAACTGAAATTGATATTAAAGGCACTCTGGGAAAATGGGGTTTAATGCATCTTCATGATGTATTATACAAGCAAGCCATCACATAATTATAGACCCATAAAATTCATTTTGTATAAAAACCAACCTACTCATGAAGTAGACTGCTCCTTGGACACACAAAAAATAAAAAATATCAAAAAGTTACATCCAGTGTCAGCCTACAAGGGCTGACATACGCAGGCTGACATAGGTCGATACTTTTTTTTTTTTTTTTTTTTTTGTTGCAGGTGCATTAAGCCCCCATTTCACAAAGCATGACTCACATTTATGTAGTGGTAACTACATAATATCATACATCCCTTGTACAGGGGAGGGTAAATTTAATTATATCTTAGTGTATAAATGAAGACTCCTTAGCCACATGTTGTGAATAAATAACAGACCTGATATTTGTTGAAAATTTAGAAGTCTGTAGTTGCTGTTGGACAATACTGACCCTTAAATCTTCCAATCCTGCTCATGTTCAAGCGTTATCAAGAGCACACTGACCTGAATCTACACTGCCCAATATTTTGCATAATTTTACCCAAAACAGCATGTATTAATTTTTGTAGTTGTCGAAATCCTCCATCATGATGTGCACAATGACAAAGCTTTATGTATAATATGTATCATCAGGCAGGGTTTGTACAGAAATCTGTCCGTGACTGGCTGTGATAGTGGAGGGTTACCTTGTACAAAATTCTTACATAATACAGTGTGAACACCAGGCAAGGAGGATGAGGAAAAATAGTGACGCAAGAGGCATATTGGAGGAGAGTGAGCAAACAAAATTCTAACTCCTCCATTTCAAAAGCACTGCATAGAAAACTTAACTCTTTACCAAACGACAAAATTTTAGACTGGTCCAAGTTGAAAGCATTTGCAGACGACAAAATTAAGGTGACTCAAAATTTGAAATTTGATTTGGGAAGGGTACAAAACATTGTGGTAAAAGGAGAAAATGCTGTTTACCAGCATTTTCTCCTTTTCCCACAATGTTTTCAAAAGTTTTCTTTCTCAGGGTCGTTAAAAGTGGGGATTGTGTAGTAAGGAGTTAATGTAGCACAAATGATGGGATGTCTCTGAAAAGGTAGAACACATTGTGGGAAGGGATTCAAATGCTGATAATCATCATTTTCTCCTTTTATAACAATGTTTTCGAAAGTATTCTCTCCCTGGGTCCTTAAAATTCCAGATTGTTTGGTAAAGAGTTATTATCTGTTTAGGAGGCTTAGATACAAGAGTGTTAATATGTACCAGTCTGTTGTATTACACAGCATATAGACAAAGCTGAACTCTTTACCACACAATCCAGAGTTTTAACAACCTTCGAAGAGAAAGCTTTTGAAACATTGTGGGAAAAGGAGAAAATGCTGGTTACCAGCATTTTCTCCTCTTGCCCTATCAAGGACGAATTCCATCATTTTCTCCTTATCAAAGGCAGAAATCATGAAATCATTTGAGCTTTGTCACCTGCAAATGCTTTCAATTTGGTCCAGTCCAAACTTTTGTTGTTTGGTAAAGGATTAAAGATACTGGGAGAACAGCAAGCCAACTATACTCCTTTACCTTCATTAAATCTGTCTGTGGCAGGCTGTGGTATCAGTGGGTTCACATGTATCAATCTATTGCACAACACAGCGTGTAGACGAGGCACTAGGGATGGGGGAGGACTGTGAGCAATGTTCTCCTCCATCAGGCCATCCATTGAATCTTCATCCCCATCTCCATTGTCCTGTCTTGCGAAGGTAAGAAAGAAGTAACTGTGTATGTTAACTCTTTACCAAACAACAAAATTTTAGACCAGTCCAAATTAAAAGCATTTGCAGACAACAAAATAAAGGTGATTCAAAGATTAAAATTTGATTTGGGAAGGGTAGTAAACATTGTTGGAAAAGGAGAAAATGCTGGTTACCAGTATTTTCTCCTTTTTCCACAATGTTTTCAAAAGGCTTCTTCCTCTAGGTTGTTAAGTCGGGATTGTGTGGTAAAGGGTTAAGGCTGAGGTTATTTTTACTGGTTTGTTATTAACTGATTTCAACACTGTTTAATCCTTTACCACACAATCCCATGTTTTAATGACCCTGAGGAAGAAGCCTTTTGAAAACATTGTGGGAAAAGGAGAAAATGCTGGCTACAATTTCATCATGTGGTAAAGAGTTAAATCATTTTATCATGGCAGCAAGTGCACCTATCTGTGTGTTTTTGTGAATTTGATCAAGTTGGAAATTGAACCAGGGACCCCTGAATTTTATGCCCTGTATGTTACAGACTGAGTTACCATGTTTGGCAACATTTAATATTATCCTTACACTATGTTTCCTAAACGAGAACACCTCATGTGGGTGCCAATGCTTGGCTGTGGCTGCTTGATTTTCAGTGAAAATTCTGTGTCGAAAAAGCTGCATGTCTGTGTCAAAAATACGCTGATTGTTACCCACCCTTGTTGTGTGGGTTCCCTTTTTGATAATTAACAACTTGTCCATGTTTGAAGTACAATGTACATATCTTCAGTAATAACAGATATTATAAAGTATCAAAATTTTTGCACAATGGCAGTATCACAGAGGACAGGGTCCATATTCACCAACCATTCTTAAAAATATTCTTTGTCTTATTCTCCAAGATTTCCTACATGTGAAAGTAACCCAACTTCTGACTGGCTAAACCATATGGTTTAGCCAATCAGAAGTTGTGTTACTTTCACATTTACAAAATTCTGAAGAATAAGACTAAGAATGTTCTTAAGACCCAGGGCTATAACAATATCTCGACCTTTTCTTCAAAAACAGCGGATCTAATAACGATGCCTCAGACTTACCTGCTTGAGGTGAACTGAGCTAATGATGGGTCAACAGACAGGACTCCAATAAACTCTACAACATCATTTACTTTGAAGCTATCTGTATCTTCATAAACCTAAAATATGACATGAAAGTAGAACTACTGATAAATAAGATATATGATAATTTAAGTCAGCCTTGCATGAAACCCTACCTTTATTTACCCTTAACTTGGTAAAGTAAACATTTTGATACTCATCACTTAAAATTTAATGACAAGAGTTTGCAAAAGTATGAATTTCTATGCCACCAGCATGGCATCACTAAATCCAGACATAAGTTTACTGGAATATAACACCGAGATTCATGATCACTACAACTTAGCATAGAAGACTGAAAAAGCCTGTTACCTTAGCGTTTCCTATAAATTCCACCATTTTTCTGTGCAGCGTATCACAACAAAAACCATGTGATTGCCCACCCCCATGCTTTTACAGACATTTCCCATGATTTGAGTCATATCTATATTATTGTATGCAAATGCTTTCAAATTTGGAAAATCTCATTTTTTATTCATCTGGTAAAGAGTCTGTCTATCTTTAAACAACCTTTAAAGGTAAGTGATGAACATTTGTGACAATCTTAACCTTTTACCGCACAATGATGCCTTTTGACACCCCTGGGAAAGAAGCCTTTTGAAAACAGTAAGGGAAAAGGAGAAAATGCTGGTAACCAGCATTTTCTCCTTTTCCCACAATGTTTTCTACCCTATCAAAGAGAAATTGCACAATTTAAGCTACATT
The DNA here is from genome assembly GCA_945859785.2 of Tridacna gigas. Classification (NCBI taxonomy): domain Eukaryota; kingdom Metazoa; phylum Mollusca; class Bivalvia; order Cardiida; family Cardiidae; genus Tridacna; species Tridacna gigas. Next base: position 35,123,459 of record OX244040.2, on the reverse strand, counting down.
GAAAGTGCCATCTGCAAATGCTTTCAATTTGGACAAGGCTAAAATTTTGTTGTCTGGTAAAGGGTTAAGGATCATGTCAAAATTTTGTGGGTAATTGGTAATTATTGCTTGTTTCTTTTCACAATAAGGTCTGCTGTCTGGTAAAAAGTCATCTCTGTTTGCTACTTTCATGATCTAAACAATTAAGCTTATACCAAACAATCCTGACATTTCATGACCTCGAGGAGAACCCTTTTGAAAAAATGGTGGGAAAAAGAGAAAATGCTTGTAACCAGCATTTTCTTCTTTTCCCACAATGTTTTTACCCTTCCCAAAACAAATTTCAAGTTTTCAGCGACAGCTTTTTAGTTGTCTTCAAATGCTTTCAATTTGGACAAGTCTAAATTTTGTTGTTTGGTAAAGAGTTAACGAGTCAAATGGTCAATATGATTCCCTTTTACCTTACACCACACAATCCCATATTTCATTAAAGGAAAATGGCTTTTAAAAGAGTTGTGGGAAAATTAAAAAAACCCAGCATTTTCTTCTTTTTCCAAATTGTTTTTATTCTCTCCAAGACAAGTTCTATCTTTAGTGCTACAAGGAAACTCTTGTCTGCCAATTCCTTTCAATATGTAACAGTTTGAAATTTTGTCATCAGGTAAAGAGTTAACTAGTTACCTTGACTATGCATGCTGGTCCTGCTTCATTGGGTAAAGGAAAATTCATTTCAGGTACTTGGGATGATACTCCTGCAAGTGACGGTAAATAATATTTGTTGGTTTGAATGTGCTTGTTGCCTTTTACCATGTATAAGTGGTAGTTGTTGAATTATTTATGAATTAATTTTAGACTTGTCTAAATTGGAAGTATTTACATATAATAAATTAGACTTGACACAAGCAATTTGGACGCCTACAAATGCCTCATTTTTCCATGAAACGGCATTAAATCAAGACAAAAAAAAAAGCAGATCAGTGGATTATCATAAGGAACACACATATGAAGTTTCGTCAAATTTCATTAAGGATTTTAGAAGATATCTGTCCAGATAGACAAACAGACTGACGGAAAATGCAAAAACTATATTCCCTCGCCTTTTTGCGGGGGGGGGGGGAGGGGATAAGAATTGATGGGCTCTGTGAAAAAGGAGCTTAATGCATCTGCAAAAACTATCAACCCATTTCAGCCAATGCAGTCCGCAGAGGCTCACATAGGTCGAAACTTTTTGATATTTGTACATGCTTGTCTAAGGACCATTCTAAATTCTGATTCAGTCAATTGTTAGACTAAATTCATTTTATGAAATCATAATAATGTGACGACTTTCTTGGTATGATGCATCACAGAGATAGATTAAACCCCATTTTGTCAAAGTGCCACTCAAATCACTTAAGTCATTTATTTTGCCTGGTAAAAGGTTATCCTCTCTATAAGTAGACAACATAACTACAATGCATTGCAAGACACATATAACAATTTCTCTCTATGAGCCATACTTTGGCAAAATGGGGATTAATGCATCTCCTTGATGCATGAAACCAAGCAAGGCATCATATAATACATAAAATCCATTTTGTGTAACAACCAACTGAATAATGAGGTAGGCTGATCCTTTGAAATGTAGAAAAATGACCAATAGCAGAAAGTTTCCACTCACATCAGCCTGCATGGGCTGACCTGGGTAGATACCTTTTGCAGATACATTAAGCCCCCTTTTCACAGAACATGGTTCATAATTATATAAAAAGGAAACCATACACATAGATTTTGCCCATACCAGGTGTTTGTGTGTTTCTCTGTAACTGTTGCACTTTGGGTTCTCTATCTGAACCAGGAAGCATTGCACCATTCGTCCCAGATGCTACATCTTCAGCTTCCATACTGTCTGTATCATTAATGTCACTATCGGTACTATCATCATCACGCCCTCGTTTATTCCTTGGTGGTATTTTAGAGGATGACGGAATGGATGTGGTTTTTGTGTTGCTCAGATCAAAATGTCTGTATGTATGTGTTAAGGGTAGTAGATAACTGAAGTTTGACATTATATTGCCTGATCTTGGATTTACATTGTTGGAACAGGGTAGAAGTATCAATACGATCTTGAACAGTTCAAAACTCTTTATCAAACAGCACACTTGAAATTAAACCATTTGCAGACAACACATTAGTTTTGGCTAAGATGATGAAAATTGTCTTTAAAAAGGTAGAAAACACTGTGGTGAAAAAGAGAAAAAGCTGAACACCAGCATTTTCTCCTTTTCCACAATGTTTTCCAAGGGAAAACTTAGGATCTTAGGGTTAATTGAAGCTGAACATATATGGAAATAACCTAAATAAACATAGTTCAAGATGACCTACATTCACAATCTAGTTTGCAATAGCTTTACTTAACCCATTCCTAACCAAGTACCTCTTCTGTACATGCCTGTGGTAGATAGTTTTAGGAAAGATTGTCAGAAAAAGAGCAAGTGAATGTAAGCATGTTATGGATACTGCTGAATGCAATATTTTTCTCTCCTTCATATCAGCCATGCACTGTGAAAAGGGGATTTAATGCATCTGCGAAAAAGTATCGACCCATGTCAGCCTGTGCAGTTTGCACAAGCTGACATGGGTCAAAACGTTTTGCTATTGGTAATTTTCTGCATGTCAAAGGACCATTCTACCTCATGATTCACCCATTTGTTAGACAAAATGAATCCATCTTTTGCAACGACTTGCCTAGTATAATGGTAGATAATGCATTACCAAGATGCATTGAACTCCCTTTTCCAAGAACACAGACCAGCCTGCATAGCTCACTCAGGTGGTAGAGCATAGGACTTGTAAACATCAAGTCTTGGGTCACTTGAGGGTGTGGGTTCGAGCCCCACGGCTGGCTATCTAAAATAACTGATAGTCTTTCAGATCAGATGTTAAACCGAGGTACCGTATGATGGTGCTATGCACCAAGCATGTTATAGGATCAGGTGTAGCTTAGGATGGATTTCGTCTTGTATCTTGCGCACTATCCCTCATAACAGAACTAACAGTCTTCAGGGGGCGTCACCCATATTTTAGGCAACCGGTGGTGACTATAAATAAATGCAAATTCAATCAATTCCAAGAGCACCGCTCCAATATTATTTTTTCCATGTAATTTGTAATACTTTGTGGCAGGCTTAAAACAAGCCTGTACAGTACTTTGTGGCAGGCTTAAAACAAGCCTGTACAGTACTGTGTTATAACTAAGAATAACTGATATGTAAAAAGTCCATGAGAGTAGACATGAGTGGTTTATTTCTATGACTTTGTTAAAAGAAACCTTTGATACAGCAATAAGAGACAACAATTTTGAAGATGATTCACCTAGAGCTATAAGCATAATTTTTTTTTGTATACAATGTAAGAGTACTTAGATCAAATTTAATCTGCCTTTTGTGGATAATGTAGATAAAGAACAAACTGCTGTCAGAAGTTGCAGCCTAACACTGGATATACATATGTACACTATCTGCTATTTTTGTGAAATATTCTGGAAAAAAAAAAAACATTCTTCAAATTGCATTGCTCTAGTCTGTTTCTTGATTCAGTCAGTCCATTCCAATTAAGTAGTGTTTAACTCTTTACCAAACCACAAAATTTTGGACTGGACCAAACTGAAAGCATAAATTTTGCACACAACAAAACAAATGTAGCTGAAATGATGATTTTGTTTTCTGTCTTTTGACACGGTAGAAAACATTGCGGGGAAAGGATAAAATGCTGGTTACCAGCATTTTCTTCTTTTCGCACAATGTTTTCAAAGGCCTTCTTTTTTTCTGGGTCATTTAAACTCTGGATTGTGTAGTGAAGGATTAAGAGTTAACCCTTTACTTCACAATCCCAGCATTTTGTCCCACAGTGTTTCTTTATTTGCAAAAAGCAAACACCACACATTGAGCCACATTGAACTTGTCTGTGATTTTTTTCTCCAGTTTGGATCAGTCTAAAATTTTGTCATGTGGCAAAGAGATAAGCTATATTGCTACACACACAAGTGACTAACACTTAAGAATCCAGAGACACTGTTTATACAAAAAGACCAAATCAAAAATTATTTTACCTGCATAATGCAAAACAAGAGCACCACATGTAGATGCCATGCTCAGCTGCAGTTGCTTTAAAAATAAATTAATAGATTAATTTTAAGTGCAAATTCTAAGTCAGAAACAGGTCATAACTGTGTCAAGAATATTTTGTTGATTACTTGCCCCATTGTACATGTTCCCCTTCACTAAATGTCATGTTTTTGCAGGACAATGCAGACAACTATGACGCAGACAACAACAGGGCTATGACAATACCTTGTTGTCTTCTTCAAAAAGAGCCGATCTAATAAATGAAATGCTCACTTTAAAAGGATATTTTCTTCACCCAAACTGTCTCTCCAGGTACGGGGATGCAATACAATGTCATTCTGTCCATGTTGATGTTTTTGTCAGAGTCAACATCTATTACTTGGTTCACCTGAAACATTTCAATTCTTTTATCATAATAACACTTTTCCTTTACCCAACCCTTTGTAAGATAGTCTATGAAACGTAAGAAAAGGAGAAAATGTTGGCAATCAGAAGAAATTGTTTGTTGGCAGGGTGTTTAATGCTGTTTTCAACAATATTTCAGTTATATTGTGGTGGAAAGTGCACCATTCCTTGCTTTCCTGGAGTTTTTTTTTTTTTTTTAAACCAGTATTTCACATAATGTTCTTCCTAGACCACTAGCTGCTTTCCAGCATAACCATCATCGAAACATTGATCAGCAGCGAGAGAAGAATGACTCTCATCAATCCTTGGAAACAAACTTGCCAAGCTGGGGATTCGAGCCTGTGACACCCTGGTCTCAGGTCCTGTACCCTACCTACTGCGCTACCAGACTTGGCAACAAGAAGTTGAAAAACAATAGCACTGCATGTGGGTGCCAACACTTGGCTGTAGCTGCTTGACTTTCAGTGAAAAATCAGTCAAAAAAGGGGCATACGGTAACTGTGTAACAAAAGGGCCATGATGGCCCTGGATCGCTCACCCGAGTCATTAGGCGAAATTCCACTCCAGGGTCATAATGACCCAATTTAAAACTCATCTGAGATATTAAGACAAACATCCTGACCAATTGTCAGGTCAATTGAGCTGAAAATGTGGCCTCCGGAGTGTCAAAATGTCTTTCTTCAATTTGACCTACTGACCTAGTTTATGACCCTATGTGACCATATTTCAAATTCATCCGAGACATCAAAACAAACTTGTTGACCAAGGTTCAGGTGAATTGGGCAAGAACTGTCACCTCTAGAGTGCCCACAAGGTATTTCTGTAATTTGACCTAGTGACCTAGATTATGACCCTATGGGACCCAATTTCAAATTCATTTAAGATATCATCAAGTCAAACATGCTGACAAATTTTCAGGTGAGTTGAGCAAAAACTGTGGCCTCTTCAGTGCCCACATTTCTTTAATTTGACCCAGTGACCTAGTTTATGACCCTATGAGACCCAATTTCTAACTGATCCGAGGTATCGTCAAGTCAAATATGTAGACCAATTTTTAGGTCAATTTACCTAGAATTATGGCCTCTAGAGTGCCCACAAGGTATTTCTTCAATGTGACCCAGTAACATTGTTTATGACCCTATGTGACCCAATTTTGAAATCCTCTGAGATATCATCAAGACAAAAAATGTGCCCACAAGGTATTTCTTTAATTTGACCTAGTGACCTACTTTATGACCCCAGATGACCCAATTTCAATCTCATCCAAGATTTAATTAAGGCAAACATTCTAATAAATTTTCAAGTCAATTGAGCAAAAAATGTGGCCTCTAGAATGCCCACAAGGTATTGCTTTAATTTGACCCCAGTCACCAGAGCCATGTTTCTTGACGGATCAAAATTTCGCGAACAATTTTTAAAAAGGGTCACCCAAGGAACATCTCTGTGAAATTATTTCAAAATCTGACCAGCGGTTCCAGAGAAGAAGAATTTTTAAGAATTTCTTCATTTCCGTATAGTGCAAGTAGCCCCCATTCACCAGACCCATGTTTCTTGACGGATCAAAATTTCGCGAACACTTTTTGAAAAGGGTCACCCAAGGAACATCTCTGTGAAATTATTTTAAAATCTGACCAGCGGTTTCAGAGAAGAATTTTTAGCTCACCTTAGCACAACGTGCTAAAGGTGAGCTATTGTGATCGCCCTATGTCCGGTGTCCGTCAACAATTTCTTTAAACATCTTCTTCTCCTAAACTACTGTGCCAATCTTTATGAAACTTGGCAGGGATGTTCCTTGGGTTAAGCTCTACCAAAATTGTTCAAAGAATTGAATTCCACCCACAACTCTGGTTGACATGGCAACAAAAAGGAAAAGAAAGCAAAATCTTTGAAAATCTTCTTCTCTGAAACTAGAAGGCGCAGAGCTTTGATATTTGGTATGTAGCATCTCCTAGTGGACCTCTACCAAGTTTGTTCATTTGATGTCCCTGGGGTCAAAACTGGCCCCGCGCCAGGGGTCACAAATTTGAGCACAGTCACAAAGAAGGAAAACTTTAAAAATCTTCTTCTCTAAAACTTGAAGGCGTAGAGCTTTGATATTTGGCATGTAGCATCTCCTAGTGGACCTCTACCAAGTTTGTTCATATGATGCCCCTGGGGTCAAAACTGGTCCTGCCCCGGGGGTCACAATTTCCAACATAGGAACAAAGAAGGAAAACTTTAAAAATCTTCTTCTGTAAAACTAGGAGGCATAGAGCTTTGATATTTAGTATGTAGCATTGCCTAGTGGACCTCTACCAAGTATGTTCATATTATGCCCTTGGGGTCAAAACTGGCCCTGCCCCGGGGGTCACAAGTTCAAACATAGGAACAAAGAGGGGAAACTTTAAGTATCATCTTCTCTGAAACCGAAGGGCGTAGAGCTTTGATATTTGGCATGTAGCATCTCCTAGTGGACCTCTACCAAGTTTGTTCATATGATGCCCCTGGGGTCAAAACTGGCCCCGCCCCGAGGGTCACAATTTCCAACATAGGAACAAAGTCGGAAAACTTTAAGAATCATCTTCTCTAAAACTAGAAGGCATAGAGCTTTGATATTTGGCATGAAGCATCTCCTAGTGGACCTCTACCAAATTTGTTCATATGATGCCCCTGGGGTCAAAACTGGCCCTGCTCTGGGGGTCACAAGTTCGAACATAGTAACAAAGAAGGAAAACTTTAAAAATCTTCTTCTCTGAAACAGGAAGGCATGGAGCTTTGATATGTAGTATGTAGCATCTTCTAGTGGATCTTTACCAAGTTTGAGCATATGATGCCCTTGGGGCAAAAGTTGGCCCTGCCCCGGGGGTCACAAGTTCGAACATAGGAACAGAGAAAGAAAACTTAAAGAATCATCTTCTCTGAAACTTGAAGGCGTAGAGCTTTGATATCTGGTATGTAGCATCGCCTAGTAGACCTCTACTAAGTTTGTTCATATGATGCCCTTGGGGTCAAAATTGGCCCTGCCCCAGGGGTCACAAGTTCAAACATAGGAACAGAGAAGGAAAACTTTGATTTTTTTTTCTCTTAAATGGGAAGGCATAGAGCTTTGATATTTGGTATGTAGCATCTCCTAGTGGACTTCTACCAAGTTTGTTCCAAGGATGCTGCTTGGGTCAAAACTGGCCCAGCCTCTGGGGTCACAAGTTCGAACATAGGAACAAAGAAGGAAAACTTTAAAATTCTGCTTTTCTGAAACCGAAAGGTGTGGAGCTTTGATATTTGGTATGTTGCATCTCAGAGTGGACCTCTACCAAGTTTGTTCATATGATGTCCCTGGGTCAAAACTGGCCCCGCCCCGGGGGTCACAAGTTCGAAGATAGGAACAAAGAAGGAAAACTTTAAATTTCTTTTTCTCTTAAACGGGAAGGTGTAGAGCTTTGAAATTTGGTATGTAGCATTTCCTAGTGGACCTCTACCAAGTTTGTTCATATGATGCCCCTGGGTCAAAACTGGCCCAGCCCCGGGAGTCACAAGTTCAAACATAGGAACAAAGAAGGAAAACTTTAAAATTCTTCTTTAAAACTGGAAGGCCTAGAGCTTTGATATTTGGTACGTAGTGATTTTCTTCTAAGTTTGTTTGCCCATCTAAGCGCAACAAGTTCATTGAGTTCAAAATTGGGTCATCTTGGGTCATATACTATGTCACTAGGTCAAATTAAAGAAATACCTTGTTGGCACTCTTGAGGCCACATTATTTGCTCAATTGCCTTGAAAATTAGTTAGAAAGTTTGTCTTTATAAAGTCTCACATAAGATTAATTTGGGTCAACTTGGGTCATAAACTAGTTCACCGAGTCAAAGAAATACCTTGTCTGCACTCTGGAGGCCACATTTATTGCTCAAATGACCTGAAATTTGGCCAGAATGTTTGTCTTGATGAAATACCAGATGAGTTTGGATTTGGGTCACCTGGAACCATAAACTAGGTCACTAGGTCAAAATAAATAGCTTGTGGGCACTCTAGAGGCCACATTCTTTGCTTAATTGCCTTGAAAATTGGTCAGAATGTTTGTCTTTGTAAAATCTCACATGAGTCTGAATTTGGGTCAACTGGGGTCATAAACTAGGTCACTTGGTCAAATTAAAGAAATAGCTAGTGGGCACTCTAGAGGCCACATTTATTATTCATTTGATTTGAAAATATAGTGCAAGTAGCCCCCAGTCACCAGAGTTTCTTGACGGATCAAAATTTTGCGAAAGATTTTTCAAAAGGGTCACCCAAGGAACATCTCTGTGAAATTATTTCAAAACCTGACCAGCCGTTTCAGAGAAGAAGAATTTTTAAGAATTTCTTCATTTCCGTATAGTGCAAGTAGCCCCCCATTCACCAGAGCCATGTTTTTTGACATATCAAAATTTCGCGAACAGTTTTTGAAAAGGGTCACTCAAGGAACATTCCTGTGAAATTATTTCAAAATCTGACCAGCGGTTTCAGAGAAGAAGAATTTTTAAGAATTTCTTCATATCCATATAGTGCAAGTAGCCCCCTGTCACCAGAGCCATGTTTTTTGACACATCAAAATTTCGCGAACACTTTTTGATAAGGTTCACCCAAGGAACATTCCTGTGAAATTATTTCAAAATCTGACCAGCGGTTTCAGAGGAGAAGATTTTTAAAGAATTTCTTAGAAAATTCCATTTCGTTGCCATGGCAACCAGAGTTTTTGATGGAATCAAATTTTGTGAACAATTTTTAAAGAGGACCTCCCAAGGAACATTCCTGCCAAGTTTGGTCCAAATTAGCCCAGTGGTTTAGGAGGAGATGATGTTTAAAGAATTGTTGACGACGCACGACGAACGACGCACGACGGACACCGGGTGATCCTAAAAGCTCCCCTTGAGCATGTTGTGCTCAGGTGAGCTAAAAAAGACTTTGATGGTTACCTGCCCTTGTTGTAAGGGTTCCCCTTCTAAAGTGAACAATTTGTTCAAGTTTGAAAAATGTCCAAGTTTCTGCATAACAACAATGCAGATGCCAGGGCTACAACAATACATGTAGCGTGACATTTTATTTTAAAAAAAAGCCAAGCTAATAATCAATTTACTCCGCATTCAGCCACATCCTTGTATTTTCCAGACCTCATCCAGGTTTCACCGCTGGTTTTATCTCTGACAATGTAACTTCCCAGGTAGAACTCTGGATCATACATATCCTGTATCATGCATCGGAATCGTACCAAAGAATTTGCTTTCAACAGATGAAGGGGAGTGTCATTCAGGCTTGGCACCTGTCAACAAAAGGGGACACTTTGAAAGACCAATAAATGTCAGAAATCTACAGCTTTAGATTTATAAATCATTTGTGTTTAGTAGCTACAAAATAAGTCATTGCCATTCTTTAGAACAGATCCATAAACCTCCATGTAATGAAATATATTTGTGTCATGGAACATATTCTTTAAACTTAAATACACCTTTAACAAAAAAATAAAAGATGCCAATGTTAAATACAAACTTTTTCTCCTTAAGTCTTCACCACATGACAAAAAATGTGGACTTGTCCAAATTGAGAGGAGCATTTGCAGACGACAATTTAAATGCGGCTCAAATGATGGAATATGCCTTTGATAGGGTAGAAAAGTTGTGGGAAAACGAGAAAATGCTGGTTACAAGCATTTTCTCATTTTCCCACAATGTTTTCAAAAAGCTTTTTCTTCAGGTTTATTAAAAGTCAGGATTGTGTGGTAAAGAGTTAAACTTATTGCAACCTACACAATACTTTTCTGTCTTGCAGAAGACCACTTTGAATACGCATGGCAAAAGAAGATAGGGCAAAATAATATAATCATGAAATTAAGCCTTTACCAAACAATCTTGTATTTTAACCATCCTAAGGACGAAGGCTTATGGAAACATAGTGTATTTCCAACATTTGAAACATCTTTGTTATCTGCAATTTTTTTTAATTTGGACCAGTCTACAATTTTATCCTTCCTTTGCTAAAGTGTTGAATCTTTCCAGATGACAAAGTTTTGGACCCAACCAAATTGCAAGCACCCTTAGACCACAAATCAAATGTAGCTCAAATGATAATCTCTGTCTTTGACATGGTTGAAAATATTGTACGAAAAGGAGCAAATGCTGCTAACTAGCATTTTCTCCATTTCCCACAATTTTTCTACCTTTCCAAAAGCAAATTTCTATTTTTGAGTCACAGGTATTTTGTTATAGGCAAATGCTTACCATGTTGACAAGTCTAAAATTGTGTCATTTGGTAAGGAGTAAAACAGAAATTTCTCTATTTTCTCCCATGCTTTAGTCTGCTGAAAGACAAACAAACGTAAGAGATCAAAACCAGGAAGTTAGAAAATGTGATTAAAACCCCATTTTCTACAGTTTATTGAACAGAAAATAAAAGTACAAAAACATACCCATGATACAGATTGTTCTGTTGACAATTTCTGTTGGAAATATGTTTTAACCTTTGAGCTATCATGGTCTTTTGCCCTGTCTAGAATATATAAGAAAGCAGTGCTATAATACTAATAATGAAACAAATCTGCAGTATACAAAACAACATTGGAATTAACATTTTTGCACACAATCCCCAGTTTTAACAACCTTGAGAAAAAAGGCCTTTGAATACATTTTGGGAAAAAGAGAAAATGCTGGTGACCAGCATTTCCTCCTCCCCCACAATATTTTTACTTACAATGCAAAAGGCCTACACGTATGTCAGTGTTTGAGTCATGTTTAAGGTCCTAGTATGTGACTGTGAGTACAAGGGAAAACATTTTTTTATCTACAATGTTTTCAAAAGTAGTCTGCTGCATACACAAGAACCCATTATTTAACTGTTTACAAGGTGAATGTCCCAGCACAACCTGTTTTTGTCCACCTACCAATATGTTTAAGTGGCATCCCTAACGGACAAATTCAATGAATTTCTTTAATGAAGCATGCTTTCTACTGATCAAGATATGGCAAATCAACAACAAAAGTGATTAACCTTAGCTCGTGTTTATCCATAAGAGATGCCATATTGGAAATTGTCAAAATCTGATGGCCCTGGAGATACACAACCTAAATTCATCCATGTATGGTAACTATACTGTTCACAAAAATTAAACCGCCAAGTAACACATTATCATCAAGCTGGAGAAAACTTAACTTTTGGAACAAGGATTAACCATAGAAAACCTAATCAAATTCAAAAGAATTTGCAGTGATCAGGGTTTTCCCTTAGCAACAAAAATTGGGGGTCATTGTGACCCCTTAGTCATAAATAATGGGGGTCATTCTGGACTTTGAGGGGTCACAAAAAAATGTAATTAGGTTAAACATTAAAGACTACTATGTATGAAACAATGTGTGTTTTTGTGTTTCTTATTCATCCCAAAGCTTTAATAAAACCTATTTATGAATTACTGAATGATGTAAGATACATTGTAACAGTAGGGATTCTCTGTATAGAGGGGCTTACAGTCTAGATAACATCTTTTTCATAGAGTATCTTGTGTATGCTTTATCAAAAGCCTGGTCTTAACAGGCAAAAAATGCTCTAGCTGCAGACAAGCTGTCATTTATTTACGTAATTTCAATCTTTGAAGGGCATCAATATGACCACAGTGTTTTGGGGACGCACGTTAGAGTTGAATTGCACAAGTTTGTGCAGCCACTCTCTGTGGTAAAAGGGTTATTGTGTTTTGTTTTTGTCACAGGAATCAACCGTTTGATTGATACAAACAGCTTGTTGTCGGCCGGATTTGATAACCTCTATTTTGTGGGGTTTTTTTTAATAGGGAGTATCCATCCGACAACTATTTTCACCAATTAAACGGCCGATTCCTGAGTTTTGATACGCGGGTCGCATTCATGCCGCCGTTTTCGACGAACAATTCAGCATAGATATAGGTCTTTCGCCAATATTCTCTAGACCCTCGGGGCCTTCAAATATTTTTCTCGTTACTCGAACCAGGTGATCATCACCCGATCGTTGTTCAAGGTCTCTTCCTTGCAGACAGCAGGAATGACGCAAATTTTGACAGAGCCATATTGTTTTCATTAGAGATCGACTGGTTTTGTTTAGACGAATTTAAAGACCGACCGTATTCTCGTAAAATTGATACACAGTCTAGAGTTTTGTCCCATTTTCTTCTCGTACTTAAGCTTTCTTATGTACTCGCGATGTAACTTTGTCGGTAGCAAAGACGATCGTGAGTAACCTTTATTGAATTTGTGCGTCCACAGTGATGCACTATTGAAAAAAATACGGGTCATTTTCCTTAAAAATGCGTCAAAACGCACAAAATCGTGCATCAAGGAAAACCCCGAGTGATTTTGTCCTATTTACGGTTCAATGGCAGTGGGTATAGGATCACAAATTGGGCACAAGAATGTGTCACCCCATCCAATGACCCTGTGACTGTAGAGCAGAAAGACAAATGAAGCCACCTGATCTTTATTCAATGATTCTTATTCAGACAAGTGAAATTTATTAGTAAAAGTGGTTTAAATCATCCTTACTACTTTCCAGATACAACTAATTAACTCCCAATTAGCTAAAAATTGACAACTAACACTTAAGGACGGTAATCATAATATAGTGCTTTATTTATTATGAGCAGTAGACTTTGACAGCTAAGCGCACGCGCGTCTTGGGACAAATACTTCCGTAGAGGAGACACAGTAAACTGTAAACATTCACGGATATTACATGTATGCATGATCTGTTGCGACCTAAACTTTAAAATTAAATGGTATTAGGCAATTTGCACCAAAATGGCATCTTTGGACTTTAGGAAAACTTTTACTGACTTCCGTACTTTTACCTGGAAACAAGTTTGATGTTTCTTTTTCAAATGTGAACAAAGGTGCATGTGAAACACAAAAATCTCATGAGGGTAAAGATTTCATCTATCCGTTTTAGGGGACGGGCGAAAACATGTTGTGGACGAAAATGTTTTGTGCGGCGATATATTTTTATTATAAATGAATGATCAGCTACCAGCACGTTTTCAAATGCATTCGTCATCAAAATGTGTGATTTTTGATAAACTTCATACAGTTTAAGGAAAAAAAAAACCCAAAGCGCTGAAAAGCCAAAGGGACATTTTTCAAACTGGGAGTGATGTATAGGCTGCTTTAAGGGGTTCATTCCCTGCCTTTCTTTGAGGTATTAAATTTAAAAAGGTAATTTCTGAAACAAACAAAAATGGCTAATCTTTACACTCTTCATACTTTGATCGTACCATATGACCATGGATACTTCCGCTCTCTACGTTTCTAATGGAAATAACAAGATTTTCATACATTATGATGGGTTAGTTTTCTTTTCAATAGATTCTAGAAATCAACAGTACCGACAAACCTTACCAAAGATAGTCTGTATAGTTCCCAATGGATTGTTTATCCAGTCCTCCACGCTCGGCATTTTGGCGGGAAATGTTGCCGATAGTAGTTCCGGTTAGACAGGATCTGTTTATTAACCCTAAATAACACCCAAAGGTAGTCAAAGACACCCCATAACACCAAAAATTGATTTAAAAAAATGTAAAAAGGTGTATTACCTTTCAACGTGTTCATATATTTATTGTTTATTACTATTTAATCTACTTTCTAGTATATATTCCAATTATAACAAAATCCTTCACAAATGGACTACCATTGTATTGCCAAGGCAAACAGGAAAAGGTAAAAATGCTGATTACCAGCATTTTCCCCTTTTGACCCTTTTAAAGACAAATTCCATATTTTTACCACATTTTATTTGTCTTATGGAAATGATTTCACTTTAGACAAGTCTAAAATTTTGTCATTCGGTAAACGGTAAATAAAAAATTTAATCAATTACTTCTAACGACCCTGCAGTTGATTGCTTTAGAAACATTGGGGAAACCGGCGCACTAATTTCTAGCAAGTAATCTCTTGCTTTTTCCGAAATGTTGGTTTTCTCCTTACATCACTCATACAGATTAGCCTAGTTTCAAATATTTTTCTTTTGTATTACATGTATTAATAGTTAGTTCGTAACAGTCCAGTAATGGATTAAATTGTAGATCCGTCCATATTTAAAACAACGCAAACTTAAAAAAAAAAAAAAAAAGGATCGCAAAGATTTCTCCTGTACCCGTGACTTATAAAATTAGCTGCTGCATTATTAGCAACTATACATCAGTGTCATGAGATTGTGTTATTTAAGCATTACGAATGATGAATACTGCATATAAATATGTCTCTAGACTAAAACTGTTCTAGGATTTCTGAATCTTTATACTACTCACATGACTGGCTGCAACAAAACATCTCAGCCAATCATATGGCTAGTGCTGAGGTTTAGAAGCGTATAAAAGAAATCAAACTTTGCAAAAAGTCTATCTCGGTTTGATTGATTGATTGTATGGTGTTTAACGTCATTTTCAAGATTATTTCAGTCATATCGCGACGGCCAGAACACCTATCCATGCTTTTCAGAAGTTTCCTTTACCAGTACTTCGCAAAATATTCTTCCCAAGCCACTGGATGCTTTCCCACATAACCATCGTCGAAACAATGGTCAGCTATATCTTGGTATGAACTTCCTGCTAGTGGTATCCATGCATATGTACACTGTCTGCGTCAAACATAGCTTTTTGGGGGGAAAATTTTTTTTTTTTTTTAAATCTTTATCATCCCTGTAGACGGAGAGTGTCGACTCGTATCAGTTTGCGCTAATCGGACAGGACGCTTTCTTTTCCATGGCTTATTCGATGATGAATAATTTGCTTTTAAATTACTTTCTGTTTCGTCTTGAGCACATTTTGTTCTCACTTCAGATGCAATGAAAGGAATATTAATCCCTGTAAACATGATAATGTGTTGACAGAGTTCAACCTCGTGTTATAATAATAATTTGTACCTTTTTTTATGTACCAAATATGACTTAATACATAGTTGGACTTAGATCTTGCCTGAAAAAGAAGCATCATTTGGGTATATCGTATTCACCCTTTCCATGGTATGCAGATTTTAGAACTATAGATAGTAGTATACATTGTGAGAAAATGCGACATCGTTCAATGGGTAATTTTTAAGCGTTGCCAAATAGAAATCGCCACACAGTCTATGGAGTATTCGGAGCAAGACATTTTCTTTTCTATTCTTTTTTTCTTTTTTTTTTATCAAAACCAAGTTTAAGTGAATAGTTTTCGATCAAAGCCAAGTTTAAAGTGAACAGTTTCTCATATGCTGAATCTATAACTTTTCGTGTGTATAAAACCATGTACTCTCACGGTTCTAAGCAGTATTCAAAATTAATATACCAGTATGGGGTATCTATGAATTTTCTTTTCACCTCCTTCCCATACAGTCAGAAAACTAGAGAAAGAGAGAAAGACAGAAAGAGAGAGAATAGAAACGCACAGAGATAAGCAGGCAGACGGAGAGAGGAACAAAGAGAGACATGAGAGAGAGAGAGAGAGAGAGGAGAGTGAGAGAAAGAGAAAAGATAAAGGGAAAAATTAGAGAGGCACAAAGGGAAAGACAAAGAGAGAGAATGAATGAGAGAGATGTGGAGAGAGAGAGAGAATTGAGAGAGAGAGGAAGAGAGAAAAAGGTAGAGACAGGGACAAAGAGGGAGAGAAAGAGAGAAATTAGAGAAGCACAAAGACAATGAGAGAGAGAGAGAGAGAGGGCTAGGGAAAAAGAAAGGAAGAGGCAGAGAAGGATAGAGTACACGACTCATAGGCTAACGTTACCGCCTAACGGTCTTGAGTCAAAACTTATGGGTAAAGAACAGAAAGGACACAAATGCAACGGTAGAACAGTCATAATTGCGAGTGAGGGCACACGTCACGTCTCAGACACTTAACGGAGAGACTAATGGATAGAAGGAATTAAATGAGAGTAAGAAAGTAGCACAAGAGCCTGTTGGTATATTGCAAGAACTGATTATTAATTCCATAAACCAAGGGCTTTTTTTTTTTTTTAAGCTTTATTTGCCACGTCAATCGGTATGTGAGGGTCGTGGCCATCCCTCAATATACCTTACAAATAAATGTTAGTAAATGTTTTGTTAGTAGTACATATTCACAATATCTTTCCTTATGTTAACAAATTTCAAGGTATTTTCTTTTACAAGTTTACCATTTTAAATTTAACCAATTTACATATTAATTGATAAGCCAAACTAATGATCAAAAGGTGACAACAAAGCTTTTTTGTGATGAAAAAGTGTGTGTGTGGGTGGGTGGGTGTGTTTCTTCGCGCGCTAAAATTGACCAAAAAAAAAACTTTTTACTCATTGATTCTGTTTGGTTTTGTCTTCAATTATTCACTATCTTAATCCGGTCATGGGAGGTTTTGTATGATATGTTCTACAAATGTCATGATACTTTCTACCTTTTCAAACATCTTAATATTTTTGTAAATGTGTAAATTAGTGAAAAGATGGTTCCTTAATCCGCCTATTGAAGGTTTATTTAATTTGTTTCTAAAATAATAGATACACTTTTTGATTTCCAAAAGAAGTATATCTAATTTAGTATTTGGTGCACTTGAGCCCAAAAGTAAAATAGAGCTGTTGATTTGCACAGTTTGATCAAAATTGGTTATTATTCCTGTGATTCTATTTATCAAAGGTCTCGTGTATCTACATTCGTAGAATACATGTATAATTGTTTCAGCATCTGTGCCACAGAATGTACATAAATTTGTATCTATCAGCTTCATTTTATAAAGTAAGGAGTTTGTTACAATAATACGATGTACTATTCTTGTTTGTAACCATTGGGTGTAAGTATCTCGTGTGTATTTGAAAACGTTTCCGTGAATTTGTTTCCAATCAAAGTTTTAACCATTATATAATGTAGACCATTTGTTCCTACTTGTTGGTGTCCATAAACCAAGGTTGACAACTCTGATTGAGGGAACACGTCACAAAGTGGAGGAAACCAAGTACACAAGCTTATCGACTGGAGCTAAAAAAAGAGTAAGGGCACACTTGTAAATACTGAAGGTGCATCTATCAAACGGATGGTAAATATAATGCACTGTGGATAGAAGCACACCATGGGTGTTGGAATAAGATTTCCAGGGTCTGTGCCTACATCAAACTAAGGGGGCAGTCTCAAAATATGAGGCTACCGAAAGGAACTGGCGGAACATCTCACCGACTGATGGTACAATCTAACAGAATGGGAGTAAAATCTTTGAAAGGACACACTTTTAGGGCCTGAGGATACATCTAAGTGCCTAAGGGTACGATCTCAATTCCTAAGAGAACACGAAACGGACTGTGGGAATATAACATGGAATGAAGGCACATCTTCCAAACTGTGATTACATCAAATCGACAGGGGGCACGGTCTAAAGGAAAACTGGAAAATCTTAAGTCAGAACAGTTTTAAGGGTATATCCGAGTGGCTGAGGCGCATCTCTTACGGAAAACTGGTAAATGTAAAGGGACTGACAAGTATAGGCAAACTGTGTGAAGGGTAGTATTCGAGTAAGGTCAGTGGTTCAGGGTCTGAGGGTATATTCAACTGACTACAGCTACGATTTAAAAGCCTGAAAGACATAAAAAAGACTGAGAGAACATTCCATCGACAGAAGATACAATCTGAAGAACGTTGTGTAACGGCCTGAGAGTCGATTTTAGGGGCGATGGGTATGAAATTGCCGACTTCGGCTACAGACTCAAGGAAGACGGGAGATCCCATAAAGGTAGAACAGTTTCAGGGTCTCACAGAAATTACCAGTGATAAAGGATTAGATTTTAAAGCCATAAAAGTAAATAAAAAAAAAAGGAGGAACATTTCTCCAACCGGAGGTACATCTCATGGACTAATTGTTCATCGAACAGTCTGACGGTAAGAGCTAGTGGCATTTGGAAAAATTCGAAATAGAAACCAGTTTCTGGACCTCCATTTACATTTGACGGACCAAGGTACATCTTACGGACAGACGGATACATGGAGCCAAATAACGGTTAATCTTATCTAGCAATTTGTGGGGGGAGGGTTGATCTCACGGACCGAGTAATTACAAGTATCTGAAGAAGTAAGGGCTTGGCTAAATCTCAAGCGTTAGTTTACTCATTTCACGGGCTAATGGTACGGTACATCTCATGGACAGGGGGTACTTACTGGCCGAGAGTTGGTTTTAACGAGGACAAAGACAATGATATAGACTTTTTCGCCTATATCATGAACTTAAAGTATTTTCACGATATTGGGTACGTATTGCAGACTGATAAAACGATCTCACTACTCAAGAGACATTGCATGGAATTAATACTAGTCATCGACACGATTCATTGTTATCTCAGCGCTGATAAGTATTTCGAAGAAGTTACATGGGGAATGCAGCCAGTGGCATGGGAAGAATATTGTGCGAAGTACTGGTAAAGAAACTAATTATCTCCTTCTACATCCTTTATAAAGATTTAAATTAAATTGAACAATATATAATCAAACCCTTAACCCTTTCCCAAACGTCAAATTTTGGACTAGTCCAAACTGAAAGAGTTTGCAGATGACAATTTTAAATTTGATGAAAATGGCAGAAAGGTCTCATAACGGGTAGAAAACACTGTGGGAAAAGGAGAAATTGCTCCTTACGAGCAATTTCTCCTTTTCCCCACAGTGTTTTCAAAAGACTTGTACTGCAGACACGTGAAAACCAGGGCTTGTTTGGGAAAGGGTTAAAAATCAACGTCTGCATACTTCCATTATATGCCCTTTAAAATCTACATTGGTATATACAATTCCCTTTTCCATCATTAATCTTTAAAAAATTACAATTACTCGACACACACTTCAACCCTTCCAGGAAATAGAAAACATGTTACTAAGACCGCTCGCTCAATCGGTAAAATACATGGCCTGTAACCAAAGTGTATACAGGTTCAATCCCCCAATTGTGCCATTTCTGTCCGAGGTTTGATGATTGTCATTGAGACAGAAGTCATTTTTCAATCCTTAAAAAATCTTGAAGAAATCAGGAAAAAAATCTTTGTAGCATATTCAAATCAGTCCGCCCCCTCTCTCTCACACACACAGCCAAAATCGCTAAACCCAGTGTCACAGTCAATAACGTTCCGGGCTTCCAACCCGGCAATCAATGGTTTCATTTCAAACTTTTCCAATTTCTTTTTAGGATTGTTTATGTTCATATCGACAGGATTCACTTTGTCTCGAAATCTTAATCAATATTTCGACTTATTCATGTTGGAAAGCAGCCAGTGGTTCGGAAAAGATAATGTGCAAAGTACTGGTATTAAATAAAGCATGGCTACATGCATAGACGGCCGCGATATAACTTCAATTATGTTGAAGTCGGAGTTAAAACACCGAGGAAACACAAATCTTTCTCCTTCAACAAATCCACAATCAGCACAACCATCATAATCACTACCAACTCAGCCACCACGATCATCATCATCATTATCATGAAGGCAATGACTACGTAGCTTCACAACTCTATAGCTTTGTGCTGAGCTGAAACACCAAGGAAACACAAATCTGTCTCCTTCAACAAATCCACAATCAGGACAAACATCATAATCACTACCAACTCAGCCACCACCAACAATCATCATCATCATCATCAGTATCATCAAAGCAATGACTACATAGCTTCACAACTCTATAGCTTTGTGCTGAGTTTCGAAACCTCTAAAAGAATTCAGGAAAAAACATGTTAATATTCAACACAGTTCCATTTCTTTGACTTATTCAAAGCCTTTCCGAAATTGCCACCGTATTTTGAGTCCCGCAATCACTGAATATCAATCTAAGGTACACTTTCCACTTTCCAAGCCTTCGCCTCTTTTAATATGACAACAAATGTTTAGATTCTTCCATAATAAACCTCTTTAGACACGATTTATTATATGTGACTCAAATGATGTAATTTTGCTTTGTATTCTCCTCCAGAGCCGCGCAAAAACGGCTCGTGATCATAACTATGATTTTTGTTACCATGTTATTCTTCTCTCTCGCGGGCTCTCTATTCTCTCTCTCTCTCTCATACACACACACGTACGAACAGCCAATATCGCTGATCCCAGTGTCACAGTCAACAACGTTCCGGGCTTCCAACCCGGGAATCGATGGTTACATTTCAAACTGTTCGAATTTCTTTCTGAGGATTGTTTATGTTCATATCGACAAGATTCATTATGTCTCGAAATCTTAATCAAGATTTCGACTTATTCATGTTGGAACGCAGGCAGTGGCTTGGGTAAGATAATGTGCAAAGTACTGGTATTAAATAAAGCATGGCTACATGCATAGACGGCCGCGATATTACTTCTGTTATGTTGAAGTCGGAGTTAAAACACCAAGGAAACACAAATCTCCATCGACAAATCAACAATCAGCACAACCATTATAATCACTACCAACTCAGCCATCATCATCATCATCAAGAAAGCAATGACTACATAGCTTCACAACTCTATAGGTTTGTGCTTAGTTCTCGAAACCTCTTCGGTAGCGTACAGAACTTGAGAACAGGAGGTCGCTAGTTCGATCCCCGCCTTGGCCAATTTCTTTCCGAGGATTGATGATAGTCATTGCGAAAGGATTCATTCCTCTCTCACCGCTGACCATTGTTTCGACGATGGTTCTGTGGGAAAGCTGTCAGTGGCTTTGATTTATTAGGGAAACCTGCCAATGGCTTCGAAAGAATATCGTGTGGAGTACTGGTAAAAGTAATTCCAGGAAAGCATGGATAGGTCCACTGGCCTCCGCGATATCACTGAAAAAATGTTGAAAACGGCGTTATACCCATACATCGAAACCTCTCAAAATTTTCAGGAAAAACATGTTAGTTCTAGATTCAAGACAGCTCCATTTCTTTGACTTATTCACAGCATTTCCAAAATTGCCACCGTATTTTGAGTCCCGAAATCATTGAACATCAATCTAAAGTACACTTCCTCTTTTCCAAGCCTTCGCCTAAGTTAATATGACAACAAATGTTTAGATTCTTCCATAATAAAATTTTAAGAGACAATTTATTACATGTGACTCAAATGATGTAATTTTGCTTTATATTCTCCTCCAAGGCCGCCCAAAAACAGATCGTGATCATACCTTTGGGTTTTGTTAGCATGTTTCTCTCTCTCTCTCTGTTTCAGCCAAAATCGCTTAATACAGTGTCACAGTCAACATCATTTTGTTTCGAATTCTTAATATATCGACTTATTCATGTTGGAAAGTAGCCAGTGGTTTGGGAAAGATAATGTGCAAAGTACTGGTATTAGGTGCTTTGGCCGCCGCAATATAATTGAAATAAGGTTGAGGGCGGCGTTAAAACACCAAAATCAGCCTAAATCGCTGAACACAGTGTCACAGTCAACAACATTTTGTCTCGAATTCTTAATCAATATTTCGACTTGTTCGTGTTGGAAAGCAGCCAGTGGTTTGGGAAAGATAATGTGCAAAGTACTGGTAGTGCTCTGGCCGCCGCAATATAATTGAATAAGGTTGAGGGCGGCGTTAAAACACCCAACCAATAAAGAAATCTCTCTCCACTACCACATTCTTCCCCAACATCAGCATTATCATCATTATCACATAGCCATTAACATCATCATCATTATCGTCATCATCTAATCAGTGATTAAATAGCTTCACAACTCTTTATTCAGCCAGTCATTATACACAGATATTTGTTCTCTTCTCTACAACAAATTAAAAAAATCTATATTCGAATTAATTCCATTCTTCCATTGGTCTGAAACTCTTCCACAACATTTGCTGAATTGACATCTACATGTAATTTTGAGGTTTGTCTCTTTCCTGAAATCATTAAATAGCAATCCAACATAAACTTCATAATTCCTATGTCTGGCGATTATAAACCTCAACTTCCTCGATTGTCGTGAAACCCATTGAACTCATATAAGAAATGATTAGATTCTCACTTATAAATTCCGCTGAGGACGGCAAATAAAATATGGCTCAATTAATATGATTGTCTTTGGAAGGATATCATAGAGTGGAGAAAAGGCGGAAAGAAACCAGCTTTTCCTCCAGCTTTTCCTCCTTTTTCAACAATGTCTTCAAAAGTGTTTCTACCTGACGTCGTGAAACATGGATCATTTATGTTGACAATTGAAAATCTGTCTTAGAAGAAATTTATCCTCTTTCAGGTGCTTCCTTAACCCTTTTGACCTTTACTGTATTAAACGATTAAAATTTCACTCAGTAGAACAATGCCAAGGTCGGTAGCTCAGTCGGCAATCTACAGAATATGAGACCAAGGGGGTCGCGGATTCTGATCCCCAGCTCGAAAAATTTCTTTCCGAGGTTTGATAATAGTCATTCCGATGTGTTGTATTCCTCACTCTCACTCTCACTGTTAGTCATTGTTTCGACGATGGTTATGTGAGAAAGAAGCCAATGAGTAGAATATTGAGTACTGGTTTAAGAAACTCCAGAAAGTATAGGAAGATGCAATGGTCACGGTGATAAAACTCACATAATGTTGACAATGGCGTGAAACACCATGCAAACATTCTATATTGCAATAGGGCCATGGTCCTGAATCACTTACCCGACCCTGAGAATCTTTGAAAAATTTTACGAAATGTAGTTACTGTAAAACAGTTATAAGTTATAAGGAGAATCTTGGAAACATGTGTGTTTATGCATTATCATTTTTCATTAAGACACGTTGTTCTGAATCATATTATGTGTACCCTTGTTTATTCAGCATATTAAAGGTTAATAACTTAAGTTGGTACAGGATTGAAAGTGACTGTGTATTTGAATACGCAGGGCGATTTTGTAATTCTGTATGATCATACCAGTACCTTTCATGTGTGCCAATTAAAACAGTACCGTTTATTAATACAACATGTAAGGCAGAATTATAATTAATCTTTTATTTACCTTCATGTATTTCGAAACAGTAAACATGTAAACTTACGGTCTGAGGGTACACCAAAAGAAGGATAAATCACACAGGCAGAGGATATTAAGACTTGAAGAAAGCTAAATTAATGGAAGGGTGAGTACATTTTTGGAGGAAAAGGGTAAACCTTGTGGACTAAGATTGCAGGCTTATGAACTAGAAGAAAACAACATAAAGACCACAGCTGCAATATCTCGTGAACCAAAAAAGAGAGACAGACATAGACAGAGAAAGAGTGAGAGACAGACTGACAAAGAGGGAGGGAGGGAGGGAGAGAGACAGACACACAAGGAGAGGGAAAGACAGAGACAGACAGAGAGGAGAGAAACAGAGAGGATAGAAATACAGAGAGGCAGGCAGACAGAAAACTAGAGAAAGAGAGAAAGACAAAAAGAGAGAGAATAGAAAGGCACAGAGATAAGCAGAGAGACAGAGACAGAGAGAGAGAGAGAGGGGGGGAAGAAAGTGAGACGAGAGAGGACAGAAAGAAAGAGAAAAGATAAAGGGAAAAAACAGAGAGGCAAAAGAGAAAGACAGAGAGAGAGAGAGAGAGAGTGAGTGATTGAGAGACAGAGAGGGTGGAATAAAGACAGAGAGAGCGAGAGCGAGAAAGAAGAATTGAGAGAAAGAGAGATATAGAGTCAGGGACAGAAAGAGAAAAAGAGGAAGAGAGAGAAAGAGGAAGACAGAAAAAGGTAGAGACAGGGACAGAGAGGGAGAGAAAGAGAAATTAGAGAAGCACAAAGAGAAAGCCAATGAGAGAAAGCGACGAAAGAGAGAGAGACGGAGAGAGGCGAGAGAGAGAGAGCCAAGGAAAGGGAAAGGAAGAGGCAGAAAGGGATAGAGTAGACGACTCTTAGACTAACGTTACCACCTAACGGTCTTGTGTCAAAACATATGGTTAAAGAACAGAAACGACACACATGCAACGGTAGAACAGTCATACTTGCGAGTTAGGGCCAAGGTTGACAACTCTGATTGAGGGAACACGTCACAAAGTGGAAGAAACCAAGTACACAAGCTTATCGACTGGAGCTAAAAAAAGAGTAAGGGCACACTTGTAAATACTGAAGGTACATCTATCAAACTGATGGTAAATATAATGCACTGTGGATGGAAGAACACCATGGGGGTTGAAGTAAGATTTTCAGGTACTGTGCGTACATCAAACTAAGGCTGCAATCTCAAAATCTGAGGTTACCGAAAGGGACTGGGGGAACATCTCAACGACTGATGGTACAATCTGACGGAATGGGGTTAAAATCTTTGAAAGGACACAGTTTTAGGGCCTCAGGATAAATTCAGCTGCCTAAGGGTACGATCTCAATTCCTAAGAGAACATGACACGGATTGTGGGAATATCACATGAAATGAAGGCACATCTTCCAAACTGTGATTACATAAAATCGGCAGGGGCTACAGTCTAAAGGAAAATTGGAAAATCTTAAGTCAGAACAGTTTTAAGGGTATATCCGAGTGGCTGAGGCGCATCTCTTACGGAAAACTGGTAAATTTAAAGGGACTGACAAGTATAGGCAAACTGTGTGAAGGATAGTATTCGAGTAAGGTCAGTGGTTCAGGTTCTGAGGGTATATTCAACTGACTATAGGTACGATTTAAAAGCCTAAAAGTCATAAAATAGACTGAGAGAACATTCCACCGACAGAAGATACAATCTGAAGAACGTTGTGTAACGGCCTGAGAGTTGATTTTAGGGGCGATGGGTATGAAACTGCCGACTTCGGGTGCAGACTCAAGGAAGACGGGCGATCCCATAAAGGTAGAAAAACAGTTTCAGGGCCTCACAGAAATTACCAGCCATAAAAGTAAATCAAAAGAAAAGAAGAAACATTTCTCCAACCGAAGGTACATCTCATGGACTAAATGTTCATCGAACAGACTGACGGTAACAGCTAATAGCATTTGGAAAAATTCGACATAGAAACCATTTTTCTGGACCTCCATTTACATTTGACGGACCAAGGGTACATCTTACGGACAGACGGATACATGGGGTCATTTCACGAGCTAAGGTTACGGTACATCTCATGGACAGGGGGTACTTACTGGCCGAGAGTTGGTTTTAACGAGGACAAAGACAATGATATAGACTAACTGGCCTGCATCATGAACTGAAAGTATTTTCATGATATTGGGTCTCACTACTCGACAGTACATTGCATGGAATTAATACTAGTCATTTTGACACAATTCATTATTATTTCGAAGAAGTTACAACGGAAATGCAGCCAGTGGCATGGGAAGTATATTGTGCGAAATACTGGTGAAAGAAACAAGTTATCTCCTTCTACATCCTTTACAAAGATTTAAATTCAACTGAACAAAAAATATCAAGCCCCTAAAAATCAACGTCTGCATACTTCCAATATATGCCTTTTAAAATCTACAGTGGTATATACAATTCCCTTTCCCATCATTAATCCTTAAAAAAAATACAATTACTCGACACACACTTCAACCCTTCCAGAATACAGAAAACATGTTGCTTAGACCGCTCGGTTAGTCGGTAAAATACATGGCTTGTAACCAAAGTGGACACAGGTTCAATCCCCCTATTATGACATTTCTGTCCGAGGTTTCATGATTTTCATTCAGAGAGAAGTCATTTTTCACTCCTTAAAAATTCTTGAAGAAATCAGGAAAAATATTTTTGTAGCACATTCAAATCAGTTCTCTCTCTCTCTTTCACGACCAAAGTCGCTGAACGTAGTGTCACAGTCAATAACGTTCCGGGCTTACAAGCCGGGAATCAATGGTTTCATTTCAAACTTTTCCAATTTCCTTTTAGGACTGTTTATATTCATGTCGACAAGATTCATTTTGTCTCGAAATCTTAATCAATATTTCAATATTTCGACTTATTCATGCTGGAAAGCAGCCACTGGTTTGGGAAAGATAATGTGCAAAGTACTGATATTATATAAAGCATGGCTACATGCACAGGCGGCCGCGATATAACTTCAGTTATGTTGAAGTCGGAGTTAAAACACCAAGGAAAATACAAATCTTTCTCTTTCAACAAATCCACAATCATCATAATCACTACCAACTCAGCCACCACCATCATCATCATCATTATCATGAAGGCAATGACTACGTAGCTTCACAACTCTATAGCTGTGTACTAGGTTCTCGAAACCTCAAAAAGAATTCAGGAAAAACATGTTAGTTCTAGATTCAAGACAATTCCATTTCTTTGACTTATTCACAGCATTTCCAAAATTGGAATCGTACCTTGAGTCCGGAAATCATTGAACATCAATCTCAGGTACACTTTCCACTTTCCAAGCCTTCGCCCATGTTAATATGACAACAAATGTTTACATTCTTCCATAATAAAACTCTTTAAGGACGATTCATTACATGTTACTCAAATGATGTGATTTTGCTTTGTATTCTCCTCCAAGGCCACGCAAAAACAGAACGTGATTACAACTTCGATTTTTGTTACCATGTTACTCTCTATCTCTCTTTCCGCCAGTTAACTTAGACCGCTCGCTCAGTCGGTAAAATACATGGCTTGTAACCAAAGTGGACACAGGTTCAATCCCCCAAGTGTGCCATTTCTGTCCGAGGTTTGATGATAGTCCTTGAAACAGAATTCATTTTCACTCAACGCTTGTCATTATTTCGACGATATTGATGACAGAAAGCAGCAAGTGGATAGGGTAGACTGTTGTGCGTTGTACTGGTTAATAAATTCCGAGAAAGCATATACAGGGCATTGGCAGCGCGATATACCTGATATATCGTTAAACAGACGTAAAACAGAACTCTAACAGAAAAATATCTCTCCATCATTACAATAAACATCGTCATCATAAAAACAATTATTAAATAGCTTCCCAACTCTTCTTCATTAAAACAGTTTTGCTCTATATCATTTTCTTCACTCCTTTAGAACTCTTCAAGAAATCAGGAAAAATAATCCTTGTTCCATATTACAGTCAGCCCCCCCCACCTGTCTTTCTCTCTCTCTCCCTCCCCACCACAACCAAAATCGCTGAACCTAGTGTCACAGTCAATAACGTTCCGGGCTTCCAACCCGGGAATCGATAGTTCCATTTCAAGCTGTTCCAATTTCTTTTTAGGACTGTTTATGTTCATGTCGACAAGATTCATTCTGTCTCGAAATCTTAATCAAGATTTCGACTGATTCATGTTGGAAAGCAGCCAGTGGTTTGGGAAAGATAATGTGCAAAGTACTGGTATTAAATAAAGCATGGCTGCATGCAATGACGGCCGTTATATAAATTCAATTATATTGACGTCGGAGTTAAAACACCAAGGAAACACACATTTATCTCCAACAAATCCACAATCAGCACAACCATCATCATCACAACCAACTCAGCCACCACTACCACCATGATCATCATCATCATCATAATCTTTATTATCATGAAAGCAATGACTACATAGCTTCACAACTCAATAGCTTTGTGCTTAGTTCTCGAAACCTCTAAAAGAATTCAGGAAAAACATGTTAATTCTAGATTCAAGACAATTCCATTTCTTTGACTTATTGACAGCATTTCCAAAATTGCCACCGTATTTTGAGTCCCAAAATCATTCATCATCAATCTAAGGTACACTTTCCACTTTCCAAGCCTTCGCCCATGTTAATATGACAACAAATGATTTGATTCTTCCATAATAAAACTTTTTAGACACCATTTATTACATGTGACACAAATGATGTAAGTTTGCTTTGTATTCTCCTCCAATGCCGCGCAAAAACAGTTCGTGATCATAACTTTGATTTTTGTTACTATGTTATTCTCCTCTCTCGCTCTCTCTCTCTATCTCTCACATACAGACACATACGAACAGCCAATATCGCTAAACCCAGTGTTTCACAATCAACAACGTTTCGAGCTTCCAGCCCGGGAATCGATGGTTCAATTTCAAACTCTTCCAATTTCTTTTTAGGATTCTTTATGTTCATGTCGACAAGATTCATTTCGCCTCGAATTCTTAATCAATATTTCGACTTATTCATGTTGGAAGGCAGCCAGTGGTTTGGGAAATATAATGTGAAAAGTACTGGTATTAAATAAAGCATGGCTACATGCATGGACGGCTGCGATATAACTTCAATTATATTGAAGTCGGAGTTAAAACACCAAGGAGACACAAATCTCCATCAACAAATCCACAATCAGCACAACCATTATAATCACTACCAACTCAGCCATCATCATCATCATTATCATAAAATTTCCATAATTGGCATCGTATTTTGAGTCCCGAAATCATTGAACATCAATCTAAAGTATACTTTCCACTTTCCAAGCCGTCGTCCATGTTTATATGTTTAGATTCTTCCATAATAAACCTCTTTAGAGATTATTCATTACATGTGCCTCAAATGATATCATTTCGCTTTGTATTCTCCTTCAAGACCGCCCAAAACAAGATCGTGATCATACTTTGATTTTTGTTAGCATGTTACTCTCTCTCTCTCTCTCTTTTAGCCAAAATCGCTAAAAACAGTGTCAAAGTCAACATCATTTTGTTTCGAATTCTTAATATATCGACTTATTCATGTTGGAAAGCAGCCAGTGGTTTGGGAAAGATAATGTGCAAAGTACTGGTATTAGGTGGTCTGGCCGCCGCAATATAATTGAAATAAGGTTGAGGGCGGCGTTAAAACACCAAACCAACAAAGCAATCTCTCTCCACTACCACATTTTTCCCAATCATCAGCATAATCATCATTATCACCTAGTCATTAACATCATCATCATTATCATCATCATCTAATCAGTAATTAAATACCTTCACAACTCTTTATTCAGCCATTCATTATACACAGATATTTGTTCTCTTCTCTAAAACAAATTTAAAAAAATCTATATTCGAATTACTTCCATTCTTCCACTGATCTGAAACTCTTCCACAACATTTGCTGAATTGACTTCTAATTTTAAGGTTTGTCTCTTTCCTGAAATCATTAAATAGCAATCCAAAATAAACTTTATAATTCCTATGTCTACCGGTTATAAACCTCAACTTCCTCGATTGTCGTGAAACCCATTGAACTCATACAAGAAATGATTAGATTCTCACTTATAAATTACACTGAGGACGGCAAATAAAATATGGTCCAATTAATATGATTGTCTTTGGAAGGATATCATAGAGTAAAGAAAAGGCGGAAAGAAACCAGCTTTTCCTCCTTTTTCAACAATGTCTTCAAAAGTGTTCCAACCTGACGTCGTGAAACCATGGATCATAGACATAACTGTCATTTATGTTGACAATGAAAAATCTGTCTTAAAGGAAATGTATCCTTTTTCAGCTGCTACCTTAACACCTTTGACCTTTACTGTATTAAACGATTAAACTTTCACTCAGTAGAACAATGCCAAGGTTGGTAGCCGGTAGTTCAGTCGGCAATCTACAGAATATGAGACCAAGGGCGTCGCTGATTCTGATCCCCAGCTCGCAAAATTTCTTTCCGAGGTTTGATAATAGTCACTGCGATGTGTTGTATTCCCCCTCTCACTGTTAGTCATTGTTTCGACGATGGTTATGTGGGAAAAAAGCCAATGACTACAATATTGAGTACTGGTTTAAGACACTCCAGAAAGTATGGGTAGATGATATGGTCATAGTGATAAAACTCACATAATGTTGAAAACGGTGGGAAACACCATGCAAACATTCTATATTGCAATAGAGCCATGCTCCTGAATCACTAACCTGAGTCTGTGGATCTTTGAAAAAATTCTACAAAGTGTACTTACTGTATAACAATTATAAATGTGTGTGTTTATGCAATATCATTTTTCATTAAGAGACGTTGTTCTGAATCATATTATGTGTACCCTGGTTTATTCAGCATATTAAAGGTTAATAACTTAAGTTGGCACAGGATTGAAAGTGATTGTATATTTTAATACGCTGGGCGATTTTGTAATTCTGTATGATCATACCAGTACCTTTCATGTGTGCCAATTAAAACAGTACCATTTAATAATACAAGATCTAAGGCAGAATAATAATTAAATTTTTATTGACCTACATGTATTTCGAAACAGTAAACATGTAAACTTACGGTCTGAGGGTACATCAAATGAAGGATAAATCACACAGGCAGAGGATATTAAGACCTGAAGAAGGCTAAAGTAATGGTAGGGTGAGTACATTTTTGGAAGAAAAGGGTAAACCTTGTGGACTAAGATTGCAGGCTTATGAACTAGAAGAAAACAACATAAAGGCCACAGCTGCAATATCACGTGAACCTGAAAAGAGAGACAGACACAGACAGAGAGAAAGAGTGACAGACCGCCTGACAGAGAGGGAAGGAGAGAGACAAACAAAGAGACAAGGAGAGAGAGAGAGAAAGAGAGAGAGAAACAGAGAGATGATAGAAATAGACAGGCAGACAGACAGAAAACTAGAGAAAGAGAGAAAGACAAAAAAAGAGAGAATAGAAAAGGCAGAGAGATAAGCAGAGACAGAGAGAGAAAGAGGATTAAAGTGAGACAAGAGAGAGAGGACAGAAAGAAAGAGAAAAGATAAAGGAAAATAGAGAGGGAATAGAAAAAGATAATGAGAGAGAGAGAGGGAGTGAAAGAGACAGAGAGGGTGGGATAAAGACAGAGAGATAGAGAGAGAGAGAGAAAAGAATTGAGTGAGAGAGAGAAATAGAGACAGAGACATGAAGAAAGAGAGAGAAAGAGGAAGAGAGAGAATGAGGAAGACAGAAAAAGGCATAGGCAGGGACAGAGAGGGCGAGAAAGAGAGAAATTAGACAAGCACAAAGAGAAAGAAAATGAGAGAAAGAGACAAAAGAGAGAGAGAGGGGGAAGAGAGAGAGAGGGGGAGGGAGAGATAGAGGGGAGAGAGACAGACAAAGAGAGAGAGAGACAGAGAAAGAGAGAGAGAGAGGTGAGAGAGAGAGCCAACGAAGAGGAAGAGAAGGATATTTTAGCCGACTCATAGACTAA
Organism: Tridacna gigas; assembly: GCA_945859785.2. Lineage (NCBI taxonomy): Eukaryota > Metazoa > Mollusca > Bivalvia > Cardiida > Cardiidae > Tridacna > Tridacna gigas. The sequence continues at coordinate 35,092,109 of OX244040.2, read as the reverse complement.
CGTTACCACCTAACGGTCTTTGGTCAAAACTTATGGTTAAAGAACAGGAAGGACACAAATGCAACGGTAGAACAGTCATAGTTGTGATTGAGGGCACACGTCACGTCTCAAGACACTTAACGGAGAGACTAATGGACTGAAGGAATTAAATGAGAGTAAGAAAGGAGCACACGGGCCTGTTGGTATATTGCAAGAACTGATTATTTATTCCATAAACCAAGGTTGACAACTCTATGATTGAGGGAAACGTTCACGAATTGGAGGAAACAAAGTACACATGCTTATCGACTGGAGCTGAAAGAAAGAGTAAGGGCACACTTGTAAATACTGAAGGTACATCTATCAAACTGATGGTAAATATAACGCCCTGTGGATAAAAGCACACCGTGGGGGTTGAAGTAAGATTTCCAGGTTCTGTGCGTACATCAAACTAAGGTTGTAGTCTCAAAATATGAGGGTACTGAAAGGGACTGGCGGAACATCTAACCGACCGATGGCACAATCTGACGTAATGGGAGTAAAATCTTTCAAAGGACACAGTTTTAGGGCCTGAGGATACATCCAGCTGCCTAAGGGTACGATCTCAATTCCTAAGAGAACATGAAACGGACTATGGGAATATCACATGGAATGAAGGCACATCTTCCAAACTGTGATTACATCAAACCAACAGGGGCTACAGTCTAAAGGAAAATTGGAAAATCTTAAGTCAGAACAGTTTTAAGGGTATATCCGAGTGGCTGAGGCGCATCTCTTACGGAAAACTGGTAAATGTAAAGGGACTGAGCGGTATAGGCAAACTGTGTGAAGGATAGTATTCGATTAAGGTCAGTGGTTCAGGGTCTGAGGGTATATTCAACTGACTACAGCTACGATTTAAAAGCCTAAAAGACATAAAAAAGACTGAGAGGACATTCCACCGACAGAAGATACAATCTGAAGAACGTTGTGTAACGGCCTGAGAGTTGATTTTAGGGGCGATGGGTATGAAATTGCCGACTTCGGGTGCAGACTCAAGGAAGACGGGCGATCCCATAAAGGTAGAAAAACAGTTTCAGGGCCTCACAGAAATTACCAGCCATAAAAGTAAATCAAAAGAAAAGAAGAAACATTTCTCCAACCGAAGGTACATCTCATGGACTAAATGTTCATCGAACAGACTGACGGTAAGAGCTAATGTCATTTAGAAAAATTCGAAGTAGAAACCAGTTTCTGGACCTCCATTTACATTTGACGGACCAAGGGTACATCTTACGGACAGACGGATACATGGGGCCAAATAACGGTTAATCTTATCTAGCAGTTTTGTGGGGGAGGGGTTGATCTACGGACTGAGAGGATAGGGTAATTATCTGAAGAAGTAAGGGCTTGGCTAAATCTCAAGCGTTAGTTTACTCATTTCACGAGCTAAAGGTACGATACATCTCATGGACTGGAGGTACTTACTGGCCAAGAGTTGGTTTTAACGAGGACAAATACAATGATATAGACTAATTGGCCTGCATCATGGACTGAAAGTATTTTCATGACAAACATCCTGCGGACTGAAAAAACAATCTCACTACTCAAGAGTACATTGCATGGATTTAATACTAGTCATTTCGACACGATTCATTGTTATCTCAGCGCTGATAATCATTTCGAAGAAGTTACATGGGGAATGCAGCCAGTGGCATGGGAAGAATATTGTGCGAAGTACTGGTGAAAGAAACTAGTTATCTCCTTCTACATCCTTTACAAAGATTTAAATTCAATTGAACAAAAAATATCAAGCCCCTAAAAATCAACGTCTGCATACTTCCATTATAAGCCCTTTAAAATCTACATTGGTATATACGATTCCCTTTTCCATCATTAATCTTAAAAAAATTACAAATACTCGACACACACTTCAACCCTTCCAGAATACAGAAAACATGTTGCTTAGACCGCTCGCTCAGTCGGTAAAATACATGGCTTGTAACAGAAGTGGACACAGGTTCAATCCCCCAATTGTGATATTTCTGTCCCAGGTTTGATGATTTTCATTGAGAGAGGTCATTTTTCACTCCTTAAAAACTCTTGAAGAAATCAGGAAAAATATCTATAGCACATTCAAATCATTTCCCCCTCTCTCTCTTTCTGTCTCTCTCTCTCTCACAGCCAAAATCGCTGACCCAGTGTCACAGTCAATAACGTTCCGGGCTTCCAACCCGTGAATTAATGGTTTCTTTTGAAACGGTTCCAATTTCTTTTTAGGACTGTTTCTGTTTTTATCGATAAGATACATTCTGTCTCGAATCATGTTGGAAAGCTGCCAGTGGTTTAGGAAAGATAATGTGCAAAGTACTGGTATTAAATAAAGCATGGCTACATACATAGACGGCCGCGATATTACTTCTGTTATGTCGAAGTCGGAGTTAAAACACCAAGGAAACACAAATCTTTCTCCTTCAACAAATCCACAATCACCACAACCATCATAATCACTACCAACTCAACCACCACCATTATCATCATCATCATTATCATGAAGGCAATGACTACATAGCTTCACAACTATAGCTTTGTGCTTAGTTCTCGCAACCTCTAAAATGTTTCAGGAAAAACATGTTAGTTCTAGATTCAAGACAGCTCCATTTCTTTGACTTATTCACAGCATTTCCAAAATTGCCACCGTATTTTGAGTTCCAAAATCATTGAACATCAATCTAAAGTATACTTTTCACTTTCCAAGCCTTCGCCCATGTTAATATGACAACAAATGTTTAGATTCTTCCATAATATAAAACTCATTAGAGATGATTCATTACATGTGACTCAAATGATGTGATTTTGCTTTGTATTCTATCCAAGGCCGCGCAAAAACAGAACGTGATCATAACTTTGATTTTTGTTACCATGTTACCCCCTCTCTCTTTCCGCCATTTTATTTAGACCGCTCGCTCAGTCGGTAAAATACATGGCTTGTAACCAAAGTGGAAACAGGTTCAATCCCCCAAGTGTGCCATTTCTGTCCGAGGTTTGATGATAGTCATTGCAACAGAATTCATTTTTCACTCAACGCTTGTCATTATTTCGACGATATTGATGGCAGAAAGCAGCCAGTGGATAGGGTAGACTGTTGTGCGTAGCACTGGTTAATAAACTCCAAGAAAGCATAGACAGGGCACTGGAAGCGCGATATACCTGATATATGGTTAAACAGCCGTAAAACAACACACTAACAGAAAAATATCTCTCCATCATTACAATAAACATCATCTATCAAAACCATTATTAAATAGTTTCTCAACTTCTCTTCATTCAAACAGCTTTGCTCTATATCATTTTCTTCACTCCTTAAGAACTCTTCAAGAAATCAGGGAAAAAATCTTTGTTCCACATTCAAATCAGTTCCCCCCGCCATCTCTCTCTCTCCCTCCCCACCACAACCAAAATCGCTGAACCTAGTGTCACAGTCAATAACGTTCCGGGCTTCCAACCCGGGAATCGATAGTTCCATTTCAAACTGTTCCAATTTCTTTTTAGGACTGTTTATGTTCATGTCGACAAGATTCATTCTGTCTCGAAATCTTAATCAAGATTTCGACTGATTCATGTTGGAAAGCAGCCAGTAGTTTGGGAAAGATAATGTGCAAAGTACTGGTATTAAATAAAGCATGGCTGCATGCAATGACGGCCGTCGTATAAATTCAATTATGTTGACGTCGGAGTTAAAACACCAAGGAAACACACATTTATCTCCAACAAATCCACAATCAGCACAACCATCATCATCACAACCAACTCAGCCACCACTACCACCATGATCATCATCATCATCGTAATCTTCATTATCATGAAAGCAATGACTACATAGCTTCACAACTCTATAGTTTTGTGCTTAGTTCTCGAAACCTCTAAAAGAATTCAGGAAAAACATGTTAATTCTAGATTCAAGACAATTGCATTCCTTTGACTTATTGACAGCATTTCCAAAATTGCCACCGTATTTTGAGTCCCAAAATCATTCATCATCAATCTAAGGTACACTTTCCACTTTCCAAGCCTTCGCCCATGTTAATATGACAACAAATGATTTGATTCTTCCATAATAAAACTTTTTAGACACCATTTATTACATGTGACACAAATGATGTAAGTTTGCTTTGTATTCTCCTCCAATGCCGCGCAAAAACAGTTCGTGATCATAACTTTGATTTTTGTTACCATGTTATTCTCCTCTCTCGCTCTCTCTCTCTCTCTATCTCTCTCTCTCACATACAGACACATACGAACAGCCAATATCGCTAAACCCAGTGTGTCACAATCAACAACGTTTCGAGCTTCCAGCCCGGGAATCGATGGTTCCATTTCAAACTGTTCCAATTTCTTTTTAGGATTCTTTATGTTCATGTCGACAAGATTCATTTCGCCTCGAATTCTTAATCAATATTTCGACTTATTCATGTTGGAAGGCAGCCAGTGGTTTGGGAAATATAATGTGAAAAGTACTGGTATTAAATAAAGCATGGCTACATGCATGGACGGCTGTGATATAACTTCAATTATGTTGAAGTCGGTGTTAAAACACCAAAGGAGACACAAATCTCCATCAACAGATCCACAATCAGTACAACCATTATAATCACTACCAACTCTGCCATCATCATCATCGTGATCATCATCATCATAAAATTTCCAAAATTGCCACCGTATTTTGCGCCCCCAAAATCATTGAACATCAATCTAAAGTATACTTTCCACTTTCCAAGACTTCGTCCATGTTTATATGTTTAGATTCTTCCATAAGAAACCTCTTTAGAGATTATTCATTACATGTGCCTCAAATGATATAATTTCGCTTTGTATTCTCCTTCAAGGCCGCCCAAAACAAGATCGTGATCATACTTTGATTTTTGTTAGCATGTTACTCTCTCTCTCTCTCTCTCTCTCCCTTTTAGCCAAAATCGCTGAACACAGTGTCAAAGTCAACATCATTTTGTTTCGAATTCTTAATATATCGACTTATTCATATATGAAAGCAGCCAGTGGTTTGGGAAAGATAATGTGCAAAGTACTGGTATTAGGTGCTCTGGCCGCCGCAATATAATTGAAATAAGGTTGAGGGCGGCGTTAAAACACCAAACCAACAAAGCAATCTCTCTCCACTACCACATTTTTCCCCATCAGCATAATCATCATTATCACCTAGTCATTAACATCATCATCATTATCATCATCATCATCATCTAATCAGTAATTAAATACCTTCACAACTCTTTATTCAGCCATTCATTATACACAGATATTTGTTCTTTTCTGTAAAACAAATTTAAAAAAATCTATATTCGAATTACTTCCATTCTTCCACTGATCTGAAACTCTTCCACAACATTTGCTGAATTGACTTCTAATTTTAAGGTTTGTCTCTTTCCTGAAATCATTAAATAGCAATCCAAAATAAACTTTATAATTCCTATGTCTACCAGTTATAAACCTCAACTTCCTCGATTGTCGTGAAACCCATTGAACTCATACAAGAAATGATTAGATTCTCACTTATAAATTACACTGAGGACGGCAAATAAAATATGGTCCAATTAATATGATTGTCTTTGGAAGGATATCATAGAGTAGAGAAAAGGCGGAAAGAAACCAGCTTTTCCTCCTTTTTCAACAATGTCTTCAAAAGTGTTTCAACCTGACGTCGTGAAAACATGGATCATAGACATAACTGTCATTTATGTTGACAATGAAAAATCTGTCTTAAAGGAAATGTATCCTTTTTCAGCTGCTACCTTTACCCTTTTGACCTTTACTGTATTAAACGATTAAACTTTCACTCAGTAGAACAATGCCAATGTCGGTAGCCGGTAGTTCAGTCGGCAATCTACAGAATATAAGACCAAGGGCGTCGCGGATTCTGATCCCCAGCTCGCAAAATTTCTTTCCGAGGTTTCATAATAGTCATTGCGATGTGTTGAATTCCCCTCTCTCACTGTTAGTCATTGTTTCGACGATGGTTATGTGGAAAAAAAGCCAATGACTGCAATATTGAGTAATGGTTTAAGAAACTCCAGAAAGTATGGGTAGATGATATGGTCATAGTGATAAAACTCACATAATGTTGAAAACGGTGGGAAACACCATGCAAACGTTCTATATTGCAATAGAGCCATGCTCCTGAATCACTAACCTGAGTCTGTGAATCTTCGAAAAAATTCTACAAAGTGTACTTACTGTATAACAATTATAAATGTGTGTGTTTATGCAATATCATTTTTCATTAAGAGACGTTGTTCTGAATCATATTATGTGTACCCTGGTTTATTCAGCATATTAAAGGTTAATAACTTAAGTTGGCACAGGATTGAAAGTGATTGTATATTTTAATACGCTGGGCGATTTTGTAATTCTGTATGATCATACCAGTACCTTTCATGTGTGCCAATTAAAACAGTACCATTTAATAATACAAGATCTAAGGCAGAATAATAATTAAATTTTTATTGACCTACATGTATTTCGAAACAGTAAACATGTAAACTTACGGTCTGAGGGTACATCAAATGAAGGATAAATCACACAGGCAGAGGATATTAAGACCTGAAGAAGGCTAAAATAATGGTAGGGTGAGTACATTTTTGGAAGAAAAGGGTAAACCTTGTGGACTAAGATTGCAGGCTTATGAACTAGAAGAAAACAACATAAAGACCACAGCTGCAATATCTCGTGAACCTGAAAAGAGAGACAGACACAGACAGAGAGAAAGAGTGACAGACCGCCTGACAGAGAGGGAAGGAGAGAGACAAACAAAGAGACAAGGAGAGAGAGAGAGAGAAAGAGAGAGAGAAACAGAGAGATGATAGAAATAGACAGGCAGACAGACAGAAAACTAGAGAAAGAGAGAAAGACAAAAAAAGAGAGAATAGAAAAGGCAGAGAGATAAGCAGAGACAGAGAGAGAAAGAGGATTAAAGTGAGACAAGAGAGAGAGGACAGAAAGAAAGAGAAAAGATAAAGGAAAATAGAGAGGGAATAGAAAAAGATAATGAGAGAGAGAGAGGGAGTGAAAGAGACAGAGAGGGTGGGATAAAGACAGAGAGATAGAGAGAGAGAGAGAGAAAAGAATTGAGTGAGAGAGAGAAATAGAGACAGAGACATGAAGAAAGAGAGAGAAAGAGGAAGAGAGAGAATGAGGAAGACAGAAAAAGGCACAGGCAGGGACAGAGAGGGCGAGAAAGAGAGAAATTAGACAAGCACAAAGAGAAAGAAAATGAGAGAAAGAGACAAAAGAGAGAGAGAGGGGGGAAGAGAGAGAGAGGGGGGGGAGAGATAGAGGGGAGAGAGACAGACAAAGAGAGAGAGAGACAGAGAAAGAGAGAGAGAGAGGTGAGAGAGAGAGCCAACGAAGAGGAAGAGAAGGATATTTTAGCCGACTCATAGACTAACGTTACCACCTAACGGTCTTTGGTCAAAACTTATGGTTAAAGAACAGGAAGGACACAAATGCAACGGTAGAACAGTCATAGTTGTGATTGAGGGCACACGTCACGTCTCAAGACACTTAACGGAGAGACTAATGGACTGAAGGAATTAAATGAGAGTAAGAAAGGAGCACACGGGCCTGTTGGTATATTGCAAGAACTGATTATTTATTCCATAAACCAAGGTTGACAACTCTATGATTGAGGGAAACGTTCACGAATTGGAGGAAACAAAGTACACATGCTTATCGACTGGAGCTGAAAGAAAGAGTAAGGGCACACTTGTAAATACTGAAGGTACATCTATCAAACTGATGGTAAATATAACGCCCTGTGGATAAAAGCACACCGTGGGGGTTGAAGTAAGATTTCCAGGTTCTGTGCGTACATCAAACTAAGGTTGTAGTCTCAAAATATGAGGGTACTGAAAGGGACTGGCGGAACATCTAACCGACCGATGGCACAATCTGACGTAATGGGAGTAAAATCTTTCAAAGGACACAGTTTTAGGGCCTGAGGATACATCCAGCTGCCTAAGGGTACGATCTCAATTCCTAAGAGAACATGAAACGGACTATGGGAATATCACATGGAATGAAGGCACATCTTCCAAACTGTGATTACATCAAACCAACAGGGGCTACAGTCTAAAGGAAAATTGGAAAATCTTAAGTCAGAACAGTTTTAAGGGTATATCCGAGTGGCTGAGGCGCATCTCTTACGGAAAACTGGTAAATGTAAAGGGACTGAGCGGTATAGGCAAACTGTGTGAAGGATAGTATTCGATTAAGGTCAGTGGTTCAGGGTCTGAGGGTATATTCAACTGACTACAGCTACGATTTAAAAGCCTAAAAGACATAAAAAAGACTGAGAGGACATTCCACCGACAGAAGATACAATCTGAAGAACGTTGTGTAACGGCCTGAGAGTTGATTTTAGGGGCGATGGGTATGAAATTGCCGACTTCGGGTGCAGACTCAAGGAAGACGGGCGATCCCATAAAGGTAGAAAAACAGTTTCAGGGCCTCACAGAAATTACCAGCCATAAAAGTAAATCAAAAGAAAAGAAGAAACATTTCTCCAACCGAAGGTACATCTCATGGACTAAATGTTCATCGAACAGACTGACGGTAAGAGCTAATGTCATTTAGAAAAATTCGAAGTAGAAACCAGTTTCTGGACCTCCATTTACATTTGACGGACCAAGGGTACATCTTACGGACAGACGGATACATGGGGCCAAATAACGGTTAATCTTATCTAGCAGTTTTGTGGGGGAGGGGTTGATCTACGGACTGAGAGGATAGGGTAATTATCTGAAGAAGTAAGGGCTTGGCTAAATCTCAAGCGTTAGTTTACTCATTTCACGAGCTAAAGGTACGATACATCTCATGGACTGGAGGTACTTACTGGCCAAGAGTTGGTTTTAACGAGGACAAATACAATGATATAGACTAATTGGCCTGCATCATGGACTGAAAGTATTTTCATGACAAACATCCTGCGGACTGAAAAAACAATCTCACTACTCAAGAGTACATTGCATGGATTTAATACTAGTCATTTCGACACGATTCATTGTTATCTCAGCGCTGATAATCATTTCGAAGAAGTTACATGGGGAATGCAGCCAGTGGCATGGGAAGAATATTGTGCGAAGTACTGGTGAAAGAAACTAGTTATCTCCTTCTACATCCTTTACAAAGATTTAAATTCAATTGAACAAAAAATATCAAGCCCCTAAAAATCAACGTCTGCATACTTCCATTATAAGCCCTTTAAAATCTACATTGGTATATACGATTCCCTTTTCCATCATTAATCTTAAAAAAATTACAAATACTCGACACACACTTCAACCCTTCCAGAATACAGAAAACATGTTGCTTAGACCGCTCGCTCAGTCGGTAAAATACATGGCTTGTAACAGAAGTGGACACAGGTTCAATCCCCCAATTGTGATATTTCTGTCCCAGGTTTGATGATTTTCATTGAGAGAGGTCATTTTTCACTCCTTAAAAACTCTTGAAGAAATCAGGAAAAATATCTATAGCACATTCAAATCATTTCCCCCTCTCTCTCTTTCTGTCTCTCTCTCTCTCACAGCCAAAATCGCTGACCCAGTGTCACAGTCAATAACGTTCCGGGCTTCCAACCCGTGAATTAATGGTTTCTTTTGAAACGGTTCCAATTTCTTTTTAGGACTGTTTCTGTTTTTATCGATAAGATACATTCTGTCTCGAATCATGTTGGAAAGCTGCCAGTGGTTTAGGAAAGATAATGTGCAAAGTACTGGTATTAAATAAAGCATGGCTACATACATAGACGGCCGCGATATTACTTCTGTTATGTCGAAGTCGGAGTTAAAACACCAAGGAAACACAAATCTTTCTCCTTCAACAAATCCACAATCACCACAACCATCATAATCACTACCAACTCAACCACCACCATTATCATCATCATCATTATCATGAAGGCAATGACTACATAGCTTCACAACTATAGCTTTGTGCTTAGTTCTCGCAACCTCTAAAATGTTTCAGGAAAAACATGTTAGTTCTAGATTCAAGACAGCTCCATTTCTTTGACTTATTCACAGCATTTCCAAAATTGCCACCGTATTTTGAGTTCCAAAATCATTGAACATCAATCTAAAGTATACTTTTCACTTTCCAAGCCTTCGCCCATGTTAATATGACAACAAATGTTTAGATTCTTCCATAATATAAAACTCATTAGAGATGATTCATTACATGTGACTCAAATGATGTGATTTTGCTTTGTATTCTATCCAAGGCCGCGCAAAAACAGAACGTGATCATAACTTTGATTTTTGTTACCATGTTACCCCCTCTCTCTTTCCGCCATTTTATTTAGACCGCTCGCTCAGTCGGTAAAATACATGGCTTGTAACCAAAGTGGAAACAGGTTCAATCCCCCAAGTGTGCCATTTCTGTCCGAGGTTTGATGATAGTCATTGCAACAGAATTCATTTTTCACTCAACGCTTGTCATTATTTCGACGATATTGATGGCAGAAAGCAGCCAGTGGATAGGGTAGACTGTTGTGCGTAGCACTGGTTAATAAACTCCAAGAAAGCATAGACAGGGCACTGGAAGCGCGATATACCTGATATATGGTTAAACAGCCGTAAAACAACACACTAACAGAAAAATATCTCTCCATCATTACAATAAACATCATCTATCAAAACCATTATTAAATAGTTTCTCAACTTCTCTTCATTCAAACAGCTTTGCTCTATATCATTTTCTTCACTCCTTAAGAACTCTTCAAGAAATCAGGGAAAAAATCTTTGTTCCACATTCAAATCAGTTCCCCCCGCCATCTCTCTCTCTCCCTCCCCACCACAACCAAAATCGCTGAACCTAGTGTCACAGTCAATAACGTTCCGGGCTTCCAACCCGGGAATCGATAGTTCCATTTCAAACTGTTCCAATTTCTTTTTAGGACTGTTTATGTTCATGTCGACAAGATTCATTCTGTCTCGAAATCTTAATCAAGATTTCGACTGATTCATGTTGGAAAGCAGCCAGTAGTTTGGGAAAGATAATGTGCAAAGTACTGGTATTAAATAAAGCATGGCTGCATGCAATGACGGCCGTCGTATAAATTCAATTATGTTGACGTCGGAGTTAAAACACCAAGGAAACACACATTTATCTCCAACAAATCCACAATCAGCACAACCATCATCATCACAACCAACTCAGCCACCACTACCACCATGATCATCATCATCATCGTAATCTTCATTATCATGAAAGCAATGACTACATAGCTTCACAACTCTATAGTTTTGTGCTTAGTTCTCGAAACCTCTAAAAGAATTCAGGAAAAACATGTTAATTCTAGATTCAAGACAATTGCATTCCTTTGACTTATTGACAGCATTTCCAAAATTGCCACCGTATTTTGAGTCCCAAAATCATTCATCATCAATCTACGGTACACTTTCCACTTTCCAAGCCTTCGCCCATGTTAATATGACAACAAATGATTTGATTCTTCCATAATAAAACTTTTTAGACACCATTTATTACATGTGACACAAATGATGTAAGTTTGCTTTGTATTCTCCTCCAATGCCGCGCAAAAACAGTTCGTGATCATAACTTTGATTTTTGTTACCATGTTATTCTCCTCTCTCGCTCTCTCTCTCTCTCTCTATCTCTCTCTCTCACATACAGACACATACGAACAGCCAATATCGCTAAACCCAGTGTGTCACAATCAACAACGTTTCGAGCTTCCAGCCCGGGAATCGATGGTTCCATTTCAAACTGTTCCAATTTCTTTTTAGGATTCTTTATGTTCATGTCGACAAGATTCATTTCGCCTCGAATTCTTAATCAATATTTCGACTTATTCATGTTGGAAGGCAGCCAGTGGTTTGGGAAATATAATGTGAAAAGTACTGGTATTAAATAAAGCATGGCTACATGCATGGACGGCTGTGATATAACTTCAATTATGTTGAAGTCGGTGTTAAAACACCAAAGGAGACACAAATCTCCATCAACAGATCCACAATCAGTACAACCATTATAATCACTACCAACTCTGCCATCATCATCATCATCATCATCATCATCGTGATCATCATCATCATAAAATTTCCAAAATTGCCACCGTATTTTGCGCCCCCAAAATCATTGAACATCAATCTAAAGTATACTTTCCACTTTCCAAGACTTCGTCCATGTTTATATGTTTAGATTCTTCCATAAGAAACCTCTTTAGAGATTATTCATTACATGTGCCTCAAATGATATAATTTCGCTTTGTATTCTCCTTCAAGGCCGCCCAAAACAAGATCGTGATCATACTTTGATTTTTGTTAGCATGTTACTCTCTCTCTCTCTCTCTCTCTCCCTTTTAGCCAAAATCGCTGAACACAGTGTCAAAGTCAACATCATTTTGTTTCGAATTCTTAATATATCGACTTATTCATATATGAAAGCAGCCAGTGGTTTGGGAAAGATAATGTGCAAAGTACTGGTATTAGGTGCTCTGGCCGCCGCAATATAATTGAAATAAGGTTGAGGGCGGCGTTAAAACACCAAACCAACAAAGCAATCTCTCTCCACTACCACATTTTTCCCCATCAGCATAATCATCATTATCACCTAGTCATTAACATCATCATCATTATCATCATCATCATCATCTAATCAGTAATTAAATACCTTCACAACTCTTTATTCAGCCATTCATTATACACAGATATTTGTTCTTTTCTGTAAAACAAATTTAAAAAAATCTATATTCGAATTACTTCCATTCTTCCACTGATCTGAAACTCTTCCACAACATTTGCTGAATTGACTTCTAATTTTAAGGTTTGTCTCTTTCCTGAAATCATTAAATAGCAATCCAAAATAAACTTTATAATTCCTATGTCTACCAGTTATAAACCTCAACTTCCTCGATTGTCGTGAAACCCATTCAACTCATACAAGAAATGATTAGATTCTCACTTATAAATTACACCGAGGACGGCAAATAAAATATGGTCCAATTAATATGATTGTCTTTGGAAGGATATCATAGAGTAGAGAAAAGGCGGAAAGAAACCAGCTTTTCCTCCTTTTTCAACAATGTCTTCAAAAGTGTTTCAACCTGACGTCGTGAAAACATGGATCATAGACATAACTGTCATTTATGTTGACAATGAAAAATCTGTCTTAAAGGAAATGTATCCTTTTTCAGCTGCTACCTTTACCCTTTTGACCTTTACTGTATTAAACGATTAAACTTTCACTCAGTAGAACAATGCCAATGTCGGTAGCCGGTAGTTCAGTCGGCAATCTACAGAATATAAGACCAAGGGCGTCGCGGATTCTGATCCCCAGCTCGCAAAATTTCTTTCCGAGGTTTCATAATAGTCATTGCGATGTGTTGAATTCCCCTCTCTCACTGTTAGTCATTGTTTCGACGATGGTTATGTGGAAAAAAAGCCAATGACTGCAATATTGAGTAATGGTTTAAGAAACTCCAGAAAGTATGGGTAGATGATATGGTCATAGTGATAAAACTCACATAATGTTGAAAACGGTGGGAAACACCATGCAAACGTTCTATATTGCAATAGAGCCATGCTCCTGAATCACTAACCTGAGTCTGTGAATCTTCGAAAAAATTCTACAAAGTGTACTTACTGTATAACAATTATAAATGTGTGTGTTTATGCAATATCATTTTTCATTAAGAGACGTTGTTCTGAATCATATTATGTGTACCCTGGTTTATTCAGCATATTAAAGGTTAATAACTTAAGTTGGCACAGGATTGAAAGTGATTGTATATTTTAATACGCTGGGCGATTTTGTAATTCTGTATGATCATACCAGTACCTTTCATGTGTGCCAATTAAAACAGTACCATTTAATAATACAAGATCTAAGGCAGAATAATAATTAAATTTTTATTGACCTACATGTATTTCGAAACAGTAAACATGTAAACTTACGGTCTGAGGGTACATCAAATGAAGGATAAATCACACAGGCAGAGGATATTAAGACCTGAAGAAGGCTAAAATAATGGTAGGGTGAGTACATTTTTGGAAGAAAAGGGTAAACCTTGTGGACTAAGATTGCAGGCTTATGAACTAGAAGAAAACAACATAAAGACCACAGCTGCAATATCTCGTGAACCTGAAAAGAGAGACAGACACAGACAGAGAGAAAGAGTGACAGACCGCCTGACAGAGAGGGAAGGAGAGAGACAAACAAAGAGACAAGGAGAGAGAGAGAGAGAAAGAGAGAGAGAAACAGAGAGATGATAGAAATAGACAGGCAGACAGACAGAAAACTAGAGAAAGAGAGAAAGACAAAAAAAGAGAGAATAGAAAAGGCAGAGAGATAAGCAGAGACAGAGAGAGAAAGAGGATTAAAGTGAGACAAGAGAGAGAGGACAGAAAGAAAGAGAAAAGATAAAGGAAAATAGAGAGGGAATAGAAAAAGATAATGAGAGAGAGAGAGGGAGTGAAAGAGACAGAGAGGGTGGGATAAAGACAGAGAGATAGAGAGAGAGAGAGAGAAAAGAATTGAGTGAGAGAGAGAAATAGAGACAGAGACATGAAGAAAGAGAGAGAAAGAGGAAGAGAGAGAATGAGGAAGACAGAAAAAGGCACAGGCAGGGACAGAGAGGGCGAGAAAGAGAGAAATTAGACAAGCACAAAGAGAAAGAAAATGAGAGAAAGAGACAAAAGAGAGAGAGAGGGGGGAAGAGAGAGAGAGGGGGGGAGAGATAGAGGGGAGAGAGACAGACAAAGAGAGAGAGAGACAGAGAAAGAGAGAGAGAGAGGTGAGAGAGAGAGCCAACGAAGAGGAAGAGAAGGATATTTTAGCCGACTCATAGACTAACGTTACCACCTAACGGTCTTTGGTCAAAACTTATGGTTAAAGAACAGGAAGGACACAAATGCAACGGTAGAACAGTCATAGTTGTGATTGAGGGCACACGTCACGTCTCAAGACACTTAACGGAGAGACTAATGGACTGAAGGAATTAAATGAGAGTAAGAAAGGAGCACACGGGCCTGTTGGTATATTGCAAGAACTGATTATTTATTCCATAAACCAAGGTTGACAACTCTATGATTGAGGGAAACGTTCACGAATTGGAGGAAACAAAGTACACATGCTTATCGACTGGAGCTGAAAGAAAGAGTAAGGGCACACTTGTAAATACTGAAGGTACATCTATCAAACTGATGGTAAATATAACGCCCTGTGGATAAAAGCACACCGTGGGGGTTGAAGTAAGATTTCCAGGTTCTGTGCGTACATCAAACTAAGGTTGTAGTCTCAAAATATGAGGGTACTGAAAGGGACTGGCGGAACATCTAACCGACCGATGGCACAATCTGACGTAATGGGAGTAAAATCTTTCAAAGGACACAGTTTTAGGGCCTGAGGATACATCCAGCTGCCTAAGGGTACGATCTCAATTCCTAAGAGAACATGAAACGGACTATGGGAATATCACATGGAATGAAGGCACATCTTCCAAACTGTGATTACATCAAACCAACAGGGGCTACAGTCTAAAGGAAAATTGGAAAATCTTAAGTCAGAACAGTTTTAAGGGTATATCCGAGTGGCTGAGGCGCATCTCTTACGGAAAACTGGTAAATGTAAAGGGACTGAGCGGTATAGGCAAACTGTGTGAAGGATAGTATTCGATTAAGGTCAGTGGTTCAGGGTCTGAGGGTATATTCAACTGACTACAGCTACGATTTAAAAGCCTAAAAGACATAAAAAAGACTGAGAGGACATTCCACCGACAGAAGATACAATCTGAAGAACGTTGTGTAACGGCCTGAGAGTTGATTTTAGGGGCGATGGGTATGAAATTGCCGACTTCGGGTGCAGACTCAAGGAAGACGGGCGATCCCATAAAGGTAGAAAAACAGTTTCAGGGCCTCACAGAAATTACCAGCCATAAAAGTAAATCAAAAGAAAAGAAGAAACATTTCTCCAACCGAAGGTACATCTCATGGACTAAATGTTCATCGAACAGACTGACGGTAAGAGCTAATGTCATTTAGAAAAATTCGAAGTAGAAACCAGTTTCTGGACCTCCATTTACATTTGACGGACCAAGGGTACATCTTACGGACAGACGGATACATGGGGCCAAATAACGGTTAATCTTATCTAGCAGTTTTGTGGGGGAGGGGTTGATCTACGGACTGAGAGGATAGGGTAATTATCTGAAGAAGTAAGGGCTTGGCTAAATCTCAAGCGTTAGTTTACTCATTTCACGAGCTAAAGGTACGATACATCTCATGGACTGGAGGTACTTACTGGCCAAGAGTTGGTTTTAACGAGGACAAATACAATGATATAGACTAATTGGCCTGCATCATGGACTGAAAGTATTTTCATGACAAACATCCTGCGGACTGAAAAAACAATCTCACTACTCAAGAGTACATTGCATGGATTTAATACTAGTTATTTCGACACGATTCATTGTTATCTCAGCGCTGATAATCATTTCGAAGAAGTTACATGGGGAATGCAGCCAGTGGCATGGGAAGAATATTGTGCGAAGTACTGGTGAAAGAAACTAGTTATCTCCTTCTACATCCTTTACAAAGATTTAAATTCAATTGAACAAAAAATATCAAGCCCCTAAAAATCAACGTCTGCATACTTCCATTATAAGCCCTTTAAAATCTACATTGGTATATACGATTCCCTTTTCCATCATTAATCTTAAAAAAATTACAAATACTCGACACACACTTCAACCCTTCCAGAATACAGAAAACATGTTGCTTAGACCGCTCGCTCAGTCGGTAAAATACATGGCTTGTAACAGAAGTGGACACAGGTTCAATCCCCCAATTGTGATATTTCTGTCCCAGGTTTGATGATTTTCATTGAGAGAGGTCATTTTTCACTCCTTAAAAACTCTTGAAGAAATCAGGAAAAATATCTATAGCACATTCAAATCATTTCCCCCTCTCTCTCTTTCTGTCTCTCTCTCTCTCACAGCCAAAATCGCTGACCCAGTGTCACAGTCAATAACGTTCCGGGCTTCCAACCCGTGAATTAATGGTTTCTTTTGAAACGGTTCCAATTTCTTTTTAGGACTGTTTCTGTTTTTATCGATAAGATACATTCTGTCTCGAATCATGTTGGAAAGCTGCCAGTGGTTTAGGAAAGATAATGTGCAAAGTACTGGTATTAAATAAAGCATGGCTACATACATAGACGGCCGCGATATTACTTCTGTTATGTCGAAGTCGGAGTTAAAACACCAAGGAAACACAAATCTTTCTCCTTCAAAAAATCCACAATCACCACAACCATCATAATCACTACCAACTCAACCACCACCATTATCATCATCATCATTATCATGAAGGCAATGACTACATAGCTTCACAACTATAGCTTTGTGCTTAGTTCTCGCAACCTCTAAAATGTTTCAGGAAAAACATGTTAGTTCTAGATTCAAGACAGCTCCATTTCTTTGACTTATTCACAGCATTTCCAAAATTGCCACCGTATTTTGAGTTCCAAAATCATTGAACATCAATCTAAAGTATACTTTTCACTTTCCAAGCCTTCGCCCATGTTAATATGACAACAAATGTTTAGAATCTTCCATAATATAAAACTCATTAGAGATGATTCATTACATGTGACTCAAATGATGTGATTTTGCTTTGTATTCTCTCCAAGGCCGCGCAAAAACAGAACGTGATCATAACTTTGATTTTTGTTACCATGTTACCCCCTCTCTCTTTCCGCCATTTTATTTAGACCGCTCGCTCAGTCGGTAAAATACATGGCTTGTAACCAAAGTGGAAACAGGTTCAATCCCCCAAGTGTGCCATTTCTGTCCGAGGTTTGATGATAGTCATTGCAACAGAATTCATTTTTCACTCAACGCTTGTCATTATTTCGACGATATTGATGGCAGAAAGCAGCCAGTGGATAGGGTAGACTGTTGTGCGTAGCACTGGTTAATAAACTCCAAGAAAGCATAGACAGGGCACTGGAAGCGCGATATACCTGATATATGGTTAAACAGCCGTAAAACAACACACTAACAAAAAAATATCTCTCCATCATTACAATAAACATCATCTATCAAAACCATTATTAAATAGTTTCTCAACTTCTCTTCATTCAAACAGCTTTGCTCTATATCATTTTCTTCACTCCTTAAGAACTCTTCAAGAAATCAGGGAAAAAATCTTTGTTCCACATTCAAATCAGTTCCCCCCGCCATCTCTCTCTCTCCCTCCCCACCACAACCAAAATCGCTGAACCTAGTGTCACAGTCAATAACGTTCCGGGCTTCCAACCCGGGAATCGATAGTTCCATTTCAAACTGTTCCAATTTCTTTTTAGGACTGTTTATGTTCATGTCGACAAGATTCATTCTGTCTCGAAATCTTAATCAAGATTTCGACTGATTCATGTTGGAAAGCAGCCAGTAGTTTGGGAAAGATAATGTGCAAAGTACTGGTATTAAATAAAGCATGGCTGCATGCAATGACGGCCGTCATATAAATTCAATTATGTTGACGTCGGAGTTAAAACACCAAGGAAACACACATTTATCTCCAACAAATCCACAATCAGCACAACCATCATCATCACAACCAACTCAGCCACCACTACCACCATGATCATCATCATCATCGTAATCTTCATTATCATGAAAGCAATGACTACATAGCTTCACAACTCTATAGTTTTGTGCTTAGTTCTCGAAACCTCTAAAAGAATTCAGGAAAAACATGTTAATTCTAGATTCAAGACAATTGCATTCCTTTGACTTATTGACAGCATTTCCAAAATTGCCACCGTATTTTGAGTCCCAAAATCATTCATCATCAATCTAAGGTACACTTTCCACTTTCCAAGCCTTCGCCCATGTTAATATGACAACAAATGATTTGATTCTTCCATAATAAAACTTTTTAGACACCATTTATTACATGTGACACAAATGATGTAAGTTTGCTTTGTATTCTCCTCCAATGCCGCGCAAAAACAGTTCGTGATCATAACTTTGATTTTTCTTACCATGTTATTCTCCTCTCTCGCTCTCTCTCTCTCTCTATCTCTCTCTCTCACATACAGACACATACGAACAGCCAATATCGCTAAACCCAGTGTGTCACAATCAACAACGTTTCGAGCTTCCAGCCCGGGAATCGATGGTTCCATTTCAAACTGTTCCAATTTCTTTTTAGGATTCTTTATGTTCATGTCGACAAGATTCATTTCGCCTCGAATTCTTAATCAATATTTCGACTTATTCATGTTGGAAGGCAGCCAGTGGTTTGGGAAATATAATGTGAAAAGTACTGGTATTAAATAAAGCATGGCTACATGCATGGACGGCTGCGATATAACTTCAATTATGTTGAAGTCGGTGTTAAAACACCAAAGGAGACACAAATCTCCATCAACAGATCCACAATCAGTACAACCATTATAATCACTACCAACTCTGCCATCATCATCATCATCATCATCATCGTGATCATCATCATCATAAAATTTCCAAAATTGCCACCGTATTTTGCGCCCCGAAATCATTGAACATCAATCTAAAGTATACTTTCCACTTTCCAAGACTTCGTCCATGTTTATATGTTTAGATTCTTCCATAAGAAACCTCTTTAGAGATTATTCATTACATGTGCCTCAAATGATATAATTTCGCTTTGTATTCTCCTTCAAGGCCGCCCAAAACAAGATCGTGATCATACTTTGATTTTTGTTAGCATGTTACTCTCTCTCTCTCTCTCTCTCTCTCCCTTTTAGCCAAAATCGCTGAACACAGTGTCAAAGTCAACATCATTTTGTTTCGAATTCTTAATATATCGACTTATTCATGTATGAAAGCAGCCAGTGGTTTGGGAAAGATAATGTGCAAAGTACTGGTATTAGGTGCTCTGGCCGCCGCAATATAATTGAAATAAGGTTGAGGGCGGCGTTAAAACACCAAACCAACAAAGCAATCTCTCTCCACTACCACATTTTTCCCCATCAGCATAATCATCATTATCACCTAGTCATTAACATCATCATCATTATCATCATCATCATCATCTAATCAGTAATTAAATACCTTCACAACTCTTTATTCAGCCATTCATTATACACAGATATTTGTTCTTTTCTGTAAAACAAATTTAAAAAAATCTATATTCGAATTACTTCCATTCTTCCACTGATCTGAAACTCTTCCACAACATTTGCTGAATTGACTTCTAATTTTAAGGTTTGTCTCTTTCCTGAAATCATTAAATAGCAATCCAAAATAAACTTTATAATTCCTATGTCTACCGGTTATAAACCTCAACTTCCTCGATTGTCGTGAAACCCATTGAACTCATACAAGAAATGATTAGATTCTCACTTATAAATTACACCGAGGACGGCAAATAAAATATGGTCCAATTAATATGATTGTCTTTGGAAGGATATCATAGAGTAGAGAAAAGGCGGAAAGAAACCAGCTTTTCCTCCTTTTTCAACAATGTCTTCAAAAGTGTTTCAACCTGACGTCGTGAAAACATGGATCATAGACATAACTGTCATTTATGTTGACAATGAAAAATCTGTCTTAAAGGAAATGTATCCTTTTTCAGCTGCTACCTTTACCCTTTTGACCTTTACTGTATTAAACGATTAAACTTTCACTCAGTAGAACAATGCCAATGTCGGTAGCCAGTAGTTCAGTCGGCAATCTACAGAATATGAGACCAAGGGCGTCGCGGATTCTGATCCCCAGCTCGCAAAATTTCTTTCCGAGGTTTCATAATAGTCATTGCGATGTGTTGAATTCCCCTCTCTCACTGTTAGTCATTGTTTCGACGATGGTTATGTGGAAAAAAAGCCAATGACTGCAATATTGAGTAATGGTTTAAGAAACTCCAGAAAGTATGGGTAGATGATATGGTCATAGTGATAAAACTCACATAATGTTGAAAACGGTGGGAAACACCATGCAAACGTTCTATATTGCAATAGAGCCATGCTCCTGAATCACTAACCTGAGTCTGTGAATCTTCGAAAAAATTCTACAAAGTGTACTTACTGTATAACAATTATAAATGTGTGTGTTTATGCAATATCATTTTTCATTAAGAGACGTTGTTCTGAATCATATTATGTGTACCCTGGTTTATTCAGCATATTAAAGGTTAATAACTTAAGTTGGCACAGGATTGAAAGTGATTGTGTCTTTTAATACACTGGGCGATTTTGTAATTCTGTATGATCATACCAGTACCTTTCATGTGTGCAAATTAAAACAGTACCATTTAATAATACAAGATCTAAGGCAGAATAATAATTAAATTTTTATTGACCTACATGTATTTCGAAACAGTAAACATGTAAACTTACGGTCTGAGGGTACATCAAATGAAGGATAAATCACACAGGCAGAGGATATTAAGACATGAAGAAGGCTAAATTAATGGTAGGGTGAGTACATTTTTGGAAGAAAAGGGTAAACCTTGTGGACTAAGATTGCAGGTTTATGAACTAGAAGAAAACAACATAAAGACCACAGCTGCAATATCTCGTGAACCAGAAAAGAGAGACAGACACAGACATAGAGAAAGAGTGACAGACCGCCTGACAGAGAGGGAGGGAGAGAGACAAACAAAGAGACAAGGAGAGAGAGAGAAAGAGAGAGACAAACAGAGATGATAGAGATAGAGAGGAAGACAGACAGAAAACTAGAGAAAGAGAGAAAGACAAAAAGAGAGAGAATAGAAAAGGCAGACAGATAACCATAGACAGATAGAGAAAGAGGATTAAAGTGAGACAAGAGAGAGAGGACAGAAAGAAAGAGAAAAGATAAAGGGAAAAGTAGAGAGGGAATAGAAAAAGATAATAAAAGAGAGAGTGAAAGAGACAGAGATAGTCGGATAAAGACAGAGAGAGAGAGAGAGAGAGAGAGAGAGAGAGAGAGAGAAGAATTGAGTGAGAGAGAGAAACAGAGACGGAGACATGAAGAAAAAGAAAGAGGAAGAGAGAGAATGAGGAAGACAGAAAAAGGCAGAGGCAGGTACAGAGAGGGGGAGAGAAGGAGAGAAATTAGAGAAGCACAAAGTGAACGACAATGAGAGAAAGAGACAAAAGAGAAAGAGAGAGGGGGAAAGAGAGAGAGAGGGAGAGATCGAGGGGAGAGACAGACAGACAGAGACAGAGAGAGAGAGAGTGGGGGGGTGAGAGAGAGAGCCAAGGAAAGAGAAAGGAAGAGGCAGAGAAGGATATATTAGCCGACTCATAGACTAACGTTACCACCTAACGGTCTTGGGTCAAAACTTATGGTTGAAGAACAGAAAGGACACAAATGCAACGCTAGAAGTCATACTTGCGAGTGAGGGCACACGTCATGTCTCAAGACACTTAACGGAGAGACTAATGGACTGAAGGAATTAAATGAGAGCAAGAAAGGAGCAAACGGGCCTGTTGGTATATTGCAAGAACTGATTATTTATTCCATAAACCAAGGTTCACAACTCTCTGATTGAGGGAAACGTTCACGAAGTGGAAGAAACAAAGTACACATGCTTTATTGACTGGAGCTGAAAGAAAGAGTAAGGGCACACCTGTAAATACTGAAGGTACATCTATCAAACTGATGGTAAATATAACGCCCTGTGGATAGAAGCACACCGTGGGGGTTGAAGTAAGATTTCCAGGTTCTGTGCGTACATCAAACTAAGGTTGCAGTCTCAAAATATGAGTGTACCGAAAGGGACTGGCGGAACATCTAACCGACCGATGGCACAATCTGACGTAATGGGAGTAAAATCTTTCAAAGGACACAGTTTTAGGGCCTGAGGATACATCCAGCTGCCTAAGGGTACGATCTCAATTCCTAAGAGAACATGAAACGGACTATGGGAATATCACATGGAATGAAAGTACATCTTCCAAACTGTGATTACACCAAATCAACAGGGGCTACAGTCTAAAGGAAAATTAGAAAATCTTAAGTCAGAACAGTTTTAAGGGTATATCTGAGTGGCTGAGGCGCATCTCTTACGGAAAACTGGTAAATGTATAGGGACTGACAAGTATAGGCAAACTGTGTGAAGGATAGTATTCGATTAAGGTCAGTGGTTCAGGGTCTGAGGGTATATTCAACTGACTACAGCTACGATTTAAAAGCCTAAAAAACATAAAAAAGACTGAGAGGACATTCCACCGACAGAAGATACAATCTGAAGAACGTTGTGTAACGGCCTGAGAGTTGATTTTAGGGGCGATGGATATGAAATTGCCGACTTCGGGTGCAGACTCAAGGAAGACGGGCGATCCCATAAAGGTAGAAAAACAGTTTCAGGGCCTCACAGAAATTACCAGCCATAAAAGTAAATCAAAAGAAAAGAAGAAACATTTCTACAACCGAAGGTACATCTCATGGACTAAATGTTCATCGAACAGACTGACGGTAAGAGCTAATGTCATTTAGAAAAATTCGAAGTAGAAACCAGTTTCTGGACCTCCATTTACATTTGACGGACCAAGGGTACATCTTACGGACAGACGGATACATGGGGCCAAATAACGGTTAATCTTATCTAGCAGTTTTGTGGGGGAGGGGTTGATCTACGGACTGAGAGGATAGGGTAATTATCTGAAGAAGTAAGGGCTTGGCTAAATCTCAAGCGTTAGTTTACTCATTTCACGAGCTAAAGGTACGATACATCTCATGGACTGGAGGTACTTACTGGCCAAGAGTTGGTTTTAACGAGGACAAATACAATGATATAGACTAATTAGCCTGCATCATGGACTGAAAGTATTTTCATGACATTGGGTACATACTGCGGACTGAAAAAACAATCTCACTACTCAAGAGTACATTGCATGGATTTAATACTAGTCATTTCGACACGATTCATTGTTATCTCGGCGCTGATAATCATTTCGAAGAAGTTACATGGGAAATGCAGCCAGTGGCATGGGAAGTATATTGTGCGAAGTACTGGTGAAAGAAACTAGTTATCTCCTTCTACATCCTTTACAAAGATTTAAATTCAATTGAACAAAAAATATCAAGCCCCTAGAAATCAACGTCTGCATACTTCCATTATATGCCCTTTAAAATCTACATTGGTATATACAATTCCTTTTTCCATCATTAATCTTAAAAAATTACAATTACTCGACACACACTTCAACCCTTCCAGAATACAGAAAACATGTTGCTTAGACCGCTCGCTCAGTCGGTACAATACATGGCTTGTAACCAAAGTGGACACAGGTTCAATCCCCCATTTGTGATATTTCTGTCTCAGGTTTGATGATTTTCATTGAGATAGGTCATTTTTCACTCCTTAAAAACTCTTGAAGAAATTAACAAAAATATCTATAGCACATTCAAATCAGTTCCCCCTCTCTCTCTTTCTCTCTCTCTCTCTTACAGCCAAAATCGCTGAACCCAGTGTCACAGTCAATAACGTTCCGGGCTTCCAACCCGTGAATCAATGGTTTCATTTCACACTGTTCCAATTTCTTATTAGGACTGTTTCTGTTTATATCGAAAAGATACATTCTGTCTCGAATTCTTAATCAATATTTCGACTTAATCATGTTGGAAAGCAGCCAGTGGTTTGGGAAAGATAATGTGCAAAGTACTGGTATTAAATAAAGCATGGTTCCATGCACAGACGGCTGCGAAATTACTTCTGTTATGTTGAAGTCGGAGTTAAAACACCAAGGAAACACAAATCTTTCTCCTTCAACAAATCCACAATCACCACAACCATCATAATCACTACCAACTCAACCACCACCATTATTATCATCATCATTATCATTATCATGAAGGCAATGACTACACAACTATAGCTTTGTGCTTAGTTCTCGCAACCTCTAAAATGTTTCAGGAAAAACATGTTAGTTCTAGATTCAAGACAGCTCCATTTCTTTGACTTATTCACAGCATTTCCAAAATTGCCACCGTATTTTGACTTCTAAAATCATTGAACATCAATCTAAATTATACTTTTCACTTTCCAAGCTTTCGCCCATGTTAATATGACAATAAATGTTTAGATTCTTCCATAATAAAACTCATTAGAGATGATTCATTACATGTGACTCAAATGATGTGATTTTGCTTTGTATTCTCCTCCAAGGCCGCGCAAAAACAGAACGTGATCATAACTTTGATTTTTGTTACCATGTTACCCCCTCTCTCTTTCCGCCATTTTATTTAGACCGCTCCCTCAGTCGGTAAAATACATGGCTTGTAACCAAAGTGGAAACAGGTTCAATCCCCCAAGTGTGCCATTTCTGTCCGAGGTTTGATGATAGTCATTGCAACAGAATTCATTTTTCACTCAACGCTTGTCATTATTTCGACGATATTGATGGCAGAATGCAGCCAGTGGATAGGGTAGACTGTTGTGCGTAGTACTGGTTAATAAACTCCAAGAAAGCATAGACAGGGCACTGGCAGCGCGATATACATGATATATGGTTAAACAGTCGTAAAACAACACACTAACAGAAAAATATCTCTCCATCATTACAATAAACATCGTCATCATCAAAACAATTATTAAATAGCTTCTAAACGTCTCTTCATTCAAACAGCTTTGCTCTATATCAATTTCTCCACTCCTTAAGAACTCTTCAAGATATCAGGGAAAAAATCTCTGTTCCATATTCAAATCAGTTCCCCCCCATCTCTCTCTCTCTCCCCACCACAACCAAAATCGCTGAACCTAGTGTCACAGTCAATAACGTTCCGGGCTTCCAACCCGGGAATCGATAGTTCCATTTCAAACTGTTCCAATTTCTTTTTCGGACTGTTTATGTTCATATCGACAAGATTCATTCTGTCTCGAAATCTTAATCAAGATTTCGACTGAATCATGTTGGAAAGCAGCCAGTGGTTTGGGAAAGATAATGTGCAAAGTACTGGTATTAAATAAAGCATGGCTGCATGCAATGACGGCCGTTATTTAAATTCAATTATGTTGACGTCGGAGTTAAAACACCAAGGAAACACACATTTATCTCCAACAAATCCACAATCAGCAATACCATCATCATCACAACCAACTCAGCCACCACTACCACCATGATCATCATCATCTTCATTATCATGAAAGCAGTGACTACATAGCTTCACAACCCTATAGCTTTGTGCTTAGTTCTCGAAACCTCTAAAAGAATTCAGGAAAAACATGTTAATTCTAGATTCAAGACAATTCCATTTCTTTGACTTATTGACAGCATTTCCAAAATTGCCACTGTATTTTGAGTCCCAAAATCATTCATCATCAATCTAAGGTACACTTTCCACTTTCCAAGCCTTCGACAATGTTAATATGACAACAAATGATTTGATTCTTCCATAATAAAACTCTGTAGACACCATTTATTACATGTGACACAAATAATGTAAGTTTGCTTTGTATTCTCCTCCAAAGCCACGCAAAAACAGTTCGTGATCATAACTTTGATTTTTGTTACCATCTTATTCTCCTCTCTCGCTCTCTCTCTCTCTCTATCTCTCTCTCTCACATACAGACACATACGAACAGCCAATATCGCTAAACCCAGTGTGTCACAATCAACAACGTTTCGAGCTTCCAGCCCGGGAATCGACGGTTCCATTTCAAACTGTCCCAATCTCTTTTTAGGATTCTTTATGTTCATGTCGACAAGATTCATTTTGCCTCGAATTCTTAATCAATATTTCGACTTATTCATGTTGGAAAGCAGCCAGTGGTTTGGGAAATATAATGTGAAAAGTACTGGTATTAAATAAAGCATGGCTACATGCATGGACGGCTGCGATATAACTTCAATTATGTTGAAGTCGGAGTTAAAACACCAACGAGACACAAATCTCCATCAACAAATCCACAAATAGCACAACCATTATAATCACTACCAACTCGGCCATCATCATCATCATCATCATCATCATCGTGATCATCATCATCATAATCATGATCATCATTATAATAAAAGCAATGACTACATAGCTTCACAACTCTATAGCTTTGTGCTTAGTTCTCGAAACCTCTAAAAAATATCAGGAAAAACATGTTAGTTCTAGATTCAAGACAATTCCATTTCTTTTACTTATTCACAGCATTTCCAAAATTGCCACCGTATTTTGAGTCCCGAAATCATTGAACATCAATCTAAAGTATACTTTCCACTTTCCAAGCCTTCGTCCATGTTTATATGTTTAGATTCTTCCATAATAAAACTGTTTAGAGATTATTCATTACATGTGCCTCAAATGATGTAATTTTCCTTTGTATTCTCCTTCAAGGCAGCCCAAAACAAGATCGTCATCATACTTTGGTTTTTGTTAGCATGTTACTCTCTCTCTCTCTCTCTCTTTTAGCCAAAATCGCTGAACACAGTGTCAAAGTCAACATCATTTTGTTTCGAAATTTTCATATATTGACTTATTCATGTTGGAAAGCAGCCAGAGGTTTGGGAAAGATAATGTGCAAAGTACTGGTATTAGGTGCTCTGGCCGCCGCAATATAATTGAAATAAGGTTGAGGGCGGCGTTAAAACACCAAACCAACAAAGCAATCTCTCTCCACTACCACATTTTTCCCCATCATCAGCATAATCATCATTATCACCTAGTCATTAACATCATCATCATTATCATCATCATCTAATCAGTGACTAAATACCTTCACAACTCTTTATTCAGCCATTCATTATACACAGATATTTGTTCTCTTCTCTAAAACAAATTTAAAAAAATCTATATTCGAATTACTTCCATTCTTCCACTGATCTGAAACTCTTCCACAACATTTGCTGAATTGACTTCTAATTTTAAGGTTTGTCTCTTTCCTGAAATCATTAAATAGCAATCCAAAATAAACTTTATAATTCCTATATCTACCGGTTATAAACCTCAACTTCCTCGATTGTCGTGAAACCCACTGAACTCATAGAAGAAATGATTAGATTCTCACTTATAAATTACACTGAGGACGGCAAATAAAATATGGGCCAATTAATATGATTGTCTTTGGAAAGATATCATAGAGTAGAGAAAAGGCGGAAAGAAACCAGCTTTTCCTCCTTTTTCAACAATGTCTTCAAAAGTGTTTCAACCTGACGTCGTGAAAACATGGATCATAGACATAACTGTCATTTATGTTGACAATGAAAAATCTGTCTTAAAAGAAATTTATCCTTTTTCAGCTGCTACCTTAACCCTTTTGACCTTTACTGTATTAAACGATTAAACTTTCACTCAGTAGAACAATACCACGGTCGGTAGCCGGTAGTTCAGTCGGCAATCTACAGAATATGAGACCAAGGGC
The DNA here is from genome assembly GCA_945859785.2 of Tridacna gigas. Classification (NCBI taxonomy): domain Eukaryota; kingdom Metazoa; phylum Mollusca; class Bivalvia; order Cardiida; family Cardiidae; genus Tridacna; species Tridacna gigas. The sequence goes on along the minus strand of OX244040.2, from coordinate 35,063,796 downwards.
GTCGCGGATTCTGATCCCCAGCTCGCAAAATTTCTTTCCGAGGTTTCATAATAGTCATTGCGATGTGTTGTATTCCTCTCTCTCTCATTGTTAGTCATTGTTTCGACGACGGTTATGTGGGAAAAAAGCCAGTGACTACAATATTGAGTAATGGTTTAAGAAACTCCAGAAAGTATGGGTAGATGCAATGGTCATAGTGATAAAACTCACATAATGTTGAAAACGGTGGGAAACACCATGCAAACATTCTATATTGCAATAGAGCCATGGTCCTGAATCACTAACCTGAGCCTGTGAATCTTTGAAAAAATTATACGAAGTGTAGTTACTGTATAACAATTATAAATGTGTGTGTTTATGCAATATCATTTTTCATTAAGAGACGTTGTTCTGAATCATATTATGTGTACCCTGGTTTATTCAGCATATTAAAGGTTAATAACTTAAGTTGGCACAGGATTGAAAGTAATTGGGTATTTTGATACACTGGGCGATTTTGTAATTCTGTATGATCATACCAGTACCTTTCATGTGTGCAAATTAAAACAGTACCATTTAATAATAGAAGATCTAAGGCAGAATAATAATTAAACTTTTATTGACCTACATCTATTTCGAAACAGTAATAATGTAAACTTACGGTCTGAGGGTACATCAAATGAAGGATAAATCACACAGGCAGAGGATATTAAGACATGAAGAAGGCTAAATTAATGGTAGGGTGAATACATTTTTGGAAGAAAAGGGTAAGCCTTGAGGACTAAGATTGCAGGCTTATGAACTAGAGGAAAACAACATAAAGACCACAGCTGCAATATCTCGTGAACCAGAAAAGAGAGACAGACACAGACAGAGAGAAAGAGTGACAGACAGCCTGACGGAGAGGGAGGGAGAGAGACAAACAAAGAGACAAGGAGAGAGAGATACAGAGAGATGATAGAAATAGAGAGGCAGACAGACAGAAAACTAGAGAAAGAGAGAAAGACAAATAGAGAGAGAAAAAAAAAAGGCAGAGAGATAAGTAGAGACACAGAGAGAAAGAGGATTAAAGTGAGGCAAGAGAGAGAGGACAGAAAGAAAGAGAAAAGATGAAGGGAAAACGAGAGAGGGAATAGAAAAAGATAATGAGAGAGAGAGAGTGAAAGAGACAGAGAGGGTGGGATAAAGACAATGAGAGAAAGAGACAAAAGAGAAAGAGAGAGGGGGGAAAGAGAGAGAGAGAGATAGAGGGGAGAGAGACAGAGAGTGAGAGGTGAGAGAGAGAGCCAAGGAAAGAGAAAGGAAGAGGCAGAGAAGGATGCATTAGCCCACTCATAGACTAACGTTACCACCTAACGGTCTTGGGTCAAAACTTATGGTTAAAGAACAGGAAGGACACAAATGCAACGGTAGAACAGTCATAGTTGCGAGTGAGGGCACACGTCACGTCTCAAGACACTTAACGGAGAGACTAATGGACTGAAGGAATTAAATGAGAGTAAGAAAGGAGCACACGGGCCTGTTGGTATATTGCAAGAACTGATTATTTATTCCATAAACCAAGGTTCACAACTCTATGATTGAGGGAAACGTTCACGAAGTGGAGGAAACAAAGTACACATGCTTATCGACTGGAGCTGAAAGAAAGAGTAAGGGCACACTTGTAAATACTGAAGGTACATCTATCAAACTGATGGTAAATATAACGCCCTGTGGATAGAAGCACACCGTGGGGGTTGAAGTAAGATTTCCAGGGTCTGTGCGTACATCAAACTAAGGGTGCAGTCTCAAAATATGAGGGTACCAAAAGGGACTGGCGGAACATCTAACCGACCGATGGCACAATCTGACGTAATGGGAGTAAAATCTTTCAAAGGACACAGTTTTAGGGCCTGAGGATACATCCAGCTGCCTAAGGGTACGATCTCAATTCCTAAGAGAACATGAAACGGACTGTGGGAATATCACATGGAATGAGGGCACATCTTCCAAACTGTGATTACATCAAGTCAGCAGGGGCTACAGTATAAAGGAAAATTAGAAAATCTTAAGTCAGAACAGTTTTAAGGGTATATCCGAGTGGCTGAGGCGCATCTCTTACGGAAAACTGGTAAATGTATAGGGACTGACAAGTATAGGCAAACTGTGTGAAGGATAGTATTCGAGTAAGGTCAGTGGTTCAGGGTCTGAGGGTATATTCAACTGACTACAGCTACGATTTAAAGGGCTAAGACATAAAAAAGACTGAGAGAACATTCCACCGACAGAAGATACAGTCTGAAGAACGTTGTGTAACGGCCTGAGAGTTGATTTTAGGGGCGATGGGTATGAAATTGCCGACATCGGGTGTAGACTCAAGGAAGACGGGCGATCCCATTAAGGTAGGAAAACAGTTTCAGGGCCTCACAGAAATTACCAGCCATAAAAGTAAATCAAAAGAAAAGAAGAAATATTTCTCCAACCGAAGGTACATCTCTTGGACTAAATGTTCATCGAACAGACTGACGGTAAGAGCTAATGTCATTTAGAAAAATTCGAAGTAGAAACCAGTTTCTGGACCTCCATTTACATTTGACGGACCAAGGGTACATCTTACAGACAGACGGATACATGGGGCCAAATAACGGTTAATCTTATCTAGCAGTTTTGTGAATCAGAATGAGAATATTTTATTGGCTTAAACTTCAGAGTTTTTCGTCATAAACCACAAAAAATTGACATAATTCTGTTTCGGTATAGGTCAGTGTCACATATAGAGACTTTTAGCGTAAACAACATTGCTGCTCTAGACGTCTTTACAATGTTAGAAGAAAAGGAAAAAAAAAAAAAAAAAAAAAAAAAAAAAAAATTTTTAAAAAATGAATACATGGTAAAAAGTAAGGTAATGTGGGGGAGGGGTTGATCTACGGACTGAGAGGATAGGGTAATTATCTGAAGAAGTAAGGGCTTGGCTAAATCTCAAGCGTTAGTTTACTCATTTGACGAGCTAAGGGTACGGTACATCTCATGGACAGGGGGTACTTACTGGCCATGAGATGTACCGTACTCCTTCTACATCCTTTACAAAGATTTTAATTCAGTTGAACAAAAAATATCAAGCCCCTAAATATCAACGTCTGCATACTTCCATTTTATGCCCTTTAAAATCTACATTGGTATATACAATTCCTTTTTCCATTATTAATCTTAAAAAAATTACAATTACTCGACACACACTTCAACCCTTCCAGAATACAGAAAACATGTTGCTTAGACCGCTCGCTCAGTCGGTAAAATACATGGCTTGTAACCAAAGTGGACACAGGTTCAATCGCCCATTTGTGATATTTCTGTCCCAGGTTTGATGATTTTCATTGAGATAGGTCATTTTTCACTCCTTAAAAACTCTTGAAGAAACCAGGAAAAATATCTATAGCACAATCAAATCAGTTCCCCATCTCTCTCTTTCTGTCTCTCTCTCACAGCCAAAATCGCTGAACCCAGTGTCACAGTCAATAACGTTCCGGGCTTCCAACCCGTGAATCAATGGTTTCATTTCAAACTGTTCCAATTTCTTTTTAGGACTGTTTCTGTTTATATCGACAAGATACATTCTGTCTCGCATTCTTAATCAATATTTCGACTTAATCATGTTGGAAAGCAGCCAGTGGTTTGGGAAAGATAATGTGCAAAGTACTGGTATTAAATAAAGGAAGGCTACATGCACAGACGGCCGCGATATTACTTCTGTTATGTTGAAGTCGGAGTTAAAACACCAAGGAAAAACTAATCTTTCTCCTTCAAAAAATCCACAATCAGCACAACCATCATAATCACCACCATTATTATCATCATCATTATCATTATCATGAAGGCAATGACTACACAGCTTTACAACTATAGCTTTGTGCTTAGTTCTCGCAACCTCTAAAATGTTTCAGGAAAAACATATTAGTTCTAGATTCAAGACAGCTCCATTTCTTTGACTTATTCACAGCATTTCCAAAATTGCCATCGTATTTTGAGCCCCAAAATCATTGAACATCAATCTAAAGTATACTTTTCACTTTCCAAGCCTTCGCCCATATTAATATGACAACAAATGTTTAGATTCTTCCATTCTTCCATCATCAAAACAATTATTAAATAGCTTCTAAACGTCTCTTCATTCAAACAGCTTTGCTCTATATAAATTTCTCCACTCCTTAAGAACTCTTCAAGATATAGGGAAAAAATCTTTGTTCCATATTCAAATCAGTTCCCCCCTGCTCTCTCTCTCTCCCTCCGCACCACATCCAAAATCGCTGAACCTAGTGTCACAGTCAATAACGTTCCGGGCTTCCACCCGGGAATCGATAGTTCAATTTCAAACTGTTCCAATTTCTTTTTGGGATTGTTTATGTTCATATCGACAAGATTCATTCTTTCTCGAAATCTTAATCAAGATTTCGACTGATTCATGTTGGAAAGCAGCCAGTGGTTTGGGAAAGATAATGTGCAAAGTACTGGTATTAAATAAAGCATGGCGGCATGCAATGACGGTCGTTATTTAAATTCAATTATGTTGACGTCGGAGTTAAAACACCAAGGAAACACACATTTATCTCCAACAAATCCACAATCAGCACAACCATCATCATCACAACCAACTCAGCCACCACTACCACCATGATCATCATCATCTTCATTATCATGAAAGCAGTGACTACATAGCTTCATAACTCTATAGCTTTGTGCTTAGTTCTCGAAATCTCTAAAAGAATTCAGGAAAAACATGTTAATTCTAGATTCAAGACAATTCCATTTCTTTGACTTATTGACAGCATTTCCAAAATCGCCACCGTATTTTGAGTCCCAAAATCATTCATCATCAATCTAAGGTACACTTTCCACTTTCCAAGCTTTCGCCCATGTTAATATGACAACAAATGATTTGATTCTTCCATAATAAAACTCTTTAGACACCATTTATTACATGTGACACAAATGATGTAAGTTTGCTTTGTATTCTCCTCCAAAGCCGCGCAAAAACAGTTCGTGATCATAACTTTGATTTTTGTTACCATCTTATTCTCCTCTCTCGCTCTCTCTCTCTCTCTCTATGTCTCTCTCTCACATACAGACACATACGAACAGCCAATATCGCTAAACCCAGTGTCTCACAATCAACAACGTTTCGAGCTTCCAGCCCGGGAATCGATGGTTCCATTTCAAACTGTCCCAATCTCTTTTTAGGATTCTTTATGTTCATGTCGACAAGATTCATTTTGCCTCGAATTCTTAATCATTATTTCGACTTATTCATGTTGGAAGGCAGCCAGTGGTTTGGGAAATATAATGTGAAAAGTACTGGTATTAAATAAAGCATGGCTACATGCATGGACGGCTGCGATATAACTTCAATTATGTTGAAGTTAAAACACCAACGAGACACAAATCTCCATCAACAAATCCACAATCAACACAACCATTATAATCACTACCAACTCGGCCATCATCATCATCATCATCATCGTGATCATCATCATCATAATCATGATCATCATTATAATAAAAGCAATGACTACATAGCTTCACAACTCTATAGCTTTGTGCTTAGTTCTCGAAACCTCTAAAAAAAATCAGGAAAAACATGTTAGTTCTAGATTCAAGACAATTCCATTTCTTTGACTTATTCACAGCATTTCCAAAATTGCCACTGCATTTTGAGTCCCGAAATCATTGAACATCAATCTAAAGTATACTTTCCACTTTCCAAGCCTTCGTCCATGTTTATATGTTTAGATTCTTCCATAATAAAACAGTTTAGAGATTATTCATTACATGTGCCTCAAATGATGTAATTTTCCTTTGTATTCTCCTTAAAGGCCGCCCAAAAAAAGATCGTCATCATACTTTGATTTTTGTTAGCATGTTACTCTCTCTCTCTCTCTCTCTCTCTCTTAGCCAAAATCGCTGAACACAGTGTCAAAGTCAACATCATTTTGTTTCGAATTTTTCATATATTGACTTATTCATGTTGGAAAACAGCCAGTGGTTTGGGAAAGATAATGTGCAAAGTACTGGTATTAGGTGCTCTGGCCGCCGCAATATAATTGAAATAAGGTTGGGGGCGGCGTTAAAACACCAAACCAACAAAGAAATCTCTCTCCACTACCACATTTTTCCCCATCATCAGCATAATCATCATTATCACCCAGTCATTAACATCATCATCATTATCATCATCATCATCATCTAATCAGTGACTAAATACCTTCACAACTCTTTATTCAGCCATTTATTATACACAGATATTTCTTCTCTTCTCTAAAACAAATTTAAAAAATCTATAAACGAAATAATTCCATTCTTCCACTGACGTCGTGAAAACATGGATCATAGACATAACTGTCATTTATATTGACAATGAAAAATCTGTCTTAAAAGAAATTTATCCTTTTTCAGCTGCTACCTTTACCCTTTTGACCTTTACTGTATTAAACGATTAAACTTTCACTCAGTAGAACAATGCCAAGGTCGGTAGCCGATAGTTCAGTCGGCAATCTACAGAATATGAGACCAAGGGCGTCGCGGATTCTGATCCCCAGCTCGCAAAATTTCTTTCCGAGGTTTCATAATAGTCATTCCGATGTGTTGTATTCCCCTCTCTCTCATTGTTAGTCATTGTTTCGACGACGGTTATGTGGGAAAAAAGCCAGTGACTACAATATTGAATATTGGTTTAAGAAACTCCAGAAATTATGGGTAGATGCAATGGTCATAGTGATAAAACTCACATAATGTTGAAATCGGTGGGAAACACCATGCAAACATTCTATATTGCAATAGAGCCATGGTCCTGAATCACTAACCTGAGCCTGTGAATCTTTGAAAAAATTATGCAAAGTGTAGTTACTGTATAACAATCATAAATGTGTGTGTTTATGCAATCATTTTTCATTAAGAGACGTTGTTCTGAATCATATTGTGTGTACCTTGATTCATTCAGCATATTAAAGGTTAATAAGTTAAGTTGGCACAGGATTGAAAGTAATTGTGTACTTTGATAAACTGGGCGATTTTGTAATTCTGTATGATCATACCAGTCAGTACCTTTCATGTGTGCAAATTAAAACAGTACCATTTAATAATACAAGATCTAAGGCAGAATAATAATTAAACTTTTATTGACCTACATCTATTTCGAAACAGTAAACATGTAAACTTACGGTCTGAGGGTACATCAAAAGAAGGATAAATCACACAGGCAGAGAATATTTAGACATGAAGAATTCTAAATTAATGGTACGGTGAGTACATTTTTGGAAGAAAAGGGTAAACCTTGTGGACTAAGATTGCAGGCTTATGAACTAGAAGAAAACAACATAAAGACCACAGCTGCAATATCTCGTGAACCAGAAAAGAGAGACAGACACAGACAGAGAGATAGGGTGACAGACAGCCTGACAGAGAGGGAGGGAGACAAACAAAGAGACAAGGAGAGAAAGACAGAGATAGACAGAGAGAAAGAAAGAGAGAGATGATAGAAATAGAGAGGCAGACAGACAGATAACTAGAGAAAGAGAGAAAGACAAAAAGAGAGAGAATAGAAAAGGCAGAGAGATAAGCAGAGACAAAGAGAGAAAGAGGATTAAAGTGAGACAAGAGAGAGAGGACAGAAAGATAGAAAAAAGATAAAGGGAAAATAGAGAGGGAATAGAAAAAGAGAAAGAGAGAGAGAGAGAGTGTGTGAAAGAGAGATAGGAGAGAGAAAAGAATTGAGTGAGAGAGAGAGACAGAGACATGAAGAAAGAGAGAAAGAGGAAGTGAGAGAATGAGGAAGACAGAAAAAGGCAGGGACAGGCACAGAGAGAGAGAGAAAGAGAGAAATTAGACAAGCACAAAGAGAAAGACAATAAGAGAAAGAGACAAATGAGAAAGAGAGAGAGGGAGAAAGAGAGAGAGGGAGAGATAGAGGGGAGAGAGAGAGAGACAGAGAGATAGAGAGAGATGAGAGAGAGCCAAGGAAAGAGAAAGGAAGAGGCAGAGAAGGATGCATTAGCCCACTCATAGACTAACGTTACCACCTAACGGTCTTGGGTCAAAACTTATGGTAAAGAACAGAAAGGACACAAATGCAACGGTAGAACAGTCATAGTTGCGAGTGAGGGCACACGTCACGTCTCAAGACACTTAACGGAGAGACTAATGGACTGAAGGAATTAAATGAGAGTAAGAAAGGAGCGTACGGGCCTGTTGGTATATTGCAAGAACTGATTATTTATTCCATAAACCAAGGTTGACAACTCTCTGATTGAGGGAAACGTTCACGAAGTGGAGGAAACAAAGTACACATGCTTATCGACTGGAGCTGAAAGAAAGAGTAAGGGCACACTTGTAAATACTGAAGGTACATCTATCAAACTGATGGTAAATATAACGCCCTGTGGATAGAAGCACACAGTGGGGGTTGAAGTAAGATTTCCAGGGTCTGTGCGTACATCAAACTAAGGGTGCAGTCTCATAATATGAGGGTACCGAAAGGGACTGGCGGATCATCTCACCGACCGATGGCACAATCTGACGTAATGGGAGTAAAATCTTTGAAAGGACACAGTTTTAGGGCCTGAGGATACATCCAGCTGCCTATAGGTACGATCTCAATTCCTAAGAGAACATGAAACGGACTGTGGGAATATCACATGGAATGAAGGCACATCTTCCAAACTGTGATTACATCAAGTCAGCAGGGGCTACGGTATAAAGGAAAATTGGAAAATCTTAGGTCAGTGGTTCAGGGTTTGAGGGTATATTCAACTGACTACAGCTACGATTTAAAAGCCTGAACGACATTAAGACTGAGAGAACATTCCACCGACAGAAGATACAATCTGAAGAACGTTGTGTAACGGCCTGAGAGTTGATTTTAGGGGCGATGGGTATGAAATTGCCGACTTCGGGTGCAGACTCAAGGAAGACGGGCGATCCCATAAAGCTAGAAAAACAGTTTCAGGGCCTCTCTCAGAAATTACCAGCAATAAAAGTAAATGAAAAGAAAAGAAGAAACATTTCTCCAACCAAAGGTACATCTCATGGACTAAATGTTCATCGAAGAGACTGACGGTAAGAGCTAATGGCATTTAGAAAAATTCGAAGTAGAAACCAGTTTCTGGACCTCCATTTACATTTGACGGACCAAGGGTACATCTTACGGACAGACGGATACATGGGGCCAAATAACGGTTAATCTTATCTAGCAGTTTTGTGGGGGAGGGGTTGATCTACGGACTGAGAGGATAGGGTAATTATCTGAAGAAGTAAGGGCTTGGCTAAATCTCAAGCGTTAGTTTACTCATTTGACGAGCTAAGGGTACGGTACATCTCATGGACAGGGGGTACTTACTGGCCAAGAGTTGGTTTTAACGAGGACAAAGACAATGATATAGACTAATTGGCCTGCATTATGGACTGAAAGTATTTTCATGACATTTGGGTACATACGGCGGACTGAAAAAACAATCTCACTACTCAAGAGTACATTGCATGGATTTAATACTAGTCATTTCGACGCGATTCATTGTTATCTCAGCGCTGATAATCATTTCGAAGAAGTTACATGGGAAATGTAGCCAGTGGCATGGGAAGTATATTGTGCGAAGTACTGGTGAAAGAAACTAGTTATCTCCTTCTACATCCTTTACAAAGATTTTAATTCAATTGAACAAAAAATATCAAGCCCCTAAATATCAACGTCTGCATACTTCCATTATATGCCCTTTAAAATCTACATTGGTATAATTGTACAATTCCCTTTTCCATCCTTAATCTTAAAAAGATTACAGTTACTCGACACACACTTCAACCCTTCCAGAATACAGAAAACATGTTGCTTAGACCGCTCGCTCAGTCGGTAAAATACATGGCTTGTAACCAAAGTGGACACAGGTTCAATCCCCCATTTGTGATATTTCTGTCCGAGGTTTTCATTGAGAGAGGTCATTTTTCACTCCTTAAAAACTCTTGAAGAAATTAGCAAAAATATCTATAGCACATTCAAATCAGTTCCCCCCCCCCACTCTTTCTCTCTCTCTCTCACAGCCAAAATCGCTGAACCCAGTGTCACAGTCAATAACGTTCCAAACTTCCAACCCGGGAATGAATGGTTTCATTTCAAACTGTTCCAATTTCTTTTTAGGACTGTTTCTGTTTATATCGACAAGATACATTCTGTCTCGAATTCTTAATCAATATTTCGACTTAATCATGTTGGAAAGCAGCCAGTGGTTTGGGAAAGATAATGCGCAAAGTACTGGTATTAAATAAAGCATGGCTACATGCATAGACGGCCGCGACATTACTTCTGTTATGTCGAAGTCGGAGTTAAAACACCAAGGAAACACAAATCTTTCTCCTTCACCAAATCCACAATCAGCACAACCATCATAATCACTACCAACTCAGGTACCACCATTATCATCATCATCATCATCTTCATTATCATGAAGGCAATGACTACATAGCTTCACAACTATAGCTTTCTGGTTAGTTCTCGCAACCTCTGAAATGTTTCAGGAAAAACATGTTAGTTCTAGATTGAAGACAGCTCCATTTCTTTGACTTATTCACAGCATTTCCAAAATTGCCACCGTATTTTGAGTCCCAAACTCATTGAACATCAATCTAAAGAGCATCAATCTAAAGAAAACTTTTCACTTTCCAAGCCTTCGCCCATATTAATATGACAACAAATGTTTAGATTCTTCCATAATAAAACTCATTAGAGATGATTCGTTACATGTGACTCAAATGATGTGATTTTGCTTTGTATTCTCCTCCAAGGCCGCGCAAAAACAGAACGTGATCATAACTTTGATTTTTGTTACCATGTTACCCCCTCTCTCTTTCCGCCATTTTATTTAGACCGCTCGCTCAGTCGGTAAAATACATGGCTTGTAACCAAAGTGGAAACAGGTTCAATCCCCCAAGTGTGCCATTTCTGTCCGAGGTTTGATGATAGTCATTGCAACAGAATTCATTTTTCACTCAACGCTTGTCATTATTTCGACGATATTGATGGCAGAATGCAGCCAGTGGATAGGGTAGACTGTTGTGCGTAGTACTGGTTAATAAACTCCAAGAAAGCATAGACAGGACACTGGCAGCGCTATATACATGATATATGGTTAAACAGTCATAAAACAACACACTAACAGAAAAATATCTCTCCATCATTACAATAAACATCGTCATCATCAAAACAATTATTAAATAGCTTCTCAACGTCTCTTCATTCAAACAGCTTTGCTCTATATCGTTTTCTTCACTCCTTAACAACTCTTCAAGAAATTTAGGGAAAAAAATATTTGTTCCACATTCAAATCAGTTCCCCCCATCTCTCTCTCTCCCTCCCCACCACAACCAAAATCGCTGAACCTAGTGTCACAGTCAGTAACGTTCCGGGCTTCCAACCCGGGAATCGATAGTTCAATTTCAAACTGTTCCAATTTCTTTTTAGGATTGTTTATGTTCATGTCGACAAGATTCATTCTGTCTCGAAATCTTAATCAAGATTTCGACTGATTCATGTTCGAAAGCAGCCAGTGGTTTGGGAAAGATAATGTGCAAAGTACTGGTATTAAATAAAGCATGGCTGCATGCAATGACGGCCGTTATATAAATTCACATATGTTGACGTCGGAGTTAAAACACCAAGGAAACACAAATTTATCTCCAACAAATCCACAATCAGCACAACCATCATCATCACAACCAACTCAGCCACCACCACCACCACCATCATCATCATCATCATCTTCATTATCATGAAAGCAATGACTACATGGCTTCACAACTCTATAGCTTTGTGCTTAGTTCTCGAAACCTATAAAAGAATTCAAGAAAAACATGTTAGTTCTACATTCAAGACAATTCCATTTCTTTGACTTATTCACAGCATTTACAAAATTGCCACCGTATTCTGAGTCCTAAAATCTTTGAACATCAATCTAAGGTACACTTTCCACTTTCCAAGCCTTCGCCCATGTTACATGTTAATATGACAACAAATAATTTGATTCTTCCGTAATAAAACTCTTTACACACGATTCATTACATGTGACACAAATGATGTAAGTTTGCTTTGTATTCTCCTCCAAAGCCGCGCAAAAACAGTTCGTGATCATAACTTTGATTTTTGTTACCATCTTATTCTCCTCTCTCGCTCTCTCTCTCTCACATACAGACACATACGAATAGCCAATACCGCTAAACCCAGTGTCTCACAATCAACAATGTTCCGAGCTTCCAGCCCGGGGAATCGATGGTTCCATTTCTAACTGTTCCAATTTCTTTTTAGGATTCTTTATGTTCATGTCGACAAGATTCATTTTGCCTCGAATTCTTAATCAATATTTCGACTTATTCATGTTGGAAGGCAGCCAGTGGTTTGGGAAATATAATGTGCAAAGTACTGGTATTAAATAAAGCATGGCTACATGCATGGACGGCTGCGATATAACTTCAATTATGTTGAAGTCGGAGTTAAAACACCAACGAGACACAAATCTCCATCAACAAATCCACAATCAGCACAACCATTATAATCATTACCAACTCGGCCATCATCATCATCATTATCGTGATCGTCATCATCATCATCATCATTATCATAAAAGCAATGACTACATAGCTTCACAACTCTATAGCTTTGTGCTTAGTTCTCGAAACCTCTAAAAGAATTCAGGAAAAACATATTAGTTCTAGATTCAAGACAATTCCATTTCTTTGACTTATTCACAGCATTTCCGAAATTGCCACCGTATTTTGAGTCCCGAAATCATTGAACATCAATCTAAAGTATACTTTCCACTTTCCAAGCCTTCGTCCATGTTTATATGTTTAGATTCTTCCATAATAAAACTCTTTAGAGATGATTCATTACATGTGCCTCAAATGATGTAATTTTCCTTTGTATTCTCCTTCAAGGCCGCCCAAAACCAGATCGTGATCATACCTTGATTTTTGTTAGCATGTTACTCCCTCTCTCTTTTAGCCAAAATCGCTGAACAAAGTGTCGAAGTCAACATCATTTTGTTTCGAATTCTTAATATATCGACTTATTCATGTTGGAGAGCAGCCAGTGGTTTGGGAAAGATAATGTGCAAAGTACTAGTATCATGTGCTCTGGCCGCCGCAATATAATTGAAATAAAGTTGAGGGCGGCGTTAAAAAACCAAACCAACAAAGCAATCTCTCTCCACTACCACATTTTCCCCCCATCATCAGCATAATCATCATTATCACCTAATCATTAACATCATCATCATTATCATCATCATCATCATCTAATCAGAGACTAAATACCTTCACAACTCTTTATTCAGTCAGTCATTATACACATATTTGTTCTCTTCTCTAAAACAAATTTAAAAAATCTATTCGAATTACTTCCATTCTTCCATTGATCTGAAACTCTTCCACAACATTTGCTGAATTGACATCTAATTTTAAGGTTTGTCTCTTTCCTGAAATCATTAAATAGCAATCCAAAATAAACTTTATAATTCCTATGTCTACCGGTTATAAACCTCAACTTCCTCGATTGTCGTGAAACCCATTGAACTCATACAAGAAATGATTAGATTCTCACTTATAAATTACACTGAGGACGGCAAATAAAATATGGTCCAATTAATATGATTGTCTTTGGAAGGATATCATAGAGTAGAGAAAAGGCGGAAAGAAACCAACTTTTCCTCCTTTTTTAACAATGTCTTCAAAAGTGTTTCTACCTGACGTCGTGAAAACATGGATCCTAGACATAACTGTCATTTATGTTGACAATGAAAATTCTGTCTTAGAAGAAATTTATCCTTTTTCAGCTGCTACCTTAACCCTTTTGACCTTTACTGTATTAAACGATTAAACTTTCACTCAGTAGAACAATGCCAAGGTCGGTAGGCGGTAGTTCAGTCGGCAATCTACAGAATATGAGACCAGGGGCGTCGCGGATTCTGATCCCCAGCTCGCGAAATTTCTTTCCGAGGTTTCATAATAGTCATTGCGATGTATTGTATTCTTCTCTCTCACTGTTATTCATTGTTTCGACGATGGTTATATGGGAAAAAAGCCAATGACTACAATATCGGGTACTCATTTAAGACACTCCAGAAAGTATGGGTAGATGCAATGGTCATAGTGATAAAACTCACATAATGTTGAAAACGGTGGGAAACACCATGCAAACATTCTATATTGCAATACAGGCACGGTCCTGAATCACTAACCTGAGCCTGTGAATCTTTGAAAAAATTATACGAATTGTAGTTACTGTATAACAATTATAAATGTGTGTGTTTATGCAATATCATTTTTCATTAAGAGACGTTGTTCTGAATCATATTATGTGTACCCTGGTTTATTCAGCATATTAAAGGTTAATAACTTAAGCTGGCACAGGATTGAAAGTGATTGTGTATTTTAATACGCAGGGCGATTTTGTAATTCTGTATGATCATACCAGTACCTTTCATGTGTGCCAGTTAAAACAGTACCATTTAATAATACAAGATCTAAGGCAGAATAGTAATTAAACTTTTATTGACCTACATGTATTTCCAAACAGTAAACATGTAAACTTACGGGCTGAGGGTATATCAAAAGAAGGATAAATCACACAGGCAGAGGATATTAAGACATGAAGAAGGCTAAATTAATGGTAGGGTGAGTACATTTTTGGAAGAAAAGGGTAAACCTTGTGGACTAAGATTGCAGGCTTATGAACTAGAAGAAAACAACATAAAGGCCACAGCTGCAATATCTCGGGAACCAGAAAAGAGAGACACAGACAGAGAGAAAGAGTGACAGACAGCCTGACAGAGAGGGAGGGAGAGAGACAAACAAAGAGACAAGGAGAGAGAGACAGAGATAGACAGAGAGAGAGAAACAGAGAGATGATAGAAATAGACAGGCAGACAGACAGATAACTAGAGAAAGAGAGAAAGACAAAAAGAGAGAGAATAGAAAAGGCAGAGAGATAAGCAGAGACAGAGAGAGAAAGAGGATTAAAGTGAGACAAGACAGAGAGGACAGAAAGAAAGACAAAAGATAAAGGGAAAAATAGAGAGGGAATAGGAAAAGATAGAGAGAGAGGAAGAACTGAAAGACACACAAGGAGAGTATGATAAAGACAGAGAGACAGGGGAGAAATAAAAGAATTGAATGAGAGAGAGAAAATGAGACGGAGACATGAAGAAAGAGAGAAAGAGGAAGAGAGAGAATGAGGAAGACAGAAAAAGGCAGAGACAGGGACAGAGAGGGAGAGAAAGAGAGAAATTAGAGAAGCAGAAAGAGAAAGACAATGAGAGAAAGAGACAAAAGAGAAAGAGAGAGAGGGGGAAAGAGAGAGAGAGGGAGAGACAGAGGGGAGAGTGACAGACAGACACAGAGAGAGAGAGACAGACAGACAGACAGAGGTGAGAGAGAGAGCCAAGGAAAGAAAGGAAGAGACAGAGAAGGATAGATTAGCCGACCCATAGACTAACGTTACCACCTAACGGTCTTGGTCAAAACTTATGGTTAAAGAACAGAAAGGACACAAATGCAACGGTAGAACAGTCATACTTGCGAGTGAGGGCACACGTCACGTCTCAAGACACTTAACGGAGAGACTAATGGACTGAAGGAATTAAATGAAAGAAAGAAAGGAGCACACGGGCCTGTTGGTATATTGCAAGAACTGATTATTTATTCCATAAACCAAGGTTGACAACTCTCTGATTGAGGGAAACGTTCACGAAGTGGAGGAAACAAAGTACACATGCTTATGGACTGGAGCTGAAAGAAAGAGTAAGGGCACAGTTGTAAATACTGAAGGTTTATCTATCAAACTGATGGTAAATATAACGCCCTGTGGATAGAAGCACACCGTGGTGGTTGAAATAAGATTTCCAGGGTCTGTGCGTACATCAAATTAAGGGTGCAGTCTCAAAATATGAGGGTACCGAAAGGGACTGGCGGAACATCTCACTGACCGATGGAACAATCTGACGTAATGGGAGTAAAATCTTTGAAAGGACACAGTTTAAGGGCCTGAGGATACATCCAGCTGCCTAAGGGTACGATCTCAATTCCTAAGAGAACATGAAACGGACTGTGGGAATATCACATGGAATGAGGGCACATCTTCCAAACTGTGATTACATCAAATCAGCAGGGGCTACAGTATAAAGGAAAATTGAAAAGTCTTAAGTCAGAACAGTTTTCGGGGTATATCCGAGTGCCTGAGGCGCATCTCTTACGGAAAACTGGTAAATGTAAAGGGACTGACAAGTATAGGCAAACTGTGTGAAGGATAGTATTTGAGTAAGGTCAGTGGTTCAGGGTATGAGGGTATATTCAACTGACTACAGCTACGAATTAAAAGCCTAAAAGAAATAAACAAGACTGAAAGAACATTCCACCGACAGAAGATACAATCTGAAGAACGTTGTGTAACGGCCTGAGAGTTGATTTTAGGGGCGATGGGTATGAAATTGCCGACTTCGGGTGCAGACTCAAGGAAGACGGGCGATCCCACAAAGGTAGAAAAACAGTTTCAGGGCCTAACAGAAATTACCAGCCATAAAAGTAAATGAAAAGAAAAGAAGAAACATTTCTCCAACCGAAGGTACATCTCATGGACTAAATGTTCATCGAACAGACTGACAGTAACAGCTAATGTCATTTAGAAAAATTCGAAGTAGAAACCAGTTTCTGGACCTCCATTTACATTTGACGGACCAAGGGTACATCTTACGGACAGAGAGATACATGGGGCCAAATAACGGTTAATCTTATCTAGCAGTTTTGTGGGGGAGGGATTGATCTACGGACGGACAGGATAGGGTAATTACCTGAAGATGTAAGGGCTTGGCTAAATCTCAAGCGTTAGTTTACTCATTTCACGAGCTAATGGTACGGTACATCTCATGGACAGGGCGTACTTACTGGCCAAGAGTTGGTTTTAACGAGGACAAAGACAATGATATAGACTAATTGGCCTGCATCATGGACTGAAAATATTTTCATGACACTGGGTACATACTGCGGACTGAAAAAACAATCTCACTACTCAAGAGTACATTGCATGGAATTAATACTATTCATTTCGACACGATTCATTGTTATCTCAGCGCTGATAATCATTTCGAAGAAGTTACATGGGGAATGCAGCCAATGGCATGGGAAGAATATTGTGCGAAGTACTGGTGAAAGAAACTAGTTATCTCCTTCTACATCCTTTACAAAGATTTAAATTCAATTGAACAAAAAATATAAAGCCCCTAAAAATCAACGTCTGCATACTTCCATTGTATGCCCTTTAAAATCTACATTGGTATATACAATTCCCTTTTCCATTATTAATCTTAAAAAAAAATTACAATTACTCGACACACACTTCAACCCTTCCAGAATACAGAAAACATGTTGCTTAGACCGCTCGCTCAGTCGGTAAAATACATGGCTTGTAACCAAAGTGGACAGATGTTCAATCCCCCAATTGTGATATTTCTGTCCCAGGTTAGATGATTTTCATTGAGAGAGGTCATTTTTCACTCCTTAAAAACTCTTGAAAAAATCAAGAAATATATCTATAGCACATTCAAATCAGTCCCCTCTCTCTCTCTGTTTCTCTCTCTCTCTCTCTCTCAGCCAAAATCGCTGAACCCAGTGTCACAGTCAAGAACGTTCCGGGATTCCAACCCGGGAAACAGTGGTTTCATTGCAAACTGTTCCAGTTTCTTTTTAGGACTATTTGTTTATATCGACAAGATACATTCTGTCTCGAATTCTTAATCAATATTTCGACTTATTCATGTTGGAAAGCAGCCAGTGGTTTGGCAAAGTACTGGTATTAAATAAAGCATGGCTACATGCATAGACGGCCGCGATATAACTTCTGTTATGTTGAAGTTGGAAATAAAACACCAAGGAAAAACAAATCTTTCTCCTTCAACAAATCCACAATCAGCACAACCATCATAATCACTACCAACTCAGCCACCACCATTATCATCATCATCATCTTCATTATCATGAAGGCAATGACTACATAGCTTCACAACTATAGCTTTGTGCTTAGTTCTCGAAACCTCTAAAATGATTCAGGAAAAACATGTTAGTTCTAGATTCAAGACAATTCCATTTCTTTGACTTATTCATAGCATTTCCAAAATTGCCACCGTATTTTGAGTCCCGAAATCATTGAACATCAATCTAAAGTATACTGTCCATTTTCCAAGCCTTCGCCCATGTTAATACGACAACAAATGTTTAGATTCTTCCATAATAAAACTCATTAGAGATGATTCATTACATGTGACTCAAATGATGTGATTTTGCTTTGTATTCGCCTCCAAGGCCGCGCAAAAACAGAACGTGATCATAACTTTAATGTTTGTTACCATGTTACCCCCTCTCTCTTTCCGCCATTTTATTTAGACCGCTCGCTCAGTCGGTAAAATACATGGCTTGTAACCAAAGTAGAAACAGGTTCTATCCCCCAAGTGTGCCATTTCTGTCCGAGGTTTGATGATAGTCATTGCAAGAGAATTCATTTTTCACTCAACGCTTGTCATTATTTCGACGATATTGATGGCAGAAAGCAGCCAGTGGATAGGGTAGACTGTTGTGCGTAGTACTGGTTAATAAACTCCAAGAAAGCATAGACAGGGCACTGGCAGCGCGATATACCTGTTATATGGTTTAACAGCCGTAAAACAACACACTAACAGAAAAATATCTCTCCATCATTACAATAAACATCGTCATCATCAAAACAATTATTAAATAGCTTCTCAACGTCTCTTCGTTCAAACAGCTTTGCTCTATATCATTTTCTTCACTCCTTAAGAACTCTTCAAGAAATCTGGGAAAAAACTTTGTTCCACATTCAAATTAGTTCCCCCCTCTCTCTCTCTCTCTCCCCACAACAACCAAAATCGCTGAACCTAGTGTCACATTCAATAACGTTCCGCGCTTCTAACCCGGGAATCGATAGTTCCATTTCAAACTGTTCCAATTTCTTTTTAGGATTGTTTATGTTCATGTCGACAAGATTCATTCTGTCCTGAAATCTTAATCAAGATTTCGACTTATTCATGTTGGAAAGCAGACAGTGGTTTGGGAAAGATAATGTGTAAAGTACTGGTATTAAATAAAACATGGCTATATCCAATGAGGGTCGTCATATAAATTCAATTATGTTGAAGTCGGAGTAGAAACACCAAGGAAACACAAATTTATCTCCAATAAATCCACAATCAGCACAACCATCATCATCAAAACCAACTCAGCCACCACTACCAACATCATTGTCATCACCATTATCATGAAAGGAATGACTACATAGCTTCACAACTCTATAGCTTTGTGCTTAGTTCTCGAAACCTCTAAAAGAATTCAGGAAAAACATGTTAGTTCTAGATTCAACACAATTCCATTTCTTTGACTTAGTCACAGGATTTCCAAAATTGCCACCGTATTTTGAGTCCCAAAATCATTGAACATCAATCTAAGGTACACTTTCCACTTTCCAAGCCTTCGCCCATGTTAATATGACTACAAATGATTAGATTCTTCCATAATAAAACTCTTTAGACACGATTTATTACATGTTACTCAAATGATGTAAGTTTGCTTTGTATTCTCCTCCAAAGCCGCGCATAAACAGTTCGTGATCATAACTTTGATTTTTGTTACCATGTTATTCTCCTCTCTCGCTCTCTCTCTCTGTCGATTTCTCTCTCTCTCTTCCCACCACAACCAAAATCGCTAAAACCTAGTGTCACAGTCAATAATGTTCCCCGCTTCCAACCCGGGAATCGATAGTTCCATTTCAAACTGTTCCAATTTCTTTTTAGGATTGTTTATGTTCATGTCGACAACATTCATTCTGTCTCGAAATCTTAATCAAGATTTCGACTGATTCATGTTGGAAAGCAGCAAGTGGTTTGAGAAAGATAATGTGCAAAGTACTGCTACTAATTAAAGCATGGCTGCATGCAATGACGGCCGTTATATAAATTCAATTATGTTGACGTCGGAGTTAAAACACCAAGGAAACACAAATTTATCTCCAACAAATCCACAATAAGCACAACCATCATCATCACAACCAACTCAGCCACTACTACCACCACCATCATCATCATCATCATCTTCATTATCATGAAAGCAATGACTACATAGCTTCACAACTCTATAGCTTTGTGCTTAGTTCTCGAAACCTCTAACAGAATTCAGGAAAAAAATGTTAGTTCTAGATTCAACACAATTCCATTTCTTTGACTTATTCACAGCATTTCCAAAATTACCATCGTATTTTGAGTCCAAAATTCATTGAACATCAATCTAAGATATACTTTCCACTTTCGAAGCCTTCGCCCATTTTAATATGACAAAAAATGATTTGATTCTTCCATAATAAAACTCTTTAGACGCAACATATTACATGTGACACAAATGTAACTTTGCTTTGTATTCTCCTCCAAAGCCGCGCAAAAAGAGTTCGTGATCATAACTTTGATTTTTGTTACCATGTTATTCTCCTCTCTTTCTCTCTCTCTCACATACAGACACATACGAACAGCCAATATCGCTAAACCCAGTGTCTCACAATCAACAACGTTTCGAGCTTCCAGCCCGGGGAATCGATGGTTCCATTTCAAACTGTTCCAATTTCTTTTTAGGATTCTTTATGTTCATGTCGACAAAATTCATTTTGCCTCGAATTCTTAATCAATATTTCGAGTTATTCATGTTGGAAGAAAGCCACTCGTATGGGAAATATAATGTGAAAAGTACTGGTATTAAATAAAGCATGGCTACATGCATGGACGGCTGCGATATAACTTCAATTATCTTGAAGTCGGAGTTAAAACATCAAGGAGACACAAATCTCCATCAACAATTCCACAATCAGCACAACCATTATAATCACTACCAACTCAGCCATCATCATCATCATCATCATCGTGATCATCATCATCATCATCATCATAAAAGCAATGACTACATAGCTTCACAACTCTATAGCTTTGTGCTTAGTTCTCGAAACCTCTAAAAGAATTAAGGAAAAACACATTAGTTCTAGATTCAAGACAATTCCATTTCTTTGACTTATTCACAGCATTTCCAAAATTGCCACCGTATTTTGAGTCCCGAAATCATTGAACATCAATCTAAAGTATACTTTCCACTTTCCACGCCTTCGTCCATGTTTATATGTTTAGATTCTTCCATAATAAAACTCTTTAGAGATGATTCATTACATTTGTCTCAAATGATGTAATTTTGTTTTCTATCCTCCTTCAAGGCCGCCCAAAACCAGATCGTGATCATACCTTGATTTTTATTAGCATGTTACTCTCTCTCTCTTTCTTTTAGCCAAAATCGCTGAACACAGTGTCACAGTCAACATCATTTTGTTTCGAATTCTTAATATATCGACTTATGCATGTTGGAAAGCAGCCAGTGGTTTGGGAAACATAATGTGCAAAGTACTGGTATTAGGTGCTCTGGCCGCCGCAATATAATTGAAATAAGGTTGAGGGCGGCGTTAAAGCACCAAACCAACAAAGAAATCTCTCTCCACTACCACATTTTTCCCCATGATCAGCATAATCATCATTATCACCTAGTCATTAACATTATCATCATCATCATCTAATCAGTGACTAAACAGCTTCTCAACTTTTTATTCAGTCAGTCATTATACACAGATATTTGTTCTCTTCTCTAAAACAAATTTAAAAAATCTATATTCGAATTACTTCCATTCTTTCATTGATCTGAAGCTCTTCCATAACATTTGCTGAATTGACATCTAATTTTTAGGTTTGTCTCTTTCCTGAAATCATTAGATAGCAATCCGAAATAAACTTTATAATGTCTACAGGTTATAAACCTCAACTTCCTCGATTGTCGTGAAACCCATTGAACTCATACAAGAAATGATTAGATTCTCACTTATAAATTACACTGACGACGGCAAAAAGAATATGGTCCAATTAATATGATTGTCTTTGGAAGGATATCATAGAGTAGAGAAAAGGCGGAAAGAAACCAGCTTTTCCTCCTTTTTCAACAATGTCTTCAAAAGTGTTTCTACCTGACGTCGTGAAAACATGGATCATAGACATAACTGTCATTTATGTTGACAATGAAAAATCTGTCTTAAAAAAAATTTATCTTTTTTCAGCTGCTACCTTAACCCTTTTGACCTTTACTGTATTAAACGATTAAACTTTCACTCAGTAGAACAATGCCAAGGTCGGTAGGCGGTAGTTCAGTCCACAATCTACAGAATATGAGACCAAGGGCGTCGCGGATTCTGATCCCCAGCTCGCAAAATTTCTTTCCGAGGTTTCATAATAGTCATTGCGATGTGTTGTATTCCTCTCTCTCACTGTTAGTCATTGTTTCGACGATGGTTATGTGGGAAAAAAGCCAATGACTACAATATTGAGTACTCATTTAAGACACTCCAGAAAGTATGGGTAGATGCAATGGTCATAGTGATAAAGCTCACATAATGTTGAAAACGGTGGGAAACACCATGCAAACATTCTATATTGCAATACAGGCACGGTACTGAATCACTAACCTGAGCCTGTGAATCTTTGAAAAAATTATACGAAGTGTAGTTACTGTATAACAATTATAAATGTGTGTGTTTATGCAATATCATTTTTCATTAAGAGACGTTGTTCTGAATCATATTATGTGTACCCTGGTTTATTCAGCATATTAAAGGTTAATAACTTAAGCTGGCACAGGATTGAAAGTGATTGTGTATTTTAATACGCAGGGCGATTTTGTAATTCTGTATGATCATACCAGTACCTTTCATGTGTGCCAATTAAAACAGTACCATTTAATAATACAAGATCTAAGGCATAATAATAATTAAACTTTTATTGACCTACATGTATTTCCAAACAGTAAACATGTAAACTTACGGTCTGAGGGTACATCAAAAGAAGGATAAATCACACAGGCAGAGGATATTAAGACCTGAAGAAGGCTAAATTAATGGTAGGGTGAGTACATTTTTGGAAGAAAAGGGTAAACCTTGTGGACTAGGATTGCAGACTTATGAACTAGAAGAAAACAACATAAAGGCCACAGCTGCAATATCTCGTAATCCAGAGAAGAGAGAAACAGACGGAGAGAAAGAGTGACAGACAGCCTGACAGAGAGGGAGGGAGAGAGGCAAACAAAGAGACAAGAGGGGAGAGATAGAGATAGACAGAGAGAGAGAAACAGAGAGATGATAGAAATAGACAGGCAGACAGACAGAAAACTAGAGAAAGAGAGAAAGACAAAAAGAGAGAGGATAGAAAAGGCAGAGAGATAAGCAGAGACAGAGAGAGAAAGAGGATTTAAGTGAGGCAAGACAGAGAGGATAGAAAGAAAGAGAAAAGATAAAGGAAAAATAGAGAGGGAATAGGAAAAGATAAAGAGAGAGGGAGAGAGTTAAAGAGAGACAAAGAGAGTATGATGAAGACAGAGAGACAGGGGAGAAAGAAAAGAATTGAATGAGAGAGAGAAAATGAGACAGAGACATGAAGAAAGAGAGAAAGAGGAAGAGAGAGAATGAGGAAGACAGAAAAAGGCAGAGACAGGGACAGAGAGGGAGAGAAAGAGAGAAATTACAGAAGCACAATGACAAAGACAATGAGAGAAAGACAAAACAGAAAGAGAGAGAGGAGAAAAGAGAGAGAGAGGGAAAGATAGAGGGGAGAGAGACAGACAGAGAGAGACAGAGAGACAGACAGACAGACAGAGGCGAGAGAAAGAGCCAAGGAAAGAGAAAGGAAGAGACAGAGAAGGATAGATTAGCCGACCCATAGACTAACGTTACCACCTAACGGTCTTGGGTCAAAACTTATGGTTAAAGAACAGAAAGGACACAAATGCAACGGTAGAACAGTCATACTTGCGAGTGAGGGCACACGTCACGTCTCAAGACACTTTACGGAGAGACTATTGGACTGAAGGAATTAAATGAGAGTAAGAAAGGAGCACACGGACCTGTTGGTATATTGCAAGAACTGATTATTCATTCCATAAACCAAGGTTGACAACTCTCTGATTGAGGGAAACGTTCACGAAGTGGAGGAAACAAAGTACACATGCTTATCGACTGGAGCTGAAAGAAAGAGTAAGGGCACACTTGTAAATACTGAAGGTACATCTATCAAACTGATGGTAAATATAACGCCCTGTGGATAGAAGTACACCGTAGGGGTTGAAGTAAGATTTCCAGGGTCTGTGCGTACATCAAACTAAGGGTGCAGTCTCAAAATCTGAGGGTACGGAAAGGGACTGGAGGAACATCTCACCGACCGATGGCACAATCTGACGTAATGGGAGTAAAATCGTTGAAAGGACACAGTTTTAGGGCCTGAGCATACATCCAGCTGAGGGTACGATCTCAATTCCTAAGAGAACATGAAACGGACTATGGGAATATCACATGGATGAAGGCACATCTTCCAAACTGTAATTACATCAAGTCAGCAGGGGCTACATTATAAAGGAAAATTGAGAAAAAAGTAAATTTTAAGTCAGAACAGTTTTAAGGGTATATCCGAGTGGCTGAGGCGCATTTCTTACGGAAAACTGGTAAATGTAAAGGGACTGACAAGTATAGGCAAACTGTGTGAAGGATAGTATTCGAGTAAGGTCAGTGGTTCAGGGTCTGAGGGTATATTCATCTGACTACAGCTACGATTTAAAAGCCTAAAACACATAAACAAAACTGAGAGAACATTCCACCGACAGAAGATACAGTCTGAAGAACGTTGTGTAACGGCCTGAGAGTTGATTTTAGGGGCGATGGGTATGAAACTGCCGACTTCGGGTGCAGACTCATGGAAGACGGGCGATCCCATAAAGGTAGAAAAACAGTTTCCGGCCCTCACAGAAATTACCAGCCATAAAAGTAAATCAAAAGAAAAGAAGAAACATTTCTCTAACCGAAGGTACATCTCATGGACTAAATGTTCATCGAACAAGACTGACGGTAAGAGCTAATGTCATTTAGAAAAATTCGAAGTAGAAATCAGTTTTTGGACCTCCATTTACATTTAACGGACCAAGGGTACATCTTACGGACAGACGGATACATGGGGCCAAATAACGGTTAATCTTATCTAGCAGTTTTGTGGGGGAGGGGTTGATCTACGGATTGATATGATAGGGTAATTATCTGAAGAAGTATGGGCTTGGCTAAATCTGAAGCGTTAGTTTACTCATTTCACGAGCTAAGGGTACGGTACATCTCATGGTCAGGGCGTACTTCCTGGCCAAGAGTTGGTTTTAACGAGGACAAAGACAATGATATAGACTAATTGGCCTGCATCATGGACTGAAAGTATTTTCATGACATTGGGTACATACTGCGGACTGAAAAAACAATCTCACTACTCAAGAGTACATTGCATGGAATTAATACTATTCATTTCGACACGATTCATTGTTATCTCAGCGCTGATAATCATTTCGAAGAAGTTACATGGGGAATGCAGCCAGTGGCATGGGAAGAATATTGTGCGAAGTACTGGTGAAAGAAACTAGTTATCTCCTTCTACATCCTTTACAAAGATTTAAATTCAATTGAACAAAAAATATAAAGCCCCTAAAAATCAACGTCTGCATACTTCCATTATATGCCCTTTAAAATCTACATTGGTATATACAATTCCCTTTTCCATCATTAATCTTAAAAAAATTACAATTACTCGACACACACTTCAACCCTTCCAGAATACAGAAAACATGTTGCTTAGACCGCTCGCTCAGTCGGTAAAATACATGGCTTGTAACCAAAGTGGACACAGGTTCAATCCCCCAATTGTGATATTTCTGTCCGAGGTTTCATGATTTTCATTGAGTGAGGTCATTTTTCACTCCTTAAAAACTCTTGAA
Organism: Tridacna gigas; assembly: GCA_945859785.2. NCBI lineage: Eukaryota > Metazoa > Mollusca > Bivalvia > Cardiida > Cardiidae > Tridacna > Tridacna gigas. The sequence continues at coordinate 35,037,882 of OX244040.2, read as the reverse complement.
GGAATCAGGAAAAATATCTATAGCACATTCAAATCAGTTCCCTCTCTCTCTCTCTCTCTATCTCAAAGCCAAAATCGCTGAACCCAGTGTCACAGTCAATAACGTTCCGGGCTTCCAACCCGGGAATCAATGGTTTCATGTCAAACTGTTCCAAACTGTTTCTTTTTAGGACTGTTTCTGTTTATATCGAGAAGAAACATTCTGTCTCGAATTCTTAATTTCGACTTAATCATGTTGGAAAGCAGCCAGTGGTTTGGGAAAGATAATGTGCAAAGTACTGGTATTAAATAAAGCATGGCTACATGCATAGACGGCCGCGATATAACTTCTGTTATGTTAAAGTAGGAGTTAAAACACCAAGGAAACACAAATCTTTCTCCTTCAACAAATCCACAATCAGCACAACCATCATAATCACTACCAACTCAGCTACCACCATTATCATCATCATCTTCATTATCATGAAGGCAATGACTACACAGTTTCACAACTATAGCTTTGTGCTTAGTTCTCGCAACCTCTAAAATGATTCAGGAAAAACATGTTAGTTCTGGATTCAAGACAGCTCCATTTCTTTGACTAAATCACAACATTTCCAACATTGCCACCGTATTTTGAGTCCCGAAATCATTGAACATCAATCTAAAAGTATACTTTCCACTTTCCAAGCCTTCGCACATGTTAATATGACAACAAATGTTTAGATTCTTCCATAATACAACTCATTAGAGATAATTCATTACATGTGACTCAAATGATGTGATTTTGCTTTGTATTCTCCTCCAAGGCCGCGAAAAAACAGAACGTGATCATAACTTTGATTTTTGTTACCATGTTACCCCCTCTCTCTTTCCGCCATTTTATTTAGACCGCTCCCTCAGTCGGTAAAATACATGATTTGTAGCCAAAGTGGAAACAGGTTCAATCCCCCAAGTGTGCCATTTTTGTCTGAGGTTTGATGATAGTCATTGCAACAGAATTCATTTTTCACTCAACGCTTGTCATTAATTCGACGATATTCATGGCAGAAAGCAGCCAGTGGATAGGGTAGACTGTTGTGCGTAGTACTGGTTAATAAACTCCAAGAAAGCATAGACAGGGCACTGGCAGCGCGATATACCTGATATATGGTTAAACAGCCGCAAAAAAACACACTAACAGAAAAATATCTCTCCATCATTACAATAAACATCGTAATCATCAAAACAATTATTAAATAGCTTCTCAACTTCTCTTCATTCATACAGCTTTGCTCTGTATCATTTTCTTCACTCCTTCAGAACTCTTCAAGAAATCAGGGAAAAAATCTTTGTTCCATATTCAAATCAGTTCCCCCCCTCTCTCTCTCTCCCTCTCTCTATTTCTTTCTCTCTCTGTGTCTCCATCACAACGAAAATCGCTATATCTAGTGTCATGGTCAATAACGTTCCGGGCTTCCAACCCGGGAATCGATAGTTCCATTTTAAGCTGTTCCAATTTCTTTTTACGATTGTTTATGTTTATATCGACAAGATTCATTCTATCTCGAAATCTTAATCAAGATTTCGACTTATTCATGTTGAAAAGCAGCCAGTGGTTTGGGAAAGATAATGTGCAAAGTACTGGTATTAAATAAAGCATGGCTATATGCAATGACGGTCGTCATATAAATTCAATTATGTTGAAGTCGGAGTTAAAACACAAGGAAACACAAATTTATCTCCAACAAATCCACAATCACCATAACCATCATCATCAAAACCAACTCAGCCACCAGTATCAACATCATTATCATCACCATTATCATGAAAGCAACGACAACATAGCTTCACAACTCTATAGCTTTGTGCTTAGTTCTCGCAACCTCTAAAATGATTCAGGAAAAACATGTTAGTTCTGGATTCAAGACAGCTCCATTTCTTTGACTTACTCACAGGATTTCCAACATTGCCACCGTATTTTGAGTCCCGAAATCATTGAACATCAATCTAAAAGTATACTTTCCACTTTCCAAGCCTTCGCCCATGTTAATATGACAACAAATATTAAGATTCTTCCGTAATAAAACTCAATAGAGATAATTCATTACATGTGACTCAAATGATGTGATTTTGCTTTGTATTCTCCTCCAAGGCCGCGCAAAAACAGAACGTGATCATAACTTTGATTTTTGTTACCATGTTACCCCCTCTTTCCGCCATTTTATTTAGACGCTCGCTCAGTCGGTAAAATACATAGCTTGTAACCAAAGTGGAAACAGGTTCAGTCGCCCAAGTGTGCCATTTCTGTCTGAGGTTTGATGATTGCCATTGCAACAGAATTCATTTTTCACTCAACGCTTGTCATCAATTCGACGATATTCATGGCAGAAAGCAGCCAGTGGATAGGATAGACTGTTGTGCGTAGTACTGGTTAATAAACTCCAAGAAAGCATAGACAGGGTACTGGCAGCGCGATATACCTGATATATGGTTAAACAGCCGCAAAAAAACACACTAACAGAAAAATATCTCTCCATCATTACAATAAACATCGTCATCATCAAAACAATTATTAAATAGCTTCTCAACGTCTCTTCATTCAAACAGCTTTACTCTATATCATTTTTTTCACTCCTTCGTAACTCTTCAAGAAATCAGGAAAAAAATCTTTGTTCCACATTCAAATCAGTTCCCCCCCTCTCTCTCTCTTTCTTTCTCTCTCTCTCACTCTCCCCACCACAACCAAAATCGCTATATCTAGTGTCATGGTCAATAACGTTCCGGGCTTCCAACCCGGGAATCGATAGTTCCATTTCAAACTGTTCCAATTTCTTTTTAGGATTGTTTATGTTCATATCGACAAGATTCATTCTGTCTCGAAATCTTAATCAAGATTTCGACTTATTCATGTTGAAAAGCAGCCAGTGGTTTAGGAAAGATAATGTGCAAAGTACTGGTATTAAATAAAACATGGCTATATGCAATGACGGTCGTCATATAAATTCAATTATGTTGAAGTCGGAGTTAAAACACAAGGAAACACAAATTTATCTCCAACAAATCCACAATCAGCATAACCATCATCATCAAAACCAACTCAGCCACCAGTACCAACATCATCATCATCACCATTATCATGAAAGCAACGACAACATAGCTTCACAACTCTATAGCTTTGTGCTTAGTTCTCGAAACCTCTAAAAGAATTCAGGAAAAACATATTGTGTTCTAGATTCAAGACAATTCCATTTCTTTGACTTACTCACAGGATTTCCAAAATTGCAACCGTATTTTAAGGTACATTTTCCACTTTCCAAGCCTTCGCCCATGTTAATATGACAACAAATGATTTGATTCTTCCATAAGAAAACGCTTTAGACACGATTTATTACATGTTACTCAAATGATGTAATTTTGCTTTGTATTCTCCTCCAAAGCCGCGCATCAACAGTTCGTGATCATAACTTTGATTTTTGTTACCATGTTATTCTCCTCTCTCTCTCTCTCTCTCTCTCTCTCTCTTCTCTCTCTCTCTTCCCACCACAACCAAAATCGCTGAAGCTACTGTCACAGTCAATAACGTTCCAGACTTCAAACCCGGGAATCGATAGTTCCATTTCAAACTGTTCCAATTTCTTTTTAGGATTGTTTATGTTCTTGTCGACAAAATTCATTCTGTCTCGAAATCTTAATCAAGATTTCGACTGATTCATGTTGGAAAGCAGGAAGTGGTTTGGAAAAGATAATGTACAAAGTACTGGTATTAATAAATCATGGCTTCATGCAATGACGGCCGTTATATCAATTCAAATATTTTGACGTCGTAGTTAAAACACCAAGGAAACACAAATTTATCTCCAACAAATCCACAATCAGCACAAACATCATCATCACAACCAACTCAGCCACCACTACTACCATCATCATCATCATCATCTTCATTATCATGAAAGCAATGACTACATAGCTTCACAACTCTATAGCTTTGTGCTTAGTTCTCGAAACCTATAAAAGAATTCAGGAAAAACATGTTAGTTCTAGATTCAAGACAATTCCATTTCTTTGACTTTTTCACAGCATTTCCAAAATTTCCATCGTATTTTGATTCCCAAAATCATTGAACATCAATCTAAGGTACACTTTCCACTTTCCAAGCCTTCGCCCATGTTAATATGACAACAAATGATTTGATTCTTCCATAATAAAACTCTTTAGACACGATTTATTACATGTGACACAAATGATGTAAGTTTGCTTTGTATTCTCCTCCAAAGCCGCGATACAACAGTTCGTGATCATGACTTTGATTTTTGTTACCATGTTATTCTCCTCTCTCGCTCTCGCTCTCTCTCTCTCACATACAGACACATACGAACACCCAATATAGCTAAACCCAGTGTCTCACAATCAACAACGTTTCGAGCTTCCAACCCGGGAATCGATGGTTCTATTTCAAACTGTTCCAATTTCTTTTTAGGATTGTTTATGTTCATGTTGACAAGATTCATTTTGCCTCGAATTCGTAATCAATATTTCGAGTTATTCATGTTGGAAGGAAGCCACTCGTTTGGGAAATATAATGTGAAAAGTACTGGTATTAAATAAAGCATGGATACATGCATGGACGGCTGCGATATAACTTCAATTATGTTGAAGTCGGAGTTAAAACACCAACGAGACACAAATCTCCATCAACAAATCCACAATCAGCACAACCATTATAATCACTACCAACTCAGCCATCATCATCATCATCATCGTGATAATCATCATCATCATCATCATTATCATGAAGGCAATAACTACATAGCTTCACAACTCTACAGCTTTGTGCTTAGTTCTCGAAACCTCTAAAAGAATTCAGGAAAAACATATTAGTTCTAGATTCAAGACAATTCCATTTCTTTTACTTATTCACAGCATTTCCAAAATTGCCACCGTATTTTGAGTCCCGAAATCATTGAACATCAATCTAAAGTATACTTTCCACTTTCCAAGCCTTCGTCCATGTTTATATGTTTAGATTCTTCCATAATAAATCTCTTTAGAGATGATTCATTACATGTACCTCAAACGATGTAATTTTCCTTTGTATTCTCCTTCAAGGCCGCCCAAAACCAGATCGTGATCATACCTTGATTTTTCTTAGCATGTTACTCTCTCTCTCTCTCTTTTAGCCAAAATCGCTGAACACAGTGTCACAGTCAACATCATTTTGTTTCGAATTCTTAATATATCGACTTATTCATGTTGAAAAGCAGCCAGTGGTTTTGGAAAGATAATGTGCAAAGTACTGGTATTAGGTGCTCTGGCCGCCGCAATATAATTGAAATAAGGTTGAGGGCGGCATTAAAACACCCAACCAACAAAGAAATTTCTCTCCACTACCACATTTTTCCCCCATGATCAGCATAATCATCATTATCACCTAGTCATTAACATCATCATCATTATCATCATCATCATCTAATCAGTGACTTCATACCTTCACAACTCTTTATTCAGCCAGTCATTATACACAGATATTTGTTCTCTTCTCTAAAACAAATTTTAAATATCTGTACTCGAATTACTTCCATTCTTCCATTGATCTGACTCTTCCACAACATTTGCTGAATTGACATCTAATTTTAAGGTTTGTCTCTTTCCTGAAATCATTAAATAGCAATCCAAATAAACTTTATAATTCCTACTTCTACCGGTTATAAACCTCAACTTCCTCGATTGTCCTGAAACCCATTGAATTCATACAAGAAATTATTAGATTCTCACTTACAAATTACACTGAGCACGGCAAATGAAATATGGTCCAGTTAATATGATTGTCTTTGGAAGGATATCATACAGTAGAGAAAAGGCGGAAAGAAACCAGCTTTTCCTCCTTTTTCAACAATGTCTTCAGAAATGTTTCTACCTGACGTCGTGAAAACATGGATCGTAGACATAACTGTCATTTATGTTGACAATGAAAAATCTGTCTTAAAAGAAATTTATCCTTTTTCAGCTGCTACCTTAACGCTTTTGACCTTTATTGTATTAAACGATTAAACTTTCACTCAGTAGAACAATGCCAAGGTCGGTAGCCGGTAGTTCAGTCCACAATTTACAGAATATGAGACCAAGGGCGTCGCGGATTCTGATCCCCAGCTCGCAAAATTTCTTTCCGAGGTTTCATAATAGTCATTGCGATGTGTTGTATTCCTCTCTCTCACTGTGAGTCATTGTTTCGACGATGGTTATGTGGGAAAAAAACCAATGACTACAATATTGAGTACTGGTTTAAGAAACTCCAGAAAGTATGGGTAGATGCAATGGTCATAGTGATAAAACTCACATAATGTTGAAAACGGTGGGAAACACCATGCAAACATTCTATATTTCAATAGAGCCATGGTCCTGAATCACTAACCGGAGCCTGTGAATCTTTGAAAAAATTATACGAAGTGTAGTTACTGTATAACAATTATAAATGTGTGTGTTTATGCAGTATCACTTTTCATTAAGAGACGTTGTTCTGAATCATATTATGTGTACCCTGGTTTATTCAGCATATTAAAGGTTAATAACTTAAGCTGGCACAGGATTGAAAGTGATTGTGTATTGTAATACGCAGGGCGATTTTGTAATTTTGTATGATCATACCAGTACCTTTCATGTGTGCCAATTAAAACAGTACCATTTAATAATACAAGATCTAAGGCAGAATAATAATTAAACTTTTATTGACCTACATCTATTTCGAAACAGTAATAATGTAAACTTACGGTCTGAGGGTACATCAAAAGAAGGATAAATCACACAACTTTTATTGACTTACATGTATTTCCAAACAGTAAACATTTAAACTTACGGTTTGAGGGTACATCAAAAGAAGGATAAATCACACAGGCACAGGATATTAAGACTTGAAGAAGGCTAAATTAACGGTAGGGTGAGTACATTTTTGGAAGAAAAGGGTAAACCTTGTGGACTAAGATTGCAGGCTTATAAACTAGAAGAAAACAACATAAAAACCACAGCTGTAATATCTCGTGAACCAGAAAAGAGAGATAGACACAGACAGACAGAAAGTGTGACAGACAGCCTGACAGAGAGGGAGGGAGACAGACAAACAAAGAGACAAGGAGAGACAGAGATAGACAGAGAAAGAAACAGATGATAGAAATAGAGAGGCAGACAGACAGGCAACTAGAGAAAGCGAGAAAGACAGAAAGAGAGATAATAGACAAGGCAGAGAGATAAGCAGAGTCAGAGAGAAAGAGGATTAAAGTGAGACAAGAGAGAGAGGACAGAAAGAAAGAGAAAATATAAAGGGAACAATAGAGAGGGAATAGAAAAAGAAAAAGAGAGAGAGATAGAGAGTGATAGAGAGACAGAGAGGGTGGGATAGAGAAAGAGAGACAGAGAGAGAGAGAGAAAAGATTTGAGTGAGAGAGAGAAACAGAGACAGAGACATGAAGAAAGAGAGAGAAAGAGGAAGAGAGAGAATGAGGAAGACAGAAAAAGGCAGAAACTGGGACAGAGAGGGAGAGAAAGAGAGAAATTAGAGAAGGACAAAGAGAAAGACAATGAGAAAGAGACAAAAGAGAAAGAGAGAGGGGGGAAAGTGAGACAGGGAGAGAAAGAGGGGAGAGAGAGACAGAGAGGGAGAGAGAGAGACAGAGAGGTGAGAGAGAGAGAGCCAAGAAAAGAGAAAGGAAGAGACAGAGAAGGATAGATTAGCCGACTCGTAGACTACCGTTACCACCTAACGGTCTTGGGTCAAAACTTATGGTTAAAGAACAGAAAGGACACAAATGCAACGGTAGAACGTCATACTTGCTAGTGAGGGCACACGTCACGTCTCAAGACACTTAACAGAGAGACTAATGGATTGAAGGAATTAAATCAGAGTAAGAAAGGAGCACATGGGCCTGTTGGTATATTGCAAGAACTGATTATTTATTCCATAAACCAAGGCTGACAACTCTCTGATTGAGGGAAACGTTCACGAAGTGGAGGAAACAAAGTACACATGCTTATCGACTGGAGCTGAAAGAAAGAGTAAGGGCACACTTGTAAATACTGAAGGTAATCTATCAAACTGATGGTAAATATAACGCGCTGTGGATAGAAGCACACCGTGGGGGTTGAAGTAAGATTTCCAGGTTCTGTGCGTTCATCAAACTAAGCGTGCAGTCTCAAAATCTGAGGGTACCGAAAGGGACTGGCGGAACATCTTACCGACCGATGGAACAATCTGACGTAATGGGAGTAAAATCTTTGAAAGGACACAGTTTTATAGCCTAAGGATGCATCCAGCTGCCTATGGGTACGATCTCAATTCCTAAGAGAACATGAAACGGACTGTGCGAATATCACATGGAATGAAGGCACATCTTTCAAACTGTGATTACATCAAATCAGCAGGGGCTACATTCTATAGGAAAATTGGAAAATCTTAAGTAAGAACAGTTTTAAGGGTATATCCGAGTGGCTGAGGCGCATCTCTTACGGAAAACTGGTAAATGTAAAGGGACTGACAAGTATAGGCAAACTTTGTGAAGGATAGTATTCGAGTAAGGTCAGTGGTTCAGGGTATGAGGGTATATTCAACTGACTACAGCTACGATTTAAAAGCCTAAAAGACATAAACAAGACTGAGAGAACATTCCACCGACAGAAGATACAATCTGAAGAACGTGTAACGGCCTGAGAGTTGATTTTAGGGGCGATGGGTATGAAACTGCCGACTTCGGGTGCAGACTCAAGGAAGACGGGCGATCCCATAAAGGTAGAAAAACAGTTTCAGGGCCTCACAGAAATTACCAGCCATAAAAGTAAATCAAAAGAAAAGAAGAAACATTTCTACAACCGAAGGTATATCTCATGGACTAAATGTTCATCGAACAGACTGACGGTAAGAGCTAATGTCATTTAGAAAAATTCGAAGTAGAAACCAGTTTCTGGACCTCCATTTACATTTGACGGACCAAGGGTACATCTTACGGACAGACGGATACATGGGTCCAAATAACAGTTAATCATATCTAGCAGTTTTGTGGGGGAGGGGTTGATCTACGGACTGAGAGGATAGGGTAATTATCTGAAGAAGTAAGGGCTTGGCTAAATCTCAAGCGTTAGTATACTTATTTCACGAGCTAAAGGTACGATACATCTCATGGACAGGGGGTACTTACTGGCCAAGAGTTGGTTTTAACGAGGACAAAGACAATGATATAGACTAATTGGCCTGCATCATGGACTGAAAGTATTTTCATGACATTAGGTACATACTGCGGACTGAAAAAACGATCTCACTACTCAAGAGTACATTGCATGGAATTAATACTAGTCATTTCGACACGATTCATTGTTACCTCAGCGCTGATAATCATTTCGAAGAAGTTATATGGGGAATGCAGCCAGTGGCATGGGAAGAATATTGTGCGAAGTACTGGTGAAAGAAACTAGTTATCTCCTTCTACATCCTTTACAAAGATTTAAATTCAATTGAACAAAAAATATCAAACCCCTAAAAATCAACGTCTGCATACTTCCATTATATGCCCTTTAAAATCTACATTGGTATATACAATTCCCTTTTCCATCATTAATCTTAAAAAAATTGCAGTCACTCGACACACACTTCAACCCTTCCAGAATGCAGAAAACATGTTGCTTAGACCGCTCTCTCAGTCGGTAAAATACATGGCTTGTAACCAAAGTGGACACAGTTTCAATCCCCCAATTGTCATATTTCTGTCAGAGGTTTCATGATTTTCATTGAGTGAGGTCATTTTTCACTCCTTAAAAACTCTTGAAGAAATCAGGAAAAATATCTATAGCACATTCAAATCAGTTCCCTCTCTCTCTCTCTCTCTCTCTCTCAAAGCCAAAATCGCTGAACCCAGTGTCACAGTCAATAACGTTCCGGGCTTCCAACCCGGGAATCAATGGTTTCATGTCAAACTGTTCCAAACTGTTTCTTTTTAGGACTGTTTCTGTTTATATCGACAAGATACATTCTGTCTTGAATTCTTAATCAATATTTCGACTTAATCATGTTGGAAAGCAGCCAGTGGTTTGGGAAAGATAATGTGCAAAGTACTGGTATTAAATAAAGCATGGCTACATACATGGACGGCCGCGATATAACTTCTGTTATGTTGAAGTCGGAGTTAAAACACCAAGGAAACACAAATCTTTCTCCTTCGACAAATACACAATCAGCAAAACCATCATAATCACTACCAACTCAGCCACCACCATTATCATCATCATCATCATCATCATTATCATGAAGGTAATGACTACATAGTTTCACAACTATAGCTTTATGCTTAGTTCTCGCAACCTCTAAAATGATTCAGGAAATACATGTTAGTTCTAGATTCAAGACAGCTCCATTTCTTTGACTTATTCACAGCATTTCCAAAATTGCCACCGTATTGTGAGTCCCGAAATCATTGAACATCACTCTAAAGTATACTTTCCACTTTCCAAGCCTTCACCCATGTTAATATGACAAATGTTTAGATTCTTCCATAATAAAACTCATTAGAGCTGATTCATTACATGTGACTCAAATGATGTGATTTTGCTTTGTATTCTCCTCCAAGGCCGCGCAAAAACAGAACGTGATCATAACTTTGATTTTTGTTACCATGTTACCCCCTCTCTCTTTCCGCCATTTTATTTAGACCGCTCGCTCGGTCGGTAAAATACATGGCTTATAACCAAAGTGGAAACAGGTTCAATTCCCCAAGTGTGCCATTTCTGTCCGAGGTTTGATGATAGTCATTGCAAAAGAATTCATTTTTCACTCAACTCTAGTCATTATTTCGACGATATTGATGGCAGAAAGCAGCCAGTGGATAGGTTAGACTTTTATGCGTAGTACTGGTTAATAAACTCCAAGAAAGCATAGACAGGGCACTGGCAGCGCGATATACCTGATATATGGTTAAACAGCCGCAAAAAAAAAAAAAAAAAAACACTAACAGTAAAATATCTCCATCATTACAATAAACATCGTCATCATCAAAACAAATATTAAATACCTTCTCAACGTCTCTTCATTCAAACAGCTTTGCTCTATATCATTTTCTTCACTCCTTAAGAACTCTTCAAGAAATCAGGGAAAATATCTTTCTTCCACATTCAAATCAGTTCCCCCCCCTCTCTCTCTCTCTCTCTCTCTCTCCACCACAACCAAAATCGCTGAACCTAGTGTCACAGTCAATAACGTTCCGGCTACCAACCTGGGAATCGATAGTTACATTTCAAACTGTTCCAATTTCTTTTTGGAATTCTTTATGTTCATATCGACAAGATTCATTCTGTCTCGAAATCTTAATCAAGATTTCGACTGATTCATGTTGGAAAGCAGCCAGTGGTTTGGGAAAGATAATGTGCAAAGTACTGGTATTAAATAAAACATGGCTATATGCAATGACGGTCGCAATATAAATTCAATTATGTTGACGTCGGAGTAGAAACACCAAGGATACACAAATTTATCTCCAACAAGTCCACAATCAGAACAACCATGATCATCAAAGCCAACTCAGCCACCACTACCAACATCATTGTCATCATCATTATCATGAAAGCAATGACTACATAGCTTCACAACTCTATAGCTATGTGCTTAGTTCTCGAAACCTCTAAAAGAATTCGGGAAAAACATGTTAGTTCTAGATTCAAGACAATTCCATTTCTTTGACTTACTCACAGGATTTCCAAAATTGCCACCGTATTTTCAGTCCCAAAATCATTGAACATCAATCTAAGGTACACTTTCCACTTCCCAAGCCTTCGCCCATGTTAATATGACAACAAATGAATAGATTCTTCCATAATAAAACTCTTTAGACACGATTTATTACATGTGACTCAAATGATGTCATTTTGCTCTGTAGTCTCCTCCAAAGCCGCGCATAGACAGTTCGTGATCATAACTTTGATTTTTGTTACCATGTTATTCTCCTCTGTCGCTCTTTCTCTCTCTCTCTCTCTCTCTCTCTTCCCACCACAACCAAAATCGCTGAACCTAGTGTAACAGTCAATGACGTTCCAAGCTACCAAATCGGGAATCGATAGTTCCATTTCAAACTGTTCCAATTTCTTTTTAGGATTGTTTATCTTCATGTCGACAAGATTCATTCTGTCTCGAAATCTTAATCAAGATTTTGACTGATTCATGTTGGAATGCAGCAAGTGGTTTGGGAAAGATAATGTGCAAAGTACTGGTATCAATAAAGCATGGCTGCATGCAATGACGGCCGTTATAAAAATTCAATAATGTTGACGTCGGAGTTAAAACACCAAGAAAACACAAATTTATCTCCAACAAATCCACAAACAGCACAACCATCATCATCACAACCAACGCAGCCACCACTATCACCACCATCATCATCATCATCATCTTCTTCATTATCATGAAACCAATGACTACATAGCTTCACAACTCTATTGCTTTGTCCTTAGTTCTCGAAACCTCTAAAAGAATTCAGGAAAAACATGTCAGTTCTAAAATTCCAGACAATTCCATTTCTTTGACTTATTCACAGCATTTCCAAAATTGCCACCGTATTTTTAATCCCAAAATCATTGAACATCAATCTAAGGTACACTTTCCACTTTCCAAGCCTTCACCCATGTTAATATGACAACAAATGATTTGATTCTTCCATAATAAAACTCTTTAGACATGATTTATTACATGTGACTCAAATGATGTAAGTTTGCTTTGTATTCTCCTCCAAAGCCGCGATACAACAGTTCGTGATCATAACTTTGATTTGTGTTACCATGTTATTCTTCTCTCTCGTTCGCTCTCTCTGTCTCTCTCTCACATACAGACAAATACGAACAGCCAATATAGCTAAACCCAGTGTCTCACAATCAACAACGTTTCGAACTTCCAGCCTGGGAATCAATGGTTCCATTTCAAACTGTTCCAATTTCTTTTTAGGATTGTTTATGTTCATGTCGACAAGATTCATTTTGCCTCGAATTCTTAATCAATATTTCGACTTATTCATCTTGGAAGGCAGCCACTCGTTTGGGAAATATAATGTGATTAGTACCGGTATTAAATAAAGCATGGCTACATGCATGGACGGCTGCGATATAACTTCAATTATGTTGAAGTCGGAGTTAAAACACCAACGAGACACAAATCTCCATCAAAAAAATCCACAATCAGCACAACCATTATAATCACTACCAACTCAGCCATCATCATCATCATTATCGTGATAATCATCATCATCATTATCATAAAAGCAATGACTACATAGCTTCACAACTCTACAGCTTTGTGCTTAGTTCTCAAAACCTCTAAAAGTATTCAGGAAAAACATATTAGTTCTAGATTCAAGACAATTCCATTTCTTTGACTTATTCACAGCATTTCCGAAATTGCCACCGTATTTTGAGTCCCGAAACCATTGAACATCAATCTAAAGTATACTTTCCACTTTCCAAGCCTTCGTCCATGTTTATGTGTTAAGATTCTTCCATAATAAAACTCTTTACAGGTGATTCATTACATGTGCCTCAAATGATGTATTTTTGCATTGTATTCTCCTTCAAGGCCGCCCAAAACCAGATCGTGATCATACCTTGATTTTTATTAGCATGTTACTCTCTCTCTCTCTTTTAGCCAAAATCGCCGAACACAGTGTCACAGTCAACATCATTTTGTTTCGAATTCTTAATATATCGACTTATTCATGTTGCAAAGCAGCCAGTCGTTTGGGAAACATAATGTGCAAAGTACTGGTATTAGGTGCTCTGGCCGCCGCAATATAATTGAAATAAGGTTGAGGGCGGCGTTAAAACACCAAACCAACAAAGAAATATCTCTCCACAACCACATTTTTTCCCATCATCAGCATAATCATCATTATCACCTAGTCATTAACATCACAGATATTGGTTCTCTTCTCTAAAACAAATTTAAAAAATCTATATTCGAATTACTTCCATTCTTCCATTGATCTGAAGCTCTTCCACAACATTTGCTGAATTGACATCTAATTTTAAGGTTTGTCTCTTTCCTGAAATCATTAAATAGCAATCCAAAATAAACTTTATAATGTCTAGCGGTTATAAACCTGAACTTCCTCGATTGTCGTGAAACCCATTGAACTCGTACAAGAAATGATTAGATTCTCACATATAAATTACACTGAGTACTGCAAATAAAATATGGTCCAATTAATATGATTGTCTTTGGAAGGATATCATAGAGTAGAGAAAAGGCGGAAAGAAACCAGCTTTTCCTCCTTAGTCATTGCGATGTGTTGTATTCCTCTCTCTCACTGTTAGTCATTGTTTCGACGATGGTTATGTGGGAAAAAAGCCAATGACTACAATATTGAGTACTGGTTTAAGAAACTCCAGAAAGTATGGGTAGATGCAATGGTCATAGTGACAAACCTCACATAATGTTGAAAACGGTGGGAAACACCATGCAAATATTGTATATTGCAATAGAGCCATGGTCCTGAATCACTAACCTGAGCCTGTGAATCTTTGAAAAAATTATACGAAGTGTAGTTACTGTATAACAATTATAAATGTGTGTCTATGCAATATCATTTTTCATTAAGAGACGTTGTTCTGAATCATATTATGTGTACCCTGGTTTATTCAGCATATTAAAGGTTAATAACTTAAGCTGGCACAGGATTGAAAGTGATTGTGTCTTTTAATACGCTGGGCGATTTTGTAATTCTGTATGATCATATCAGTACCTTTCATGTGTGCCAATTAAAACAGTACCATTTAATAATACAAGATCTAAGGCAGAAATAATAATTAAACTTTTATTGACCTACATGTATTTCCAAACAGTAAACATGTAAACTTACGGTCTGAGGGTACATCAAATGAAGGATAAATCACACAGGCAGAGGATATTAAGACCTGAAGAAGGCTAAATTAATGGTAGGGTGAGTACATTTTTGGAAGAACAGGGTAAACCTTGTGGACTAAGATTGCAGGCTTATGAACTAGAAGAAAACAACATAAAGACCACAGCTGCAATATCTCGTGAACCTGAAAAGAGAGACAGGCACAGACAAAGAGAAAGAGCGGCAGACAGCCTGACAGAGAGGGAGGGAGAGAGACAATGAGACAAGGAGGGAGAGGGACAGAGAGAGAGAAACAGAGAGATGATAGAAATAGAAAGGCAGAAAGACAGAAAACTAGAGAAAGAGAGAAAGATAAAAGAGAGAGAATAGAAAAGGCAGAGAGATAAGCAGAGACAGAGAGAGAAAGAGGATTACAGTGAGACGAGAGAGAGGGGACAGACAGAAAGAGAAAAGATAAAGGGAAAAGTAGAGAGGTAATAGAAAAAGATAAAGAGAGAGAGAGTGAAAAAAGACAGAGAGGGTGGGATAAAGACAGAGACAGAGAGAGAGATAAGAATTGAGTGAGAGAGAGAAACAGAGACAGACATGAAGAAAGAGAGAGAAAGAGGAAGAGAGAGAATGAGGAAGACAGAAAAAGGCAGAGACAAGGACAGAGAGGAAGAGAAAGCGAGAAATTAGACAAGCACAAAGAGAAAGACAATGAGAGAAATAGACAAAAGAGAAAGAGAGAGAGGGGGAAAGAGAGAGAGGGAGAGATAGAGGGGAGAGAGACAGAGTGCGAGGTGAGAGAGAGAGCCAAGGAAAGAGAAAGGAAGAGGCAGAGAGGGATAGATTAGCCAACTCATAGACTAACGTTACCACCTAACGGTCTTGGGTCAAAACTTATGGTTAAAGAACAGAAAGGACACAAATGCAACGGTAGAACAGTCGTACTTGCGAGTGAGGGCACACGTCACGTCTCAAGACACTTAACGGAGAGACTAATGGACTGAAGGAATTAAATGAGAGTAAGAAAGGAGGACACGGGCCTGTTGGTATATTGCAAGAACTGATTATTTATTCCATAAACCAAGGTTGACATCTCTGATTGAGAGAAACGTTCACGAAGTGGAGGAAACAAAGTACACATGCTTATCGACTGGAGCTGAAAGAAAGAGTAAGGGCACACTTGTAAATACTGAAGGTACACCTATCAAACTGATGGTAAATATAACGCCCTGTGGATAGAAGCACACCGTGGGGGTTGAAGTAAGATTTCCAGGGTCTGTGCGTACATCAAACTAAGGGTGCAGTCTCAAAATCTGAGGGTACCGAAAGGGACTGGCGGAACATCTCACCGACCGATGACACAAGCTGACGTAATGAGAGGAAAATCTTTGAAAGGACAAAGGTTTAGGGCCTGAGGATACATCCAGCTGCCTAAGGGTACGATCTCAATTCCTAAGAGAACATGAAACGGACTGTGGGAATATCCCATGGAATGAAGGCACATGTTCCAAACTGTGATTACATCAAATCAGCAGGGGCTACAGTATAAAGGAAAATTGAAAAAACGTAAGTCAGAACAGTTTTAAGGGTATATCCGAGTGGCTGAGGCGCATCTCTTACGGAAAACTGGTAAATGTAAAGGGACTGACAAGTATAGGCAAACTGTGTGAAGGATAGTATTCGAGTAAGGTCTGTGGTTCAGGGTCTGAGCGTATATTCAACTGACTACAGCTACGATTTAAAAGCCTAAAAGACATAAAAAAGACTGAGAGAACATTCCACCGACAGAAGATACAATCTGAAGAACGTTGTGTAACGGCCTGAGAGTTGATTTTAAGGGCGATGGGTATGAAATTATCGACTTCGGGTGCAGACTCGAAGAAGACGGGCGATCCCATAAAGGCAGAAATAGAAAAACAGTTTCAGGGCCTCTCAAAATTTACCAACCATAAAAGTAAATCAAAAGAAGAGAAGAAACATTTCTACAACCGAAGGTACATCTCATAGACTAAATGTTCATCGAACAGACTGACGGTAAGAGCTAATGTCATTTAGAAAAATTCGAAGTAGAAACCAGTTTCTGGACCTCCATTTACATTTGACGGACCAAGGGTACATCTTACGGACAGACGGATCCATGGGGCCCAACTAAAGGTTAATCTTATCTAGCAGTTTTGTGGGGGAGGGGTTAATCTACGGACTGAGAGGATAGGGTAATTATCTGAAGAAGTAAGGGCTTGGCTAAATCTCAAGCGTTAGTTTACTCATTTCACGAGCTAAAGGTACGGTACATCTCATGGACAGGGGGTACTTACTGGCCAAGAGTTGGTTTTAACGAAAACAAAGACAATGATATAGACTAATTGGCCTGCATCATGGACTGAAAGTATTTTCATGATATTGGGTACATACTGCGGGCTGAAAAAACAATCTCACGACTCAAGAGTACATTGCATGGAATTAATACTAGTCATTTCGACATGATTCATTGTTACCTCAGCGCTGTTAATCATTTCGAAGAAGTTACATGGGGAATGCAGCCAGTGTCATGGGAAGAATATTGTGCGAAGTACTGGTGAAAGGAACTAGTTATCTCCTTCTATATCCTTTACAAAGATAATTGAACAAAACATATCAAGCCCCTAAAAATCAACGTCTGCATACTTCCATTATATGCCCTTTAAAATCTACATTGGTATATACAATTCCCTTTTCCATCATTAATCTTAAAAAAATTACAATTACTCGACACACACTTCAACCCTTCCAGAATACAGAAAACATGTTGCTTAGACCGCTCGATCAGTCGGTAAAATATATGGCTTGTAACCAAAGTGGAAACAGGTTCAATCCCCCAATTGTGATGTGTCTGTCCGAGGTTTGATGATTTTCATTGAGAGGGGTCATTTTTCACTCCTTAAAAACTCTTGAAGAAATCAGGAGAAATATATATAGCATATTCAAATCAGTTCCCCCTCTCCCTCTTTCTCCCTCTCTCTCTCTCTCTCTCAGACAAAATCGCTGAACCCAGTGTCACAGTCAATAACGTTCCGGGCTTCCAACCCGGGAATCAATAGTTTCATTTTAAACTGTTCCAATTTCTGTTAAGGACTGTTTCTGTTTATATCGACAAGATACATTCTGTCTCGAATTCTTAATCAATATTTCGACTTAATCATGTTGGAAAGCAGCCAGTGGTTTGGGAAAGATAATGTGCAAGGTACTGGTATTAAATAAAGCATGGCTACATGCATAGACGGCCGCGATATAACTTCTGTTATGTTGAAGTCGGAGTTAGAACACCAAGGAAACACAAATCCTTCTCCTTCAACAAATCCACAATCAGCACAACCATCATAATCACTACCAACTCAGCTAGCACCATTATCATCATCATTATCATTATCATGAAGGCAATGACTACACAGTTTCACAACTATAGCTTTATGCTTCGTTCTCGCAACCTCTAAAATCATTTACGAAAAACATGTTAGTTCTGGATTCAAGACAGCTCCATTTCTTTGACTTATTCACAACATTTCCAAAATTGCCACCGTATTTTGAGTCCCGAAATCATTGAACATCAATCTAAAAGTATACTTTCCACTTTCCAAGCCTTCGCCCATGTTAATACGACAACAAATGTTTAGATTCTTCCACAATAAAACTCATTAGAGATAATTCATTACATGTGACTCAAATGATGTGATTTTGCTTTGTATTCTCCTCCAAGGCCGCGCAAAAACAGAACGTGATCATAACTTTGATTTTTGTTACCATGTTACCCCCTCTCTCTTTCCGCCATTTTATTTAGACCGCTCGCTCAGTCGGTAAAATATCTGGCTTGTAACCAAAGTGGAAACAGGTTCAATCCCCCAAGTGTGCCATTTCTGTCCGAGGTTTGATGATAGTCATTGCAACAGAATTCATTTTTCACTCAACGCTTGTCATTATTTCGACGATATTGATGGCAGAAAGCAGCCAGTGGATAGGGTAGACTGTTGTGCGTAGTACTGGTTAAAAAACTCCAAGAAAGCATAGACAGGGCACTGGCAGCGCGATATACCTGATATATGGTTAAACAGCCGTAAAACAACACTCTAACAGAAAAATATCTCTCCATCATTACAATAAACATCGTCATCATCAAAACAATTATTAAATAGCTTCTCAACTTCTCTTCATTCAAACAGCTTCGCTCTATATAACTTCTTCACTCCTTAAGAACTCTTCAAGAAATCAGGGAAAAAATCTTTGTTCCACATTCAAATCAGTTACCCTCCCTCTCTCTCTCTCTCTCTCTCTCTTTCTCTATCTCTCTCTCTCTCTCCCTCCCCACCACAACCAAAATCGCTATATCTAGTGTCACAGTCAATAACGTTCCGGGCTTCCAACCCGGGAATCGATAGTTCCATTTCAAACTGTTCCAGTTTCTTTTTAGGATTGTTTATCTTCATATCGATAAGATTCATGTCTCGAAATCCTAATCAAGATTTCGACTTATTCATGTTGAAAAGCAGCCAGTGGTTTCGGAAAGATAATGTGTAAAGTACTAGTATTAAATAAAACATGGCTATATGCAATGACGGTCGTCATATAAATTCAATTATGTTGAAGTCGGAGTTAAAACACAAGGAAACACAAACTTATCTCCAACAAATCCACAATCAGCACAACCATCATCATCAAAACTAACTCAGCCACCAGTACCAACATCATTATCATCACCATTATCATGAAAGCAACGACTACATAGCTTCACAACTCTATAGCTTTGTGCTTAGTTCTCGTAACCTCTAGAAGAATTCAGGAAAAACATGTTAGTTCTAGATTCAAGACAATTCCATTTCTTTGACTTGCTTACAGGATTTTAAAAATTCCCACCGTATTTTAAGGTACACTTTCCACTTTCCAAGCCTTCGCCCATGTTAATATGACAACAAATGATTTGATTCTTCCATAATAAAACTCTTTAGACACGATTTATTACATGTGACTCAAATGATGTAATTTTGCTTTCTATTCTCCTCCAAAGCCGCGCATAAACAGTTCGTGATCATAACTTTGATTTCTGTTACCATGTTATTCTCCTCTCTCGCTCTCTCTCTCTCTCTTCTCTCTCTCTTCCCACCACAACCAAAATCGCTGAACCTAGTGTCACAGTCAATAACTTTCCGGGCTTCCAACCCGGGAATCGATAGTTCCATTATAAACTGTTCTAATTACTTTTTAGGATTGTTTATGTTCTTGTCGACAAGATTCATTCTGTCTCGAAATCTTACTCAAGATTTCGACTGATTCATGTTGGAAAGCAGCAAGTGGTTTGGGAAAGATAATGTGCAAAGTACTGGTATTAATAAATCATGGCTTCATGCAATGACGGCCGTTATATCAATTCAATTATTTTGACGTCGGAGTTTAAACACCAAGGAAACACAAATTTATCTCCAACAAATCCACGATCAGCACAAACATCATCATCAAAACCAACTCAGCCACCACTACCACCATCATCATCATCATCATCTTCATTATCATGAAACCAATGACTACATAGCTTCACAACCCTATAGCTTTGTGCTTATTTCACGAAGCCTCTAAAAGAATTCAGGAAAAACATGTTAGTTCTAGATTCAAGACAATTCCATTTCTTTGACTTATTCACAGCATTTCCAAAATTGCCACCGTATTTTGAGTCCCAAAATCATTCATCATCAATCTTAGGTACACTTTCCACTTTCCAAGCCTTCGCCCATGTTAATATGACAACAAATGATTTGATTCTTCCATAATAAAACTCTTTAGACACGATTTATTACATGTGACACAAATGATGTAAGTTTGCTTTGTATTCTCCTCCCAAGCCGCGCAAAAACAGTTCGTGATCATGACTTTGGTTTTTATTACGATGTTATTCTCCTCTCTCGATCTCGCTCTCTCTCTCTCTCTCTCTCTCTCTCATACAGACACATACGAACCGCCAATATAGCTAAACACAGTGTCTCACAATCAACAACGTTTCGAGCTTCCAACCCGGGAATCGATGGTTCCATTTCAAACTGTTCCAATTTCTTTTTAGGACTGTTTATGTTCATGTTGACAAGATTCATTTTGCCTCGAATTCTTAATCAATATTTCGACTTATTCATGTTGGAAAGCAGCCAGTCGTTTGGGAAATATAATGTGATTAGTACCGGTATTAAATAAAGCATGGCTACATGCATGGACGGCTCCGGTATAACTTCAATTATGTTGAAGTCGGATTTAAAACACCAACGAGACACAAATCTCCATCAACAAATCCACAATCAGCACAACCATTATAATCACTACCACCTCAGCCATCATCATCATCATCGTGATCTTCATCATCATCATCTTCATTATCATGAAAAGAATGACTACATAGCTTCACAACACTACAGCTTTGTGCTTAGTTCTCGAAACCTCTAAAAGGATTCAGGAAAAACATATTAGTTCTAGATTCAAGACAATTCCATTTCTTTGACTTATTCACAGCATTTCCAAAATTGCCACCGTATTTTGAGTCCCGAAATCATTGAACATCAATCTAAAGTATACTTTCCACTTTCCAAGCCTTCGTCCATGTTTATATGTTTAGATTCAGGAAAAACATATTAGTTCTAGATTCAAGACAATTCCATGTCTTTGACTTATTCACAGCATTTCCAAAATTGCCACCGTATTTTGAGTCCCGAAATCATTGAACATCAATCTAAAGTATACTTTCCACTTTCCAAGCCTTCGTCCATGTTTATATGTTTAGATTCTTCCATAATAAAACTCTTTAGAGATGATTCATTACATGTGCCTCAAATGATGTAATTTTGCTTTGTATTCTCCTTAAAGGCCGCCCAAAACCAGATCGTGATCATACCTTGATTTTTCTTAGCATGTTACTCTCTCTCTCTCTCTCTCTCTCTCTCTCTCTTTTAGCCAAAATCGCTGAACACAGTGTCACAGTCAACATCATTTTGTTTCGAATTCTTAATATATCGACTTATTCATGTTGGAAAGCAGCCAGTGGTTTGGGAAACACAATGTGCAAAGTACTGGTATTAGGTGCTCTGGCCGCCGCAATATAATTTAAATAAGGTTGAGGGCGGCGTTAAAACACCAAACCAACAAAGAAATCTCTCTCCACTACCACATTTTTCCCCACCATCAGCATAATCATCATTATCACCTAGTCATTAACATCATCATCATTATCATCATCATCATCTAATCAGTGACTAAATACCTTCACAACTCTTTATTCAGCCAGTCATTATACACAGATATTGGTTCTCTTCTTTAAAACAAATTTAAAAAATCTATATTCGAATTACTTCCATTCTTCCATTGATCTGAAACTCTTCCACAACATTTGCTGAATTGACATCTAATTTTAAGGTTTGTCTCTTTCCTGAAATCATTAAATAGCAATCCAAATAAACTTTATAATTCCTGAGTCTACCGGTTATAAACCTCAACTTCCTCGATTGTCCTGAAACCCATTGAACTCATACAAGAAATGATTAGATTCTCACTTATAAATTACACTGAGGACGGCAAATAAAATATGGTCCAATTAATATGATTGTCTTTGGAAGGATATCATAGAGTAGAGAAAAGGCGGAAAGAAACCAGCTTTTCCTCCTATTTAAACAATGTCTTCAAAAGTGTTTCAACCTGACGTCGTGAAAACATGGATCGTAGACATAACTGTCATTTATGTTGACAATGAAAAATCTGTCTTAAAAGAAATTTATCATTTTTCAGCTGCTACCTTTACCCTTTTGACCTTTACTGTATTAAACGATTAAACTTTCACTCAGTAGAACAATGCCAAGGTCGGTAGCCGGTAGTTCAGTCGGCAATCTACAGAATATGAGACCAAGGGCGTCGCGGATTCTGATCCCCAGCTCGCAAAATTTCTTTCCGAAGTTTCATAATAGTCATTGCGATGTGTTGTATTCCTCTCTCTCACTGTTAGTCATTGTTTCGACGATGGCTATGTGGGAAAAAAGCCAATGACTACAATATTGAGTAATGCTTGAAGAAACTCCAGAAAGTATGGGTAGATGCAATGGTCATAGTGATAAAACTCACATAATGTTGAAAACGGTGGGAAACACCATGCAAACATTCTATATTGCAATAGAGCCACGGTCCTGAAACACTAACCTGAGCCTGTGAATCTTTGAAAAAATTATACGAAGTGTAGTTACTGTATAACAATTATAAATGTGTGTGTTTATGCAATATCATTTTTCATTAAGAGACGTTGTTCTGAATCATATTATCTGTACCCTGGTTTATTCAGCATATTAAAGGTTAAGTTGGCACAGGATTGAAAGTGATTGTGTATTTTAATACGCAGTGCGATTTTGTAATTCTGTATGATCATACCAGTGCCTTTCATGTGTGCCAATTAAAACAGTACCATTTAATAATACAAGATCTAAGGCAGAATAATAATTAAACTTTTATTGACCTACATGTATTTCGAAACAGTAAACATGTAAACTTACGGTCTGAGGGTACATCAAAAGAAGGATAAATCACACAGGCAGAGGATATTACGACCCGAAGAAGGCTAAATTAATGGTGGGGTGAGTACATTTTTGGAAGAAAAGGGTAAACCTTGTGGACTTAGATTACAGGCTTATAAACTAGAAGAAAACAACATAAAAACCACAGCTGTAATATCTCGTGAACCAGAACAGAGAGACAGACACAGACAGAGAGAAAGAGTGACAGATAGCCTGACAGAGAGGGAGGGAGACAAACAAAGAGACAAGGAGAGAGAGACAAAGAAACACAGAGAGATAGAGAAACAGAGGGATGATAGAAATTGAGAGGCATACAGACAGAAAACTAGAGAAAGACAGAAAGACAAAAAGAGAGATAATAGGAAAGGCAGAGAGATAAGCAGAGACAGAGAGAAAGAGGATTAAAGTGAGACAACAGAGAGAGGAGAGAAAGAAAAAGAAAATATAAAGCGAAAAATTGAGAGGGAATGGAAAAAGATAAAGACAGAGAGATAGAGAGTGAAAGAGAGACAGAGAGGGTGGGATAAAGACAGAGAGACAGACAGAGAGAAAAGAATTGAGTGAGAGAGAAAAACAGAGACAGAGACATGAAGAAAGAGAGAAAAAGAGGAAGAGAGAGAATGAGGAAGACAGAAAAAGGCAGAGACAGGGACAGAGAAGGAGATAAAGAGAGTAATTAGAGAAGCACAAAGAGAAAGACAATGAGAGAAAGAGACAAAAGAGAAAGAGAGAGAAGGGGAAAGAGAGAGAGAGGGAGAGATAGAGGGGAGAGAGAGACAGACAGAGTGAGAGACAGACAGACAGACAGAGAGAGGTGAGAGAGAGAGCCAAGGAAAGAGAAAGGAAGAGGCAGAGAAGGATAGATTAGCCGACTCATAGACTAACGTTACCACCTAACGGTCTTGGGTCATAACTTATGGTTAAAGAACAGAAAGGACACAAATGCAACGGTAGAAGTGAGGGCACACGTCACGTCTCAAGACATTTAACGGAGAGACTAATGAACTGAAGGAATTAAATGAGAGTAAGAAAGGAGCACACGGGTCTGTTGGTATATTGCAAGAACTGATTATTCATTCCATAAACCAAGGTTGACAACTCTCTGATTGAAGGAAACGTTCACGAAGTGCAGGAAACAAAGTACACATGCTTATCGACTGGAGCTGAGAGAAAGAGTAAGGGCACACTTGTAGATACTGAAGGTACATCTATCAAACTGATGGTAAATATAACGCCCTGTGGATTGAAGCACACCGTGGGGGTTGAAGTAAGATTTCCAGGGTCTGTGCGTACATCAAACTAAGGGTGCAGTCTCAAAATCTGAGGGTACCGAAAGGGACTGGCGGAACATCTCACCGACCGATGGCACAATCTGACGTAATGGGAGTAAAATCTTTGAAAGGACACAATTTTAGGGCCTGAGGATACATCCAGCTGCCTATGGGTACGATCTCAATTCCTAAGAGAACATGAAACGGACTGTAGGAATATCAGATGGAATGAAGGCACATCTTCCAAACTGTGATTACATCAAATCAGCAGGGGCTACAGTATACAGGAAAATTGGAAAATCTTAAGTCAGAACAGTTTTAAGGGTATATCCGAGTGGCTGAGGCGCATCTCTTATGGAAAACTGGTAAATGTAAAGGGACTGACAAGTATAGGCAAACTGTGTGAAGGATAGTATTCGAGTAAGATCAGTGGTTCAGGGTCTGAGGGTATATTCAACTGACTACAGCTACGATTTAACATCCTAAAAGACATAAACAAGACTGAGAGAACATTCCACCGACAGAAGATACAATCTGAAGAACGTTGTGTAACGGCCTGAGAGTTGATTTTAGGGGCGATGGGTATGAAATTGCCGACTACGGGTGCAGACTCAAGGAAGACGGGCGATCCCATAAAGGTAGAAAAACAGTTTCAGGGCCTCACAGAAATTACCAGCCATAAAAGTAAATCAAAAGAAAAGGAGAAACATTTCTCCAACGAAGGTACATCTCATGGACTAAATGTTCATCGAACAGACTGACGGTAAGAGCTAATGTCATTTAGAAAAATTCGAAGTATAAACCACTTTCTGGACCTCCATTTACATTTGACGGACCAAGGGTACATCTTACGGACAGACGGATACATGGGGCCAAATAACGGTTAATCTTATCTAGCAGTTTTGTGGGGGAGGGGTTGATCTACGGACTGAGAGGATAGGGTAATTATCTGAAGAAGTAAGGGCTTGGCTAAATCTCAAACGTTAGAGTTGGTTTTAACAAGGACAAAGACAATGATATAGACTAATTGGCCTGCATTATGGACTGAAAGTATTTTCATGACATTGGGTACATACTGCGGACAGAAAAAACGATCTCACTACTCAAGAGTACATTGCATGGAATTAATACTAGTCATTTCGACACGAAATCATTCAACATCAATCTAAAGTATACTTTCCACTTTCCAAGCCTTCGCCCATGTTAATATGACAACAAATGTTTAGATTCTTCCATAATAAAACTCAGAGCTGATTCATTACATGTGACTCAAATGATGTGATTTTGCTTTGTATTCTCCTCCAAGGCCGCGCAAAAACAGAACGTGATCATAACTTTGATTTTTGTTACCATGTTACCCCATCTCTCTTTCCGCCATTTTATTTAGACCGCTCGCTCGGTCGGTAAAATACATGGCTTGTAACCAAAGTGGAAAAAGGTTCAATCCCCCAAGTGTGCCATTTCTGTCTGAGGTTTGATGATAGTCATTGCAACAGAATTCATTTTTCACTCAACGCTTGTCATTATTTCGACGATATTGATGGCAGAAAGCAGCCAGTGGATAGGGTAGACTGTTGTGCGTAGTACTGGTTAATAAATTCCTAGAAAGCATAGACAGGGCACTGACAGCGCTATATACCTGATATATGGTTAAACAGCAGTAAAAAAACACTCTAACTGAAAAATATCTCTCCATCATTACAATAAACATCGTCATCATCAAAACAATTATTAAATAGCTTCTCAACTTCTCTTCATTCAAACAGCTTCGCTCTATATCATTTTCTTCACTCCTTAAGAACTGTTCAAGAAATCAGGGAAAAAATCTTTGTTCCACATTCAAATCAGTTCCCCCTCTCTCTCTCTCTTTCTCCCTCCCCACCACAACCAAAATCGCTGAACCTAGTGTCACAGTCAATAACGTTCCGGGCTTCCAACCTGGGAATCGATAGTTCCATTTCAAACTGTTCCAATTTCTTTTTGGACTTGTTTATGTTCATATCGACAAGATTCATTCTGTCTCGAAATCTTAATCAAGATTTCGACATATTCATGTTGGAAAGCAGCCAGTGGTTTGGAAAGATAATGTGCAAAGTACTGGTATTAAATAAAACATGGCTATATGCAATGACGGTCGCCATATAAATTCAATTATGTTGAAGTCGGAGTAGAAACATTAAGGAAACAAAAATTTATTTCAAACACTCCACAATCAGAACAACCATCATCATCAAAACCAACTCTGCCACCAGTACCAACATCATTATCATCATCATTATCATGAAAGCAATGACTACATAGCTTCACAACTCTATATCTTTGTGCTTAGTTCTCGAACTCTCTAACAGAATTCGGGAAAAAAATGTGCGTTCTAGATTCAAGACAATTCCATTTCTTTGAATTACTCACAGGATTTCCAAAATTGCCACCGTATTTTGAGTCCCAAAATCATTGAACATCAATCTAAGGTACACTTTCCACTTCCCAAGCCTTCGCCCATGTTAATATGACAACAAATGATTAGATTCTTCCATAATAAAACTCTTTAGACACGATTTATTACATGTGACTCAAATGATGTCATTTTGTTCTGTATTCTCCTCCAAAGCCGCGCATAAACAGTTCGTGATCATAACTTTGCTTTTTGTTACCATGTTATTCTCCTCTCTCGCTCTCTCTCTCTCCCTCTTCCCACCATAACCAAAATCGTTGAACCTAGTGTCACAGTCAATAACGTTCCGGGCTTCTAACCCGTGAATCGATAGTTCCATTTCAAACTGTTTCAATTTCCTTTTAGGACTGTTTATGTTCATGTCGACAAGATTCATTGTGTCTCGAAATCTTAATCAAGATTTCGACTGATTCATGTTGGAATGCAGCAAGTGGTTTGGGAAAGATTATGTGCAAAGTACTGGTATTAATAAAGCATGGCTGTATGCAATGACGGCCGTTATTTAAACTCAATAATGTTGACGTCGGAGTTAAAACACCAAAGAACCACAAATTTATCTCCAACAAATCCACAAACAGCACAACGATCATCATCACAACCAACTCAGCCACCACTACCACCATCATCATCATCATCATCGTCTTCATTATCATGAAAGCAATGACTACATAGCTTCACAACTCTATTGCTTTGTGATTAGTTCTCGAAACCTCTAAAAGAATTCAGGAAAAACATGTTAGTTCTAGATTCAAGACATTTCCATTTCTGTGACTTATTCACAGGATTTCCAAAATTGCCACCGTATTTTGAGTCCCAAAATGATTGAACATCAATCTAAGGTACACTTTCCACTTTCCAAGCCTTCGCCCATGTTAATATCACAACAAATGATTTGATT
Source organism: Tridacna gigas (assembly GCA_945859785.2). Lineage (NCBI taxonomy): Eukaryota > Metazoa > Mollusca > Bivalvia > Cardiida > Cardiidae > Tridacna > Tridacna gigas. The sequence goes on along the minus strand of OX244040.2, from coordinate 35,009,885 downwards.
CTTCCATAATAAAACTTTTTAGACACGATTTATTACATGTGACACAAATGATGTAAGTTTGCTTTGTATTCTCCTCCAAAGCCATGCAAAAACAGTTCCTGATCATGACTTTGATTTTTGTTACCATGTTATTCTCCTCTCTCGTTCGCTCTCTCTCTCTCTCACATACAGACAAATACGAACAGCCAATATAGCTAAACACAGTGTCTCACAATCAACAACGTTTCGAGCTTCCAGCCCGGGAATCGATGGTTCCATTTCAAACTGTTCCAATTTCTTTTTATGACTGTTTATGTTCATGTCGACAAGATTCATTTTGCCGCGAATTCTTAATCAATATTTCGACTTATTCATGTTGGAAGGCAGCCAGTCGTTTGGGAAATATAATGTGAAAAGTACTGGTATTAAATAAAGCATGGCTACATGCATGGACGGCTGCATATAACTTCAATTATGTTGAAGTCGGAGTTAAAACACCAACGAGACACAAATCTCCTTCAACAAATCCACAATCAGCACAACCATTAAAATCACTACCAACTTAGCCATCGTCATCATCATCATCATCGTGATCATCATCATCATCATCATCATAAAAGCAATGACTACATAGCTTCACAACTCTATAGCTTTGTGCTTAGTTCTCGAAACCTCTAAAAGTATTCAGGAAAAACATATTAGGTCTAGATTCAAGACAATTCCTTTTCTTTGACTTATTCACAGCATTTCAGAAATTGCCACCGTATTTTGAGTCCCGAAATCATTGAACATCCATTTAAAGTATACTTTCCACTTTCCAAGCCTTCGTCCATGTTTATATGTTTAGATTCTTCCATAATAAAACTCTTTACAGATGATTCATTACATGTGCCTAAGATGAGCTAATTTTGCTTTGTATTCTCCTTCAAGGCCGCCCAAAACCAGTACCTTGATTTTTATTACCATGTTACCCTCTCTCTCTCTCAATCTTTTAGCCAAAATCGCTGAACACAGTGTCACAGTCAACATCATTTTGTTTCGAATTCTTAATATATCGACTTATTCATGTTGGAAAGCAGCCAGTCGTTTGGGAAAGATAATGTGCAAAGTCCTGGTATTAGGTGCTCTGGCCGCCGCAATATAATTGAAATAAGGTTGAGGGCGGCGTTAAAACACCAAACCAACAAAGAAATCGCTCTCCACTACCACATTTTTCCTCATCATCATCATTATCACCTAGTCATTAACATCATCATCATTATTATCATCATCATCATCTAATCAGTGACTAAATACCTTCAAAACTCTTTATTTAGCCAGTCATTATACACAGATATTTGTTCTCTTCTCTAAAACAAATTAAAAAAATCTATATTCGAATTACTTCCATTCTTCCATTGACCTGAAGCTCTTCCACAACATTTGCTGAATTGACATCTTTAATTTTAAGGTTTGTCTCTTTCCTGAAAAGATTAGAATTCATACAAGAAGTGATTAGATTCTCACTTATAAATTACACTGAGCACGGCAAATAAAATATGGTCCAATTAATATGATTGTCTTTGGAAGGATATCATAGAGTAGAGAAAAGGCGGAAAGAAACCAGCTTTTCCTCCTTTTCCAACAATGTCTTCAAAAGTGTTTCTACCTGACGTCGTGAAAACATGGATCGTAGACATAACTGTCATTTATGTTGATAATGAAAAATCTGTCTTAGAAGAAATTTATCCTTTTTCAGCTGCTACCTTAACCCTTTTGACCTTTAATGTATTAAACGATTAAACTTTCACTCAGTAGAACAATGCCAAGGTCGGTAGCCGGTAGTTCAGTCGGCAATCTACAGAATATGAGACCAAGGGCGTCGCGGCTTCTGATCCCCAGTTCGCTAAGTTTCTTTCCGAGGTTTGATAATAGTCATTGCGATGTGTTGTATTCCTCTCTCTCACTGTGAGTCATTGTTTCGACGATGGTTATGTGGTAAAAAAGCCAATGACTACAATATTGAGTAATGCTTGAAGAAACTCCAGAAAGTATGGGTAGATGCAATGGTCATAGTGATAAAACTCACATAATGTTGAAAACGGTGGGAAACACCATGCAAACATTCTATATTGCAATACAGCCACGGTCCTGAATCACTAACCTGAGCCTGTGAATTTTTGAAAAAATTATACGAAGTGTATTTCCTGTATAACAATTATAAATGTGTGTGTTTATGCAATATCATTTTTCATTAAGAGACGTTGTTCTGAATCATATTATTTGTACCCTGGTTTATTCAGCATATTAAAGGTTTAAACTTAAGTTGGTACAGGATTGAAAGTGATTGTGTATTTTAATACGCAGTGCGATTTTGTAATTCTGTATGATCATACCAGTACCTTTCACGTGTGCCAATTAAAACAGTACCATTTAATAATACAAGATCTAAGGCAGAATAATAATTAAACTTTTATTGACCTACATGTATTACCAAACAGTAAACATGTAAACTTACGGGCTGAGGGTACATCAAAAGGATAAATCACACAGGCAGAGGATATTAAGACCTGAAGAAGGCTAAATTAATGGTAGGGTGAGTACATTTTTGGAATAAAAGGGTAAACCTTGTGGACTAAGACTTCAGGCTTATGAACTAGAAGAAAACAACATGAAAATCACAGCTGCAATATCTCGTGAACCAGAAAGGAGAGACAGGCACAGACAAAGAGAAAGAGTAGCAGACTGCCTGACAGAGAGGGAGGGAGGGAGACAAACAAAGAGACAAGGAAAGAGATAGACAGAGAGAGAGAAACAGAGAGATGATAGAAATAGAGAGGCAGACAGACAGAAAACTAGAGAAAGAGAGAAAGACAAAAGAGAGAGAATAGAAAAGGCAGAGAGATAAGCAGAGACAGAGAGAGAAAAAGGATTAAAGTGAGACAAGAGAGAGGGGACAGAAAGAAAGAGAAAAGATAAAGGGAAAAATAGAGAGGGAATAGAAAAAGATAATGAGAGAGAGAAAGTGAAAAATAGACAGAGGATGGAATAAAGACAGAGAGACAGAGAGAGAGAAAAGAATTGAGTGAGAGAGAGAGACAGAGACATGAAGAAAGAGAGAGAAAGAGGAAGAGAGACAATGAGGAAGACAGAAAAAGGCAGAGACAGAGAGGGAGAGCAAGAGAGAAATTAGAGAAGCAGAAAGAGAAAGACAATGAGAGAAAGAGACAAAGAGAAAGAGAGAGCGGGGAAAAGAGAGAGAAGGAGAGATAGAGGGGAGACAGACAGATAGAGAAACAGAGAGATAGACAGACACACAGACAGACAGAGGTGAGAGAGCCAAGGAAAGAGAAATGAAGAGGCAGAGAAGGATAGATTAGCTGACTCATAGACTAACGTTACCACCTAACGGTCTTGGGTCAAAACTTATGGTTAAAGAACAGAAAGGACACAAATGCAACGGTAGAACAGTCATACTTCCGAGTGAGGGCACACGTCACGTCTCAAGACACTTAACGGAGAGGCTAATGGACTGAAGGAATTAAATGAGAGTAAGAAAGGAGCACACGGGTCTGTTGGTATATTGCAAGAACTGATTATTTATTCCATAAACCAAGGCTGACAACTCTCTGATTGACGGAAACGTTCACGAAGTGGAGGAAACAAAGTACACATGCTTATCGACTGGAGCTGAAAGAAAGAGTAAGGGCACACTTGTAAATACTGAAGGTACATCTATCAAACTGATGGTAAATATAACGCCCTGTGGATAGAAACACACCGTGGGGGTTGAAGTAAGATTTCCAGGGTCTGTGCGTACATCAAACTAAGGGTGCAGTCTCAAAATATGAGGGGACCGAAAGGGACTGGCGGAACATCTCACCGACCGGCGGCACATTCTGACGTAATGCCAGTAAAATCTTTGAAAGGACACAGTTTCAGGGCCTAAGGATACATCCAGCTGCCTAAGGGTACGATCTCAATTCCTAAGAGAACATGAAACGGACTGTGGGAATATCCCATGGAATTAAGGCACATCTTCCAAACTGTGATTACATCAAGTCAGCAGGGGCTACAGTCTAAAGGAAATTGGAAAATCTTAAGTCAGAACAGTTTTAAGGGTATATCCGAGTGGCTGAGGCGCATCTCTTACGGAAAACTGGTAAATGTAAAGGGACTGACAAGTATAGACAAACTGTGTGAAGGATAGTATTCGAGTAAGGTCAGTGGTTCAGGGTCTGAGGGTATATTCAACTGACTACAGGTAAGATTTAAAAGCCTAAAGGACATAAAAACGACTGAGAGAACATTCCACCGACGGAAGATACAATCTGAAGAACGTTGTGTAACGGCCTGAGAGTTGATTTTAGGGGCGATAGGTATGAAATTGCCGACTTCGACTGCAGACTCAAAGAAGACGGGCGATCCCATAAAGGTAGAAAAACAGTTTCAGGGCCTCACAGAAATTACCAGCCATAAAAGTAAATCAAAAGAAAAGGAGAAACATTTCTCCAACCGAAGGTACATCTCATAGACTAAATGTTCATCAAACAGACTGACAGTAAGAGCTGATGTCATTTAGAAAAATTCGAAGTAGAAACCAGTTTCTGGACCTCCATTTATATTTGACGGACCAAGGGTACATCTTACGGACAGACGGATACATGCGGCCAAATAACGGTTAATCTTATCTAAAAGTTTTGTGGGGGAGGGGTTGATCTACGGACTGAGAGGATGGGGTAATTATCTGAAGAAGTAAGGGCTTGGCTAAATCTCAAGCGTTAGTTTACTCATTTCACTAGCTAAGGGTACGGTACATCTCATGGACAGGGGGTACTTACTGGCCAAGAGTTGGTTTTAACGAAAACAAAGACAATGATATAGACTAATTGGCCTGCATTATGGACTGAAAGTATTTTCATGATATTGGGTACATACTGCGGACTAAAAAGACGATCTCACTACTCAAGAGTGCATTGCATGGAATTAATACTAGTCATTTCGACACGATTCATTGTTATCTCAGCGCTGATAATCATTTCGAAGAAGTTACATGGGGAATGCAGCCAGTGGCATGGGAAGAATATTGTGCGAAGTACTGGTGAAAGAAACTAGTTATCTCCTTCTACATCCTTTACAAAGATTTAAATTCAATTGAACAAAAAAGTATCAAGCCCCTAAAAATCAACGTCTGCATACTTCCATTATATGCCCTTTAAAATCTACATTGGTATATACAATTTCCTTTTCCATCATTAATCTTAAAAAAAGTTACAATTCCTAGACACACACTTAAACCCTTCCAGAATACAGAAAACATGTTGCTTAGACCGCTCGCTCAGTCGGTAAAATACATGGCTTGTAACCAAAGTGGAGACAGATTCAATCCCCCAATTGTGATATGTCTGTCCGAAGTTTGATGATTTTCATTCAGAGAGGTCATTTTTCACTACTTAAAAACTCTTGAAGAAATCAGGAAAGATATCTAGAGCACATTTAAATCAGTTCCCTCTCTCGCTCTCTCTCTCAGCCAAAATCGCTGAACCCAGTATCACAATCAAGAACGTTCCGGGCTTACAACCCGGGAATCAATGGTTTCATTTCAAACTGTTCCAATTTCTTTTTAGGACTGTTTCTGTTTATATCGACAAGATACATTCCGTATCCAATTCTTGATCAATATTTCGACTTAATCATGTTGGAAAGCAGCCAGTGGTTTAGGAAAGATAATGTGCAAAGTACTGGTATTAAATAAAGCATGGCTACATGCATAGACGGCCGCGATATAACTTCTATTATGTTGAAGTCGGAGTTAAAACACCAAGGAAAAACAAATCTTTCTCCTTCAACAAATCCACAATCAGCACAACCATCATAATCACTACCAACTTAGCCACCACCATTATCATCATTGTCATTATCATTGTCACGAAGGCAATGACTACATAGCTTCACAACTATACCTTTGTGCTTAGTTCTCGCAACCTCTAAAATGATTCATGAAAAACATGTTAGTTCTAGATTCAAGACAGTTCCATTTCTTTGACTTATTCACAGAATTTCCAAAATTGCCACCGTATTTTGAATCCCGAAATCATTGAACATCAATCTAAAGTTACTTTCCACTTTCCAAGCCTTCGCCCACATTAATATGACAGTAAATGTTTTGATTCTTCCATAATAGAACTCACTAGAGATGATTCATTACATGTGACTCAAATGATGTGATTTTGCTTTGTATTCTCCTCCAAGGCCCCGCAAAAATACAACGAGATCATAACTTTGATTTTTGTTACCATGTTACCCCGTCTCTCTTTCTGCCATTTTATTTAGACCGCTCGCTCAGTCGGTAACATACATGGCTTGTAACCAAAGTGGAAACAGGTTCAATCCCCCAAGTGTGCCATTTCTCTCCGAGGTTTGATGATAGTCAATGCAACAGAATTCATTTTTCACTCAACGCTTGTCATTATTTCGACGATATTGATGGCAGAAAGCAGCCGGTGGATAGTATAGACGGTTGTGGGTAGTACTGGTTAATAAACTCCAAGAAAACATAGACAGGGCACTGGCAGCGCGAAATACCTGATATATGGTTAAACAGCCGTAAAACAACACACTAACAGAAAAATATCTCTCCATCATTACAATAAACAACGTCATCATCAAAACAATTATTAAATAGCTTCTCAACTTCTCTTCATTCAAACAGCTTTGCTCTGTATCATTTTCTTCACTCCTTAAGAACTCTTCAAGAAATTAGGGAAAAAATCTTTGTTCCACATTCAAATTAGTCCTTCCCCCCCCCTCTCTCTCTCCCTCATCACCACAACCAAAGTCAATGTACCTAATGTCACAGTCAATAACGTTCCGGGCTTCCAACCTGGGAATCGATAGTTCCATTTCAAACTGTCCCAATTCTTTTTAGGATTGTTTATGTTCATATCGACAAGATTCATTCTGTCTCGAAATCTTAATCAAGATTTCGACTTATTCATGTTGGAAAGCAGCCAGTGGTTTGGGAAAGATAATGTGCAAAGTACTGGTATTAAATAAAACATGGATATGCGCAATGACGGTCGTCATATAAATTCAATTATGTTGAAGTCGGAGTAGAAACACCAAGGAAACAAATTTATCTCCAACAAATCCACAAGCAGCACAACCATCATCATCAAAACCAACTCAGCCACCAGTACCAACACCATTATCATGAAAGCAATGACTACATAGCTTCACAACCCTATAGCTTTGTGCTTAGTTCTCGAAACCTCTAAAAGAATTCGGGAAAGACATGTTAGTTCTAGATTCAAGACAATTCCATTTCTTTGACTTACTCACAGGATTTCCGAAATTGCCACCGTATTTTGAGTCCCAAAATCATTGAACATCAATCTAAGGTACACTTTCCACTTTCCAAGCCTTCGCCCATGTTAATATCACAACAAATGATTTGATTCTTCCATAATAAAACTCTTTAGACACGATTTATTACATGTGACTCAAATGATGTAATTTTCCTTTCTATTCTCCTCCAAAGCCCCGCATAAACAGTTCGTGATCAAAACTTTGATTTTTGTTACCATGTTATTCTCCTCTCTCGCTCTCTCTCTCTCTCTCACATACACATACAAACAGCCAATATCGCTAAACCCAGTGTCTCACAATCAACAACGTTTCGAGCTTCCAGCCCGGGAATCGATGGTTCCATTTCAAACTGTTCCAATTTATTTTTAGGATTGTTTATGTTCATGTCGACAAGATTCATTTTGCCTCGAAATCTTAATCAAGATTTCGACTTATTCATGTTGGAAGGCAGCCAGTCGTTTGGGAAATATAATGTGAAAAGTACTGGAATTAAATAAAGCATGGTTACATGCATGGGCGGCTGCGATATAACTTCAGTTATGTTGAAGTCGGAGTTAAAACACCAACGAGACACAAATCTCCTTCAACAAATCCACAATCAGCACAACCATTATAATCACTACCAACTCAGCCATCATCATCATCATCATCATCATCATCGTGATCATCATCATCATCATCATTATCATAAAAGCAATGACTACATAGCTTCACAACTCTAAAGCTTTGTGCTTAGTTCTCGAAACCTCTAAAAGAATTCAGGAAAAACATATTACTTCTAGATTCAAGACAATTCCATTTCTTTGACTTATTCGCAGCATTTCCAAAATTGCCACCGTATTTTGAGTCCCGAAATCATTGACCATCAATCTAAAGTATATTTTCCACGTTCCAAGCCTTCGTCCATGTTTATATGTTTAGATTCTTCCATAATAAAACTCTTTATAGATGATTCATTACAAGTGCCTCAAATGATGTAATTTTGTTTTGTATTCTCCTTCAAGGCCGCCCAAAACCAGATCGTGATCATACCTTGATTTTTGTTAGAATGTTACTATTTCTCTCTCCCTCTATCTCTCTCTCTATATATATCTATATATCTATTTATCTCTCTTTTACCCAAAATCGCTGAACACAGTGTCACAGTCAACATCATTTTGTTTCGAACTCTTAATATATCGACTTATTCATGTTGGAAAGCAGCCAGTGGTTTGGGAAAGATGATGTGCAAAGTACTGGTATTATGTGCTCTGGCCGCCGCAATATAATTGAAATAAGGTTGAGGGCGGCGTTAAAACACCCAACCAACAAAGAAATCTCTCTCCACTACCACATTTTTCCCCATCATCAGCATAATCATCATTATCAACTAGTCATTAACATCATCATCATTATCATCATCATCTAATCAGTGACTAAATACCTTCACAACTCTTTATTCAGCCAGTCATTATACACAGATATTTGTTCTCTTCTCTAAAACAAATTTAAAAAATCTATATTCGAATTACTTCCATTCTTCCATTGATTTGAAACTCTTCCACAACATTTCCTGAATTGACATCTAATTTTAAGGTTTGTCTCTTTCCTGAAATCATTAAACACCAATCCAAAATAAACTTTATAATTCCTATGTCTACCGGTTATAAACCTCAACTTCCTCGATTGTTCTGAAACCCATTAAACTCATACAAGAAATAATTAGATTCTCACTTATAAATTACACTGAGGACGGCAAATAAAATATGGTCCAATTAATATGATTGTCTTTGGAAGGATATCATAGAGCCAGTTTTTCCTCCTTTTTCAACAATGTCTTCAAAAGTGTTTCTACCTGACGTCGTGAAAACATGGATCGTAGACATAACTGTCATTTATGTTGACAATGAAAAATCTGTCTTAAAAGAAATTTATCCTTTTTCAGCTGCTACCTTAACCCTTTTGACCTTTACTGTATTAAACGATTAAACTTTCACTCAGTAGAACAATGCCAAGGTCGGTAGCCGGTAGTTCAGTCGGCAATCTACAGAATATGAGACCAAGGGCGTCGCGGATTCTGATCCCCAGCTCGCAAAATTTCTTTCCGAGGTTTCATAATAGTCATTGCGATGTGTTGTATTCCTCTCTCTCTCACTGTTAGTCATTGTTTCGACGATGGTTATGTGGGAAAAAAGCCAATGACTACAATATTGAGTACTGGTTTAAGAAACTCCAGAAAGTATGGGTAGATGCAATGGTCATAGTGATAAAACTCACATAATGTTGAAAACGGTGGGAAACACCATGCAAACATTCTATATTGCAATAGAGCCATGGTCCTGAATCACTAACATGAGCCTGTTAATCTTTGAAAAAAATTATACGAAGTGTAGTTACTGTATAACAATTATAAATGTGTGTGTTTATGCAATATCATTTTTCATTAAGAGACGTTGTTCTGAATCATACTGTGTACCCTGGTTTATTCAGCATATTAAAGGTTAATAACTTAAGTTGGCACAGGATTGAAAGTGATTGTGTATTTTAATACGCAGGGCGATTTTGTATTCTGTATGATCATACCAGTACCATTCGTGTGTGCCAATTAAAACAGTACCATTTAATAATACAAGATCTAAGGCAGAATAATAATTAAACTTTTATTGACCTACATGTATTTCGAAACAGTAAACATGTAAACTTACGGTCTGAGGGTACATAATGGTAGGGTGAGTACATTTTTGGAAGAAAAGGGTAAACCTTGTGGACTAAGATTGCAGGCTTGTGAACTGGAAGAAAACAACATAAAGACCACAGCTGCAATATCTCGTGAACCAGAAAAGAGACACAGACACAGACAGAGAGAAAGAGTGGCAGACAGCCTGACAGAGAGGGATGGAGAGAGACAAACAAAGAGACAAGGAGAGAGAGACACAGATAGACAGAGAGAGAAACAGAGAGATGATAGAAATAGAGAGGCAGACAGACAGAACACTAGAGAAAGAGAGAAATGCTAAAAGAGAGATTATAGAAAAGGCAGAGAGATAAGCAGAGACAGAGAGAGAAAGAGGATTAAAGTGAGACAAGAGAGAGGGAGAGGACAGAAAGAAAGAGAAAGGATAAAGGGAAAAATAGAGAAGGAATAGAAAAACATAGAACGAGCTAGAGAGTGACAGAGAGACAGAGAGGGTCGGGTAAAGACAGAGAGATAGAGAGAGAAAAGAATTGACTGAGAGAGAGAAACAGAGACAGAGACATGAAACAGAAAGAAACAGGAAGAAAAAGAATGAGGAAGACAGAAAAAGACAGAAACAGGGACAGACAGGGAGAGAAAGAGAGAAATTAGACAAGCACAAAAAGAAAATCAGAGAAAGAGACAAAAGAGAAAGAGAGGGAGGGAGAAAGAGAGAGAGGGGGAGAGAGAGAGAGAGGGAGAGGTGAGAGAGAGAGCCAAGGAAAGAGAAAGGAAGAGACAGAGAAGGACAGATTAGCCGACTCATAGACTAACGTTACCACCTAACGGTCTTGGGTCAAAACTTATGGTTAAAGAACAGAAAGGACACAAATGCAACGGTAGAAGTCATACTTGCGAGTGAGGGCACACGTCACGTCTCAAGACACTTAATGGAGAGACTAATGGACTGAAGGAATTAAATGAGAGTAAGAAAGGAGCACACGGGCCTGTTGGTATATTGCAAGAACTGATTATTTATTCCATAAACCAAGGTTGACAACACTCTGATTGAGGGAAACGTTCATGAAGTGGAGGAAACAAAGTACACATGCTTATCGACTGGAGCTGAGAGAAAGAGTAAGGGCACACTTGTAAATACTGAAGGTACATCTATCAAACTGATTGTAAATATAACGCCCTGTGAATAGAAGCACACCGTGGGAGTTGAAGTAAGATTTCCAGGGTCTGTGCGTACATCAAACTAAGGGTGCAGTCTCAAAATATGACGGGACCGAAAGGGACTGGCGGAACATCTCACCGACCAATGGCACATTCTGCCGTAATGGGAGTAAAATCTTTGAAAGGACACAGTTTAAGCGCCTGAGGATACATCCAGCTGCCTAAGGGTACGATCTCAATTCCTAAGAGAACATGAAACGGACTGTGGGAATATCACATGGAATGAAGGCACATCTTCCAAACTTTGATTACATCAACTCAGCAGGGGCTACAGTATAAAGGAAAATTGAAAAAACAAAAAGAAAACCTTAAGTCAGAACAGTTTTAAGGGTATATCCGAGTGGCTGAGGCGCATCTCTTACGGAAAACTGGTAAATGTAAAGGGACTGACAAGTATAGGCAAACTGTGTGAAGGATAGTATTCGAGTAAGGACAGTGGTTCAGGGTCTGAGGGTATATTCAACTGACTACAGCTACGATTTAAAAGCCTAAAAGACATAAACAAGACTGAGAGAACATTCCACCGACAGAAGATACAATCTGAAGAACGTTGTGTTGATTCTAGGGGCGATGGGTATGACAGTTTCAGGGCCTCACTGAAATTACCAGCCATAAAAGTAAATCAAAAGAAAAGAAGAAACATTTCTACAACCGAAGGTACATCTCATGGACTAAATGTTCATCGAACAGACTGACAGTAAGACCTAATCTCATTTAGAAAAATTCGAAGTAGAAACCAGTTTCTGGACCTCCATTTACATTTGACGGACCAAGGGTACATCTTACGGACAGACGGATACATGGGGCCAAATAACGGTTAATCTTATCTAGCAGTTTTGTGGTGGAGTGGTTGATCTACGGACTGAGAGGATAGGGTAATTATCTGAAGAAGTAAGGGCTTGGCTAAATCTCAAGCGTTAGTTTACTCATTTCACGAGCTAGGGGTACGGTACACCTCATGGACATGGGGTACTTACTGGCCAAGAGTTGGTTTTAACGAGGACAAAGACAATGATATAGACTAATTGGCCTGTATCATGGACTGAAAGTATTTTCATGACATTGGGTACATACTGCGGACTGAAAAAAACAATCTCACTACTCAAGAGTACATTGCATGGAATTAATACTAGTCATTTCGACACGATTCATTGTTATCTCAGCGCTGATAATCATTTCGAAGAAGTTACATGGGGAATGCAGCCAGTGGTATGGGAAGAATATTGTGCGAAGTACTGGTGAAAGAAACCAGTTATCTCCTTCTACATCCTTTACAAAGATTTAAATTCAATTGAACAAAAAATATCAAGCCCCTAAAAATCAACGTCTGCATACTTCCATTATGTGCCCTTTAAAATCTACATTGGTATATACAATTCCCTTTTCCATCATTAATCTTAAAAAAAATTACAATTACTCGACACACACATAAACCCTTCCAGAATACAGAAAACATGTTGCTTAGACCGCTCGCTCAGTCGGTAAAACACATGGCTTGTAACCAAACTGGAAACAGGTTCGATACCCCAATTGTGATATTTATGTCCGAGGTTTGATGATTTTCATTGAGAGAGGTCATTTTTCACTCCTTAAAAATTCTTCAAGAAATCAGGAAAAATATCAATAGCACATTCAAATCAGTTCTCTCTCTCTCTCACAGCCAAAATCGCTGAACCCAGTGTCACAGTCAAGAACGTTCCAGGCTTCCAACCCGGGAATCAATGGTTTCATTTCAAACTGTTCCAATTTCTTTTTAGGAATGTTCCTGTTTATATCGACAAGATACATTGTCTCGAATTCTTAATTAGTATTTCGACTTAATCATGTTCGAAAGCAGCCAGTGGTTTGGGAAAGTTAATGTGTAAAGTGCTGGTATTAGGTGCTCTGGCCGCCGCAATATAATTGAAATAAGGTTGAGGGCGGCGTTAAAACACCCAACCAACAAAGAAATCTCTCTCCACTACCACATTTTTCCCCATCATCAGCATAGTCATCATTGTTACCTAGTCATTAACATCATCATCATTATCATTATCATCATCATCTAATCAGTGACTAAATACCTTCACAACTCTTTATTCAGCCTGTCATTATACACAGATATTTGTTCTCTTCTCTAAAACAAATTTAAAAAATCTATATTCGAATTACTTTCATTCTTCCATTGATCCGAAACTCTTCCACAACATTTGCTGAATTGACATCTAATTTTAAGATTTGTGTCTGTCCTGAAATCATTAAATAGTAATCCAAAATAAACTTTATAATTACTATGTCTACCGGTTATAAACCTCAACTTCCTCGATTGTCCTGAAACCCATTGAACTCATACAAGAAATGATTAGATTCTCACTTATAAATTACACTGAGCACGGCAAATAAAATATGGTCCAATTAATATAATTGTCTTTGGAAAGATATCATAGAGTAGAGAAAAGGCGGAAAGAAACCAGCTTTTCTTCCTTTTTCAACAATGTCTTCAAAAGTGTTTCTACCTGACGTCGTGAAAACATGGATCGTAGACATAACTGTCATTTATGTTGACAATGAAAAATCTGTCTTAAAAGAAATTTATCCTTTTTCAGCTGCTACCTTAACCCTTTTGACCTTTACTGTATTAACCGATTAAGCTTTCACTCAGTAGAACAATGCCAAGGTCGGTAGCCGGTAGGTCAGTCGGTAATCTACAGAATATGAGACCAAGGGCGTCGCGGATTCTGATCCCCAGCTCGCAAAATTTCTTTCCGAGGTTTCATAATAGTCATTGCGATGTGTTGTATTCCTCTCTCTCTCACTGTTAGTCATTGTTTCGACGATGGTTATGTGGGAAAAAGGCCAATGACTACAATATTGAGTACTGGTTTAAGAAACTCCAGAAAGTATGGATAGATGCAATGGTCATAGTAATAAAACTCACATAATGTTGAAAACGGTGGGAAACACCATGCAAACATTCTATATTGCAATAGAGCCATGGTCCTTTATCATTAACCTGAGCCTGTGAATCTTTGAAAAAATTATACGAAGTGTAGTTACTGTATAACAACCATAAATGTGTGTGTTTATGCAATATCATTTTTCATTAAGAGACATTATTCTGAATCATATTATGTGTACCCTGGTTTATTCAGCATATTAGAGGTTAATAACTTAAGTTGGTACAGGATTGAAAGTGATTGTGTATTTTAATACGCAGGGCGATTTTGTAATTCTCCATGATCATACCAGTGCCTTTCATGTGTGCCAATTAAAACAGTACCATTTAATAATACAAGATCTAAGGCAGAATAATAATTAAACTTTTATTGACCTACATTATTTCGAAACAGTAAACATGTAAACTTACGGTCTGAGGGTACATCAAATGAAGGATAAATCACACAGGCAGGGGATATTAAGACCTGAAGAAGGCTAAATTAATGGTCGGGTGAGTACATTTTTGGAAGAAAAGGGTAAACCTTGTGGACTAAGATTGCAGGCTTGTGAACTGGAAGAAAACAACATAAAGACCACAGCTGAAATATCTCGTGAGCCAGAAAAGAGACACAGACACAGACAGAGAGAAAGAGTGACAGACAGCCTGACAGAGAGGGAGGGAGAGAGACAAACAAAGAGACAAGGAGAGAGAGACACAGACAGACAGAGAGAGAAACAGAGAGATGATAGAAATAGAGAGGCAGACAGAACACTAGAGAAAGAGAGAAATACTAAAAGAGAGATAATAGAAAAGGCAGAGAGATAAGCAGAGACAGAGAGAGAAAGGGGATTAAAATGAGACAAGAGAGAGAGGACAGAAAGAAAGACAAAGGATAAAGGGAAAAATAGAGAGGGAATAGAAAAAGATAGAACGAGATAGAGAGTAACAGAGAGACAGAGAGGTTGGAATAAATTCAGAGAGACAGAAAGAGAAAGGCAAGAATTGAGTGAGAGAGAGAAACAGAGACATGAAGAAAGAGAGAGGAAGAGAGAGAATGAGGAAGACAGAAAAAGGCAGAAACAGGGACAGAGAGGGAGAGAAAGACAGAAATTAGACAAGCACAGAGAAAGACAATGAGAGAAAGAGACAAAAGAGGAAGAGAGATGGGGAAAGAGAGAGAGGGTGATAGAGACAGAGAAAGAGACAGACAGACAGAGACAAAGAGAGAGGGAGAGGTGAGACAGAGAGCCAAGGAAAGAGAAAGGAAGAGGCAGAGAAGGATAGATTAGCCGACTCATAGACTAACGGTACCACCTAACGGTCTTGGGTCAAAACTTATAGTTAAAGAACAGAAAGGACACAAATGCAACGGTAGAACAGTCATACTTGCGAGTGAGGGCACACGTCACGTCTCAAGACATTTAACGGAGACACTAATGGACTGAAGGAATTAAATGAGAGTAAGAAAGGAGCACACGGGCCTGTTAGTATATTGCAAGAACTGATTATTCATTCCATAAACCAAGGTTGACAACTCTCTGATTCAGGGAAACGTTCGCGAAGTGGAGGAAACAAAGTACACATGCTTATCGACTGGAGCTGAGAGAAAGAGTAAGGGCACACTTGTAAATACTGAAGGTACATCTATCAAACTGATGGTAAACATAACGCCCTGTGGATAGAAGCACACCGTAGGGGTTGAAGTAAGATTTCCATGGTCTGTGCGTACATCAAATTAAGGGTGGAGTCTCAAAATCTGAGGGTACCGAAAGGGACTGGCGGAACATCTCACCGGCCAATGGCACAATCTGACGTAATGGGAATAAAATCGTTGAAAGCACACATTGTTAGGGCCTCAGGATACATCCAGCTGAGGGTACGATCTCAATTCCTAAGAGAACATGAAACGGACTGTGGGAATATCACATGGAATGAAGGCACATCTTCCAAACTGTGATTATATCAAGTCAGCAGGGGCTACATTCTACAGGAAAATTGGAAAAGAAGTAAATCTTAAGTCAGAACAGTTTTAAGGGTATATCCGAGTGGCTGAGGCGCATCTCTTACGGAAAACTGGTAAATGTAAAGGGACTGACAAGTATAGGCAAACTGTGTGATGAATAGTATTCGAGTAAGGTCAGTGGTTCAGGGTCTGAGGGTATATTCAACTCACTACAGCTACGATTTAAAATCCTAAAAGACATAAAAAAGACTGAGAGAACATTCCACCGACGGAAGATACAATCTGAAGAACGTTGTGTAACGGCCTGAGAGTTGATTTTAGGGGCGATGGGTATGAAATTGCCGACTTTGGGTACAGACTCAAGGAAGACGGGCGATCCCATAAAGGTAGAAAAACAGTTTCACAGAAATTACCAGCCATAAAAGTAAATCAAAAGAAAAGAAGTAACATTTCTACAACCGAAGGTACATCTCATGGACTAAATGTTCATCGAACAGACTGATGGTAAGAGCTAATGTCATTTAGAAAAATTCGAAGTAGAAACCAGTTTCTGGACCTCCATTTACATTTGACGGGCCAAGGGTACATCTTACGGACAGACGGATACATGGGGCCAAATAACGGTTAATCTTATCTAGCAGTTTTGTTGGGGTGGGGCTGATCTACGGACCGAGAGGATAGGGTAATTATTTGAGGAAGCGTTAGTTTACTCATTTCACGAGCTAAGGGTACGGTATATCTCATGGACAGGGGATACTTACTGGCCAAGAGTTGGTTTTAACGAGGACAAAGACAATGATATAGACTAATTGGCCTGCATCATGGACTGAAAGTATTTTCATGACAATTGGTACATACTGCGGACTGAAAAAACAATCTCACTACTCAAGAGTACATTGCATGGAATTAATACTAGTCATTTCGACACGATTCATTGTTATCTCAGCGCTGATAATCATTTCGAAGAAGTTACATGGGAAATGCAGCCAATGGCATGGGAAGAATATTGTGCGAAGTACTGGTGAAAGAAACTAGTTATCTCCTTCTACATCCTTTACAAAGATTTAAATTCATTTGAACAAAAAATATCAAGCCCCTAAAAATCAACGTCTGCATACTTCCATTATATGCCCTTTAAAATCTACATTGGTATATACAATTCCCTTTTCCATCATTAATCTTAAAAAAATTAGTCACTCGACACACACTTCAACCCTTCCAGAATACAGAAAACATGTTGCTTAGACCGCTCGCTCAGTCGGTAAAATACATGGCTTGTAACCAAAGTGGACACAGGTTCAATCCCCCAATTGTGATATTTCTGTCCAAGGTTTGATGATTTTCATTGAGTGAGGTCATTTTTCACTCCTTAAAAACTCTTGAAGAAATCAGGAAAAATATCTATAGCACATTCAAATCAGTTCTCTCTCTCTCTCAGCCAAAATCGCTGAACCCAGTGTCACAGTCAATAACGTTCCGGGCTTCCAACCCGGCAATCAATGCTTTCATCTCAAACTGTTCCAAACTGTTTTTTTTAAGGACTGTTTCTGTTTATATCGACAAGATACATTCTGTCTCGAATTCTTAATCAATATTTCGACTTAATCATGTTGGAAAGCAGCCAGTGGTTTGGGAAAGGTAATGTGCAAAGTACTGGTATTAAATAAAGCATGGATACATGCATAGACGGCCGCGATATAACTTCTGTTATGTTGAAGTCGGAGAGTTAGAACACCAAGGAAACACAAATCTTTCTCCTTCAACAAATCCACAATCAGCACAACCATCATAATCACTACCAACTCAGCTACCACCATTATCATCGTCATTATCATTATCATGAAGGCAATGACTACACAGTTTCAGAACTATAGCTTTGTGCTTAGTTCTCGCAACCTCTAAATTGATTCAGGAAAAACATGTTAGTTCTGGATTCAAGACAGCTCCATTTCTTTGACTTATTCACAACATTTCCAAAATTGCCACCGTATTTTGAATCCCGAAATCATTGAACATCAATTTAAAAGTATACTTTCCACTTTCCAAGCCTTCGCCCATGTTAATATGACAACAAATGTTTAGATTCTTCCATAATAAAACTAATTAGAGATAATTCATTACATGTGACTCAAATGATGTGATTTTGCTTTGTATTCTCCTCCAAGGCCGCCAGAAAACAGAACGTGATCATAACTTTTGATTTTTGTTACCATGTTACCCCCTCTTTCTTTCCGCCATTTTATTTCGACCGCTCGCTCAGTCGGTAAAATACATGGCTTGTCACCAAAGTGGAAACAGGTTCAATCCCCCAAGTGTGCCATTTCTGTCCCAGGTTTGATGATGTTCATCGCAACAGAATTCATTTTTCACCCAACGCTTGTCATTATTTCGACGATATTGATGGCAGAAAGCAGCCAGTGGATAGGGTAGACTGTTGTGCGTAGTACTGGTTAATAAACTCCAAGAAAGCATAGACAGGGCACTGGCAGCGCGATATACATGATATATGGTTAAACAGCCGTAAAACAACACAATAACAGAAAAATATCTCTCCATCATTACAATAAACAGCGTCATCATCAAAACAATTATTAAATAGCTTCTCAACTTCTCTTCATTCAAACAGCTTCGCTCTATATCATTTTCTTCACTCCTTCAGAACTCTTCAAGAAATCAGGGAAAAAATCTTTGTTCCACATTCAAATCAGTTCCCCCCTCTCTCTCTCTCTTTCTCTCTCTCTCTCTCCCTCCCCACCACAACCAAAATCGCTATATCTAGTTTCACAGTCAATAACGTTCCGGGCTTCCAACCCGGAAATCGATAGTTCCATTTCAAACTGTTCCAATTTCTTTTTAGGATTGTTTATGTTCATATCGACAAGATTCATGTCTCGAAATCTTAATCAAGATTTCGACTTATTCATGTTGAAAAGCAGCCAGTGGTTTGGGAAAAATAATGTGCAAAGTACTGGTATTAAATAAAACATGGCTATATGCAATGACGGTCGTCATATAAATTCAATTATGTTGGAGTCGGAGTTAAAACACAAGGAAACACAAATTTATCTCCAACAAATCCACAATCAGCACAACCATCATCATCAAAACGAACTCAGCCACCAGCACCAACATCATTATCATCACCATTATAATGAAAGCAACGACTACATAGCTTCACAACTCTATAGCTTTGTGCTTAGTTCTCGAAACCTCTAGAAGAATTCAGGAAAAACCTGTTAGTTCCAGATTCAAGACAATTCCATTTCTTTGACTTACGAACAGGATTTCCAAAATTGCCACCGTATTTTAAGGTACACTTTCCACTTTCCAAGCCTTCGCCCATGTTAATATGACAAAAAATGATTTGATTCTTCCATAATAAAACTCTTTAGACACGATTTATTACATGTGACTCAAATGATGTAATTTTGCTTTGTATTCTCCTCCAAAGCCGCGCATAAACAGTTCGTGATCATAACTTTGATTTCTGTTACCATGTTATTCTCCTCTCTCTCTCTCTCTTCTCTCTCTCTCTCTTTTCCCACCACAACCAAAATCGCTGAACCTAGTGTCACCGTCAATGACGTTCCGGGCTTCCAACCCGGGAATCGATAGTTCCATTATAAACTGTTCTAATTTCTTTTTAGGTTTGTTTATGTTCTTGTCCACAAGATTCAATCTGTCTCGAAATGTTAATCAAGATTTCGACTGATTCATGTTGGAAAGAAGCAAGTGGTTTGGGATAGATAATGTGCAAAGTACTGGTATTAATAAATCATGGCTTCATGCAATGACGGCCGTTATATCAATTAAATTATTTTGACGTCGGAGTTTAAACACCAAGGAAACACAAATTTATCTCCAACAAATCCACAATCAGCACAAACATCATCATCACAACCAACTCAACCACCACTACCACCATCATCATCATCATCTTCATTATCATGAAAGCAATGACTACATAGCTTCACAACTCTATAGCTTTGTGCTTAGTTCACGAAGCCTCTAAAAGAATTCGGGAAAAACATGTTAGTTCTAGATTCAAGACAATTCCATTTCTTTGACTTATTCACAGCATTTCAAAAATTGCCACCGTATTTTGAGTCCCAAAATCATTGAACATCAATCTCAGGTACACTTTCCACTTTCCAAGCCTTCGCCCATGTTAATATGACAACAAATGATTTGATTCTTCCATAATAAAACTCTTTAGATACGATTTATTACATGTGACACAAATGATGTAAGCTTGCTTTGTATTCTCCTCCAAAGCCGCGCAAAAACAGTTCCTGATCATGACTTTGGTTTTTGTTACCATGTTATTCTCCTCTCTCGCTCTCGCTCTCTCTCTCTCTCACATACAGACACATACGAACAGCCAATATAGCTAAACCCAGTGTTTCACAATCAACAACGTTTCGAGCTTCCAGCCCGAGAATCGATGGTACCATTTCAAACTGTTCCAATTTCTTTTTAGGATTGTTTACGTTCATGTTGACAAGATTCATTTTGCCTCGAATTCGTAATCAATATTTCGACTTATTCATGTTGGAAAGCAGCCAGTCGTTTGGGAAATATAATGTGAAAAGTACTTGTATTAAATAAACCATCGCTACATGCATGGACGACTGCGATATAACTTCAATTATCTTGAAGTCGGAGTTAAAACACCAAGGAGACACAAATCTCCATCAACAAATCCACAATCAGCACAAACATTATAATCACTACCAACTCAGCCATCATCATCATCATCATCGTGATCATCATCATCATCTTCATTATCATGAAAGCAATGACTACATAGCTTCACAATAGTACAGCTTTGTGCTTAGTTCTCGAAAGCTCTAAAAGGATTCAGGAAAAACATATTAGTTCTAGATTCAAGACAATTCCATTTCTTTGACTTATTCACAGCATTTCCAAAATTGCCACCGTATTTTGAGTCCCGAAATCATTGAACATCAATCTAAAGTATACTTTCCATTTTCCAAGCCTTCGTCCATGTTTATATGTTTAGATTCTTCCATAATAAAACTCTTTAGAGATGATTCATTACATGTGCCTCAAATGATGTAATTTTGCTTTGTATTCTCCTTCAAGGCAGCCCAAAACCAGATCGTGATCATACCTTGATTTTTCTTAGCATGTTACTCTCTCTCTCTCTCTCTCTCTCTCTCTCGTTTAGCCAAAATCGCTGAAAACAGTGTCACAGTCAACATCATTTTGTTTCCAATTCTTAATATATCGACTTATTCATGTTGAAAAGCAGCCAGTGGTTTGGGAAAGATAATGTGCAAAGTCCTGGTATTAGGTGCTATGGCCGCCGCAATATAATTGAAATAAGGTTGAGGGCGGCGTTAAAACACCCGACCAACAAAGAAATCTCTCTCCACTACCACATTTTTCCCCACCATCAGCATAATCATCATTATCACCTAGTCATTAACATCATCATCATTATCATCATCATCATCTAATCAGTGACTAAATACCTTCACAACTCTTTATTCAGCCAGTCATTATACACAGATATTTGTTCTCTTCTCTAAAACAAATTTAAAAAATCTATATTCGAATTACTTCCATTCTTCCATTGATCTGAAACTCTTCCACAACATTTGCTGAATTGACATCTAATTTTAAGGTTTGTCTCTTTCCTGAAATCATTAAATAGCAATCCAAATAAACTTTATAATTCCTATGTCTACCGGTTATAAACATCAACTTCCTCGATTGTCCTGAAACCCACTGAATTCATACAAGAAATGATTAGATTCTCACTTATAAATTACACTGAGCACGGCAAATAAAATATGGTCCAATTAATATGATTGTCTTTGGAAGGATATCATAGAGTAGAGAAAAGGCGGAAAGAAACCAGCTTTTCTTCCTTTTTCAACAATGTCTTCAAAAGTGTTTCTACCTGACGTCGTGAAAACATGGATCGTAGACATAACTGTCATTTATGCTGACAATGAAAAATCTGTCTTAAAAGAAATTTATCCTTTTTCAGCTGCTACCTTAACCCTTTTGACCTTTACTGTATTAAACGATTAAACTTTCACTCAGTAGAACAATGCCAAGGTCGGTAGCCGGTAGTTCAGTCGGCAATCTACAGAATAAGAGACCAAGGGCGTCGCGGATTCTGATCCCCAGCTCGCAAAATTTCTTTCCGAGGTTTCATAATAGTCATTGCCATGTTTTGTATTCCTCTCTCTCACTGTTAGTCATTGTTTCGACTATGGTTATGTGGGAAAAAAGCCAATGACTACAATATTGAGTACTGGTTTAAGAAACTCCAGAAAGTATGGGTAGATGCAATGGTCATAGTGATAAAACTCACATAATGTTGAAAACGGTGGGAAACACTATGCAAACATTCTATATTGCAATAGAGCCATGGTCCTGAATCACTAACCTGAGCCCGTGAATCTTTGAAACAATTATACGAAGTGTAGTTACTGTATAACAATTATAAATGTGTGTGTTTATGCAATATCATTTTTCATCAAGAGACGTTGTTCTGAATCATATTATGTGTACCCTGGTTTATTCAGCATATTAAAGGTTAATAACTTAAGTTGGTACAGGATTGAAAGTGATTGTGTATTTTAATACGCAGGGCGATTTTGTAATTCTGTATGATCATACCAGTACCTTTCATGTGTGCCAATTAAAACCATTAGTACCATTTAAAAATAAAAGATCTAAGGCAGAATAATAATTAAACTTTTATTGACCTACATGTATTTCGAAACAGTAAACATGTAAACTTACGGTCTGAGGGTACATCAAAAGAAGGATAAATCACACAGGCAGAGGATATTAAGACCTGGAGAAGGCTAAATTAATGGTAGGGTGAGTACATTTTTTGGAAGAAAAGGGTAAACCTTGTGGACTTAGATTGCAGGCTTATAAACTAGAAGAAAACAACATAAAAACCACAGCTGTAATATCTCGTGAACCAGAAAAGAGAGACAGACACAGACAGAGAGAAAGAGTGACAGACAGCTTGACAGAGAGGGAGGGAGAGAGACAAACAAAGAGACAAGGAGAGAGAGACAGGGACAGACAGAGAGAGAGAGAAACAGAGAGATGATAGAAATTGAGAGGCATACAGACAGAAAACTAGAGAAAGACAGAAAGACAAAAAGAGAGATAAAAGGAAAGGCAGAGAGATAAGCAGAGACAGAGAGAAAGAGAAAATATAAGGCGAACAATAGAGAGGGAATAGAAAAAGATAAAGACAGAGAGATAGAGAGTGAAGTAGAGACAGAGAGGGTGGGATAAAGAGAGAGAGACAGACAGACAGGAAAGAATTGAGTGAGAGAGAGAAACAGAGACAGAGACACGAAGAAAGAGAGAAAAAGAGGAAGAAAGAGAATGAGGAAGACAGAAAAAGGCAGAAATAGGGAAAGAGAAGGAGAGAAAGAGAGAAATTAGAGAAGCACAAAGAGAAAGACAATGAGAGAAAGAGACAAAAGAGAAAGAGAGAGAGGTGGAAAGAGAGAGAGAGGGAGAGATAGAGGGGAGAGAGAGACAGACAGAGAGTGAGAGACAGACAGACAGAGGTGAGAGAGAGAGCCAAGGAAAGAGAAAGGAAGAGGCAGAGAAGGACAGATTAGCCGACTCATAGACGAACGTTACCACCTAACGTTCTTGGGTCAAAACTTATGGTTAAAGAACAGAAAGGACACAAATGCAACGGTAGAACAGTCATACTTGCGAGTGAGGGCACACGTCACGTCTCAAGACACTTAACGGAGACACTAATGGACTGAAGGAATTAAATGAGAGTAAGAAAGAAGCACACGGGCACACGGGCCTGTTGGTATATTGCAAGAACTGATTATTCATTCCATAAACCAAGGTTGACAGCTCTCTGATTCAGGGAAACGTTCACGAAGTGGAGGAAACAAAGTACACATGCTTATCGAATGGAGCTGAAAGAAAGAGTAAGGGCACACTTGCAAATACTGAAAGTACATCTATCAAACTGATGGTAATTATAACGCCCTGTGGATAGAAGCACACCGTGGGGGTTGAAGTAAGATTTCCAGGGTCTGTGGGTACATCAAACTAAGGGTGCAGTCTCAAAATCTGAGGGTACCGAAAGGGACTGGCGGAACATCTTACCGACCGATGGCACAATCTGACGTAATGGGAGTAAAATCTTTGAAAGGACACAGTTTTAGGGCCTGAGGATACATCCAGCTGCCTATGGGTACGATCTCAATTACTAAGAGAAGATGAAACGGACTGTGGGAATATCACATGGAATGAAGGCACATCTTCCAAACTGTGATTACATCAAATCAGCAGGGGCTACAGTATAAAGGAAAATTGGAAAATCTTAAGTCAGAACAGTTTTAAGGGTATATCCGAGTGGCTGAGGCGCATCTCTTACGGAAAACTGGTAAATGTAAAGGGACTGACAAGTATAGGCAAACTGTGTGAAGGATAGTATTCGAGTAAGGTCAGTGGTTCAGGGTCTGAGGGTATATTCAACTGACTACAGCTACGATTTAACAGCCTAAAAGACATAAACAAGACTGAGAGAACATTCCACCGACAGAAGATACAATCCGAAGAACGTTGTGTAACGGCCTGATAGTTGATTTTAGGGGCGATGGGTATGAAACTGCCGACTTCGGGTGCAGACTCAAGGAAGACGGGCGATCCCATAAAGGTAGAAAAACAGTTTCAGGGCCTCACAGAAATTACCAGCCATAAAAGTAAATCAAAAGAAAAGAAGAAACAATTCTCCAACCGAAGGTACATCTCATGGGCTAAATGTTCATCGAACAGACTGACGGTAAGAGCTAATGTCATTTAGAAAAATTCGAAGTAGAAACCATTTTCTGGACCTCCATTTACATTTGACGGACCAAGGGTACATCTTACGGACAGACGGATACATGGGGCCAAATAACGGTTAATCTTATCTACCAGTTTTGTGGGGGAGGGTTTGATCTACGGACTGAGAGGATAGGGTAATTATCTGAAGAATTAAGGGCTTGGCTAAATCTCAAACTTTAGAGTTGGTTTTAACGAGGACAAAGACAATGATATAGACTAATTGGCCTGCATCATGGACTGAAAGTATTTTCATGACATTGGGTACATACCGCGGACTGAAAAAACGATCTCACTACTCAAGAGTACATTGCATGGAATTAATACTAGTCATTTCGACACGATTCATTGTTACCTCAGCGCTGATAATCATTTCGAAGAAGTTACATGGGGAATGCAGCCAGTGGCATGGGAAGAATATTGTGCGAAGTACTGGTGAAAGAAACTAGTTACCTCCTTCTACATCCTCTACAAAGATTATATTCACTTGAACAAAAAATATCAAGCCCCTAAAAGTCAACATCTGCATACTTCCATTATATGCCCTTTAAAATCTACATTGGTATATACAATTCCCTTTTCCATCATTAATCTTAAAAAAATTAGTCACTCGACACACACTTCAACCCTTCCAGAATACAGAAAACATGTTGCTTAGACCGCTCGCTCAGTCGGTAAAATACATGGCTTGTAACCAAAGTGGACACAGGTTCAATCCCCCAATTGTGATATTATTTCTGTCCGAGGTTTGATGATTTTCATTGAGAGAGGTCATTTTTCACTCCTTAAAAACTCTTGAAGAAATCAGGAAAAATATCTACAGCACATTCAAATCAGTCCCCCTCCTCTCTCTTTCTCTCTCTCTCTCACAGCCAAAATCGCTGAACCCCGTGTCATAGTCAATAACGTTCCGGGCTTCCAACCCGGCAATCAATGCTTTCATTTCTAACTGTTCCAATTTCTTTTTAGGACTGTTTCTGTTTATATCGACAAGATACATTCTGTCTCAAATTCTTAATCAATATTTCGACTTAATCATGTTGGAAAGCAGCCAGTGGTTTGGGAAAGATAATGTGCAAAGTACTGGTATTAAATAAAGCATGGCTACATGCATAGACGGCCGCGATATAACATCTGTTATGTTGAAGTCGGAGTTAAAACACCAAGGAAACACAAATCTTTCTCCTTCAACAAACCCACAATCATCACAACCATCATAATCACTACCAACTCAGCCACCACCATTATCATCATCATCATCATTATCATTATCATGAAGGCAATGACTACATAGCTTCACAACTATAGCTGTGTGCTTAGTTCTCGCAACCTCTAAAATGATTCAAGAAAAACATGTTAGTTCTAGATTCAAGACGGCTCCATTTTTTTCACTTATTCACAGCATTTCCAAAATTGCCACCGTATTTTGAGTCCCGAAATCATTGAACATCAATCTAAAGTATACTTTCCACTTTCCAAGCCTTCGCCCATGTTAATATGACAACAAATGTTTAGATTCTTCCATAATAAAACTCATTAGAGCTGATTCATTACATGTTACTTAAATGATGTGATTTTGCTTTGTATTCTCCTCCAAGGCCGCGCAAAAACAGAACGTGATCATAACTTTGATTTTTGTTACCATGTCACCCCCTCTCTCTTTCCGCCATTTTATTTAGGCCGCTCGCTCGGTCAATAAAATACATGGCTTGTAACCAAAGTGGAAACAGGTTCAATCCCCCAAGTGTGCCATTTCTGTCCCAGGTTTGATGATGTTCATCGCAACAGAATTCATTTTTCACCAAACGCTTGTCATTATTTCGACGATATTGATGGCAGAAAGCAGCCAGTGGATAGGGTAGACTGTTGTGCGTAGTACTGGTTAATAAACTCCAAGAAAGCATAGACAGGGCACTGGCAGCGCGATATATCTGATATATGGTTAAACAGCCGTAAAACAACACTCTAAAAGAAAAATATCTCTCCATCATTACAATAAACATCGTCATCATCAAAACAATTATTAAATAGCTTCTCAACTTCTCTTCATTCAAACAGCTTTGCTCTATATCATTTTCTTCACTCCTTAAGAACTCTTCAAGAAATCAGGGAAAAAATCTTTGTTCAACATTCAAATCAGTTCCCCCCTCTTTCTCTCTCTCTCTCCCTCCCCACCACAACCAAAATCGCTGAACCTAGTGTCACAGTCAATAACGTTCCGGGCTACCAACCTGGGAATCGATAGTTCCATTTCAAACTGTTCCAATTTCTTTTTGGAATTATTTATGTTCATATCGACAAGATTCATTCTGTCTCGAAATCTTAATCAAGATTTCGACTTATTCATGTTGGAAAGCAGCCAGTGGTTTGGGAAAGATAATGTGCAAAGTACTGGTATTAAATAAAACATGCCTATATGCAATGACGGTCGCCATATAAATTCAATTATGTTGATGTCGGAGTAGAAACACCAAGAAAACACAAATTTATCTCCCACAAGTCCACAATCAGAACAACCATCATCATCAAAACCAACTCAGCCACCAGTACCAACATCATTATCATCATCATGAAAGCAATGACTACATAGCTTCACAACTCTATAGCTATGTGCTTAGTTCTCGAAATCTCTAACAGAATTCGGGAAAAACATGTTACTTCTAGATTCAAGACAATTCCATTTCTTTGAATTACTCACAGGATTTCCAAAATTGCCACCGTATTTTGAGTCCCAAAATCATTGAACATCAATCTAAGGTACACTTTCCACTTCCCAAGCCTTCGCCCATGTTAATATGACAAGAAATGATTAGATTCTTCCATAATAAAACTCTTTAGACACGATTTATTACATGTGACACAAATGATGTAATTTTGCTCTGTATTCTCCTCCAAAGCCGCGCATAAACAGTTCGTGATCATAACTTTGATTTTTGTTACCATGTTATTCTAATCTCTCGCTCTCTCTCTCCCTCTCTCTCTCTCTCTCTTCCCAACATAACCAAAATCGCTGAACCTAGTGTCACAGTCAATAACGTTCCTGGCTTCTAACCCGGGAATCGATGGTTCCATTTCAAACTGTTCCAATTTCCTTTTAGGATTAGTTATGTTCATGTCGACAAGATTCATTCTGTCTCGAAATCTTAATCAAGATTTCGACTGATTCATGTTGGAATGCAGCAAGTGGTTTGGGAAAGATAATGTGCAAAGTACTGGTATTAATAAAGCATGGATGCATGCAATGACGGCCGTTATATCAATTCAATTATGTTGACGTCGGAGTTAAAACACTATAGAAACACAAATTTATCTCCAACAAATCCACAAACAGCACAACGATCATCATCACAACCAACTCAGCCACCACTGCCACCATTATAATCATCATCATCATCATCTTCATTATCATGAAAGCAATGACTACATAGCTTCACAACTCTATTGCTTTGTGCTTAGTCCTCGAAACCTCTAAAAGAATTCAGGAAAAGCAAGTTAGTTCTAGATTCAAGACAATTCCATTTCTTTGACTTATTCACAGGATTTCCAAAATTGCCACCGTATTTTGGGTCCCAAAATCATTGAACATCAATCTAAGGTACACTTTCCACTTTCCAAGCCTTCGCCCATATTAATATGACAACAAATGATTTGATTCTTCCATAATAAAACTTTTTAGACACGATTTATTACATGTTACACAAATGTTGTATATTTGCTTTGTATTCTCCTCCAAAGCCGCGCAGAAATAGTTCGTAATCATGACTTTGATTTTTGTTACCATGTTATTCTCCTCTCTCGTTCGCTCTCTCTCTCTCTCACATACAGACACATACGAACAGCCAATATCGCTAAACCCAGTGTCTCACAATCAACAACGTTTCGAGCTTCCAGCCCGGGAATCGATGGTTCCATTTCAAACTGTTCCAATTTCTTTTTAGGATTCTTTATGTTCATGTCGACAAGATTCATTTTGCCTCGAATTCTTAATCAATATTTCGACTTATTCCTGTTGGAAGGCAGCCAGTCGTTTGGGAAATATAATGCGAAAAGTACTGGTATTAAATAAAGCATGGCTACATGCTTGGACGGCTGCGATATAACTTCAATTATGTTGAAGTCGGAGTTAAAACACCAACGAGACACAAATCTCCTTCAACAAATCCACAATCAGCACAACCATTAAAATCACTACCATCTTAGCCATCATCATCATCATCATCATCGTGATCATCATCATCATCATTATCATAAAAGCAATGACTACATAGCTTCAGAACTCTAAAGCTTTGTGCTTAGTTCTCGAAACCTCTAAAAGTATTCAGGAAAAACATATTAGGTCTAGATTCAAGACAATTCCTTTTCTTTGACTTATTCACAGCATTTCCAAAATTGCCACCGTATTTTGAGTCCCGAAATTATTGAACATCAATCTAAAGTATACTTTCCCCTTTCCAAGTCTTCGTCCATGTTTATATGTCTAGATTCTTCCATAATAAAACTCTTTACAGATGATTCATTACATGTGCCTCAAATGATGTAATTTTGCTTTGTATTCTCCTTCAAGGCCGCCCAAAATCAGTACCTTGATTTTTCTTAGCATGTTTCTCTCTCTCTCTCTCTCTCTCTTTTAGCCAAAATCGCTGAACACAGTGTCACAGTCAACATCATTTTGTTTCGAATTCTTAATATATCGACTTATTCATGTTGAAACGCAGCCAGTGGTTTGGGAAAGATAATGTGCAAAGTCCTGGTATTAGGTGCTATGGCCGCCGCAATATAATTGAAATAAGGTTGAGGGCGGCGTTAAAACACGTAACCAACAAAGAAATCGCTCTCCACTACCACATTTTCCCCCATCATCATTATTATCACCTAGTCATTAACATCATCATCATTATTATCATCATCATCATCTAATCAGTGACTAAATACCTTCACAACTCTTTATTTAGCCAGTCATCATACACAGATATTTGTTCTCTTCTCTAAAACAAATTTAAAAAATCTATATTCGAATTACTTCCATTCTTCCATTGATCTGAAGCTCTTCCACAACATTTGCTGAATTGACATCTAATTTTAAGGTTTGTCTCTTTCCTGAAATCATTAGATAGCAATCCAAAATAAACTTTATAATGTCTAGCGGTTATAAACATCAACTTCCTCGATTGTCGTGAAACCCATTGAACTCATACAAGAAATGATTAGATTCTCACTTATAAATTACACTGAGCACGGCAAATAAAATATGGTCCAATTAATATGATTGTCTTTGGAAGGATATCATAGAGTAGAGAAAAGGCGGAAAGAAACCAGCTTTTCCTCCTTTTTCAACAATGTCTTCAAAAGTGTTTCTACCTGACGTCGTGAAAACATGGATCGTAGACATAACTGTCATTTATGTTGACAATGAAAAATCTGTCTTAGAAGAAATTTATTCTTTTTCAGCTGCTATCTTAACCCTTTTGACCTTTATTGTATTAAACGATTAAACTTTCACTCAGTAGAACAATGCCAAGCTCGGTAGCCGGTAGTTCAGTCGGCAATCTACAGAATATGAGACCAAGGGCGTCGCGGATTCTGATCCCCAGCTCACAAACTTTCTTTCCGAGGTTTGATAATACTCGTTGCGATGTGTTGCATTCCTCTCTCTCACTGTTAGTCATTGTTTCGACGATGGTTATGTGGGAAAAAGGCCAATGACTACAATATTGAGTACTGGTTTAAGAAACTCCAGAAAGTATGGGTAGATGCAATGGTCATAGTGATAAAATTCAAATAATGTTGAAAACGGTGGGAAACACCAATCAAACATTCTTATATTGCAATACAGCCACGGTCCTGAATCACTAACCTTAGCCTGTGAATCTTTGAAAGAATTATACGAAGTGTAGTTACTGTATAACAATTATAAATGTGTGTATTTATGCAATATCATTTTTCATTAAGAGACGTTGTTCTGAATCATATTATGTGTACCCTGGTTTATTCAGCATATTAAAGGTTAATAATTTAAGTTGGTATAGGATTGAAAGTGATTGTATATTTTTATACGCAGGTCGATTTTGTAATTCTGTATGATCATACCAGTACCTTTCATGTGTGCTAATTAAAACAGTACCATTTAATAATACAAGATCTAAGGCAGAATAATAATTAAACTTTTATTGACCTACATGTATTTCCAAACAGTAAACATGTAAACTTACGGTCTGAGGGTACATCAAAAGAAGGATAAATCAAACAGGCAGAGGATATTAAGACCTGAAGAAGGCTAAATTAATGGTAGGGTGAGTACATTTTTGGAAGAAAAGTGTAAACCTTGTGGACTAAGATTGCAGGCTTATGAACTAGAAGAAAACAACATAAAAATCACAGCTGTAATATCTCGTGAACCCGAAAAGAGAGACAGGCACAGACAAAGAGAAGGAGTGGCAGACAGCCTGACAGAGAGGGAGGGAGAGAGACAAAGAGACAAGGAGAGAGAAACAGAGAGATGATACAAATAGAGGCAGACAGACAGAAAACTAGAGAAATAAAGACAAAAGAGAGAGAATATAAAAGGCAGAGAGATAAGCAGAGACAGAGAGAGAAAAAGGACTAGAGTGAGACAAGAGAGAGGGGACAGAAAGAAAGAGAAAAGATAAAGGGAAAAATAGAGTGAATAGAAAAAGATAAAGAGAGAGAGAGAGTGAAAAATAGACAGAGAGGGTGGGATAAAGACAGAGAGACAGAGAGAGAGAGAAAAGAATTGAGTGAGAGAAACAGAGACAGAGACATGAAAGAGAGAGAAAGAGGAAGAGACAGAATGGGGATGACAGAAAAAGGAAGAGACTGGGACAGAGAGGGAGAGAAAGAGAGAAATTGGACAAGCACAAAGAGAAAGACAATGAGAGAAAGAGAAAAAAGAGAAAGAGAGAGAGAGGGAGAGATAGAGGGGAGACAGACAGAGAGAGAGAGAGAGAGAGACAGACAGACAGACAGAGGTGAGAGAGAGAGCCAAGGAAAGAGAAAGGAAGAGGCAAAGAAGGATAGATTAGCCGACTCATACACTAACGTTACCACCTAACGTTCTTGGGTCAAAACTTATGGTTAAAGAACAGAAAGGACACAAATGCAACGGTAGAACAGTCATACTTGCGAGTGAGGGGACACGTCACGTCTCAAGACACTTAACGGAGAGACTAATGGACTGAAGGAATTAAATGAGAGTAAGAAAGGAGCACACGGGCCTGTTGGTATATTGCAAGAACTGATTATTTATTCCATAAACCAAGGCTGACAACTCTCTGATTGACGGAAACGTTCACGAAGTGGAGGAAACAAAGTACACATGCTTATCGACTGGAGCTGAAAGAAAGAGTAACGGCACATTTGTAAATACTGAAGGTACATCTATCAAACTGATGGTAAATATAACGCCCTGTGGATAGAAGCACACCTTGGGTTTTGAAGTAAGATTTCCAGGGTCTGTGCGTACATCAAACTAAGGGTGCAGTCTCAAAATCTGAGCGTACCGAAAGGGACTGGCGAAACATCTCACCGACCGGCGGCACAATCTGACGTAATGCGAGTAAAATCTTTGAAGGTACACAGTTTCAGGACCTGAGGATACATCCAGCTGCCTAAGGGTACGATCTCAATTCCTAAGAGAACATGAAACGGACTGTGGGAATATCACATGGAATGAAGGCACATCTTCCAAACTGTGATTACATCAAGTCAGCAGGGGCTACAGTCTAAAGGAAAATTGGAAAATCTTAAGTCAGAACAGTTTTAAGGGTATATCCGAGTGGCTGAGGCGCATCTCTTACGGAAAACTGGTAAATGTAAAGGGACTGAGAAGTATAGACAAACTGTGTGAAGGATAGTATTCGAGTAAGGTCAGTGGTTCAGGGTCTGAGGGTATATTCAGCTGACTACAGGTAAGATTTAAAAGCCTAAAAGACATAAAAAAGACTGACAGAACATTCCACCGACAGAAGATACAATCTGAAGAACGTTGTGTAACGGCCTGATAGTTGATTTTAGGGGCGATGGGTATGAAATTGCCGACTTCGGGTGCAGACTCAAGGAAGACGGGCGACCCCATAAAGGTAGAAAAACAGTTTCAGGGCCTCACAGAAATTACCAGCCATAAAAGTAAATCAAAAGAAAAGAAGAAACATTTCTCCAACCGAAGGTACATCTCATAGACTAAATGTTCATCGAACAGACTGACAGTAAGAGCTGATGTCATTTAGAAAAATTCGTAGAAACCAGTTTCTGGACCTCCATTTCCATTTGACGGACCAAAGGTACATCTTACGCACAGACGGATACATGGGGCCAAATAACGGTTAATAGTATCTAGCAGTTTTGTGGGGGAGGGGTTGATCTACGGACTGAGAGGATAGGGTAATTATCTGAAGAAGTAAGGGCTTTTCTAAATCTCAAGCGTTAGTTTACTCATTTCACGAGTTAAGGGTACGGTACATCTCATGGACAGGGGGTACTTACTGGCCAAGAGTTGGTTTTAACGAGGACAAAGACAATGATATAGACTAATTGGCCTGCATCATGGACTGAAAGTATTTTCATGACATTGGGTATATACTGCGGACTGAAAAAACGATCTCACTACTCAAGAGTACATTGCATGGAATTAATACTAGTCATTTCGACACGATTCATTGTTACCTCAGCGCTGATAATCATTTCGAAGAAGTTACATGGGGAATGCAGCCAGTGGCATGGGAAGAATATTGTGCGAAGTACTGGTGAAAGAAACTAGTTATCTCCTTCTACATCCTTTACAAAGATTTAAATTCAATTGAACAAAAAACATCAAGCCCCTAAAAATCAACGTCTGCATACTTCCATTATATGCCCTTTAAAATCTACATTGGTATAAACAATTAACTTTTCCATCATTAATCTTAAAAAAAAATTACAATTACTCGACACACACTTCAACCCTTCCAGAATACAGAAAACATGTTGCTTTCTCCGCTCGCTCAGTCGGTAAAATACATGGCTTGTAACCAAAGTGGACACAGGTTCAATCCCCCAATTGTGATATGTCTGTCCGAGGTTTGATGATTTTCATTGAGAGAGGTCATTTTTCACTCCTTAAAAACTCTTGAAGAAATCAGGAAAGATATCTAGAGCACATTCAAATCAGTTCCCTCTCTCTCTCTCTCTCCCTCTCTCTCTCACAGCCAAAATCGCTGAACCCAGTGTTACAATCAAGAACGTTCCGGGTTTCCAACCCGGGAATCAATGGTTTCATTTCAAACTGTTCCAATTTCTTTTTAGGACTGTTTCTGTTTATATCGACAAGATACATTCTGTCTCAAATTTTTAATCAATATTGGAAAGCAGCCAGTGGTTTGGGAAAGATAATGTGCAAAGTACTGGTGTTAAATAAAGCATGGCTACATGCATAGACGGCCGCGATATAACTTCTATTATGTTGAAGTCGGAGTTAAAACACCAAGGAAACACAAATCTTTCTCCGTCAACAAATCCACAATCAGCACAACCATCATAATCACTACCAACTCAGCCACCACCATTATCATCATCATCATCATTATCACTGAAGGCAATGACTACATAGCTTCACAACTCTATTACTTTGTGCTTAGTTCTCGCAACCTCTAAAATGATTCAGGAAAAACATGTTACTTCTAGATTCAAGACAGTTCCATTTCTTTGACTTATTCACAGCATTTCCAAAATTGCCACCGTATTTTGAGCCCCGAAATCATTGAACATCAATCTAAAGTATATTTTCCACTTTCCAAGTCTTCGCCCATATTAATATGACAATAAATATTTTGATTATTCCATAATAGAACTCACTAGAGATGATTCATTACATGTGACTCAAATGATGTGAGTTTCCTTTGTATTCTCCTCCAAGGCCCCGGAAAAACAGAACGTGATCATAACTTTGATTTTTGTTACCATGTTACCCCCTCTCTTTCCGCCATTTTATTTAGACCGCTCGTTCAGTCGGTAACATACATGGCTTGTAACCAAAGTGGAAACAGGTTCAATCCCCCAAGTGTGCCATTTCTGTCCCAGGTTTGATGATAGTCATCGCAACACAGAATTCATTTTTCACTCAACGCTTGTCATTATTTCGACGATATTGATGGCAGAAAGCAGCCGGTGGATAGTATAGACTGTTGTGGGTAGTACTGGTTAATAAACTCCAAGAAAGCATAGACAGGGCACTGGCACCGCGATATACCTGACATATGGTTAAACAGCCGTAAAACAACACACTAACAGAAAAATATCTCTCCATCATTACAATAAACATCGTCATCATCAAAACAATTATTAAATAGCTTCTCAACTTCTCTTCATTCAAACAGCTTTGCTCTATATCATTTTCTTCACTCCTTAAGAACTCTTCAAGAAATTAGGGGAAAAATCTTTGTTCCACATTAAATTAGCCCCCCCCCTCTCTCTCTCTCTCTCCCTCCCTCCCCACCACAACCAAAGTCAATGTACCTAATGTCACAGTCAATAACGTTCCGGGCTTCCAACCTGGGAATCGATAGTTCCATTTCAAACTGTTCCAATTTCTTTTTAGGATTGTTTATGTTCATATCGACAAGATTCATTCTGTCTGGAAATCTTAATCAAGATTTCGACTTATTCATGTTGGAAACCAGCCAGTGGTTTGGGAAAGATAATGGCCAAAGTACTGGTATTAAATAAAACATGGTTATATGCAATGACGGTCGTCATATAAATTCAATTATGTTGAAGTCGGAGTAGAAACACCAAGGAAACACAAATTTATCTCCAACAAATCCACAATCAGCACAACCATCATCATCAAAACCAACTCAGCCATCAGTATCAAAATCATTATCATTACCATTATCATGGAAGCAATGACTACATAGCTTCACAACTCTATAGCTTTGTGCTTAGTTCTCGAAACCTCTAAAAGAATTCGGGAAAGACATGTTAGTTCTAGATTCAAGACAATTTCATTTCTTTGACTTACTCACAGGATTTCCGAAATTGCCACCGTATTTTGAGTCCCAAAATCATTGAACATCAATCTAACGTACACTTTCCACTTTCCAAGCCTTCGCCCATGTTAATATGACAACAAATGATTAGATTCTTCCATAATAAAACTCTTTAGACACGATTTATTACATGTGATTCAAATGATGTAATTTTCCTTTCTATTCTCCTCCAAAGCCGCGCATCAACAGTTCGTGATCAAAACTGATTTTTGTTACCATGTTATTCTCCTCTCTCGCTCTCTCTATCTCACATACAGACACATACGAACAGCCAATATCGCTAAACCCAGTGTCTCACAATCAACAACGTTTCGAGCTTCCAGCCCGGGAATCGATGGTTCCATTTCAAACTGTTCCAATTTATTTTTAGGATTCTTTATATTCATGTCGACAAGATTCATTTTGCCTCGAATTCTTAATCAATATTTCGACTTATTCATGTTGGAAGGCAGCCAGTCGTTTGGGAAATATAATGTGAAAAGTACTGGTATTAAATAAAGCATGGCCGGCTGCGATATAACTTCAATTATGTTGAAGTCGGAGTTAAAACACCAAGGAGACACAAATCTCCATCAACAAATCCACAATCAGCACAACGATTATAATCACTACCAACTCAGCCATCATCGTGATCATCATCATCATCATCGTGATCATCATCATCATCATGAAAGCAATGACTACATAGCTTCACAATAGTACAGCTTTGGGCTTAGTTCTCGAAACCTCTAAAAGAATTCAGGAAAAACATATTACTTCTAGATTCAAGACAATTCCATTTCTTTGACTTATTCACAGCATTTCCAAAATTGCCACCGTATTTTGAGTCCCGAAATCATTAACCATCAATCTAAAGTACATTTCACTTTCCAAGCCTTCGTCCATGTTTATATGTTTAGATGCTTCCATAATAAAACTCTTTATAGATGATTCATTACATGTGCCTCAAATGATGTAATTTTGCTTTGTATTCTCCTTCAAGGCCGCCCAAAACCAGTTCGTGATCATACCTTGATTTTTTGTTAGCATGTTACTATTTCTCTCTCTCTCTCTCTCTCTCTCTGTGTTTGTGTGTGTGTGTGTGTATATATATATATATATATATATATATATATATATCTTAGCCAAAATCGCTGAACACAGTGTCACAGTCAACGTTATTTTGTTTCGAATTATTAATATATCGACTTATTCATGTTGGAAACCAGCCAGTGGTTTGGGAAAGATAATGTGCAAAGTACTGGTATTAGGTGCTCTGGCCGCCGCAATATAATTGAAATAAGATTGAGGGCGGCGTTAAAACACCCAACCAACAAAGAAATCTCTCTCCACTACCACATTTTTCCCCATCATCAGCATAATCATCATTATCACCTAGTCATTAACATCATCATCATTATCATCATCATCTAATCAGTGACTAAATACCTTCACAACTCTTTATTCAGCCAGTCATTATACACAGATATTTGTTCTCTTCTCTAAAACAAATTTAAAAAATCTATATTCGAATTACTTCCATTCTTCCATTGATTTGAAACTCTTCCACAACATTTGCTGAATTGACATCTAATTTTAAGGTTTGTCTCTTTCCTGAAATCATTAAATAGCAATCCAAAATAAACTTTATAATTCCTATGTCTATCAGTTATAAACCTCAACTTCCTCGATTGTCCTGAAACCCATTAAACTCATACAAGAAATGATTAGATTCTCACTTATAAATTACACTGAGCACGGCAAATAAAATATGGTCCAATTAATATGATTGTCTTTGTAAGGATATCATAGAGCCAGCTTTTCCTCCTTTTTCAACAATGTCTTCAAAAGTGTTTCTACCTGACGTCGTGAAAACATGGATCGTAGACATAACTTTCATTTATGCTGACAATGAAAAATCTGTCTCAAAAGAAATTTATCCATTTTCAGCTGCTACCTTAACCCTTTTGACCTTTACTATATTAAACGATTAAACTTTCACTCAGTAGAACAATGCCAAGGTCGGTAGCCGGTAGTTCAGTCGGCAATCTACAGAATATGAGACCAAGGGCGTCGCGGATTCTGATCCCCAGCTCGCAAAATTTCTTTCCGAGGTTTGATAATAGTCATTGCGATGTGTTGTATTCCTCTCTCTCACTGTAAGTCATTGTTTCGACGATGGTTATGTGGGAAAAAAGCCAATGACTACAATACTGAGTACTGGTTTAAGTAACCCCATAAAGTATGGGTAGATGCAATGGTCATAGTGATAAAACTCACATAATGTTGAAAACGGTGGGAAACACCATGCAAACATTCTATATTGCAATACAGCCATGGTCCTGAATCACTAACCTGAGCCTGTGAATCTTTGAAAAAATTATACGAAGTGTAGTTACTGTATAACAATCATTAATGTGTGTGTTTATGCAATATCATTTTTCATTAAGAGACGTTGTTCTGAATCATATTATGTGTACCCTGGTTTATTCAGCATATTAAAGGTTAATAACTTAAGTTGGTACAGGATTGAAAGTGATTGTGTATTTTAATGCGCAGGGCGATTTTGTATTCTGTATGATCATACCAGTACGTTTCGTGTGTGCCAATTAAAACAGTACCATTTAATAATACAAGATCTAAGGCAGAATAATAATTAAACTTTTATTGACCTACATGTATTTCCAAACAGTAAACATGTAAACTTACGGTCTGAGGGTACATCAAAAGAGGGATAAATCACATAGGCAGAGGATATTGAGACCTGAAGAAGGCTAAATTAATGGTAGGGTGAGTACATTTTTGGAAGAAAAGGGTAAACCTTGTGGACTAAGATTGCAGGCTTATGAACTAGAATAAAACAACATAAAGACCATAGCTGCAATATCTCGTGAACCAGAAAAGAGAGACACAGACAGAGAGAAAGAGTGACCGACGGCCTGACAGAGAGGGAGGGAGAGAGACAAACAAAGAGACAAGGAGAGATAGACAGAGATAGACATAAAGAGAGAAAGAGAGAGATGATAGAAAGAGACAGGCAGACAGACAGAAAACTAGAGAAAGAGAGAAGGACAAAAAGCGAGAGAATACAAAAGGCAGAGAGATAAGCAGAGACAGAGAGAGAAAGAGGATTAACGTGAGACAAGACAGGGGGGAAAGAAAGAGAAAAAATAAAGGAAAAAATAGAGAAGGAATAGGAAAACATAAAGAGAGAGAGAGTGAAAGAGAGACAGAGATGGTGGGATAAAGACAGAGACAGAGAGAGAGGAAAGAATTGAGTGGAAGAGAGAAACAGAGACAGAGACATGAAGAAAGAGGAAGAGAGAGATCGAGGAAGACAGAAAAAGGCAGAGACAGGGTCAGACAGGGAGAGAAAGAAATTAGACAAGCACAAAGAGAAAGACAATGAGAGAAAGAGACAAACGAGAAAGACAGAGACGGAGAAAGAGAGAGAGAGAGGGAGAGATAGAGGGGAGACAGACAGAGAGAGAGAGAAAGACAGACAGACAGAGAGAGAGAGAGGTGAGAGAGAGAGAGAGCCAAGGAAAGAGAAAGGAAGAGGCAAAGAAGGATAGATTAGCCGACTCATAGACTAACGTTACCACCTAACGTTCTTGGGTCAAAACTTATGGTTAAAGAACAGAAAGGACACAAATGCAACGGTAGAACAGTCATACTTGCGAGTGAGGGCACACGTCACGTTTCAAGACACTTAACGGAGAGACTAATGGACTGAAGGAATTAAATGAGAGTAAGAAAGGAGCACACGGGCCTGTTGGTATATTGCAAGAACTGATTATTTATTCCATAAACCAAGGTTGCCAACTCTCTGATTGAGGGAAACGTTCACGAAGTGGAGGAAACAAAGTACACATGCTTATCGACTGGAGCTGAAAGAAAGAGTAACGGCACACTTGTAAATACTGAAGGTACATCTATCAAACTGATGGTAAATATAACGCCCTGTGGATTGAAGCACACCGTGGGGGCTGAAGTAAGATTTCCAGGGTCTGTGCGTACATCAAACTAAGGGTGCAGTCTCAAAATCCGAGGGTACCGAAAGGGACTGGCGGAACATCTCACCGACCGATGGCACAATCTGACGTAATGCGAGTAAAATCTTTGAAGGTACACAGTTTCAGGGCCTGAGGATACATCTAGCTGCCTAAGGGTACGATCTCAATTCCTAAGAGAACATGAAACGGACTGTGGGAATATCACATGGAATGAAGGCACATCTTCCAAACTGTGATTACATCAAGTCAGCAGGGGCTACAGTCTAGAGGAAAATTGGAAAATCTTAAGTCAGAACAGTTTTAAGGGTATATCCGAGTGGCTGAGGCGCATCTCTTACGGAAAACTGGTAAATGTAAAGGGACTGACAAATATAGGCAAACTGTGTGAAGGATAGTATTCGAGGAAGGTCAGTGATTCAGGGTCTGAGGGTATATTCAACTGATTACAGCTACGATTTAAAAGCCTAAAAGACATAAAAAAAACTGAGATAACATTCCACCGACAGAAGATACAATCTGAAGAACGTTGTGTAACGGCCTGAGAGTTGATTTTAGGGGCGATGGGTATGAAATTGCCGACTTCGGGTGCAGACTCAAGGAAGACGGGCGATCCCATAAAGGTAGAAAAAGTTTCAGGGCCTCACAGAAAGTACCAGCCATGAAAGTTAATCAAAAGAAAAGAAGAAACGTTTCTCCAACTCTCCATCTCATGGACTAAATGTTCATCGAACAGACTGACAGTAAGAGCTAATGTCATTTAGAAAAATTCGAAGTAGAAACCAGTTTCTGGACCTCCATTTACATTTGACGGACCAAGGGTACACCTTACGGACAGACGGATACATGGGGCCAAATACATGTAACGGTTAATCTTATCTAGCAGTTTTGTGGGGGAGGGGTCGATCTACGGACTGACAGGATAGGCTAATTATGTGAAGAAGTAAGGGCTTGGCTAAAACTCAAGGGTTAGTTTACTCATTTCACGAGCTAAGGGTACGGTACATCTCATGGACAGGGGGTACTTACTGGCCAAGAGTTGGTTTTAACGAGGACAAAGACAATGCTATAGACTAATTGACCTGCATCATGGACTGAAAGTATTTTCATGACATTGGGTACATACTGCGGACTGAAAAAACAATCTCACTACTCAAGAGTACATTGCATGGAATTAATACTAGTCATTTTGACACGATTCATTGTTACCTCAGCCAAAATCGCTGAACCCAGTGTCAGAGTCAAGAACGTTCCGGGCTTCCAACCCGGCAATGAATGCTTTCATTTCAAACTGTTCCAATTTCTTTTTAGGACTGTTTCTGTTTATATCGACAAGATACATTCTGTCTCGAATTCTTAATCAATATTTTGACTAAATCATGTTGGAAAGCAGCCAGTGGTTTGGGAAAGATAATGTGCAAAGTACTGGTATTAAAAATAAAGCATGGCTATATGCGTAGACGGCCGCGATATAACTTCTGTTATGTTGAAGTCGAAGTTAAAACACCATGGAAACACACATCTTTCTCCTTCAACAAATCCACAATCAGCACAACCATCATAATCACTACCAACTCAGCCACCACCATTATCATCATCATCATTATCATTATCATGAAGGCAATGGCTACATAGCTTTACAACTATAGCTTTCTGCTTAGTTCTCGCAACCTCTAAAGTGATTCAGGAAAAACATGCTAGATTCGCGACAATTCCGTTTCTTTGATTTATTCACAGCATTTCCAAAATTGCCACCGTATTTTGAGCCCGAAATCATTGAACATCAATCTAAAGTATACTTTCCACTTTCCAAGCCTTCGTCCATGTTAACATGACAACAACTGTATAGATTCTTCCATAATAAAACTGATTACAGATGATTCATTACATGTCACTCAAATGATGTGATTTTGTTTTCTATTCTCCTCCAAGACCGCGCAAAAACAGAACGTGAACATAACTTTCATTTTTGTTACCATGTTACCCCCTCTCTCTTTCCGCCATTTTATTTAGACCGCTCGCTCAGTCGGTAAAATACGTTGCTTGTAACCGAAGTGGAAACAAGTTCAATCCCCCAAGTGTGCCATTTCTGTCCGAGGTTTGATGATAGTCATCGCAACAGAATTCATTTTTCACTCAACGCTTGTCATTATTTCGACGATATTGATGGCAGAAAGCAGCCAGTGGATAGGGTAGACTGTTGTGCGTAGTACTGGTTAATAAACTCCAAGAAAGCATAGACAGGGCACTGGCAGCGCTATATACCTGATATATGGTTAAACAGCCGTAAAACAACACACTAACAGAAAAATATCTCTCCATCATTACAATAACCATCGTCATCATCAAAACAATTATTAAATAGCTTCTCAACTTCTCTTCATTCAAACAGATTTCCTCTATATCATTTTCTTCACTCCTTAACAACTCTTCAAGAAATCAGGGAAAAAATCTTTCTTCCATATTCAAATTAATTCCTCTCTCTCTCTCTCTCTCTCTCCCCCTCCCCACCACAACCAAAATCGCTGAACCTAGTGTCACAGTCAATAACGTTCCGGGCTTCCAACCTGGCAATCGATAGTTCCATTTCAAACTGTTCCAATTTCTTTTTGGAATTGTTTATGTTCATATCGACAAGATTCATTCTGTCTAGAAATCTTAATCAAGATTTCGACTTATTCATGTTGGAAACCAGCCAGTGGTTTGGGAAAGATAATGTGCAAAGTACTGGTATTAAATAAAGCATGGCTGCATCCAATGACGGCCGTTATATAAATTCAATTATGTTGACGTCGGAGTTAAAACACCAAGGAAACACAAATTTATCTCCAACAAATCCACAACCAGCACAACCATCATCATCACAACCAACTCAGCCACCACTACCACCATCATCATCATCTTCATTATCATGAAAGCAATGACTACATAGCTTCACATTTCTATAGCTTTGTGTTTAGTTCTCGAAACCTCTAAAAGAATTCGGGAAAAACATTTTAGTCCCAAATTCAAGACAATTCCATTTCTTTGACTTACTCACAGGATTTCCAAAATTGCCACCGTATTTTCAGTCCCAAAATCATTGAACATCAATCTAAGTTACAATTTCCACTTTCCAAACCTTCGCCCATGTTAATATGACAACAAATGATTAGATTTTTCCATAATAAAACTCTTTAGACACGGTTTATTACATGTGACTCAAATCATGTAATTTTGCTTTGTATTTTCCTCCAAAGCCGCGCATAAACAGTTCGTGATCATAACTTTGATTTTTGTTACCATGTTATTCTCCTCTCTCTCTCTCTCTCTCCCCACCACAACCAAAATCGCTGAACCTAGTCTCATAGTCAATAACGTTCTGGGCTTCCAACCCGGGAATCGATGGTTCCATTTCAAACTGTTCCAATTTCTTTTTAGGATTGTTTATGTTCATCTCGACAACATTTATTCTGTCTCGAAA
Source organism: Tridacna gigas (assembly GCA_945859785.2). Classification (NCBI taxonomy): domain Eukaryota; kingdom Metazoa; phylum Mollusca; class Bivalvia; order Cardiida; family Cardiidae; genus Tridacna; species Tridacna gigas. The sequence continues at coordinate 34,966,431 of OX244040.2, read as the reverse complement.
TCTTAATCAAGATTTCGACCAATTCATGTTGGAAACCAGCCAGTGGTTTGGGAAAGATAATGTGCAAAGTACTGGTATTAAATAAAGCATGGCTGCATCCAATGACGGCCGTTATATAAATTCAATTATGTTGACGTCGGAGTTAAAACACCAAGGAAACACAAATTTATCTCCAACAAATCCACAACCAGCACAACCATCATCATCACAACCAACTCAGCCACCACTACCACCATCATCATCATCTTCATTATCATGAAAGCAATGACTACATAGCTTCACATTTCTATAGCTTTGTGCTTAGTTCTCGAAACCTCTAAAAGAATTCGGGAAAAACATTTTAGTCCCAGATTCAAGACAATTCCATTTCTTTGACTTACTCACAGGATTTCCAAAATTGCCACCGTATTTTCAGTCCCAAAATCATTGAACATCATTCTAAGGTACACTTTCCACTTTCCAAGCCTTCGCCCATGTTAATATGACAACAAATGATTAGATTCTTCCATAATAAAACTCTTTACACACGATTTATTACATGTGACACAAATGATGTAAGTTTGCTTTGTATTCTCCTCCAAAGCCGCGCAAAAACAGTTCGTGATCATAACTTTGATTTTTGTTACCATGTTATTCTCCTCTTTCATTCTCTCTCTCATACAGACACATACGACAGCCAATATCGCTAAACCCAGTGTCTCACAATCAACAACGTTTCGAGCTTCCAGCCCGGGAATCGATGGTTCCAATTCAAACTGTTCCAATTTCTTTTTAGGATTCTTTATGTTCATGTCGACAAGATTCATTTTACCTCGAATTCTTAATCAATATTTCGACTTATTCATCTTGGAAGGCAGCCAGTCGTTTGGGAAATATAATGTGAAAAGGACTGGTATTAAATAAAGCATCGCTACATGCATGGACGGCTGCGATATAACTTCAATTATGTTGAAGTCGGAGTTAAAACACCAAGGAGACACAAATCTCCATCAACAAATCCACAATCAGCACAACCATTATAATCACTACCAATTCAGCCATCATCATCATCATCGTGATCATCATCATCATCATTATCATAAAAGCAATGACAATATAGCTTCACAACTCTATAGCTTTGTGCTTAGTTCTCCAAACCTCTAAAAGAATTCAGGAAAAACATATTACTTCTAGATTCAAGACAATTCCATTTCTTTGACTTATTCACAGCATTTCCAAAATTGCCACCGTATTTTGAGTCCCGAAATTATTGACCATCAATCTAAGTATATTTTCCACTTTCCAAGCCTTTATCCATGTTTATATGTTTAGATTCTTTCATAATAAAACTCTTTATAGATGATTCATTACATGTGCTTCAAATGATGTAATTTTCCTTTGTATTCTCTTTCAAGGCCGCCCAAAACCAGATCGTGATCATACCTTGATTTTTGTTAGTACTATCTCTCTCTCTCTCTCTCTCTCTCTCTCTCTCTATATATATATATATATATATATATATATATATTTTTTTTTTTTTTTTAGCCAAAATCGCTGAACACAGTGTCACAGTCAACATCATTTTGTTTCGAATTCTTAATATATCGACTTATTCATATTGGACTGCAGCCAGTGGTTTGGGAAAGATAATGTGCATAGTACTGGTATTAGGTGCTCTGGCCGCCGCAATATAGTTGAAATAAGGTTGAGGGCGGCGTTAAAACACCAAACCAACAAAGAAATCTCTCTCCACTACCACATTTTACCCCTTCATCAGCATAATCATCATTATCACCTAGTCATTAACATCATCATCATTATCATCATCATCATCATCTAATCAGTGACTAAATACCTTCACAACTCTTTATTCAGCCAGTCATTATACACAGATATTTGTTCTCTTCTCTCAAACAAATTTAAAAAAATCTATATTCGAATTACTTCCATTCTTCCATTGATCTGAAACTCTTCCACAACATTTGCTGAATTGACATCTAATTTTGAGGTTTGTCTCTTTCCTGAAATCATTAAATAGCAATCCAAAATAAGCTTTACAATTCCTATGTATACCGGTTATAAACCTCAACTTCCTCGATTGTCCTGAAACCCATTGAACTCATACAAGAAATGATTAGATTCCCACTTATAAATTACACAAATAAAATATGGTCCAATTAATATGATTGTCTTTGGAAGGATATCATAGAGTAGAGAAAAGGCGGAAAGAAACCAGCTTTTCCTCCTTTTTCAACAATGTCTTCAAAAGTGTTTCTACCTGACGTCGTGAAAACATGGATCGTAGACATAACTGTCATTTATGTTGACAATAAAAAATCTGTCTTAAAAGAAATTTATCCTTTTTCAGCTGCTACCTTAACCCTTTTGACCTTTACAGTATTAAACGATTAAACTTTCACTCAGTAGAACAATGCCAAGGTCGGTAGCCGGTAGTTCAGTCGGCAATCTACAGAATATGAGACCAAGGGCGTCGCGGATTCTGATCCCCAGCTCGCAAAATTTCTTTCCGAGGTTTCATAATAGTCATTGCGATGTGTTGTATTCCTCTCTCTCACTGTTAGTCATTGTTTCGACGATGGTTATGTGGAAAAAAGCCAATGACTACAATATTGAGTACTGGTTTAAGAAACTCCAGAAAGTATGGGTAGATGCAATGGTCATAGTGATAAAACTCACATAATGTTGAAAACGGTGGGAAACACCTTGCAAACATTCTATACTGCAATAGAGCCACGGTCCTGAATCACTAACCTGAGCCTGTGAATCTTTGAAAAAATTATACGAAGTGTAGTTACTGTATAACAATTATAAATGTGTGTGTTTATGCAATATCATTTTTCATTAAGAGACGTTGTTCTGAATCATATTATGTGTACCCTGGTTTATTCAGCATATTAAAGGTTAATAACTTAAGTTGCCACAGGATTGAAAGTGATTGTGTATTTCAATACGCAGGGCGATTTTGTAATTCTGTATGATCATACCAGTACCTTTCATGTGTGCCAATTAAAACAGTACCATTTAATAATACAAGATCTAAGGCAGATTAATAATTAAACTTTTATTGACCTACATATATTTCGAAACAATAAACATGTAAACATACGGTCTGAGGGTACATCAAAAGAAGGATAAATCACACAGGCAGAGGATATTAAGACCCGAAAAAGGCTAAATTAATGGTAGGGTGAGTACATTTTTGGAAGAAAAGGGTAGACCTTGTGGACTAAGATTGCAAGCTTATGAACTAGAAGAAAACAACATAAAGACCACAGCTGCAATATCTCGTGAACCAGAAAAGAGAGGAAGACACAGAGAGAAAGAGTGACAGACAGCTTGACAGAGAGACAAAGAAAGAGGCAAAGAGAGAGAGACAGAGATGGACAGAGAGAGAAAAAGAGAGATGATAGAAATAGACAGGCAGACAGACAGAAAACTAGAGAAAGAGAGAAAGACAAGAGAGAGAATGGAAAAGGCAGAGAGATAAGCAGTGAGAGAGAGAAAGAGGATTAAAGTGAGACAAAAGAGAGAGGACAGAAAGAAAGAGAAAAGATAAAGGGAAAAATAGAGAGGGAATAGAAAAAGACAAAGAGAGAGAGAGTGAAAGAGAGAAAGAGAGGGTGGGAAAAAGACAGAGAGAAAGAGAGAGAGAAAAGAACTGAGTCAGAGAGCAAGAGACAGACATGAAGAAAGAGATAGAAAGAGGAAAAGGGAGAATGAGGAAGACAGAAAAAGGCAGAGACAGGGACAGAGAGGGAGAGAAAGAGATAAATTAGAGAAGCACAGAGAAAGACAATTAAGAAAGAGACAAAAGAAATAGAGAGGGGGGAAAGAGAGAGAGAGGGAGAGATAGAGGGGACAGAGACTGACAGACAGAGAGAGAGTGTCAGAGAGAGAGAGAGCCTAGGAAAGAGAAAGGAAGAGGCAGAGAAGGATAGATTAGCCGACTCATAGACTAACGTTACCACCTAACGGTCTTGGGTCAAAACTTATGGTTAAAGAACAGAAAGGACACAAATGCAACGGTAGAACAGTCATACTTGCGAGTGAGGGCACACGTCATGTCTCAAGACACTTAACAGAGAGACTAATGGACTGAAGGAATTAAATGAGAGTAAGAAAGGAGCACACGGGCCTGTTGGTATATTGCAAGAACTGATTATTTATTCCATAAACCAAGGTTGACAACTCTGATTGCGGGAAACGTTCACGAAGTGGAGGAAACAAAGTACACATGCTTATCGACTGGAGCTGAAAGAAAGAGTAAGGGCACACTTGTAAATACTGAAGGTACATCTATCAAACTGATGGTAAATATAACGCCCTGTGGATAGAAGCACACCGTGGGGGTTGAAGTAAGATTTCCAGGGTCTGTGCGTACATCAAACTAAGGGTGCAGTCTCAAAATCTGAGGGTACCGAAAGGGACTGGCGGAACATCTCACCGACCGATGGCACAATCTGACGGAATGGGAGAAAAATCTTTGAAAGGACACAGTTTTAGGGCCTGAGGATACATCCAGCTGCCTAAGGGTACGATCTCAATTCCTAAGAGAACATGAAACGGACTGTGGGAATATCACATGGAATGAAGGCACATCTTCCAAACTGTCATTTCATCAAGTCAGCAGGGGCTACAGTATAAAGGAAAAGTGGAAAATCTTAAGTCAGAACAGTTTTAAGGGTATATCCGAGTGGCTGAGGCGCATCTCTTACGGAAAACTGGTAAGTGTAAAGGGACTGACAAGTATAGGCAAACTGTGTGAAGGATAGTATTCGAGTAAGGTCAGTGGTTCAGGGTCTTAGGGTATATTCAACTGACTACATCTACGATTTAAAAGCCTAAAAGACATAAAAAAGACTGAGAGAACATTCCACCGACAGAAGATACAATCTGAAGAACGTTGTGTAACGGTCTGAGAGTTGATTTTAGGGGTGATGGGTATGAAATTGCCGACTTCGGGTGCAGACTCAAGGAAGACAGGCGATCCCATAAAGGTAGAAAAACAGTTTCTGGGCCTCACAGAAATTACCAGCCATAAAAGTAAATCAAAAGAAAAGAAGAAATATTTCTCCAACCGAAGATACATCTCATGGACTAAATGTTCATCGAACCGACTGGCGGTAAGAGCTAATGTCATTTAGAAAAAATCGAAGTAGAAACCAGTTTCTGGACCTCCATTTACATTTGACGGACCAAGGGTACATCTTACGGACAGACGGATACATGGGGCCAAATAACGGTTAATCTTATCTAGCAGTTTTGTGGGGGAGTGGTTGATCTACGGACTGCGAGGAAAGGGTAATTATCTGAAGAAGTAAGGGCTTGGCTAAATCTCAAGCGTTAGTTTACTCATTTCACGAGCTAAAGGTACGGTACATCTCATGGACAGGCGGTACTTACTGGCCAAGAGTTGGTTTTAACGAGGACAAAGACAATGATATAGACTAATTGGCCTGCATCATGGACTGAAAGTATTTTCATGACATTGGGTACATACTGCGGACTGAAAAAACAATCTCACTAATCAAGAGTACATTGCATGGAATTAATACTAGTCATTTCGACACGATTCATTGTTATCTCAGCACTGATAATCATTTCGAAGAAGTTACATGGGGAATGCAGCCGGTCGCATAGGAAGAATATTGTGTGAAGTACTGGTGAAAGAAACTAGTTATCTCCTTCTACATCCTTTACAAAGATTTAAATTCAATTAAACAAAAAATATCAAGCCCCTAGAAGTCAACGTCTGCATACTTCCATTATATGCCCTTTAAAATCTACATTGGTATATACAATTCCCTTTTCCATCATTAATCTTAAAACAAGAGGGCCATGATGGCCCTGTATCGCTCCACTGGCTTATAAACCATGAAGAGAAGTCTTCACTATATAAGCCCTTATAAAACTTTGACCCCAGGGCTACAGTCGGACTAAATGGGGAATATGTGTATTAGAAGAATAACATGCCGAATTTGGGAGTTCTTGGCCTTATGGCTAGTAACAAGACGGTTTCAGAACTTTTCACTCCATAAACCCATGTAAAACTTGTGACCCCTGGTGCAGGGCCAAACTTGATCCTAGGGCTGTAACTTGGGCCCTCTTTGTAGTTGTCCACTAGATAATGCTATAATTATGCAAAATTTGGTAGCCTAAGCCTTATGGCTATGTACACCAAGATTTAAAAGTTTTCCCTATGTAAGCCTATGTAAATCTTGTGAACCCCCCCGCCCCGCCCAGCATGAGGCCAAATTGACCCCAGGACTATAATTTGGGCACTTTTGGTAGACCCCAACTAGATCAAGCTAAATGCAAAATTTGGTAGCTCTTGGCCTTATGGCTAGGTACAGGAAGATTTTAAAAGTTTTCTCTATATAAGCCTATGTAAAACTTGTGACCCCTGGGGCAGAGCCAATTTTGACCCCAGGGCTATAATTTCAAGAAACATGATGGAGGTCTACTACATAAAGCTACATGCCAAATTTGGTAGCCCTATGCCTTATGGTTTCAGAAAAGAAGATTTTTAAAGTTTTCTATATATAAGCCTATGTAAAACTTGTGACCCCTGGCGCAGAGCCAATTTTGACCCCAGGGCTATAATTTCAAGAAACATGATACAGGTCTACTACATAAAGCTACATGCCAAATTTGGCAGCCCTATGCCTTATGGTTTCAGACAAGAAGATTTTAAAGATTTCCAATATTTTTCAGTTTTGTTGCCATGGCAACCAGAGTTTTTGAAGGAATCAAATTCTTTCAAGAAATTCTAAAGAGGACCATGGCAGGATCATTTCTGTGAAGTTTCATGAAAATTGGATAGGTAGTTTCAGAGAAGAAGATGTTTGAAATAAAAGTTAACGCACGGACGGACGGACGGACGCACGCACGTACGGACGGACGGACGGACGCACGACGGACACCGGGCCATGACATAAGCCCGCTGGCCTTCGGCCAGTGGAGCTAAAAATTACAGTCACTCGACACACACTTCAACCCTTCCAGAATACAGAAAACATGTTGCTTAGACCGCTCGCTCAGTCGGTAAAATACATGGCTTGTAACCAAAGTGGACACAGGTTCAATCCCCCAATTGTGATATTTCTGTCCGAGGTTTGATGATTTTCATGGAGAGAGGTCATTTTTTCACTCCTTAAAAACTCTTGAAGACATCGGGAAAAATATCTATAGCACATTCAAATCAGTTCCCTCTCTCTCTCTCTCTCTCTCTCTCTCAGCCAAAATCACTGAACCCAGTGTCACAGTCAATCACGTTCCGGGCTTCCAACCCGGCAATCAATGGTTTCATTTCAAACTGTTCCAATTTCTTTTTAGGACTGTTTCTGTTTATATCGACAAGATACATTCGGTCTCGAATTCTTAATCATTATTTCGATTTAATCATGTTGAAAAGCAGCCAGTGGTTTGGGAAAGATAATGTGCAAAGTACTGGTATTAAATAAAGCATGGCTACATGCATAGACGGCCGCGATATAACTTCTGTTATGTTGAAGTCGGAGTTAAAACACCAAGGAAACACAAATCTTTCTCTTTCAACAAATCCACAATCAGCACAGCCATCATAATCACTACCAACTCAGCCACCACCATTATCATCATCATCATTATCATGAAGGAAATGACTACATAGCTTCACAACTATACCTTTGTGCTTAGTTCTCGGAACCTCTAAAATGATTGAGGAAAAACATGTTAGTTCTAGATTCAAGACAGCTCCATTTCTTTGACTTATCCACAGCATTTCCAAAATTGCCACCGTATTTTGAGTCCCAAAATCATTGAACATCAATCTAAAGTATGCTTTCCACTTTCCAAGCCTTCGTCCATATTAATATGACAACAACTGTTTAGATTCTTCCATAATAAAATTCTTTAGAGATGATTCATTACATGTCACTTAATTGATGTGATTTTTCAATCCCCCAAGTGTGCCATTTCTGTCCGAGGTTTGATGATAATCATTGCAACAGAATTCATTTTTCACTCAACGCTTGTCATTATTTCGACGATATTGATGGCAGAAAGTAGCCAGTGGATAGGGTAGACTGTTGTGCGTAGTACTGGTTAAAAACTCCAAGAAAGCATAGACAGGGCACTGGCAGCGCGATATACATGATATATGGTTAAACAGCCGTAAAACAACACACTAACAGAAAAATATCTCTCCATCATTACAATAAACATCGTCATTATCAAAACAATTATTAAATAGCTTCTCAACTTCTCTTCATTCAAACAGCTTTGCTCTCTATCATTTTCTTCACTCCTTAAGAACTCTTCAAAAGATCGGGGAAAAAATCTTTGTTCCACATTCAAATCAGTTCCCCCCCCCTCTCTCTCTCCCTCCCCACCACAACCAAAATCGCTGAACCTAGTGTCACAGTCAATAACGTTCCGGGCTTCCAACCCGGGAATCGATAGTTCCATTTCAAACTGTTCCAATTTCTTTTTGGAATTGTTTATGTTCATATCTACAAGATTGATTCTGTCTCGAAATCTTAATCAAGATTTCGACTTATTCATGTTGGAAAGCAGCCATTGGTTTGGGAAAGATAATGTGCAAAGTACTAGTATTAAATAAAACATGGCTATATGCAATGACGGTCGTCATATAAATTCAATTATGTTGAAGTCGGAGTAGAAACACCAAGGAAACACAAATTTATCTCCAACAAATCCACAATCAGCACAACCATCATCATCAAAAACAACTCAGCCACAAGTAAGAACATCATTATCATCATCATTATCATGACAGCAATGACTACATAGCTTCACATTTCTATAGCTTTGTGTTTAGTTCTCGAAACCTCTAAAAGAATTCGGGAAAAACATGTTAGTTCTAGATCCAAGACGATTCCATTTATTTGGCTTACTCACAGGATTTCCAAAATTGCCACCGTATTTTGAGTCCCAAAATCATTGAACATCAATCTAAGGTACACTTCCCACTTTCCAAGCCTTCGCCCATGTTAATATGACAACAAATGATTAGATTCTTCCATAATAAAACTCTTTAGACACGATTTATTACATGTGACTCAAATAATGTAATTTCGCTTTGTATTTTCCTCCAAAGCCGCGCATAAACAGTTCGTGATCATAACTTTGACTTTTGTTACCATGTTATTCTCCTCTCTCGCTCGCTCTCTCTCTCTCTCTCTCTCTCTCTCTCGTCCCACCATAACCAAAATCGCTGAACCTAGTGTCACAGTCAATAACGTTCCGGGTTTCCAACCCGGGAATCGATAGTTCCATTTCAAACTGTTCCAATTTCTTTTTAGGATTGTTTATGTTCATGTCAACAAGATTCATTCTGTCTCGAAATCTTAATCAAGATTTTGACTGATTCATGTTGGAAAGCAGCAAGTGGTTTGGGAAAGATAATGTGCAAAGTACTGGTTTTAATAAAGCATGGCTGCATCCAATGACGGCCGTTATATAAATTCAATTATGTTGACGTCGGAGTTAAAACACTTAGGAAACACAAATTTATCTCCAACAAATCCACAATCAGCACAACCATCATCATCACAACCAACTCAGCCACCACTACCACCATCATCATAATCATCTTCATTATCATGAAAGCAATGACTACATAGCCTCACAACTCTATAGCTTTATGCTTAGTTGTCGAAAACTCTAAAAGAATTCAGGAAAAACATGTTACTTCTAGATTCAAGATAATGTAATTTTGCTTCGTATTCTCCTCCAAAGCCGCGCAAAAACAGTTCCGTGTTCATAACTTTGATTTTTGTTACCATGTTATTCTCCCATCTCGCTCTCTCTCACTCTCTCTCTCTCTCTCTCTCTCTCACATACAGACACATACGAACAGCCAATATCGCTAAACCCACTGTCTCACAATCAACAACGTTTCGAGCTTCCAGCCCGGGAATCGATGGTTCCATTTCAAACTGTTCCAATTTCTTTTTAGGATTGTTTATGTTCATGTCGACAAGGTTCATTTTGCCTCGAATTCTTAATCAATATTTCGACTTATTCATGTTGGAAGGCAGCCAGTGGTTTGGGAAATATGATGTGAGAAGTACTGGTATTAAATAAAGCATGGCTACATGCATCGGCGGCTGCGATATAACTTCAATTATGTTAAAACACGAAGGAGACACAAATCTCCATCAACAAATCCACAATCAGCACAACGATTATAATCACTACCAACTCAGCCATCATCATCATCATCGTGATCATCATTATCATCATCATTATCATAAAAGCAATGACAACATAGCTTCAAAACTCTATAGCTTTGTGCTTAGTTCTCGAAACCTCTAAAAGAATTCGGGAAAAACATATTACTTCTAGGTTCAAGACAATTCCATTTCTTTGACTTATTCACAGCATTTCCGAAATTGCCACCGTATTTTGAGTCCCGAAATCATTGAACATCAATCTAAAGTATACTTTCCACTTTCCAGGCCTTCGTTCATGTTTATATGTTTACATTCTTCCATAATAAAACTCTTTAGAAATGATTCATTACATGTGCCTCACATGTGATTTTGCTTTCTATTCTCCTTCAAGGCCGCCCAAAACCAGATCGTGATCATACCTTGATTTTTGTTAGTATGTTACTCTTTCTCTCTCTCTCTATCTCTCTTTTAGCCAAAATCGCTGAACACAGTGTCACAGTCAACATCATTTTGTTTCGAATTCTTAATATATCGACTTATTCATGTTGGAAAGCAGCCAGTGGTTTGGGAAAGATGATATGCAAAGTACTGGTATTAGGTGCTCTGGCCGCCGCAATATAATTGAAATAAGGTTGAGGGCGGCGTTCAAACACCAAACCAACAAAGAAATCTCTCTCCATTACCACATTTTTCCCCATCATCAGCATAATCATCACTCTCACCTAGTCATTAACATCATCATCATTATCATCATCATCACCTAATCATTAAATAGCAAAATAAACTTCATAATTCCTATGTCTACCGGTTATAAACCTCAATTTCCTCGATTGTCCTGAAACCCATTGAACTCATACAAGAAATGATTAGATTCTCACTTATAAATTACACTGAGCACGGCAAATAAAATATGGTCCAATTAATATGATTGTCTTTGGAAGGATACCATAGAGTAGAGAAAACGTGGAAAGAAACCAGCTTTTTTCTCCTTTTTCAACAATGTCTTCAAAAGTGTTTCTACCTGACGTCGTGAAAACATGGATCGTAGACATAACTGTCATTTATGTTGATAATCAAAAATCTTGAAAGAAATTTATCCTTTTTCAGCTGCTACCTTAACCCTTTTGACCTTTACTGCATTAAACGATTAAACTTTCACTCAGTAGAACAATGCCAAGGTCGGTAGCCGGTAGTTCAGTCGGCAATCTACAGAATAAGAGACCAAGGGCGTCGCGGATTCTGATCCCCAGCTCGCAAAATTTCTTTCCGAGGTTTCATAATAGTCATTGCGATGTGTTGTATTCCTTTCTCTCACTGTTAGTCATTGTTTCGACGATGGTTATGTGGGAAAAAAGCCAATGGCTACAATATTGAGTACTGGTTTAAGAAACTCCAGAAAGTATGGGTAGATGCAATGGTCATAGTGACAAACCTCACATAATGTTGAAAACGGTGGGAAACACCATGCAAACATTCTATATTGCAATAGAGCCATGGTCCTGAATCACTAACCTGAGCCTGTGAATCTTTGAAAAAATTATACGAAGTGTAGTTACTGTATAACAATTATAAATGTGTGTGTTTATGCAATATCATTTTTCATTAAGAGACGTTGTTCTGAATCATATTATGTGTACCCTGGTTTATTCAGCATATTAAAGGTTAATAACTTAAGTTGCCACAGGATTGAAAGTGATTGTGTATTTTAATACGCAGGGCGATTTTGTAATTCTGTATGATCATACCAGTACCTTTCATGTGTGCCACTTAAATCAGTACCATTTAATAATACAAGATCTAAGGCAGAATAATAATTAAACTTTTATTGACCTACATGTATTTCGAAACAATAAACATGTAAACATACGATCTGAGGGTACATTAAAAGAAGGATAAATCACACAGGCAGAGGATATTAAGACCCGAAGAAGGCTAAATTAATGGTAGGGTGAGTACATTTTTGGAAGAAAAGGGTAAACCTTGTGGACTAAGATTGCAGGCTTATGAACTAGAAGAAAACAACATAAAGACCACAGATGCAATATCTCGTGTACCAGAAAAGAGAGACAGACAGAGACAGAGAGAAAGAGTGACAGACAGCCTGACAGAGAGGGAGGGAGAGAGACAAAGAGACAAGGAGAGAGAGACAGAGATGGACAGAGAGAGAGAAACAGAGAGATGATAGAAATAGACTGGCAGACAGACAGAAAACTAGAGACAGAGAGAAAGACAAAAAGAGAGAGAATAGAAAAGGCAGAGAGATAAGCAGACAGAGAGAGAGGATAGAAAGAAAGAGAAAAGACTGAAAGAGAGACAGAGAGGGTGGGATAAAGACAGAGAGACAGAGGGAGAGAGAGAAAAGAATTGAGTGAGAGAGAGAAACAGAGACAGAGACATGAAGAGAGAGAAAGAGGAAAAGAGAGAATAAGGAAGACAGAACAAGGCAGAGACAGGGACAGAGAGTGAGAGAAAGAGAGAAATTAGAGAAGCACAGAGAAAGACAATTAGAGAAAGAGAAAAGAGAAATAGAGAGAGGGGGAAAGAGAGAGAGGGGGAGAGATAGAGGGGAGAGAGACAGACAGAGAGAGAGAGAGGTGAGAGAGAGAGCCAAGGAAAGAGAAAGGAACAGGCAGAGAAGGATAGATTAGCCGACTCATAGACTAACGTTTCCACCTAACGGTCTTGGGTCAAAACTTATGGTTAAAGAACAGAAAGGACACAAATGCAACGGCAGAACAGTCATACTTGCGAGTGAGGGCACACGTCACGTCTCAAGACACTTAACAGAGAGACTAATGGAATGAAGGAATTAAATGAGAGTAAGAAAGGAGCATACGGGCCTATTGGTATATTGCAAGAACTTATTTATTCCATAAACCAAGGTTGACAACACTCTGATTGAGGGAAACCTTCACGAAGTGGAGGAAACAAAGTACACATGCTTATCGACTGGAGCTGAAAAAAAGAGTAAGGGCACACTTGTAAATACTGAAGGTACATCTATCAAACTGATGGTAAATATAACGCCCTGTGGATAGAAGCACACCGTGGGGGTTGAAGTAAGATTTCCAGGGTCTGTGCGTACATCAAACTAAGGGTGCAGTCTCAAAATCTGAGGGTACCGAAAGGGACTGGCGGAACATCTCACCGACCGATGGCACAATCTGAAGGAATGGGAGTAAAATCTTTGAAAGGACACAGTTTTAGGGCCTTAGGATACATCCAGCTGCCTAAGGGTACAATCTCAATTCCTAAGAGAACATGAAACGGACTGTGGGAATATCCCATGGAATGAAGGCACATCTTCCAAACTGTGATTACATCAAATCGGCAGGGGCTACAGTCTAAAGGAAAATTTGTAAATTTTAAGTCAGAACAGTTTTAAGGGAATATCCGAGTGGCTGAGGCGCATCTCTTACGGAAAACTGGTAAATGTAAAGATACTGACAAGTATAGGCAAACTGTGTGAAGGATAGTTTTCGAGCAAGGTAAGTGGTTCAGGGTCTGAGGGTATATTCAACTGACTACAGCTACGATTTAAAAGCCTAAAAGACATAAAAAAGACTGAGAGAACATACCACCGACAAAAGATACAATCTGAAGAACGTTGTGTAACGGCCTGAGAGTTGATTTTAGGGGCGATGGGTATGAAACTGCCGACTTCGGGTGCAGACTCAAGGAAGACGGGCGATCCCATAAAGGTAGAAAAACAGTTTCTGGGCCTCACAGAAATTACCAGCCATGAAAGTAAATCAAAAGAAAAGAAGAAACATTTCTCCAACCGAAGGTACATCTCATGGACTAAATGTTCATCGAACAGACTGACGGTAAGAGCTAATGTCATTTAGAAAAATTCGAAGTAGAAACCAGTTTCTGGACCTCCATTTACATTTGACGGACCAAGGGTACATCTTACGGACAGACGGATACATGGGGCCAAATAACGGTTAATCTTATCTAGCAGTTTTGTGGGGGAGGGGTTGATCTACGGACTGAGAGGACAGGGTAATTATCTGAAGAAGTAAGGGCTTGGCTAAATCTCAAGCGTTAGTTTACTCATTTCATGGGCTAAGGGTACGGTACATCTCAAGGACAGGCGGTACTTACTGTCCAAGAGTTGGTTTTAACGAGGACAAAGACAATGATATAGACTAATTGGCCTGCATCATGGACTGAAAGTATTTTCATGATATTGGGTACATACTGCGGACTGAAAAAACAATCTCACTAATCAAGAGTACACTGCATGGAATTATTACTGGTCATTTCGACACGATTCATTGTTATCTCAGCGCTGATAATCATTTCGAAGAAGTTACATGGGGAATGCAGCCAGTGGCATGGGAAGAATATTGTGCGAAGTACTGGTGAAAGAAACTAGTTATCTCCTACATCCTTTACAAAGATTTAAATTCAATTGAACAAAAAATACTAAGCCCCTAAAAATCAACGTCTGCATACTTCCATTATATGCCCATTAAAATCTACATTGGTATATACAATTCCCTTTTCCATCATTAATCTTAAAAAAATTACAATTACTCGACACACACTTCAACCCTTCCAGAATACAGAAAACATGTTGCTTAGACCGCTCGCTCAGTCGGTAAAATACATGGCTTGTAACCAAAGAGGACACAGGTTCAATCCCCCAATTGTGATATTTCTGTCCGAGGTTTGATGATTTTCATAGAGAGAGGTCATTTTTTCACTTCTTAAAAACTCTTGAAGAAATCAGGAAAAATACCTGTAGCACATTCAAATCAGTTCCTTCTCTCTCTCTTTCTCTCTCTCTTACAGCCAAAATCACTGAACCCAGTGTCACAGTCAAAAACGTTCCGGGCTTCCAACCCGGCAATCAATGGTTTCATTTCAAACTGTTCCAATTTCTTTTTAGGACTGTTTCTGTTTATATCGACAAGATACATTCGGTCTCGAATTATTAATCAATATTTCGACTTAATCATGTTGGAAAGCAGCCAGTGGTTTGGGAAAGATAATGTGCAAAGTACTGGTATTAAATAAAGCATGGCTACATGCATAGACGGCCGCGATATTACTTCTGTTATGTTGAAGTCGGAGTTAAAACACCAAGGAAACACAAATCTTTCTCCTTCAACAAATCCACAATCAGCCCAACCATCACAATCACTACCAACTCAGCCACCACCATCATCATCATCATCATTATCATGAAGGCAATGACTACATAGCTTCACAACTATAGTTTTGTGTTTACTTCTCGAAACCTCTAAAAGAATTCAGGAAAAACATGTTAGTTCTAGATTCAAGACAGTTCCATTTCTTTGATTTATTCACAGCATTTCCAAAATTGCCACCGTATTTTCAGTCCCAAAATCATTGAACATCAATCTAAGGTACAATTTCCACTTTCCAAGCCTTCACCCATATTAATATGACAACAAATGTTTGGATTCTTCCATAATAAAGCTCCTAATCAACAAATCTACATTCAGCACAAACATCATAATCACTACCAACTCAGCCACCACCATCATCATCATCATCATTATCATGAAGGCAATGACTACATAGCTTCACAACTATACCTTTGTTGTTAGTTCTCGAAACCCCTAAAAGATTTCATAAAAATAAAGTTCTAGATTCAAGACAGTTCCATTTCTTTGACTTATTTGCAGCATTTCCAAATTTACCACCGTATTTGTATAGTCCCAGAATCATTGAACATCCATCTAACGTACACATTCCACTTTCCAAGCCTTCGCCTAGGTTAATATGACAACAAATGTTTAGATTCTTCTGTAATAAAACTCTTTAGAGACGATTCATTACATGTGACTCAAATGATGTGATTTTGCATTCTATTCTCCTTCAAGGCCGCGCAAAAGCAAAACGTCTCTCTCCCTAACACACACAGCCAAAATCGCTGAACCCTGTGTCACAGTCAATGAGCTTCCAACCCGGGAATCGATAGTTCCCATTTCTTTTTAGGACTGCTAATGTTTATATCGACAAGATTCATTCTGTCTCGAATTGTTAATCAATATTTTGACTTATTCATGTTGGAAGGCAGCCAGTGGTTTGGGAAAGATAATGTGCAAAGTACTGGTGATAAATAAAGCATGGCTACATGCATGCACGGCTGCGATATAACTTCAATTATGTTGAAGTCGGAGTTAAAACACCAAGGAAACACAAATCTCCATCAACAAATCCGCAGTCAGCACAGCCATTACAATCACTACATTCTGCCATCATTATCATCATCATTATCATCAAAGCAATGACTAAATAGCTTCACAAATCTATAGGTTTGTGCTTAGTTCTCGTAACCTCTAAAAGAATTCAGGAAAAACATGTTAGTTCTAGATTCAAGACAGTTCCATTTCTTTGACTTATTCACAGCATTTCCAAATTTACCACCGTATTATGAGTCCCAAAATCATTGAAAATCAATCTAAAGTATACTTTCCACTTTCCACGCCTTCGCCCATGTTAATATGAATGTTTAGATTCTTCCATAATAAAACTCTTTAGAGATGATTCACTACATGTGACTAAAATGATGTAAGTTTGCTTTGTATTCCCCTCTAAGGCCGCCAAACAACAGATCGTGATCATACCTTTGATTTTTGTTACCATTCTACTCTCTCCCCGCCCTCTCTCTCTCTCTCTCTCTCTCTCTCCCTCTCTCTCTCTCTCTCTCTCTCTGTTTCTCTCTCTCGGCCAAAATCGCCGAACCCAGCGTCACAGTCAATAACATTTTGTCTCGAATTCTTAATCAATATTTCGACTTATTCATGTTGGAAAGCAGCCAGTGGTTTGGGAAAGACAATGTGCAAATTACTGGTATTAAATAAAGCATGGCTACATGCCTACATGCATGGACGGCATGGATTACGTTAAAGTCGGAGTTAAAACACCAAGGAAACACAAATTTATCTCCTTCAACAAATCCACAATCAGCACAACCATCATAATCACTACCAACTCAGCCTACACCACCACCATCATCATCGTCATCATCATCATCATCATGAAAGCAATGACTACATAGCTTCACAACTCTTTAGCTTTGTGCTTAGTTCTCGAAACCTCTAAAAGAATTCAGGAAAAACATGTTACTTCTACATTCACGGCAATTCCATTTCTTTGACTTATTCACAGCATTTCCTTAATTGCCACCGTATTATGGGTCCCGAAATCATTGAACATCAATCTAAGGTACACTTTCCACTTTCCAAGCCTTCGATCATGTTAATATGACAACAGTTGTTTAGATTCTTCCGTAATAAAACTCTTTAGAGATGATTCATTACATGTGACTCAAATGGTGTAATTTTGCTTGGTATTCTACTCCAAGGCCGCGCAAAATCAGAACGTGATCATAACTTTGATTTTTGTTACCAAGTTATTCTCCCTCTCTCTCTCTCTCTCTATCCCTCTCTCTCTCTCTCTCTCAGCCAAAATCGTTGACCCTACTGTCACAGTCAATAACGTTTCGGGCTTCCAACCCGGGAATCGATAGTTCCATTTCAAACTGTTCCAATTTCTTCTTAAGATTGTTTACGTTCATATCGCCAGGATTCATTCTGTCCCGAATTCTTAATAAAAATTTCGACTTATTCATGTTGGAAAGCAGCCGGTGGTTTGGGAAAGATAATGTGCAAAGTACTAGTATTAAATAAAGCATGGCTACATCACCATTATCATCAAAGCAATGACTGCATAGCTTCACAGCTCTATACCTTTGTGCTTAGTTCTCGAAACCTCTAAAAGAATTCAGGAAAAACATGTTAGTTTTAGATTCAAGACAGTTCAATTTTTTTGATTTATTTACAGCATTTCCAAAATTGCCACCGTATTTTGAGTCTTGAAATCATTAAACATCAATCCAAAGTTCACTTTCTACTTTCCAAGCCTTCGATCATGTTAATATAACAACAAATGTATAGATTCTTCCATAATAAAACTCTTTAAAGACGATTCATTACATGTGACTCAAATGATGTAATTTTGCTTTGTATTCTCCTCCAAGGCTACGCAAAAACAGATCGTGATCATACCTTTGATTTTTGTTCGCATGTTACTCTCTCTCTCTCAGCCAAAATCGCTGAACCCAGTGTCACAGTCAATAACATTTTGTCTCAAATTCTTAATATTTCGACTTATTCATGTTGGAAAGCAGCCAGTGGTTTGTGAAAGAAAATGTGCAAAGTACTTGTATTAAATAAAGCATGGCTACATGCATGAACAGCCGCGATATAACTTCAATTCTATTGAAGTCGGAGTTAAAACACCAAGGAAACACAAATCTCCATCAACAAATCCACAATCAGCACAACAATTATAATCACTACCAACTCAGCCATCATCATCATCATCATCATCGTGATCATCATCATTATTATAAAAGCAATGACTACATAGCTTCAAAACTCTATACCTTTGTGCTTAGTTCTCGAAACCTCTAAAAGAATTCAGGAAAAACATGTTAGTTTTAGATTCAAGACAGTTCAATTTCTTTGATTTATTCACAGCATTTCCAAATTTACCACCGTATTTTGAGTCTTGAAATCATTAAACATCAGTCTGAAGTTCACTTTCCACTTTCCAAGCCTTCGATCATGTTAATATGACAACAATTGTTTAGATTCTTACATAATAAAACTCTTTAAAGACGATTTATTACATATGACTCAAATGATGTAATTTTGCTTTGTATTCTCCTCTAAGGCCGCCCAAAAACAGATCGTGATCATACCTTTGATTTTTGTTAGCATGTTACTCTCTCTCTCTCAGCCAAAATCGCTGGACCCAGTGTCACAGTCAATAACATTTTGTCTCAAATTCTTAATATTTCGACTTATTCATGTTGGAAAGCAGCCAGTGGTTTGTGAAAGAAAATGTGCAAAGTACTTGTATTAAATAAAGTATGGCTACATGCATGGACTGCCGCGATATAACTTCAATTATATTGAAGTCGGAGTTAAAACACCAAGGTAACACAAATCTCCATCAACAAATCCACAATCAGCACAACCATTATAATCACTACCAACTAAGCCACCGCCATCATCATCATCAGGAAAAATATCTTTCTTATACATTTAAATCAGTTCCATTCTTGCATTAATTTGAGGTTCTTCCACAGTATTTACAAAAGTTCAACCTTTTTCGAGATAAGAGTCTTTTACGAAATCAAATTTTCAAAAAAAGACGTCATCAACACAATCCTTTGCTGTTTATTGTTTCTTTTAAAAACGTAAAATGTGTCGAGGAGTCCTAAACATCGGATGCATCTCTCTCTCTCTCTCTCTCACACAGACACTCATACTCACACAGACACACACAGCCAACATCGCTGAACCCAGCTTTACAGTCAATAACGTTCCGGGCTTCCAACCCGGGAATCAATGGTTCGATTTCAAACTGATCCAATTTCATTTTAGGATTGTTTACGTTTATATCGACAAGATTCATTTTGTCACGAATCGTTATTCAATATTTCGACTTATTCATATTGGAAAGCAGGCGGTGGTTTGAGAAAGATAATGTGCAAAGTACTGGTATTAAATAAAGCATAGCTACATACATATACCTTCAATAATGTTGAAGTCGGAGTTAGAACACCAAGGAAAAACAAATTTATCTCCAATAACAAATCCACAATGAGCACAACCATCATAATCACTACCAACTCGGCCTACACCACCGCCATCATCATCGTCATCATCATCAAAGCAATGACTACATAGCTTCACAACTCCAAGATTTGTGCTTAGTTCTCGAAACCTCTAAAAGAATTCAGGCAAAACATTTTAGTTCCAGATTCAAGACAGTTCCATTTCTTTGACTTATTCACATCATTTCCAAATTTCCACCGTATTTTGAGTCCTGAAATCATTTAACATCAATCTAAAGAATACTTTCCACTTTCCAAGCCTTCGCCCATGTTAATACGACAACAAAATGTTTAGATTCTTCCATAATAAAACTCTTTAGAGACGATTCATTACATGTAACTCAAATGATGTAATTTTGCTTTGTATTCTCCTCGAAGGCCGCGCAAAGACAGGTCGTGATCATAACTTTGATTTTGTTAACATGCCCCCCCTTAGAGATCTAATTACAAAAAGAAAACATCGCCATTATGATTTTTGACATTTAGCTATTTCTTGACCCCAAAAATGTCAAACGACGCATCAACACATTGGATCTCTCTCTCTCTCTCTCCCTCTCTGCCAACATCGCTGAACCCCGATGAAACAGTCAGTAACGTTCCGGGCTTACAACCCAGGAGTCGATGGTTCGATTCCCAAGCTGTTTCAATTTCTTTTTAGGATTGTTTATGTTCATCGCGACAGAAAACATTTCTCTCTTATTGTTAATCAATGTTTCGACTTCTTAATGTGGGAAAGCAGCCATTGGCTTTGGTAAGACAATGTGTGAAGTATTGGTAAAAGAAACTACAATAAAGCATGGGTAGGTGCATAGACTGCTGCGAAAGAACTTAAACAATGTTGAGGTCGTTGTTAAAACACCAAGCAAACAAACAAATCTGTATCCACCAACAAATACACAATCAGCACCAGAATCATCATCACTACCAACTCAACCACCACTACCACTATAATCATCATAATCAAAGGAATGATTAAATAGTTTCACAACTCCATAGCTTTGTGTTAAGTTCTCACAAACTCTAAAAGAATTCAGGAAAAAAATATTAGTTGTAGATTCAAATAAGTTTTATTTCTAGCTTAATCTAAAGCTCTTTCACACTATTTCCAACACTAACACCTTATTTTTAGGTTGACTTCCGAAATCATTAAACAGCAATTTAAAGTACACTATGGATCCACTTCCCATGTCTTCTTTGTAAACTTGGACGCCTTCGCCCATGTTAATCAATTTGAACTTTGCCAACAAATGTTTAGATTCTTCCATGATAAAACACTGCGGCTTAAATGTGACTTAAATGATATAATTTTTCTTGTGTTTCTCTCCATTGTCGTGCAACACAGATCGCTAGGCCCGGATACTCTCTCTCGCTCGCTCTAAATCTCTGTCCCAAAAATTGCCAAGCCCGGTTGCTCTGACGTTAACGTACAAGGCTTGAATGGGAGGGGGGAGGTCACAGGTTCTCCAGCTGTTCCAATTTGTCCGGGGTTCCGGGGTTCGATGATAGTCATCGCGACAGGGTTCGTTCTATTCTCATCGCTCATGATTGTTTCGACAAAAATTATGTAGGAAAGCAGCACTGACTTGGAATGTGCAAACTACTGGTAAAGGAAACACCACGAAAGCGTTGATAGGTGCACTGGCAACCGCGATATAATTAAAACAAGGTTGAGGACTGCGTTAAAACACCAAATAAACGAAGAAATCTCTCTCCACCACAAAATTCGTCACCACCATAAGAACAATCATCATTATCACCACATCATCATCATCATCATCATCATCATCTAAGCAATGGTTAAATAGTTTCACAAGTCCTCTAAATTCAAACAGTTTAACTGCAAAGATTTTTTTTCTCTATTCTAAAACGAATTAAAAGAATTAGGAAAAAATCTAAATTCAAATTAGTTCCATTCTTTCACTGACCTGATACTCTTCTACAACATTTCCTATATTGACATCTTATTTTGAGGTTCGCCTCTCTCCTACAATCATTGAACAGCAGCCCAAAATACACGTTAAGCTTCCTGTGTCTCCGTTATAAACATCATAGACCGTCGTGAATCCGACTCAGACAAGAAATGTTTGGATTTTCCTTATTGACAGGGGGGAATCCTTGTATTGGTAGTTTGTCGGGTAGAGGGGGTATTGAGGCTACATTCTAGGTACAAGCTAATTAACAGCTGGCAGATTGAAGCTGGGCAAAACAAATTCATTCTCTTCCAGCGGCTATTTTTACCCATTTGACTTTTAATGTATTTTAAAACGATTGAATATTTAATCAATACAACAGGTGTAACAATGGCCCTGAATCGCTCACCTGAGCTTGTGTATCACTGAGAGAATTATACGAAGTGTAATCTCCGTATAATTATGAAATAGAGAACCATAAGTGTTTATGTATTACTGTTTTTATCAAACGAGTTGATTAAAATCATATTATGCAAACCATGGTTTGTTCGGCGGTCTAAGGGTAAATAACTGAATTTGATACAACATTGAAATTGACTGATTGATAATTTTGTAGATTATGAAAAGACGCGGTTTTATTATCAGTCCAGTATGTTTCATTAATTTTGTGTCAGCCACACCAGTAACACTTAAAAGCACAAGATGTAATGTAGAGCTATAATCATTTAAAAATAAATGGTCTTGGTGTATTTAAATGAGGAACAAGCTCTTTATCAGCATTACTCTAACATTGCTTTCCACCCCAGTTTGGGGCTTCAAACCAGACAACAAATTCAAGCACTCAGACCAAACCGGATAAATATTAGACTAAAATGTAGCCTATACAGTGAACACAAGGTTTTTCTATGGTTTGAGATGGTGACCTCCTCTTTAACTTGAGATAATCCAATTTCAAATCTATCTTAAATATCATTATGACAAAGATTTTGGTCAAGTTTCATTAGCATTGGATTGAAAATATGGCCTCTAGAATGCACATAAGTTTTGTCTAAGCTTTGTCCCAGTAATCTACTTATTCACCTAACGTAACCTATTTTCATATATGTCCAAGTTATCATCTAGATAAACATTCTATAGAAGCTCCATGAGATTTGGGCTGAAAATATGACCTGTAGTGTGCTCACAAACTTTCTCCAATATAAGCCCCACTGATCTACATTATGCTCTGAGGTGACCGATTTGTGCACTCATCCGGAATATCATCAAAGCAAACATTATGACTAAGTTTCATTAGCATCGTACTAACCTTGCCTCAAGAGTTTACACAAGGTTTTTCTACGAATTATCCATTTGACCAACTTTTTAACCAAAGTGACTTAATTTCATGATCCCCCAAAATATCGTCAATACAACAATCCTGCCAAATTACATGAGTATCATACTGAAAATGTAACCTCTAAAGTGTACACAGGATTTATCTAAAATTTGTCCAAGTGACCTTTTTGAACCGGCGGGAGAAATTCAGGAAAAACATTCTAACACACTTTCACGAGCATTTGACTGAAAATGTGCCCTCTAGAGTGCACACAATGTTTTTCTTTTCTACGATTTGACATTAGAAGTGATATACTTTCGACCACACGTAACATCCTGTTTTCATTGTCCTATGAAATATCATCGAGCCAATTATTCTATCCAACTTTCCAAGAGTATTTGACTGAAATGTCGCCTCTTCAGCGCACACAGAGTTTCTCTAAGATTCGTCTCAATGACCTAATTTTTTTTTATATTCGATGTGATCAATTTTCAAACTTGTCCGAGATATCATCGACACAAACATTCATACCAACTTTCATATGTATTGGACGGACGATTTGTCTCAGTGATCTACTATTTGACCTGACGTGACTTTTCCATCAACTCGAGTGAAATAACGTCGAGTTTCATGAGTCATACTCTGTGAAATGGGGGTTAAATGCATACACAATACACAATAAATATCGACCCATGTCAGCCTGCGTAATCCGCGCATGCTGACAAGGATCGAAACTCTTTCCTATCTTTAAATTTCCTGCATCATGTCAAGGGATCACTATACCTCATGATTCAGTCGGTTGTTAAACAAGAGACCCGCATGCGGCTGGCAATGCAACTGAAAGTGCTTGATATTCAGTGAAAATTCTAGGTCGGAAAAGGGGCATAAATGCGTCAAAATTATTTTGATTATTATCTGCCCCTATTGTATGGTTTCCCCTTTTGATATTTAACAAGTTGTCCAAGTTTGAGGTAAATATCTACTGTAATAACAGAGATATTACAGAATGTCAAAGTTTGTGCACGACGACGCAGACAACGACAGGGCTATGACAATACCTCGACGTTTTCTTCGAAAACAGCCGAGCTAACAAAATGGATTTTAGGGATCCATAATTATGTGATGACTTGCTGGTATAATGCATCACGGAGATGTATCAAACCCCTTTTTCACAGAGTATGGCTAATGAGTATTAGACAGAAAATGTAGTTTCAGAGCGCACACAAGGTTACTGTGACGTTTGTACGCCGGACACAGTACAATAAAACAAAACTCACCTTGAGCACTTTTGTGCTCAGGTGAGCTAAAATACAGTGTATCATATTTTGAACTTTTTATCAAAAGATAAAATTTTAGACAAGTCCAAATTCAATGCATTTAAAGACGACAATCTCAATGTGGCTCACGTAATAAATTTGTTTCTGATAGGGTAGAAAGAAAAGTGGAAAAAGGAGAAAATGATGTTTTTCAGTATTTTCTCCTTTTGTCACTATGTTTTTAAAAGTCTTCCTTCGGGTCGTTAAAACTCGTAATTGTTTGGCAAAGGGTTAACAAACGCCCCACATTTAACTAGTTTAAAGAAGGCTTTTGAAAATAATGTGGAAGAAGGTGTTAATGTTGACAACCAACATTTAATTCTTTTTCCACAAGGTTTTCTACCGTTCCAAAGACTTTTTTTTAAATTCATATTTACTTTATTGTCTGCACATGCTTTGAATTTTGTAGTTTGGGAAAGGGTCAATAAAATTTCTGCCAGAATCAGTGCCTACCCTTTATCACAAAACCAACTATAATTATCTCTTTCAAACCCTCTACCTACCCACCCCACCCCCCCAAAAACAAACAATTTTGAATTCATTTGGTTATCAGAGACCGTTAGAGAATGACTGAATTATTAACCCTTCTCCTGCTAAAGAACTGGACTGAAACTTTCAAACTGACAGTAATAACTCAAATTTCAAAGGTATTTGGGAGGAGAGAAGATATCTCCTTATTCGACAGTAGTAGATCCAAGATCAGACAGCACGTTATGTGCAGTCTGATCTTAATTAGCATTGTCTGCAAAAGGTCCTTGAATCGCGCTTAGCAGCCTAAGGGTTAACAAGGCAACATAATTTCAGACGTCTCCAAATGAAAGGCATTTGAAGTCGACAATTCCAATGTTACTCAAATGATAGGAATTGTCTTTGAAAGGACAGACATGCTGAGGAGAATGGGCAAAAATCGGCAACTAGTATTTTCTCCTTTTCCCGCAATGTATTCCAAAGACTTCTTTCTCAGCATCATTTAAACATTGGATTGTTTGGTAAAGGTTTAACCCATTACCGTGCAATCCCGAGTTTTAACGACCCAAATGAAAAAAAAAACTTTTTCCGCTATGAATTTGTAGTCTACAAATGCTTTCAGTTTAGACAAGTCTAAAATTTTATCGTTAGGTAAGGAGTTAAAGAAATAGCCTGTTCCACTTACCTTTCGTTACACACTGTCTTCCGCTAGGGGGGCATTTTACGTTCGTTACAGTGTCCCCGTTTTAACCTTCTCGGCGCTATGGGCAAAAACAGGAGCTGTGGCTGACGGCATAGATCAAGATCAAACTGCAGAGAACGTGCAGTCTGATCTTAGATCTATACCGTCCGTTTGTTTAATTACGTCAGTACGAGAGAAAATTCGATCTGAGTCAGTGAATTGTATTTTCAGCCTTTGATAGAGATCGAGTTTCTATATTTGGCGCCGAAAGAGTTAACCTGAAATCCTTGCTGAAAATCTAACGCATGCAAACAATGAAAACTAACAGAAAAAGTAAAAAAAATGTAAAACAAGCATGCACATAATTAATCACGACAGAAATCATGTAATTGAAATTACATCTTCTATTAGACAATGAACGTCACGTGTGCATAAAGAATTAGTGCCATGATAAACTTATCAAATAATAAAACTTATATCATTAACTGCATGTATTTTATCTCATATTTTTTCTATATTTAGGTGATAGTCTTTCAATTGTCATGAACTAACTAACCTTTTAAAGCGCTATTCACGACTATAGTTGTTTTGCAGACAGTGTAGATTAAGATCGGACTCCAAACTGTCCGCTTTGCTTAGACATTCAAGAAAAAATTCACCTTGACATTGCATTTATTTCGGTTTTACTCGTATTTTTAAAAATGCCTGTTGGGTTTATTTTGCGCTCCCAGGGCCGGTTGCATAACAAAGGTTTATTTAAGACTGGAACAAGGCCTAACCCACGTCTGGGTAGACCAGGGTTTTAAGCCGGTGTGCGTAAAAATAGTTCAGCTCAAGTCTACCTAGCCCTAGTCTATCCAGTGTAGGGTTAACCTCGTATAGCTACCCCAACGGTAGGACTACATAGTGGGTAGACTTTGTTAAAGGCAAGGGAACAACTCATTTCTGCTCGTGATTATACACGACGAAGTCTACTGATAGACTTGAATGCGCCGCTATCCAGTACGATCTGCTGCTGGTGGATCAACAAGAAGTACCTTTACGTGCCTTTCTGTAATTTTGACTAGGTCATCATGATTTCTGAATCAGAGAATACATGTACAGAAATGCGAAAAATGTTTGACCCAGATCAGACAGCTCATGTACATGTATACTTAGCGATCTCTTAGGACAATGTCCATCTAAGTACACTCCATGATATGACAAAACATTTGCTTTGGTCAAATGAAGGATTTGTCTCTAGAAGTGTTAAAAACGTTGTTGGAGAAAATGTTGGGTAGGGTATACAAGCTTTTTGCGTTGTTCCACAATGTTTTCAAAATCCTTTTTCCCCAGAGCCATAAAAACCAGGGCTTGTCTTGTAAAGCATTAAAGAAATGTCTCTATCCAACATAATCAACCATCAACGCTTTTAAGACATTGCAATACATCGCTTAAATTTAAATAAGAGGCCTAGATTAAGATCACATAATATAGTAGTTGTAAACTGGTCCTGTACTATACTGTCCTCATTTTGATTGTGAAGAAATCATGAAGGTTACATATCTGCACTGGAAATGTATTTTCTAACCCTTTGATCTATAAACTCATATCCTGCCGAAAGAAAGGAATAGTTCAGTTTTTTTCTGTATCCATACAATTTCATTTTTCCCGAACCTATCTAAAAACAAATTGCGATAGGCAGTGGAGATATAGACTGAGATGTGTAGGCCGATGGTTGTCTATACTGTCCACGCGAATCGAATAATAAAACAACAATGCTTAAATTTGATAATAATTTCGGCCATTGCTCATCTCGTTTACCCATTCTACGTCAGAGATGCGAGTAAGGATGGTGTCTTCTTTGGATTTAGAACAATTCGGTCTAATATTCTGGCTAGTTATCCTCACCACATTAGACTGAGTCATCCGTCCATTGTCAAAAAATGATTTGTACGATATAATCCTTTTTTTTTTTCCTGTACAATGTTTTTTTTTAATTTTTTCGTTACGCACAGTGTCTCCTTTTTCCCAGAACATTTTCAATCGTATTTCTTAAACATTTTTAATACATCGGTCCAAAGCCAATTACCGTTTTTAAAATGAGTTTAAATTCGGTTAAACTAAACGGTGTTTTGGGGTTAGATTCCGATAAACGTGATTGATCTTCACGGCTTTATTTATTATATGTTGTTTTTCACAGTCTTCAACATTATTTCAGTCATAATACGGTGACAACTTTAATGTTTAAAATGTCCTGGGTTTCACCAGTACTAGGCTAGAGCTCTGAAGTGTCTTTCCCAAGGACACTCCCTCGAAAAAAGCAGAACTTCCAGTGACCAAATTGTATCCAAATATTTTTCGTCGGGCAAATCATCCTTAGAAGCCAAATCGTCCATATTGCACAGGCTGTTCTGCATTCTATTGGACCAAAAATAGAACATTGTTTGCCATCTTCTCTTTCTAAAGTGAAATGAGCTTTGGTTTTCACCTTAAACTGAAGCTAAAACCTGCGTCTTTGCAGGTTTAGATTTCCCTTGTGGTGAGGCTAAACTATAATAAAGGAAACCTCTAGGTTTAAATTTAGTCCGGGTCTAAGTAAAATATGTTGATGCAAAAGAATAGCGTGAACTCGGGTTTAACCTCGAGGTTATCTTTAAACTTATATTATGCAACCGGCCCTCAGGGTTTAAGCATGTGATTTCTGGCGAAAAACTACGGGTTTGGGAGAGAGAGAATGGACAGAATAAGGTTATATAATTATAATTTAAATGAGCTATGCTCTGGCAAAAGGTAGCTTAATGCATCTCCGTGATACATTGTATAATAGCCACTTTTTTTTTTAAACAACACGACTAAAATCTTGAGGTAGACTGGTCCTTGGACATAAAGAAAATTGACCAATAGCGAAAAACTTCGGCCCAGATCAGCCTGCGCAAATCCGCACAAGCTGACCTGAAGCGATTCTTTTAACAGATGCATTAAAGCTCCTTTTTCACAGAACATGGTTCAAATATATTATAAGTGTAGACATGTCAATCAACAATTTTATGTTTTTGCTTTTTAATCTTTTTCTTCTTTACTTAACCGAAGTGTTGTACCAGCCATTGCAAAACAGTATAGTTTAGCTTGCTCATCGCATGAACACTATTGTTCTGTGTTCAAAATAGTAACAGGTACATATACCCGCCGCCTTAAAAAAGTTGCCACCTCTTAATTTTAAAATAATAACAATTTTTATGTTCGATTATATATTTTGATGATTTTGCATTAATGTTAGATCATTGACATGGGTATTTCAAATTCGATAAAGGAATAAGTTGCAATACACGTATACGCTATAAATTCCAGTTGAAATGCGCCTGACTGAAAACAAAAATAGCAGACCCAGTATCAACTGTGACCACCTTTTGCATGTAGACATGCATTGCATCTACGACGCATACTCAAATATTCACAGTGGCTCCTTTTTTTATGACGGCGAGTATACACACAGAGTAAACAGGTTTAACCCCTATCATATTAAATATGTGAAACGAAACTTTCCAGTCGATAGTTAAAACCTAAATTTTGCGATTGCAATGATTTTTTTTTTTCATTTATTTATTTATTTTTTTTTTTTTTTTCTTGGGGGGGGGGGGGAATATCTCCTTATCGGACAGTGTAGATCCAAGATCAGACTGCACGTTCTGTTCAGTCTGATCTTGACCTATACTGTCCGCAAAAGGTCGTTGAGTCGCACTTAGCAACCTAAGGGTTAAGAAAGTTATTAACCCCTTTTAAAATTTATTTATCTTCAGAATCTTCTGAAGATTGCTCAGCGAAGTACTAGACGTTCATTAACGTTGAAAAAGGGTAAATCGATTGGGGGTACGTGTAGAATAAGATTAGACTCCACCTATACACAGGATTATCTTCGTCCATAAAGCATGACCGGGTACAAAACTCAGCCCTATTTGTAACGTCTTCATTACATAATGAACGAAATAGCACATGTACTGCCAGCCGGCTAGCTCAGTGGTTAGCGTATCTGACTCGTGACCTTGGTGGTTGCGAGTTCGTTACCCGGTTGAGGCTAACCTTTTTTCCAGCGATTTTTCGCCTCTCTCCTCTGATGCATGTGAGAAAAGTGGTCAGTGACTAGGAAAGAAAGTTGTGTCAGTACTGCTGTGAGAAAGCCAGGAAACACACGCGCCGTGATAAGACCTTAAAGTAGCTGTTGCAATGGCGTTAATCCCCAATATAATAAATCAACAGTACATGTACTTGAAAAGCTATTTTGAGCTGAAAATTCCAGGTAATTTTGATCTGTGAACGGTGTATCAAACATCAGACTGAACTCCATGTTCTGGCTGATCTTGAACACTTGACGCTGTCAACACTTAGGTACAGTCTTATCTTGATCTGCACTGTCCACAAAATTACCCAAATTTTTATTCAGCACCCTTGATGGTCACTTTCGCAATGTTGAATAAGCTCTAAGTCTCGTTTCATTTTCCCCCTCTCTTTTAACCCTTTAACACACAATTCCAAGTTTTAACGACCCTGAGAAAAAAGGCCTTTGAAAACATTGTAGGAAAAGGAGAAAATGCTGGTAACCAGCATTTTCTCCTTTCCCCACATGTTTTCTACCCTTCTAAAGGCATATTTAAGTTTTTACATCACGTTTGCCGTCTGCAAATGCTTTCAATTTGGACCAGTGTTAATTTTTGTTGTTCGGTAAATAGTTAACCCTTAACCTGCTGAGAAAAAAAATGAAACTTTAAAGCCGATTCTAAAAAACCCAATGTTGTTATTTTCTTGTTTGGGGAGATATCTCCTTATCGGAAAATGTAGATCCAAGGTAAGACTGCACGTTCTGTGCACCATAGTAGAGCTAAGCACAACTTATGTTGCTTTTGCGGACAGTACAGATCAAGATCAGACTAAACAGAACGTGCAATCTGATAGTGAATCTACACTGCCAACTACTTTAACATACGCTATGACCTTTGGAATAGCAATCATCTTGGCTGTTTTCCTGAACTGAGAAGGTTCAGATCATTTTTCAGCGTTAAAAGGTTTGAAACACAAGTTTGATACATGAATTGTGCAGTTTGCAACTTTTGTAAAACATTGCGATAAATGGAAGTTGAGCAGGTCTATCTATAAATCTATAAATGAAACGAAAACCTTAAGTCGATATTTAAAAAAAAAGAAAACATTGCGAGTTTAAAGTTCCTATCGCCGAAAATATCTCACCGTATCGGACAGAGTAGATGAGATTAGACTGCACGGTCTGTGCAGTCTGATCTTGATATGTAGGCTACCGTTCTACAAAAGCGCCTAGGTCGTGCTCATCAGCTTAACCCTTTACCACAAAATCCCTACTTTAAACCAAGCCGAAAAGGAAAACTTTTGAAAACACTGTGGGGGATAGGAGAAAAATGCTGGTAACTGTTTTCTACCCTTCCAAGGAAAATTTCATTTTTTGCCTCGTTTATGAATGTATGCTAATTTAAGTTGAGTTGATTTTCCATAGATCTAACATACAATGACATTTAAGCCATGCTCTGGCAAAAAGGGGCTTAATGCATCTCCGTGATGCATTGTACCAATCAAGCCTTCACATAATAGCCATTTTTCCTATCAACCGACTGCATCATCAGTTAGACTGGTCCTTTGACATACAGAAAACTGACCAGTAGCGAAAAGTTTCGGCCCAGGTCGCCTGCGCGGACTGAACTGGGTCGATACTTTTCGCAGATGCATTAAGTCCCTTTTCCACAGAGCATGGCTCATTTTTAATGTCTTTAGCTGCAAATTTGTTCCGAGGATTAACCCTTAACCTGATAAATAAAATGAAACTTTTAAAACCATGGTAAAACGCATAATTTTGCTATTTCAAAGTAACTTATGAGGGGAGAGGAAATATCTCATTATCGGACAGTGTAGATGCAAGATTAGACTGCACAGAACGTGCAGTCTGATCTTGATATACGTTGTCCGAAAAAAGGTCTTTGTGTCACGCTTAGCAGCGTAAGGGTTAATGACTGAACTCTTTACTAAACGACACAATTCCAGATTTGTCCACATTGAAAGCATTAGCAAGACGATTAATTCAGTAAATGTCTCTTTAAAATGATGACATACTCCTATGAAAGGGTAGAAACGTGGGAAAAGGAGAAAACGCCAATTACCAGCATTTTCTCCTTTGCCAACAATGTTTTCTAAAGGCTTCTTTTTCAAGGTCATTAAAATATGTTATTATTTGGTTAAGGGTGAAAAGCATTTACAGATTTCAAATTGCATGTGACTAAATGATTCCTCCTTGAAAACAGCATTGTCTCCTTTTTCCCACCACGTTTTTAAACGGCCCTGTCATCGCGGTCGTTAAAACATGGGATCGCTTGGCAGAGCCGGTAAATACTGTACCATGTGGGGGGAGTGGGGGGGGGCAAAATTTTGGACTTGTCTAATTGAAAAGCATGCGCAAGCAACGAATCAAATGTGATTCAATCATAGGATTCATCTTTGAAGGCCGGCGCAAGAAAAATCGCGGGAAAAAAAAAAAAACGGCGGTGCGCGTTTTCTCCCTTTTCTAACATGTTTTCAAAGGCCTTCTACTTCAAGGTCGTTAAAACACGGGATTGTGTAAAGGGTTACTGCTACTCGGGTAGATATGGCAGTCAAAACAACAGGTGCATGGGATTGGCTCAACATAACATTCCAGCGGAAGTGTCACCAAATGGAATTCGACTTTGTCGATTTCATTCTCAATCTCCGTCTGACATATCTGTGTAGAAAAATCTTGGAAAACATTGAGGCAACTTTCTACTTGTTCATACAGGCTTTTTTCTATGCACAATGTTTTCCCAATCTGTACTCGTGAGTACACCTGACCTCTGAGATCTAAACTCTGAGGTTTTTCAAATGGTAATCATGGGGAACTAGACATTTAACGTTTGTCTTGAGCAGCGAAAAAAACGTAATTTCCATGACAATTTTACCAGATTAGTTCAAGATATCGGACAGTGTAGACCCAAGATCAAGACGGTTACTTCAGTTTAGTCTGATCTTGATCTACTCTGTCAGCAAAAACATGCCGATGCTGTCCTTGGCATGCTAAGAGATTACAAACAGGCTCCTAGACACAACTAAATACCTGTATAAGACCGTGTAAACCAAGATCAGACTGCACGGAAGTTGCAGTCAGATCTTCAATTCTAACTGACCAATTATCTGAGATTTTCCGGCGAAAAAGAACTTTGAAATCGCAATAATGACGGTTTTGCCCTTGACATTAAATTCTCATTTAACCCTTTTCCAAACAATCCAGATTTCTAACAACCTCGGGGCATTTGAAAACATTGTGGGAAAAGCAGAAAATACTGGTAACCAGCATTTTCTACTTTTCCCACAATGTTTCCCCCTTTAACTCTTTACCACACAATCCCTAGTTTTAACGGCCCTATGAAATGGGGCTTTTGGAAACATTATGGGAAAAAAGAAAATGGGGTAACCATCATTTTCTCATTATCCCACAATGTTTTCTATTCCATGAAAGACAAATTTCATTTTTTGAATAATGTTTAATGTTGTCTGCAACTGCTTTCAGTTTGGACCAGTCTAAAATTTTGTTGTTTGGTAAAGAGTTGAAAAACAAGTACCACAACATGATCCACATTCTGATTTTTTTCAATATGAGCCAGTCAAAATTTATGTCATTAGGTAAAGGGTTAATGAATAAATCAAAAACAATAAAAAAAAACATTTTTAACATACTCAAACTGAGTTGGATTTCAGAATCTGAGAATCAAATTTGACAACACTTTTTTTCTGCAAGAGAACTGAACAATAATGACATTTTAGATATACCACAAAGACTGAACAGACAGGTCCAAGTGAAAAGTAGAATAGCTTTTTGTTACATTGCCCATGCATTAATAGAACTAAATGCTATCATTTAAGTCTTTACCACACGACAATTTTTTAGACCAGTTCAAATTGAAAGCTTTTGCAGACAACAAATATAATGTGGCAGAAATGATATTTCTTGTATCAGAATGGGTAGAAAACACTGTGGGAAAAGGAGAAAATGCTGGTTACCAGCATTTTCTCCTTTTCCCACAATGTTTTCAAAAGGCTTCTTCCTCAGGGTCATTGAAAGTCGGGACGGTGTTGTAAAGGACTAGAATGTTTCAGTTGGTAATGATTCTGGCTAAATGAATGTGTAAGGCTACACAATACGCTTGTGCTTTAAATTGAAATCTCAATTTTTAGACCCATCATATGCTTTACGTCCCTTCACTGTGGACAAGTCGATTGTTTAAAGTACACTTGTATCTTGGTGTTTGTAGTATATCTATCTTTGCAGAATTCATTCTTCTTTTAACAGTTATGATCAAACCCTATTAATCCAATACAATATATATAGCTATGTACATCTGTTGTTGATGTGCTAATTATTTAGGGAAAATTGGGAGTAAGTGGGATATTACATTTAACTAAAAGACAACTCTGCTTACTAGAGGCTAAAGTTCATAGTTCCTGGATTATCCCTTATCCTGCTAAACAAAAGAAATGAAACTTTCAAGCTGTCAGCACAAACCCAAATTTAACTATTTCAATGTTATTGTTTGGGGAAAGACATCTTCTTATGGGACAGTGTAGATCCAAGATCAGACTGCATGTTCTGTCCAGTCTGATCTTGATCTATACTGTTCGCAAAAGGTCAGTGATTTGAGCTTAGCAGCCTAAGGGTTAAAAGAGAAGAAACTTGTGGTCCTTAACACTTGGAGTGATGAAATGAAGCTCAGACTGCATGCTCTGTGCAGTCTGATCTTGATCTACACAGTCCCAAAAAGATCAGTGATTCCTGCTTTACAGCCTATGGGTTATAAGAGTAGAAACTTGAGGTCCTTAACCCCTAGAGTGCTGAATTGGTAAAATGACCTTTACAAAATGGAAAACATGCGTACATTTGTTATTTCAAGGTTGTTTTTGTCAGAATATGTACCAAAATAGCGAACAGTGAAGATCCAATGTCAGGCTGTGCAGTCTGTCAGATCTTGCTGTGCAGTCTAATCTTAATCTGCACTGTCTTCAAAAGCAACTGATTCCAGTACTTTATGGGCTAAACCTTTTACACTATTTAACATCAGTATGCAAAAATTCTATTTGCTAGTATTTATTAATCCCTATCTCTGAAATAAATGACAAAATTTTATGCAGGTCCAATTTAATTAATTTGCAAACAAACAGCTAAATTTGGTTCAAATGCTGGTCTTTGTCTCTGAAATGGTGGAAAAAACTTCTAGGGTTACCAGCATTTCTTTCCTTTCCAAAAATATTTTCCAAAGCTTTTCTCCACAGGATCATTTAACTAGATCTATTTACCAAAAGACAAAATTTAAGACTTGTCGAAAGTGTTTGCTGATATCATACCTAATATGGCTTAAGTCAATAGATGAAATTCGCTCTTGAAATGGCAGTGCTCATTGTGGGAAACGGGGAAAATACTGGTTACCATTTTTTTCTCATTTTCAAGTGTTGTTTTCAAAAGCTTTCTTCCGCTGGATCGATTAAGCATGGTAAAGGGTTAGAATACTAATAAAAGAAACCTGGGTCGTATTCACCAACCATTCTTAAGAATGTTCTTTGTCTTGTTCACCAGAATTTTCTGCATTTGAAAGTAACACAACCCCCTGATTGGCTAAACCATTTGGTTTAGCCAATCAGGAGTTGTGTTACTTTCAAATATAGAAAATCTTGGAGAATAAGACTAAGAATATTCTTAAGAATGGTTGGTGAATACGGACCCAGTACTTTCAGCGGGGTGAAAGACTTATGAATTGATACTTTCCCATGAGCATTTTTACCAGAATAACCTAATGAGATGCAGGAAAGTGTAGATCCAAGATCAGAATTATGTTCTATGCAGTCTGATGTGTATCTCGTACACTGTCCGTTAAATTAACTTAAGTTACATTTAGTGCATAAGGGTTTATCAATAAAACAAATTACAACAGCCAGGTCACTGAAGAATGAATTCTGCATTTTAACAATTAATTTTTAACATACAGTTTCTGCTTCGGGACTAAATTTTCTGTTCTTCAGACTTCGTTCTGGCTCTGTCTCGGCTGAGTTCCTGCAGATTTGGTCGCTCGCAGATTCCGTCCAATTTTTGTTTCTTTATAAGCCGTCTGTAACTTATCGTTAGAATACAGTTAAATTTGTGTACGCGTTTACAAGAGTACCCGCCTTAGTTTTACAGCCAGCAAAATGTAGGTCACGCTCTTGGCAAAGAGCCATGCATTAGCAAAATGGGGTTTAATGCATCACGATATATTATGCAACGGAAGTCATCATGTATATAATTATGGATCCATAAAATCCATTTTGTCCAACCACTGCCTGATTAATGAGGTAAAACGGTCCTTTGACATGCAGACATTTACCAAAAGCAAAAAGTTTTACTCATGTCAGCCTACGCGGACTGCGCAGGCTGTGTCTAGGTCGATATTTTTTGAAACTGCATAAAACCCATTTTCTCGGAGCATGGCTCAAGTATTTGTTTGCTGTGAATAATTACTATTGACCAAGATCAGACGCCGTTTTTTGTTGCATCTGTGTCCACTATGTATGCCATTGTCTACTTTTACAGAAAAGCGTATTATAGGGAATAGCCCTCTCAGTGCAATAGACGAAAATATGGGCCTTAGCGAAAGACATAGATCTAGATCAGACAGCACAGGAACTGCAGTCTGATCTTCGATCTACACCTTTCGTTGTCTGTAGTAATGTCTTTGATTGAAGATTTTTTTTAAAAAAGAATGTTAATAAGGTAAAGTGGGGTGCATTTCCAGTTGTCGAAATAGAGGGAGAAAGAGAGATAAAAGGGAGAAATAGGATGGTGACAAATTGATAGCATTACAGTCACATCACGAAGGCCAGTGCACTTTTCTATTCGTTCCTTGACTTTGTTTACCAGTGCTACCTACATTTTTTCGAGCCACTGGCTACTTTTCCACATAAATATTGTCAAAATCGTTCAGAGCAGAGCGAGGAGTGAGTCCTGTGCCAATGACTATCATCAGTCTTCGTAAAGAGTTTGGGAGAGTTTTGATTCAATCTCACGACCCCTGCAAAACTGAACTTGAAGGATACCGAATACGCTGTGGGGTTCGGCTGGATAAAAATACTGGTGTTCGATCTCATGACCCCTGCCTGTAGGTAACCGACAGACCTACAGGGCGCGGCAGGTAAAATACACAGGTATTCGAACTCAATAGCATGGCATTACAAGGGTTAATGACTGAGCTAACGACTCGGCTAGTGAGAAATACTGTGCTCAAAACGGTGTAATGCTATGTACCTTCTGATTTATTCTAGGCTAATCATCAGAAAACTTTAATAACGAACAAAATGATTTTCGAGAATCTTCTTACCTTTGTCAGGTGTTTGCAGTGGTTGTTTACAAGGACCCCTCAAAGCAAACTGTTTTTCTCCCACACATTAACTAAATGATAAAATTAAAAATTTCCAGTCGATAGTTCATTTCCCAGATAAAAATAATCAACGTACTGAGCAATGTAGATTCCTGTGCAGTCTGATCTTGGTGTGCACTGCCCGCCACAGAGCCCAGGGTCTCCTCTAGCTGCTGAAGGGTTTATAAATGTCACAAGCGGAACTTAGTTACAAAAGAAAAATCCAAAATCCTTCAATTAACAGGGCTCACTGTTGTTCTGACGGTTGCAAAGCTGCCTTAGCCTTACCCATATTCTCCTCGTCACAAGCTTTTGTCTTTTGTCTTTCCGATAGAAGTAGACCAACATCAGCATGAACATCCGTAAAGTCTGAACTTAGACACAGACAGGCACTTTTTGCAGACCAAGATCTGGCTGAATATCCATGAAATTTGATCTTCGATAGGCGAAGACAGGAGCTTTTGGCGGATGACACAGATTAAAACCAGACTGCATGGAACATGCGGTCTGATCTTAGATCTATACCTTCCGCTTGTACAGCGAAAGGGGACGGAAATATTTATTTGGCGCTGAAAGAATTAATACATTTCCGGTCGTGTTACTTTTCCTTGTTCAGGAAATGATAAACCTGTGTGCACAGCAATTTCGCTCTTTCATGCCATCTAAATAATTTTCCAAAAATACAGGATTATAATTGTTTTTCAGTAAAAAGTGATGCTTATCAAATTAACTTTCCGCAGGAAAAAATAATAATACAGTATGCGGTAAACAAACACGGTAAACCGATGGAGACTTCAAATGAAAACAGGACTGCTTCAAATTCAAGGACGGACCGATTGGGCCACTGCTTTTGGAGTTAATTTAACACAGAATTCACGTCAAGAAGTAGAAAATAAAACTGTTACATTGTGTGTAAGTTCAATATTTTAAATAATCCATACCTGGAATAGCCTTATTCGATTCCTAATAGATAAAAATTCACTTTTTAACCGAGAAAAGCAGGGGTGCCTGTTCCATTTACGAAACACTGCAGCCGAAAAGAATCTTTATGTGCGCTCATTGGATAAACTAGATCACATGGTAGGTAGGCTCTGCGCTGATTGGATATCTGGTCCATGTGACCTGTATTATTATAATTAGCCGGAAAAGAATAGATTGCGTCTGCGCATGTGCCAAGTTTTTACACAATAATTCCCCATTAAACATGGTGAAAAAGAACTTTGTAAATCATGTATAATTCCGATAACACAAGGTGTCTATACCTAGAAGTTGATTGTTAATCCAAAATAAAGTAAATTCAACTCACAAGCAGAGAAAACTAGCAGAACTAATTCCCTTACGAACTTCCGCGGCCGAAAAGAATGACTGAATCACGTGATCAGTTGTTATATTTAGACATGCCATGTTTCTTTCAATTAAGTTTTAGCAGGACTCAGTCCCTGAGCACACTGTTTATTGCATCAAGCTAATAAATCTGGATATCACAGAATTGGCGTTAGGTCACTCTCCTTCTTATCATCTTTAATATGTATTTTCCTCCATGACCATTCCCCAACTATATGTACTCTGTCGGGAAAGTTTGGGTGGGAAAAGATCAACTCATTGTCCTCAAAATCTCTTAATCCAGTAAGTATTTAAAGTGTTATAATATATACCTCTTCGATCCTTTGGAAGACGAATAAAGAGGATGAAATGAATATCTTCCTAATGGCTTCTAGTCATGACTTCCGCGATCAAAAAAATGACTGAGTGAACCACGTGGTTAGTACTGCTACATTTAGGTATGCCATATCCCTTTAAATGTTTGGGAGGACTCGTGTGCGTCGTCTTCATTGCATGAGGTTAACCCTTTTACTGCAAATATCGCACTCTTGAATCATTCGGCAAGGGAAATTATTTTCTATGTTTGTTTCGATTTTCCGTCCGTAGATATCTCCCCCTCCTTTTTCTCTGTCTGTCTGTCTGTCTCTCTCAATCATTTGGCATGGGTTTTGTAGATCTCTCTCTCTCTCTCTTGGAACACTCGGCACGTTTTTTTTTTTTTCTTTGGAATTTTTTGTTCTTTCCAAATAATAGGTGAATTTATGTTACATAGTTTCTGATTCTGATTTCCGCGTTAGGGTGGTCTCGTTCTTTTGTTTTAATTCCGGCTGGTTCGAACCTGACCGTGTTCATTGGTTCGATCCCCTATGAGAGTTTATTGACTCGGATTCCGCAAATTCTGTTTTTACAAGTAACCGCTTTCTAGATGATTCCATGTTCCAAGGAGCACTATAAAAAAAAAAAATATTTTACCCTCTCAAAGACAAATCCCAGGGTTTGAGGCACATTTAATAATTTGAGTCGTGCCCTGGCAAAAGGGGGCTTAATGCATCTCCGTTATACCTTATACCCAGCAAGTCATCAAATGATTACGAATCCATAAAATCCATTGTATCATAAGGTAGAATGGGCCTTTGACATACAGAAAATTGACCGGTAGCAAAAAGTTTCAGCCCAGGTCAGCCTGTGCGGGCTGCGCAGACTGACCTTAATCGATACTTTTCACAGATGCATTAAGCCCCCTTTTCACAAAGCACAGTATAATTAAATTTTGTTGTCTTAAAATGCTTTTAATCTGACCTTAAAATTTTGTTGTCTGGCAAAGAGCTACAAAAAAGATTTTGCAGATAGGATAGATTTTGGCTAGACTGCAGAAACATGCAGTTTGATCTTAGATATTCCCAGTCTGATCAATCCTTTGTGAGTTCTTCAGGCCAAAAGGCTGTAAAGTTGCAATATTTTAGTCTTCCTTTACAGGCCAACAACACATGCCCCGTAACCCTTTTCCAGGCAATCCATGTTTTAACAGCCCTACGGAAGAAGGCCTTTGAAAACAATGTGCGAAACAAAATACGGGCAACCAGCATTTTCTCCATTTCCCTCAATATTTTCTATCCTTTCAAAATCAAAATCCTATCATTTGAGCCACATTAGATTTATCTCCTACAAATACTTTTAATTTGGACAAAAG
Source organism: Tridacna gigas (assembly GCA_945859785.2). NCBI lineage: Eukaryota > Metazoa > Mollusca > Bivalvia > Cardiida > Cardiidae > Tridacna > Tridacna gigas. Next base: position 34,926,435 of record OX244040.2, on the reverse strand, counting down.
CTTTATATGTCTACAGTGTTTAAGCGTAGGTTGGTGTAGATCAAAGATCAGACTGCATATTTTGTGCAGTCTGATCTTGATCTACACTGATGCAAGAAACCATAGGGGCAAGGGACTTTAACACTTTAATTCTTATCATTTCTTTGTGAAACAAATATTGAGCAGACAGTGACATTTTGGTCAGACAGCAATACATTACCATAAATATCAATGTAGATCTAAGAGGAATAACAATGATTAAACAAAAATTTGACTTGACCAAATTGAAAGCATTTGCAGATGACAATTAAATGTGACTCAAATAATGAAATTAGTTCATAAAAGGGTAGAAAAAAACATTGTCAGAAAAGGAGAAAACGCTGGTAACCAGTATTTTCTCCCTTTTCCCACAATGTTTTTGAAAGACTTCTTGGTCAGGGTCGTCAAAACTTGGGATTGTTTGGTAAAGGGTTATTTCATTCTTCTGAAGCAGTACAAAAGATGCAGATAGTGCAAATTTAATGCTGTTTTTTTTTCTCATGCCTGGACATGTAGCAGAGAAGCAAACAATGTAGATCCAAGATCAGACTGCACATCATGTGCAGTCTGATCTTGAGCTACACTGTCTGCGTATGAAATCAAACCAGGTATCATTGCTTTAAGGGTTAAATTGGGAAATTTCATTGAATCCTCATGTTAAACATTATTTCTCTGTATTATGTCTTTATCCTTTACCAAACAATCCATGTTTTGACAACCCCGAAAAAGAAGGCCAATCAAAACAATGTAGGAAACGGAGAAAATGCTGATAACCAACATTTTTTCCTTTTCCTACAATGTTTTCTACTCTTTTCTGGACAAATCTCACTTTGCGGTTATTTTCATTTCTTGTTTGCAATTACTTTAATCATTTACCAAACAACCCTGGGGCAGATGACCTTTTGAAACATTGTGGGAAAAGTGGAAAATGCTGGTTATCTGCACTTTCTTCTTTTCCAACAATGTTTTCTTGCATATCAGAAACTTCAGCACATTTACACTCACTTCAAATTTGTTGTCTGCAGCAGGTTTCTGTTTGGAAACTTCAAATTTCTTGTCTGCAGAAGGTTTCCATTTGGAAGATTTCAATTTTTTTTCAGAAAGAGTTAAATTTGGACAAGTCTAAAATTTGTGGTTTGGTAAAAAGTTAACCTTTCACCACATGGTTCCATCTTTTTGCAGCCCTGATGAAAAAGCCTTCTGAAGCATCATGGTTAAAAGAAGGAAATCCTGGTAATCAGAATTTTCCCCTTTTTACATCAATTTTGGCTAGCCTTTCAAACTGAAATTCTATCATTCTCTCAATTAATCCACATTTACTTTGGTTTCAGAAAGTAATTTTATTATGGATATAAAGGGGCATCAAAAAGGATTTTGAATCTCCTCTGTCAGATAAAAACAGGGTTGGGTGCACAGGGACTGGGGTTTAACTCTTCACCAAACGACATAATTTTAGACTGCTTCAAATTGTAAGCATTTGCAGACGACAAAATAAACATGAATGAAAAATGAAAATTTGTTTTGGGAAGGGTAGAAAACATTGTGGGAAAAGGAGAAAATGCTGGTTACCAGCATTTTCTCCTTTTCCCACAATGTTTTCAAAAGGATTCTTTCACAGGGTCGTTTAAAGTCGGGATTGTGTGGTAATAGGTTGATGGGGGTTGAAAGTTGGTATTTTGTATTTGAAAGGAAAAATTTTAATTTCATGACTGTTTACCCTTAGATGGGGTAAAAAAAATAAAAATGCTTAGAAAATGTGTTTATCCTCTTGTAATTTAATAACATCCACAACTTTAACAGATGGAATAGTAAATTTCACTTAAAAAAATATAGAAAAAAGCCCTGTGTAATTCCTAGTGTTTTCTTCAAGTATTTCTATGTTTTAGTTTGAATGCCAGCTTTGCATGTAAATGAAAATAAGTAGTCTTTGTCTGGTTTGATTCCCCTTCAATTTTTTCATCCTTGGAGTTTTTTCAATCATCAGGCTCAACATGTTCATCGGTTGGCTGTCATTCTTTCTGGCAGAAAGCTCCAGTCAATTGGTTCCTTTCCTTGTTTAACTAAAATGTTATTACATTTTGAAAAATGTTTACATCCATAAAATCCTCTCCATGCGGACAGTGGTGATGGATGGGGTGCCTCCAATACCCAGTGGATTTTCTGCAACATGACAAAGAAGCGGATCATATTAGAATGGTGTTTAACCCTTTACCAAATGACAATAATGTACACTGGTCCAAATTGAAAGCAGTTGCAGATGACAACTTAAAGGTGGCTCAAATGACGAAATTTGTCCTTGATAGGGTAGAAAACCTTGTGGGAAAAGGAGAAAATGCTGGTTACCAGCATTTACTTCTTCACCCACAATGTTTTCTACCCTATCTGAGGACTACATCATTTACATTCTGACCTGGTTTTAATCTTTTACATATCAATCTTTTGTTTTACCCCCCTGAGGAACCAGTACTTTCTCCTTTTTACCAAAATGTTTCTGCCCTTTCAAAGACAGTTCCAACCATTTCCCCCTTTACCAAACAATTCCAAGTTTTAACAATTCTAAGGAGAAAGCATTTGGAAAACATTGTGGAAAAAGGAGAAAATGCTGTTAACCAGCATTTTCTCCTTTTCCAAAAATATTTTCTACCCTATCAAGGACAATTCCATCATATCAGCCACATTTAAATTGTTTTCTGCAAATGCTTTAAGTTTGGACCAGTCTACATTTTTGTTGTGTGGTGAAGAGTAATGCCACATTTGATAGGTCCCCTACAAACACTTTCAATTTGAACAAGTCTAAAATTCTGTACTTAGTCAGGAATCTGCTCATCCACAAAATTTAAAAACACATCCTTACAGCCAGAGAGAAAAACACTGTTAAAGTTGGATAGACTGTAGAATAGTTCAGAATTAGTCAGCTGTGTAAACACACACACACACACACACACACACACACACACACACACACACACATACACACACACACACATATATATATTTTTTTTTTAATACATATATCGGAAATCTTTGATTTAAAACTGGAAACATCACAACGGTGATTTCTTTGAAGGCCTCCAGAAAATGAGACACATTTTCTATCCGTCGTAATCTATGCAACCTTGCAGCTGTTATGGACAACATTTGGCATGTACATACAAGAATGACTATTGTTTGATGAAATAAAGATGAAATGGGTTAAAAACTGGCTGAAAACAAGAATAGATGTATCTTTAAACTGGAACTGAACAACACCATACCTCATTGATCAAAGATCCTTTTTGCTGGACTTTTTTACCCCACAGCATAAACACCAGTGGGTGCTTGGCATGGAGATTGAGGTAGGATAATATTTCATCGGTAAACACTTCCCAGCCATGATCTTGATGTAGGTTCTTTATTTGGCTGTGACCCAGATCTTCCCTTCGCCATGTTAAAACAGAGTTCAGCAACAAGACACCTGCACTGACAAACAACATGTCCAAGTGTGGTAATCCTTTAACTGATGAAAAAACTTTAGACCGATCAAAACTAAAAAGCATTTGCAGAAGACAAATAAAGTGTGGCTAATAAAAGAATTTTTCCATTCAAGGATGGAAAACACTTTGGGAATAGGAGAAAATGCTGGTTATGAGCAATTTCTCTTTTTCCACCAATGTTTTCAAAAGCCTCATTTCTAAGGGTTGTTGTAACTTTGTCCTGTGTGGTAAAGAGTTAACCTTAAAAGAGCTAAATTCATGAAACAGACTCTCTTAATGCTTTAGCAGATGAGCAATTTGATACAAAAACAGATGTCAAAAACTGGTGTGCATGATGCTCTTAATTGTTTAACCCTTTCCCAAACGATGAATTTTAGACTGGTCCAAATTGAAAGAGTTTGCAGACGACAATTTTAAATTTGATGAAAATGACAGAAGGTTCTCCAAAAGGGTAGAAAACACTGTGGGAAAAGGAGAAATTGCTCGTTATGAGCAATTTCTCCTTTTTCCACAGTGTTTTCAAAAGACTTGTACTGCAGACACGTGAAAACCAGGGCTTGTTTGGGAAAGGGTTATGTTCTGGGGAAGATAATGTTTTGATGCCATGTGGGGGCTTTATAATCCTACTGAACTTATTTTGTCACTGAATATAGTATGCAAATAGTTTTTAAACCACCAATGAATGAGAAGAGAAATGCAAGAAAACAAAAGTTTATGATTTGGCTCCAAAAATATGATGGAAAACATGCTTGTTCTGTGTTAGATGAAATATGTTTCGAATTCTAAATTCCATCAGTGTAATGAACCAAGAACTTGGCCTATAGAGGCAAGAAAGTAAAACTACAGGAGACCTCTCCAAAAGGTGGCATTTCAAACAAGTATGGACAAAAAATACATGTACCTTGGTGTGCCCATCCCTTCAAATTGCCATGGTCTGGTGGGACAAAGCCTTGAATGTCATGTTGAATTTCTTTATATATGTTGCTTAAACTGAAAATTTGAAAAAAAAAAATCTGTTACTTAACTCTTTACCAAACGACAAAATCTTGGTCTCTACCAAATTGAAAGCATTTAAAGACGACAAGAGAAATATAGCTAAATTGATGATTTCTGTCTTTGATAGGCTAGAAAACATTGTGGGAAAAGGAGAAAATGCTGGTTACCAGCATTTTCTCCTTTTCCCACAATGTTTTCAATAGGCCTCTTCCTCAGGGTCGTTAAAACTAGGGATTGTGTGGTAAAGGGTTAATATGCCACATAGATTATTTTTAAGCTAAGATCATTTCAGAGAAGAAAAGACGATTATGCCAATGGATGTGAAAAACAAACAAGAAATATTTATGATGAATGGAGGAAATTTTCATTTGGAGCATTTTATTTTAAAGACTTTATAATGCTAAATATATGAACCATACTCTGACAAAAGGGGGCTTAATGCACCTCCATGATGCATTGCACCAATCAGGCCATCACATAATTATGGATCCATAATAGCCACTTTTGCAAACAACTGACTAAATCATGAATAGACTGGTCCTTGGATATACAGAAAATTGACCAATGGCGAAAAATTTCAGCCCAGATCAGCCTGCGCAGACTGTGCAGACTGACCTGGGTTGATACTGTTTGTAGATGCATTGAGCCCCCTTTTCACAGAGCATGTCTCATATGTAAATGAAGTGCACATCCTCAGATCTCACAGCAAAAATTGCAAGTACATGTACTGCATTTTGTTTTGTCAGAATGTCTGCAAATTCTGTGCAGTCTCACCATGGATATACACTCACTGCATAACCCTTAACCACATAATCCTGAGTTTTAACCATCCGGCCTATGTAGCCTTTTGAAAACATTGTGGGAAAAGGAGAAAATGCTGGTTATCAGCATTTTCTCCTTTTCCCACAATGTTTTCTACCCTATAAAAGACCAAAACCATCATTTGAGCCACACTGAATTTGTCATCTACAACTGCTTTCAATTTGGACCAGTCTTAAAAAATTTTCACCTGGTAAAGGGTTAAAAGTGAGGAACATTCTCAGTCATGACTCAAGATACAAATACTACACTTTGTTATGTCAGAATATCTGCAAATTTTTTGTAGTCTCATCATGAATCTACACTGTCCACATAAGCAATTAAATCCAGGCTCAGCACTGCAGGGGTTTAACCCCTTACCACACAATCCCGACTTTTATCAAACCTGAGGAAAAAAGCTTTAGAAAACATTGTGGGAAAAGGAGAAAATGCTGGTAAGCACCTTTTTTTTCTTTTTCCCACAGTGTTTTTTACCTTTCCCAAAACAAATTTCAATGTTTGAGTCACATTTATTTTGTTGTCTGCAAATGCTTTCAAATTGCACCAGTCTAAAATTTTGTCATTTGGTAAAGAGTTAACATAGAAAATGAAATTAGAAAAGGAGTAAATGTTTGTAATAAGCAATCAATCATTTTCCACAATACTACAGAGGCTGATCCATATATATACAGTCTGGAAAAGAGCAAGTGCTTGCAGTAAGCAATAGCTCCTTTTACTACAATTTGACTATATTTTTTAAAAAATTGTAAAATGGAGGATCACAAAATGTTATTACAGGAAATGCATTATCTTATCACAGAGTGTGCAGTCAGATCGTTGATCTACACTATCCACTGTTTTGTATCAGAATCTGATCAAAACAAACATGAAATAACGATATTTCGAACAAACGACAAACATTTGGACTCAACCAAATTCAAAGAATCTGCAGATGACAGAAAAAATTTTGGCAAAACTAATAGATTTTGTACTGAGCCAGTATTACTAGTATTTTCTTCTTTTCCCACAATGTCTTCAAATGTCTTCTTCCACGGGGTCAATAAAACGTGTGAAAATCACATAGTGAATATATATATATAGACAACATTTTCTCTTGCAGCAAAATACTTTTAAATGAGCCATGCTCTGTAAAAAGGGAGATTAATACATCTGCAAAAAGTATCGATCCAGGTCAGCCTGCGCAGTTGGTGCAGGCTGACCTGGTCCAAGTTTTCTTTGCTATACGTGAATTTACTGCAAGTGAAAGGACCACTTTACCTCATGATTCAGTCAGTTGTTAGACAAAATGAACCCCAAGGATCCATGATCATGCAAAAATGCTGGAAACCAACAATTTTTCCTTTTCCTACAATGTTTTCAACTCTTTCTGATAAAAATCCCACCATTTGTGCTGCAATTAATTTGCTGTCTGCAAATGCTTTCAATTTGAATAAGTTTTAAATTTTGTTGTTAGGTAAAGAGTAAAGAGGTTGTGAGTTACTGATACATGAAAAAACACTTACTATTTTGGTATAGACTGTCCTCGCTTTACACCAAATGCTAAACCTGTAAAAAAATTACAACAGCATTAGAAAAACAACAAGTAAAGCAGGTATTGAAAAAGCCTTAACTCTATAGCATAGGCAAAAATGTTAGCCTTGTCCAAATTGAAACAATTTGCAGACTACAAATAAATTTGACTCAAAACATTTAACTATTTTCTTGGAAGAGTTGAAAATATTGTGGGGAAAAAAAGAACAAGAGCACTGCATGCAGGTGCCAACGCTCGGCTGCATTTGCTTGATTTTCAGTGAAAACTCGAAGTAAAAAAGGGGCTTAACTGTATCAAAAATACTTTGATGGTTATCTGCCTTTGTTGTATGAATTTCCATTTTAATAGTAAACAACTGGTCCTAAGTTTGAAGTAAATATCTTCAGTAATAACAGAGATATTACAAAATGTAAAAGTTTTTGCACTACGACGTCACAGACAAAGCTCAAGGCTATGATAATACCTTGATGTTTTCTTCGAAAACTGCTGAGCTAAAAATGCTGATTATTAGCATTTTCTCCTTTTCCCTTAACCCTTTACCACACAATCCCTTGTTTTATCAACCCCCAAGGAAGAAGGCTTCTGAAAACCACATTGTGCGAGAAAATGCTGGTAAACAACATGTTCTTCTTTTCTCAAAATGTTTTCTACCCTTTCATTGACAATCATTTAAGCCATGTTTATTTTGTCGTCTGGAAATGTTTTGGTTATGGATAAGCCCTTTGAAAATGAAATAAGTTGTTCAAAAGTCTTCCTACTAGAATCTTTACAACTTGGGATTCTTTGGTAAAGGGATGAACCCTGGCCCTCTCTCATATTTTCAATGCAGTGATTACATCGAAGCACTTTATTGGTGGTATGCTGAAACAGCCTTTGTCAACCTTTTTGTCTCTCTCTGCCTGTCCCCTCATTGACATGTCTGTTTTTGTTCATCTGTCTGACCACCTGCCCTGTCTGTCTGTGCATTTGTCCATTTGTTTGTCTGAGGCAAGCTGTCTACCTATATGTCTGTCTGTCTGACTGCCTACCTTGTTTGCATATAAGCAATCTGAATATCTGCCTATCTGTACTGTACATGTAAGCATGCACAAAACAGTCTAATGTAACTTGAATCTAGATTGATTGTTCATATGGTGTTTAATGCTGTTTTCAGTATTATTTCAGTTATATCGTGGCTGCCAGTGCACTATCCATGCCTCCCTGGAGTTTCATTTACAGTACTTTGCACAATATTCTTCCCTAGCCACTGGCTGCTTTCCCACATCACCATCATCGAAAGAGTGATTAGCGGTGACAGAGCAATGAATACTGTTGTAATGACTTATCAACAATCCTCAGAAAGAAAGTGGCTGAGCAGGGGACTCAAAGCAGCAACCCCCTGTCAACCCCCTGGGTCCATATTCACCAACCGTTCTTAAGAACGTTCTTAGTCTTATTCTCCAAGATTTTCTACATTTGAAAGTAACACAACTCCTGATTGGCTAAACCAAATGGTTGTGCTACTTTCAAATGTAGAAAATCCAGGGCTTGGTATTTGACTGAAAAAAAGAAGGCAGGCTTCTAAGGAAAGAAGTTCTCATGATAAGCTTTTTTTTATTTCTCAGAATGCAGTAGGGGAGGCCTTTACTATTTATCAGTGTTTTCACCTTTTTTTTTTGATGTTTTAGATTTTTTGATGTTTTAGAAAGTCTTCCTTTGCAATGATAACTTTCAATACATTTGTTAGAAAGTTAAATGCTTACCATTAGCACCACCATGTCCACTTGTTGGGTTTTCTGCGAGAATAACAACTTTTACCTATAAAAAATAATTCTTATTATAAAAAAGAAACGTTTCTGACATAACAAATTTTCTCTACCAAAAAAATTAAACCTCAAACCACCTAGCTTATATTATGCGATAATTTGTCAGATTGGCAGTTTGCAATTACAGTCTACCTTTTACCACGCAATCCTGAGTTTTAATGAGGCTAAGAAAGTGGCCTTTTGAAAATGTTGTGAGAAAAAGAGAAAATGCTGGCAACAAGCATTTTCTCCTTTTCCCACAAATCCCACCATATAAGTCATATCTATTTTGTCGTCTGCAAATGGTTTTAATTTGGACACATGTAAAATTTTGACAAGTGGTAAAGAGTTTACCAAAGACTAACAGACTCTCAAGATACGCTTGTTTCACTTGTACCAAGCAACCATGTGTTTTAACAACCAATTAAAGATGGTTTTGAAAACATTTTTGGAAAAGGAGAAAATGCTGGTCATCACCATTTTCTCCCTTTCCCAAAGTGTTTTCTACGTCTTTAGAAACATCATCATCCTTTGAGCAGCATTTATTTTGTAACCAGTAACTAGCACTTTCTCCCTTTCCTACAGTGATTTCAAACTTTACAATACAAATTCCATTATAAGAGATAAGTTTAAAATGCAGACACTTTAAAACTGGACTAGTCTATAATTTGTAGTCTGGTAAAGTCAGAGCTGTTTGCTGCAAATTTGATCAGAAGGTTATGGGTGTAGACTGCAACTCCTAAAATTAGATATTCTACTGATATTTGTTTCATCAAACAATCCATCTTCTAACAACTTAGATGATGAAGAATTCTCACAACAACATTTTCTAGTTTTTAAATAATTCAATTCATGAAAAAAAGAGAGAAATTCTTAACTCTTTACCAAACAAAAAAATTTTAGACTTGTCCAAATTCAAAGCATTTGCAGACGACAAAATAAATGTGAATCAAAAATTGAAATTTGTTTTCAAATGGGTAGAAAACGTTGTGGAAAAAGGAGAAAATGCTGGTTACATTGTTTTCAAAAGGTTTCTTTGTCAGGGTCATTGAAAGTCAGGATTGTGTAGTAAAGAGTTAAACTACCCACAGCTTATATGACCAAGAAGATAAAACGTTGTTGGAGTAGGACAGAATGTGCATAACCAGCATTTTCTCCATTTCCAACAAAGTTCAGCACCCTTCCAAAAACAAAACCTATCATTTATGCCATATTTGAATTGTTGTCTGTATTTTGCTTTCACTATTGTATAAAATTGTGTCATCCGGTACAGGGTTAAAACAATCAATTACTGCAAAGAACAAGCCTAATTTCTGTTGTTTTTAAGTAATCCGTCATCACCAGAAGATCATGTTTTTTGTATCTTGCAAAAGAATACTGTGGCAAAAGGCCAATCCTGTTATTTGAAACAAATTTATTTTATCGCCTGTAAATGCTTAAAATATGGGCAAGTCTATCATTTTGTTGTCTGGTAAAGCCTTTGAGTTAAGCAAATATATATGTTCAAACCTCATCCAGTCTGCAGTATTTTGTCCAGCAAAACACCTTTTCTGACCTGGGTGAAACTGCAGGTCCATACAGACGTCTTTCTTTCTCAACAAATTTCCACAACTGTGAATAAAACATGTAAGTAAATGACACAAAAAGCGTCTGTGTGAACCTCAGCATAATCATGATATATTAACCATAGACTACTTAACTCTTTACCACACAATCCCGAGTTTTAACGACCCTGAAGAAGAAAGTTTTTGAAAACATTTGTGGGAAAAGAAGAAAATGCTGGTAACTAACATTTTTTCTTTTCCCACAATGTTTTCAATGATCTCAAAGACAGATTCTGTCGTTTGTACCCCATTTTACTTGTCGTCTGCAAACGCTTTCAATTTTGACTAGACTAAAATTTTGCTGTGTGGTAAAGTGTTAAAAGAGACGTAACACCTCCTCACCAAATGACAAAGTTCTTGACTTGCACACATGAAAGTATTTCCAGATGACAAATTAGATGTTGTTAAAAAGATTATATTTGTCATTTATCATGTAGAAAACATAATAGGAAAAGGAGATCATGCTGGTTACCAGCATTCTCTTCTCTCCTTTTTCAATGATGTTTTCAAAACCTGTTTTTTTCCAAGGTGAAAAAAACACAGGATTGTATCATGAAGGGTTAAAGATTAAGATGAAAACACAGAAGGAAAGAGTGTGAGAAAAATTGCTAATGAAGTGAGGAAGAAATTAAAATATAAAGATATACAAACACTGAAACAGAAAAAAATGACTTTTACTGGTATTTAGAAAGTCCACTGGTATGTTTTCTCTGTTTCAATCTCTAACAAACACCACAATTTCAGAGCTGTCCAAAACAAAATTCAAAGCATTTGCAGACAACTAGTTAACCCTTTAAAAAATAATGACAAAATTTTGGACCAGACCAAATTGAAAGCATTTACAGACGACAAATTAAATGTAATTTAAGTGATTATTTCTGTCTTCACTAGGGTAAAAGCAATGTGGGAAAAGGAGAAAATGTTGGTACCGGCATTTTCTCCTTTTCCCACAATGTTTTCAAAAGAGTTTTTTCATAGGGTTGCTAAAAGGTAGCATTGTGCACAAAAGGGTTAGAAGCCTTTTCCACAAGGTTATAAAACACAGACTTGGCGTGTAAAGCATTAATTAGAATTTTGCCATTAGAACATTAAAAGAAAAACAGACCAGAAAGATAATACAACAAATCATTATAATTTCAAGACTGTTTCCTACTTAGAATATCTGAACAGGGATCAGAGAGAAATCAAGATCAGACTGTGCATTCTGATCTTCATCTATACTATCTAAAAAACAAAAAACTTAATTAGTGCTAGGTGCTTGAATGGTCAAAAGAAATACCTCTTGAAAATAAGGTTTCTGAATTTCTCCACGAAAGACTTGCCGCCAGCTTTCCCCAATATTTTGTTGATTCAACCATTCTTCTGTCTTTGATGAAGATGAATCATTCCTGGCTGCAAAGCAGACATGTAGAAAGTTTGCCTCAACTGGGTATCGAACTCGCAACCACCAGGTAACGAGTCAGATACACTAACCACTGAGCTACCCGGGTTTGGCTGCTGCAATCAAAATTTTGGGTTAAACTCTGTCATATACTACTAAATATGTTTTCCTCGGCAACCATACAGAGACTGAGCTGTCAAATCCAGTAAAATATTTTGGCATTTAAATAAAGGCATGATTGGTAAGCAATATGAAGCTCTGCCTATTTTCACCAGACTTGATATGATATTTTAGTAGTTATTTGAATACCATGTGTATTTGACCATGTGACACTCCTACAAACCCTTGCAAAACTCTGGGATGAAATCTAAAAATACATCAAGAGGCTACATATCCTATTAAGGAAATATCTTTGATTTTCATTGTATGCTTCTCTTTCTTTTTCATTTATGGTTTGCCTGCTATTACTTTCTAATTTCAGTGAGAAAAGATTTTCTTTCTTTTTTTTGATTTGGCTGATTATAAAAATCTGAATGGCCCCCTTTGAAAGTACTTACCATACAGAATTGTTGTAGTTCGGTCTGGTAGAGAGCTATATTTTACTGTATTCTCACCACAACCAGTCCGTAATATTTTCTGCTCAAATTCACTTTGTTTCTGTTTTAAATGTATTGCATCAATCTGCAAAAGGGTATAATATTGACTACTGACTGATTGACTGATACTATCGACCGACTGACAGGTTGACTGATTAATTATCGACTGTTGTATTGATCGATGGATTGATTAATTGGTGTATTATGCCACTTCCAACATTATTTTCACTATACTACCGCGGCTACTCACATATTCATCTATGTCCTGGCTTCAGTAATAAACTAGGGCTCTGAAGCCTCTTCAGTCTTGCCCGAGGACGGTACAACAAAACAGCTAGTGCTTAAAGTAAGGCTCAAACAGGGAGCCACCATGTTAGGAATCTGTGGGAAAAAGCTACTTTTATTGCCCCATATGTTTATCTGTTAGAACAGTTGAATTAAATGCTGTACAAACAAGAAGGTAATGATGGCCCTAGATTGCCCACCTAAGCCTTTGTACCTCCAAGAGAATACCAATATTTATTCATTAAACAACAAAATTTTAGACCTGTCCAACTTGAAAACATTTGCAGAAGATAATTACAACTCAAGAATTAAAATTCGTTTTATCAAGGGTAGAAAAAATTGTGGGAAGAGGAGAAAATGCTGGTTAGCAGCATTTTCTCCTTTTCCCACAGTGTTTTCAAAAGCCTACCTGTTTAGGGTCAATAAAAGTCGGGACTGTGTGGTAAAGGTTTAAGGTACTGACATACAAAAAGGACTAAACAAGATTCATGAACATTGAACAGAAAATGTGGCCTCAAGGTGTGCACATAGGGTAATAGATGAGACTACTCTGTGAATGAAATATACAGGTACATGATGGACAACAAGAACCGGAAACTTGAAACAGCCAATTACAGAGGCTCACCTTGAGTTAGAAAAAAGAAGGTAGTTTTTCTTACAGTGTTATACGTTTTGCCTTTCCCTGTCTTTTCTTGCAATTGCATTCTTTTTAACTGCTTTTCCAATCTTGCTGTGGGCATGGGCTCGCTTCGACTGCCTCTTGCAATAGCTGGAGAGCATTAAAATTTTCCAAAAACTAATTGCCTCAGACTATTATCAATGAATAACAATTTTATACTGTTGTTGGAAAAAGGACAACTGCAAATTAGCAATTTCTGTTTTTCCTACAATAATTTGAGCCATGCTCTGTAAAGAGAGGGTTTAATGCATCTGCAAAAAAGTATCGACCCAGGTCAGCCGGTGTAGTCCGCACAGGCTGACCTGGGCTGAAACCTTTTGCTATTCGTCAATTTTCTGTATGTCAAAGGACCTGTCTACCTCATGATTTAGTCGGTTGTTAGACAAAACTGATATTACAGATCCATTATTATGTAATGTTTTGCTTGGTAGATGCACAAATCCCCTTTTCACAGAGCATGGGTTTTTCATTCCCTCAAATGTTACTCTTTTGTGATACTGTAATGGCCTTTTATTGATCTACAAAAATTTCTCTATGATAACTGCTTTATTGATCACTGTGCATGGTATCAATAGACTTACATACTGTTGGAATATATTGAAGATTGTGGGAAAAGGAGCAATAGCTTGATATAGCTGTCACTTCTTTTCTCACAATCTATTCAAATAGTAGCACAGAAAAATAGGGAAATGTCTGATCTGCATAGTAATTGCTTAAAACAAATGTAAGAAGCATTTAAATGATTGATTGATTGATTGATTGTATGGAGTTTAACACCATTTTCAACATTATTTCAGTTATATCATGGCCAGTGCACCTATCTATGCTTCCCTGGAGTTTCGTTTACCAGTACTAGGCTGCTTTCCCACATTGCCATCATCAAAACAATGGTCAGCAATGCTTTCTGTTGGGGCAATGCTAAAATTTTGTTGTTTGGCAAAGAGTTAAGGCCCCCTTCCCAACTATGGTTGCCTTTGTGACCAGTGTAGTTCAAGATCAGATAGCATAAAAAAATGGGGTCTTTGATCTACACTGTCTGCTTTACTAAGCAACCATTGGAAAGATTTGGGTCTTGAAACTAGACAACAAATGTGTGTTGGGTTTATTCTGTGATCTTAATCCTTTACCACACAATCCCGACTTTTAACGACCCTGAGGAAGAAGCCTTTTGAAAACATTGTGGGAAAAGGAGAAAATGCTGGTAACCAGCATTTTCTACTTTTCTCACAATGTTTTCTACTCTTCCTAAAACAAATCTAACTTTTTGAGTCATTTTTATTTTGTCGCCTGCAAATGCTTTCAGTTTGGACTGGCCTAAAATTTTTTCATTTGGTAAAGAGTTAAGGTTATTACATGAACATTTATTTTACCAATTTTTTTGAAGGATTCTGAAGGTAATACATCGAGTGAGTGGAATTCTCTGTCGGCCCTCAAGGGTCTGTCTGTCCTTTTTGCTTCTTCATTTTCTGCAATAGACAGATATGAGCTGTGCTTTGGCAAAAGGGGGCTTAATGTATTTCTATGATGCATGATACCAAGCAAGTTATCACATGATCAGGGATCCATAATGTCCATTCTGTCCAACGACTGACTTAATCATAAGGTAGACTGGTCCTTTGTCATACAGAAAATTGACCAGTTGCGAAAAGTTTTGGCCTAGGTCAGCCTGCGTGGATTGCGCTGGCTGACCTGGGTCTATACCTTTCGCTGATGTATTAAGCTCCCTTTTCACAGAGCATGGCCCTATGTATTGACGTCTTTACAAGACAGCAGACTACAACAGCAGACTACAACAAATTAAGCTCATCCTCGTTGAAAACATTGGCAAACCACAAAATAAATGTGACTCAAATGACAGGATTTGATAGGGTAAGAAAACATTGTGGGAAGAGGAGAAAATGCTGGTTACCAGCATTTTCTCCTTTTCCCACAATGTTTTCAAAAGCCTTCTTTCTGAAATTATTAAAAACTTGGGATTATATGGTGAAGGATTAACCTAACAGTTATGAAGATCTAAATGATGCATGAAAATCTTACCAGTTTTATCAGAGGTCCCTGACTGTAATGTTTGTAATGAGTAAAGCTCTTTGTCTTCCTTAAAGGGTGTGTCTTTCCCTTTCAATTCATCATACTCTGGAAATAAAGATAATATCAGCCATGCTCTGTGAAAAGGGGATTTAATGCATCTGCAAAAAGTATCGATGAAGTTTAGCCTGTGCAGTCCACAAAGGCTGACCTTGGTGAAACTTATTGCTGTTGGTAAATTTTCTTCATGTGGAAGGAGAATTCTACTCCATGGTTCAGGCTGATTTTAGACAAAATGGATTCATATCATGATTGTGACAAATTGCTTGGTACATGACATTATGATATAGAGGATAATTGTCTGTTTCGGAGTATGATCGCAATTTCTTTCATCGAGTGAAAAGCGAAGGCTATATTTTCATGGGTGGTGAAGTGAAAAGATGGCCTTTGCTTGTCACAAATTGAAAGAAAGTGGCCAGTCACAGGTTTCAAACACATACAACTTCTTCATGACAATGTTCAGGCCCATTTTTCGGCATTAGTTTGTGATTTTTTGAAGAGGGAAAAGGTTACTGTTTCACCACACCCTCCTTACTCTCCCGATTTTCATCAGGGTCCTTGAATGGCTGAACTTGGGATTGTTTGCTAAAGGGTTAAGCAAGCATATTTTAGAGTTCTTTAAATCTTTCACCACACAATCCCAATTTTCAATGACCCAGAAAGAGGAGGCTTTTGAAAACATTTTTGGAGGAGAAAATGCTGGTAACCAGCATTTTCTCCATTTCCCACAATGTTTTACCCTACCAAAGACAGATATAACCATTTTACCTTCAGTTTATTTTTCGTCTGCAAATGCTTTCAATTTGGTCCAGTCCAAAAATGTTGTAGTTTGGTAAAGAGTTAAGGAACGTTTCTCACTATGATTTCAAAAGTTTTTTTTTCAAAGTTTGTTAAAATGCAAGATTGTTTGGTAGACAGTTAAATACCATGTGACATCTTTAGGGTTAAAGGAGCCTTTTCGAATGTTTTTGCTGGAATCATTTGTGGATTTTGTATTGGAGTTTAACACCACCTTAACAGCTCAGGTCATATCATGGCGGTCAGTGACGCATCCATGTGTTTCCTGGCTTCTCACATCAGCACTGACCCAACTCTCTTTCCAAAGCCACTGACTACTTTTCTCACATGCATCAGAGGTGAGAGGCAAAAAATCCATTCAAAGAAAGTTTTCCTCAACTGGGTATCGAACTCGCAACCACCAGGTCACGAGTCAGATACGCTAACCACTGAGCTACCCGGGTTGGGCTGCTGGAATCAAAATTTTGGATTAAACTCCGTCATATACTACTAAATATGTTTTCCTCTGCAACCATACAGAGACTGAGCTGTCAAATCCAGTAAAATATTTTGGCATTTAAATAAAGGCATGATTGGTAAGTAATATGAAGCTCTGCCTATTTTCATGAGACTTGATATGACATTATAGTACTTATTTGAATACCATAATAGGTATGTGTATTTCACCATGTGACACTCCTACAAACCCTTGCAAAACTCTGGGGTAAAATCTAAAAATACCGGTACATCAAGAGGCTAAATATCCTATTAAGGAAATATCTTTGAATTTCATTGTATGCTTCTCTTTCTTATTCATTTATGGTTTGCCAGCTATTACTTTCTAATTTCAGTGAGAAAAGATTTTCTTTCTTTTTTTGATTTGGCTTGATTATAAAAATCTAAATGGCCCCCTTTAAAAGTACTTACCATATAGAGTTGTTGTAGTTCGGTCTGGTAGAGAGCTATATTTTACTGTATTCTCACCACAACCAGTCCGTAATATTTTCTGCTCAAATTCACTTTGTTTCTGTTTTAAATGTATTGCATCAATCTGCAAATGGGTATAATATTGACTACTGACTGATTGACTGATACTATCGACCGACTGACAGGTTGACTGATTAATTATCGACTGTTGTATTGATCGATGGATTGATTAATTGGTGTATTATGCCACTTCCAACATTATTTTCACTATACTACCGCGGCTACTCACATATTCATCTATGTCCTGGCTTCAGTAATAAACTAGGGCTCTGAAGCCTCTTCAGTCTTGCCCGAGGACAGTCCAACAAAATAGCTAGTACTTAAAGTGAGGCTCAAACAGGGAGCCACCATGTTAGGAATCTGTGGGAAAAAGCTACTTTTATTGCCCTATATGTTTATCTGTTAGAACAGTTGAATTAAATGCTGTATAAACAAGAGGGTAATGATGGCCCTAGATTGCCCACCTTAGCCTTTGTACCTCCAAGAGAATACCAATATTTATTCATTAAACAACAAAATTTTAGACCTGTCCAACTTGAAAGCATTTGTAGAAGAGAAAATAATTACAACTCAAAAATCAAAATTTGTTTTATCAAGGGTAGAAAAAATTGTGGGAAGAGGAGAAAATGCTGGTTAGCAGCATTTTCTCCTTTTCCCACAGTGTTTTCAAAAGCCTACCTGTTTAGGGTCAATAAAAGTTGGGATTGTGTGGTAAAGGTTTAAGGTACTGACATACAAAAAGGACTAAACAAGATTCATGAACATTGGACAGAAAATGTGGCCTCAAGGTGTGCACATAGGGTAGAAGTTGAGACTACTCTGTGAATGAAATATACAGGTACATGATGGACAACAAGAACCAGATACTTGAAACAGCCAATTACAGAGGCTCACCTTGAGTTAGAAAAAAGAAGGTAGTTTTTCTTACAGTGTTATATGTTTTGCCTTTCCCTGTCTTTTCTTGCAATTGCATTCTTTTTAACTGCTTTTCCAATCTTGCTGTGGGCATGGGCTCGCTTCGACTGCCTCTTACAACAGCTGGAGAGCATTAAAATTTTCCAAGAACTAATTGCCTCAGACTATTATCAATGAATAACAATTCTATACTGTTGTTGGAAAAAGGACAACTGCAAATTAGCAATTTCTGTTTTTCCTACAATAATTTGAGCCATGCTCTGTAAAGAGGGGGTTTAATGCATCTGGGAAAAAGTATCGACCCAGGTCAGCCGGTGTAGTCCGCACAGGCTGACCTGGGCTGAAACCTTTTGCTATTCGTCAATTTTCTGTATGTCAAAGGACCTGTCTACCTCATGATTTAGTCGGTTGTTAGACAAAACTGATATTACAGATCCATTATTATGTAATGTTTTGCTTGGTAGATGCACAAATCCCCTTTTCACAGAGCATGGGTTTTTCATTCCCTCAAATGTTACTCTTTTGTGATATTGTAATGGCCTTTTATTGATCTAAAAAAATTTCACTATGATAACTGCTTTATTGATCACTGTGCATGGTATCAATAGACTTACATACTGTTGGAATATATTGAAGATTGTGGGAAAAGGAGCAATAGCTTGATATAGCTGTCACTTCTTTTCTCACAATCTATTTAAATAGGAGCACAGAAAAATAGGGAAATGTCTGATCTGCATAGTAATTGCTTAAAACAAATGTAAGAAGCATTTAAATGATTGATTGATTGTATGGAGTTTAACACCATTTTCAACATTATTTCAGTTATATCATGGCCAGTGCACCTATCTATGCTTCCCTGGAGTTTCGTTTACCAGTACTAGGCTGCTTTCCCACATTGCCATCATCAAAACAATGGTCAGCAATGCTTTCTGTTGGGGCAATGCTAAAATTTTGTTGTTTGGCAAAGAGTTAAGGCCCCTTTCACAACTATGGTTGCCTTTCTGACCAGTGTAGTTCAAGATCAGATAGCATACAAAAATGGGGTCTTTGATCTACACTGTCTGCTTTACTAAGCAACCATTGGAAAGATTTGGGTCTTGAAACTAGACAACAAATGTGTGTTGGGTTTATTCTGTGATCTTAATCCTTTACCACACAATCCCGACTTTTAACGACCCTGAGGAAGAAGCCTTTTGAAAACATTGTGGGAAAAGGAGAAAATGCTGGTAACCAGCATTTTCTACTTTTCTCACAATGTTTTCTACTCTTCCTAAAACAAATCTAACTTTTTGAGTCATTTTTATTTTGTCGCCTGCAAATGCTTTCAGTTTGGACTGGCCTAAAATTTTGTTGTTTGGTAAAGAGTTAAGGTTATTACATGAACATTTATTTTACCAATTTTTTTGAAGGATTCTGAAGGTAATACATCGAGTGAGTGGAATTCTCTGTCGGCCCTCAAGGGTCTGTCTGTCCTTTTTGCTTTTTCATTTTCTGCAATAGACAGATATGAGCTGTGCTTTGGCAAAAGGGGGCTTAATGTATTTCTATGATGCATGATACCAAGCAAGTTATCACATGATCAGGGATCCATAATGTCCATTCTGTCCAACGACTGACTTAATCATAAGGTAGACTGGTCCTTTGTCATACAAAAAATTGACCAATTGCAAAAAGTTTTGGCCCAGGTCAGCCTGCGTGCACTGGCTGACCTGGGTCTATACCGTTCGCAGATGTATTAAGCTCCCTTTTCACAGAGCATGGCCCTATGTATTGACGTCTTTACAAGACAGCAGACTACAACAGCAGACTACAACAAATTAAGCTCATCCTTGTTGAAAACATTGGCAAACCACAAAATAAATGTGGCTCAAATGACAGGATTTGATAGGGTAAGAAAACATTGTGGGAAGAGGAGAAAATGCAGCATTTTCTCCTTTTCCCACGATGTTTTCAAAAGCCTTCTTTCTGAAATTATTAAAAACTTGGGATTACATGGTGAAGGATTAACCTAACAGTTATGAAGATCTAAATGATGCATGAAAATCTTACCAGTTTTATCAGAGGTCCCTGACTGTAATGTTTGTAATGAGTAAAGCTCTTTGTCTTCCTTAAAGGGTGTGTCTTTCCCTTTCAATTCATCATACTCTGGAAATAAAGATAATATCAGCCATGCTCTGTGAAAAGGGGATTTAATGCATCTGCAAAAAGTATCGATGAAGTTTAGCCTGTGCAGTCCACAAAGGCTGACCTTGGTGAAACTTATTGCTGTTGGTAAATTTTCTTCATGTGGAAGGAGAATTCTACTCCATGGTTCAGGCTGATTTTAGACAAAATGGATTCATATCATGATTGTGACAAATTGCTTGGTACATGACATTATGATATAGAGGATAATTGTCTGTTTCGGAGTATGATAGCAATTTCTTTCATCGAGTGAAAAGCGAAGGCTATATTTTCATGGGTGGTGAAGTGAAAAGATGGCCTTTCCTTGTCACAAATTGAAAGAAAGTGGCCAGTCACAGGTTTCAAACACATACAACTTCTTCATGACAATGTTCAGGCCCATTTTTCGGCATTAGTTTGTGATTTTTTGAAGAGGGAAAAGGTTACTGTTTTACAACACCCTCCTTACTCTACCGATCTTGCCCCTTGTGACTTCTTTCTCTTTCCAAAACTGAAAAAAAATCCTTGCTGTACGGAAATATCAGTCAAGAAAGGCACTGGGCTCTGCTGTTTTCCAGTTCCTAAGGACCATACCTAAATCAGCGTAATGTGATGCCTTCAAGAAGTGGATTTATCGACTGAAACTATGTATTTCTAGTCATGGGGAGTATTTCGAAGGTATGAAGTAAAGAAACATGAATTATTTCACATTTTGATGATTCTGAACCAAAATAAGCAATACACTTCGAACACCCCTCATAACTTTCTCCATTTCAACACAAAGGACAAAGCACAGAGCATGTAGTCTGATATCTTCTATTTTGACAAAAAGCCTTAGCTCAAGAGTTAACTCTTATCCTACTAAATAAGTTAAATGAAACTTTCAAGTGGATAGTAAAAGCCCAAATAATGCTATTTCAAACTTATTTTTTTGAGAAAAATATCTCCTTATTGAACAGTGTAGATCTGAGATCAGACTGCACATTCTGTGCATAAGGTCAATAAGTGCCTTTAGTTTCACCAATACCAGGCTAGGACTCTGAAGCGTCTTGATCAAGGACATTCCCTGAGGAAAACCAGCATACTGAGTGATTATCCAACCTGCAGCCACCAAAATCACAAATCCTACATCTTCACCACAGAGCCATGTAAGACACTGCTTTGCTCACGTAACAAAGTTTCCAGTCAAATACAACAAAACTGGCACAATTTGAAGGCAGTCAACAGATTGAGATATCCAATTTGAATAACCCTGAGCAAGAAACTTTTTGAAAACATTGTTGAAAAAGGAGGAAATGCTGGTAAATAGCATTTTATCGTTATCCCACAATGTTTTCTACTTTTAAAAAGACAAATCTTATCAATTAAGCAACTTTTGATAATTATGTTGTCTGCAAAGTTTTAATGCTTTCAGTTTGGACAAGTCTAAAGTTTATTTGTTTGATAAAGAATTGAAGGCCTAGTGGTAGCCACAAGTAAAAAATATGGGTGTTAAAATGCATTTAATTTAACCCTTTACCACACAATCCTGACTTCTAATGACCCTAAGAGAAAAAGCCCTCTGAGAACACTGTGGGAAAAGGAGAAAATGCTGGTAACCAGCATTTTCTCCTTTTCCCACAATGTTTTCTACCCTATCAAAGACAGATTCTATGTTTTTAGCTACATTTCAATTGTCGTCTGCAAATGCTTTCAATTTGGACAAATAAATTTTGCTTGGGTGGTAAAGAGTTAAATCATACCATCTAAAGGTATGGAAAGTATCGATTACAGTCTGTTATTGTGTATTCTGTCCAAGTGTAAGTCACTGGCAGAAAAAGGAATTTCAAAACCAGAAAAAAAGGTAAACAAAAGATGGAGTGTCTTTGCAACTTTTCACCTAGTTTTAAAATTCATTTCATGCAGCGCCTAACAATGGAACCAACCATACAATATCATAATGTCAACTTTACAATAATTTCCAATATATTAAAATGGTATTATCTAAATTTAAATGCACTGTTACCCCTATATTGTTTACTTTTGGCCACTACTGGGCCTTTAATCGTGTGACTGTGTAACATAGGTATAAATCACAATTGAAAAACTTCTTATAGAAAATGTGACCCACTTGAAGTCAAAAGCTGCACCAAATGACCATGCTTTGATTCTTCTAAAGCCTCCAGGAGCTGTCTGAACCAATATGGATGTCTATTTGGTAAACAGTCAAGAAGTTTGACTGCTGCTCTCCAGTTTCCATCAGTTTTATGCTTTGCTATTATTGTCTGGCAGTCAAGCTCTGTTATGACATCCTTTGCAAGAAGGCTGGGCAGAATTTCTTCAACATTTAATGCGTTACAAATTTCAGTTGCAGTTTGAAATAAAACTGTTCGACTTAGATCGCCAGTTGGTATAGCTCTTCCTTTTAGTATAGAGTGAACCTTCTGGTTACCTGCAAAAGCACATGAGGTGAAATCATCAAATCAGACAGTATTCATGGATTCTGTCAAAAAATGCATGTATCTGATATGATAGTGAAAATGCAGTTTCACAGTAGTTATGGTTTTCTAAGGAAAAGGCACAATGTTTTCTCTATAAATAATAAAATGACATGAGCCATGCTCTGGAAAAGGGGGGCTTAATGCATCTCTGTGATGCACTATACCATGCAAGTCATCACATCTTTGTGGATCCATAAAATCCATTTTGTCTAACAGCTAACTGAATCTGTAGATATAATGGTCCTTTGACATGCAGAAAATTAACCAAAAGCAAAAAGTTTCAACCCAGCACAGGCTGACCTGGGCCTTTACTCTTTTGCAGATGCATTTGGTCCCCTTTTCAAAAAGCATGAGTCATATGATTGTTTTTAATCTTCATCTCTCCATTATATATGGTGCTTCAGAAAATAACATTTCATTTTATCCAGCCATTTGGATGAAAACAAGTCTTGACCTTTATCACTCTTGGACAAATGCCCTTTATGTGATCTTGTGAATGTACATGTTATGACTACTATGCTGGGGTGGATGACTTTTGTGCAGAAAGACCTAGCAGGTCTCATCATTCCTATGAGCATTCAGACCAGACGCTGCATGATAGAGACCAGATTTTAGGCCTACAGCCAACAATTGCATGATTTTTGTTTTGATAAAATGCAGAGAAAATTTGCGAATATTTGACAACCTGTTACAGTAAATAGTTTTTTCTGTCTTCTGTGCTTAATTAAACTTATGTCTGGATTCAATGATACCATAATGGTGTAATAACAATACGTGTCACTGAGAAGTGACTGATGCCCCTGAAAACACATATGACCTTGCTGTGACCTTGACCTTTACCCTGTGGACATGACTTCTTTTGATGCATCCTCTTAATGGGGTTAACACTTGTGCAAAGTTATTTTGAAATTAAGTCAAAGGGAAAAAAGTTATGGCCTGGACGCGAAAAAGGCTACCCCACAACATGTTTGACCTTACTGTGACCTTGACCTTTAACCCAAGGGCATGACTCTTCAGCATAATACATCATCATTCTGTGGTTAACAATTGTGCAGTTATACTGAAATTCATTCATAAGTAAAAAACTTACAGGCTGGACACAAATACAATCCCCCAAAAACATCTAACCTTGTTGTGATCTTGACTTTCACCCTACAGACATGACTCTTGCGCATAAAACATGGTCTCAATGTGGTTAACATTTGTGCAAAGTTATTTTGAAATTAAGTCAAAGGGAAAAAAGTTATGGCCCGGACACAAAAACAACTACACCCCCACAAATACATTTGACCTTGCTGTGACCTTGACCTTTAACCCACTGATATGACTCTTTCGCATGACAAATTGTCTTTATGTGGTTAACAATTCTGCATAGTAATACTGAAATTCATTCATAATTAAAAAAGTTACAAGCCGAAGAAGAATATTAACACCCCAGACACACACACACAAACACACACACACACACGCATTTGACCTTGCTGTGACCTTGACCTTTAATCTAAGGACATGACTCTTATGCATGACACATCGTCTCAATGTGGTTAATATTTCTGTCAAGCTAATGAAATCGAACATTAGGGAAAAAAAGTTATGGCCCAGACAGGAAGACAGACAAACAGACGGACAGACGGATGGACGGACGGACGTACGGACTACACAAAAACTATATGCCCCCAATTTTTTTTTTCAGGAGCATAAAAATTCGAAGAGGTACTTTTGGCAAACACCTTGTCATGAAATTTTAGGCAGTGAGTATCAAAACTTAAAGATACATCCTTACAGCCAGAGAGAAAAAAAAAACGCTGTTAAAATTTGATAAACTGTAGAATATTTCAGAATTTAGTCAGTTGTGTAAACATGGATAAATTATCGACATATATGGTGTAAAGGATAAATTCGTACATCGGAAATATTTGATTTAAAACCTGAAACGTAAAAACAGTGATTTCTTCAGAAAATGAAATACATTTTCTATTGGTCATTATCTATGCAACCTTGCAACCGTCAGGGGCAACATTAGGCATGAAGATACCACAATGATTATAGTTTGATGAAATAAAGATAAAAATGGGCTTAAAAAATGGTTGAAAACAAGTGTAGATGTATCTTTAAAATTTAGTCACACTCTGAAAAGGTGGTTTAATAAATCTACAAAAAGTATTGACAAATGTCAGCATGTTGACCTTGATCAAAAAGTTTTGCTATGAGTAAATTTTTTAAATGACCATTCTATCCCATGATTCAGTTTGTGTTTATGTAAAAATGGATCAATATGACAACTTGTTTGGTATTAATATGGAATAAAAAGATGCCTTGTATCCTTTTTTCCCACACCACTGTCTGCTTATCTCTTTACCAAACGACAATATTTAAAACAAGTCCATTTGAAAGCATTTGCAGAAAAAAATGTGACTCAAAAATTGAAATCTGCTTTAGGAAAGTTAGAAAACATTGTGGGAAAAGGAAAAAATGCTGGTTACCAGCATTTTCTCCTTTTCCCACAATGTTTTAAATAGGCTTCTTGGTCAGGGTCGTTTAAAGTCAGGATTTTGTGGTGAGGGGTTATATAATGTCAAAGGTGGTTCCACAGTTTCATGTAAACAGTGATGTATTTTTACCCTTAACAGCATCCAATAAGGCTGTGTATCTCCTCTTGTGGTTGGGCAAGCTCCTAATTTCTTTAAAAAGTCGGTGTAGCACTTTATCCGGCAATTCATGCTTCTCGTATGACATTAACTTGCGCTTTTGATCTGAAAGAGGCAAATGAAAAACAAGAGGGCCATGATGGCCCTGGGTCGCTCACCTTAGTAGAGTGCCTTAAAGGTTTTTCTTTGATTTGACCATGTGACCTAGTTTTTGACTGCAGGTGACCCAATTTCAAACTCATATTTCATGAAGACAAACATTCTGACAAATTTTCAAGTCAATTGAGCAAAAAATGTGGCCTTGAGTGCCCTAAAGATATTTCTTTAATTTGACCTAGTGACCTAGATTATGACCCCAGGTGACCCAAATTTGAACTGGTCTTTGACTATATCAAAAGAAACATTTTAACCAATTTTCAAATCAAATGAATAATAAATGTGGCCTCTAGAGTGCCCACTAGCTATTTCTTTAATTTGACCATGTGAACTAGTTTATGACCCCAGTTGACCCAAATTCAGACTCATGTGAGATTTTACAAAGACAAATATCTAGTGACCTAGTTTATGGTTCCAGGTGACCCAAATCCAAACTCATCTGGTATTTCATCAAGACAAACATTCTGGCCAAATTTCAGGTCATTTGAGCAATAAATGTGGCCTCCAGAGTGCAAACAAGGTATTTTTTTAATTTGACCCAGTGAACTAGTTTATGACCCAAGTTGACCCAAATTAATCTTATGTGAGACTTTATAAAGACAAATTTTCTGACTAATTTTCAAGGCAATTGAGCAAATAATGTGGCCTCGAGAGTGCCAACAAGGTATTTCTTTAATTTGACCTAGTGACCTAGTTTATGACCCAAGATGACCCAATTTTGAACTCAATGAACTTGTTGCGCTAAGATGGGCAAACAAACTTAGAAGAGAATCACTACATACCGAATATCAAAGCTCTACGCCTTCCAGTTTTAAAGAAGAATTTTAAAGTTTTCCTTCTTTGTTCCTATGTTTGAACTTGTGACCCCCGGGCTGGGCCAGTTTTGACCCAGGGGCATCATATGAACAAACTTGGTAGAGGTCCACTAGGAAATGCTACATACCAAATATCAAAGCTCTAAACCTTCCCGTTAAGAGAAAAAGAAATTTAAAGTTTTCCATCTTTGTTCCTATGTTTGAACTTGTGACCCCCGGGGCGGGGCCAGTTTTGACCCAGGGCCATCATATGAACAAATTTGGTAGAGGTCCACTCTGAGATGCAAGATACCAAATATCAAAGCTCCTCACCTTTCGGTTTCAGAAAAGAAGAATTTTAAAGTTTTCCTTCTTTGTTCCTATGTTTGAACTTGTGACCCCAGGGGCTGGGCCAGTTTTGACCCAAGCAGCATCCTTGAAACAAACTTGGTAGAAGTCCACTAGGAGATGCTACATACCAAATATCAAAGCTCTATGCCTTCCCATTTAAGAGAAAAAAAAATTAAAGTTTTCCTTCTTTGTTCCTATGTTTGAACTTGTGACCCGCGGGGCAGGGCCAATTTTGACCCAAAGGGCATCATATGCACAAATTTGGTAGAGATCCACTAGAAGACGCTACATACCAAATATCAAAGCTCCATGCCTTCCTGTTTCAGAGAAGAAGATTTTTAAAGTTTTCCTTCTTTGTTCCTATGTTGGAAATTGTGAACCCCAGGCCGGAGCCAGTTTTGACCCCAGGGGCATCATATGAACAAACCTGGTAGAGGTCCACTAGGAGATGCTTCATGCCAAATATCAAAGCTCTACGCCTTCTAGTTTTAGAGAAGATGATTCTTAAAGTTTTCCTCCTTTGTTCCTATGTTGGAAATTGTGACCCCCGGGGCGGGACCAGTTTTGACCCCAGGGGCATCATATCAACAAACTTGGTAGAGGTCCACTAGGAGATGCTACATGCCAAATATCAAAGCTCTACGCCTTCAAGTTTCAGAGAAGAAGATTTTTAAAGTTTTCCTTCTTTGTTACTATGCTCAAACTTGTGACCCCGGCGCGGGGCCAGTTTTGACCCCTGGGGCATCATATGAACAAACTTGGTAGAGGTCCACTAGGCAATGCTACATACCAAATATCAAAGCTCTACGCCTTCCAGTTTCAGAGAAGATGATTTTTAAAGTTTCCCCTCTTTGTTCCTATGTTTGAACTTGTGACCCCCGGGGCAGGGCCAGTTTTGACCCCAGGGGCATCATATGAACAAACTTGGTAGAGATCCACTAGGAGATGCTTCATGCCAAATATCAAAGCTCTATGCCTTCTAGTTTTAGAGAAGAAGATTTTTAAAGTTTTCCTTCTTTGTTCCTATGTTGGAAATTGTGACCCCCGGGGTGGGGTCAGTTTTGACCCCAGGGACATCATATGAACAAACTTGGTAGAGGACCACTAGGAGATGCTACATGCCAAATATCAAAGCTCTACGCCTTCAAGTTTTAGAGAAGAAGATTTTTAAAGTTTTCCTTCTTTATGACTATGCTCAAACTTGTGACCCCCGGGGCGGGGCCAGTTTTGATGCCAGGGGCATCAAATGAACAAACTTGGTAGAGGTCCACTAGGAGATGCTACATACCAAATATCAAAGCTCTGCGCCTTCTAGTTTCAGAGAAGAAGATTTTCAAAGATTTTGCTTTTGTTTTTTTTTTTTTTCCTTTTTGTTGCCATGGCAACCAGAGTTGTGGGTGGAATTCAATTCTTTGAACAATTTTGGTAGAGCTTCACCAAAGGAACATCCCTGCCAAGTTTCATCAAAACTGGCCCAGTGGTTTAGGAGAAGAAGATGTTTAAAGAAATTGTTGACGGACGCCGGACATAGGGCGATCACAATAGCTCACCTTCAGCATGTTGTGCTATGATGAGCTAAAAACAAAATTGATTTATCAGGACATGAAAGCTGATCAAATATTAATCTTAATCTCCCTTGTTGTCAGTGCAATATAGCCATTACAATTTTTCTTATCTTACACACATTTGAGACAAAATTATGTGAAATAACAAAAGCAGAATGTGACATCATTTTGTAAAGAATATATTGTATTAATTCCTGTCTACTACTTCTCAAACACATATTAAGACACCAATGTGCCTGCTAATTTAACTGTCAAAATTTATGATCATAATACAACTTAATTTGATTGGGTTTCTTTAATTTTTAGGTTTACAATTAAGCACATTGTGGATGTTTTTTTTTTTTTTGGTGAAAGATCGAAATTTATTTCATCAAGTGAACATCATCGGTAATATTTTCAGAGTGGCGCAGCCACAAGTGAAAATATTACCGATGAACGAAATGAAATAAATTTCGATCTTCACCGAAAAAAACAAATATTCTATTTATTTCATGCTTCTAAACCCTTTTTGGTTGGGACGTTCATCAAAAACCAGTACAGCTGTTTTCGGTAATTCTGCGTGGCATACCCCCCCCCCATAACAACACATTACAATATTATGTCAAGCGCGAGAAATATAGAGTAAATTACATCTTATTTCCCTCCATTTGACTGACACACGCTGATTACCTAGATTACTAGTGCACAGGAACTACTGTTTCCACCTTCAATTGCAGAGTTAGAAAATATAAAATCGGTATTTTCACTGGTCGTAACCATAATCCACCATTATTTCTCAAAAGACAGACGAAAAGCATGAAATAAATTTAATCATATAAATCCTCCTCAGAACTATTTTCCATCACAGATGTACACACCTGCCATATTGAAGTGAATTGGTCTCAACATTGTGTACAAATAGATCTCTGTTCCTGCATACACATAATTATAATGAACTATAATTCTTGGACTATGATAGTGATTGATTGATTGATTGATTGTATGGTGTTTAACGCCGTTTTCAACATTATTTCAGTTATATCACTGCGGCCAGTGCACCTATCCATGCTTTCCTGGAGTTTCTTTTACCAGTACTCCACACAATATTCTTTCCAAGCCACTGCCTGCTTTCCCACATAACCATCTAGACTATGATAGACTCTATGAAATAAAAAAGTCTGTCATTACTTGGCTTCAGAGATAAAAATCTTAAATTTCTTTGTAAAAAATGTTATTCAGGCAGCCAAAACATTTTTTCTAGACTTGTGTGACAGAATTAATTCTACCTGAAATCCCAACTTCTGTCAGATCCACAGTTTGTTGAGGTAACCAGCAGTCTGCCCTCCTCCCAGTGTTAGAACACAGTAACATTTGGAAAAGAGAGCTCAATTCCTGAGATGCTGATATGAGAGGTACAGATTTGTGAACCAATAACCCTTTACTGCACAATGCTGCCTTTTAACAACCCTGGAAAGAAGCCTTTTGAAAACATTAGGATTTTAGACTGGTTCAAACTGAAACATTTGCAGATGACAAATGTTGCCTGAATGATGGGATTTTTTTAAAAAAGAAGTAAACATCGTGGGAAAAGGAGAAAATGCTGGTCACCAGCATTTTCTCCTTTTCCCACAATATTTTCTACCCTATCAAAGAAAAATTGCACCATCTGAACCACATTGAAATTGTCGTCTGCAAATGCTTTCAGTTTGGACAAGGCTAAAATTTTGTCGTCTGGTAAAGGGATAAGTGAGAATTAATGAGGTTCAAGGGAAGAAAGTCACTGTAGTTCTCAACAAAAACCTATGTTGTACTCATTAGAACTGTTGCCAGGAGACAATTCTAATTAGAACTAGTACCCACAACCTAGGTTTTTGCGGTAATGATTTGAATTTGTCAAGCCACACTTACCGTGAGTAAATTCTTTATAGTCCAAAATCACCTTAACACAGTCGTTTCTTAGACATCCTATGATGTAGGTTTCACATGCTTCAAGATAAAACTGTATACTTTTCTCTTGTCTATCAAGCCAGTCCTGATCAATATTTGATGCCATGCTACATGGAAGCTGTCAGGTACGGCAGCCCCTTCCAAGTCTCTAAAAATCATCAAAAAAATGAATTGGGCCATGCTCTGGCAAAAGGGGTTTTAATGCACCTCTGTAATGCGTTATACCAAATGAGTCATCACATAATTAAAGATCCATGAAATGCATTCAGTCTAATAACTGACTGAGTCTTGAGGTAGAATGGTCCTTTGATATCCCTTTACCAGACAACAAAATTTTAGCCTTGTCCAAATTGGGAGCATTTGCAGACGACAATTTCAATGTGGCTCAAATGGTGCAATTTTTATTTGATAGGATAGAAAACATTGTGGGAAAAGGAGAAAATGCTGGTTACCAACATTTTCTCCTTTTCCCACAATGTTTTCAAAAGGCCTCTTTCACAGGGGCATTAAAAGGTGTCATTGTGTGGTAAAGGGATATGTATAAATTGATCGATAGCAAAAAGTTTCGACTAGAGCCAGCCTCGGTGTCAATTGCGCAAGCTGACACGAGTCAATCCTTTTTGCAGATGCATCATCCCTTTACCACACAAGAATTTTAAGAACCTTGGGGAATGAGGCTTTTGAAAACACTGGGGGGGAAAAGGAGAAAAATGCTGGTAACCAGCATTTTCTCCTTTTCCCATGATGTTTTCACCATTTCAAAGACAGAAATTATCTTTAGAGCTACATGTACATTCAACGTGTTGTCTGCAAATGCTTTCAATTTGGATGAGTCTAAATTTGTGTGGTGTGGGAGAGAGTTAAACCCCCTTTCAAACAGAATGGTTCAATTATTTTAGAGTCAGTTCTTAACATCACAACTGTGAATACCAAGTGAAAACGCTATGTGGTATTCAAAGATGTTTACATTCACAAAATGTAACAAGTGGCATATCCCTTTACCAAACGACAAAATTTTAGACAAGTCCAATTTGAAAGCATTTGCAGACGACATTTTGAAGGTGGCCCAAATGACAAAATTTTTTCCTGGATAGGAAAGAAAACATTGTGGGAAAAGGAGAAAATGCTGGTTACCAGCATTTTCTCCTTTTCCCAAAATGTTTTCAAAAGCCTTCTACCTCAGGGTCGTTAAAAGTCAGGATTGTGTGGTAATGGGCTATCACTTACATGTGAGCCATGCTCTGCCAAAAGAAGGCTTAATGCATCTGCAAAAGGTATCAACCCTGGTCAACCTGCACAAGCTGACCTGGGTTGAAACTTTATGATAATTAAGCATTTTCTCCTTTTCCCACAATGTTTACTTCTTTTCAAAAAAATCCCATCATACAGGCAACATTTGTCATCTGCAAATGTTTCAGTTTGAACCAGTCTAAAAATTTCTTAAAATTTCAAATTTTATAAAAATGTTTGGTAATGAGGTAACCCTTTGCCACATACATAAGCCTAACTTTTTAAGACCCTGAAAAAGAATGCTTTTGAAGACATTGTGGAACAAGGAGAAAATGCTGGTAACCAGGATTTTCTCCCTTTCCCGCGATATTTTCTACCCTATAAAAGACAGAAATCATCATTTCAGCAACATTTACTGCATCATCTGCAAATGCTTTCAATTTGGTCTAGTCCAAAATTTTGTATATGAAAACTTAAACTCAATTTACAGAAGAAAAGCTTGCCTATTCAGTTAGCCTACATCAAAATTAGATCCAATATAATCTTGGCCTTTTATCCTTATCCTGCTAAAGATGTTAAATAAAACTTTCAAGTCCATAGTAAAAACCTCAATAATATTATTTCAAACTTATTTTTAGGTGAAAAATATCACCTTATCAGACAGTGTAGATTCTGTGCAGTCTGATCTTCATCTACACT
The DNA here is from genome assembly GCA_945859785.2 of Tridacna gigas. Taxonomy (NCBI): domain Eukaryota; kingdom Metazoa; phylum Mollusca; class Bivalvia; order Cardiida; family Cardiidae; genus Tridacna; species Tridacna gigas. Next base: position 34,894,493 of record OX244040.2, on the reverse strand, counting down.
GTCCGCAAATGGTCAGTGAGTTGCGCGTAGCAGCTAAATGGTTAAGTTTCCACCATTTCATTCTAAACTAACGAGATCTAGTCTATGTCCAAATATTGACCAACTGCTGTTTCACAGTTTTAAACAATATTTTAGCCATTCCTGCACAGGTCCTAGTTTCGTAAGTTTCACAAGAACCAGGCTGAGCATTAAATTGCCTGGAAGGTTGTGCTGTAGGTGATGATCAGACCGAGGGCCTCTGGGTACTAATAAATCAACATATACCTTGACAACTGAGCCATGCATAAATCCCAAGCTACAAAAATCATTCTTCGGGTATAATTTAATTTGTTACCCAATAACTTACAGAATTTAACACTGGTCCAAATTGATAGGATTAATTTTGCAGACAGCAAATATAATGTGGCTAAACTGGAATTCATCTTTGAAAGGGAAGAAGACATTATGGGGGAAAAGGAGAAAATACTGGTTACCAGCATTCTTTCCTTTTCCCACAATGTTTTCAACACCTTCCTTCTGAAGGTTGTTTAAACCTAGGATTTTTCGATAGAGGATTAATCAAAATGAAAAAAAATTACCTACCGTAAATGGTTTTGACAATAATTTAAATCAACATCACATATAGCAGATCAACACACTTGTGCACTGTTACTTAACAGTTTGTTTACTCATTTTGATGTCTAATTCTACTTTCAGTTTCAGTTTACCCTTCACCACAAATGAAAAATGCAAATATGACAATAATTATGCTAACTGCTGTCTTTTTGACGGTTGAAATTATTAAACACTTGACCTAACAACTACGTTTTACATATGTCAAGATAGAAAGCATTTGTAGAGGAAAATCAAAATGGCTAAAATGCTAGGGTTCATCTTCCAAAGAGTTGAGATGAGAAAAAGGAGAAAATTCTGGTAACTGCTATTTTCTCCTTTTCCAGGGTTTCTACCTTAATCATTAACCCTTTACCAAAAGAATTCTAGGTATTAACAACCCTGGTAAAAAAGCCTTTTGAAAGCATTGTGAGAAAAGGAGAAAATGCTGGTAGCCAGCATTTTCTCCTTTTCCCACAATGTTTTCAACTCTATCAAGGACAAATGCTGCCACTTGAGCCATCACTGTCATCTGCAAATGCTTTCAGTTTGGAAAGTCTACATTTTGTCGTGTAGCAAAGAGTTAACCAGGTTCCTGCGAGGCTCAGTAGCAAAGCGTAGGATTCGTGACCTGGAGATTCCAGATTCGAACTTCACTGAAAGCTCCAGGTTCAGGAGTGCCCTTGGGCAAGACACCTCAAAGGTCTAGTCTAGTAATGGTGAAACCCAGGACAACTGAATGATTGATTAAATGGTGTTTTACGCCACTTTCAACATTATTTCAGTCATATCATGGCGACAGCTCAGATATTCATGGATTTCCTGAGTTTCACCAGAAGTGGGCGAGGGCTCTGAAGTGTCTTTCCCAAGGACACCCACACGAAAAACCCAGTCAAAACCCAGGACAAACATGAATAATCTTATTAACATGGTATGACTTGAATAATGTTGAAAGTGGCGTAAAACACTATTCAATCAATCAAACAATTAATCATTCATTAACCCTTTCAGCACCACAGGGGCAATCAGGTGCTTTTGCAGAACACATAGATCAGACTGCACAGGACAGGTGTAGTCTGATCTGGGATCCATACAGTCCACTTGTTTAGTCAAGTCTATAGGATAAAAAAATGTCGAAGTCTCAGTGTATTCTCAGCTGTCAAAAGAGGTTCAGTTTATGAGCCATGCTCTGTGAAAAAGTGGTTCAACACATCTGCAAAAAGTATTGGCCCATGCAAGACACCTCAAAGGTCTAGTCTAGTAATGGTGAAACCCAGGACAACTGAATGATTGATTAAATGGTGTTTTACGCCACTTTCAACATTATTTCAGTCATATCATGGCGACAGCTCAGATATTCATGGATTTCCTGAGTTTCACCAGAAGTGGGCGAGGGCTCTGAAGTGTCTTTCCCAAGGACACCCACACGAAAAACCCAGTCAAAACCCAGGACAAACATGAATAATCTTATTAACATGGTATGACTTGAATAATGTTGAAAATGGCATAAAACACTATTCAATCAATCAAACAATTAATCATTCATTAACCCTTTCAGCACCACAGGGGCAATCAGGTGCTTTTGCAGAACACATAGATCAGACTGCACAGGACAGGTGTAGTCTGATCTGGGATCTATACAGTCCACTTGTTTAGTCAAGTCTAGAGGATAAAAAAATGTCGAAGTCTCAGTGTATTTTCAGCTGTCAAAAGAGGTTCAGTTTATGAGCCATGCTCTGTGAAAAAGTGGTTCAACACATCTGCAAAAAGTATCGGCCCATGTCAGCCTGCGCAGTCAGGCTGACATGGGTCAAAACTTTTTGCTTTTGGTAAATTTTTCACGTCAAAGAACCAGTGTACATCAGGATTCAGTTGGCTGTTATACAAAACAGATTTAAAGATCCACATAATACTGTGCCGAGCCCAAGTAGCTCAGTCGATAGCATACAGTGCTTGAGAACAGGAGGTTGCTGGTGCGATCCCTTGCTCGGCCAATTTCTTTCCGAGGATTGACCAATCATTGCAATAGGATTCATTCATCTCTTACCGCTAACCAATGTTTCAATGATGTGGGAAAGTAGCGAGTGGCTTGGAGAGAATATTGTGGGTAGTGCTGGTAAAAGAAAATTCAGGAAAGCATGGACAGATGCACTGGCTTCCATGATATGACTGAAATAATGTTGAAAACTTCTATCTTTAGTCAGGTAAAACATTTTATAGCAGCTGTAGTAACACCTTACAATCATACAATAATACAACGATGACTTGCTTAGAATCATGCATCACAGAGAGGCATGTAACCCCCTTTTGCCAGAGCATTGCTAATTCATTTGGCACTAAAAAGAGTTAAGAGAAAGGATCATTTTGGTGAAGGGATTAGGTATAAAAAAACAACACACAGAGGAAAATGACTTGATGGAAAGGGCAGACTAGATAAAAAGTGGAACAATTCTTCATCTATTACAATGTCTCGAAAAGTATAAGATCTATGAAGGAAGAGATTTTTTGTGTCAACCTGATATCAAAACCTGATATCAAAACTACACCTACATGCAGTGTGTAGGAGTACAAACAGTAGATCTATATCTATGTCAGAAAATCTAAAGAATAACCCACAGGTGAGAAAATCTTAACTTCCCCCATTTGAAGACCTGAAAATGTTGCAACATAAGAAGGCAATGTTTTCTCAGCTTTCTCTTTAAGTTATTTCAGTGTGCACTGTGCGCTATTACTCCCAGCAAGTTCCTCCACAATAATAATGTTTCTCGAATTATAGATGGTGTAAGTTTAGATGAGGTAGACATTTATGAAAAAAGACTTGACCTTTAGACTGCTTCATAAATGGATGGAAAATTTTCATTCAATTGTAACATTCTGTGCAGTCTGATCTTGATCTACACTACCCACAAAAAGTCAGCAAGTCCCACTTAGCAGCTTAACCCATTACCACACAATCCCAACTTTTAACAACCCTGAGGAAAAAGCCTTTTGAAAACATTGTGGAAAAAGGAGAAAATGCTGGTAACCAGCATTTTCTCCTTTTCCCACAATGTTTTCTGCCCTATCAAAGGAAACTAGAAGGCCCTGAAGGGCCTGAATATGCTCTACTGGCAGGGAATTAAATCTTGCTTTTATGCTAGCATACATTATGAATTCATGATGCAAAAAGACAAATTTTCAACAAAAAAAAATGGCTACTTTTCCCACATTGTTTCTTGGATTTTTTTTCAAAATCAATAGGATTCAAGCTGTTGATGAGACAAAACAACTGGGTGAATTTCACAAAAATCTGATTACAAATGCAGACTTTATCATGTAAACAAGAATTGGAAATTTTCAACATGAAATGGCTACTTTTCCCACATTGTTTCTTCGATTTTTTTTTCAAAATCAATAGGGTTGAAGCTACTGATGAGATAAACAAACTGTGTGATTTTCATGAAAATCTGACCAGAAATACAGACTTTATTGCGTAAACAAGAACAGAAAATTTAAATTTTCAACTTTAAATGGCTACTTTTCCCATACTATTTGTTGGATTTTTTTCAAAGTCGATAGGGTTGAAGCTATTGATGAAATAAACAAACTGTGCAAGTTTCACGAAAATCTGAAGTTATTTGCAGACTTTATCGCGTAAACAAGAACTGGAAATTTTCAACTTGAAATGGCTACTTTTCCCATACTGTTTGTTGGATTTTTTTCAAATTCAATAGGGTTGAAGCTATTGATGAGATAAACAAACTGTGCAAGTTTCATGAAAATCCGGCAACAAATGCAGACTTTATCGCGTAAACAAGAAAAAGACTAACGGACGGACAGACGGACGGACAGACAGACAGACGGACGGACGACGGAAACCCCGCCATGACATAAGCTCTGCTGGCTTTCAGCCAGTAGAGCTAAAAATCACCATTTGAGCCACATTAAAACTGTCGTCTGCAAATGCTTTCAATTTAGACAAGGCCAAAATTTTGTTGTCTGGTAAAGGGTTAAGGGTTAAGCACTGGGCTCAAGTGGTTTCAATCAAGATCAGACTGCAGAATGAGGACTCGGGTCAGACCTGAGGCCTTTGCTGTTTTGCAAGATCTTTGTTTTGACCATTCATATATTTAAGTTCAAAACTTAGCCCAGTGGCTCAGTCAGAAATGCACAGGGTCAGTAATTTTGGGGTCATGAGTTTTAATGTCAAGGATATTCGTACAGGAGACAATAAAATTTTAGACATGTCCAAATTGAAAGGATTTTGATGATAACATTAATTAGACATACATCTCTAACATAATGAGATTTGTCTTTTTAAGTTATGCAAACATTGTGGGAAAAGGTAAAAAATGCTTGTTACCTTTCCCATGTATTGTTTTCAAAAAAAAAAAAAAAAATCTTCTTCAGGGTCATTGAAACTCAGATTTCTATCTTTAGTCAGATAAAATATTTTATATCAGTTTTAGTCCCACATGCTACCCCACAGGGTAGGTCCAAGGTCAGAGGACATGTTCCTTTATCAAACTGTGAGTCATATTGATTATGTGAGCCATGCTCTGGAAAAAGGGGGCTTAATGTATCTCGACGATGCATTATACCAAGAAAGTCATATATAACTATGGATCCATAACATCTGTTTTGTATTACAACCAACTAAATCATGGGGTGCTCTGGTCCTTTGGCATGCAGAAAATTTACGAAAAGCAAAAAGTTTCAACTCATGTCAGTCTGTGTGAACTGCACAGGCTGACCTTGGTAAATATTTTTTGCAGATGCATTATGCTACAGTCACATACTGCCGGGTCACGAACCGGATTTGATCAGAGTGAAAATGAGCCTGATTAGTCCCGGAATGGAGGGTAATTTACTTCAACTAAAACCTTTTCAACCCATATTGACCCTCTTCGACCAGTAAACCTTGTCAAAAATCTGTTGCATGAAGGCAATGCTGTATACAACAAGGGTCGATGCGTTTTTTTGCTGCGGGTTGAAGAGGGTCGATGCAGGTCAATTTGTTTTTGGAAGGTAAGAAAACATTGTAGGAAAAGGAGAAAATGCTGGTAACCAGTATTTTCTCCTTTTCCCACAATGTTTTCAAAAGGCTTCTTCTTCAGGGTCGTTAAAACCCCTAATTGTGTGGTAAAGAGTTGAAGGTTGTTTTAAAAATCTCCCACTGCATTATTTTTCAGGAGATAAAGATGTACGGAATGGGCGATGATTTGTTATTAAAGGTTTTTTTTCCCAATTGTGCAGGCGAATATTCAGGAAATTCATGGCACATTTTCAGTAAATTGAGGGTTTTTTCCAGCAAACAGGGTAGTGTTAACTCTCTACCACGCAATCCCGAGTTTTAACGACCCTAAGATTGAGGCCTTTAGAAAACATTGTGGGAAAAGGAGAAAATGCAGGTAAGCAGCATTTTCTCCTTTTCCCACAATGTTTTCTACCCTATCAAAGACAGAAATAATCATTTGAGTAACATTTAATTTTTCATCTACAAATGCTTTCAATTTGGTCTAGTCCAAAACTTTTGTCGTTTGGGAAAGGGTTACCGGTAAGTTCATTGAGTGAAGACAAAGCCTATAACTAGCAAACCCTTTACCAAAAAATTCCTTTTTTTTCCCCCAAGACCCTGAGGAGGGTGGCTTATGAAAACATTTTGGGAAAGTGAGAAATTCTGGCAGGTAACATTTCCCACAATGCTCTATATCCTTTAAAAGACAAATCACTTTATACAAGTTGCATTTGTTGTCTGAAAATGTTTTCTAGTATGGCACGTCTAAATGTGATCTGGTACAGAGTAATAGATCTATCGATCAACAATTAAAGGTCAAGTGCCTTCTTGGCCTTTGCTTGACTATCTCTTTACCACACAATCCCGACTTTTAATTACCCTGAGAGAGAAGCCTTTTGAAAACATTGTGGAAAAAGGAGAAAATGCTAGTTACCAGAATCAAATTCTTTCAAGAAATTCGGAAGAGGACCATGGTAGGATCTTTTCTGTGAAGTCTGGTCAAACTTGGATAAGTAGTTTCAGGGGAGATGTTTGAAATAAAAGTTAACGCACAGATGGGCAGACAAACAGATCCACAATAGACACCAAGCCATGACATCAGCTCGCTTGCTTTTGGCCAGTGGAGCTAAAAACAGATCATTTAAAGTAGTTGCAAAGAGCAATTGCTTTTTTCACAAGAATTTTCTCAAAAGCTTAACCCTTAAAGCCTTTCATGACTATAGTTGCCTTTGTGGCCAATGCAGGTCAAGATCAGGCTGCACAAAACACGCAGCCTGATCTTTGATCTACCCTGTCCACTTTGCTGAAACACTGTAGATAAAAGCAATCATGAAATTGCAATTACTTGAGGCATATTTCTAGAATGAAAATGTCTGATTAATTTATTCGGCGCTCTAAGGGTTAAGACAACAGGTGTATAAGTAAAGATTTCAAAAAGGACATCACTTACCTAGCATGAAAGTTGAAACTGAATTAACCCTTTCCCAAACAAGCCCTGGTTTTCATGTGTCTACAGTACAAGTCTTTGAAAACACTGTGGGAAAAGGAGAAATTGCTCGTAACGAGCAATTTCTCCTTTTCCCACAGTGTTTTCTACCCTTTTTGAGAACTTTCTGCCATTTTCATCAAATTTAAAATTGTCGTCTGCAAACTCTTTCAATTTGGACTAATCCAAAATTTGTTGTTTGGGAAAGGGTTAAATTAACCCTTTAGCTGCTAAATAAATGAAACGAAACTTTCAAGCCGATTATAAAACCCCAATTTTTGCTATTTTATAGGTATTGTTTTGTGGGAAAATATCTCTATATCAGACAGTGTAGATCTAAGATCAGACTGCGTGTTTTGTGCAGTCTGATCTTGATCTACACTGTCTGCAAAAGGTCAGTGAGCCGCGCTTAGCAGCTTAAGGGTTAGCAAATATTTAAATGGTTGTAAAATGATACTATAGCATCACTTCTTGGTATATTTTTGCATTATATGATATTTCTTCCTGTTCTTTTATATTAGGGTTTTAAAGCTTTCTCTATTTTTAGCCTTTGTGGCCACCTTACACAGCTGAGTGAGAACAGGTTGAACAATTTTGGAGCAGGGTCTCTCAGGAATATTCAGATGAAATAAACCAGATCCTTCCACAGTGTTTATTAGAAGAGGTTCTTTACATGTTTTTCTACTTTCCAATCTTGTGGCCACTTTCTTCAAGCAAGCACAAGTACTGTTTTAGCAACTTAGGTGCAGGAAGACAAACATTCAAAACAGTAGATCCACTTTCAACCACTTTCAACATTATTTCAATCATATCCCTGCAACAGCTTAAAAACCCTGTGCCTTGAGTGGGGATCAAACCAACAAAGGCCTCAAGGCTATGTATCCTATACATTCATCGTTGAGCAATGCAGAATCCAAGAACAAAGACATAACTGAATGGAACTAAAAATCACTTTATTAAAAAAAGAAGAAAAAAAAAAAAAAAAAAAGAAAAAAAAAAAAAAAATCACTCAAGTCATGCTCTGTAAAAAGGGGTTTTAATGCATTTGCAAAAGGTATCGACCCAGGACAGCCTCCAGAGTCCGAGCAGGCTGACCAGGGTGTAAATGTTTTGCTTTTGGAATTTTTTCTGTATGTCTTAAGGACCATTTTATCACTTGATTCAGCCAGTTGCAAGACAAAATGGATTTCATGGATCCGTAATTATGAGATGTTTTGCTTGGCATAATGGATGACCAAAATGCTTTAACTCTTTACCAAATGACAAAATTAAAGACCTGTCCAAACCGAAACCATTTGCAGACAACAAAATGAATATGACTCAAAAATTGAAATTTGTTTTTGGAAGGGTAGAAAACATTGTGGGAAAAGGAGAAAATGCTGGTTACCAGCATTTTCTCCTTTTCCCTCAATGTTTTCAAAAGTCTTTTTCCTTAGGGTTGCTAAAAGTTGGGATTGTGTGGTAAAGGGTTAAACCCCCCTTTTGCCAGAGCATGGCTCACTCTAATCTGAATGTACAAAATTTTTCATAGAGCTAATTGAGACATAAAAGTATCTGATGTTTCAAGTGCAGCACTGTTTCTAAAGGCAATGTTACAGCATCCAGTGAAACTCTTTATATGTATCTTTTCCTTGTGGTTCCTGACAAGGGGTGGACTTGATTTAGCTGATCTGAGCAGTCTTTTTACTCTGAGCATGCAGATTAATAATCAAGTGTGACGGAGTAGCTGTGCCAGCGCACTCTGGAGTACTCCATCGTCAGAGGTGGTGCAGTTGAGAGCAACGCTGTCACGTGACCTAATCTCCTCAAAAAGTGGCAGGAAGGAGAACAATTTTCGAACCTGAAGATTGCAAAGGATGTTTTTCGGAGGACATCCATGTGTATTGCAGACTGGTAATTTACAAGTCATTAATTGAAATAGAGCTGTAATAACAATATTGCAATCATTGTCAGCCATCTTTAATTTTTCCTTTCACTTGATTTATCTCGAGAGTATGCTGTTTGCTCGGTTTCACTTGATTTAGCATGTTGCTCCGGTGCAGTCGGAGTACTCTTAAAAAAATCAAATCAAGTCCACCCTAGTTCCAATCACACCATCCTTCTTATTTCCCTGAGAAACTTATCTTTTTGAGCCCCGAAATAAACTCAGTGGACATTTCTATTCTAGAAATAAGACCCTAATAAAAGAAATTTCTCAGTTGCTATTGTCCAATATGTCTCAGCAAAGCAGACAGTGTAGATCAAAGATCAGACTGCATGTTCTGTGTGGTCTGATTTTGATCTACATTTGCTACAAAGGCAACTTCAAAGGTGAAAGGCATGTTACATGTTAAGAAAATATTAAGCACTTAACCCTTTACTAGAGAATCCTGACTTTTAACAACCCTAAGGAAAAAGGCTTTTGAAAACATTGTGGGAATAGGAGAAAATGCTGGCAACCAACATTTTCTCCTTTCCCCACAATGTTTTCTACCCTATCAAAGACAAAATTCATCACCTGAACCACATTAAAATTTTCTTCTGCAAATACTTCTACTTCTGAAAAGTTCACATTTTTGTTGTGTGGTAAAGTGTTAATGTGTTGAAATGCTAGTGAAAACATGGTGGGGAAAAAGGCGAAATTGCTAGAGTCAACTTATTGCTTTTTCCCTGCAATGTTTTCAAAAGGTTTCAACTTCTGAGGCAAAAACTTTTAATAGTAAAGAAATGGGTTAGCAGCTAATTAGTCTATCTATGTTATAAATGGGCAATGGTTATCTCTTGTCAACCTTAAAAATGTTACAACAATTGGAAGGCCACTGTATTGACAGATAAGACAAAGTACAAACAAATAAAATTACATCCAAAGAAAAGTCCAAAGATAAGTTGATATGCATTGACCCTGATTTTAGAATACTTCATTTTCAATACATTTGCAGATAACAAATAGGTGATTTAAATGAAAAGATTTGTATTGAAAATGACAGAAAACATTGTGGGAAAAAAGGACAAAATGCTAGTTACCAGCATTTTCTTCTTTTCCAACGATGTTTTCAAAAGCCTTTTCCCAAAAGATTGTTAATTTGAGATTGTTTGGTGAAAGGGCAACTCTTTTCCTGATGATAAATAATTTCAGGTCAATCCGTAATGAAAAGCATTTGCAGGTAACAAATAAAATTTCCCTCTATTCAAATGATGAGAATTATCTTTGAAATGGTGAGAAAAATATTGTGCCAGCTTCTTTTGCTAAGTCACTTTCAAAAGCTTTCATCCATTTGATAAAAAAGGCAGGTGTTTCTTTGACAAAGGGTCAACATACTCGCCAAAGGGCCATTATCTCAGATATACTTCCTGGTGTTCTGACAAAATCTCTCACTCACTCATGTTTTGTGTTTAACCCTTTACCAAACAATCAGGCCTTTATGAATAACCCCAAGGAAGAAGACTTTTGAAGCCATTATGGGAAAAGGAGAAAATGCTAGTAAACAGGAAATCCTCCTTTTTCCACAATGTTTTCTACCTTCACATAACAATCTCTTCTCTGGAGCTTTACTCAATTAGTTGCCTATAAATGCTTTCAATATAGACAAATGTAAGACAGTGTTGTGTAGTTAAGAATTAAAGTTACCTCTTTACAACACAACAAATTTTTAGACTAGTCCAGATTGAAAGCATTTGCAGAAGACAAATTAATTCTTGCTCAAAATGATGAGATTTCTCTTTGATGGGAAAGAAAACATTGTGTGAAAAGGAGAAAATGCTGGTTACCAGCATTTTCTCCTTCTCCCACAATGTTTTCAAAAGCCTCCTTCCTCAATGTCATTAAAACTGATTACGATTATGATAACATCTACCATATCTTTAATTTTAGAAACAAGTAAATTCTGTTGTCACGCTCTGACAGTAAAACCATTCATGTTTGAATTACAACTCAACAAAACGACAAATTTCCACAATGCAATCAATCCCTTAACCATTAACAGATGACAGAACTTTAGACTTGTCTTTATTGAGAGCATTTTGCAGACTACACATTAACTGTGGATTAACCTGTTACCACACAATCCCAACTTTTAATGACCCTGAGAAAGAAGCCTTTTGAAAACATTATGGGAAAAGGAGAAAATGCTGGTAACCAGCATTTTCTCCTTTTCCCACAATGTTTTTTATCCTTCTCAAAACAAATTTAAATTTTCCAATCAGTTTTATTTTGTCGTCTGCAAATGCTTTCATTTACATGACTCAAACGATAAGGTTTGCTTTTGACAAAGTAGAAAACATTGGGGGAATAGAAGAAAATGCTGGTCACCAGCATTTTCTTCATTTTCCACTATGTTTTCAAAAGCCTCCCCCCTCTGGTCTTATAAACTCGGGATTGTGGGGTAAAAGTAATTATTGTGAGAAAAGGAGAAAATGCTGTTTTTTTTTCTCTTAGGGTCCTTAAAACTCAGGTTGTGTGGTAAAGGGTTAAATGCAGATTACACTAATAACAGTAAACTGCACCATATTTTGGAGGCAAAACAGTCCTTTATCCCTGCTAGTGAGCATACAAAATTTTGTATCAAGTAGAAGCAGCGTACTGTCTTGAAATGCTTCTGAGACAACAGTACAAATAAAAACAAACCCAGAATTGAAGACTGAGGGAGTGATTTTGATTTCAAAATTGAAAATATTAGTTATTCTCCACTAAACTCTATATTATGGGTACTCATTAAAATCGTCTCATCGAGACAGGTACTCATTAGAATTGTCTCATCGAGACTGTTCTAATGAGTACCCACAACACAGGGTTTCAAAGAGAAATAATGGATTTAGAATACTATCACTCCCTCTTATGTGGTGCTCTGAAACAAAAAAAACAATGAAAAATAAAAAAACAAGTCTTTTAAGCAAATCTATAAGCAGTTTGACTTCATAAAAGGTAAAACTTTGTTTTTTCACAAAAACATAACCATTAATGCTTCTACACAATCTAATTTCTAAAACAATCAACAATTACAAGTCCATCATACCAACATTGCAAGTTTCCATCCTGGAACCAGTCCTCACTCTGTACAATGAATCATCCTGATATACCAAACCTTCTTGCATGCATGCGTCACTCGTTGATCTAGCCCTGGGAACCAATAGTTCTCTCTGGGCTTAGACAATAGAATCATCGAAATGTCTACACCCTTTAACCCTTAGAGCACCGAATTAACCCAAAGATATTGTCAGTCTAAAAATAAGACCCAAATAGTAAGACCCAAATAGTCACAATTTCAAGGTCCCTCTTGTCTTAAGTGTTTCAGCACAGCTGACAGAGTAGTTCAAAGATCAGGCTGCATGTTTTGTGCAGCCTGACCTTGATCTACACTGGCCCCAAAGGCAACTATAGTCGTGAAAGATGCTTTAAGGGTTAACTGTGACAAAGACTTATTACAATGTTGTGTGTATGTATATAAATTGCCTGGAGACAGGCCAGCAAAGGTTTCAACACGCAACTAACGATGTAAGTATGAAAATAACGCCACTGATCTCTTCACTTTCCGCTTTCCATTTACTGTATCGGTAGATCATTCCAGTCTATTGGTGTTTTCCCACACTTCTGAAGGTAATTGTTACATTTCGAGAAATGTTTACAGCCGAAAAAGCCCCTGTGGGCAGAGAGAGGTGAAGGATGAACTCCGGTCAGAACACAGTGCTTCTTCTGGAAAAAAAAAAAATCAATTTTAACTGCATCAGCCACATATGACTTGAATACCCATTTAGGACACAATCCTGTGAAAAGGGCTTTTAAAAACTTTCATGAGGTAGGATGGTCCTTTGACATGCAGAAAATTGATCTATTGCAAATAGTTTTGATCCAGGTCAGCCTGTGGTGACTGCACTGGCTGACACAGGTTGATACTTTTTGTAGATGCATTGAACTGCTTTTTCACAGAACATGGCTCAAATAATATGCCCCAATTTTGTGAAGTAAGGGTATCCCTAACTGCTGACAGGTCAGGGTCTGTATTAACTCTTTACCAAACGACAAAATCTCAGACTAGTCCAAATTGAAAGCATCTGCAGAGGACAAATTACATGTGACTGAAAAATTGTAATTTGTTTTGGGAAGGGTAGAAAACAATGTTTTCAAAAGGCTTCTTTCTCAGGGTTGTTAAAAGTCGGGATTATGTGGTGAGAACATTCTTTGTCTAATTATTGTTTAACAAATCAGAAGTTATGTTACTTTCAAATCCAGGAAATCCTTGAGAATAAGATCAAGAATGTTCTCAAGAATGGTTGGTGAATACCGACCCAGAACGCATGTTGTGTTCAGCCTAATCTTGATTAGCACTTTCCCAGAAAAATGGACCTTTATATAACTAAAATGTTGAAATATAATTTCCATCTGCTGGTAAAAATTAACTCCAGCAATGCATGGATAGATAGGTTGCCATGATTTAACTGTAATAATGTTGTAAATGGCATTAAAGAAACAAGAAAACCAATATGTTACTCCCAAGAAGGCTTAACTCTTTACCAAATGACAAAATTTTAGACAAGTCCAAATTGAAAACTCTTGCAGAGGATAGAATAAATGTGACTCAAAAATTTAAATTTGATTTTGGAAGAGTTGAAAACATTGTGGAAAAAAGGAGAAAATGCTGGTAACCAGCATTTTCTCCTTTTCCCACAATGTTTTCAAAAGCCTTCTTTCCAGGGTCATGAAAACCCGAGATTGTTTGGTAAAGGGTTAAACATATTGTTGGAAAAGGAAAACCAGCATTTATCCCAAGTCCAAGTTTTTCAACTCTTTCAGTGACCATTCACACCGTCTGAGTCACATTTAATTTGTAGCTCTGCTAAGATGGTGGACAAGTCTAAATTTGCGTTGTCTGATAGAGTTAAAAAGGATGACCACCATAAACTGATAAAGAGATGACTGCAGTAGCTAAGTTTAACCCTTTACCACTCCATCCCAAGTTTTAATGTATGTGATGGAGATGGCTTGAGAAAACATTGTGAGAAAAGGAGAAAATGCTGGTAAACAGCATTTTCTTTCTTCCCGTGTTTTCTACACTTTCAAAGAAAAATTACATGATCTAAAAAAAAAGCCACATTTCATTTGTCAACTGTGAATGCTTTCAATTTGGACACTTCCAAGATATTTTTGTGTAGTAAAGGGCTAAAAACCATAAATCAAACATGGCTCATATACTCAGATCTGTCTCTGAAAGTGTATAAACCAACATTTTCTCCTTTCCCACCAGTTTTCTTAACCCTTTACCACACAATCCCAACTTTTAATGACCCTGAGGAAGAAATCTTTTGAAAACATTGTGGGAAAAGGAGAAAATGCTGGTAACCAGCATTTTCTCCTTTTCCCACAATTGTTTTCTACTCTTCCTAAAACAAATTTCGATTTTTGAGTCACATTTATTTTGTTGTCTGCAAAAGCTTTCAATTTGGTCTGGTCTAAAATTTTGTCATTTAGTAAAGAGTTACACAGCTGCTTTCTTAGGGTAAAAAAAAAAACAAAAAAAACATGCTATGGCAAAAGGGGGCAAAATTCATCTTCAAGGTGTATTATACTAGGCAAGCCATCAAATAATTATGGATGTATAAAATCCATTTTGTCCAACAACTGACTGAAATCAGAGGTAACATGGTCCTCAGAAATGCAGAAAATTCACAAACAGCAAAAAGTTTTGACCTATGTCAGCCTGCGCAGGCTGATATGGGTCAATACTTTTTGCAGATGAATTAAACCCCCTTTTCACAGAGCATGGCTAAAAGAAGATTGCTTGACAACTGATTGTACCTTACCTTATCTATTTGTGACCCTTTTTTCTGTGCATATGAACCCCACAAGATGAACACAAGCCCACTTCTGTTTCTGTTCAGATAGGATACAGTGGCGTCTGTAAATTTTTCCCAACCCTTGTCACGATGAGAGTTTGCTTGATGAGCCCTGACTGTCAGAACTGCATTCAGCATCAATACACCTGGACAAAACAAACATAGTTGAAAAATTTTTACGCTGATTTGTCCTCAGAAACAATTTGGTTAACAGTCATGAGAATAAGAGAAAGTTCTTTCCCAATTTCAACAGCAAATGCCACCATTTAACTCTTTACCGTACAATGCTGCCTTTTAACAACCTTGGGAAAGAAACCTTTTGGAAAAATTGTGGGAAAAGGAGAAAATGCTGGTAATCAGCATTTTCTCCTTTTCCAACAATGTTTTCTAGCCTATCAAGAGAAAATTGCATCATTTGAGCCACACTGAAATTGTCAAATGCTTTCAATTTGAACAAGGCTAAAATTTTGTTGTCTGGTAAAGGGTTAAGCCCCATTTGATTTCATGGTCTGCGAATGCTTTTTATATTGATGAGTCTGAATTTTTGTTGTCTGGTAGTCTCACCTGCTTCCCCAATCCCCTATGGAGAGGTTGAATGTAAACATTTGGCAATGGAAGAGTTAAAAAAAGTTAAGTAGTTTGTGTCAGATATATCATAATTTGCTGAACTCTCTAAATTTCTTTCCTGTATAATAATACTACTTTAATTGTATTTCAGTCACACAAAACACTGCACCTATCCATGCCTTTCTGAATTTCCTTTACCGACTACTTCAAACAACACTATTTCTAAGCCATTGGCTGCTCTTCAACATACTTCCAAGCCAATGACTCTGCTTCCCATATTAACTCGAGTTAAAACAACTTCATTGATCCTCAGAAAAAGTTTTGGCTGTCAGAGTTGATAATTTGGGTTCCTACACTTTTTGCAAAAGTTGAATCATTTTCCCATTTTCCCTACAGAGGCATCATGCATTTTTTATTTCTATCAGCAGATGAAAAAATGTTCAAAAAATAGACTAAAAGGGAAAAAAAATAAATAACCTTGTTTAGCCCAGCCTTGTAAATAGCCATGTTTGGGTATTGTAAATCCATCAATATCGTTCTCTAATTCCTTGTACATATTCTGGAGACTGAAACAGACCACAAAAACAAGTTGATTAACCCTTTCCCAAACAAGCCCTGGTTTTCACGTGTCTGCAGTACAAGTTTTTTGAAAACACTGTGGGAAAAGGAGAAATTGCTCGTAATGAGCAATTTCTCCTTTTCCCACAGTGTTTTCTACCCTTTTTGAGACCTTTCTGCCATTTTCATCAAATTTAAAATTGTTGCCTGGAAACTCATTCAATTTGGACCAGTCCAAAATTTGTCGTCTGGGAAAGGGTTAATGTACTATGTTATAATTTGAGCCATGTTCTACCAAAAGGGGGTTTAATACATCTCTGTAATGTATTATACCACATAATTATGGATCCATGAAATCATTTTTCTCTCAAAACTGGAACTGTTGGTAGATTTATGGACCTTGACATGCAGAAAATTGCCCAACAGAAAAGGTGGACTGTGCAGGCTGACATGGTTTGGTACTTTTTGCAGATGCATTAAGCTCCCCTTTCACAGAGCATGGCTCATTTTCTAAATGATTACAGATTCAGATTTTTATAATGAACCAATCTTAACCCTTAAAGCGCCTTTCACGACTATAGTTGCCTTTGCGGCCAGTGTAGATCAAGATCAGGCTGCACAAAACATGCAGCCTGATCTTTGATCTACACTGTCCGCTTTGCTGAGACACTAGACATGAAAAGTGACCACAAAATTGCAACTATCTTGGTTTTATTCTAGACTGAAAATGTCCATCGGGTTTATTCGGCGCTTTAAGGGTTAAACAAGAGCACTGCATCAGGTTCCAATGCTGGGCTGAGGGTATGTTTTCAGTGAAAAATTTCGAGTTGAAAAAAACAGAAGGCATAAAGAATATCAGCGCTGATTTTCTTATTTATTGGGAATTGACATCAAGCGCAAACAAAATGAAATAATCAATTAATCAGCTTAGATTTTTTTCCCAGTGATGGTAATGTTTATCTTATATATTCAGTATAGCATTACTCTTACATATTTGTCTGACACCTAGTCTCATAAGCCTGGTTTTAAAAGTGTAAATTTGAGAAAAAAAAAATCTTAGAATTGGAAAGTTTTAAAAGTTTGTTGGGAATAAAAAAATTTTCTTCTAGTTGAAAATATGACCAACTCTGGGCTACAACAGCCCCCCCCCCCCAACCCCCCGCCCCTCCGATAAAATGTACATAAAGTAGCAGTAAAAATTCATGATACTCCCCCCTTTAAAAAAATGTACATACAGTAGCAGCAAAAAAGTAAAAATTTATGATACTTCTCCTTACCTTGGAGGTGCTTGAATACCTGGTAAAACACTGAATGACAAACCTTAAAATGAAAGACAAACAGAAAAGGCAAATTAACAGATCAAGTTCACATCTTCAGCAGTACAAACCCAGTAACTCCTATAGCATTCAATTTCACCACACAATCCCAAGTTTTGACAACTCTGGCGAAGAAAGCTTTTGGAAAGAACATGTAGTAACAGAATACTACCAAGCAGTATTTTCTCCTTCTCCATGATGTTTCCTATCCTTTCAAGAACAAACCTTGTCATTTTAGCCTCATTTAACCCTTTACCACACAATCCCAAGTTTTAACGACCCTAACATAGAAGGCTTTTGAAAACATAGCTGGAAAAGGAGAAAATGCTGGTAACCAGCATTTTCTCCTTTTCCCACTATGTTTTCTACCACATCTAAAACAAATTCCATCATTTGAGCCACACTAAAATTGTCGTCTGCAAATGCTTTCAATTTGGACCAATCTAAAATTTTGTTGTTTGGTAAAGAGTTAACCCTTTAAAACACAACAAAAGTTAGAACTTTGTCCAAACCAAAAGCACATGCAGACACAAAATTAAATGTGGCTAAAATTGTTGAAATTGTCTTTGATAGGGTAGAAAACATTGTGGGACAAGGAGAAAATGCTGGTTACCAGCATTATCTCCTTTTCCCACAATGTTTTCAAAAGTCTTCTTTCATAAGGCCGTTAAAAGTCTGGATTGGGTGGCACAGGCTTAAAATGTTGTCTGAAAATGGTTTCAATTTGATCAGATCTAAAATGTCATCTGGTAAAGAATTAACTCATAACAGTACCACATGTAACTGTAGCTGCTTTTACTGGCAGTGCATATTCATTATTAACTCTTTACCACACGAGAAAAATGTAGACCAGTCCAAATTGAAATAGTTTGCAGACGACAATTTTAAATTTGATGAAAATGGCAGAAAGGTCTCAAAAAAGGTTAGAAAGCGCTGTGGGAAAAGGAGAAATTGCTCGTTACGAGCAATTTCTCCTTTTCCCACAGTGTTTTCAAAAGACTTGTACTGCACACACGTGAAAACCAGGGCTTGTTTGGGAAAGGGTTAAACATTTTTTTCAGATACTCTGAGACTTAATTAACCTTGAAAACATGTGTATCAATTTTCTTTTATGTAATGGATCCAATGGTCAAAGACATTTAAATTGAATTACAGGTATGTGAATCTGAAAGTATAAATCAGGCTGACTGTTTTGTCAGTCAATACAGCTTTCCAGTTTGGTTTTAAAATATGAACCTATGTATGTAGTATACCTCTGTACTTTACTATGAAATACGAGGGACACTTTTTAAGTTCGTAGAGTAAGCCTATAACTTTTTAAAGCGATTATGAAGTTGCACGATTTTTTACACAGAACTTGCGTAATCATTCCTCTCTCGAACGGTGTCACTGTATGCGGCGCACGAGGTCCACGTGCGCGCTGCGCTGGGTATTTTCAACACGTGGTTTTATACATTATAGTAAAATATAGCGTTCAATATGGATGGAAAAATCTCTGAACAGAGGGTATATTGTAAGATTCGAGCACAGCTCGGGTTTCCGCCAACAGAAATTCATGCTGATTTGCAAAAAGTTTATGGGAATGGTGCTTTAAAATATGCTACAGTTTGCAAGTGGGTACGTCGTTTTAAGGATGGTCGGGAGTCAATTGAAAATGACCCTCGGGTTGGTAGGCCGGTTTCCGTTTTGACGGAAAAGAACGTTGCTACTGTGAAAACGTTAATTGAGGAAGACGCACGTTATACCGTGCAAGAGATAGAAGAATTAAGTGGCATTCATTCGTCAAGTGTTTTGAAGATCTTACGTGAACGACTTGGGCTACGTAAGATCTGCGCGCGCTGGGTGCCCCATTTGCTCACTGACGAGCAGAAACAAAGTCGGGTTAGACTTGCATCGCAAGTTATAGAAAAATATGATAAATGTGACCCACGTCGTTTGGAAGAGATAGTTACAGGTGATGAAACCTGGATCTATCATTTTCAACCCGATTCTAAGGCTAAAAAATAAGGTTTGGGTTTCATCTGAGGGCGACAGACCTGTCATTGCGCGCCGTTGCAAAACATCAAATCGCATGTTGTATGCGGTATTCTTTGATTCGAAAGGTCCAGTCCTTCAAATTCCAGTCCCGAAAGGTAGTTCTGTCACTGGAAAGTTTTACAGAGAAAGTGTTCTTACTCAACTTGTTGATTTCTATCAGAAACGCAGACAGCGCATCGGTGTCCACGGCATCAAATTACTCCATGATAACGCACCGGCCCATAAATCCGCTACGGTACAGGAATATCTGAAAGAATCTGGGCTCGATGTCTTAGATCATCCCCCATACAGCCCTGACCTGCCCCCCTGTGACTTTTGGTTGTTCCCAAGACTAAAGGAAATGCTGGCAGGGCACCGTTTTGAATCCCGTTGTGGTATAGGCAGTGCGGTCTACCAGTGTCTGCAACATATACCTAAAGAGGACTACCGGGCGGCGTTCCGGAAATGGGTAGATCAGTGTAAAATGTGTGTGGAGGCATACGGGGCATATTTCGAAGGTCTTAGATAAATAAAATTTTGATATTTCAAGCGGTTTTAAAAAGACCACCCTACTCTACAAACTTAAAAAGTGTCCCTCGTATGCAAACACAGGAAAGAAATTCTGGCCAAACTTTAACTGTCACACAGACAAATATCCCCCCCACCTATATCACAGGGGAGCTTTTGTCACTAGATCAGGCAAAAGTTTCAAAGTTCTATCACTTTTGTAATAGTTAACCAATCATAGTGAAAGTTGCAGATGCACAATTTTTCATAGTAGGAAGATTTCCATTAAAAATTATAGCTAATTTGGTAGAAAACAATAGCAGGAGAAAAAAATACATCTACAGACAGATGGACAGAGAGAATACCAGATTCCACAATAATCCCTTGTAAAAGTTGTTTTAACCCTTTACCACACAACAAAATTTTACACTTGTCAAAATTGAAAGCATTTCCAGACAACAAATTAGATATGGCTCACGTGGCTGTAAAAGGACAGAAAACATTGTGGGAATAGGAGGATATACTGATTGTCAGCATTTTCTCCTTTTCCAACAATGTTTTCTAAAGGCATCTTTCTCAGGGTCGTTAAAACTCCGGACTGTGTGGTAAAGAGTTAAAGGTTTCCAGCCCAGTTTTGATATTGTATCTGTCTATATTTTGACGACATATACCTCTATACTTCATTGTTAAATATTTACAACATAACCAAATTTTAGACTGGTCCAAATTGAAAGTATTTGCAGACAACAAATTAAATACTGCTTAAATGGTAAAAATATTGTAGGAAAAGGAGAAAATGCGGTTACCAACATTTTCTCCTTTTCCCACAATGTTTTCATAAGCCTTTTCTGTCAGTCATTGAAACTAAGATTTTTGTGGTAAAAGGTTGAATACAAAGACATCTATTTCCAAATAACAAATTCAAAGTAGTAACTAATAAAACTATAGAAGGCCCATTTTTGATGTGTGTAATTGCTTCAAAGCTTACTTGCTGCCTAGCTTTTCAAATTTGCTATGTTGCAAAATATCTTTGGCAAGTGAAAAAGACCTACTAACCATGTGCCTGATTGGGGCCATGATAAGGATCTTGCCCGAGAATAACAACTTTAACCTGGAGAAGAAAATAATGTATGAGCCATGCTCTGTGAAAAGGGGACTTAATGCATCTGCAAAAAGTTTTATCCAGGTCAGCCTGCGCAGTCCACGCAGGCTGACCTGGGACGAAACTTTTCGCTATTGATCAATTTTCTGCATCTCCAGTGACCAGTCTACATCATTATTCAGTAGTTTGTTACACAAAACAGATTTTAGGGATGTATAATACTGTGATGACTTACTTGATATCATGTATCATGGAGATGCACTAAGCTCCCTTTTTACAGAGCATGGCTAAAATATTTATCAGACTGAAGATGCATCATTTGCTATTTTTTCTGAAAGTTAATTTACTTTTGAAGACTGATATATACCTCAAAATATACTTTTCTGCAAATGTAACAACCTTCAGTCCCTGGAAAGTGGAATACAGTAAAAAGATACAACTTTGGCCTACTAATAGTGGGTTAGTTGCTTTGCAGTCGGAAACTATGTCTATTTTTATGGCATCAACTATGAGGCCATCATACTTATTTTAATATACTGCCACATAATCAGCATGTTTTTTATCACTTGACATTCCTGCAAACCATTTGCAAAATTCTAGTGCAAAATCTAAAAATACATAAAGAGGATACCTATGCTATTAGGAAAATACAATAATTTTTTTTTTTTTTTCGTTACATTTGTCTTTCTTCTACAATGATGCTTTACCAGCTATATCTTTACCTAATTCAGTAATGAATCATTTCTGAATTTGGTGAGATTAGTAAATCTGACTAGCCACCTTTCATGCAGAAATTATACAGACAGATTTAACTCTTTACCACACGACAAAAATGTACACTAAGTCTTGTCCAAATTAAAAGCAGTTGCAGACAACAAATTAAACGTTACTCAAAACATGAAATTTGTCTTTCATTGGTTAGAAAACATTGTGGGAAAAGGAAAAAATGCTACCAGCATTTTCTCCTTTTCGTACAATGTTTACAAAAAGTTTATTTCTGAAGGTCGTTAAAACTCGGGATTGTGTGGTAAAGAGTAAGGAAAATCAAAATCTAAAGTTTAGTCGTTTGGTAAAGAGTTAATAGGGCGTGCAGATCAATAATTATTTTGTAAATGTGAACTTTGCTGGCATAGATATATTTCATCTTCAGGTGATTTTTGAGCAAGTGTGAAATTTCCTACAGCACCTATACTGTACATCCAAAATCTTACATCTTTGACAGTGCAGGCTCTAGTCCAACTAAATACATTTTCTGGAGTGGGGAATACTTTGTTCTTTTGTCTCTCTGTCTCCACAAACTGTCCAAGCTGAAAACAAGTTAAAGCACAAATCATGATACAAAATTCAGTCACAAATGGCAATTTATAGACTATCCATTTCTTTCATTTTACAAAGCAAGTTGAATATATGTTACCCAAATCTTATCGAACCCTAACTCTTTACCAAATTACAAAAATTCCAACAGGTCCACATTGAAAGAATTTCAAGGCAAACATATAAATGTGGTTCAAATAATGGTGTTTGTCTTTAAACAGCATAGAAAACATCGTGAAAAAGTGAGGAAAATGCTGGCTGCCAGCATTTTCTCCTTTTCCTACTGCACTTTCAAAATCCCTTTTCCTAGTGTTGTTAAATCACATAATTGTTTGTTAACCCTTTATCAAACAATCCCGAGTTTTCACAGCCCTGTGGAAGAAGGCCTCGGAAAACATTGTGAGAAAAGAAAAAGCTGGTAACAGGCATTGTCTCCTTTACCACCATGTTTTCTAACCTTCCAAGGACCAATTTCAATTTTCATGTCATATTTATTTTGCCACCTGCAGATGCTGTAAATTTGGACTAGTCTGAAATTTTGTCTAAAGAAACAAAGCTGCTACAGTCAGTCTTTTCAGGAAACCCTGATTACATGTTTACTTATTTAACTCTTTACCAAACAATAACATTTTGGATCTGTCCAAATTGAAAAAATTTGCAGACAACAAATTTGACTCAAAAATTAAAATTTCTCTTTAGAAGTAGAGAAAATAATGTGGGAAAACGAGAAAATGCAGGTTACCTGCATTTTCTCCTTTTCCCATGATGTTTTCCAAAGCCTTCTTCCTTAGGGTCATTAAAACTGGATTGTGTAGTAAAGGGTTAATGACTTTTGGTCAAAATATATCCAGCAAATCAAGTACAGGTATAAATTCTACCACGCTTTTGCAAATCCAAGGACAGTTGTATCCAGCAACATATGGGCAAATCCTTCACCATATTAGAGATGTTCTGGGAAAAGGGGTTTTAATGCATCTCTGTGATGTATTATACTAAGCAAGTCTTCTCAAAGTTATGGATCCATAAAATCCATTTTGTCCAATAAATGGCTGAATTATATTGAAGTAGACTGGTCCATTGATATGCTCAAAATTGACCAATACTAGGTCAGCTTTCATGGACTGCTCAGGCTGACTGAGTTGATACTTTTTGCAGATGCTCCCTTTTTCACAAAGCATGGCTCGTGTTTTTACAACCCCATAAAAGGATGCTTTTGAAAAAATTGTATGAACAGAACAAAAAGCAGAAATCCCCTTTCCTACAATGTTTTCTACCTGAAAATTTTCATTTTGCCATAATGTTTTCCATATCATACCAGAAAGAAAGTCTCTTCTCCTTCAACTTTTGTCCATTGCAGTACTTTCACTTGTACCCATTACTGCAAAAATATCTTGGGCTTTTTTATCACCTCTGCAGTTGATAGCTTTTGAAATCTTTTTAACCCTATCCCAAACAAAAATTTTTTAGATTCTTTCAAATTCAAAACATCTGCAGACGACAAATTCAACTTGGTACAAATGAGCTTTAGCTCTCTGGTTACCTGCATTTTCTCCTTTTCCCACAATGTTTTCAAAAGCCTTTTTCCCAGGGTCGTGAAAACACAGGATTGTTTGGTAAAGGGTTAACAAAGAAATTACTCCATTATCCACAATCTTTTCTATACAGTTTGAAAAATATACTTTCATTTTCTGAACCCTTGTAGCCCTGAACCTGGCTTTAATAGCTTACCCATACACTATTGATAAAGATCAGACAGCACATAACAGTCTGATCTTGGATCTATATGTACACTGTCCAACTCTTTGCCTTATATTCTGTCAGAAAGAGCCTTGAAATTGCAGTATCTAAATCTTTACTATTGATAGAAAACATCCACTGTATTTCTTAGCATAAAAGGGTTAAAAATTATACTATGTATAGTTTGCAATTGTTTTCTGTACATAGATCTACAGTTAGACTGTACAGTAATGGGTGTGCACATGTACCAGATCAGAGCTCCAGATAGAGGGTGTGATTTTGATTTCAAAATTGAAAATACTAATAACTCTCCACTAAACCCTATGTAATGGGTACTCATCAGGATCGTCTCATCGAGATGATTCTAAATGGGTACCCACAACATACAGTTTGGAAAAGAAATAATGGATTCAGAATGCCATCACTTCCTCTTATCGGGAGCTCTGCTAGATAATAGAAATTTTGATTTCTCCATACTGAAGGTATGTGTATTGGCACCAACAAATCAAATGTATCACAAATAACGGGATTTGACCTTGAAGGGTAGAAAACACAGTGGGAAAAGGAGAAATTGCTGTTTACCAATAATTTCTCCCTTTTTCTAAAACATTTTTGAAAGGCCTTTTTCTCAGGGTTGTTAAAACATGGGATTATTTGGTAAAGGGTTGACTATGACTAAATGCATTACATGACCATCCTCTGTCTATAAACCTACCTTTTGAAAGTAAGGTTTCTTGAACTCAGGCTCCAATACCTTCAACCATGACACACCCACATCTCTGAACAGTCCAGAAGTCTGTTTCTCTAACAGTTTACCAACAGCTTTTAATCTGTTTTCATCTATTTTTATTTTCTGTTCAGGACTCAGTTTTACAGGAGGGTCTTGTTGAACAGTTGTATAGTCTGTACTTTGTTCTTTCTCTGGTGTTGAGTTAAGCATATCATCTACTTGCTGTGCATTTTGGTCTGTATTTTCCTTATTGGGTGATGAGAGTATGTTTGTCTCAGGTTTCATTTTCTTAGCGTGATTACTACCTTCCTGAAAAAAAAAAACAACTTTTGTCTGTTATAGCCTCATCTGGAAGTGAAGCAGTGGTGCTGCTTCACATACACTGGAAAAAGTAAAAACTTTTGTAAGAGTTGATTAATTTTGCACTCAAAAGATCTCATAGAATTTAAATGGCATTGCTCAAAATGTTTATTTTTCATTATTCTACCTGTCAGCTGCCACACTGCTTTTTTCAACAGTTACAAAACTCCTTCAAATGATCAAACGAAAATTTTTTTTAAAATGGATTTTTGCAGCATTTTTTTTTTTCAGAAATATGATTAAATTTTGCTTGATTGAAAAAAAATTTCTGGTGGAACATAAATAAATGGGTAGATTTTTGAAGTAATGTGAAATACGAAACCTGTTCCAATAACAGAGTGGGTCAAAACGACCCACTTCAAAAAAGCTCGGTCCGAATGGCGCACTTTACCAAAACGGCCCAGATTTTTAAGTTCTGAAAAAGCTCACCCCAAATATGACCTACATTTATTTTAAATCATTTTTATCAGAATGCATTTTAAAACTTTCTTACTCTTATTTTGTTTTGAAAAATGAATTTAATTTCTTTAGCATGGACCTCGATTTCCCAATACTTGTGTAAATTGTACTTTGCATCCCTGTCCAACGTTAACCATAATGTGTGCTTATTTTTTTTTTACCCTACGTTCTTTTCTCATGAAAAATTGGAATTCCTCGAAAACGAATAGGCCTATATATTTGGGGTTGTTTTTTAAAAAGTTGATCGCCTTCTGTTGTACATAAATTACAGATGCGGAAAACAACAGTTCTGGAAAGGAGTACCTGTAAAAACATTTCCATGAATTAAAAGCAGACCAACTCTCTTGATTCACATGACCAATGTTTATTTTATTAGTAAAATGTAAATAAAAAAAACCTGATTTTGTGATCAAATAACAATAAAGAACTTAAACAATTTTAAACAGTTGTAAAAGAATGGGGCCATTTTTGGTAATGGGCCGCTGCCGTTTCAGCACTGAGCCATTTTGGTATCTGCCTTTTTAACTCCTTCTTCCAAAAGTTGAGACAGAGATTAACCTGTTTTGGTGGGTAAATCATTTTGGTTTGTTATAAATCTTGGCTATCTTTGATGTACCAGCATGCCAGGCTAGTTCAACAGCGAGTTTTACGATACCATCATGCAGAATACAGCTCTGTATGGGTAGAGAGCCAGCCTTGCAAGAGTTGTTCTGAACTTCCGAGGTTCAGATTTTGTAATGAAGGGTGTGATGAACGGCTTTAAATCACTCTTGAAATACACACACTTTGACGCGAGTACTGATTTGGTTCCAATTGAGAATTGAGAGTCATTAGTGTAAGTTGTAAGAATTTCCTTTCAGAATTGAAGTTACCTGGTAATTAAACTTTTTTTTGATTGACAGATGTTTTGGTAACAGACGAGTTCGGTAAATTGGACTTATAGAGTAAATCGATTGGATGTTTCGGTAACCTGGCAGTAATAGAGTGCCGTGACGTTTTTCACACCCAAGGCTTCCGTTTGTACAAACATTTTTTTTTTTTTTTTTTAAATCTGCAATTGCAACTCGTTTTCTGACATAATTATATTTGTTATCTTGTTCCTTCCTTGCTTATACATAAATACCTGAAATTAGTAAATTTTGATCACCGTATCTTATTTGCGGTTTTCACCCATGGCTGATGTAATGAATAATACCTAACCCTAGGCTTGTACCTGTAGTACTTAGTTGTCCTACAGATAACAGACTCCAACTTTAAGCCAGTCCTCGTGTTTTATAAAAAAAAATTTATCAAAAATGACACTATTCTTTTCAACGTTTTCTGTGTGAAAATAATTTTTTCCGGAAACAAATTGGTCAACTTCCAAACCAGCCATTTACCCTCAGGGCACCTTTCACTCTTGTTGCCCTTGTGGCCGATTCAGACATAGATCAAACTGCACAAAACACAGAGTCTGGTCGTTAATTTATGCTGCCAGCTTTTCTAAGGCATTATGAAGAAGGACAACCTTGAAATAGCTGAATTAGATCAGGGACCATATATTGTAATATACGATCCCTGATTAGATGTTCTGTTTCTATTATGAAAACAGCCTTTAGTTTATTCGATGCTCTAAGGGTTAAAATTATGGATAATTGATGTGAATTCAGAAATAAAGATACTACATTTGAAACGTTGTGGCAAATGAAGAATGAGTGGGAGATAGACAGAGAGGCCTTGACAATGCTTTGGTGCATAATTCTTGTGATTTTGACCATGTACATTTGTGCTCATCTTAAAAAAAAAAAGATATCTGTTCTGTATTATTCTGCTCCTTTTCCACAATGTTTTCAAATCTGGTCTGGTGCACAAAAGTCGTTGTCTGCTGGTTTTAAAGTGTGTTCACCAATACAACACTGCATAAAAAAAATCATCTACGTACTATTTGAGAGTGAAGGGAGTGGTGTGTATTGGATATATAGACGCGTTTACAGCCTGTTTTCACACCTCCCATTGCAAGCAAATTAAAGAAGTTTCCCATAGGTTTTAAAGATTAACCTCAGTTTATGAAAAACCCGAAACACTAATGGACAAGAAGAAACTCACAGATCAGACGGCACACATAAAAGTTGACACACTGCTCGTGCAATTTGAAAAAAGTATTTGTCAAAAAAGTATTTGTTACTATTTCTCGCACTCACTCTCTTCTGTTGCCACAATATTTTTACCTGTATAACCTGTTTTTCTGAACTAAATTTAACTGTCCATAATTTTGAATCTAAGAGCCTCAAATAAACCCGACGGTCATTTTCACTCTAGTAATAAAATCCTTATTTTAGCAATGTCAAGGTTTTTCTTGTTCAGAATGTCTTAAAAAAGTGACAAATGAAGATCAAAAATCAAACTCTGTGTTTGGTATAGTCCGATCTCGATCTGCACCGGCAGCAATGGCAACAAAAGTAATGGCAGACACTCTAAGGGTTAATGGCTGGTTTGGAAGTCTTTCAGTAAGGAAATATTTTCACATTGAAATGTTCATAAAACATTAATTTAAAAGGAGATACAACCTGTTTCAAGTTTAGGATTGGGTGTTACTCATTACCTCAACTTGGTTGAAATGATCGAAAATAAGACAAAGTGATTTCAGGTATTACTTTACGTAGAGCATGACAGTAGCAACATAACAAAAAATACTATGTGTTTAAGTGTGTGACAAAAAAAAAAACATTGAACGAATCAGAACCAAGACTTTATTCGGTGTGAACAGGGATCCAAAGTTACATCCCTGATGTGAAAAACGTCAAGGTGCATTATTATTATATAATTACCTTGTTACCGAAACATCCAATCGATTTACTCTCTATATGTCCAATTTACCGAACTCGTCTATTACCGAAACATCTGTCACCCTGTTTTTTTAAAGGTGCGACCTACATTGGGGACGAAACAAAAAACTAAACACGAAAAATAAAACTTGATTAAAGATTACTTGATCTTCTGCTGTTCTTTTGGGGGTCACTGTAAAGAACCCAGATATTTTCATCTGTCCACTCATGCTGTTGTATATCCTGGCCGTCGTCCTTGCAGCAATCATCAAAATAACCGACTTTCAACAGCAATGATAAATCGCGGGAAATGCTCTCCGGCACGAGTTTGGTTCCCAACTTGAACATGTTCGATAACAGGCTGTCTGTCAGTTAAGTTGACTACCGCAGAATAAACCGATTCGAAGTGTTGGCGGGATCAAAATCAAAGTACGTGGGTCTGTTATAACACTTTGCCACACGATCCCGAATTTTAACGATCCTGAAGAACAAGGCTTTTGGAAAGATTGTGGGAACAGGAGAAAATGATAGTAACCAGCATTTTCCTCTGTTCCCACCATGTTTTCTACACTACCAAATACAAAATTCGTCATTTGAACTATATTTAAATTGTCTACTAATTCTTTCAATTTTGTGGAGTGTAAAATTTTGTCGTTTGGTAGAGATACCTCTCTAGATACCCCTTCTTCTTCTTCTTCTTCTTCTTCTCTCTCTCTCTTGTCTTCTACTTCTTCTTTCCTCGGCCTTAAAGTATTGCTGATAGAGCTAGATCTATGACAAAAATCGACTGGTCTTTATTTTGTGTCGTTGTCTGCGCATGTCAATATTCTTCGAAGACTTTTTAGAAAATTATGTATTAATGCCACCTTGCGAAAGACAACGTATTTTGTGTTTTAAATATATTTTTCATGTTCGAATATAAACTATTGCATACATTTATTTCAAATGTAACTATAACTCTTTAGAAGACAACCAAACATTGAAGCTAGATTCGTCTAAGTTTACTTAAAGCATTAGCAGACAAAAAAGGAAAAAAATTGTTCAAATGATTGGATTTGTTTTTGAAAGGATAGAAAACACTTTGGAAAAAGGAGGAAATGCTGGTAACCAGCATGTTCTTCTTTTCCCACAATTTTTTTCAAAAGCTTTCTTTGTCATAGAGCGTCAAAACTCGGGATTGCTTGGTAACGGGTAAACCAGGGTTGCGGCCGGCTTTCCGAAAGTGGTACACAGGACCAATGGGTGTTTTTCTTGGGAACCTCTCTAGGTCCTTTTTTTCTCTCTAATTCGGATGATTTATTAAATGGAGCGATTGTACATAGATACTTAGCGCATCTGAGATAGCCTTAACACATCTTCCCTACACAAAATGTTCCAAAGAGAAATGCCTTTATGACACCTGATCGTATTTTCCAGGCACAAGTATAATTAATTTAGATTCATGAAACCCCATGTTTATTTTCTTATCATCCCTGTGGAAGTGTCAACAAAAACCCCAGTACCTCAGGTGAAGGTCCCTGTTATATACCTTGGAAGAGCAACACCAAAGTTGTCTATGTTTCATGTTTACCGCATTGCCATTCATAGCATGATTTGTTATTTCAAAACACGCCATCAGCCAATTAACCCTTTACAATACAACCCCTAGTTTTAACGACCATGTGAAGATAGGCTTTTGAAATTTTTTGGAAAAAGGAGATAAGGCTGGTAGCCAGCATTTTCTACTTTTTCCCTAAGTTTTTTTTTTTTTATCCATGTGATAACAAACTTCATCAATTCAGCCATGTCTAATTTGGCAGAGAAAAAAAAAAGGCTGGCTGGCTGGACAGCTGGCCGGCCTGCCGACCGACTGTACGAACGAAAGAACGAATGAACCAACTGTTTGCTATGGCGCATCTATATAGACATCTCGGGTCATTCAGCGCACACGAATGTTACTTTATAACAATCAACAGATAACTGACGCATGACTGAGTAGATTATATTTATGAGTATTGCAACTTTTAAGATAGATAAAATCATTAAAAGGGGATAATTTGTATGAAAGAATAAAAAGAAAAATGAAAAGAATTCTACAATTGAGTCAAAACACTCATTTAGTCCTTAGGGTTAAAAGATTCAAATTATGCACAAGCCTCCCATTGCTTCCACCAAAGAGAATATTTAATTGGACTCTATACACAAACATGTAACCACGAATCGCATTTCCGGTGTAACCAAATGATCCAAACCATTGGAACACGGAGAAAGGTTATTCGACCACCGTACAGTATCTTTGAAGGACAAAGAATAGATTGTCTTTTCTGTTGTAAAGAAATTGTGTAAAAGTACTGTTCTCTGTTTTAACCCCTTACCAGACGACAACATTTTAGCCTTGTCCAAATCGAAAGCATTTGCAGACGAAAATTTCAATGTGGCTCAAATGGTGCAGTTTTTCTTTGATATGGTAGAAAACATTGTGGGAAAAGGAGAAAATGCTGGTTACCAGCCTTTTCTTCTTTTCCAACAATGCTTTCAAAAGGCTTCTTTCCTAGGGTCGTTAAAAGGCGGCATTGTGCGGTAAAGGGTTAAAGCATGTATTTACAGGTAGATACATGACACAGTTGCACTGCTGTGCTACATGAGAAAATGAAAATTTCGTCTTAGATATGTATCAGTGAAGTGAGGCATGGACTCTTTTCTTGGTGATAATGGAGTTTGTAATGATGGTCAAGCGATTCTATGGCCACCTGAAAGAAAATGCTTCATACGTTGATGAAATCAATGTATGCCTCGACACTCAGACCGGAAGTCACATCTGTTGCACACACCTTTATTTCTGTGTCACCAAACGTCATTTCCGCGCGTATTTCCCGCCTCGAACCGTAACTCTCTTCTGTCTCATCTAAAGATAGGCTCAATGTACCACAACGCGTAACTTCATTGTCTGATATAAACATTACATGATCTTTCTCTGTGCTGTAAATATGGATGGTCGTAGTGGTTTGGTTTCTACGTACCGGTGTGTACCTTCGAATAATCTTGTCTCCGAGGGCAACGGATTGGTTCGCATGTACAAATGCGTCAAATATGTCTGTGCACCAGTCTATACCGTCTTTCGATATTTTCTTTTCTTGTGGATGTATCTGCGGATCAAATCTATGTAACACTCCAACGCCGTAAGTCTGACAAGACCGTCGCTCACTGACAACGTTTGGATCCAAACCAAAGTAAACAGCACCTAGAATGTCGTAGGCTTTATAAATAACCCGAGTATAATTCAAATGGAAACAGATGATAACAATTTGTGTCCTTTATTCAGTGATTCTTTCCTGGATAGAACAAATGTTTAAAATAATTATTCAAATATGCTCTTTTAAATACAATTTATAGGTATCCATAGCGCTAACTTA
This sequence comes from Tridacna gigas, assembly GCA_945859785.2. Lineage (NCBI taxonomy): Eukaryota > Metazoa > Mollusca > Bivalvia > Cardiida > Cardiidae > Tridacna > Tridacna gigas. The sequence continues at coordinate 34,862,752 of OX244040.2, read as the reverse complement.
ATGGTCACAGTACGGCTATTGCACCTATCTTTTGAAACCTAGTGCTTCTTTATCAATGCTACTCTGCACTCTTTTCGTCCCAGGTTGATATACGGTTGCTTAAGTAGATAGTTGAGATAGCTTGTAGATTTCTACTGCAACAGAATATGACTTTGGCCATATTTTACCATCAGGTAAACGGACGGTGAAGATCTAAAATTAGGCTGCACGTTTTGTACAGTCTGATCTTGATCTAAGCCGTCCGCATAATCTATACAGAGAGACTTTATAATGTTTATTTCCAAAGTAAACAATCGCACCAAGCACTATCTTTAAGGCTGTATGCTGTTGACATGTTTCCAAGATCAACTGGACGAAGTTGTATTCATGGATTACAGACAAATCTAACTTACTGTTTAACCTGTGCAAACGAATAAAATCTTAACACGCAGTCTCTATACCTTTGACTATAGTCATGCCGACTCCAGGGGGAATTATAATTTTAAGAAGATCTCCGAAATCTTTCCTTATCTCGTGTTGTACCATCGACGACTCAGCAAAACCACCGACCAAAAACATGTAGGACAAACCTGTAATATATATATAAAAAAAATAAAAAATGTTTTATTCAGTCATTTAAGCTTATTTTTGACATCTATCTCGATCAGTCTCATATTTTTTTCCGAATTATTCTGGTGACACGGGGAAAATAAGTGATCGGTGATTCAGCAAAGCCATCGACCCGAAAAATATGGGACAAAACTATCGAATAAAGAGCAATATCACTTGTCAGAGTTTCTAATGTTATCCATGACGACCCTCAAACTACCTTTATACTTTATTTATTGCATTTATAATATTACATCATTCAAGAGCTTTGAAATCTCTCTATGGTGTAAGAGGCACTTGGGCAAAATGGGGTTTAATAATTCAGGTCTTTGATACAATTTATCATATAAATTAATTATGGATCCATTAAACCCATTTTGTCAAACAACCGACTGAATCATGAGCTAGAATGATCTTTTGACATGCATTTAAAAGGTCAGCCTGCGCGGCTGATGTAGAACAAAAATCAGGCTACATGTTTTGTGCATTCTGATCTTGATCCACACAGTCCGCAAACGTCCTAATTTTCACCCATGGCGCAGAAAGGGTTAAAGCATCTTCGAAATCCACGGCTACTTAGCCAACTACATGTACATGTACGAGAGAAACTTGTATGTAAGTGAGAAACACTGGACTTAGTACCCCTGGCTACAAAAGGAATATGGTATAGTTTTCACCTTTTTCTTCTTTCTCACGATGTTTCAGAGGCTTTCTTTAACTCTTAGGCTGCTAAGCGCGACCCACTGACATTTTGCGGACAGTATAGATCAAGATCAGACTGCACAAAACGTGCAGTCTGATCTTGAATCCACACTGTCCGATAAGGATACATTTTCCTCCAAAGCATAAGTTTGAAATACTAGTAGCATTATCTGGGTTTTTACTATGGGTTTGAAAGTTTCATTTAACCCTTTCCCAAACAAGCCCTGGTTTTCACGTGTCTGCAGTATAAGTCTTTTGAAAACACTGTGGGAAAAGGAGAAATTGCTCGTAACGAGCAATTTCTCCTCTTCCCACAGCGTTTTCTACCCGTTTTGAGACCTTTCTGCCATTTTCATCAAATTTAGAATTGTCGTCTGCAAACTCTTTGAATTTGGACCAGTCCAAAATTTGTCGTTTGGTAAAGGGTTAACTTATTTAGCAGGATGAGGGTTAAGACGAGATCGTTTAGTTAAAAATATTTTACCTCTCGTGTTTGGGTTGTTGAGAACGCTGCCGATAGCTTGTTTCATTCCGTCAATGGTCGGCAAGAAAAGGCGTCTCATGGCTCCTGGTGACAGTTTCAGCATACCATTACTTGTCCAAGTTACATTTACGTCACCAAATCTTTTCACAGCCGAATCGACCGAGCTACCCTATAAATTGAATGTTTGTGTTCAATGCCGTTCGAAAGAGTATTTCAATTCAGTCACGGCGGCCAGTATACCTAGATCCATGCATTCCAAACCGGAGTTAAACTACAATACGTATAAGTACACATGCCACTCTGTAGAAGCCAAAGGCTGCTTTCCAAAATGCACAACGTATACATTAATACAAAGGGATTCAAAAGTTGCTGTATAAAAATAAGTAAATAATTCATTCGTTTTCATTCTTGCATGTGAGTTTTACGTATGTCGTCCTCCCCATGCTGAAACCTACGATTTCCCCTTCTTTTGTTTTTACTTACCCTCTTCTTAGAGTTCGGTTCTGAATATTTGGGCCAAGAACAACATAGTATTTCAACCCTCTTTATCTCCCCGCTCATAGTCAATTTCGCTTAGAAGGTACAAACCTTTATGAATAATATCATTTAGTTATATCATTCATACATTTTTTCACATGTACTGTCCGATGGATTGGGAAAACTTTCCAGTGAATTGTAACCACAATTTAAAGGTTATGAAAATACAATACAATACAATACAATACAATACAATACTAATGGCTTTATCTAATCTACTGATCTTTCTATTGTAAACCACCATGTTCAGTGCTAACGCGCATAATTGACATCCAAACTTTGGGTTCAACATATCGATGAATGTGCCGTCGGCCTCGCCAATGCATTTTTTATCCTTTTCCCACACTGTTTTCAAAAGCTTTTTCCTCAGCGTCTTTAACACACGGTATTGTTTGGTAAAAGGTTAAGCAGCCTACCCGACATTTTTTGTAGAAATCTATAAAGGAGAAAGGTAAGGAGACTGAAATATGGGACGTCCTGTAGGGTCCAGCAACCCTCTTCCGGGACTCGAACATGGACAGGAGTTCAATCCAACCTGAAGGTCTCTTCTTCTTGAAATGAGAAATAATATCGCCACCAAAAATGTTACACAGAAGCTTTTCAAATTCTGCGTCAACACCTGGAATAGATGTATAATCAAAGGACTCAGAGTTATTAATAAGGTGCGGCAGTCAACATTTTTCGTCCATTCCCCTATATTAGACTGATAAAAACATTGTTGGAATAAGTGAGATTGCTCACTTTGAGGCGAAAATTGGGATCTTTATAGACCAACTCTTCTTCATTTAGTTCTTATTTCATTTTCTGAGACTTAACATGAAAGAATGCATTAATTAGGTAAACAATTGACATCTGGTTAAAAATACTAAACGTACACCATTAACTCATCATCGCCTTCAATAAATTTACAACAGATGCTTTAAAAACAGCCTTATAAATTATGAGAGATCAACATGAATATGAGCCATGCTCTGTGACAAAGTGGTTTAATGCATCTGCAAAAATCGTCAACCCTTGTCAGCCTGCGCAGTCCGCGCAGGCTGACAGTGTTCGATATTTTTTGTTGTTTGTAAATTTTCTGCATGTCCAAGGACCGTTCAACTTTATGATGCAGCTGGTTGTTAGACAAGAAGGATTTTATGGATCCATGATAGAATGATGACTTGCTTGGTATAATGTGCATCACGGAGATGCATAAACCCCCTTTTCACAGAGCATGGTTCATGTATGTGTTCGAAAGTGATCTATTGAAAGACTAAAATCTCGTCTATAGGGGATTAATTTTCAAATTTCAATAGATCATATCTTTATTTGTTAAAAAGAACATAAAGATAGTAAATCTATAAACAATTTACCTGTCGACCCGTAAGGTCCTCCACTGGCCCTGTGCAGTTCCTTCAGCCTTCCGTACGGTAAGATTTCATGAACTGTAATATCGACCGTACCTCCCCCACAATCTACCACCAAATATCGAGTGCCTTTTCGAGAGAGAAAAGAAAAACGAGAGAAAAAATAATGCTCATTATGAACTTGGTTAAGATTCAGTTTAAACGTGCCTAGGTATTTATTTACAACCTCTGCTAGTGCAGTCGTTAAGTCGAGATCACTTGTTTTAATGCACGTGAGGCCAGTCAATGATTAACGTGGTTCAGGTTCGAAAAAGACGTGTCATTGTATTTGTTTACAATTTCTACCAGTGCAGTCGAAACTATCAAAGAGACCACTCAGTCTCGTTACTAACCTCACATCGCTGAAGAAAATAACGTGTTGATGATACATACATTGCTTCAAAATCAACTCCACTGAAATTGCATGAGGAGACCGCACGCTATCAGACACAACTTTTCTTAAAGGTCACTTGGATGGTCTCTGAATTAAAGATTTAGCTATTTGTTTCTCCCCATGATAACGTCCAACAGATCATAACTAGGACTCAAGCCGACAGAAGGTTCTATAGACCAACGCTGGCACACTTTAACGACTTAATAATCATTTGATCAAACGTGTTTTTCGTCTTTAAATTTTTCGTCACTATGAATAATTTAGATTTATGAAACGGCGACCAATGCACTAGCGATAGATAACTTGAACTATTTCGTTATACTATAAAAGCAAATGGCTGCTTACAAACATAAACATAATCAACACACATTTTGAACAGCGTTTCCGTCACAACCAAGCCAAAAGAGGATTGGTGTCAAATGGGAGAAACAAGGCCGCATCGCCAATTGTATTAGTCTTTGCTTCAAATAAAGATCTTGAAACCTGTGCACTAAATCTTAAAAAACATTGCTCTGCAGGGGGGTAATTAATTATGACCAATGTGAAGGCTACCACGGTAAGTATATCCACTTTGTCCCAATTTCGTCCATACTAGGAAATATTGATGACAGAACAAACGACTGAAAAAATTCTAACCTGCACTCAAATCATTTGAAATATGGCTGGAATCTGTGTAATTAAGTTCAGGTAAACTCAGAGTTGAAGCACGTGATTGATTGTGACCCTCGGCATGTGATTGACCTTCGCTTCCTCTAGGTGCCGGTGACTCAAGCACTTGAAGCAGACGAAGTTTACGACAGTATATCGAAGCGGCCTCTGGTTCTAATGCAATAAGCAATTGGTCTGGTCTCGATGGATGAACAAGTCCAGCCTAAAATAAAGCTACACGTGTCCAATACGTCAACTATTTCGGCAAAACATTTAGTATCTTTTCCATGTCAGACACATTCTGAGAGAAATCTGTATGTTTACAGATAGAAAAACTAGCCATGTCATTATAAATATCATTACCATGAACTTTGTGCCTGGAATTTAGAGAAGAACTATATAAGCTTTTGCTTTCGTTCTGATCCATTTCATCAGTTATTTTTGCTATTCTATGTGATTGTCTGTAAAACGATGTATTTAATTGATGAATTACATATGTTTAAACTAAATCTGTATGTTTAAATTAAACGGTTTTTCTTCTGTAGATGTATATCGCATTGAAGACAGCAACTACCCTATTATATATAAATACATGCAGCTGAGATGGAATGAAATGATTTTACGGTTTTTCTGAACCCTTGATTAAAATTTATCCTTGGAAAAAAAAAACATGCCCGACGCCACGCAAAACTAGATAAAAATGTTGCACAACAAAAAATATTCAGTATTAAATGTGGATACCAACAACATAATATTAGCTCACACAAACGATGCCATGGTTGAAAAAAGAAAGTAATTACTTCGTAGGCTGCTTCACGCATAAACTGTTTCGCAGATGCCCTCCATATTGCCGGAACTGTTATGACCCACCGGATAACGTCATAACATATTCTATAACCTGACTGGTCAGATAGTTCTTGAAGGACAAGGTTTCTGAAATACTCCAAGCTGAGAGCAAATATTTTCACAGCGCTAACCTCCTTTCCCGACACGCTTTTAAGCAAGCAGCTCTTGCTCAGCGTCTGAAAATGGAAGTGAATAACTACGTAAATTTCAACTTAGAGATCATTTTCAAAACTGACTCTCTCTGTTTATTCCATATTCATTGATGGTATTATTTTAGATAGATAAATAAATAAAGACTTAAATGACTCGTGATTAAATTATTTTTAGGGCCCGTATTCATCACCCATATGGTTTAGCCATTCAGAAGTTCCAGTTTTTTTTTTTAAATCTAAAATAAGACTTAGAATAAAATTAAGAATGGTTGATGAATACAGAACAGACCCTGATCTTGATGTCCACATATTTTCAGAGATATTAAACAGTTCCTAGGTACCACCCCGTTTCACAAGAAAGCAAATTTTGGAACGGGCAATGTTGCTTGTTTCATATTGGTCCTACAGGATGCTGGTATAGATTTTCAAACCAGATCCTAGGTACTGATTATTCAACAGTTATATTAATCTCTCACAGCCAAGCTTTGTTTCGTTTTATTTTTACTTGAGTAAGCAGCCAATGAATCTTAAAGGAAGCTATGTGTAGAGTTGGTTCTTTAAATGATCGTTGGGCATACATGGACAGATACAATCTCTGCCTCGAGATAACTGACATACGGTAAAAAGTGGCCTCGAGCAACAAATAAACATAACAATACCGACCTTCTCGTGGAAGAGCATCATCTTAAAGCGGTCAAAAAACAACCATTTGGCTGATTCCCTGGGGTCGAGATCGTGGTAAAAGTCGATGGCAGCGTACCCGAACGAGTGGAATGAACCGTCTGGAGCAAGAAGTATGGTTGTAGGGATCTTCTGGTTAAAGACCCCTGGCTCCCCACCCTCGTGTCTCCTCATTGTGTGGATTGCCCCTGAAATGATGTTTGACGAGGGGGATATCAAATTAGGCACTTGTTAAAGAATATTCCACTTTGCGCCATCATCGATAATTTGCGATTGATAACTGCTTTCAACACTCTTCTATTTAGAAGCCATACTACGTACATCCTTTGGTTGTAAATGACGATGTACAGGATGTACTAGTATAAGTCAATACCGTTATTCATTTATTCATTCTTCCTCGAATTATCCTTACCAGAGCCGCATTTCACTCGCCCCTCTAATTCAGTTGCAGTGCTCACCAACCATTCTTACTTCAATTTGAAATCTAATTTCAGAGACTACCCATTCGATCGGCTGAGACAGAACGTTTCAAACATAGGAAAAGCGAAACATTCCGCGTAAGAAAATGACCGTCATCAAACCTGGAAAAGAAACAAAGGCTGGTCAGGGGCATATATATACATACCTGGATCATGAAGAAAACTGTATGCATAACCACTTTGCGTAGTACCGAAGTCAATAGCAACGACAGCTACATACTCTGTCCATTGGCTTGAAGACTGCTCCTTTAGGTCTCGAACTTGATCGATTTCAGGTTCCTGTTGGGACAATTTACCATCCAAGGAATGTCTTCTGTGTCGACACTGTGAACTTTTACCCGAATTTCTCAGGCGAGAAACTCTGGATTCAGTCGCAAAATGTGTTTTCAGTGAGCGTTTGGTATTTATAGACTTAGCTCTTTCTTTGTTTTCGCATTCACTTGAAGTAGTCTCCAAGTTCTCAGCTCGACTTGTTTGTATTAAATCATCCGCCTCTTTCAAAAATCCAGGATTAGTATCTTTATGTGACTTTACGTCCAATTTGTTCATACTTTTGGGAGGTGATTCGAAAAACTTCCTCTTCAATTTTGCTATCATCTCTCTGTGTTTGAAGAGCCGTTCTCTACCTTGATGGCCACGAGTCCCTAACTCAGTGCCATTTTTATCCTGATCAATTTGTTTAGAATGTATGACTGGTTCAAATTTAGAAGTATCAGCATGTTCAAATAAATCGATTCTTTTTGAGCTCTCTTGATAAGCAATGTCACCCGTGTCTGATTGTGGTTCATTAGAAATTAACTTGTTCTTTAGGTAGTTGTCTTCTGTTGAACTTATCTTAAAACTGGTGTCTACCATTGTTTCATATGTATCTTCGATTGAATCTGCGAATTTGATGAAGTTTTTATTTACCATGCATACGTCTAAGTTCTTCGTATCTTCATTGTCATTGTAATGCAATTTACTTCTCGCCTCTGAATCGTGAATATGTTGTCTGGGATTTGTAAAAGATTTCAAACCAATTGAACGATGTATCTCTGCTCCAGTGCTAAGTTTTAAATCTTTCTTATCACCTGATAATACTTCAGATTTTTCAGCCTTCAGATTTACATCGTTGGTGTGGTTATGATGTCTATGCAGTCGCTCTTCTATTCCATGCTTTATGTCTTTCAGAAATCTTTTCGGAGAACGTTTTGGCGACTCTGGCTTGTCTGCTTGTGTTTTGCCCGTCTCTTTTGTAATTTTATATTTCGAAATGTCAAACGGCTCGGTACTTGTACCTTTATCTGGAATACAAGTAATCTGATTTATAATCTGTGACAACAGGGCTTAATGCATCTGTAAAAAGTGTCGAAAAAGGTCAACCTCCGCAGTCAACGCAGGTTGATTTCATTCGAAACCTTTTGCTGTCGGTCATTTTTCCGCATATCAAAGGACCAGTGTACCTCTTGATTAGTCGGTTATTATACGAAATGGATTTTAGTCATGTGATGACTTGCATGGTATAATGCATCATGGAAATGCATTAAACCCCCTTTTGCCTTGGGTCGAGCAAGTCATCACATAATTATGGATCCATACAGTCCATATTATATAACACCGCACTGAATCGTGGGTTACACTGGTCCTTTGACATACAGAAAATTGACCAATGGCAAATGGTTTCCACGCAGGTCTGTGCGGACTGTGCAGGCTGAGCTAGGTCGATACTTTTTGCAGATGCATTCAGCCCCATTTTCCGAGCATAGCTAATGTATAATCGACACTTTAAACACGTAAGGACTCCCTTAGCTTCAATGTTCTCACAGTCTACTGCGAGACAAAAACAGTCTTTTGTATGCATACTGTGTAATGACAGTGGAAAATGGCAAACTACGTAGGAAAATCCTGATGTAAGCAATTCATGGGCTTTAAGTATGTTAAAATTAAGGAAAGGTGTATAGTAAATAATCAGATTTCGATGCAAAACTTTTACCCAAGTTAAAATGAGTTAAACCCTTGGGCTTCTAAATGCGACTCAAGACTCTTTTGCGGCCAGAAGGTGCAGTCTGATCTTGGATCTACACTGTTCGATAGGGAGATATTTCACCCCAATAAATAACGTTGAAATTGCACTATTCGGTTTTTTTTTTTTTTCCTATTGTCTGGAAAGTTTCATTTAACTTATTTAGCAGGTTACGGGTTAACACTTAAACCCTGAAGGTACGAGGATTTTGTTTGTCCTTTTGTTGAAGACTACTTTGAAAAAAAAAAAAGAATGGTATAAACAGATATTGTCTTTACGAGACATTTCTCCTTTTGCAAATACGTTTTCACTTGTCATTGTGACAAGATATCACTTCTTTGTCAACATTTAACATTGTCTTGAGGATGTATTTTTGTGAAAAGCAGGGAATGGTTTGGGAAGACTTTTGTGCAAACTACTGGTAAAAGAAACCCAGAAAAGTTAGGGTAGATACAATGGTCGACGCGATATCACTGAAGTGTGTTGAAAACCGCTTTAAACGCCAAACAAACAAGTTGTTTCAACGTAGTGGGGGGTCTATTGAGCTAATCCAAGAGAATGCAGGCCGATGTTGAAGGCTAAACCACAACTATGTAAAGTCACGCCCCCAGTGGGATCCGTGGTTAAATCAATTATATCGGTCATTTAACTGGACAGTTCTACGTGTATCTTAATTAGGAACTGATAACGCTATATATTGTCTTAGATCCTGTTCCTCCCAAGGCTCTATTCACCAAGGATTTCAATCCTTAGGCTGTCAAGCGCGACCGAAAGTAATACAGATAACTGTCCCCGAAGGCGATTTTAATTTTTGACTGGTCGCTTCCGGTATCTGCTAACTTTTGTTGGTTCTACTCTGTCCAATATGGCCAAACTAGCCAGGAAACCGCAATAAAGTGTGGCATTTCTTAAAATTTAAAAGATATGCAAGGATGTCAGTCGTAAGCTTACATACGTATATGCCTGAGGCATGCTTTGGGAAAGGGAGGTTAAAATGCATCTCCGTGGTGTATGATACCAAGCCGAAAAAACAATTACATGTAACAACCGACTGGATTATGAGGTAGTATGGTTCTTGGACTGCTGAAAATTTACAAATTGTAAAATTTTTCGATCCTTTTTTCGAGCTTGTGCGGATCAGGCTGACCTCGGCCGATACTTTTTTGCAGATGCATTAAACTCCCTTTTCGCAGAGCCTGGCTCAAATATGTCATGTATATTCCTGTGATAGTTAGATTTATGGATTATCTCGGAATAAGTAAAGGCCTGGCCGATCCTAAACCGCAGGATGCTGGGAAAAAATTGAGGTGCTGTTATGGACAGTGTAGGCTCAGGTCGCATTGCACAAACCATGATCTAGATTGTCCCTTCCAAATTATTCAAATTGCAGTATATCGATACTACAGCGAAGAGCAAATGTTCATGCTAAGAGAGAGAGAGAGAGAGAGAGAGAGAGAGAGAGAGTTAACCCTTTACCAAACAATCCCGAGTTTTAACGACCCCTGAGGAAGGAGCCTTATGAAAACATTGCGGGAAAAGAAGAAAATGCTGGTAACCAGCATTTTCTCCTTTTCCCACAATGTTTTCCACCCCATCAAAGATAAATTCTATAATTTGAGCCACGTTTAAATTGTCGTCTGCAAATGCGTTCAATTTGCGTAAGTCGAAGTGTTTGTCGTCTGGTAAAGAGTAAAATAGTTTACCAGAGAATTTCCGCTCAACCACCGATGTTTCGGACTCTTGTGGCTCATGACGTTTCGGATATGCTGCAATGTAGATAGGTCCGAAATACGTAACTTCTCTCTTTGGTTTGTTCGTCTGTATGTCCGAGTATGAGGCCATGTTTTCTAACACATCACACCACAAATTTCCATTTTAAACTGGCAATCCGCGTCCAGCGATTGCTTTGACACGATGCAGTCGCCCTGGCATTTTTGATTTCGAGGCCCGTCATTGGGTGTTGCTTTTTTGAGTGCTCGTCTTTTGCAAGGTTTGATAGTTTCAAATACGATATTGTACGTCACTGCAGTTGACAGCTTTGAAAGCATTTAGAAACAGAAGCATTTGCTTGTCACAAACAATTGCTCCTTTTCCCAGTATGTTTTTTTTTTTTACAACATTAGAAAACATGATTTGGGGAAAAATGATCGTTTTCCGCAACTACTTACATAGTTACAGTGTAAATGTACGTGTATTTCCTCGGTAAATCTTGTCGTAAGTTTTGGATGGTGGGATAGTTGCCTTATCCATTTACACGAAGGCAAAATTTCGGACTCGTCCAAATTGAAAGAATTTGCAGAAGACAAACAAAATGTAGCTCAACTGATCGGATTTGTCTTTGAACTTGTTAAAAAAAAAAAACCGTGTGGGCAAAAGGAGAAAAGTCATGGTATCCAGTATTTTCTCTTTCTTCAAAAAAAGATTTCAAAAGCCTTTTTTCCTCATGGGCATTAAACATATGGATTGTGTGGTAAAGGATTAACTACCATGTTGCTAATTGTGTACAAAAATTTTGTTTTACTGGGAACTACAGAGGAATATAGAAATTGATTCAAAATTGATTCAAGCAGATGGGTTGTGGACGATGGTACAATTCCGTTACCGAGGAAGGGCCAGGAATTATCTTAAACTGGCGAGCGTATCGGGTTACCGTGTGACTTAATTAACTCTTACGTTAACCCATTAACGGTTAAATAGATTTAAGGAAAAAATCAAGCCGATAATAAAAAAATACGATTTCAAAGGTCTCTTCGCTGTAAAATTCTCACCGTATCGAACAATAAAGATCCGAGATCAGACTTCACGTTTCTTGCCGTCTGGTCTTAGTCATTGACTGTTCTCTTCGACACTACAATGTTGTTCCAAACCCCTTAGGCCAAGGACAGCGACTCGCACCGCTGTCGCGGACAATGCAGATTAGATTAAACTGCACATTCTGAGTAGTATGATCTTAGATCTACACTGTGCGACTTTGTGAAAACCTCTCCAGGGAGAGAGCTTTTTTCTTTAATAGTTTTCACGGTTAGCTTGAAATTTCCATATTATTTATTTAGTAGGTTAAAGTTGATCCATAAAGATCCTTTTACAACTTAAGTTGCCTTTGTGGATAGTGTAGATCAAGATCAGACTGCACAAAGTTGATCCATAAAGACCCTTTCACAACTCAACCCTTAGGCTGCTTATCGCGACCCACAGACCTTTTGCGGACAGCGTAGATCAAGATCAGACTGCACGGAACGTGCAGTCTGATCTTTGATCTACACTGTCCGATAAGAAGATATCTTTCCTCCAAAAATACCACTGAAACAGGAAAGTTTTGGGCTTCTACTATCTACTATAAAGTTTCATTTCTTTTATTCAGCAGGATAAGGATTAAGTTACCTTTGTGGATAGTGTAGATTAAGATCAGACTGCACAAAATGTGCAATCTGATCTTTGATCTGCATTGACCGCTTTGTTCAGATATTCTGGTAAAAAGCAACCTTGAAATTGCAGTTATTCTCTTTTTTTTTCTAGGATGAAATTGTCTGTTGGGTTTATTGGGCTCTGTAGAGGTTAAGCTTTAGGCTGCCAAGCGCGACTCAAGGCCTTTTTGTGGACAGTGAAGATCAAGATCAGACTGCACAGAACATGCAGTCTGAACTTGGTTCTACACTGTCCGATAAAAATATATTTCTCCCCCCAAAATAATTTTGAAATAGCAATATTTTGGTTTTTACTATCGGCTTGAAAGTTTCATTTAACTTATTCAGCAGGATAAGGGTTAGTATTGGAAGGGTAAAGATTTGAGTGGCGCTACTCTCTAGTAAACGAATGTGTACAGGCATTTCATTAACCCTTACTATGTTTAGTAACTTAAATAAAACTTTCAACCCGATAGTAAAAACGCTAATATTGTTCTTTCAAACTTATTTTTCGGAGAAAAATATCTGCTTCTCTGACAGTGAAGATCCAAGATCAGACTGCACATTCTGTGCAGTCTTGTCTTGATCTACATTGTCTGCAAATAGGTCAGTGAGTGGCACAAAACAGCTTAAGAGTTAAAATTGAACTCTGTCCTATTTAACTGCTCTCCTACCTGTTTGTGTGTTTGTTTTGGTGTTTAGCTCTGCTTTCAACAGTGTTTCAATTTCATGTTTGCGGACACATAGTGCAACCATCCAAGTGTCCTTGGCTTTCTTGGGTTTCTTTGTAAAACACCTCTTCCATGTCACTGGCTGCTTTTCAGTCAGAGAGGAATTTTCAAAATCCTACCACAATAATTGTCATTAATCGAATCTCGGAAATAGTTTTGGTAGTAGAATGTGACCCATGGCGATCTTAACCCTATACCGCACAATCCTGAGTTATGACGACCCTGAGGGAAAAGACAAATCCCATCATTTAACTCTTTACCAAACGACAAAATTTTAGACTTGACCAAATTCAAAGCATTTGCAGATGACAAAGTAAATGTGACTCAAAAATTGAAATTTATTTTGGGAGGGATAGAAAACATTGTGGGAAAAGGAGAAAATGCTGGTTACCAGCATTTTCTCCTTTTCTCACAATGTTTTCAAAAGGCCTCTATTTCAGGGTCGTTGAAAGTTGGGATTGTGTGGTAAAGGGTTAATTAAGCCACAAGTAATTTGTCCACTGCAAATGCCAACAATTCAGAATGTTGTCGATTAGATTTAGTATCTTGTAATCCAGTTAAAATTGTGTCATCTGGTAAACAATCCCCATCCCTCTTTGACATGCAATTTTCTTTCCTAATAAAACCGCTAAAGGTGCATTTATAAACTTGTAGGCAGTAGTTCTCAATTTTTTGCCAGTTTTCACCTTTTTGCCACAAGGGCCATGTTCATCAGGGTGCGTATTCACCAACCATTCTTAAGAATATTCTTGGTCTTGTTCTCCAAAATTTTCCAAATTTGAAAGTAACACACCCTCTGATTGGCTAAACCATTTGGTTTAGCCAATCAGAAGTTGTGTTACTTTCAAACTTGGGAAAATCTTGAAGAATAAGTCTGAGAACGTTCTTAAGAATGGTTGGTGAATACGGACCCAGGTTAAATATAACTCTCAACTCTACCAAACGACAAAATTTTAGACTTGTCCAAACTGAAAGCACTTGCAGATGGCAAAATAAATGATACTCAAAAATTAAAATTTGTTAATGGAAAACTAAAAAATATTGTGGGAAAAGGAGAAAATGATGGTTACCAGAATTTTCTCCTTTTCTTACAATGTTTTCAAAAAGGCTTCTTTGTCAGGGTCATTAAAACTGGGGATTGTGAGGAAAAGGGTTAACCGGATTTTGATGATCAAGCAAATCCTCACTTTTAACGGCCCTGGAAAGCATGTCTTTTGAAAACATCGCGTAAAAAGAGAAAATGATTATAATCAGCATTTTCTCCCATTCCCACAATCTTTTCCACTCTCTGAAAGACAAATTCCATATTGTTGGACAGATTTTACCTGTCGTCTACAGACAAGTTCAAAATTTTGTTATTTTCTAAAGAGTGAAGTATGTGAAAAAAAGCAATAAAACCCAATGATAGGGACTGAAAAATGTTTTTATAACACAAGCTTTATGCCATTTATGACTATGATATCAAGAACAAAAGTCAAGATAAATGTACCAAAAACACAGAAACAATTTTATCTTTGCCAGATGATAAAATCTAAGACTTGTCCAGATTAAAGCCTTTGCAGACAACGTATCAAATATGGTTCAAGTCATGGAATTTGCCTTTGATAAGATAGTAAACATTCTAAGGAAAGAAAAAAATGCTGCTTACCAGCATTTTCTCCTTTCCTAACAATGTTTTCAAAAGCTTTCTTCATCAGGGTCAATAAAATCTGGAATTGTTTGATGAAGAAATAAGCTTTAGAAAAACAGCTCTTTCTAAAATGTGGATATGTAAAGAAAAGTGAAGAAAACCCTAAAGATAATCACATTTTCTACAAACTATGCTTGTATCGCAATCCACCTGATCAAGTAACCCTTTACCAAAAACAAAATTTTACACTAATGTCTGAATTGAATGCATTTGCAGATGACATATTAGATATGGCTCACATAGTGAGATTTGTCTGTAAAAGGACACATAACATTGTGTTAAAAGGAGAAAATGCTGGTTACCACCATGTTTTCAAAAGGCCTCTTTCTCAGGGTTGTTAAAACTCAGGATTGTGTGGTAAAGGGCTAATCAATTACATGTAATTCCATGTAATTTGTTAAAATATTGTTTTAATCCACCTCTATACAGTGATTCCTCTATCACTGTGACAGCTCACTTATTTCATGTGCTTCCTGGATGTCACCAGTGCTCGGCAAGAGCTCTCTAGTGCCTTGCCCAAGGACACTGTCCTAACAACCGACACCAGCAGTAAGGACTGCATGGATTTCAAATTCACAACCTTAACCACTGATCCTGGCTGGACCCCATTATCTTACAGTCAGAAAAACCTGATCATGTTATGTCAAGTCCATTTTGGTCAGACTATTTCATGATATATTGGACAGTGAAAAATATAACTGTCTTTGGGAGCCCAACCTTGGCTGTAATACTAGTGGATTTTTCAATGGTACGGGGGGATTAATGCTTTATTGTACCAGTTGATTGTTGTGCTACCAAAATTTATCACATAGCACATAGTGGACAAGTATATCAAGGAAAAAGAAAATATGGACTTAACTCTTTACCACATGAGAAGAAATGTACTTTGCCAAATTGAAAGCATTTGCAGACGACAATTAAAGTGTGGCTCAAATGATGAAATTTGTCTTGGATAGGGTAGAAAACACTGTGGGAAAAGGAGAAAATGCTGGTTACCAGCATTTTCTCCTTTTCCCCACAATGTTTTCAAAAGGTTTCTTCCCCAGGTTGTTAAAACTTGGGATTGTATGGTAAAAGGTTAAAGTAATGATAACTTTATGGGAACATTGTAGAAAAGTGAGCAATTGCTTGTTACAAGAAATTGATTCTGTTTCCACAATGTTTTCAAAAGCTGACTATTACAGGATGACAAAAAGTTGTACTGTTTATCTATGCTGATAGGTACAAAAATTCCAATACAATACATGTAAATGATTTCTTCAACTCTGCAGTATCAAGTTGTAAGAGTCTTTACAAGATGAAAATGTTTTAGACCGGTCCGTACTGAAAATGTATGCTGACAATAAATGAAGTTTAACCCTTTACCGCACAATGCCGCCTTTTAATGACCCTTGGAAAGAAGCCTTTTGAAAGCATTGCGGGAAAAGGAGAAAATGCTGGTAACCAGCATTTTCTCCTTTTCCCACAATGTTTTCTATCATATCAAGAAAAAATTTCACCATTTGAGCCACACTGAAATTGTCATCTGCAAGTGCTTTCAATTTGGACTAGGCTAAAATTTTGTCGGCTGGTAAAGAGTTAAACAGTATTATCTTCTTTTCCCATAATTTTTTAAAAAGCCTTCATCCCTAGGGTCATTAAAACGCAGGATTGTTTGCTTAAGGGGTGTTACAACATTCAGACAAAGGAGTATAGTCCCATCCCATTGTAATGATCTATCCACTGTATCGATCTATGTACAAATTTTTACAAATCTTGCGATATTTTGATCGGAGCGCCAACTGCCAAGAGTTTACTTCAAAACTAGATCACAGGATTATTTGGGTTTCTACTTTTCCATTTATATTGCCAAAAATGGACTAAAAATACCAAAAGTGAATTGAATAGTGTTTTCATTGTAATTTGGCAGTTACCAACAGTTTATTGAGATAAAACAGACTGAAACATTTTTATTTTCCACAATACTTACATTAATATGTTGACCAGAAACTGTGCATTCTGTTCCATTAATTTTGGCACTGTTTGAGCTCCGTAGTATAACTTTTTTTCTAAATTAATCCACAATACATTAATACAATGGAGTGATGTCAGAGTTCACTGAATTTGACATGTCTGCAAATTGTTGACAAATTGTTGCTGAAGAATGGTATTTAAAGTGAAATTTGACAATATAATGACAGTAAAAACATGGTTTGGTGTGAAGATATACTCTAATTAAAGTATATAAATTTGCCTTGAATTCATATGACGACAGTAGGTAGATTGATACAGTGGAGTTCCAGGCTAATTATCACATGCATTTTTCTTTTTGTTCCACCATTCGATTCAGCGTCACTTGTAAATATTTTGGATAATTTTGGCATGGTCTATAAAAAGCTTGTGCAGGTATTGGATTAACTCCTTACCAAATGATAAAAAATTAGACTTGTCCAAATTGAAAGCATCTGCAGACGACAAATTATATACTGCTCACATGGTGGGATTTGTCTCTAACAAGGGTAAAAAAGATTGTGAGAAGAGGAGAAAATACTGGTTACCAGCATTTCCTCCTTTTCCCACAATGTTTTCAAAAGGCGTTTTCCTCAGGGTTGGGACTGTATGTTAAAGGATTAAAGTGGATTCAATTTTCAATTATAAGAAGATTGCCCTTTCGTGGCTGATCAGACTTTTTAGGTGACTCATCATCATCATCATCATCATCATCATCATCAAAATTATTGCTTTCTTCCTGAGTACCTTCATCCACATCCATTTCTTCATAAATGTTGTCTGAAGGATGGGTTGACCCTGTCGCCCCTCTGTAGTTATCCTCCTGTTTTCCCTCATTCACAAATGTCTTTCTTTTAAAACGTGAATGGCATTCATTAGAGCTCTTTCCTGACATGACTGGGCTTTTCTTACTTGTTAATGATTTCTCTGACTGCTCACTTGCTCCTCCAAACACAGCTACCAGGGCATCACACACTTCTTTGGAATTGTTAATGAGGTGTAATTCAGTGATGCTTGGTTCATTTTCCCTCTCACAGAAGTTACACACAGCTTGAAGTAGAGCGGTACAACATTTCTGCAACTTTGACCGATCATGTTGAATGCTACCTACAAGAACAAAGTGAACAATAAGAACAATAAGAATGAGCCATGCCCTGGCAAAAGGGGTTTAATGCATCTCTGTGATGCATTATACCAAGCAAGACATCACATTATCATGAATAGATAAAATCCATTTTGGCTTACAATGGACTAATTCATGAAGTAGAAGGGTCCTTGGACATGCAGAAAATTTACAAATAGCAAAAAGTTTCAACCTATGTCAGCCTGCATGAACTGTACAGGTTGACATGGGTCAATACTTTTTTGCAGATGCAATAAACCCCCTTTTCACAGAGCATGACTCAAATCTAAAATCTAGAGTTAATCGGCAAATTTTCCTTTTCTTACCATGTGTCCTTTACTTTTATATGCTAATCCTTTATAACTGAGCAACATTCTAATTTTGTCGTCCACAAATGCTTTGACCCTTTACCACACAATCCCGACTTTTAACGACCCTGAGAAAGAAGCCTTTTGAAAACATTGTGGGAAAAGGAGAAAATGCTGGTAACCAGCATTTTCTCCTTTTCCCACAATGTTTTCTACCCAATCAAAAAGAGAAATCATCATTTTAGCAACATTAAATTTGTCGTCTGCAATTGCTTTCAATTTGGTCCTGTTCAAAATTTTGTCGTGTGGTAAAGAGTTAACCCTTTACCGACCAATCCTGAGTTTTAGCCATCCTGGGGAAGAAGCCTTTTGAAAGCATTGTGGGAAAATGGGAAAATGCTGTTAACCAGCACTTTCTCCTTTACCCACAATGTTTTTTATCATATCAAGGTCAAATCTAACCATTTGAACAAGAATTTATTTGTTGTCCTCAAATCCTTTAAATTTGGACCAGTCTAAAATTATGTTGTTTGGTAAAGGGTTAAATCTCAACAGGTCTAAAATATTGTCTGGTAAAGATGTATCTTCAGAAAGGCTAGAATTTGTTTCAAAATGATAAGTTCAATGATAAAACAACCATGCGTTCATGTCTGGCCATTTTGTGGCTATGTGGTAGAGTGAAAGGCGGCTTTTTATAAATCTTTAACCTATTTCAGTCCAACTTGGTCTCAAAATGGACTTAACACTTTATTACGCACAATACCGAGTTTTACCGACCCTGAGAGAGAAGGCTTTGGAAAACACTGTGGGTAAAAGGAGAAAATGCTGGTAACCAGCATTTTCTCCCATTTCCACTATGTTTTCTACTCTATCAAAGACTGAAATCGTAAACTTGTGATTCTAACATAGGATCATGTCTTTTCCCTACCGTCTAGGGATCCTTATCATTGACCCTTTACCACACGACAAAATTTCAGCCTTGTCCAATTTGAAAGCATTTGCAGATGACAAAATAAATGTTACTCAAAAATAGAAATTTGTTTTACGAAGGGTAGAAAACATTGTGGGAAAAGGAGAAAATGCTGGTTACCAGCATTTTCTCCATTGCCCACAATGTTTTCAAAAGCTTTCTTTTTCAGGGTCGTTAAAAGTCGGGATTGTGTGGTAAAGGGTTAAAACAATATTGATGTACATGATAATACTAATTTTCATTTGAGTCATGCTCTGTGAAAAGGGGGTTTAATGTATCTACAAAAAATATCAACGTATGTCAGCCTGCCCAGTCCATGCCGGCTGACAAAGGTTGATACTGTTTTGCTATTGGTCAATTTTCTGTATGTCCAAGGACTATTCCACCACCTGATTCAATTGTTTCTTAGACAAAATGGATTTTATGGAATCATAATTATGTCATGACTTGCTTGGTATAACACATAACAGAGATACATTAAACCCTATTTTGCCACAGCACCACCCATTTCTACTGACTGGCATCTTTCTCCAACATACTATTCCAAAAACCTATTATCATACTTGAGTCAACAACGTGGCCTTAAATTTTAAAACCCTTTCCAAAACAACAAATTTTAGATCCCTAAAACTTCAAAATCTGTTCAGACAAAAGATTAAAAACTATTCAAAAGCACTGAAGTTTACTGACAGGGTAGAAAACATTGTGGGGAAAAGATGTTTTCTACCCTTTAACTCTTTACCAAACGACAGAATTTTAGACTCATCCAAATTGAAAGCATTTGCAGATGACAACATAAATGTGACTCAAAAATTGAAATTTGTTTTGGGAAGGGTAGAAAACATTGTGGGAAAAGGAGAAAATGCTGGTTACCAGCATTTTTTCCTTTTCCCACAACCTTTTCAAAAGGCTTTTTCTTCAGGGTCATTAAAAGTTGGAATTGTGTGGTAGAGGGTTTATAGACAAATCCAGTCATATCAGCCACATCGGTGGAGGGTTTATAGACAAATCCAGTCATATCAGCCACATCTAATTGTCAAATGGGATGTGTCTAAAATCAAGTCATTCAGTAAAGAGATAAAGTAATAAAGGGTGCCTAAAAACAATTCTTGATTTATGCTTTCTGCAAAGGTATGCAAATGAATAAATTACCAGTTCCAATCATTGGCAAGGCTACAGTTTTTACATTTTCCAGCTTTGCCTTGTTCAATACTGCACCAATTCCTTCTCTATAGCTGGTAACCTCTTCTCTGTTAGCTACAGAAACTCTGTCATTCACAAGATGCATCACTTTTTTCACAGCTAGAGCTCCTGGATCTGATGTGAAGACTTCATTAACTTTCACTGGACGTCTATTGGCAGATGTCCTCAGGTTGTATAAACCTTTCTCATAGCTGGTACCACCAGCTTTCTTCAGTGCATCTGCCAGCAATCCAAGTGAACCTAAAGATCTATCCATACCACATACAAGTGCATCTAGGTTTTTCACTTTGGCTATCTCACCTTTGAATATTTTCACTGTAATGGCTCCTCCAACTAAAAATACACTTGCAATGCCACCCCACTTGAATTTTTCATCATGAACCTTTTCAACAGTAGATACAAACAAGATATCGTCATTTACCCTGTGGGGCTGACTTTCCAGTGAAGTCTGTGTCTCAAAGGATCTAGTTCTTCTGCTATTTTTAGGCACACGGCTGTCACTATGACATTGACCTTCGGTGACATTAAGTGACCTTGAGTGGCTGTTGGATTTCAAAAACTCAGGGACATTTATGCGCTGATCTAAAGTTTTGCCTGCCTTCCACTTTTCAACAGAGTTCTTTACAAGTTTCAGGATCTCTGTATCTACATCTACAAAATGTATTTCTTTGGGGTATGATTTGTGGGTTTCACTGAAGTCCACTGCCGCCTTCACATACATGTCAGCACAGAGCACCTTTGGTACACCGTAAATGCCTGAAAGAAGTGAACAATATCAAATATTTCAAACTCATGAAAGAGATTAAACCTACACCAAGCCATACCATATTCTTTCAACACTAATGAATAAAGCTTGCAAAAATACAATCATTTCTGTGTACAGCAGCCAATGAAGGGAATTTCTCAAAGTGGCT
The DNA here is from genome assembly GCA_945859785.2 of Tridacna gigas. Lineage (NCBI taxonomy): Eukaryota > Metazoa > Mollusca > Bivalvia > Cardiida > Cardiidae > Tridacna > Tridacna gigas. The sequence goes on along the minus strand of OX244040.2, from coordinate 34,841,519 downwards.
GCTGTTCACCGATTGGCCGTTGTCCACAATATGCACTTCTTGCACTATTTTGAGTTGTGGATATGATGGCTTCAACAGGTACATACTTGTACATTAAATAAAGTTTTCGATAGCACCAAACACTGGAAGAACGTCAAGAATAAATCATGTGAACGACTTTAAGATGATCCTCAAGAGAGAGGGATTTACATTTTGATACTGACATGGTTGCAAAGAGATTGAGAAAAGTTGACAAATTTGTCTCATTTTATAAAACTGTTCTTACAATTTAACACACAATTCAATAACAGATGATTTATCAAAGTGTTCAAATATCAATTTAAGGGCGTCATCCCAAAGTTTTTATCAACAGTTTATGGACATGATATCAGTCACAAGTTATACAGATAGTAGACAATGTTGAAAACAGAGAAAAAAATGCTGCTTTTTAGCATTTTCTCATGTTTCCTATCTGTACAAAGAAAAATCTATGATCATAAGCCCATGTAAAATTTGTGACACCCCAGGTTGTGCCAGTTTTAACCGCAGGGCTACAATTTTGACGATCATAGTAAAGGTCCACAAGATGAAGGTACATGCAACATTTGGTAGTCCTAGGCCTTATGGTATGAACCAAGAAGATCTTTTTTTCTTTTCGCGATAAAAGTTCATGTAAATCTTATGACCCCGATAGTAGACCAATTTTGACCCCCAAGGCTACAATTTGAGCAGTCTTGCACAGGGTCCGCAAGATCAAGCTACATGCAACATCTGGTAGCCGTATGCCTGATTTCGATTCATTATTCAGCAGGATAAGGGTTGAGATAATGTTTGTGGGCAGAACGATCAAATATTAGTACGCTGAGTAAATCTGACACCAAAACCTTTTATAGTCACTTATCTCTGGAAAAAAAAAAGGAATGGTGGGGGGAGAATGATGCAAGCAACTGCACACATACACATAATAAAGACGCTCTAATAATACCATTATTTCTATTTCAGGGTTAGGGAACATAGGAACAGATGTCCACCTATGAAAGGGCTAGTATCTGCTTCTGACATTTAATGAAGGGACTAATGACTGTCTCTGAGATTCCATGAAGGGGATGATGTCCCCCATTTCAGAACCAAGACAGGGCTTTTGTCAATCTTGCCTATTTTAGCAGTAGGGGATAATGACTGAAGGTGCTTTTTATTTCCATTTGATTACAGTCTATGGTGTAACCTTTTACTGTACAATGCAGGCTTTTAATGACCCTGAGAAAGAAGCCTTTTGAAAACATTGTGGGAAAAGGAGAAAATGCTGGTAACCAGCATTTTCTACTTTTCCCACAATGTTTTCTAGCCTATCAAAGAAAAATTGCACCATTTGATCCACAATGAAATTGTTGTCTGCAAATGCTTTTGATTTGGACTGGTCTAAAATTTTGTTGTCTGGTAAAAGGTTAGTGGAATATCGGTGTATGTTTTCAAGTTTTCAAGTTTCATAGATGTCAAATTTTTATAGCACTGAACAGACTATACCCCCACAGATCTTTTGAGTGTAGTTTAACCCATTACCAAACAACCCCCTGTTTTAATGACCTTGAGGAGAAAGCCTTTAGAAAACAATGAGAGAAAAGGAGAAAATGCTGGTAACTTGGAGCTAAAAACCAAGTCTTAACATCCCTGAGGAAAAAAGCTTTTGAAAGCGTTGTGGGAAAAGGAGAAAATGCTGACAACCTTAATTTTCTCCTTTTTCCACGATGTTGTCTACTCTTTCAGACACAGATTCTATCATTTGAACTCCAACTAATTTGTCTTCCGCAAATACTTTGAATTTGGATAAATCTAAAATTTTGTTGTCTGGTAAATGGTCAAGATGACTAATTATTTTATGCTTTTGGGTAATTTATCGAAAAATAATGGTGGATTATGGTTTGGTATTTCATGGCTACAACCAGTGAAAATACTGATTTTATATTTGCTAACTCTTCAGTTGAAGGCGGAAACAGTAGTTACTAATTAACTAGGTAATAAGCATGTGCCATTCAAATGGAGGGAAATATGACGTAATTTACGCTATATTTCTCATGCCTTCTGTAGTATTGTAATGCCTTCTTAGAAGAGGGGGGTAACTGTACGAGATTTTGATGAAAGTTCCAACAAAATAGGGGTTAGAAGCATGAAATAAATAGAATATTTGTTTTGTTTTTTTTTGGTGAAAGATCGAAATTTATTTCATCTCATGAACATCATCAGTAACATTTTCACTCATGGCTGCATCACTCGTGAAAATATTACCAATGATGTTTACTCGAAATCAATTTCGATCTTTCATCGAAAAAAACAAATATCCTCTATTTATCCCAGATGCCAATTTTAGGAAAGCCGCAGAGCTTTAGCAAAATGATGTAAGGAAATCTATAAGAAAGAAAAAAAACAAAAATGCAACTTATTTTTCCATAAATGTTTTCAAAAGCAGTCCCTTTCACATAAGTGACCTAAAAAAACAAATTTAATACATATTGCTCTTTCTCCCATAATTCTTTGAATGGCCATAAAATATAAAATAAACAAAAAGTAAAAGCACTGATAGAGACTCATACCTGCACTTATGGCTGGCATTCCTATGCTTCTGTACTGATTCTGATCACATGTGAGTAGCACGTTGTACACAGTTTTATACACATCATCCATACAAAATAGTTTGTTCCTGTCCAGATAAACAACCTGATTGGTTGATACATATATTTAACTTTTAACCAGACCACAAAATTTTAGGCTAGTCTATACTACAAGTGCTAGTGCAGCCCAAATAATGGAATCTGGCTTTAAAAGGTTAGAAAACTACAGGGTGTTTCATAATATATGTTACACTTTCAAATACACCTAAAGTATAATGTTAATGTTTATAATTGTAATACAATAAAATCTATACCATTTGATAAGTTTAAGAATATGGTTTTATAACATGCGCAGTATGTAGTGTAACATTAAATAATAAATAAAGTCAGTGTCTTTCAAAAAATACATTGATTTGTATCAAGTGCTCAAATGAATCCATTTTGATGTAGTTAGGCATTTGGTCTCCTCATGAAATTGGCACTCATCAATCTGCACATCTAGGTTGTCACCAGTCTCATCTATAGAACTATTAATGCCTACTTGACAGCTAATCTGTTGTCTGAGGCTGGACTTTATGCATATGTCCTTGAGAAAACTTCACAAGAAAAAGTCCAAAGGACTTATGTCTTCACGAGAGAAAGTCCAAAGGGCTTATGTCTGGTGAGTGAGGAGGTCATGGCTGCTCTGTTTTCAAGATCACCCTTAAATTAACTCTTCACCAAATGACAAAATTTTGGAATGGACCAAATTGAAAGCATTTGCAGACAACAAATTACCTGTTGCCAAAATGATGATCTCTCATTTTGATTGGATAAAAACATTGTGGGAAAAGGAAAAAATGCTGGTTACCAGCATTTTCTCCTTTTCCAACAATGTTTTCAAAAGCCTTTTCTTTCAGAGTCGTTAAAAGTCAGGATTGTGTGGTAAAGTGTTAAACTTGCTTTCCAACTACTCTATCCTCTACCACTTCAATATGCTTTGGGCAGTGCATTCTGTTGTATCATCTTGCTTAAATCACATTTCCTCTAGTGCTAGATACCTTACCACGAAATGCTGGAATAAACTTTTGATTCAAGGGAAGAGCTGCCAATATCGTTCCCTGTCATTGTTGCTGTCTTCATTAACTTTCTTCCATAAGAAAGGCCCAGCTATACCACTCACACTCATTAAGCATCCCATACAATTTATATAAAATCCAGTCTCGGACAACAGATGAACTGTTAGGAACATTAATAGTTCCTGAGATGAGACTGGTCACAACCTAGTATCAATAAAACAGAATTTCATCACAAGACCAAAATGCCCTGCGGCATCAAAATGGAAGCTTTTTGAACATCTGATGTAAATCAACATGTTTTTTTTAAATGCGCTAGTGGCCTTTATTGTTCATTGTTACCTTACATACAGTGCATAATGTGTCATTAACCTTTATTCCTAAACTTTTCAAGTGGTATAAATAGAGGGTATTTGTTTTTTTTCGGTGAATGATCAAAATTTATTCATTTGAGTGAACATTGTCGGTAATATTTTCACAAGTGGCACAGCCACGAGTCAAAATATTATCGATGATGTTCAAGAGATGAAATAAATTTTGATCTTTCACTGAAAAAAAAAACAAATATTCTCTCTATTTCATGCTTCTAACCCCTTTTTGGTTGGAACTTCCATCAAAATCCAGTACAGTTTTTTTCGGTAATTCCCTGTGGCGAAACCCTCTCACATAACAACACATTACAATATTACATGAAGCACGAGAAATGTAGGGTAAATGTGCGTAGATTATATCATATTTCCCAAGGCTGTATCTAGTGTGCAGGTACTACTGTTTTTGCATTCAAATGAAGAGTTAGAAAATATAAAATAAATATTTTTCACTGGTCGTAACCATGAAATATCTAACTATAGTCCACCATTATTTCTCAACAATCTACCAAAAGCATGAAATAAACTCTGTTGTATTACCCTTAAAAACAACATACCTTAGCATATGGGAAAGTGTAACATATATGATGAAATATCATGTACATGGGAAAAGACAAAAACGCTGTTTACTAGGTGATACATGTGAAACTACAAAACCAGCCAAAAGTCATCATTTTTTGCCATCACAAAAAATTCAAAGATAATGGGCAATTCAATAAAACATGAGATTTGTCAAAAATCATTTTAAATACTTTACAAAAGCAAATGAAATCTTGGCTGAAAGACAATCATCTTTCAACTCATGATAACATGGTTTCTGTTTCTGTTGTAATAGTATAGATTTATAAAAACATGAAAATCTGATCCGAAGCAAAATATCAAAGCTAATCATGTCACTGGGGCACAGCCAAAAATGAGTCAAAATGTTAAGTTTGTCCAACTGCATCAAAATGCAAGGCTTTTATCTCTTACTGCATATATTGACCACCAGAATTCCAATTTGTCTATACCCAGGAACCAATTGTTGCCTAACATCATTGGTGCTGAAGATTGCTTCCACAATTTTCTCCTTAAGAGCTTTTTTTTTTTTTTAACCATTTTCACACATTTTGAGACATTTTATTGGTGATTTATGCAGGGAAAAGTGGGACTGAGAGGGAACTCAATGGGACTCAACTTTTTTCTGTGACACTGAGTCCCATAGACTCAGTGAAATTTTAGACAAATTGAAATTCTGCCAGGTGAAGAACAACATAACAGCTTGTCGATGAAGTTATTTGCAACTTGATCTGGACTATAAGGTGGTTATTTGAGACATCTGGAGACATGATGGAGTTCCAAAGATACTGAAGAATGGTAGGATAAAATGTGATACCAGGTAGTCTCTTTTTAGAAATCATACATTATGTGTACAACATGAAAGGGAAGCATATCTTGAAAAATTATATGATATACTTACAAAACAGTGAAAACACAATGGAAAAAGTAGCTTTTTGATAGTCAAAATTACAATGCTTCTTTTCTCAAAATGCTTTTTATATATTATGATAATTGGTGTTTTTTGTTTGTTTGTTTGTTTTAAATAGTCATCTACATTTTATAAACAATAATATTTAACAAAGAATAAAAAGAAATAAATCATAAACCTGAATTTTGTTCATGAATATGACGATTTTGACAAAGAATAGTTTAAAAACAATTTTAAGAAAGACCGTCCCATATGTCTTAAAAAAGACTATCCCCCTCTTGAATCCCAAAATCTTTCTCTTTGATACTATAAAAACAATCCTTGGTTTTCCACAAAATGGGAAGCATGCATCTGGACTTAAAAATTTATACAATACTATTGCAGTAGTAACCTGCAATATTAATACTATTGCAATAGTAATTTCACCAATTTCAGTACTATTGCAATGGTGGATTTTGACCTCAATAATTTTTCTCTGGGCCTTAAAAAAACGGAACTATTTGGTAAAGGAACATAAAACAAATAAGATATTGAAACTTGTTTACCTATAATCATGCCACTGGGGACCTACAGCATGTATGACACCTTTATATTTTAAGCTGCCAGCAGTTGTGACACAGTTCTTTGTGACTGGAAAATATCAACTACACATTTTACAAACCACAATAATCAAAGATCATTTCATCTCATTTGCAAATAATATTTATTATAATCTACTATATAATGCTTATGAAGGTTGATAGTTTTTGAAAACAGATAAATAGATAAGTTCTTTATGCCACCATATTTTCATATAGTCACTGCAAGTCAACATGTAATAGAGTCTCTCACTCTTTTTTAATCCTTTACCAAATGACAAAATTTTGGACTTGTCAAAATTCAAAGCATTTGCAGACAACAAAATAATTGTGACTCAAAAATAGAAATTTGCTCTGGGACGAGTAGAAAACATTGTGGGAAATGGAAAAAATGCTGGTTACCAGCATTTTCTCCTTTTCCCACAATGTTTTCAAAAGGTCTCTTTCTCAGGGTCGTTAAAAGTCGGGATTGTGTGGTAAAGGGTTAAGTAACTCATTAACCCTTCACCATACAATCCCAAGTTTTAACAACCCTGAGAAAGAAGCCTTTTGAAAACACTGTGGGAAAAGGCGAAAATGCTGGTAACCAGCAGTTTCTCCTCTTCTCACAATATTTTCTACCTATTCATGGAAAAATGCTATCATTCGAAAAACATTTGAAGTGTTGTCTGTAAATTCCTTCGATATTTATGAGTCTCAAATTATGCTGTGTGGGAAAAGGTTAGCAAAGAAAAAATATTCTGGAAATCCAAAATTTTGTTTTGTAGCTGACATGATTTCCAACAAAAAGAAACTGAATGAATACACACAGCACAGGTTTTGGATATGGAACAATGCTTTCAGATGTAGAGCTGCAACAAATGTGGATACCTTACATGCATAGCTTATAAAAATACCAAAGTTCAAAAGGAGATAATTCTTCAATGCATCAGTGCGACATCTGAAAATTGCAGCCTCTTGTAGATCTAGAGCTTCTGGTTCACTCTCTGCCAAACAATCCCATGCTTTCAACCTTTACCAGATGACAAAATTTTAGCCGTGTCCAAATTGAAAGCATGTGCAGATGACAATTTCAATGTGGCTCAAAATAGTGCAATATTTCTTTGATAGGGTAGAAAACATTGTGGGAAAAGGAGAAAATGATGGTTACCAGCATTTTTTCCTTTTCCCACGATGTTTGCAAACGACTTCTTCCTCAGGGTCATTAAAAGTTGTCATTGTGTGGTAAAGGGCTAAAAACCCTGGGGAAAGGGCCTTTAAAAACACTGTTGGAAAAGGAGAAAATGCTGGTAACCAGCATTTTCTCCTTTTTCCCCATGCTTTCTACTCTTCCAAGGGCAAATATCATCATCAGTACCTCATTGAATTTGTTGTCTGCAAATGCTTTCAATATGAGCAGGTCCTGGAGTAAAATTTTGTCACTTGGTGAAAAATCAATATTTGTTTATTGTTTCAGTACAATTGACCTTTCTGCTGATTTTGATTGACAGGTCCTATCAGCCAATCAAAATGCAGTATAGCGTGACATGTAAACACACGGGTCAGACAAAGTGATAGACTTTACTATTGACAATTTCATTGTTTTCTTTTTGTTTAAACCATAATTCTAGGACTGGATTATACGATAAATATTTCAAAATGGATTAAAGTTACAAATAAGAATCATGTGTTAAGGTAATTGTTAAATTATATTTCAAAATGGATTAAAGTTACACATAAGAATCATGTGTTAAGGTAATTGTTAAATTATATATCTTGAAAGGAAAACTAAATTTATCCATTCCAAAAACCTAGATCTACGTAAAATGTCACCGGTAGATTTAACCAGGATTCCGAAAAACCAGCCACTGTACCAAATGATAGAAAAGCAGGGTTTTTTTTCCAGTCTTTCAGGAAAGAAAGAACGGTTATGCCAAACTTTTTTGTTAAACTACCGGTATTGAAATCTAACTGCATCTACATCTTCCAAATTCCAAACCAATACTCCTAGACAGTCATAATCGTTACATACTAAACAAGCGGCTGGAAGGATATTTTATTGACAGCCACTAGTCACCCTGTTTCAAAAAGAAGTTGACATTGCAAACATCATCATGTGATTCTTGTTGTAATACTTTAGAGAGCATTCATATTTTATTCTTGCTTCATAAACCGATTGCATGTGACTGTTAATGTCACTAATGTCACTTTTGCCTGGTTGGAATGATTGTTTGTTTTCCCAACGATTGTCAAATGACTGATAAATGCACGTCCATTCCAAATCAGTATAATCCTTACAATCACCCAAGTGACAAAATATCATCCCAATTAAAAGTTTTTTACAACATATATCTGTTACAAATACAACAAATCACCTAACTGATTACTTACGATAAACTTCTTGATTTTCACTCAAACAGGTGTTAGCAGTGTTAATTACATCTTTACCAGACAACAAAAGATTAGATTCATCTGTTTTGAAAACATGTTTTGCTGTCGACAAATTAAACGCTTTTCCAATGATGAGATTTGTCTTTGAAAAGGTAGAAAACATCTAAGGAAAAAGAGAAAGTGTCCCTCTTCAAGGTCGTTAAAGCATGGTTTTGTGTGGTAAAGGGTTAATGGTAAAGGGTTAACTTGTAAATCCTTTTCTCAAATTGTTTACTGTCAAATGGACATGTTATACACTGTTGAAATGTCTTAAAAATCTCTGCCCCTATCATAAGTTATGGATAATGCCGACAGCAATCTACTCACAATGTATTTTTAGTTTAAATGCTGTGACCAAACATGGAATTACGAACATATTTGTGCTATTTTCATTTTTTTCTTGTTACTTTGCCGATTTAGTCCAAATTGAAAAGAACGTTGGGAAAAAAGCTTTGGGTGCTTTAATTATAGTGAAACGTAAGTTAGAATAAAACTGAAATAATATCTCTCTCTCTATGTATTTGACGCCATTTTTTGGTTTGTCTGTCAAGCCTAATGACCAAAATACCGCGTTACTAAGGTGGGCGTGCCAAACTTGTGTTTGTAGAAAGGTAAAAATTGCAGCAAAAGTTATAGAAGTGTGTAACACAAACTTGCCTATGATAATATTCAAGGATGGATGGATGGATGGATGGATGAAAGAAAGGAAAAACATGCTGATTCCAGTATAGCCCTCAAACATTAATTTCACAGGGGTATCAAAAGATATATCTTCTTGTCTGGATCTCTGTATTATTTCAAAATTTTGATTTTCAACTTTAACTCATTGCTGTTCAAGTTCAAATTTTACCAACTAACTCTTTACCAAATGACAAAATTTAAGAACGGCTCAAATTGAAAGCAAATGCAGACAACAATTTATTTGTGGCAGAAATGATGATTTCTGTCTTTGATAGGGTAGAAAACATTGTGGAAAAAGGAGAAAATGCTGGTTACCAGCATTTTCTCCTTTTCCCACAATCTTTTCAAAAGGCTTCTTTCTCTGGGTCGTTAAAACCTGTGATTGTGTGGGAAAGGTTTGTCACAAAGGATAAGCATTTCCTCCTTTCCCCACAATGTTTTTTCAAATCAAAGCCTTTTTCTTCAAAGTCATAAAAGTTCAGGATTGTGTGGTGAAGGGCTATACAGATATAAAGAGTAACATTTTTAACCCTTAACTCTTTACCATACGACAAAATATTTGTCTAGTTCAAATGGAAAGCATTTGCAGACGACCAATTAAAGGTGGCTCAAATGATTTGTCCTTGATAGGGTAGAAAATATTGTGGGAAAATGAGAAAATGTTGGTTACCAGCATTTTCTGCTATTCCCACAATGTTTTTAAAAGTCTTCTCTATCAGAGTCGTTAAAATTCGGGATTGTGTGGTGAAGGGTTAAGTGCAAAAGACCCAGTGGACATTTTCCATCAAGAGTAAAACCCAGATTATTGTAATTTCATGGTTGCATTTACCTATTGTGTTTCAACAAAGAGGACAGTGTAGATCAAAGATTAGACTGTACATTTTGTGCTGTCTGAACTTGATCTACACTGGTAGCAAAGGCAACTATAGTTGTGACAGGCGCCTTAAGAGTTAAGATAATAGAGTCAGTGTCTTTCCCTGACCCAGGTGCTTCATGTAAAGAAACTTAATATCATCATTAGTCATTTCATCATGTGCAACACTGTTTTCAAACATTTTTGGTGCACACTGGGAAAGATTACTAGGTAAAGCAGAGTAAATATAATTTAAACCTTCAATGTTGCCCCATCTTTCGATGTACTGTCTACTCTCTGTGTTAAGCTGTCTGCCAGCCCCTTCTGAAATAACTCGAGCCACACCTCCACCATGCAATAAAGTATCATTAGCAGCGTTGACAATAACATCGACATCCAGCTTTGTTATTGAAGCACTGTAGACTTTTAATACAAAATTTCCTGCGAGTTTTTCCTCATAGTGAAAATCTGTTTTATCACCAATGTAAGAAAACTTCTGATTGCTAGATGGAGAGGTGGGTGTCTTGACTTTTGGCCCCTTAGTTATCCCGTGGTCTGATGTTTTGGCAACACCAGTAACAAACTGTCTGTTGCCACGGTTGCTTTGCTTCACATGTCCCAGGTGAATCTAAAATGGTCACAGAACTTGGTGTTTATATGAAGGCTATTAAAAAAATAAGTAGACAATGTTAATAACTAGCTAAAAGAATTGTGATTGATGTCACAATCTAAATATACACTGAGAAGGGTCTTGGCATTTTATGTAGTAATTTTCGAAGCAATTGATACAACTGTTGTGATAATGTGGTAATTACAAGAGATACACCCAAAGCCTCACAGCGCACAGTCTCAGCTGGTTTGACGTCATTGACATCTTAAAGTTAACATCTTTTCAAAGTACTCTCCCTTACACTGTATGCACTGTCTGTGTCGCCAAATCCACTCCACATATGTTGCACTATAATACTCGGCCTTAAATTGGTCTACAACACATAGAAATCTGCAGAATTTACCTCCTATTGGTAACTGCTGTTCACTGTCTGGCCTGCAGATACTACCTGCACTAGAAGCACCCCTCATCTGTCCATGAAGAAGATTCCCATCACCTTTCTACAAGACTTTGTCAATTCAGCTTTCAGTGGAGGAGGTGCTGATTTCCGAGTCCATGCTGAAAACTGTTGCTTTGTCTCTGGGTGAAAGAAGATCAACTAGGTTTGTTGTCATCATTTTATCAAGGAAAACATCCCCTTCCCGTTTGTAACTTGAAAGAAATTGCCTAGATGTCCATAAATGTTTTTCCTTTTCCTCTTCAGACAGTAACCAGGGTATCTTGCTGATAAACGACTCATACTGAAATGGTCCTTGAGGATTGTGTAAACAGTCCCAATACACACGCCAACTTGCTTGGCTACTTCGGCAACTGTCAGGCATCGATCAATGTTGAGAACATCACAGACTTGGTGGATCAGACTGTCTGATATCTTTTACTTTCTTCCTCTGCCTTTTTTGTCTTCCACAGAGGTCTGTCTGTAAGGAAATCGCTTGTACCACTTGTACACAAGTTCACTGGACACAAAGGGGCTGATATTTGCTTTCTTCATCATTATCCTAGTCTCCCACAACATTTTCCCCAAAGCGACACACATTTTTATCATTATCTGTTGCTCCGTGTTTTCAAATGATGGCATGATTTCAGCCTAGCAAAATTCGCAACTTGTTATTAAATGTCCTATATCTCAGTAACAGCTTATTGTGTGATGTCAAATTTTTACACACAAGTTAAACTGATTTCAGAGAAAAACCAGTTACAATTTTATGACGTTTTTCCTCATAGTATGAAGAATATGCTCTTAATTTTGACTAAAATATTTGTCTTAAAGTTACCCCATGCTTAGTGAATGTGAAGACTGCACAACAAAAATTTGTTTGAAAGCATCAAAGTTGAGTAGTTCATTGCAAGAAACAATTCATTTCAAGTGAAATAATATTGGACAATATATTGACGAATTTTGCCCTAATTACGGCATCATTTGTTTGAGGAATTCAAGCTGTCTACGTATTTTTTTAATAGTCTTTGTATATTGAAATAATAAGGTAATATAGAGAAAACAGCTGACATGATCAATGTAAGGGCTTAACATTTAACTCTTTACCAACCAACAAAAAATCTTGGACATGAACAAATTGAAAGCATTTCTATGTGGAACTTGGGCCATTAAATGTAGCTATAACAATTATTTCTGTCTTTGATGGGGTAGAAAAAAAAAATGTGCGAAAAGGAGAAAATGCTGGTAAAAAGTCATAATCGAAATGGGTGAAATAAGGAATAACTGTTTGTTTTGAAATTTTTCACCAATTTATCACAAGAATTAGTTTAACTTTCTTCCTCAGAATTGTTGAAACATAAGATTCCTGGTTTTTGTTAAAAGGTTGATATTGTTTGTTTAACTCTTTACCAAACAACAAAATTTCAGACTAGTCCAAAATGAAAGCATTTGCAGATGACAAAATAAATATGTCTGAAAAATTGAAATTTGTTTTGGGAAGGGTAGAAAACATTGTGGGCAAAGGAGAAAATGCTGGTTACCAGCATTTTCTCCTTTTCCCACAATGTTTTCAAAAGGCTTCTTTCTCACATTCGTTAAAAGTCGGGATTGTGTGGTAAAGAGTTAACCCTTTACCACATAATCTCATGGTTTGACCACTATAAGATGGCTTTTAGAAACACTGTGGGAAAAAGAGAAAATGCTGCTTAGCAGCATTTTATCTTTTTTCCGCTTTGTTTTTCAAAGCCTTTTCTGTTAGGTTCTTAATTTATTAACACACGTGATTGTGTGGTAAAGGGTTAAGAAACCAATAAAAAAAAAAAGAGACAGAGTCTCCATACATAATTGTTATAATACAGACATGGTTAGTGTCCTTATAAAATGCATACCTTCAGTTCCTGAAGAATTCTTTGCACATCATCATATTTTTCTCCAATAACCACAACTTTAGACTCTGCATCTGCAACATACACCTCTGTCTGTCTATTTCTGTCTTCACTTTTTTCAAGAAAAAATTTCTTTAGCTTATCGAATTCATCTTTACTGTAATGAGTTTCCGCCTTCTGTATAACTTGCAACTTTTTCTTTATCCTCTCCAAACATTTGTGAACATCATCCGAATACTTTTTTCTTGTCTCTTCAATGGACAGTTCTTCAGTTTGGCCAAAACTTGGTTCCCTTTTCACAATACAGTGATACATCTGTGCCAGATTATCCAATTCATGCTTACAAAACCCAATTACAATGCTGGCATTCAATCCTTTATAGATGTGCTTTTTTTTCTCTGAAGAGAAAGTAAGTCTTCTAATAGTTTAACCCTTTACCAGACGACAAAACTTTAGCCTTGTCCAAATTGAAAGCATTTGCAGACGACAATTTCAAGGTGGCTCAAATGGTGCAACTTTTCTTTGATAGGGCAGAAAACATTGTGGGAAAAGGAGAAAATGCTGGTTACCAGCATTTTCTCCTTTTCCCACAATGTTTTCAAAGGGCTTCTTTCCCAGGGGCGTCAAAAGGCAGCATTGTGCAGTAAAGGGTTAAACCCTATTTATTTTACATTGAAACCAGCATTTTCTCCAAGTCCCACAATGCTGTCTACCCTTTCTCTTACAAATCTCATCATCTGAGCCACATTTGTCATCTGCAAATGCTTCCAATTTGGACAAGCCTAAAATTTTGTCTTCAGGTAAAGAGTTAAACACCAGAATTTTTTTGATAAAAGGTTACTTTGTAATTCACCTTGGATTACCCAGACAAGAGACACAGAATCAGAAAATACAGACTGCAAGGCAGGATCACGCATGGAGCTGGTTACAAACGGTGCCTGAGGCAGACATAGAGACAGTGAGAACTGCCCCTGCCACCCCTCCTCCATCCCGCCCCCCCTCCAGGAAAACTGCCCTCCCCAGGAAATCTGCCCCCTGGTAACCAACATTTTCTCTTTTTCCCACAATGTTTTCTACCTTTCCCAAGACAAATTTTAATTTTTGAGTCACATTTACTTTGTCGTCTGCAAATGCTTTCAATTAGGACTAGCCTAAAATTTTGTCATTTGGAAAATAGTTAAATAGTGTTTGTGTGTGTGTGTGTGTATTTGTTTTCTAATGTTCCTGTTTTTGAACAATGCTTTCTTTAAAAAAAAAAATGCTTTCTTAACGAATTCTAGTTGACTGTTGAGGAACTTTTTGAAGAACCTTGAACTTCAAACTGTACTTTGAATATTTAAAGATATGTTGTAAATATAATATTAATAAAGATCATAGTAATAAAAAAGGAAGGCAAGAGGTGCATATTGCCCAATGAAAAGTTGCCCTGAATTAGAAATAAAAAAAAAAATAAAAAAGTGTTTGATAAGTGTTTGATGTGTTCATCTGAAACATGCTTACATTTCTTTGTGTATGCCTTTTTGTGCAATGTTCCCATTACACTATTAGAACTTAAAAAATGAAATAACTAAATAAACTATAGCATGGATATCTATGGCAATTTCTATCTCTTTGATAAAACTTGTCATCACCGCCTGCTGAGGCTTGTAGAGGAGCCGAAATAGGGTTTTTTTTTTGAAAAACATGAAATATATATGAGCCAAGCTCGGGCAAATGGGGGCTTAATGCATCTCCATGATGCATTATCAAGCCATAACATAATTATGGATCCATAATAGCCACTTTTTCTAACAATCAACTTAATCATAAGGTAGAATGGTCCTTTGACATATAGAAAAACTGACCAATAATAAAAAGTTTCAGCCCAGGTCAGCCTGCACAGGCTGAACTGGGTCGATACTTTTTGCAGATGCATTAAGCCCCCTTTTCACAGAGCATGGCTCATATAAAAGTAAAGGCAGGGCAATTTTCCAGGGGGGGGGGGGGGGGGGGGGGGGCACAGTTTTCCTTGACCGGTATTCAGAGAGAGAGACAGAATACGACAAACTGTCAGGGCAACAGACAGAGAGATGTAAACTGACAGTCAGAAACAGATACTCACAGACATTATCAGGCAGTCAGAGACTAACAGACAGGGGCAGACAGTCAGTCACACAGATTATCAGATACACATTATTAGAGACAGGGACTGGCAGAATGAGAGAGATAAAGATGATAACAATGACTGAACTTGCTTCTATCTCCGATTGCCTGGCTGTTTCTGTCTGATTATCTTGTTCTAATTGTCTGTCTCTCCCTGTCTGTCCCTTCCTCTGTCTGATTATGTCCCTAGGACTAACTGTATGTGTCTGTCTCTGGCTTTCTGATTATACCTGTCCAATTGTCTGTCTCTGTCTGTTACTCTCTCAATCTCTGTGTCTGTCTTTGACTGTCAGATTATGTCCCTTGTAGTGTTTGCATTTGACTCTCTGTGTCCATCTCTGCCTTATTATATCTCTGACTGTATGTCACTCTCTAACTGTCTATATGCCTGATGTCTGTCTATACATCTGATTCTGTCTCTGACCATTCACCTGTCTCCATCTGTCTTTGTCTGACAGACCAACCCTGTATCTTTGTCTGTCTACATTTTCCCTGCATATCTGATTTTTTCTCAAACTGTCCATTTTTGATTGTCTATCGGTTTGCCTGATTTGGTCTCTGACTTACTCGTTCTTTCTCCCTGACCGGCTCTTTCTGAATGTCTGTCAGTTTCTGTAAATATGATGACTGTACTGTCTGTGTTTCTGACTTTCCATCCCTAGCCGTCTACCTCTGTTTATCTCTGACTGACTCTCTCTCTCTTGCTCTCTCTCTGCCTGCCTGTCTACCAACATGCCTGCCTGCTCATCTGACTGATAGTGTCACTGACTATCAGTCTGTTTTTCAGTGACTGTGTCTGAGTTTGTCTGTCTGACTCTCTGTCTGTCTGACTCTGTCTCACTGACTGTCAGTCTCATTCATTCTATTTCTCTGAAAATTTCCTTGAAACAGTTCTGCAATCATTTCAGATTATCTGTTACTATCTATCTGACTGTCTCTATCAACATTTATGTTACATGTGTCTGTGATTAATCCTTATTATCATCTTCTTTATGTATTATATCATTTTTAGGTTTTTTCCCACAATTAATTATCTTTAACAGAACCTTTTCCAATGCGTTAAAATAAATAATGTTAAATACCTTCTTGACCACTGGGCTCGTCTTCACTTTCATCATCTGAAAGAAATTGTATATTTCCTTTCCCAGCCATCATTTAAAACCTGGAGAAAAAAATATCAGTGTAGATAAGTTTGTTTTATTACCATATAAACATATTTGAGCCATGCTCTGTGAAAAGAGGGCTTAATGCATCTGCAAAAAGCCTCGAGTCAGGTCTGCCTTCAAGGTCCACACAGGTTGACCTATTGAAACTTTTTGCTAAATTTTCTACATGTCCAAGGACCTTTCTACCTCATAAATCAGTGGGTTGTAAGACAAAGTGGACTATATGGATCCATGATAATGAGATGCCTTGGTTTATATAATGCATCACAGAAATGCATTAAATCCCCTTTTCCCTGAGCATGGCTCATTTACATTAATTGAAAAAAAAAAAAAAAATATTCACATACAACAAATTCAAGTACATGGAAGTTGATACATCTAACATACATTTGATCCATACTCTGTGGGAAGTGGGCTTAAAGCATATGCTAAAAGTATTGACCTAGGTCAGCCAGCACAGTCCGCGCAGGCTGACCTTGGCCGAAACTTTTCGCTAATGGTCAATTTCCTGTACATCCAAGGACCAGTCTTCCTCACAATTAAGCCGTTTGTTAAAAAAAAGTTGCTATGGTGGATCCATAATTATGTTATGTCTTGCTTGGTATGATGAATAACAGAGATTCATTAAGCCCCCTTTTGCCAGAGCATGGCTCATTTAAATAGCAAAGGAGTCTGGCCGTCAAATCTCACAACTAAGGTTCCACCATTGCCCTAAAAAATATTCTACATGTTTAAACCCAGTCTTACTTTCAATGACCTTTTTCCCCATTCAAATTTATTTACAATGGTTTCTTCAACCCACTAAATTCTGTCTGGAAGCAAATTTGCAACAGAAAACTTTCAAAACATATTAAAATTTTTAAAATATCTGTATTCAACATAAAGGTTAAATATGCAAATACATGTAATTAACTCTTTACCAAATGACAAAATTTGGACTTGTCCAAAGCCAAACCATTTGCAGATGACAAAGATACGGCTCAAATGGTGAACTTTGTCTTTGAAAGGGAAAAAACGTGTCGGGTAAAAGAAGAAAATGCTGCCTTCTTTCTCAAGACTCAAGGTCATTACATCTCTGCATTGTGTGATAAAGGGATTAAAAAATGTAAAAAAAAAAGAAACTATTTATTGAAACCTCCTTTTACCATGCTGTGTTCAAAAGATCAAGGTCTGTAGCAAGATGCATTTTTTTCTGTTAGAAGCATATAGGTAATTCATTTTCTCAAAGAATTATTGAAGACTGGAATAGCCTGCTTGCGAAACTGCAAATAGTGCTATGGACAAGAACCACAGTCTGTAAGAAAAGTCTATACAAACAGATCCAAGAGGCTAACGCCTAACTAGATCTCAAAAAAAAAAAAAAAATGTAAACAACGTAAACGTAATATAGGTCATAGCGGTACAGAGGCCGGATGTACATGTTCAAGTACTTAAGCAATTCTAAGCTTCTAACGGCCCTTTTAAATCCTGTTTTCGTCTGTTGATAGTGGGAGTTAATGCAGTGAGTAAATGTTTAAGGTGACCCCTGCTCTTAAGATCTTGGTACTAAATGATACAAACAGACCACATCTATGGCTGAAATGTAACGATAACAGTGCTTTTATCACTGTTGCCTGCACTTAACCCTTTATCAAAACAACCCCTTATTCTAACGAATTACGGACGTTTTGTACCATAACCATTTCGTACCAATCACTTCGTACCATAATTTCACCATTTCGTACCATAATTTATACCATTTCGTACCATAATTTTACAACTTCGCACCATAGTGATATCATCTCGTACCAAGGTTTTTGGGATATTAAGACGTTATTCTTTATGATGATATTAAAAGAAGAAAACAAAAACAAAACCATTAGATATTCATACCAAAAAATATGCGCAATAATACTTTCTGATTATCTCCTTTTTTCCATTATGTTTTCGAAGCAGTTTCTCTGAGGCTTGTTAAAAACGAATTGCTTCTGTATGGCGTTTAATCAGAGATCGTATATTACATTACAAACTAGTTTACAATCAAGGGTATTCAAACAATATAAATCTTTGATTAACTGTTCAATTAAATGTAATCAGTTTGTTCCCAATAATAATTACCCGACCTGCAACAAACATTACAGACAAACAGACCAATTACCTATCTTCTCAGTCACTTACTAACTGATTCCTTTAATTGATTTATGATAATATCCCAAAAATAAAGTTACCAAAGCATTGGTTTATATCAAGTTAATATATTAAATACAACTGTTTGTCACATTTATTGACATGTTTGATCATACTAAGAGATGTTATTACCATGGTACGAAATGGTAAAATTATGGTACAAAGTGGTAAATCTATGGTACGAAATGGTCATAAACGGAATGGTACGAAATGGTTATGGTACGAAGTGACTGCATGCCGTTCTAACCACCCTGACGAAAAAGACCCTTGAAAACCTTACACAAAACGAAGAAAATTCTGGAACCTGGATATCTACACATTTGTTTTAACTCTTTCAATAGACAGTTCAAATTAATTCAGCCACGTAACTTTATCGTCTGCAAATCCGTCCTTCCTTACAAGATTTTGTTGAGATCCGACTCCGAGTAGGAGTTTGCATCATTATTTCATTCGCATTGTCTTGCTTCAAAATTACAATTTCTCTGGAAAAAAATGACTAAATAGAAATACAGTAGTTTACCTTTAATACTGACCGATAAATATAGTTGTCAGATGCCTTGAATTACTTTAAAAATCTAATTTAAACGGTCTACTTTCGTTTTCTAGTCCTGCCGCCGGAAACGTTTTAGTAACAGGTTCTCGGGTTCTCTACTTGTGTATGTAAAAAAATTAAACGTCCCAAAAGGCGAGAACCAGCTCCCTGTAAACTGTCAGATGGAAAATCCACTCCTACTCGCTACAAAAGTTACTGAATTAAACCCATGTGTATGGAAAAAGGTTCCTTTCGTAAGGTATTGTTTTGTAAAAAAAAAATGTACAGTTTTACAGTGTAGTACCCAAATTTTACAATAAAAGCAGCCGGATGATTAAATTTCAAATAAAGATTTCTATTATAGATAAAATAGATCTGTACTACTGTAGTTTTTTTTTTCATCCAAACTCTGTACATCATATTTAAGTTAAAACACTTTCATTACGCTTGTTTCTTTCTAATTTTTTTCCATCTCCCGTCTGTCTTTTTAACTGACTGTCGTTCCGTCCGTCTGAGCTTTCATTCACTGATTCATTAACCCTTCTGGATCACATGTTTAACTAGTATTTTTTATGTTAAAATGAAACTAAATCCGGAATTCTGACCAATTAAAAAAATTTTTTTTTTTCTTTTTTGATTTGATGTCAAAGTATTTACCTTAGATTTACAGAATAAAGCATGTTAAATGATTATAATTCTGAGCCGGCTTACATTTGAGTCATGTTTTGTGAAATGGAGCTAAATGGGTCTGCAAAAAGTACCCAGGTCAGGCAGCGCAGTCCGCACAGGCTGACCATGGTCGAAACTTTTTGCTATTGGTCTGTTTTCTGCTTGTCAAAGGACAAGTGTACCTCCTCAGTTGACTTGCTTGGTTTAACCCTTTACCACATGACAAAATTTTATATTTATCTATAAGCACTTGCAGATGGCATATTCATTGTTGTGCAAATGATAGGGTTTGTCTTCAACTGTGTGAAAAGCAATGTGGGAAAAGGAGAAAATGCTGGTTACCAGCATTTTCTTCTGTTTCTTACAATGTTTTCAAAAGTGCTGGCTACCAACATTTTCTCCTTTTTCTTACAATTTTTTCAAAAGGCCTTTTCCTCAGGGGCATAAAAACACAGGATTATTTGGTAAAGGATCAATGCACCACAGAGATACACTAAGCCCCAGAGCACTGCTCATTTATAGCATTCAGTAAGTTTAGATAGTCACATACTTTATTTATAGGATACAGTATCAACGTAACGATTTCTTCAACATGGATAAAGCTGACAAGAGACGATTTAACAACAACCTACCAGAACTTGTTAAAAGATTAAACCCAAAGGAGATATTGCCATATTTGGCTTGCTTATCAGGTCCATCAAGGGTAGAGACACTATTTTCATATTTTTAGCTCACCTAAGCACAAAGTGCTCAAGGTGAGCTTTTTGTGATTGTGCCGTGTCTGTAGTGCATTGTGCAGTCGTCAACATTTACCTTGTGTGCGGTCTAGAGGCCACATTTTCGGTTTAATACGCATGAAAATTGGTAAGAATGTTGATCTTGATAAAGCCTCGCACAAGTTCAAAATTGGGTCACATGGGGTCAAAAAGTAGGTCACAAGGCCAGATCTTAGAAAAACCTGGTGTGCACCCTGAAGGCCACATTTTCGGCTTGATACTCATGAAACCTGGTAAGAATGTTTGTTTGGATAAAAATCTCGGACAAGTTCGAAATTGGGTCACATGGGGTCAAAATGTTGGTCACGGGGCCAAATCTTAGGAAAAGCTTGTGTGCACTCTAGAGGCCACATTTTCAGCCTAATATGCATGAAACTTGGTCAGAATGTTTGTCTTGATAATATTTCTGACAAGTACGAAATTGGGTCACGTGGGGTCAAAAAGTAGGTAAGGGGGCCAAATCTTAGAAAAAGCTTGGTTGACTCTAGAGGCCACATTTTCAGCCTGATACTCATAAAACTTGGTCAGAATATTTGTTTGGATAAAATCTTATACAAGTTGAAAATTGGGTCATGTCGGGTCAAAAAGTAGGTCACGGGGGCTAATCTTAGAAAAAGCTTCTCTGCACTGTAAAGGCCACATTTTCAGCCTGATACTCATGAAAATTGGTCAAAATATTTGTCTGGATAAAATCTCAAAAAGGTTTGAAATTGGGTCACATGAGGTCAAAAAGTAGGTCACAGGGCCAAATCTTAGAGAAAGCTAGTGTGCACTCTAGAAGCCACATTTTCAGCCTGATACTCATGAAACTTGATCATAATGTTTGTTTGAATAAAATCTTGGGCAGGTCTGAAATCAATTTATGCTGGGTCAAAAAGTAGGTCACAGAGCAAAATCTTAGGAAAAGCTTGTGTGCACTCTAGAGGCCACATTTTCAGCCTGATACTCATGAAACTTGGTCAAAGTGATTGTCTTGATGAAATCTCAGGCAAATTTGAAATTGGGTCACATCAGGTCAAAAAGTAGGCCACTGGGCCAAATCTTAGAAAAACCTTGTGTACATTCTAGAGGTCAAATTTTCAGCCAGATACTCATGAAACTTGGTTAGAATGTTTGATCTGTTAATATTTTGGACCCATAGAAAATTGGGTCACGTCGAGTCAAAAAGTAGATCACTGGGCCAAATCATAGAATAACCTTGTGTGAGGTCACATTTTCAGCTTGATACTCATGAAACTTGGTCAGAATGTTTGTCTGGTTAAAATCTTGGACAAGTTTGAAATTAGGTCACATCAGGTCAAAAAGTAGGTCACAGGGCCAAATCTTAGAAAAACGTTGCGTGCATTTTAAGGGCCAAATTTTCAGCCTTATACTCATGAAACTTGGTCAGAATGTTTGTTTGGATAAAGTCTCGGACAAGTTCGAAATTGGATCACGTTGAGTCGAAAAGTACATGTAGGTCAGTGGGCCAAATCTTAGAAAAACCTTAGAAAAACCAGTCAAAAAGTAGATCACTTGCACTCGTGCGTAAACCCTTTCCCATAAGGCTCATTTTAGACTTTTTGAAATTCAACAAATTTGATTTGTGTACAAAATGAACTTCAGTTGTCTGATAGGATACAAAACAATGTGTATGAAAAGGAGAAAATGCTGGTTAGCATCATTTTCTCCCTTTCCCACAATGCTTTCAAATGCATTCTTTGTCAGGGTCATTAAAACTATGGATTGCTTTGTAAAGAGTTAGGGGTTTACAAAACTATTACATGTCTTCATGACTGCCAAAAAGAAAAAAAAGGGAAAAAATTGCAGATATCTGATATCATTTTCTAACTTTACTGCCATGGTTTAATTCTTTGCCAAATGACAAAATTTCAGCGTGGTTAAAACTGAAAGCATTTGCAGACAACAAAATAAATGTGAATAAAGAATTTAAATTTGTTTTGGAAAGGGTAGAAAACATTGTGGGAAAAGGAGAAAATGTTGGTTACCAGCATTTTCTCCTTTTCCCGCAATGCTTTCTATTCATCCGAAAACAGGATTTAATATTTGAATCACATTTATTTTGTCCTCTGCAAAATTAAAATGCTCCCAATTCTCCTTTTCCAAATATTTTTTTTGAAAGTTGTCACCCTTGGGGCCTCTGGGATATGAAATGTTCTGATGGATTGTTTCAAGACACTCTTTCCTGAATGAATTATTGCTTGAAACCAAGTAATTAATCGCCAGCTCGCTGTTTTTCAGTACTGTCAGTACTTTGATTCTTATTTTGTGACAGCAACAAATTGAACATGGCTGGAATGATACAATTTGTCTTGGAAGCACAGAAAACATGGTGGGAAAAGGAGAAAATCCTGGTAACCAGCATTTTATGCCTTTCCCACAAGTTTTTCAAGAGGATTCTTTCCAAGGGTTTTTAAAACCTGGGATTACATGGCAAAAGGTTAAACATTTCAGTCTTGTGGTAAAACCCAAATAATTGAAATTTACTGGCTGCATTTGTCAGTGATGTTTCAGCAAAGCAGATAGTGTAGCTTAAAGATCAGACTGCATGTTTCATGTTTTTTACATTTTTTTTCTGATTCAGCATGTATGAAATATGTCAGTAACCTATAGAAATTATATATTCATAGGAAGTAATAATAAACAGACAGAACAATGAAAGTACCTTGGCAGCCATGTTGGCACTTCATGAACATCTTTTACGATGTGTTAATGGTTTTCAAGAATTTGTCACTGGATTAAGAGAGCTTGGATTGAATGACATTGCAGATAGATTGACTCAAGGCAAAGGTGGGTTTATTCGATTATTACAATAAATCTTGTTCTAACAAGATTAACTCTACCAAACAATCCCGGATTTTGATGACCCTGAGAAAGAACCTTTTGAAAACATTGTGGGAAAAGAAGAAAATGCTGGTAACCACCATTTTCTCCTTTTCCCACAATGTTTTCTACCCTTCCCAAAACAAATTTCAATTTTTGAGTAACATTTATATTGTCATCTGCAAATGCTTTCAATTTGGACGAGTCTAAAATTTTGTGGTTTGGTAAAGGGTTCAGTAATTAATTACTGCTGATGATTTATTTGCATCTTCCAGCAGACAACTTTAAAAAACATTGTAGCAAAAGGAGAAATATGGCTTGTACAGAGCAATTCCTCTTTTTACATGTACTATGCTCCTTAAATCTGTACCACACAGTCCTGCGTTTTAATGACCCTGAAAGAGAGTGCCTTTAAAAATATTGTGGGAAAAGGAAAAAATACTGGTTACTATCTGAGCATGGTTCATTTATATTGGTGTCTTTCAGGATTAACTGTTTACCAAAGCACAAAATTTTGGACATGCCAATATTGAAAGTGTGAACAGATACCAAATGAAATGTGGCTCAGATGAGGGGATTTGTCTCTGGATGGAGAGAATACACAAATGGAAAAGGAGAAGATGCTGATTACCAGTATCTTCTCCTTTTTCTGCAATGTTTTCTAAAGCCTTCTTCCTCAGGATTGTAGAAACTTATGATCATTTTACTTTTTACGAAATGGGGAAATTTTAGACCCATCCAAATTAAAGGGAGTTGCAGACGACAAATTAAAAGTGACTCAAATGATGATTTCTTCTTTAAACCTTTACCAAACAATCCCGAGTTTTAACAACCCTGAAAAAGAACGTTTTTTTGAAAACATTGTGGGAAAAGGAGAAAATGCTGATAACCAGCATTTTCTCCTTTTTCCACAATGTGTTTTACCATAATTATCAAAGAAAGAACACATCATTTCAGCTGCATAAAATTTGTTATCTGCAGTTGCTTTCAATTTGGTCTGATTCAAAGTTTTGTCATTTTGTAAAGGGTTAAATAAGGTAGAAAACATTTCTACCTTGTGGGAAAAGGAGAAAATGCTGGTAACCAGCATTTTCTCCTTTTCCCACAATGTTTTCAAAAGCCTTCTTCTTCGGGGTCATTAAAACTCGGGATTGCACATCAAAAGGTTGATAAGTGTTAATTTAGCTCATACTTCTATTGCCATATCTTTTCTTTTTCTTACTGGTACAGATGGAGAAAATAAACCTGAGGAACTTTTCAAGACAAAAGAATCTAGGAAACAACAAACATACAACTATGATACATTTGTTCGAGATATCAATGTAGGATTTTTAGACAATCTCAAACATTTAGACTATAGTGGAGAACAAAGATGGGAGCAACTTGCAGGACATCTAGGTATAGCGTTGGTTCATTTATTCTTTGGTTCATCTATACCTTGGTTTATGTAAACATTGGTTTATCTATACCTTGGTTAATGTAAGCCTTGCTTTATGTATACCTTGGTTTAACCCTTTACCACGCATTTCCAACTTTTAACAAAAGAGATAGAAAGGCTTTTTGAAAACAATGGGTGGAAAAAGAGAAAATGCTGGTAACTAGCATTCCCCCACAATGTTTTCATCCTATTACAGCTAAATACCATCATTTAAGCTATGCTTAATGTTTTGTCTATCAAGGCTTTCAATATGGACAACTCTAAGATTTTGTTGTTTGATAAAGAGTGAAATAAACCTTGGTTTATTTAAACATTGGTTCATGTGACCCTTGCTTCGTTTAAACCTTGGTTTATGTACCAGGTAAACCCTTCAGCATGAATACCTTTCCTCATATAAACCGTGCATAATGGAAATCTTGATTTGTAAAATCCTTGTCTCATATAACTGGTTGTTCATTTTAACCCTTTACCACACAATCCCGAGGTTTAACGACCCTGAGGGAGAACCTTTTGAATACATTTTGGGAAGAGGAGAAAATGCTAGTGACCAGCAAATGCTAGTGACCAGCATTTTCTCCTTTTTTTACAATGTTTTCTACCCTATTACGGACAAATTTCATTATTTGAGCCACATTTAAATTGTTGTCCACAAATGCTTTCAATTTGGACAAGCCTACATTTTTGTCGAGAGTTAATCATGGTACATGTAAGCCTTGCCTAATGTAAAACTGTGCCTCATGGAAACCTTGCCTGATTTAAACCTTGGTTCATTCAAACATTGCCTTATGTATACCTTTTTTCATATTTACCTTGGTATGTATAAACTTTGCCTCATGTAAACCTTAGTTCACATCAACTTGTTTAGTGTAAATCTTGCTTTATTTTACACAAGATGTGCTTCATTTTTCATGTTTCATTGGTCTGTTTATACTTCTTTACTTTTTGAAAGTGTGCAGCAGAAGACTTTAAGAATATTCTCGTTAATAATAGATAATCAACATGAATTTTGATTCATTAAAATTAATACTAATGAAAACTTTTTGGCAAAAGGGAGAAATTGGTCAGTGGAAAAATTTGGAGCAGTGACGACTCTTTTTACCGAAATATTTTACAAGGTGTTCTTGCTGTGTAATACACAAATACAAGTATAATGCGAGTGCAATATTTGTGGTAATTGTGGTCCAACACTGGCCCATTGAACATGTAAACACAGACCATAAGTTGTGAATATAGTTGTAATTTTATATTGCTAGCAGTGTATCTGCTACCTTGGTACTATTGTCAGGTTGTAGGACTCTTGATGAAGCAATTCAAGTTTGATTGATTGATCCAAGTGGATGGAAATTTATCAGTTTCATTTTTATACTGTAAAATCTATTGTAGTGGTCATATTTCTTAACACTTTACCAAACGACAAAATTTTTGCCTTGTCCAAAATGAGAGCAATTGCAGAACTCAATACATAAAATTTGTCTTTCATAGAGTAGAAAACATTTTTGGAAAAGCAGAAAATGCTGCTTACTAGCATTTTCTCTTTTTCCACCAATGTTTTCAAAAGGCTTCGTCCTCAAGGTCATTAAATCTTGGGATTGAGTGGTAAAAGATTAATTGTTTACCAAACAACAAAACTTTGGACTCTCCCATATTAAAAGCATTTGCAGATGATCTATCAAATGTTACTCATTTGGCACAGGGTTCACTCTTTACCAAACAGCAAACTTTTAGACTTGTTCAAATTCAAAGCATTTTCAGACGACAACATAAATGGGACTCAAAAACTGAAATTTGTTTTTGAAAGGGTAGAAAACATTGTGGGAAAAGGAGAAAATGTTGGTTACCAGCATGTTCTCCTTTTCCAACAATGTTCCCAAAAGGCCTCTTTCTCAGAGTCGTTAAAAGTCGGGATTGTGTGGTAAAGAGTTAATGTAAGATTGACATATATTTCATCGGTGAACACCAAACTTAGAAATTTGCAAGAGCTAAAAGTAACTCCTTAGATTTAACTCTTTGCCAAATGAGAAAATCTTAGACTTTTCGGAATTGAAAGCACTTGCAGATGACGCTTTAAATGTGGTTCAAATAATGGAATTTGTCATTGAATATTTAGAAAACATTCTGGGAAAAGGAGAAAATGCTGGTTACTAACATTTTCTCCTGTTTTGCACAATGTTTTCCATAGGCTTCTTCTTCAGGGTTGTTAAAACTCGGGATTGTGTGGTAAAGGGTTAATTGGTATCAATGGGTCATCATTCAGTGAAATCATCTCAATTTTTACTCTTAGATTGCCAAATCAATCCTTGACCATAAAATTCCTGAGGGAAAAAGCATTTTGAAAACAATGTGGGAAAAGGCAAAAATGCTGGTAACCTGCATTTTCTCCTTTTCCCACAACATTTTCTAACCTTCCTTACACAAATTTTAATTTTTGAGTAACAGTTACTTTGTCATGCGCAAATGGTTTCGATTTGTTCGGTAAAGAGTTTAACAACTTAGATGACATATTTTAAACAAAATGTTGGAAAAGGAGCAATTGCTTGTAACAAATTATGGTTCTTTTTTTCCACAGCATCCTATGCATCATTGAACAATTCTTTTCTTACATTCAGATTTTTCGGGCTTGTGTTACTTGCACTTAGTTTTTATCTTTTGATATGTCTAAAAATAATGTGTAATAGCTTTTGTGTTCATGAAAGGTAACTTTCGATTTCTTTATTCAGGTTATAGCTACAGAGATTGTAACAAGGTAGCAAATAAAGCAAAAATAGATGCAAGGAGCCCAACCATTGTGCTCCTTGATGACAACATTGACCTGACACTGGGTGAACTTCTTAAAATACTGAAGTATAAAATGGAGAGGAATGATGTAGTAGAGATGTTAGAAAACTGTACAGGGTTTAGATTACCAGAGATAGATAACCAACAAGGGGACGATGATTGGCAGAAAGATAAAATGAGTGAAAATAAAGATGACAAAATTCAGGATAAAAAGAAGTCAATTTCTGAAATGGAAGATAGGGGAGTGGAGATTTTATACAACAGGAAAGATCACCAGAAGCTAGCTATAAATAGGTGGAGCAAGATGTCTGATTCCCAAAGAAATGAAAATGTAATCCGATCATTGGGAGATCCAATGGAAACTCCATATGTACCTCTGGATCAGCCAACAGAAACTTGTGAAGTTACAGATATATCTTCTGTGAGCCTTGCCAAACAAGGGATGCATCTGCCTACTGAAATGGTTGTAGAGGAAAAAATGTATGATGGAGTTATCATAGAAGTAGATAAAAAACCAAATAAAGAGTACAATAGAGATTTATCTTTGGAGGAGGACAGACTACATGCTGTTGAAACATCAGTCACAGATCAAGACACAAAGTTAACAGCAGATATGTGTGAGATATCAGAAGATGGATGTGAACCAAATTCAGTCAGGCAAATGCTGTTTCACCAGCAAGAGTGTGAAAAACCTGGTCCGTATGTTCCAGTAACTGGCAGTGCTTCTTCCTCTGATCTCAGCCAGGACAAGTTTTTTCAGGACTTCTCTGTGCAATCACAGGAGGCTTCAGCTGTTGTTAATGTTGCAGAATCATGTGATTTATCACTGATATCACTTGGTGATGCTTATAGTATTCACCATCATACAGACCAAATCATAGATGATTATCCAGACACTCATAATGAGATGCTTTCAAGTAATGAAGAAAGAGCAGATATCCTCAGAAAGGCTCTAAAGCCACTCCCTACAGCTGCTGGCATAGATTTTGATACACAAATGCAACACATGGATGAAATTGAATGTGAACATGATAGAGTTGATGACACTGAACCCAGAGGTAACACAAACAGTGTTTCAGATACAGACAGTTATGAGATACCAAGCTCTATTACTTTACCCCCTGTTGTTGATGAGAAAACTTCACAACAAAAAATGCACCTTGGAAGTCCCTTATTCAGGAGACGTGCTAGCGGTGTCAATCCTGAATTATCAGATAAAGTTTCTGATGATGCCAACAACAATGATCATGCCGTAAGACTGTCTGAGGCTGTTCAGGAATCTGTACTTCCAGTGACCTCAGCTAGAGGTGAGATAGATGTAGATAAAGAAAATAGAACAGGAGAATCTGCACTTCCAGTGACATCAGCAAGAGATGAGACAGATTCAGATACAGAATACAGAACAGGAGCATTTTTTGTAAGTCATGGTCAAGATCAAAGTGAAGTAGATAATCAAGAATCATCATTCCCTTGGATGCATTCACTGATTTTTGTTGGGACAGCTGTAGTAGCATTGGCATATAAAAGTCTGAAAGGTTGATTGTTATTTCTTGTTTGCCAATGTATTAACATTGCTTGGATTGTTGTATGAATTGTATAAAAAAAAATTTATTATGTGTTTCACAAATGTTGTATTTAAAGGGACAGATTTCATTTCGCAGGTCTTGAAGAAAATAGACTAAAGCATAATAATAAAACAAATACTGCTAATTTTTGTCAGCATGCAAGAATGGCATTCCGATTAACACATTTCTACAGAAATGCAAATGTTGAAAATACGAGGAATTACAGTTTTTTTTTTTTACTATAAAATTTCCTATTCTGTTAATAATGGTATAGCCTTGGTTGCATAAAAAAGAATAAATACATTTATAACAGGGAGAATTATCGGTTGCCTAAAGAGCTCTGTTGGTAGCGTCACCAACTTTGCTTTAGAAGGTCTTGGCTTGAGTCCCATTAAAGGCAATTTCTTTTTACAGCATTTTTCATACCCCAACGAGGTTTGTGGGGGTATACTGAAATCACCTTGTCTGTCCAGCCATATGTCTGTCTGGTTGTTTGTGAATCTATGTGTCCCTTAAAATCTTGTCAGGAGCATAACTTCCACAGTGAAAAAGCTATTGACTTCCCAATTCAGATAGATCATAGGATAAGTGCAGTGCACAAGATCCATAACTCTATCATCATTGATTTTGGAGTAATTGCCCTAAATTATTATTTTTTTATCTTGAACATAACTTCCAATGTGATGGTAGATATTATTTTGAATTATGCTGTTTTTTTAGGTCTAATAAATTATTTTAATTGAGTGGATCTTAGCACTTCATGTAAATCAATGTTGTAAAACTACGGCATTTTTTGGGGGTATGTGTCACTCATGACAGGTCTAGTTTTTGTTTTCCACAACTAAGGGTGAACATATTCATCCTTATGATTTTTCCTTTGAAAATATCAACTTTCTTCCTGCAAGAAATTTAGGTCAAAATCTGGCTTAATGCCTATTTAACCCTTTTCCACCATTTTTGGATTTTAATAGTCTGACAGGTTTCATATGTAGTGCTATGTGCTTGACAATGTACAAACAATGCTCAGATTGTTTTATAAATTGTACATAAAACATACTTTCAGCATTTCATATATTAATGCATTTAACCCCTTTCCAAACACTCCCATGTTTTATGACCATACAGAAGTAGGTCTATAACAACAGCCTTAAAAAGGTTGAATACTTCTTTTTGGCTCACCATTGTATATATTATGCTCAGATTGTGATATGGATTCTACATAACAACATGCTTCATGTATTTCACAGATTGTTTTATTTAACTCTTTACCACACAATCCCGAGTTTTAACGACCCATAGAAAGATAGTTTTTGAAAACATTGTGGGAAAAGGAAAATATGCAGGTAACCAGCATTTTCTCCTTTTCCCACAATGTTTTCTACCCATGCAAAGGCAAATCGCATTAAACGAATAATATCAAATTTGTCGTCTGCAAATACTTTCAATTTGGACAAATCTACATTTCTTTCATGTGGTAAAGAGTTAACCCTTTACCAAATAATGTTTATACAAACTTTGGACTCTTTTTCTCACATTAATTCTTTCAAATGTAAATTTAGTCATTTGAACCACATTAAAATTAAATTTTTTTGTTGTCTAGTAAAGAGTTTAATTCTACCAAATGACAAAATTTTAGACTTGTTCAAATTAAAAGCATTTTTAGACTACAAAATAAATGTTACTCAAGAATTGAAATTTGTTTTGGGAAGAGTAGAAAACACTGTGGGAAAGGGAGAAAATGCTGGTCACCAGCATTTTCTCCTTTACCCAAAATGTTCTCAAAAGCTTTTTTTGTCAGGGTCATCAAAACATGGGATTGTGTGGTAAAGGGCTAAAATTTTAATGTGGGTTACTTGATGAAATTCCTCTGTGAAAGGGTAGAAAACATTTTAGGAAAAGGAGAAAATGTTTGTTACCAGCATGTTCTCCTTTTCCCACAATGTTTTCAAAAGCCTTTTTTTCCTCAGGGTCGTTAAAACTCGGGATTGTGTGGTAAAGGGTTAATAGGGACACATGTCAGTCGGATCAAGTACAGATTCACTACATTAAGTGTTTTGTATATTTGAATAATTATTATAGATCTCGGTGCACATTTTCTAATGATTGTTTTATTTGTTTGAAGCCAAGCTTTTAGTGTTTATAGATTGTTTGTTGCTTTTATTGTGTGTAGTGTTTTGATAGTAGCTTCTAAAGTTTCCAAATCACTACCATTTTTTTGTGTTCAAAGTTTTTTTATATGATTGAACCTTGAAAGACCCACTGTTTCAAAACCCTTTACCACATAATCCCAAGTTTTAAGGACACACGGAAGACTATTTAAAACATAGTGGGGAAAATACTGATGACCAATATTTCCTGCTTTTCCCCATAATATTTTCTCCCCTGTCACAGACAAAATCCCATTTGAGCAAAATTTAGTTTTGTCATCTGCAATTGCTTTCAATTTGGACGGGTAAACAATTCTGTTATCTGGCTAACTCTTTACCAAATGACAAAATTTTGGACTGGTCCAAGTTGAAAACATTTACACACAACAATTTTAATGTTGTTCAAATGATGGAATTTTTCTTTGATATGGTAGAAAACATTGTAGGAAAAGGAGAAAATGCTGGTTACCAGCATTTTCTCCTTTTCCCACAATGTTTTCTAAAGGCTTCTTTCTCGGGGTCGTTAAAACTCGGGATTGTGTGCTAAAGGGTTAAGAGTTTAAGATTTGTATGAATTTTAACTTGTGTACATAACACTTCATATTTCCTTTAGTTGAACTCTTCAAGTTAAATAATTTGACCTACTACCCATACCATGCATAAACAAAAATTAGTGGCACCATAATTACGGTATATGAAGTGCAATCAAATGAAACCATCTATACTAACAGAGGCATCTTTCATTGCAGTACTGTGTCTAATAAGTATAAGAGGCTTTCATTTCTCATTTGTGATTCTTGTTATGGGTTAGTTAACATGTTGTCTACTATGTTTCAGGTATCATGGCTGCTGACCATTGTTTCAACGATGGTTAAGTGGGAACGCAGCCAGTGGCTTTGAAAGAATATTATGCGTAGTACTGGTGACAGAACTTGAGGAAAGCATGGACAGGTGCACTGGCCACCGCGATATAACTGAAATAATGTTGAAAACGGCATTAAACACCATACAATCAATCAATCAATCAATCGGGTATCATGTATGCCTTCATACTGTCTCGCATACTTGTTCATTTTCTTACCAAATACATGTATGCACAAGAGTGCCTAAAGAGAGCTAGTTGAACTAAATTGGACTTCTGAAAATAAGTAAAGTGTATTTTTTTATTTCATACATATACATGTACTCTCTCTCTGTGCTAGATGTGTCAATGTCTTGTTGTTTTCTAAAAATTTCATATACAAGGTTTACAAATCGTTTATGTATATGCAGATCTTTGTCCGAGAATTTGTTTTGAAACATTTGAGCTAGCAAAAAGGGGCTTAATGCATCTCTGTGATATATTATACCAAGCAAGTCATAGCATATATGTTTATGAACGCATAAAGTTCATTTTGTCTAACAACCGACTGATCCTGAGGTAGAATGGTCCTTAGACATGCAGAAATTTTACCAAAAGCAAAAAAAAAATTGACTCGGGTCAGGCTGCAGATACTGTACAGGCTGACCTGGCTTGATACTTTTTTGCAGATACATGAAACCCCCTTGTCACAGAGCATGGCTCATTTATTTTGATTTGTATTGTAAGAGTCTTTTAACTCTTTACCAAATGACAAAATTTTAGACGTGTCCAAATTCAAAGCATTTGCAGACGACAAATGTGATTGAAAAATTGAAATTTGTTTTGGTAAGGGTAGAAAACATTGTGGGAAAAGGAGAAAATGCTGGTTACCAGCATTTTCTCCTTTTTCCACAATGTTTTCAAAAGGCTTCTTTCTCGGGGTCGTTAAAAGTCGGGATTGTGTGGTAAAGGGTTAACACTTTACCAAACAATCCCGAGTTTTATGGACCCTGAGAAAAGAGACCTTTGATAATATTGTTGGTAAAGGAGAGAATGCCATTAACCAGCATTTTCTTCATTTCCCGCTATGTTTCTATGCTTTCATTGACAAGTTTTTTTTTTCATTCTAGCCTCATTTAATTTGCAAAGGCGTTCAATTTTGGCAATTCGTAAAACTTGTTGTTTGGTTAAAGATCAAGTTAATCAGAAATCTGAACCCAAATCAGGAAGAGGATAATAACTTGTTACACTTTCATTTTCTTTTTCTGCTAGTCAGGAAGTTACATGTATTTTAGTGTTATATTTTATTGTTTCACAATCCTATCTGAGAAAACCTCACTTCTGATTTCAGATTGCTATTTTAAGATATTACAGTGATTCATGGAAATCCATTTCCTGATTTTTCTTAAACCTTAAAGCACCTTTCAAAACTATAGTTGCCATGTTGGCCCATTTAGATCAAGATTAGACTACACAAAATGTGCAGTCTGATCTTTTGTCAACACTGTCCTCTAAGTTTAACACTTTACCAAACGACAACATTTTAGACCAGTCCAAATTGAGAGTTTTTGCAGACGACAAAATGAATGTGAATCAAAAATTGAAATTTGTTTTTAGAAGACTAGAAAACATCGTGGGAAAAGGAGAAAATGCTGGTTACCAGCATTTTCTCCTTTTCCCACAATGTTTTCAAATGGCTTCTTCCTCAGGGTCGTTAGAAGTCGGGATTGTGTGGTAAAGGGTTAAACACTGCAGACAAAAGCAACCATGAAATTACAATTATATGGGTTTATTTCTAGACCAAATATGTCTGACAGGTTTATCTGGTGCTCTAGCAGTTATATTTAACCCTTAACTCTTTACCAAACAACAAAATTTTACAACTGTCCAAATTAAATTTTGCAGGCGACAAATTAAATATTATTCAAATGATTGGATTCTTCTCTGATAGGGTAGAAAACATTGTGGGAAAAGGAGAAAATGCTGGTTACCAGCATTATCTCCTTTTCCCACAATTTTTTTAAAAGTCTTCTTTTTTCAGGGTCATTAAAATCTGGGATTGTGTGGTAAAGGGTTAACCACACAATCCTGACTTCTTACAACCCAGGGAAAGAGGCCATTTGAAAATGTTGTGGGAAAAGGGGAAAATATTGGTTACGAGCATTTTCTCCTTTTTCCACAATATTTTTTATCCTTTCAAAGACAAAATCCATCTTTTAATTTAAATTCAATCTGCCTTTTGCAAATGCTTTCAATTTGGACAGGTCTAAAATTTTGCCATTTGGTAAAGAATTTTTGGTTCAAATGCAAAATAAAAAAGAGGGCCAAATAGATCTACTGTGATTTCAAATTCTCGACAGTTTAACCCTTTGCCACATAATTTCGAGTTTTAATGACCCTTTAGAAGGAAAGCTTTTTGAAAACATTGTGGGAAAAGTAGAAAATGTTGGTAACCAGCATTTTCTCCTTTTCCTATAATGTTTTCTTCTCTGTCATAGCCAAATCACTTTATTCCAGCCACATTTAACCCTTTCCCAAACGACAAATTTTGGACTGGTCCAAATTGAAAGAACTGGCAGACGACAATTTTAAATTTGATGAAAATGGCAGAAAGTTCTCAAAAAGGGTAGAAAACACTGTGGGAAAAGGAGAAATTGCTCATTACGAGCAATTTCTCCTTTTCCCACATTATTTTCAAAAGACTTGTACTGCAGACGCGTGAAAACCAGGGCTTGTTTGGGAAAGAGTTAAATTGTGGTCTGCAAATACTTCAATTTGGAGGACTCAAAATTTTTGTCATTTGGTAAACTTTATCTATTCAATGTCCAGAAAAGCCAATAAAGTTGAGCTTTAGGCAGAACAATTCCAGATTTGAATGACCCCCATCAAACAAGGCTTTAGAAAACATTGTCCTCCAAGTGACAAATCCTATCATTTCAGTTCCATCCAATTTGTCATCTGCAAGTGGTTTCACCTTTGTATAGGTCTGAAATTTTGCCATGTGGTAAATAGTTAAGCATTATGATTCATACGTAAATGGTTTTTCCAATGTGCTATTTTTAAACTTGTAGTAATGCATACATGTACATATGTAAGAGTTCTTATTACGGATTTTCAGAAAACCTCACTACATGTTTCAATTTTCTATAGTTTTCTCTGCAGTTTTGATGTATTATTGTATGCATCACTTTTGAAACCAAAAAAAAAGAGAAGCTAAGTCTGCAGATCAAGATCAGACTGTGTTTATGTGCAGGCTGATCTTGGCTTATACTCTCTGCAGAGTCCTTCTGTGATTATGTAATCAGCTGAAGGATTATCATCATTTTGATTTGTTTTCTCTTTGTTTTGTATTTTGGTTAGCCCTAATCACTCATTCACTGATTTACTGATGAAAAATATAGATTTTTAACTCTTTTCCAGACAACAAAAATTTAGGCATTAATTTGCAGACAGCAAATTAGACAAGGCTTGAATGATCGCATTCTCTCTGAAAGGGTAGAAAACACTGTTGAAGGAGGATGAAATGCTGATTTCCAGCATGGAATTATGTGGCTAAGGGTTTAACTTCTACCCAAATGCTGATAATCTGCATTTCCTTCTTTTCCCAAATTGTTTTCAAGAGCCCCCTTTCTCAAGGTTGTTACAACTCGGGATTCTTTAGTAAAGGGTTAAATCTTACCAGAATGACAAAACTCTAGACCTGTCGAAATTGCCACCATTTACTGACAAAGAGGTAAATGTTACTCAAAATGATGGATTTGCTTTTGACAGTAAAGAAAACATTGTGGAAAAAGGAGAAAATGCTGGTTATTAGCATTTTCTTCTTTTCCCACATTGTTTTCAAAAGGAGTCTTCCTCAGAGTCATTAAAACAAGAAATGGTATTGTTTAGGGTTAACCCTTTACCACACAATCCTGAGTTTTATCGGTCCTGAAATAGAAGCATTTTGAAAACATTGTGGGAAAAAGAGAATATGCTGGTAAACAGCATTTTCTCCTTTTCCCACAATGTTTTCTGCCTTTTTACAGACAAATCTCACCATATGAGTCATTTCTAATTTGTTGTCAGCAAATGCTTTCAATTTGGACACATGTAAAATTTTCTCGTGTGGAAAAGGGTTATTTCAAACCTCTGGAAATACCCATGTTAGTACTTACCCTACAATGGTCAGATTTGAACTGTTTTGTATTTGAATTCAGAGTTTCTGAGCCTAAATAAAATGCATAATGTCATGTTACATTAATCTTTATAATTTGTTATGGTTTAATTCTTTTCATGCTCTACTTTCAACTGTTTTTCTATGTAGCATCTTACCTTATGGTATTAATGAATGAATGAATGAATGAATGAATGAATTTGACTTAAAGTTTTTCCTCATACAACATAATAATACAAAGAATGTAAATGACACGTGACACACTCACAATCTCTCACATACATCTTACAAAAAATAACCTATCACACTATCAGTTTGATATAAGAATAGTTGAACCCTTTATCAGTATAGTTAATGTAAAATTTTAATTTTTTTTTTATCAAATGAGGTATTTAAGGTAACATATGCAGTTGGTGAGAAATACTGAAATTAAATATTGCAAGAAAAATTGAAATTAAAACATTAGACAGAAGTAACGTTAGAGGATGGGTAAAATATTAACCACTTAATTTACGATAGTGTAAGTAACAAAAGTAAACAACTTTCGTTTAGGCTACTAAATACAACTCAGATTGATGGTCTTCTGTAGAAAGCCTCTTTTAAAAATAGAGACAGATTGAACAATGTTCTATGGTTAGTTGATTGCAGTAGGGAAATTAGCTTAAACATACTTGGTTTTTTATAGTAAAATTTCTTGATATATTTAACCTGTAAGTCTAAATACTGATAACAGATAAGGATAAAATGGTACTCGTCCTCAATATCTCCGGAGTTACAAATTTGATGTGTACGTAAAGATCTATCAAGACGGTTTCTTTTGTATCTACCAGATTCGATTCTCAAAGAGTGAGAAGATAAACGTATTTTGGCCAGCTGTATCCTTAAACACTTACTGCATATACGGTCAAGATATGGTGCGTAACCAAATTGCGGCTTAATTACCTTATAAAGTGTCAATACTCTGTTACCCTCCAAATCTGAAAGTACGCACTGTGTAAAAGTATCTGTAAGTCTTTGTTTAACCCTTTCCCAGACGACAAATTTTGGACTGGTCCAAACTGAAAGAGTTTGCAGACGACAATTTTAAATTTGATGAAATTGGCAGGAAGTTCTCAAAAAGGGTAGAAAACACTGTGGGAAAAGGAGAAATTGCTCGTTACGAGCAATTTCTCCTTTTCCCACAGTGTTTTCAAAAGACTTGTACTGCAGACACGTGAAAACCAGGGTTTGTTTGGGAAAGGGTTAAAATGCATTGGGAACTTATCTTGATCTACACTCCATGGATTTTCCCATACAAAGAGGTAGCCATTGTTGCATAAAATATCTTTAACTTGCTTTAGCCAGTTTCCTACACCTTTGCTGCAATCATCTAACAGCTGACTGTAAATATGTCTTCAAATAATATTGCTTGTAGACAATAATTTAAACCAGTATTTAATTATAGCTACATATCTGTTAATGTAAAGTGGATATCTTCCAAGTTCAATATAAACACCTGCATTACTTGTAGATACTTTAACTCCGAGGAGATTTTTAAGAAATTTCAAATGCATTCGTTCAAGTTCCTTAGACTTGGTGAAGCCCCAGATCGGACTTCCATAATTTAATAATGAAGAGATAAAAGTGTCAAAAAGGTGTAATGAGTCTTTGGGCTTTAAATCAAATTTCAAGAGACAAATACAAAGTACGTTCATGGCCTTTAAAGCTTTCCCAATCAGGTATTGTTGATTGGCTGTAAAAGAACCTGTTTGATTAAAAACTACCCCTAAGTAATTGAAATCATTTACAACAGAATGGGGTTTTCCGTTGTAGAACCACATCTCATTATCTTGTAATCTTCCCCTCTTTCTAAAAACAACAATTTGGGTTTTGTCTGTATTAACCAATATCCCCCATGTATAGCAATAACCAATATCCCCCATGTATAGCAATAATCATAAAGCCAGTTTAAAGAATTTTGCAGATCCTCAGGGGATCTACCGAATATGACCATGTCGTCTGCAAACATTAATAATATCAATGTAATATCATCAAGAGTAAGTCTGCTGTCAATTTTATTCTGTAAATAAAGTTCTAAGTCTTCGATGAAGAGTGAGAACAAAATAGTTGACATAGAATCTCCTTGTTTTAAACCCACCATAATGTTGAAATAATCTGTTAATTTTCCTCTGAACTTAACGCAAGCTTTTACAGTTGCATACACTGAACAAATGATCCTGAGCATTTTGCCATTTAAACCCAATTTGAACAGTTTTAACCATAGCGCGTTGCGATAAACAGAGTCAAAAGCCTTCTTAAGGTCTATAAATGCACAATACAGCCTTTCCTTCGAGTTTATTATTTTATCTATGATACATTTTAAGATAAATATGGCGTCAATGGTGGACCTTCCCTTCCTAAAACCAAACTGTGCATCTGTCTGAATCTCATTTGTTTCACACCATTTTGTTAATCGCCAAGTTAAAATATTAGTAAACAGTTTACTCAAACAGCTTATTAGTGTTATACCTCGATAGTTTTCTGCAGAATTAATGTCTCCTTTTTTAAAAACTGGAACAATTACGCCTTTGGACCAGCTCTCAGGGAAGTGTCCTGAATCTAAAATGATGTTAAAAATATCGGCTAAGTGTGAAAATCAAATATCAGCACTAGCTTTAAAATACTGGTTTTGCAGATTGTCGTGAGATGAAGCTTTATTATTGTTTAGAGCTTTTATCCCTATTTCGACTTTATTTACTGAGATATATTGATCCAACTCTGGAAATAAACTATCATTTTCATCAAAATTATGACTTCTATTAAAATTCTCCGCTTCCTCAACAAAAGAAGAGTCAATGTTTGAAAATTAAGGGCTTACTTTTTACCAAACGACAAAATTCAAGAGTTGCCCAAATTGAAAGCATTTGCAGACAACAAAGTCAGTGAAACTCAAACAGCAAAATTTGTTTTCAGAAAGTTACAAAACATTGTGGGAAAGGGAGAAAATGCTTGTTAACAGTATTTTCTCCTTTTCCCAGAATTTGTTTAAAAGTCTTTTTCTTCAGAGTCATTAAACTCCGGATTGTTTTTTTAAAGGATTAAAGTGCAGATCCAAGATCAGACTGCACTTTCTCAATTGTTCACAGCAGCAACTAGACATACATACATATATTGAAGTCAAGTTAACACTGTTTTAACAGTTTAGGTCAAATCACTGTGGTCAGTGCACCTATGCATGTGTTTCCTGTCTTTCTCACACTAGTACTGAGCAGCAACTAGAGTCGTCCATAGTGATCTTACTATTAGTTATAACAGCTGTATCTTTATTAACCTTTCCCCAAACAATCCCAGGTTTCAATGACCCTGGGAAAAAAACCTTTTGAAAACATTGTAGGAAAAAGAGAAAATGTGGTAACCAGCATTTTCTGCTTTTCCCATAATGTTTTCAATCCCATCAGAAACAAATTCCATTACTGTATTTGAGCTACTTTTAAATTGTTGTCTGCAAGTGCTTCCAATTTGGACAAATACAAAATCTTGTCATTTTGTAAAGAGTTAAACCTTTACCAAAGAGGATAGAGTTTTAACAACTCGAGGAAGGGAGGCTTTTCAAAAATGTGGGAAAGAGAAAAAATGTTGGTAACCAGCATTAATTTTTCTCTTTTTCCATCAATGTTTTCTACTCTTTCAATTGCAAAAATCCTCTTTGGAGCCATATTTGATCCCTCCTGCAAATGCTTTCATTATGGACAGGTGTTACCAGTACATTTTGTTGTGGTAATGAGTAAAAGTATTAGAAGGTTTTAAGGGGGTGGGGTTATTCTATTCACACTTGGAAATCTGTCTATTTGTATGTTGTTTGATGGTGTTTTCAACATTATTTCAGTTATATCATGGCAGCCAGTGCACCTATCAGGGGTGTAGCAGCCTGTATGCAAAAACGCAGTTGCATACACTTTGGAAAAAAAAATTTTACAAAATACCTCACCAGGGGCGACCAAATTCCAGACCCTCTCAGCACTTTGCCCCTCTGATAATATGTTTGGTATGACTTTTGTGTATATTTTATTTTGGGCTAGCTATACCCCCGTCTATTCATGCTTTCCCGGAGATTCTTTACCAGTACTTCACACAATACTCTTCCAAAGCCATTGGCTGCTTTCCTACGTAAACATCATCAAAAAACACGCAGCCATGTGAGAAAAGTGAATTAACTTGGTCTTACTACTTTGAATTATGAAAGAATTTAGGAGTAGAGAGAAAATAAGATGATGGGAGGTTAAAATGATTTTCTTACCATTTTAAGTAGCTGACATAGTATTATGGTACTGCATTGTG
Source organism: Tridacna gigas (assembly GCA_945859785.2). NCBI lineage: Eukaryota > Metazoa > Mollusca > Bivalvia > Cardiida > Cardiidae > Tridacna > Tridacna gigas. Next base: position 34,801,077 of record OX244040.2, on the reverse strand, counting down.
TGGTATCATTAGTTAAATTCCAATCCAAAGAATTCTTGGCACTTTTGCTCTGTACCAGCAAAGATTTGATTAATACACTGTTTTGTGATGTTATATGAAGAACTTGAAACAGCTGAACCTCTTTTATGTCAAATTATAAACTTGATCCATTTGCACTTGCTTGTGTTCCCCCAAAATCACATTTGTCAGGGTTGCTCTATAATCTTAATTGCGTTGCAATCTAGATCTATGGCTTACATGTCAAAAAAGAAAACTTGATGTTATGCCTCACGATTAGCATCACTGACCTGCACTTTTCATGCATGATCCCTAAAGCTTGGTCCACATTTCACTTTCGTTTGGTGCCAAATGTGTTTAACTCACAATAACGCCTTTTAACAATCCTGGGAAAGAAGCCTTTTGAAAACAAAGGAGAAAATGCTGGTAACCAGCATTTTCTTCTTTTCCCACAATGTTTTCTACCTTATCAAAGAATAAAAAAAAAACTGCACCATTTGAGCCACATTAAAATTGTCTGCAAATGCTTTCAGTTTGGTTACGTCTATAATTTCGTCATCTGGTAAAGGATTAAAACCATTTTCAAAGGCAAAAAAAATTTAGACTTGCCCAAACTTAAATCATTCGCAGATCACTATTCAAATCTGGCACAATTTATAAGATTTGCCCATGAATGGATAGAAAACATACTGGGAGAAAGAGAAAATGCTGTTGCTGTTTACCAGCATTTTCTCATTTTCTCAGGATGTTTTTCAATTTTTTGTCTTATGGTCCTTTAAATACTGTATTCTTTGGTAAAGATTTAAGCTTTGTGACATATCACTTTTGGTTCAGTGCTTTTACAGCTATAGAAAGATTTTGCATGGTTCTCCTAGTCTTTTACCAGTACTTTGCATAGTATTCTTCTCAAGGCACCGACTTCTTTCCCAAATAACCTGCTTTCAAGCCCAATGGGCTACAGAGTGTGCTACCGAGCTCTGAAGTTTACTGTAAAACACAGGAGTTATATAAAGAACTTTTATGCCTTAAATCTGCTCACCGTAACTGTAATAATTCTGTATCAAGTAAGTAGAAGTTATATCCATCAAAAACAAAGAAATACCCTAACATGTAGCTATTTCAAAAAGTTGCAATTTACCACAAATCATGTCTAACCTTTTACAATCATAATTTTCCATATTCTTCTCCTTCCGTACTTCCTTACAGTAAAGGCAGATACAAAGATTTTAATCAACATTAATTTCCTGTTTTTCAATGTTTTATTTACCCTTCTCTCAAAAACATGTTTTCATCCATGTTTTCCATGGATTTCATGGTAAAATAATATGGAAATCGGCGTAAATCCAATCTTTTTATGTAGAACTTTGTTTTTGTACTTGGGAATCCATGGCATTATCTTCTGCTAGGTGGCATTTTTCAAATACATCTTCGAAGAATATGACATGCGCAGACAACGGAAACCATACTGGCAAAAGGATAAAATGCTGGTTAAGTCTACTAACATTTTCTCATTTCCTGTGTTTAATTTTGTAGGCCGTCTTTCTGTGACATTTTCGCTAATTAATACGATTCATCCTTTTTGTTGTTGAGATTTAAGTTCATTTTCTTTATTCAAAAGAACCAAAATACTAAAAAAAAAAATTAACCAAAATCAGAAAACTGCCGAAATCCACCTAAACGTAGAACATATAACAAATGGGCTTATCTAGTAAATCTTTGATAATAGGTATGTGCAGAATTTTTTTGTAATAAATATGGATTTACGCAATATGAACAATTTATTTTACAATTCATTTTCCATGTCCATGCATTCTTCGGACGTCTTTGTTTATAGTCCCTACAATAAGAGTACTCCCATCAAAGGAGACTTTGACAATTTTCAGAAAACAGTATTGATTCATTTTTTTTTGTGACATCCACAGCGATATTATCTAGTCATAAACTAAAGAATGAATTTGTTTTCGATTGAATTTCAAGGCTATTGTATGAATTCGCCACACACAAAAAAATAAGTAGACCTAATTAAGAATATAACCCTGAATTCATACTTTTAGCGCACATTACACATACGAACCGTTACATTAACTAGTACGAACTGTTTGAAAGATATTTCTCAGAATTAAAGACAAGTTCTTGCTTTTTATTATACTTTTATTTTCAGTTCTGTAAAACATGTGTAACCACTCTTAATAACAAGTTAGCTTCTTTAAAAAAGAAGCCAGGAGAGGTCATCAATGTTTTCAAATAGCTTATTGCTTTTAATTTCAATATATTTTGGTACATGTAAACAAATAAGTAAGGCTTTACATGATTGCCGCTGTGTAAAAAGGAGAAACCTCTTATGCATTACATGACAGACATGTGACCTTCTTCCTACGTTTTCAAGTCAGATGATCTTTTCCCGCGGTGTTCTCATTTTTTAATGAAATTCTTTTTTTTTGTGTGTTGCTTTATTTGTTTAATGAAAAATTACAACTACTGGAAAGGTCATTTGCAATCAAATCAATATAACAAATCCTTTAGAAAAACAAAAGATGTCTTTTTCCTATTTCAGTTTTTTTATTTCGGTTTATTTATGAAACCATGACGAAACAGACTGTGTATCAGAACAATTTCGCAGAAAAGCATGGAGTTAGGCAGCAATTTCTGAGGCAGTCTGCCTTTTGAAAAACTCACCACTGTTGGAGAGGTCTGATGACCTCTCCAATTATTATGTGTAACAAGTTTCAGTGCAGTACTTGTCAGGTCGTGGTTAACTCTACCAAACGACAAAATTTTGGACTGGATCAAACTGAAAGCATTTGCAGACGACAAATTTAATGTTGCTGAAATAATGATTTCTCTTTTTGGTTGGGTAGAAAACATTGTGGGAAAAGGAGAAAATGCTGGTTACCAGCATTTTCTCCTTTTCCCACAATGTTTTCAAAAGGCTTCTTTCTCAGGGTCGTTAAAAGTCGGAATTGTGTGGTAAAGTGTTAAATAATATGAATATAGGCAAATCCAACAGGAAAGCTGCATTCGAAGGTTTTGCTCCCTTGATTTTGAAGGAAGTAAACTACTGCTTGCAAATTAAAACGGTATAAGAATCCATGAATTACTTCTTAACAGATTATCTGCAAACTATGGAAACTTTGGCCTCTTTGGCATCATTAGCCTGATTAGTTAATTTAAAAAATTAAATATTTTGCTGTATTGACGACCACAAATTTGCTGCATTCCATAACAGTGTACTGTATTGTTATTGCGTAGCAGCCATCTCACTGTTACTACAAGCAAGCCACAATAGTTAAGTGCACGATATTCATGAGCGGTGCTCCGAGAAAAAGGGCGTTTAACGTATCTCCGTGTTGCACTGTAATAACCAAGTCATCACACACTTAAAAATATGGATCCATAAAATCCGTTTTGTCTAACATCCGACTGAGTCATTAGGTATACTGGCCCTTTGACATGCGGAATGATGACCAACTAGCACAAAGTTCCGATCGCGGTCAACCTGTGCCGAATGCACATGTATTACACCCCTTTTTCGCAGATTCGCAGAGCGTGGCTCAATTTATGAAACGAACCAGTAAAATAAGGCGAAGACACATGACTGGGACACTTGGGGTCACCTACTACCTGCAGACAGTCTGAGGCATCCGTCATTACAATAAGGTCTGTTACACCCTCAGTTGATATACCTACTTCGTACACAAGCACCTCAAAGCCTATCTTATTTGCATTCATTATGCTAGCCTTGACACACGTTCGCTCTTTGAAGAAGTCTCTCTTAACCCTTATCCTGCTGAATAAGTGAAATGAAATATTCACACCGATAGTAAGAACCCGAATAATACTGTTTCAAACTTATTTTTAGGAAAAAAAATCTCCTTACCGCACAGTATAGACCAATATCATACTGCACGTTCTGTGCAGTCTGATCTTGATCTACATTGTCTGCAAAAGGTTTACCAGCCTAAGGGTTAAACCATTTACATGTACCAATCGATCCACAGTGCTTTTACGACCGTGGTGAGGAAAGCTTTTGAAAAAAATTGGGTAACATGCTTTAAATCTTTAGACATTGTCGAAAACTTGGTACGGGGGATAAACTCAATCGTATTTTCTTGAAATGGTGCACAAAGAGATACAAAAAGCTTGGAATCCCGGTTTTCCGATACCGCGGTGCCAGGTAGAAAGAGGCAGTCATGAAGCACTAATCGATAATGTGTAGAGATTCAATCTTGCCAATATTCAGCGTGCGTGTAGAACCAGCCAATTATAGTCTAACAGTCGCGTTGTATTGAGTAACAGAAACCAACACGCCCAGCCAAGTTCCGAGTAGATCTAAAAAACGGTAGATGGTACAATTCGCTTACAAGTGTTTAATGATTACATGTATATGGAAATAGTTTCGCGAAATTTACCAGCATCTTTACATCGAGTGGTTGTGATTTGAGGACATACACATACAACTGTATTTATCGATTCTGTAACGGAAGGGGAACGTGCAGACATGCAAAAAAAATTCTGAGATATCTCGTTTACTGATGTAAGTCTACTTCAGCAAAGACCAGCAAACGGTGCCAGACTGAAAGGTAAGTCTTGCATAAAAGCATCCTGTGTGCAGTAACGTAGACTACGTCAAATGATTTCTCAATGTACCTATAAAAGTGACGTTAAGCCTAACAGCGCCCTTTCACGGATACAGAGAGCTCAGTGTACATGGAGCAAGATCAGACTGCACAGTTCGTACATTTAGATAATGATTTACATTGAATGATTTGCTGAAACACTTTATAAAGACACGCAACCTTGAAATTTCAATTAGAATCTATTTGATACAGATCCTCTTTCTAGACTCGTAGATTGAAGGTTATACCTATAAAACAAGCTTTTGAAAAAAAGGAATAGAAATCAAGATCTGTCCTTAATTCATAAAGTTTTACATACAGAACTATATCTATTGCTTTCCTTCGCAACACCGATTGCGACGAATTGTCTGTTTTTTCGACAATTGGTGTATAAATTGATAGGTTTACATTTTTTTCCCCATATTTTTTCACACATATTGTGTTAATGTTGTAACCACATGATATTGTATTCACAATGTACTTGCATATATGTAGGCCTACAAGTGGAAAATAAAGCTAGATCTATATTAGATCTACTACATCATGAACGCGCTGGCCAGAGATCACGTTTAACCGCCTAATCAAATTTAGTCCCGCACCAGTGCATGAATTTTTTTTATGAAGTTTCAATCTTAATATTCTGATGATATGAGGCGTCACTGAAAGAAACGTTGAACATAAATACGTTGAACACGTTCAACGGAAAATACACTTCCAGGGCAAATGGAAAGACTAAACCTATTTGGGTCATCGATTAGATTTAGTGTAGAATTATAACTCTTCACAGCACTATCCCGACCCTGAGAAAATATCCTTTGAAAACGTTGTGGGAAAAGGAGAAAAACCTGGTAACCAGCATTTTCACCTTTTTTCCGCATGGTTTTCTACACTTTTGCAGACATATTTCGTCATTTCAGCCACATTTGATCTGTCGTCTGCAGATGCTTTCAATTTTGACCAATCTAAAATTTTGTCGTTCGAAATGCGGGCAGGTAGGGAGGGGATGGCATGTGTGTGACTAGGTGGTATGTGGGGATGTTTCTGTTTTGCGGCAGCTGGAGTGCTTTAACGAACAGTTGGTAGGCACATTCTCTGATATAGGCACATTCTCTGATATAACCATACCCAAAGCACCGAAAGTAGGTTCTACGTATGGATACGCGACCAGGAATCAGTTTGCGAAGCCAGTTTGGGAAGCCTTACAGCTTAGGCTATACACCAAGATCTTGTTCCACAGCCTTGACCTATCTATTACATGTAATGATTGAAGTCATAGATCTAAATCCTTATTAAATGCAGATAATCATAAATCAAACAATTTTGTCAAAATCTAGAAATGTTACAGTTTATCAAACAAATTTTCAATATAAATTTTACGGGGCAGGATTTAACGCCTCACTAAGCGACAAAATTTTAGACTGGTTCACAATTAAATCATTTGTACACTACAAACGAGATCTTGCTTAAAAGATTAGATTTGGCTCTAGCAGGATAGAAAGCATTGTCGGAATGTGAGAAAATGCTGGTTATCAGCATTTTTGCACTAACCAACAATGCTTTCAAAGCACTTTTGCCAGGGTTGTAAAATAAGGAATTGTATGGTAAAGAGTTAATAGCATAACGGTGTTCGCCAAGAGGGGTTCGAGATATTTCGCCAGGGAGACGTAGATCTTTGGTCGCTATGGGCTATCTAAAACATAATGAAGAAGCATTCGGCATACCTCGGGTGATCCGGTGATCAAATCCCTCGGCTGTATCACGTAGCTGGATATGCACCTACACGGTACATTTCGCACGTCTCCGGAAGCACACCGTTTTACCGTTATTGAAACTGTAAGGCTCCTCTTAAAAAGAAAACATGAGTAAATTTTCTATTGTTATCTTTATAAAAATACTTCAGTCGGCAAACATTTTGAACATTCAATTTTTTAGCGTGGATTATCAATTCCGTTGGGAGTTTTCATCGACAGATCGATAGAAGTGAATAACTTCACCGTGGTTGTTCATGTCGTTGCGAAGCGATTTACAGGGGCGCCGCCATGTTTAAGATCATGTGATTGGTAGTTCAAAATGGAAGCCTCCTATACGGACGAGGTTAGACGTAGGTACGGAATCGACCGAGTTGTGACGAGTGTCTAATAGCCCACACATAACTCATTCGCAATACCTCGGGTGATCCGGTGATCAGATCCCTCGGCTGTATCACGTAGCTGGATATGCACCTACACGGTACATTTCGCACGTCTCCGGAAGCACACCGTTTTACCGTTATTGAAGTTGTAAGGCTCCTCTTAAAAAAGAAAAAAATGAGTCAATTTTCTATCGGTATCTTTCTAAGAATATTTCTGTCGGCATACAGTTTGTACATTCAAGTTTTAGTGTGGTTTATCAATTCCGTTGGGAGTTTTCATCGACAGATCGATAGATGTGAATAACTCCATCGTTGTTGTTCATGTCGTTGCTAAGCGATTTACAGGGGCGCCGCCATATTTAAGATCATGTGATTGGTAATTCAAAATGGAAGCCGCCTTTATACAGACGAGGTTAGATGTAGGTACGGAATCGGCCGAGTTGTGACGAGTGAATGAAGAAGGAGATCCCAGTCTATCTTTGACACAGTCTTGAAAGCGTTCATCGGATGAATCAAATATTAGTGCGAAAGTTCACTTAACCGTCCTTTACCAGACGACAAAATTTTAGCCTATTTTAGCATTTGCAGACAACAATTTCAATGTGACTCAAATGGTGCAATTTTCTATTGATAGGGTAGAAAACAATGTGGGAAAAGGAGAAAATGCTGGTAACCATTTTGTTTTCAAAAGGGTTCTTTCCTAGGGTCGATAAAAGATGGCATTGTGCGGTAAAGGGTTAAATTAATTTTAGCAGTATGAAGCCTTTTAACAAGCATGACATTTATGAAAAGGCAGGTTGTGGCCTTTAACTGCAAACCGTGGACATGCTTTATATTGGAAACACTGCACAAAGAAACACAGGTTCAAGTCTGTTTTTTCTCGGGCAGTCTATGTATTGAGAAAATTCAAAGAATTGTGAAACGTTTGATCCAGACTCTCTCTCTCTCTGTAAATTCACAAAATGCAAAAAGGTTCAACCTAAGTCAGCCTGCGCGGACTGTGCAGATTGACATGGATCGATACTTTCTACAGGTGCATTGAACCCCCTTTTCACAGAGCATGATTAATTTGATTTGTTGTCTGCGAATGCTTTTGAGATACACGTACATTGTTTTTTACATTCTCAATGAAAAGCAATGGCTTCGCCTTAAAGTACCTGCTCTTTGCGTCTCTTGTTCCCGTTTATTGTGTGCCTTAAATTTATGTACATGTACATAGTAATTGGTCAAGTCAAATTGACTACCTTACAATCAGTCAGATTGTAAAGTTTTATCACTTAAAATGTTCAAGTTTATTACACTTTATAGAAAACAGTCTTGATTTTAAATGGCCTCAGCTTCGTAGTCTCTTGTCGTTCAGGCAACGCAGACAGTACAGTAGTATTCAGTAAATTACATAAGTACAAAATACGTAAACAAAAAACGTTTTGTTAACTGATGAGCTAAGGGTTACAGCTACTTGGTTACAAGCACTATGTGTGTTGCAGTATGTAACAATCGCTATGTCGCTATATTTGTCTTCATCCCGGCCGTCACCGGCATAAATAGTTTCGTCAAATATCATTTAAATCTCTTTAAAGCAATTTCAGTGAGTTCTTTTTTGGATATCTTGCCAGTGTAGGTTTGTGGAAATTTATCCATGATCAAAAAATATTTCGGGAGAACATTAAACAGTTCTGTTTTATTGTTGTACAACCCCTCACAGTAATCTTTCAAATCCGCTTCATTCAAACCGGAACCGGATTTCAAAATCACGCAAGCACAGATCACCTGATACATTTCCAGATCCGGCATTCCAACAATGGCCACACTCTCTACATCAGGACAAGTTTTGATCGCCGCTTCGAGAATCGCAGGCGCTACTGTCATCCCTCCTGTTAAAATCATGTCCGATCTTCTACCCTCTACCGTCAACTTTCCACACTCGTCCATTCGTCCCAAATCATCTGATTTGAACCACCCATCATCGAAAGCTTGCGTCGTCTTTTCCTCATCATTAAGATATTCTTTGAAAAGGGTCTCCGTTTTGACATAAATTTCACCTCGCTGGTTGAGTGGAGCTATTTGACCTTGCTCATCAACAATCTTAATACTTCCTAACGGCAACTGTGATCCGCAAGAAAAGTCGACAAAATCGCTTGGGTTCTCCACCCCGTTGGTCGTCAATAAAATTGCCTCGGTGCTCGCATAGGCCACTAATAGGTACTTGCACAAGGAGCCAACACACTGTACAAACATCGAAGTAATAGGCATACCCGCAGTCAAAACAGTTTTTAGGGGCCAGTCGGATTCAAACTGGTCCTGAAATTGTAAAAAGAATATGTCGATTTTAAAACATGCGTGTTTTCACTCCTTTGTTCGTTGCCTTTTTGTACATTGTACATCAATAAAATTATCACGCTGTGCAGCAACGGACCCAGATTTAACTCTTTATGCGGACAGTGAAGATCAAGATTAGACTTCAGAGAAGGCAAAGTCTGATCTTGGAACTCCACCGTCCGCTTCTTGGCAAATATTCTGACAAGAACAGCACTTAAATTGCAATATCTGCATCTAAGTTCTGACTGAGAATGTCCAATTTGTTCTTCTTGTAATACAAGGGTCAGTTGTTGTTGTTGTATGAATTACCCTTGAATTAATGAATAAATGAAATAGACGGAATAAGACCAAATTGTTGCAATGTTGAACAGAACCTGACTTTGCCTAAATTCCGTATGATCGTGCACGGAATATTGCGAGAGAAATAGGTCATGACAATCGAGATTATGAGACGACCCGATTAATTCACATCGGCATTTTTATAACCCTTTGTCTTACGTCGACAGATAAATTACGTGATGGATAAATTTCCAATTATGAAACCCGGTTTAGACAAAAATTGACGAAGTGAAAGCATGCCGTTTTCTACAGCGTTGTTTTATTCATCAGTGTAGGCCTATGTGTAATAAAAGTAATTTAATTTTGTACGTAACACCTATATCTTTAGATCTCATTTGCTTACCTCTTCTGATAACAGCGCAAATTATGCTTGAAAGGTCATGATTTTCTGAGTTTTGGCCTTATGTCTATCGCCGTTTCAACGATGCCTTACTGCAGCAATAGATAGTGACTTTCGCCTATTCGACGCCTATACATTAACCCTTAGGCTTCTAAGCGAGACTCACGGACCTTTTGCGGACAGTGGAGATCAAGATTAGACTGCACAGAACGTGCAGTCTGATCTTGGATCTACACTGTCCGATAAGGAGATATCTGTCCCCCTAAAAGTTTCTTTGAAATAGCTAAATTTGAGTTTTTACTATCAGCGTGAAAGGTTTATTTCATTTATTTAGCAGGATAATTGTTAATTAGTGAAGACGCCTGTCTTTCTATCAAACTATGTAAAGGTCACCTTCACCATGATCATCATGGTTTATCTTGACGGCTGTACAGCATATCACGATACTGTTTTCAGTTATGTTTTCCAGTAACTCTTTCCTAGACTACATTTTTTTTTTACACTTTTATATTATACAAACAAGAAACTGGTGGACAAATGACGAAACCTTTCTTTGGAAAGGTAGAACATGTCGGGCAAGGAGAAAATGATGGTTACAACAATGATTTTGTATTGGGGGAAAAAACGTGTTTCCCAGGGTCGTAGAAAACAAGAAATTGTTTAGTAAAGGGTTAATTGTTTGAAGCTGAATTTGAGAAAGCTATTCAGAAATCATCAAAACAGGAAAGTCAGGGACGGGAACAGAGACAATGGCCTAAAAACGGACTGACAATGCAGAGAACAGAGGGATCAAGAGAGAGATAGTGGATAGAAAAAGACGGACACACAAAATACGTCACAAACGAAACGACGAACTGACCTTCATTTTCATCAAAGGCAGAATCAAAGGTGGTAAGATAATCGCACTTGTGCATCCTTCCTTCTTCACGACGTCAATCAAGAACGAAATACGTTGCATCGGCGAGGTGTATACGCTTGTCGTGGTTACGCGTTTCTGTCCTGTTACGACGCTAAATGGGAACCCACCAACCCACATAAAGGGCCGATCATTAAACATAATGTCATCTTGAGGATAGATAGTTTCGTGGACGTATCGTATGTAACCCAAGACTGATTTGTGCGTATGAACCACCAGTTTTGGTACACCAGTGCTGCCGGAGCTCTGAAATAGGTACGTCGTGTCAGATTCATGTACTTCCGGTAAGGTTTGACGTTTTATATCCGACGTAAGGATTTGCTCAATTGTTTTCACGTTGGGAAGGTCTGTGGGCGGATGTTTAAAAATCACCCTTTTCAACCCCATTAATTTTGTGTTAGTAATCGTTCCGTCACTTTCTATCGTTTCGATAAGGCCCCTCATTATTTTCCAATGACTGACATCGGCCTCCGGGTCTAAAAATAGAACTGAGCACGTTCTGATTCGCTCCAATAGTGCTATGACGTCACTCCCGTCTTTGTATGTAAATACCAATGAAACAGATGGCATCCCTGCCAACATTGAACCAAACAGAACATACAACCATTCTGGGCACGTCGGCATGCTCATCCCAACTACCTCATGTCTTCCAACTCCGCTTTCTACCAAAAAATCCGCCATTTTGCGGGAATTTTCCAACAACGCTTTCCACGTAATGTTTTGACGATATCCGTCGGTCGAAACAAACACGAAGGCATCTTCTCCTGGTTTGTTGTTGGCATAGTAACGGAGGCATTCATTAACCGTTCGACCAGGAGGCTTCAAATTTGTTAACGATTCTTTCAAGTCCGTACAACTGTTCGGAAGGTTAGAAAATTTTGCGCCCATTGTCCCAGCGATTAACGAGTTGTTGTGTAGGCCTTCTGGAAAAAAGAGTGTGTTATTCCTTTGAATGCTACGACACTTTTAGCAAAATCCTGTCTGTGTCTAAAATTATAACAAACTTGTCAAAATTAGCAACAGTTGCTTTTATTCTCTGCCTTTAGAGAAAATATTTACTCATTTATGTAGCGGTCTAACGCAAGTAGATTTCGCTATGAATCCGCCTGAAGTTTTTATTCAGGTATGAAAGCTTTGGTTTATCAGTAGCTTCATAGAAGTTCACGCACTCTGTGGAGGATTATAACATGGCATATTTTGATGCAAATCAAGCTGTGTAACTACGTGAACGTTATTTTACTTCAGCTTATCACGAAATGCTTAACCCTACAACACACAATGCCATCTTTTAACGACCGTGATGAAGAAGGCTTTCGAAAACACTGTGGAAAAAGGAGCAAATGCTGGTAACCAGCATTTTCTCCTTGTCCCTCAATGTTTTCCACCCTTTCCAAGACAAACCCTATTATGTGAACCACATGTAAATTGTGGCCTGCAAATGCTTTTAATTAGGACATGTCTGAAATATTGCCGTGTAGTAAAGAGTTAATCCTTCACCTAACAATTCGGTGTATTAGCAACTCAGAGGTATAGAAGGCTTTTGAAAACATTGTGGAAAAAGATATTGAGAACTTACTACAATCAAGTAGCTCAGCTGAGACTTTCCTCAGCTACTTGACAAAATTGTTAAGATGTGATGATGTGTCTGCTTGGTATTAGATTCGTAATAAAGATACAGACTACAGATTTAATAGTTTCTTGCTTACTTTTCGAAACTTCAGCCCTTAGCTCATCTTCAGTCTTATGTCCAGTATCTATAGAAATTGTGTTCACGAGTGAAGAACTTCTTGTGAAAATAACCCTAACCAGCTTTCAATATGTTCCACATATTTCGGTTAACTTACTCCTGCGCTGCCAACGAAACATACATATGAGCCATACTCTGTGAAAAGGGGGCTTAATGCTTCTGCGAGAAGTATCGACTCGGGTCAGCCTGCGCAGTCCGCGCAGGCTGACCTGAGCCGAAGCTTTTCGCTATTGGTCAATTTTCTGGTTGTCAAAGGACCAGTCTACCTTATGAAACAGTCGGTTGTTAGACATAATGGACTTTATGGGTCCCAAATTATGTAATGACTCGCTTGGTGTCTTGCATCATGGAGATGCATTAAGCCCCCTTTTGCCAGAGCATGGCTCACACACACACACACACACACACACACACACACGCGACGTTTTTCTAGGTCTGAAAGCAGATTTCTAAAGCAATCGAAGATGATTTTGGTTATAACGTAATATCTTTTAGCGGACGGCGTGGATCCAAGATCAGACAGCACGTTCTGTGCAGTCTGATCTTGATCTAGACAGTCCCCCAAAGCTGTTTATAAACGTCGCAATTTGCAGTGAAAGAATTAAGCGGATTTGTGAAGATGCGACACTCTGCTAAAAGAAATTGTATATGGCTATTCATCTGTCGGGTGCATTATAACGATGTAATTAACTCTACCCAAAACGACAAACTTTCAGACTGGTCCAAATTGACAGCTTTTCAGACGAGTAAATAATTGCGGTTCAGCTGATGAAATTTGCCTCTTAACCCTTTCCCAAACGACAAATTTTGGACTGGTCCAAATTGAAAGAGTTTGCAGACGACAACTTTAAATTTGATGAAAATGGCAGAAAGGTCTCAAAAAGGGTAGAAAACACTGTGGGAAAAGGAGAAATTGCTCGTTCCGAGCAATTTCTCCTTTTCCCACAGTGTTTTCAAAAGACTTGTACTGTAGACACGTGAAAACCAGGGCTTGTTTGGGAAAGGGTTAAAGGAAAGAAAACACTATGGGAAATAGAGAAAATGCTGGTTACCACAGTTTCCCACAATTGTTTTAGAAGCCTTCATCCTAAGGGTCGTTAAGACATGATTGTTTGGTAGGTTCAGGTGTCAGAGGTATTAATTCTTTACCAGACGACAAAATCTTAGACTTGTCCAAACTGAAAGCATTTGCAGACGACAAAATGAATGTGACTCAAAAAATTAAAGTTGTTTTCGGAAGGGTAGAAAACATTTTTGGAAAAGGAGAAAATGCTGGTCACAAGCATTTTCTCCTTTTCTCACAATGTTTTCAAAAGCTTTTTTTCTTGGGACCGTTAATAGTCGGCATAGTGTGGTAAAGGGTTAATTAAAGATTTACTCTGGAGCCACGTCATGATCTATGTTCGTACAGTCCAACCTGTACCAAGCAAGCACCCACGGGACACTCAGAGCGTGCTTGCTAAGACAGTTGCTTGGTAAATACAGGTACATTTTAACATTTTTTGTATTCTTTGGAAATGCAATAGATGCTTGCTTAATGGAGGTTGCTTGCTTAATAGAGATGGCCAAGAGGACAGGTTTTAGCTCCACTGGTCGAAGGCCAGCGACCTTTTGTCGTGGCCCATATAAGGCTATGTGCCATACTTGGTCTAGGAATCATGATGGCTCATGCCTGTATAACACATAAATGATATTTGGGTTTTTTTTTTTTCGGCGAAGGTCGAAATTTATTTCATCAAGTGAATCTCATTTATAATATTTTCACGAATAGCCCAGCCACTCGTGAAAATATTTACCGTATGATGTACACGAGATGAAGTAAATTTTGATCTTTCGCAAAAAAAAATATTTTATTGATTCCATGCTATACGCTTTTTTATTGGGACTTGCGAAGAAAAGGGGAGCTCTCGGTATTTCCTTACAGTTGAGTTTATCAGTCGGTAAATTCACTAGTTTTTGGCAGCGGGTGAAACCCGCTGTCATAGTCCCCAGGTATGAGTTACTGATTTTCAACGCTTACGATATTTATCTAGGTCGAGAATTCTTGCATCCGACAGCTTTTTCCTGGATACGCGAGGTAAACAAAACTTGATTCCTACACTTGACTAAATAGTTCCTCCATGAATACACAAACGATCATGTATAAATACGCGCTACTCGCGCAGACGACACCCTTTCAAAACTGCCTTACACCTTACGAGTTCATCCGTAATGTTACTGTAGAATAGAAACGGAAAGAGGGCGTCGGTATCTACATAGACCGAAAAAGTGCAAAAGAAAATATTTTCAGAGCAAAAGTTTTTATTAGTCGCTGCGCAGAAGCGCGCGACTATATTTTTAATAGTTTTTCGAGTTAGGAAATGGACAATGGGAATTTCTTTTTTATAGGGGTGTTAAGGTTAACAAGGAATCTTTCTACTTCGCCTTAAACTGGCTTTTTAATTCATTCTTAAACTACGAAGTATATACAATACGATACTATTTTTGCTCTGTTAATACTTACAACATCAAAAAATCCGCCCAAGTATTACTTTTATTTTCGCTATTCGCGAGAAATGGACTCATCCAAATAAATGCCTTGTTTCCATTGGTCAAGGCTGTACAGGTTTCCAGTCATTTCGTACCTAGTTAATTTCGTACCTAGGTCATTTCGTAGATACGATTTTGGTCATTTCGTACCTACCTATACTTTCTATTTTGGTCATTTCGTATCCAGTTGGTCATTTCGTATCCACTTTCGTCATTTCGTACACAGGTTTAATTATCATTTTGATTATTTAGTACCTAGTTTTTCCTACTATTTGTGTTTTTTGTTGAATGACCACCGCTAAAATTGTACATGGCTGAAATTGTGTTAAATTCCGCCGAAGAACGAGTATGATGGTTATGATTGTATCTAACCATTATTGGTTACTTCTTTCTAAGTTTAATTTTTAAAACAAAGATTGTTTAGAACCCTTTTGTTTATTTCTCACCAAGTTCTAGATATATTTACAATGTACTTTGTTGGAAAAAATCTGGAGAGAGACCAGTTTTTCGCTGTGTTGTTCATAAATCGCAATGCAAAACCAATATTCTTTATTAACAGCGTTCACCAAACAGTATAGTTTTAGACTTGTTTAAATTGAAAGCATGCCTTGCAAACTTACGTTCTCTTGAATCATACTATCCTAGGACAGCAACATTTTAGTAACTTGGCCCTGTTTTCAACACTTTCCCAAACAAACGCGGGTTATCACGTGCGCTGTCAAATTCTTTTGGAAAAACATGTTGGATAAGGAGAAATTACTCGTTATAAGCAATTTCTCCTTTAACAAATACTTTTCCCCCCACTACTAGCGAATTTTCTACCATTTTTGCAGCTTTTTAAATTGTCGTCTGTCAACTCTTTGAATTTGGAAGAGTCTGATATTTTTCGTTTGGAAAAGAGTTCAGAGAGCGCTATGCGAGGGTATTAGATACTGTAACAGAAGACAACTTTTGATATAGATTCACAGTCACATCAATTTCATAATGTGTTAAAAAATCTGCTGATGAAAACTGACATTTACTTATTTGCCCTGGCTTTCTTGAAGCATTAAATAAAAAAATTTGCGGCGACTTTGATTCTTTGCATCGACTTTTTCTTGTCGGTGTTTGTTTGCATGATGAATTTTGAGCATAGGGCATCGTAATGGGATTCGTGTAACATCGCCTTTTATCGCCAAAGTCGTACGGATTCGGCTATGACAGGCGATGTTACACGAAAAGTCACCCATTAAGCCTTTGGCAGACGGCAAAATTTCAGCTGTGTTCAAACTGAAAGCATTTGCAGACGACAATTTCATTGTGGCTCAAATGGTACAAGTTTTATTTTATAGGATAGAAAACATTGTGGATAATAGAGAAAATGCTGGTTCCCAGCATTTTCTCCTTTCCCAGACTGTTTTCACAAGGCTTTTTTCTCAAGGTTGTTAGAAGTCGGCATTGAGTGGTAAAGAGTTAAAAGTAGTTATAACTGCAAATTATATTATGCATTTACTTGTACAACACAATCTCAAGTTTTAATGACCCTTAGAACATAACTTTTTACAAACATTGTAGGAATGGGAGAAAATGCTGGTAAGCAGCATTTTCTCCTTTTCCAACAATGTTTTCTATCCTATCAAAGATGTACACTGTTTTTGAGCCATGTTTCAATTTTTGTCTGCAAATGGCTTCTTTCAGTATAATTTATTAGCAGTTAATGAAATTTAAACAGCTTGGGTCATAACAGCTGCCAGTGTACCTATGCATGCGTTTCTTGGCTATTTCCTTAAGGTCATGCACTGAATAACAACATGGCATAAATGATAAGTGGATCAGAAAGAAGACCATGCTGGAAATTTAAACCAGCGGTACCAACTTCAAGTCTTTGAGCTACAAACTCCTTAAAAGGGATCGGCAAAACTTTTATAAAGCACATTATTTGGCCTACAAGGATTTTGAGGTGTAAAACCTCAAAATTATACTAAGACTGGTTTTCACTACTTTAATATACCTTTCAAGAATTTCATAAATGTTACGGATTGATATAATAGAAAACATTGGTTAAAAGCACTTTCTCCATTTCCACAAATATCTTTAAAGGCCTCTTCCACAGGGTCATAAAAACTTGGGATTGTTTTGGAAAGGATTAATATCATTTATTCAAGTCTTGTTTTCTGCCTGTGCTCATGTACTAGATTTTATCTTTATTTTAGCTACAAACAAATGAGCTGTCCTTTGGCAAAAGGGGGCTTCTTGCATCCTCGTGATGGATTATACCAAGCAAGACATAAATAATTATTGATCCATAGACCGACCCTTCGATGTACAGAAAATGGACCAATGGCGAAAAGTTTCAGCCCAGGTCAGCCTGTGAAGACTGCACAGACTGACTGCCTGCACAGGCTGACCTAAGTCTATACTGTTTGCAGATCGATTAAGGCACCTTTTTACTTCAAGTCAAGTATAAAGGAAACCTGTGCAAAGAAAGTAATAAGATCTGTAGCTGGCACAAACCCGCTGCCTTCAGTGCGTCAGCGCTTTGATTATCCATGATTCCCTTGGCGATTGTGCGATAATTATTTTTGATAATTTGTAAGAAACCCATGTGTATTTCAAGGAAATTTAATTCTAAATCATGAGAGAAAAGCTTATATACCGATTTGTAGAACAATCTGACTAGATATACTTGAGATATTATGTATACCACAAACATATCTATGTAGTGCAAGAAAATCAAGGATATAACCAAGGTTGCCTTATTAGGACTAAAGTAGTACTGGAGAGAAATCAAGGAAAATAACTGAAGAATGCCCCCCCCCCTCCTCTCCCTACTATCAAACAATAATCCACCATTATTTTCCAATAAACTACCGAAAAGGACGAAATAATATACAGTTACATTTTTACATTTTCCTCGCTATCTTTACAGATTACATTTTTTTTAATCACGTCATTTTATGATGTTAACGCCCTTCACCCTCTTACTGTATATCATGATGCATTTCTCTCACTATCAGTGTGACCTGCTGGATTACGAAATATCTGACAAGGCACCACACGGTGAATGGTGAAGGCGCCTAACCATTTACATCTGTATTAGCGTTTTATGCCCTTGTGCGGTGTGGAAGTCTAGAAATCATTGTGGGGAAAAGAACAGTGATTTATCGAGCATTTGCTCTTTTTCCATCATCGCTTTTTGATACACCTTTCTATACCCGATTATTTCTCTTCGTTGTAGTTTTTTTCACCTCTACTGGCCAAAGGCTAGAGAGTTTACACCATGAACATCGAAACCTAACATTTTTCTCCGAAATGGCAGGTTGGAATTGTCTACTTACTGGCTTGATAAACCTTTGGTGACCTGTTTCATGTTTCTTGATTTAGTTTTGATCTGGCAAAGAACACGGCTGCCTTGGGTTTTACTTAATCATGGTGCATAACAAACTAAATTAAAGCGCATACATGTGTACTCGTAATGATGGAGGAATCACTACCGTTTTATGCATTACAGGGGATTTTTAGTTTGTCACTATTTATCTCCCTTGATTATCAAAAATGCACTCTAAAATGATCTAGACCTGTATGTGTATTGAAGGGTTTTTTTTTTTTTATTTGGATAGAAAATGTTTAGTTTTCACTGATAACGATTTAGTCTGATGTTTATAACTAATCAGTTTTCACTGATAACGATTTAGTCTGATGTTTATAACTATGCTCAGTTGAGTTGAATATTCAGTATGAAGTAGGGTTTGCATCGTTCTGTTTTTCGAAAAAAGTTTACAATCCTTGCCATAGAAAAAATGATTTTCTGCTAGGCTTTGGAAATCTGCCTGTCAACTTGCTCTGTCAGAATTCGTTGATAATTGTAATGAATTATGTTTGATTAGACCTGCTTGTATTCAGTGACATCATCTTGATATGTCTATAAGATGTGACATGTATACAGCTCGGCCGAAAAAAAAAATCCAAAATTTTTCCATGGCAGCACAGAAAAAAAAAACACGTTTTTGGTACATCAAAAAGTACGACTGGACGTAAACTTGATGCAGGTGTTACGGGTTTTAGCCTACACCACAACTTCTACAAATAAGTTTATCTTCTGCGTAACTCTTTACCACACAATCCCGACTTTTAACGACCCCAAGAAAGAAGCCTTTTGAAAACATTTTAGGAAAAGAAGAAAATGCTGGTAACCAGCATTTTCTTCTTTTCCCACAATGTTTTCTACCCTTTAAGAGACAAATTTTATGTTTTGAGCTACATTTAAATGTCGTCTGCAAATGCTTTCAATTTGGACTTGTATACATTTTTGTCGTTTGGCAAAGTGTTAAGCCTGCTATGTCTCCAGCTCCGAGTCCATTATTTATCATCTGCAACACAACTGCCGGAAGTTCTGACCAACATAATTATATGAGCCAAGCTGTGTGAAAAGGGGGCTTAGTGCATCTGCAAAAAATGTCGATCCATGTCAGCGCAGTCCGTACAGGCTGACCTGGGCCAAAACTTCTTGCTTTTGGTTAATTTTCTGCATGACAAAGGACCATTCTACCTCAAGATTAAGTCGGTTGGTAGAGAAAATGGATTTTATAGAGCCAAGATTATGTGAAGAAACATGATTTAATATTAAATTTGGTTTGTTCGAACGAGATAACTGAAAGAGCAGCAGAGAGTATAGAGCAAGATCAGACTTCACGTACGAGCAGGCTTATCTTGCTCTACACTCTCCACAAATACAGAACAGAACAGAATAGAGCTTTATTTCCAAATGACTTGAATACATGTGTGGTCGCACACGGCAGGATAAGTGTTGAACTTCGGTCATGTAAGCCGAAGGTTGTTTGACAATGAGCAAAAAGGTTTTTAAAACATTCTGAGCAAAGGAAAACATATTGGTTACCAAGGTCCGTATTCACCAACCATTCTTAAGAAGGTTGCTAGTCTTATTCTCCAGGATTTTCTGAATTTGAACGTAGCATTACTTGTGATTAGCTAAACCATCTGGTTTGGAAAAGTCTTAGGAAATGTTGGTTGGGCAACATTTAATTTGTCATCTGCAAATTAATATGTTTCGTCCGGCAAAGGGTTAAGCGACATTATCTTTGTTGAAGTAGAGACGCTGAGAGAACGTTACACGTGCTGTGGATTTACAAGATGATAAGAGGCACACCTGGAGAAGGTCGATAGTTCGAGGACTGTCTGGGTCAGGCCAAAGTCAAAATAGTTGTAAATGCTGTCAATGAGTTTGTACTCTGACTATACACCCTTTCCTTCGGAATCGTTGTGACAGAGCGAACGCTAATTCTGGCTTATTCGTGTTTTACATGATGGAAGTCCCAGATAAAGGAGTGAAGGTATTCTAAATCCATTATTTCTCTTTCAAACCCTATGTGGTGAGTACTCATTAGAATCGTCTCGATGAGACGATTCTAATGAGTACCCATAACATAGGGTTTTAGTGGAGAATAATTAATATTTTCAATTTTGAAATCAAAACCACTCCCTCTGTCTGGAGCTCTGTCAGGAAGATATACAATAATACGAGCGGCACTGTGGAAAAAAGAGGTTTAATGCAGCCCTGTGATGCATTACACCATGCAAGTCATCATTATAATTATAGATTCATACAATCTATTTTGTCAAACAATGGACTGAATCATAAGGTAGACTGGTCCTATGGCTTGCAGAAAAATGATCAACAGCTAAAAGTTTCGGCCGAGGTCAGCCTCCGAGGATTGCGCAGGCTGACCTGGGTCGATCTATTTGGCAGATGCACCCCCTTTTCACAGAGCATGGCTCATATGTAATGGAAGAGAAAGAATTAGACGAGTTATTGGTTAAATTTGCTGTCTGGATAGGTTAAGATCAGACTGCAATTCCGTGCAAACTTTACAACACATTTTCGAGTTTTAACGACGCTGAAAAAAAGAAGCCTCTTAAAATATTGCGAGGAAAAAAAAAGAAGAAAATGCTGGTAACCAATGGTTTTCTCTTTTTCTCATATTGTTTTCCGCTCTTTCACGGATCATGTGAGTAAAATTTATTTTGTCATCTGTTGATGTTTGGAGTTTGGACCAGTCCAAAATTTTGTCGTTTAGTAAAGAGTTAAGACCGGGTTCACTTGTATTTAAAAAAAGATAAACTCTTTGCTTGTCAGGCCAATTTTATAATACCATGGAAAAAACCGATGAAAGAGACACAAATAATAAATCAAAGCGATAAAAGCTCTGCTGAGGTGGGGTGCGTTTAATCCTGCTCAAATTGAATCTAACTGTTAAAAGCAAGCAGACATTTAAACAGCTGAGAGGTAAATCTCATAGCAAACTAACAAATTTCTCTTCGTCTGTGTGTGTGTGTGTGTGAGGGAAGGGGGTTCAGTAGAATGTCAAAATGAAACGATGTGAGCTATTTATCGAGCTATTTTTAGTAGACGATTTTAATTCTGGTATTACAATTGATGAAATCATGTTCATTCTACTTTTATTTGCAGAAGATATGGTTATCCTCGGGGAAAGTCCTGAGGATCTCCAGAAAAGTTTGGATCGTTTAAACTTGTATTGTCATGAATGGGGATTAACTGTAAATGTAAAGAAGACCAAAATTGTTGTATTTAGGAAAAGAGGATTGTTAAGAGAAAACGAGCGCTGGCATTTTAATAATAGTTATATAGAGGTCGTAAATGATTTTAATTATCTAGGAACAGTTTTTAATTATACTGGCACAATTATATTAAATAATGAATTTATTACTGGAAAAGGCTTAAAAGCCCTTCACACTCTTATAGCAAATACCAGTAAATATGATTTTAAAGTGGAAATCTTATTGCAGCTCTTCGATACCTTTGTAGGTTCTACTTTGAATTACGGATGCAAAATAACTGGTTTTTCGAAAAGTAAACAAATAGAAAGGATCCATCTGAAATTCATGAGATATATTCTTAATGTCAAGCAATCAACATGTACAATAAATCTTTATGGGGAATTAGGACGATACCCGCTTTATATTTCCAGAAATGTTCGAATAATTAAGTATTGGTGTAAAATATTAAAATCTGAAAATATACTTATACGGCAAATATACCAAGCTATATTATTTGATTGCAATAATGGTCTTAAAAACTGGGCATCGAATGTTAAGTCCATCCTAGATACTACAGGTTTTTCTGACATATGGAATGCACAGTCAAGTGCTAATCTCAAATTGTTCCCTTCAATCTTCAAAAGACGAATTATCGACATGTTCATTCAAAATTGGTCATATAGTGTTAATAACAGTCAATCTACCAGGATCTATAAAGATTTTAAAGAAACTTTCTGCATAGAGGATTATATTACACTTTTACCTAAACACTTATATAGATTTATTGCAAAAATACGTTTGTCCTCTCATATTCTAAAAGTAGAAACGGGAAGATACGGCTCTCAACGAATCGAATATAATGAAAGAATTTGTAATCAATGTAATAAAAATGAAGTTGAGGACGAGTTCCATTTTATTCTTATCTGTCCGGCATATTCTGACATACGTAATCAGTATATTAGACCATACTATATAAATAGACCAAGCATGTATAAATTAGTTCAGTTATTAAAATCCAGTAATATAACAGTTTTGAAAATTTTAGCCAAGTTTTTGAAAGAGGCCTTTCAGGGCAGAATAATGTTCGAAAATGGATAATCCACTCTATGATTTCTTTGAATAACTTTCGTCAATTAGACTACAGTTCCGACATTTTTTTTCCCAAACGCCAATTCTCTAAGATAATTTTTCTGTTTTTCTGTTGACGTATTTGTTGTTTCTTTTTGAATTTACCTTTCTCTGTGTGTGTATGTGTGTGTGGTGTGTGTGTGATTGTCTGTTTGTTTGTGTTGTTGTTTGTTTGTTTGAATGACCTTGTGTATAAACTGTATTATTTTCATATTGTGTAACTAGAAACTATGTATAGTTTACGTTACTTCAATAAAATACCTATCTATCTTCATTCATAATGTTACAGTGGTGTAGGAAAAAGTGATTCTCTCAGACTCTACTTTGCATAGGTCACTTGATTTACATATAAGCAAAGATCTTGTACCTTGTAAATGACATCTTGTTCAGTCTATTACTTTGTAAGAGGACATGTTCAAACTGGAGTGATAGAGATTTAGTGGTTTTTGTCAAAATTGTCATATATAACAGAATTAAGATTTCTAATAGAAAGAAGTATTTTTCTGTGAGGCAGTAATTGGCAACTGTGGGGTTTTTTGTTTACTTTGACTCTAGGTCAGTCTTGATGCCAATAGACTAGCTTCGCTAGTCTAAAAACCAAATAATGCGATTTCAAAGTTGATTTCACTGGAAAGAAGACACCGTATCGGACAGTGCAGATCAAAGATCAGACTGCACGTTCTGTGCTGTCTGGTCTTGATCTACACTGTCCGCATAAGGTCAGTGAGTCGCGCTTCGCAGCTTAAGGGTTAAATTTCTTTAGATTTACTGATATTGCCCATTTTGTTCATTCATAAGCGTTCGACGGTTTGCAGTGGAAGGATTTTTAAGACTCATTTTTACGCGTATAGTGATAGAAAATGATAAATTGTTCAAATTGATTGGAGAGAATGGTGCCAAAATTATTGGACTCTGGTCCTAGCCGTTGAAAAGGGCTAATCGTGAAATGAACACTTTTCACCAGTGTCCTTTATAACTACTCATACTCTGAATATTTTTACTCTACCAAATTGAAACCATTTGCAGATTACAAATTAACCGTAGCTCAAAACATGATGTGGTAAAAAACAAACACCACTTTCGGGAAAAAAAAAAAGAAGAAAATGCTGGGATAATGTTTCGGTTATCTGCTGTAGTTTCGTTACATTATCTGCACAATTTATATGCATGATAATTTCTGTTTGGTACAGTGTTTCGGTTATCTGCTATATAGATATATCTAAACTATGTTGGCATACATTCAGGATAGTTTCTGTTGGTACAATTTTTCGGTGATCTGCTATATAGATACATTAATTTCCGTTTGGTACATTATTTCAGCTATCTGCTATATAGCTATATCTGCACAATGTAGGCCTACAAGGCAATTATGCAAGATAATTTCTGTTTGGTACAATTTTCCGGTTATCTGCTATAGAGATATATCTACACTAGGTAGGCCTATTTGCTGGATAATTTCTGTTTTGTACAATATTTCGGTGATCTGCTATATAGATAGGCCTACATGTATGTCTGCACAATGTATGCCTATATGCAAGATAATTTCCGTTTGGTACATATTTCGGTTATCTGCTATATAGATATATCTGAACAATGTAGGCCTATAAGGCCAATATGCAAGATGGTTTCTGTTTGGTACAATATTTCGTTATCTGCTGTATAGATATATCTGCAAAATGTAGGCCTATACGCAAGATAATTTCTGTTTGTTACAATGTTTCGGTTATCTGCTAGAGATATCTGCACAATGTAGGCCTATATGCAAGATTATTTCTGTTCGTTACAATGTTTCTGTTATGTGCTATAGATATCTTCACAATGTATATGCAAGATTATTTCTGGTGGTTACACTGTTTAGGTTATCTGCTAGAGATATCTGCACAATGTAGTCCTATATGCAAGATTATTTCTGTTTGTTACAATGTTTCTGTTACGTGCTATAGATATCTTCACAATTGTATATGCAAGATAATCTCTGTTTGTTACAATGTTTCGGTTAGTTGCTATAGATATCTGCACAATATATATGAGCACTGCTATAGCAAAAGGGAGCTTAATGGATCCCCATGCATGACACCAAGCAAGACATCACATGACCATTTTGTCTTACAAAGGACTGAATCATGAGGTGGAATAGTCCTTCGGTATGCATGAAATTGACCAATAGCCTGCTCGGACTGCGCAGGCTTCCCTGGGTCGATACTCTTTGCAGATGCATTAAGTCCCTTTTCACAGAGCATAGCTCATATGAAAGATAATTTCTGTTGTGATAGTTACGTTAGTCTCTGTGAAAAATAAAGCACATTGTAAAAGGGAAATGGTATCTTCCTTCTCCATTGTGTGGGAATAAGGGGGGGGGGGGTATCGGTTACATGTAGATCGATATAATGTCCTGTTTTACAAAATACCTTACTTGTATTTTATGCAGTCGATCAAAAAAAAAAAAAACCTGATAAAATTTAATTATTTTTACATTAAAGCAGCGTTTAGACTGTTTGTAACTTGAGAAAATACTTTGAGAAATAGAGAAATTACTCATTTCTAAATGACCTATTGTCCCTTTCGTAATTATACTTTCTTTCTACAAGTGTTATGTCGTGAAATATATCTTCATGAGTGACTAGGGTTTGTGAAACTAAATTATGCGTAAAGTGTAGTTGAGTTGTAGTGCCAAGTATTCAGGTTTTTATAACTATAGAATGTCTGTGAACTGTGGAACAATTACGCTCGTAGTTTACTAGACTACTTTTCTGGTTGGATTATAATTACGATCACCAAGAAATATTTTTAGGAAAGTGAGAGGTAGGGGTTGCTGACGACAATATTTGAGCGGCGCTTTGGCAAAAGGGGTTTGATCGCATGTGTATGTTATGTGACGAACTCCGTCATCTTACCTATAACATTAGATCTATTTAGATGTCGAAATTCGTCACAAAACGAACACGTGTGGGTTTAATGCATCTCCGTGATGCACTGTATATCGAATAGGTTATCACATACTAGTAATTATGGATCCATAAAATCCATTTTGTCTAATGACCGACCGAATCACGAGGTAGAATGGTCCTTTGACAAGTAAATAATTTACGAATATCAAAAAAGTTTCGACCCATGTCAGCCTGCGCGGACTGCGCAGGCTGACATGGGTCGATGCTTTTTTGCATATGCATTAAACCCCATTTCACAGAGCATGACTTATTTCTTGATTTTAGTACATTGTACCTGTATTTATTAAGTGATTATAGTTGGTTTCTTTACGCTTTGTCGGTGAAATTATACTTCTGATAAATCACTACTATTCCATGAACCATACGCCATGGATAATAAATGTGCTTGTAAATTTGTCAGATGTTTTACGCTGCTTTCCACAGTGTTTTATAAATTCTCCGCGGTACGTAGTATAGCGGAGAATGTTTGTCTTAACATGGTTAACGCACACATATGTATTGTGTGTCTTCGTGCGCATGAAGAACGAAGTGGCGGGATTTTCATGATGTACTGGGGTGTATTCGGTCAGTTCCACGTCAGACGTCCGACATATAGGCAGCAAATTCCCAATGCCATTCGAATTGCTTAAGGTTTTGAGATATCGTCTCTAGCCGATAAATGTTTAGGGGGTAAAACGGGTGTAGTGGGTTGAAATCCGCCAACCCTGGTTTCCTGTGGATGGTCTGAGAAACACTACGTTGTTTCGTGCATGTTGCGGATACACGGTTCCTCTCACTGAGGGGTTTTACGTGGATGGCCAGTATCCTTATTAGGAAATTCCATTCCGTTTTGTATTGACTTTATGTAAGATTGTGGTATATGTAACATTTTTTGTATAGGTTGTCTGTGCTGCCTAATAAAGCGTCCCCGTCTGGCTGTTGCAAATCGGTGTTTGCTTGTTTATGTGTGATGACGGTGTTTAGACCTAGTATTCTAATTAACTACATCAGTTTATGTATTCAAGTGTTTCTAGTTTCCACCACAGCTTTACCCTTAAGCTGCTAAATAAATAAAACGAAAATTTCCAACTCAATGGTAATAAACCAAAGTATTGTGATTTCAAAGATGATTTCACCGGAAAATAAAATATCGTATAGGACAGTGTAGATCCAGAATCAGACTGCAGGTTTTATGCAGTCTGAGCTTGATCTACACTGCCCGCAAAGGCGCCACGAGTCGCACTTAGCAGCATAGGGGTTAAATGGGGCTCTGAAGTCTCTTTTCTGAGAACTTTCCCACGAAATCCACCGTCACCAATGAAGATCGAACCACAGATTACAGATCTTCTACCGTGACCACTGAGCCACACAAAGAAAATCGTTGATAGGTCTTTTGTAGCTAAGCTTACCGCGCAACACGGTTTTAGTTGTTAGCTCCACTGGCCGAAGGCCAGCGGGCTTATATCATGGCCCGGTGTCCGTCGTGCGTCCGTCCGTCCGTTCGTCCGTCCGTCCGTCCGTCCGTGCGTTAACTTTTATTTCAAACATCTTCTTCTCTGAAACTACCCATCCAATTTTCATGAAACTTCACAGAAATGATCCTGCCATGGTCCTCTTCAGAATTTCTTGAAAGAATTTGATTCCTTCAAAAACTCTGGTTGCCATGGCAACAAAACTGAAAAATATTGGAAATCTTTAAAAATCTTCTTGTCTGAAACCATAAGGCATAGGGCTACCAAATTTGGCATGTAGCTTTATGTAGTAGACCTCTATCATGTTTCTTGAAATTATAGCCCTGGGGTCAAAATTGGCTCTGCCCCAGGGGTCACAAGTTTTACATAGGCTTATATAGAGAAAACTTTAAAAATCTTCTTGTCTGAAACCATAAGGCATAGGGCTACCAAATTTGGCATGTAGCTTTATGTAGTAAACCTCTATCATGTTTCTTGAAATTATAGCCCTGGGGTCAAAATTGGCTCTGCCCCAGGGGTCACAAGTTTTACATAGGCTTATATAGAGAAAACTTTAAAAATCTTCTTGTCTGAAACCATAAGGCATAGGGCTACCAAATTTGGCATGTAGCTTTATGTAGTAAACCTCTATCATGTTTCTTGAAATTATAGCCCTGGGGTCAAAATTGGCTCTGCCCCAGGGGTCACAAGTTTTACATAGGCTTAAATAGAGAAAACTTTAAAAAATCTTCCTGTACCTAGCCATAAGGCCTAGAGCTACCAAATTTTGCATTTAGCTTGATCTAGTTGGGGTCTACCAAAAGTGCCCAAATTATAGTCTTGGGATCAATTTGGCCTCATGCTGGGGGGGAGGGGTTCACAAGATTTACATAGGCTTACATAGGGAAAAACTTTTAAATCTTGGTGTACATAGCCATAAGGCTTAGGCTACCAAATTTTGCATAATTATAGCATTATCTAGTGGACAACTACAAAGAGGGCCCAAGTTACAGCCCTAGGATCAAGTTTGGCCCTGCACCAGGGGTCACAAGTTTTACATGGGTTTATGGAGTGAAAAGTTCAGAAACCGTCTTGTTACTAGCCATAAGGCCAAGAACTCCCAAATTTGGCATGTTATTCTTCTAATACACATATTCCCCATTTAGTCCAACTGTAGCCCTGGGGTCAAAGTTTTATAAGGGCTTATATAGTGAAGACTTCTCTTCATGGTTTATATTTATAAGCCAGTGGAGCGATACAGGGCCATCATGGCCCTCTTGTTTTTTGAAGACAATGCAAATCAAGGACACAGTAAATTTTGCGGACAGTGTAGAGAAGATCAGACTGCAAAGAATGTATTGTACGATCTCTCTCCCTCGCTCTTTCTCTTCGACCTATATAAGGTGACTAAGACTGATACTGTTGACAAAAACCCAGATGTGCTTATGCATGGTTGATAAATGTCTCGTGTTTGTTTGGCTGATGGAATATTTTCGCACAGATGGCGGGTTTTTGTAAGATGGATTTCTCAGTGTCTCAGTCCTTATGACGTTGGATTTGTAATCATGCAAACCTGGTGCGATACCAGCGGGCGGCGCCGATCCCAGTAGAGTACCTTTATGACACAGGCGCTCGTTTTGTGACGAACTTTGCCATCTATATAATGTCTTTTATATTACATTATATAGATGGCAAAGTTCGTCTCAAAACGAATGCCTGTGCTTTATGACGTAAAGCACTGTGCGTGCTAAGTGCCCTTGCTTAACACTTATAAAACCCTTATGCCTGACTCTATACCCGACGACAAAATTTTAAACAAGTCCGTTTTGAAATTTAGAAGGTGACAACTGAACTCAAAGGATGTAATTGTCTTTGATAGTACAGAATTACGTTTTGCAAAAGAGAAAGAGATGAATACATCTGCGTTTTCTCATTTCCCCCCAAATGTCTTCAAACATGCTGGTTCTTTCTCAGTACCGTTAAAGACGAGATTTTTTGGGTAAGGGTTTAACTACATACTCATCATTTATATAACTTCGTTGTTGACCTTGCATGGCTAATATACTGTGGAAAGCGTCATTCAAATCACCGTTCAAACCGTTCATGGATGTTACCTTGTAAGATATGAAAGGGGGTGGTCTCGACTTATAGATACGATAGATATTACTAAACAGGGTATTATGAGAAGGTCTATTGGTGAAAACGGTTCATCAAACTTCTTTTAATCTGGCTTCTGGGTCGTAAAAGCGTTCGAGAAACTGTTCATTAAAGCCAACAGAATTTAGCCCTTAAACTGCTAAATAAATGTAAACGCAAATTTCCACGCAATAGTGAAAAACCCAAGTCTTGCGATCTCAAACTTGATTTCACCGGAAAGAAAACACCATACCGGACAGTGTAGATCAAAGATCAGACTGCACGTTCTGTGCAGTCTGATCTTGATCTACACTGTGCGCAAAAGGTCAGTGAGTCGTGATTAGCAGCTTAAGGGTTTACACTTGCTTTATAACATAAATATGCTCGATACCTAATGAAAATACTTTGATAGGTTGACAATTTGAGAAAGTGCCTTTCATAAGTAACTTTCTATATGCCGTCATTGATTCTGAACTATTATTGTTATTATCATTATTATCATTATTATTATTTCGATGAACCTTCTAATCTATTCTGTCAGATTTTGTCAGTTTGAGATATCCCAACGATTTACCCCTGAAGTGACGGGTTAATCCCTTCGTAATTACGCGCTTGATCAGATTTGTTCATTACAAGCGCTTTTCATTTACTGGTATTAGACCAGTGCTATACAAATACGATTTTTACGCTCCTTGAAGTCGGCATGCTCTTGCAGATAACTTTTTAACCCATATGCTGCTAAGCGCGACTCAACGACCTTTTGCGGACACCGTAGATCAAGATCAGACTGCACAGAAGGTGCAGTCTGATCTTTGATCTACACTGTCCGATATGGAAATATCTCTCTACCAAAAATACCTTTGAAATATGAAAATTTGGGTTATTGCAAGCGGCTTGAAAGTTTCATTTCTTTTATTTAGCAGGATAAGGGTTAACTCTTTCCGTGCCATCTGTAGGAGAACTTAGGGTTTTATGCGGACGGCATAGATCAAGATCAGACTGCACAGAACGGCAAGTCTGATCTTTGATCTATACAGGCCGTTTGCTTCGTCATGTTCATGCAACAAAAATTGTCTGACTTGCAGTGGATAGCATTTTCATGTAAGTTTCACGCTGTTATTTGACATGCAATAGTAAAAATACTGAGGTCCATCGGGATGCCAAACAGCCGATGTTAAAAGATGTAACACAACTTAAACATTGTTGTTATGACGTAAACTTTCCAGCATACAATAAATATTGCCCATCCTGTGGGAGTTTCAAGCACGTTTGTTGTCGTTATAAATGGGATTTTTCTTTCCCCTTTTCCTCCCCATCCACCGTTTTGGTGTGAGCCATTTTGTAGAAACTTAGCTGAAGAGCAACAACATAATGATAAAAGTAAAAGAAAACAAATGAAAAAAAAAAAATGATGATAAAGAAACTATTTTGGAAAAGAAGACTTTGACCGTTATCAGCAGTTGCTTTTTTCCCACGCCATTTACCGTATTTAACTGTCCTATACATAGGTGTGGATACACATACTTGGTTAGTAACTGGTAAAAAAAGACGGGTCGCCTTTGCTTCTGGCAACCATTAAATCATAACATTATATAAGTTGTGTGATGGCAAGACGACTGTTTGTGATGTGGACGGCTTTTTGAGCAGCAGGCACAAATTTCTGACATTGCCCTGTGTCTATCATGCGACCGTCCGTTTGTGTGTCAACCTTTATTTCATATATCTGCTTCGAAACTACCTATCGTTTTTGACAAAAATTCATCGAAATGATCCTCTCATGGCCCTCTTCAGAATTTTTTTCACATAATTTGATTCCAAATTCTCTGTGTGCTGAAGCAACAAAACTGGAACATTAATATTGGAAATATTTATATCTTTAAATACTCTTCTCCAAGACCGCATTTTCGACATTCTCTACCAACTGGCCAATAATCTTTTGGTTGACTTCTACCAGGTTTCTTGATACAGTTTTGATCCGCCAAAGAACATGGCTGCTTTTAGTTTGGCTTAATTGTTGTGATAGCGAGGTTTAGCCAAGCTTTTAACTTTAACCCTTTCCCAAACGACAAATTTTGGACTGGTCCAAATTGAAAGAGTTTGCAGACGACAATTTTAAATTTGATGAAAATGGCAGAAAGCTCTCAAAAAGGGTAGAAAACACTGTTTTCAAAAGACTTGTACTGCAACCAGGGCTTGTTTGGGGGAAGGGTTAAGGGAAGTAACTCCTGTCTAACATTATGACAACACGTAACCATTCATCTCTCTCAATTTTGTACTTTACTCACAGTAACAGGGTTAATATTGTATATTGAAACCATTTGATCATAAAATGTTCAATTTTCATTCATAATGACTTGATAAGGTATTAATGGTTATATTCTGAATATTTAGATCAAGCAAGGTTTGTATCGTTTTATTTTTTCAAAATTTTATTTTTTATAAAAAAAAAAAAAAAAACCTTTTTACCTGTACCGCTAAAGTTCTACCTCTCAAGTTTTCTCCATCTCGACACCAACCACATATTTTCTTTTTTCCTTGACTGTAAATGAATTATTTTGACACTGATTCTGAATTCGAAGAGTTGAAGTCATTACCTCACTGCAGATTGCAAGCATCAGATTTCAGTAGTCGCGAATTCTGCTGTTGGCAATATCAATGATTTTTAAGTTTAATATATTATTTAAAAAAAATCAGAAGACTTTTGATTAGCCCTTGCTTTATTTGTAAGCAAGGCGAAGGGCGTAAACAGACACGTGACAAGTATTATGTGATAACCTCGACTAGCGGATAGGAGCAGAAATCAAAATTGTATTTTCTATCGTTCGGCCTCTGGTTACCAGCATGTTTTCCTTTTCCCGCAATGTCCTAAATGGTCCCCTTCCATAGTGTTGCTAAAACTCTGGGTTGTGTGGTTAACTCTTTACCACATAATCCCAAGTTTTAACGACCCTGAGAAAGAAGCATTTTGAAAACATTGTGGGAAAAGGAGAAAATGCTGGAAACCAGCATTTTCTCCTTTTCTCACGATGTTTTCTATCCTATCAAAGACAAATTCCTTCATTTGAACAACATTTAAACTGTCATCTGCAAATGCTTTCAATTCGACAAGTTTACATTTTTGTCGTGTGGTAAAGAGTTAAGGGCAAAGGAAAAATCGCTCGTCACGACCATTTCTTTTCTCTTGCTACCATATTTTTATGTCATGATTGTCTGCTGCTTCGAACGTTAAAGGTCGTCTATAAATAGTCACAATGTTTGAAAGTTGGTCGCGCGACATGGGATGTATAACAACCTATCTGTCCTTTACCCACGATGTTTTCAAAATTACTGTCTCCTATAGGGGCGTATAAATATAATGGAGTGTAACTCTGTACCAGTGAACAAAATTTTAGACTCGTTATAATCAGAAAGCATTTGCAAGCGATAATTGAATTGTGGCTAAAATGATGGGATTTGTTAAGGAAGGGACGAAAACATTGTGGGAAAGGAGAAAATGCTGGTTACCAGCATTTTCTCCTTTTCCGACAATGTTTTGAAAAGTCTTCTTAATTAGGGTCGTAAAATACGGGAGTGTTTTGTTATAGGTTAAGTGAGGTGAAAAGGCGTAAACCCTCGGGGGCGAAAAAACTTCAACTTTTTATAACTCTTTATGATTGTAAGTTTTGCGTGACCAGGATTTAGTATATTGAAAACTGTGCTAGAAAGAATTGAAAAGATTCTCTTCGCTGTTTGAATTTGAATCTTTATCTTGTCCAGTTATCAAGGTATTTACGTCCTCTTTCTTTCTTTCTTTTCTTTTTTTATTTCTTTCTTTGCTCTCTTTCTTTGCTCTCTCTGTGTTTGCCCTATTTTCCGACATTTCTTACGTTACTTCTCATTTAGTGCTTTGTAAAATTCGTTAAAACTTGGGATTGTATGATACTTGGTTAAGGTTACTTTTCCCCTGTGGTATTTTCAGCATTGCCTCGGGGAAAAATAATTAAGGGTAGATTCGCAAGATTCGGTTTCTGCATGCAGATCTTCTGCTCGGTAAGACAGACAGACAGTACATTTATAACTTTCACCATTTTTAACGCCCTACTGAACGACAAAATCGTAAACTTGACCAGACTGAAAGCAATTGCAGATGATACCTTATAAAACATGACACAAGAGATGGGACTTGTCGCTGGAAGGATAGAAAACATTGCGGGAAAAGGAGAAAATGCTGGTAACCATTTTCTCCTTTTCCCACAATGTTTTCAAAAGCCTCTCTCACTGAAGTCATTAAAACTCTGGACTGTTTGGTCATTAAAACTCTGGATTGTTTTGTCATTAAAACTCTGGATTGTTTGGTAAAATGTTAACCATTACACAACTGACATGTAGAATAATGGGGAAAACCTTTTTAATTTTTAGTGTGAGATAAGCCAAAAGATCGCTACAGTTTATTTCTTACTGCGGTATCTTTTTTGTGGAAATAGTACATTTTGTACAATAAATTGTCAGTTTTATGTTCAGTGATACAAAAACTGCGTTATCACCTGCAAGATATGGTTGCAAACACTCATCCGCTTTAACCCTTAGGCTGCTTAGCGCGACTCACTGACCTTTTGCGGACAGCGTAGATCAAGATCAGACTGCACAGAACGTGCTGTCTGATCTACATTGTCCGATAAGGAGATATCTCTCCTCCAAAAATACCTTTGAAATAGGAAATTTTTGGTTTTTACTATCGGCTTGAAAGTTACATTTCTTTTATTTAGCAGGATAAGGGTTAAATCCTTTAACAAATGGTCACTTGTCTTTAAACCCATCAGAAAAGATGTCTCTTGAAAACATCGTGGGAATACACTGCCTGATTGGGAAAGATTTTCCAATGAAAAGAACTTTGAACTTTAAAATCGCAAAATTCAAGGTTTTACTAATTAATGCCTGCAAATTGTCATCTTATTTCTAAAGCAGTTTAAAGGGGCCATTGAAATTTTCATATACATACCAAACGTCAAAAATATTTTACCACTGGATTCTGTTTGGCAATAGTTTGCTAATCATCAATAATTAAGACGGAGAAATGAAAGGAAAGAACTAGATAATGATATTTTTTTGAAGTAATCTGTGGCCTGTATAGGTATTTTTCGTATAAACCCTTTACTACACAATCCCGAGTTTTAACGACCCTGAGGAAGAGACTTTTTGAAGCCATTGTGGGAAAAGAAGAAAACGCTGGTAACCAGCATTTTTTTCCTTTTCCCACTATGTTTTCTATCTCAAAGACAAATTCCATCAATTAAACAACATTTTAATTGTCGTCGGGAAATGCTTTCAGTTTAGACACGTCTAAGATTTTTGTCGTACGGTAAAAAGTTTCAATCGTAAGTGGCCGCAGAGGAAAAAGCTAGCTGGCACTGCTGTCTTGCGTTACCACTTTACAAACAACCCCGAGATTTAACGATCGTGAGAAAGAAGCGTTTTGAAAAAAAAAAAAAAAAAACGTGGGAAAAGGAGAAAATGCTGATTACCAGCATTTTCTCCTTTTCCCACAATGTTTTCTACCCGATAAAAGTCAAGTTTCATAATTTGAGCCACATTTAAATTTTCTTCTGTAAATGCTTTTAGTTTGGACACGTCTACATTTTTGTCGTTTCGTAAAGAGTTAATACTAACAGTTTCCATCCAGTTCAACCGAAGGGAACAATAGGCCCCAGTCCGTCCACTGGTCCGTCCGAAATAGGACTTGTGCTTCTTTTGCCTTTTCAATTCCAGTGCCTTTTCGTGTAACTTTTGTACGCCCGTTTGTAGTTAATTTACGCCGTTAAACAATTTTATATTGTAACACCGTTTACCACTCAAATCAACTGTCCTATTATTCAAATAGCAACGTTCATTTTAATGACCTTAGCTGTCGATGTGCCATAAACCACCCATCATTCATTCATTCCATTTTCAGTCAAACTTGATCCCATTTGTTTTCGTGTCAGGTTGTCTTAACCCTCTACCACACAATCCCGACTTTTAACGACCCTGTGAAAGAAGCCTTTGAAAACATTGTGGGAAAAGGAGAAAATGCTGGTAACCAGCATTTTCTCCTTTTCCCACAATGTTTTCTACCCTTTCCAAAACGAATTTCAGTTTTTCAGTCACATTTATTTTGTTGACTGCAAATGATTTGATTTTGGACTAGTATAAAATTTGTTGTGTTGTTAAGAGTTGAATCAGAATCAACCGTGTGACCTTCTTTAGCATGTTTTGTGGGCGACATAAATCGAGATTTGACTATAGAGCATGTACAGTCTGGATCTCTTATCTACAGTTCTAAAGAGCCAAGTCTGAACAGCATGTTCAATAAGTCTCTGTACAGTTGCCGTAGAAATATATTTCAAACCGAGGACCGAGATTGAAGTTTATGGAGGAGAGAAGACAAACTTAACTCATATCCTGCGGACGCTGTAATTGAGCGTTGCTCTGGCAAAAGGGGGCTTAATGCATTTCCGTGATGAATTGTACCAAGCAAGTAATTACATAGTTATGGATCCATATGATTCATTTTGTCTAACAACCGACCGAATCATAATTATAGTAGCAAAGATTTTCGACACATATCAGACAGCGCGAACTGCACAGGCTTATACGGGTCGATAATTTTTGAAGGTGCATTAAACCCCCTTCTCATAGAACTTGACGTAATTTTTTTTTTTTGCTTTCACGGAAGTTTGTTTGCGTATACTGACATTTAAAAGAGGCGTATGTGACTGTATCTAAAGAGAAACGGAAACGGTAGATCAAAAATAAATTGTGCGACACTCTCTGCAAAATACGACCGATTTCCCGTATGGTTCTGTACATCCACATTAAACAGGGACACATCGTAGATTTTACTGAAATGATTTTTCATCGCCGTTTTCAAATTAGATTCAGTTAAATCGTGGCGACCAATGCACCTATGGATCCATGCTTTGTTGGATTTTCTTTTATAAGTACTCCGCACAACAGTGTCTCCAAGTCAATCCCTTTATCGCTGAAACAACGATCAGCGGTGAGAGAGGGATGAATCCTGCTGTAATGACTATCGTCACACTATGTCACCGGACCCCTCATAAATAAAATAGTTTTAAGTTTGTGAAAGAGTTTGTTGGGTGGAAAAATGATTACAGTGCTTAACCCTTAGGCAGGAAAAAAAAAAACGACTTAATGTCTTTTTTTTTGTGTGTGTTTTATCTATTACTTGTTTGACAGTACAGAACATCCTAGATCAACACTGTTTGATACAGCGAGTTTTTCTTTTTGTTTTAGCACTTTATCAGCACTTTAGTAATTACATTACATGTATTTTGATTATTTTGCTGCTGGATTGAAAAGTATTACCTTAACTAAACAAACGCAAGTTTTAACGGCCCTAAGAAAGATGTTTTTTTTTTTTTATACATTGCGGGAAAAGGAGAAAATGCTGGTAACCAGCATTTTCTCCTTTGCCCCAAATTTTTCTACCCATTTAAAGACAATTTCTATTATTCGAGTGGTATTAAATGTATGGTCTTTATTTGGATGGGACTAAAATGTTAGCGTTTGGGAAAGAGTTCAAATTTATTTAGCAGTCAAGGGTTTATTGCTTAGTACGTTTGCTGTTAACTGCCATGAGCACATTTATATTTTTTGACAAATGACCTCTGATATTTATGTAGTGTTTTTGCGTCCAAAAGTTGTTTATGTACAACCTTGTAGATGTGAAAGTAGGTCGTTGAAACCCAGGTCATGATGTCATAAATTAATTCATCACGTGATTAATATTTCAATCTGTAATGTTGAGCTCATAAATTAATTTGTTTAACGTGTGTCGCAGGTTTTTTTTAGCTCCACTGACCGAAGGCCAGCGAGCTTATGTCATGGCCCTGTGTCCGTCGTGCGTCCGTTCGTGCGTGCGTGGGTGCTCCGTGCGTGTGTGTGTTAACTTTTATTGCGAATATTTTCTCTGAAACTACCCATCCAATTTCAACCCGAAATTATCCTGCAATGGTCCTCTACAAAATGTTTTAACATAATTTGATTTAAAAAAAAAACTCTTGGTGCCATGGCAATTCTGAAAATCTTCTAGTCTAAAACCATAAGGCCCAGAGCTACCAAATTTGGCATGGAGCTTCATTTAATGGACCTCTACTAAGTTTCTTCAAGTTGTAGCCTTGGGCTACAAGTTTTGTTTTGCATGGGCTTATATAGTGAAAACTTTAAAAGTCTTCTAGTTCTAAACCATTAGGCCTAGGGCTACCAAATTTCGCATTCAGCTTCATCTAATTGGCTTCTACCACGTTTCTAGAATTATGGCCCTGGGGGTCACAAACTTTACATGGACTTAATAGTGAAAACTTTAAAAGTCCTCTGATTCTTAACCATAAGGCCTATCAAATTTGGCGTGTAGCTTCATCATACAGACCTCTAATAAGGTACTGCAAATTATAGCCCTCGGGCCAAAATTGGCTATGGGATTACAAGTTTTACAATGGCTCATATAGTGTAGGCTTTAAAAATCTTTTAGTTCCTAACCATAAAGCCGCGGGCTTCCAAATTTTGCATGTAGCTGTATCTAGTAGACCTATACCAAGAAAGCCCAAATTATAGCCCTGGGGTCAAAATCGGCCCCGCCGTGGCAGTCACAAGTTTTACATGGTCCTATATAGTGAAAACTTTAATATTTTTCTCGTCCCTGACCAGAAGACCCAGGGCTACCAAATTTTGCAGGTATATTTATCCAATGGACCTCTACCCAGATTGTATAAATTGTAACCTTGTGGTCAAAATTAGCTCCGCTCAAGAAGTCACAACTTTTACATGGGCTTATATAGCGAGAATTGTAAAGATCTTCTTGATCCTAACTTTGAGATACAACTGTTATATTTTATGAGTGTTATCATGTGAAAGGTATCTTCCAAAGATTGGTCAAATTAAAGCCCTGGTATCAGATTTGGTCCCACCCCATGGGCCAAAAATTTAACATGATTGTGCTTATAGAGTATAAACTCCAAAAGCTTTTTTTTCTCGCTTCTTACCATAAATCATAAGGCTACTACATTTAGTACACACCATACATAACGAAAATTACAGTTCTAGACCAAATGGTTTTAGCCAAGAAGACTTGCAAAAGCCAATGAGAAAATTGTGACCCCAAGGCAAAGCCATTTTTTTACCACAAACCCATAATTATATGAATCCTGCTGGAGGTCCACAAGATAAAGCCACATGCCGAATAATAATGGTTGAGGCCGTATGGTTATAACAAGGAGATTTTTTAAAGTTTCCTCGATATAAAGCCCCTGTAAAACATGAGACCCCGGAAGTGGGGCTAGTTTCAATCCAAGGGCTAAATTTTAAACAAGTGATCCAATTAGCCAGTGGAGCGATACAGGGCTATCTTGGCCCTCTTGTTTTTCATTTCAGTCATTGAAAAAATATATAATTCAGTATGAAATAAGTGTGAGCATGTTGGCTCATTTTATCATTTCGGATGTTTTCGAAGAAAACTTCGAGGAATAGTGTAGCCCTGGCGTCGTCGTCTGCATCATCGTCCTCGTCTGCGTCGTTGTGCGAAAACTTTGACATTTTATAATATCTTTGTCATTACTGAAGATATTTGCTTCATACTTGGACATGTTGTTTATTATCAAAAGAGGAACCTATACAACAAGGGCAGGTAACCACCAAAGTATTTTGACAGAGTTATGCCCCTTTTTCGACTTAAAATTTTCACTGAAAAACATGCATCCTCATCCAGGCGTTGGCACCCGCATGCGGTGCTCTTGTTTTGTAATACCAATGTAAACCCTTTTCAATATGGAATTTCTTATCGGCCACTTACATATTGCCTAAGTGTCTTTTATAATGTGTTGTGAAAGATTGTGATTCTATCCTTGGATTGGTCATGGAAAATACCATTGAATTATGATGAAAATAGCAAGCAGCATTGTAAGTTATCATACGTGAGTCTCGGGATAATATGAACCATGCACGGGTCAAAGAGGGACTGCATCTCTGTGATGCGTTTATCTAAAGAAAGTTATCACTCAATTATGGATCCATAAAATCCATTTTGTCTAGGAACAGGCTAAATCTTTAGGTAGAATGGTCCTTGAACATGCAAAAAATTTACTAAGACCAAAAAATTTCGACCCAGGTCAGCCTGTGCAAGTCTGCGCAGGCTGACCTGGGTCGAAATTTTTTGCAGATGAACGTTCGGTTCACATATGAATCGTGTTCATTAAAATGGTTAACAGGAAATGTCTTCAAACCAGATCAACGCCGAAAAAAGGCATCTATTCCGGATTCACTGCATTTGTTTTAGAAAACAAGAAGTATCTTTTTTCTAGTCTTTACCACACATTCCTGAGTTTAACGACCCTGAATAAATGGCCCTTTGAAAACCTTGTTGGAAAAGGAGAAAATGCTAGTAACTATCATTTTCTCCTTTTCCCACAAGGTTTTCTACACTTTCACAGACTATTACCACCATTTCAGCTAAATCTAAGTTGTCTGCAAATGCCCTCAATTTGGACAAGTCTGACATTTTGCTGTTTGGTAAAGAGTTAAAGAGGTAGACGCCGTTAGAAGTGCTGGAAAATGAACATTTGAACTCTTTTATTTGTGGCTCAACATGATGAAAAAAATACATTGACAGCAAGTATTTCCTCATGCAAAAGTGGCAATGTTAATTAGATATATATACACATTTATTTCAAGATAACACGTCAACCTCAGTCATCGTTGAAAAAGGAAAACATGTTCAAAAAATTGTAGGAGCACAGCTCAGAATCGCATCACCATTTGGTCACCTGTCCAAGCACTAGCCTTGATGCACGTCGCTTAACTTTGTCTGAGAGCCATGTACACTCGCGTAGATGTATAGTATTGGGTTAATGTGTAACGCATAGAAAAGTATTAAATTACCAATTTTATTATTTTCTACAGCAAACGCAGTGAATGCACTGATTCATATTTGATTGTTAATATAGAACCCATCTCAAACATACAAAAAAAAGCTTCAAAAGGTTTTCATTCTAAGGCTTGTGATTCAGTTTTTGCAGTTTATTTTCAATCCGCTAGCTACCTTTTGATGAATCAATCATTTGTATTCTAAGGCTTGTGATTCAGTTTTTGCAGTTTATTTTCAATCCGCTAGCTACCTTTTTATGAATCAATCATTTGTAGA
Organism: Tridacna gigas; assembly: GCA_945859785.2. Lineage (NCBI taxonomy): Eukaryota > Metazoa > Mollusca > Bivalvia > Cardiida > Cardiidae > Tridacna > Tridacna gigas. Next base: position 34,760,773 of record OX244040.2, on the reverse strand, counting down.
CGCCGATTTTGCAGTGTTAAGGGTATTTGTGCAGTCTCGCTATCTTGCCGGAAGTTTCTATCCGCCCGACCTTGACGCGTAAACGGTCGTATCCGGTCATATTCTGAACTCTCTCAGCTCCAAATACATGTATGTAATCCCAATCTCTTTCAAATGTATACAAAAAGACACACAGTCACCAAATACAGTCCCAGAGAAAATAATTCTTTATATTAGATATTGCATTTCAGTATTTCAGTTTGTTTATCATGAAAATGCTGGCATGAAATACAAAATATCTACCATTCAAAATTTAATTTGATCGGTGTCTCCTTACAAAGGCAGAGACTGAACAAGATGTCATCGACAAGGTGTTTGCCTATATGTAAATAAGCATCTGACCTATGCAAATTAGGCTCATTTTTTTCTTAGTCTGGTACGCCGCCGTACTTCAAAAGTACGTCAGGCAAAGCGCAATAATGGCGGCCCCTGTTTGTAATATGCAGAAGTAACGGATTATTCATATTTCACTTGATCAAATCCTACTAGAGTCTGAATTGAAAACGGATCGGTTGCAAAAAGTGATGGCAGTTAGTTTTTTTAATTGTCGTTCTTATTTAGCGAGAAAAACTACAATCAGAAATGCTTTATGTATCCGAAATTTCAATGGACAAACATAACGTCCGAAAACAGGTCTACTTTTAAAATGATTCATAGTCAAATTTATATTTAAACCAAAAGCACGTTTTAGATTCGGTAATGTATATTTTGTACAAAATTGATCTCATTTTATTCATTGATCAAACTGGATTATATGAAATTAAGAAAAACAGGAAAGCATTCAGTGCTAAGCTTGAGGTCGCCATAGAGGCCGCCATTATTGCGCTTTGCCTGACCCTATAACGTAGTGGTAGGGGCAGGTAATCCAGACTCATTTTTTCTTATCCTTTAAGCACCTTTTTCATCCGAATGTTGATGATGTAGATCTCGTCTAGCTACGAGTTCGTCCAACCGATAAGAAATCGAAGAAGCATGCAAAAGTTAATCTAAAAGTGAACTCTAAAAAGTATGTAAATGCCAAATCATCAATTTGAAAACCGTTTTTGTGCGATTTCCTGTTTCACGAAAGTCTACTGAACGAAAAAATCTTACCCATTCGTAAAGTGCCGTCTCGGATTAGCCTGCGCGGACTGCGCAGGCTTATCCGAGACGACACTTTACGCAAATGTCCGAAGGTCTCATTTCGCATGTTGCGGGCCATGTAATATGATAAAAATAACCCTTAGAGCGCCGAATTAACCAAACAGACACTTTCAATCTAGAAATGAGTCACAAAAATTAATAATTGCAATTTGATGGTTGCTTTAAAATTTGTCTATAGTGTTTAAGCTAAGCAGAGAGTGAACATCAAAGATCAGACTGCACATTTTGTGCAGTCTGATCTTGATCTACACTGTCCGCAAAAGCAACTATAGTTGTTAAAGGTGCTTTAAGGGATAAGTAATAGCTGATCTCATTCGTTAGCTACCCAAGAGAAGAGATTCCTTTTTGTAGAAATACGATGCAATGTAATGAATGCCGCAAAACCTCACAACGCTGTATGATCAGTACTGTGTTGATATTACAAAGTTAACCCTTTCAGAACATGAGCTTTTGCGGACGGTATAGATCAAGATCAGACTACACAAAACTTCCAGTAAGATCTTATAGATAAATATCATGCAATTGTTTAGTCAAGTCTATTGGGTTTCAGTGGATTGTATTTGCTGCTGTTGGAAAACGTCGAGTTATTTGGCATTAGTTAAGTCTATGCGTGCCTACACAGAAACAAAGTCCTGTATAAAAATAGCTTACATGCATGTATAATTTCGTTCCAGAATGTAGGCTGAAGTCACACAGGTTGTGGAGGGAAAAATACCTGATTCTGCGTTAGCCTAGACATGTAGATTGTACACACATCGTCTATGAGGTCAGACACCAATGTGAAACTACACAGTCACGGGAAAATACAGCAGGAATGAAATTAGATACTAGAACATATGAAGCGTGTCATTAATTCTCCCAACAAACTGAAAAAGATTTATTCATGAAATTGAGGATGTATCTTATATTCTTTTACGGTGAGTTTAACTTTTTTTTTTATTAACCTATCAATACTGCGTCTACTATTTCGCCACTGTGTGAATGTATTCCTGTTGTAGGACTAAAGAGTTCTTAAAATACATTACCAAATGCTATCGAAAAATTCTTTAGTTATAATTTTCGAATCAAGAAGCGAACAGTGAAAATTTCAGATCAGACTGCACACAGTTTTTTGTCAGCCAGCTGCACATTTTTCGCCGTCCACCAAGACTACTTCCATGCCGGTAAAAGGGTCACGTGTTCGCGTGATACTCGCATTGTTTAATTAAATCTTTACCAAGCGACGAAATTTTGGACTGAATCAAATTGAAAGTATTTGAAGACGACAAAATAAATGTGACTCAAAACTTGAAATTCGTTTTTGGAAGGTAAGAAAACTTTGTGGGAAAAGGAGAAAATGTTGGTTACCAGCATTTTCTCCTTTCCCCACCATGTTTTCAAAAGGTTTTTTGTTCAGGGTAGTTAAAACCCGTGATTGTGTGGTAAAGAGTTAAAGTGGGTTAGATATATCTGTTATGTACATAGATACATTTTGATTAGTGTGATACAATTGTTTTTTTCTTATCAACCACCCTTGTAGTAAAAAGGGTGGAGGAAAATAACAATAATATCACAATAATGAAAATATGTAAAAGTTTTACGCTATTGAGAACGTTTCAACGATCTCTAGTTACGAAAGAGAAGATCATTTATGCTAAACTCTTCGCTTTTACAACAAAAGCTGTTCGAAAGCATCTTTGGAGAAAGGAGAGTATTTAATCGAAATAGAAAATTTCTTCATCTGAAACAATCATGTATTAAACTTTATTTCGTGTTTGTTATCTTATCCGCTCTTAGGGGTATGTAGCCTCGTTGCTACGAACAGATGCTAAATGGTAATGGGGGTGGGAGAAAAAGGGAGTTAAACGCCGCCCTTACTTATCAACTTTTCATGTCGTCATGTCTGTTTAAAGCTTGTTATTGTCACAGCAGATGATCTTTCAACATGATGGCCATAAACTGGCCTGCTAAGGCAATAGCACGGTAATTTTAGTATGACGAGAAATTGACTTGATATCATGGTGCATGTATATGAACTGTATGTTTAAGTAACACAATGTCCTTTCTTTTTTTTTAAACAAGACAACATAACCGCTAGACAGGATAGCATAGTTAGTGAATAAGTTAACACGATACATTGCAAGACAGCATGCCTGACTGACAACATGTAACATAGTACTATAACAGGACCCGCTGCTGTATGACCGAATTAGAACATAAGATATGAGAATCGTATGAAGATGACAGCATAACGTGTAAAATAGTACTTTAACAGGACCCGCTGCTATATGACCGAATTAGAATATAAGATATGAGAATTGTATGAAGATGATGTGCAGTCTGATCTTTGATCTTCACTGTCCGATAAGGTATTTTCTTTGCAGTATTTAGTTTTTTACTATTAAGTGGAATTTTTCGTTTAATTTATTTAGCAGTTTAAGGGTGAAAATCAGGAATGGTTGGTATGTACGCGCTCAAAGGCATTCTGTGGCGCAATAGCTATGGCATTGGACTTGTAATCCAGAAATTCTGGAACGGTTCCGATCTGTTAGCCCTGCTCACGTGAGTGTCCATGATCAGGACTCTGCAGTCACCTAGCATTTATGCAACCTAGCCTGGAAGAACATGTAAAAGTGCGATATCGCCGTGAAATTATTGTATCAATATTACAAGCCAGGAAAGCATCATTAAAAGACAACAATGAAAGAAAATAATGTCCAAGTCACAGCCTTCTGAATTCCACATTTTTGTTTAATCTTTACTAAACGACAAAGTTTTAGTCTCGTCAAATTTTAAAGCATTTGTAGACGATATTTCAGACTTCGTTCAAAGGGTGAAAATTGTCTGTAGACAGTCAGAAAATACAGTATTGCGGAGCAAAAGGAGAAAATGCTATCCACCAGCATCTTCTATTCTCACAATGTTTAAAAAAGCCTCATTTTTCAAGGTCGTTTAATCTCCAGATTGTGTGGTAAAGGAATCTGTCAACAGGCATGGAAGCCCGGCCTGGCAGCACAGTATATGGTCAGCGTATCTAACTCGTGACCTGGTGGTTGCGGGTTCGATATCCGTTGCGGCAAACTTTCTTTCCGGCGATTTTTCGCCTCTCACCTCTGATGCATGTGAGTCATGACTTGGAAAGAAAGTTGTGTCAGTTTTGGTGTGAGAAAGCCAAGTGCACTGAGCGCCGTGATATGACCTAAGCTGTTGAAACAGCTCGGTTAAACTCCAATACAGACAAACAAAACATACAAGGATAGCAACACATTGTCATTCTACTCCAGGCAGCTATACTGATGTTACTGTTGGCAGGTCCGAAGAATTTCTTTTCTTTAATTTTATGACTTAGTGTTATAGAGTTAAAGATAAGCACTGATTATTTTTTGTAGACATAAATTTTGTCGACAATAGTGGCAAAGTATTTATCTGAAAATTGTTGCCCATGTTATAACTATTCTGCTTCTTTACTCAAGTGAGCGATAAAGCATACTCAGCATTGCCATTGACCTTATGATTTCAAAATTTACTTATGAATGACATTTCATATTCATTTATGACCTTTCCGCGCTCTTTTAATCATCCTCTATTGCTCTATGAGGTCTTTGGACAAAGCACTGCAGTGCCTTAGTCGTGCACTTCTGAAATCCAGTAAACATTAACAATTATTGTAATCTCTTGACGTAATCTTACTTTTCAAGGAAACAAAATTAAGATTCTGTCAAACAGGTCTTTCCGTCCGTCTCTGTTTATCTATAGGAGTCGACTAAACACGATAAGGATATAGGCAGTGCTCTGTGAATAGGGGGTTTAATGCATTGGCAAAAATTATCGATCCATGTCAGCCTGCGCAGTCCGCGCAGGCTGATATGGGTCGAAAATTCTTGCTGTTTATAAATTTTCTGCATGTCAAACGGCCATTCTACCTCAAGATGCAGTCGGTTGTGAGACAAAAATGGATTTTATGGTTTTCATAATCATGTGATGGTTTGCTTGGGATAATGCATCACGGCAATGCATTAAACCCCTTTTCGCCAGAGCATGGCTCAGATTATTATCTGTTGTTCCTCTCACCTCGCACGAATGGCGAACTTCGGCGTAATAAAATCAGAATTAACTCTTATCCTGCTAAGTAAGTTATATGAAACTTTCAAGCCGATAGTAGAACACCAGAATAATGCTACTTTCAACTTACTTTTCGGAGAAAGAATATCCCCTTATCGGACAGTGTAGATCAAGATCAGACTGCACTTCTGTGCAGTCTGATCTTGTTCTACACTGTCCGCAAAAGATCGGCGAGTCTCGCTTAGCAGCCTTAGGGTTAAGTCTCTGTTCATTAATACTTCAATAGGTAAAAAACTCATATATGTCCTGTTATCACTATGAAAGTGTCAATTAAGTGTGCGTCATAAAAACATATATTGACATTAATTGCTAGATATTGACAATTGGGTACCCTTTCTTTCATATCAAAAGTTCTTGGGGCGTATTCTAAAATCTAATTGAATTCTATATTCCGAAAACAAGCTGTCTGATTAGCTGAGAGGGAACGTCTAAGCCAATCAGATGGCTTATCTTGGGATATAGAATTAAAATGATAATTAGACATGATGGTGAATCGGACAAATGGACCCTACAGGCTTCAGTATATGCAAAAAGAATTGGAGAAGGGCGGACTGGGTAAAGGAGCGAAAAAAAGAATTAACCAAATAATAATATACAAACAAATAGAATTTTGACCCTGATACGATCATAAAAGGAATATTGCTTGAGGCAAATTTGACGGCTGATTTCCGTTTTCCCACAACAACTGCATGGTTGTTATTACGTGTAAATATTTTTTCTAAACCCTTTATTAAACAATTCTGAGTTTGAACCACCTGGGGATGAAAGCGTTGGAAAACATTGTGGTAAAAGGAGAAAATGCTGGTAACCAGCATTTTCTCCTTTTTCCACAATGTTTTCTACTCATTCACTGACAAAACTCATCATTTAAGTCGCGTCTAATTGGTCGTCTGCAAATGATTTCAATTTGGACAATCCTGAAATTTTGTTGTTTGGTAAAAGGTTACGCATATAGATCGTACATAGAGAGCACACAAGGTGCATCATGGGAGAGTAGTGACCTTTATAGACGAATGATTACTGTATGCTTTTAGCGCTGAATTGGGTTAAAGATGCATCCTGAGTGCTGAGAGAGAGAAAAAAAAAACACTGTTAAAATTTGATGGACTGTAAAATGGTTCAGAATTAGTTGTGTAGACACTGAAAAATTACCGGTATAGATCTATATGGTCTAAGGGATAAATACATATATCGGAAATCTTCGGTTTAAAACCGGAAACGTTAGGACAGGGATTTCTTTGAAGGCCTCCAGAAAATGAAAAAGCATTTTCTATGCAATCTTGCAATCAGGGGCAACATTTGGCATGAGGATCCAAGAATGGTTATAGTTTGATGGAATAAAGATGGAATGGGTTAAAAACTGGCTAAAGACGAGTATTGCTGTATCTGTAAGCCATTCATGCGGACACAGCAGATTAAGATCAGGCTGCACAGGACGTACTAACAGATATGCGATCTACACTTTCCACTTTGTTTGCCTGACACTCTAACAATAAGAGTCGTTAAATTACAAAATCTGCATATTTTGGGAGTGTCCATTTTTTTTTTTTTTAATTAACTCTTTCACTATCAGTGACGACTTAAGTATCTTTTGTGGATGGTGTAGATCAAGATCAGACTGCACAGAATGTGCCGTCTGATCATGGATCTACACCATCCGCTACCTGATACTACTTTATGACCCAATTCACCTTCAAAAGCAATGGAAACCCACTTAGATTTGGGAAAAAAGTCTTATTTCTTGAGTTGGTAGTGAAAGAGTTAATCCTTTACCACACAATCCCGACTTTTAACGCCCCTAAGAAATAGGCCTTTTGAAAACATTGTGGGAAAAGGAGAAAATGCTGGTAACCAGCATTTTCTCCTTTTCCCACAATGTTTTCTACCTTCCTATAACAAATTTAAAATTTTTGACTCACATTTATTTTGTCATCAGCAAATGCTTTCAATTTGGACCAGTCTAAAATTTTGTCGTTTAGTAAAGAGTTAACTCTTTCGGTGCCAAATAAACAAATTCGGCTTCTTTTAATGGCTGTATATAGAATCCACTGTGTCTCCGGAAGATTTTTATCATAAAGGCTTGACCAAACAAGCGGAAGGTATAGATCAAAGATCAGATTGCACGTTCTGTGCAGTCTGATCTTGATCTATACCGTCCGCAAAAGTCCCTGTTTTCGACAATGGCGCTGAAAGGGTTAAACACCACAAGGGCGAAGTCATTATCTTCTGACTTCATCATACAATACGCGACTTCGACATTATCCATACAAACTGGGGATAATAAACACAAATCATTGCGGTCTAGTGAATGGAAGAAAACAAAACTGGCGATGGAAAAATTGCTCACTCCCAGCAGTCTGCCTTTTTCCGGTATGTTTTCTAGTGTGGTCTTCACTGAGACGAAAAATTGATTGATTGATTGTATGGTGTTTAACGCCGTTTTCAACATTATTTCAGTTATATCGCGGCGGCCATTGCACCTATCCATGCTTTCCTGGAGTTTCTTTTTACGAGTACTCCGCACAATATTCTTTCCAAGCCACTGAGTGCTTTCCCACATAACCATCGTCGAAACAGTGGTCAGCGGTGAGATAGGAATGAATCCTGTCGCAATGACTATTATCAGTCCTCGGAAAGAAATTGGCCAAGCCGTGGATCGAACCAGCGACCTCCTGTTCTCAAGTCCTGTACGCTACCGACTGAGCTACGGGACTTGGCTTAGGACGAAAAAACTTTTCTACATACTCGTAATACATGTAAATCAAGGACTTTAATCGTTTGCAAGATGATAAAATTTTAGACACGTCCAAATTGAAAGCATCTACATACTTAACCTGAATTTGCTCTAATGATTGGAGTCGTCTATGAAAAGGCAGAAAATATTGTGCAAAAAGGAGAAAATGCTGGTAAACCAGCATTTTCTCCTTTTCCCACAGTGTTTCCCATGGGTCTTTTCCTCATTGTCGTTAAGGGTCGTTGTGTGGTAAAAGAGTTAAACAAACGGTAGGATTGCCGCGTTCAAAAAAATATATCGTTTTGAAACTAAACTCGCCAGGGTTTTTGCATGGCCTTCTGGTTAAGGTAGTGGACTTGTAAACCCGACGTCCTCATTAGCAACGCTTATCTAAACCGGGAGATTCCTTTGGCAAGGCATTGCAGAGCCTTAGCCTGGTATTAGCAATCCTATTACCTATGTTGTATAAACGGAATGTGGATTACTGCATTGCATAGCCTTAAAAAAGAAACACGTGGGCGGAGTTCACTCCCGTCACCTGTCTGAGACTTGCGTTGCTCAATGATGAAGATGGAAGATTCGCAATCTGGAGACACCGGATCCGATCTCATCCGAGGTTCTGAGTTTTGCATTGGAGTTTCGTTAAGCAAGTCCCAGCGTTGTACTGGTGAAAACAAGACGCAAATAAATAAGTGACCTGTTGCCATGATATGATGTAAATAATGTTGAAAACCGCTTACAGCACCATAAAACCAAGAAAACCCGTTACTTAACTGATGTACAAATGGTTTAGCCAATCAGAAGTTGTGTTACATTAAAATTTGGAAGAATGGTCTGGGAATACGAACCCATCATGACCTTTCCAATGAAGGGTCGAAGCGAGTTTGCTCCTATTTAAATATTCTGTTTGCGTGATTGATATATTAGCGAAGCTAATCAACAACGATTTCTTGCACCGCTGCCCACCCAATGAATTGATTAGATTTTTGCATTTTTACGAGATTAGAAATGAGCCATGCTATGTGAAAAGGGAGGTTTAATGCATCTGCAAGAAGTATCGACTCAGACTGACCTATGTTGATTTTTTTTTTCTTTTTCTCTCAGTCACTTTTCTACATTTCCAAGGATCATTCTACCTCATTATTCAGCCGCTTATTAGACAAAATCGATTTTATGGATCATTAATTATGTGATAATTTGCTTGGTATGCATCATGGTGATGAATTGAGCCCCATTTGCCAGAGCATCTTTAAAATATAATTTTACAGCAAACGAGAAGCTTTTAGGTCATGATATTAGAACTAAGAAGCGAGCGTCGTAGCCACGTTTTCTGCAATCACATCTGAATTCTGCATCGCGTGTGGAAGTCCATTATGCGGAAAAGAAAGGGTTAGCTTAGATTAATTAACACTTAAGCTGCTGAATAAATGAAATGCAAATTTCTACTCAATACTAAAAGCCCAAACATCGCGGTTTCAAAGTTGATTTCACTGGAAAGAAAATACCGTATCGGACAGTGTAGATCAAAGATCAGACTGCACGTTCTGTGCAGTCTGATCTTGATCTACACTGTCCGCAAAAGGTCAGTGGGTCGCGATTAGCAGCTTAAGGGTTAATTGATAATATTGATCTAAGATCAGCTCCGTAGGCAACATAGCTTTTACGTAGTTTTTACAGACATGGTAGATAAAGGTCAGACTGCACAGGTGTAGACAAAGATCAGACTACACAGAAAAACTCTCTGTTATGTGGTCGACACCGCACAGCACTTAACTGTTCACCACCAAATGAATTAATAACCTTTTTTTCATTTGCTGCGACTACAGCACTGCTGCAAGATGAAGAGACAGTTTTGGCCATGATTTAGAATAAAGTAGTGGACAGCGTAAATCAGAGATCAGACTGCATGATCTGTGCAGTCTGATCTTGATCTACACTGTCCACTAAAGCTTCTTGTGTTGTCGTCAATAGTAAGGAAAGAGTTAATTCAATTCTGATTTACAATCTAAAATATCTCTTTTTAGAATATTGATTGATTGATTGTATGGTGTTTAACGCCGTTTTCAACATTATTTCCGTTATATCGCGGCGGCCAGTGCACCTATCCATGCTTTCCTGGAATTTCTTTTACCAGTACTCCGCACAATATTCTTTCCAAGCCACTGGCTGCTTTCCCACATAGCCATTGTCGAAACAATGGTCAGCGGTGGGAGAGGAATGAATCCTGTCGCAATGACTATCATCAATCCTCGGAAAGAAATTGGCCGAGCAGGGGATCGAACCAGCGACCTCCTGTTCTCAAGTCTTGTACGCTACCGACTCAGCTACGGGCCTCGGCTTTTATTTTTAGAATATAGAAATGTATTACATCGGACTTATTCGATTGGGACAAATGAGTTATCGTAGGAACTTGCATTCATGCACAGTTCCAGTTAAAAAGTTTCAAAGATATTTTGACTGATGGAGTTTTTACTGTTTACATGCCCGGCCGGTAGCTGAGTGGTTAGCGTATCTGACTCGTGACCTGTTGGTTGCAGGTTGGATATCCCGTTGAGGTAAACTTTCTTTCCGGCGAGTTTTCGCCTCTCACCTCTGATGCATTTGAGAAAAGTAGTCGGTGGCTTGGAAAGAAAGTTGTGTCAGCACTGGTGTTAGAAAGCGAAGAAACATGTGTAGGTGCACTGACCGCCCTGATAAGACCTAAGCTGTTAAAACCGCGTTAAACTCGAATACAAACGAACTTATTACATAGTCTGCATATCAAAATCCGTTACCATGCAAAGGTTTATATAAATCTTGTTCGGAGACAACTGAAGCTATTGCAGATTCGATTGTTTTGTCTTCACGAACAATAATCGTCTTGACATACTCGTATACGTTCGTGTAGACTTCTTCTGCACTTTCTGGTACGGGGTCATTTGATCTCCTTCAAATGATTCAAAGAAAGCTAATATTTAAATGTGTGTGTTGGGGGGGGGGGGGGGCATTTATATTTATGGGGTCCAAGTTCAATGAAACAGGGGTTTAGGAAAACTCTTGTTGTTACATGAAGGTATGCCCATAATTTGTACCGTCGCCATGATATGACTGACACTATCTTAAAAATGTCGTAAAACATCATTAATCAAGTAATAAAGAAAATGTAGACATTTAATATCAGATGCTGATATTCAGAGTATGGGCAAAAATGTAAATTAAGTGCTTAACTCTATACCAGACGACAAAGATTTATACTTGTCCCAATCGAAAGCATTCACAAACGATAAATCAACGCAGCGCATTGGTTGGATTTTTCTTTGACCCTAAAACTGCTTAATAAATGAAACGAAAATTTCCACTCAATAGTAAAAACCAAAATAATGCGGTTTCAAAGTTGATTTCACCGGAAAGAAAATACCGTATCGGACAGTGTAGATCAAAGATTAGAATGCACGTTTCGTCTGCAAAAGCGCCCCGAGTCACGCTTATCAGCCTAAGGGTTATAAAGGCTAGAAGAAAAAACGTTGAAAAGGAGAAATTGCTGTTTGCAACATTTTCTCATTTTTTATGTTTTTTTTTTTTTCAAAAGTTCCCTTATCCAGGGTCGTTGAAACACGGGACTACTTGGTAAAAATGTAACTATTTTGGTAACTATCCGATCGTCTGTCTCTTTTCAGGAACAGTAGCTGACAATACCGCAGGGGTTTTATGACTGAAGGAAAAGACACTCGTAAAAGTCAGCAAGATGAGAATAAAAAGGAAATATTTCCTTGGAAAGCTGTTGTTATTAGTCCTGTGTTGTGCGTTTTGCTTGTGGTTTTTCCGAAATGATGTGAACAGGTCTTACACAAAGTCAGATTCATTTCGCCATTTTGGTGTTAACCCCTTCCGGTTCAGTGAATTGTCCGAAACGTTGACCTGGAATTCGAAAGAATGTGTGTCATCTGTTGGAAAAATAAAGGTTACCGCGGATTTCACTTTGAATGACGTATTGGATCACATGACGATTGACAGAGGTGAAATTAATACCATAAAAGGTATACTTCAGTCAAACATAACAAAATTCGTTCACAACAAAATAAGTGAGAGGTATAAATCGGAACCCTTAGAGATTATTGTTATTCCACATTCCCATAACGATCCGGGCTGGAAGAAAACTTACATGAAATATTTTGAGGACCAAACTACATACATTCTTACAAACATTGTGGAAAAACTTACTCAGTATCCGGATTTGACATTCATTTGGGTGGAAAGCTGTTTCCTAGATGTATGGTGGAGGAATCAAACCGAAACCACGAAAGCTAAATTTAGATCTCTTGTTAAAAGCAAACGATTAGAGATTGTGTCGGGGATGTGGGTCGCCCCTGACGAGGCATCTCCTCATTATTATCAGATTTTAGATCAGATGATAGAAGGGCATTACTGGATAAAAAAGAACCTTGGTGTTGTCCCCGAATCCTCGTTAAACTTTGACCAGTTCGGTTATTCTAACTCCATACCTTACTTGATTAAAAAGGCTGGGCTCAAGAATGTATTAATCAAGCGAATCCACCGTGCAGTGAAAGAGCTGATGGGAGAAAAGAACTGGATGACATTTCAGTGGAGACAATTTTGGGATCCTGAAGGCCGGGACGATATACAGGGTCACGTGAGTACATTTTCATTTTTTAAAAGTTGCACTGACCGTCGGAGTATATACATTGTACAATATCTAAAAGCGGCTTGCCTGTGTGCTTCCTAGTGGGCGCGATTGACTTTTCATGCGCGTTCTTCCTTAAAACAAATGGCCAAATTCGGACCAAATTTCATAGACTGATTCCTATTGAATATCTTGGATTAATATTGCATCAGAATGCAGATAGGCATTAGATGAAGATTTTCTTTCATTTTTTTTTTAATCTATTTAAAAAACAGGAAAGCCCTAGGCTACAATACACGTCGCTTGTTTAGCAATAATGCAACTCCTGTAGATGCCCTTGCTATGATTATTACGCCAGAATTCATTGAAAGAGCCATGCTCTGGATCCATAAAGTCCATTTTGTCTAGAAATCGACTGAATCATAAGGTAAACTGGTCCTTGGACATGCAGAATATTGACCAATAGCAAAAAGTTTCGGCCAAGGTCAGCCTGACCAGAATGCGCAGGCTGACTTTAGTTGATACTTTTTGCAGATGTATTAAGTCCCCTTTTCACAGAGCATAGTTAATTTTCAGTTGGTATGATTGATTCTTTGATTGCATTTTTTTTCTCATTATTGAATAGAATCTTGATTTCTTAACCCTTTCCCAAACAAGCCCTGGTTTTCACGTGTCTGCAGCACAAGTCTTTTGAAAATACTGTGGGAGAAGGAGAAATTGCTCGTAACGAGCAATTTCTCCTTTTTCCACAGTGTTTTCTACCCTTATTGAGAACTTTCTACCATTTTCATCAAATTTATTATTGTCGTCTGCAAACTCTTTCACTTTGGACCAGTCCAAATTTTGTCGTTTGGGAAAGGGTTAAGAAACAAAGCTGAACATTATTTCGAGGATGCTGTAGCCTTGAAGGTGTGTTGAGGGAAGTATACTTAAAAGTGACACTAAGAATGCATTGATCTCTGCATAGGCCCCTATAATATGGCTAAAAAGTTGAAAACGGTGTCAACCCTTACCAGACGACAAAATTTGGACTCTTCCATTATTCCATATTGAAAACATTTGTAAACGACAAATAAGCGAGGCACAAGTGCTCCTATGACATGATTAAAAAGTTGAAAACGGCGTTAACCCATACCAGACGACAAAATTTGGTCTCTTCCATATTGAAAACATTTGTAAACGACAAATAAGCGAGGCACAAGTTCCCCTATGATATGACTAAAAAGTTGAAAACGGCGTTAACCCATACCAGACGACAAAATTTGGTCTCTTCCATATTGAAAGCATTTGTAAACGACAAATTAGCGAGGCACTAGTGCCCCTATGATATGCTAAAAAGTTGAAAACGGCGTTAGCCCATACCAGACGACAAAATTTGGTCGCTTCCATATTGAAAACATTTGTAAACGACAAATTAGCGAGGCACAAGTTCCCCTATGATATGACTAAAAAGTTGAAAACAGCGTTAACTGTTTGACAAATTTTGGATTCTTTCATATTGAAAACATTTGTAAAAGACAAACTAACGCGGCGCAAGTGACCGAATTTTGTCTTTGACAAGTAAGACAACATTGTGGGAAAAGGAGAACGTTCGGATGTCCAGCATTATCGCCTTTTTTCCACAATGTTTTCAAAAGCCGTTTTCCTAAGCGTCGGACGACACAGTTTTCCCGTGTGGTAGAATAAAAAAGAAACACCCCTGAAAAGATTTCCGAATATCTTTAGGCAAATCATTACCACAATATACAAGATCAACTCTGCCAAAGGACAAAATTTCGCTAGCGTCAAAATTGAAAGTTTTGCAGAAGACAAATGTGAATCAAAACTTGAAATTCGTCTTCGGAAAGGCAGAAAACATTGTGGGAAAATGAAAAAATGCTGGTTAACAGCATTTTCTCCTATTCCCACGATGTTTTCAAAAGGTTTCTTTCTCAGGGAATTGTATGGTAAAGGGTTAAAAATCATATGCATACATGCTTTAGTTATTTGATATCGTCTTTACAAAATTGGTATGGAATATTCATAGGCCAATGAAGCTCCATTTGATCTATCAAGGAACTCCGAATATAGAGGTGATGCGCCAGTGTACTGTTTTCAGTAACAGTGTATGATGATTGACGAATGAAAATTTCGGTGTTCCTTGATAGCGTAGCTTCAAAGGCTATGGTTAATCACATGCACAAATAACGTTTATTCACAGAAATATTGTTTAAAATATTATCTGCAGGTTGATACCTACGAGTGGATGGCAATATCTGACAGTTGTGGTCCAGATCGGACTGTTTGTAGAGGGTTAGATTTTACTGTGCAATCGGATTTACCAATCCCAGGGTCCATTGAGGCCAGCAAGCCCATTCGAATGGATTACTATGCAGGTAACACGGCGTTTAATTTGCATGATTTTGCCGAGTCGTTGGTGAAGCAGTTTAAACTAAAAGCGGCCAATTACCGCCAAAAAGTTATGATGATGCCTCATGGTGGAGATTTTCATTATGCAAAGGCAGATGATTGGGACAGGCAGCATAGAAATATGAGATTATTTATGAATTATGTGAATGAACACGAAAAAGAATTCAAAGTACGCATGCGCTTTGGTACATTGAAGGATTATTACGACAAGCTAGAAGAACAAACAAAAACATATAATCTGAAGTATCCTGTTGTTAGCGGGGACTTTTTCACCTATACTGAATCGGATGAATATTGGACAGGTTATTTTACGACGCGAATGTTTGACAAAAGACTCAGCCGAGAGTTGATAGAAAGCTTACGCGCTGCCGAACTATTTACTGCTGTGGTTTTTAATGGCGGTAAAACCATTCCCGAATACGCAAGGAGAAAGATGTTAAATGATGTAGTGACGGCAAGACAAGACCTCGGTGTATTTATGCACCATGATGCAGTAACAGGCACGTCCCGTGCACATGTAGTGATAGATTATGAAGAACGTTTATCTAAGGGGTTTGATAGAACTCAGTCCGTTCTAAGTACGGCGGTTCAGTACCTAATAAATAATTTAAGTGTTTCAGACCAATTAGTTCACAGTAGCTTACATAGGGCAGCACATGATAGTCTAACAAAACGAATTCCTTTACCAGTGACCGCATCGGGTACTAAAATAGTTCTGGTGAACTCTTTAACCCAGATAAGGCGTGAGATTGTGACCTTGACTATTGACTCTTTAGATGTGATTGTTCAAGATCACAGAGGTGAAAAAATAGAGTATGACAGTATGATTGTCGATGAAACAGTTCATATTGTTTTTGAAGCTCGTATTCCACCGGTGAGTTTGTTGATATATACGATAAAGAAGGTTGTCAAAAGTTCTGCACTCAAAACAAGAAATCCCGTAAAGAATATATCTGTCAATGACGGGTATTTTACGTGCGAAAATTCGCATGTTAATGTTACTTTCTCTGAGAGCTTGGGTTCTCCAAGTAAGGTATGTTACAAGAGTGAGAGTTTTTGTACAAAGCTAGATATCGACTGGCGACATTATGTTGGACACGGAGGAGCATACACAATGTTGTCTCAGGGAACAGAGTATAAAGCTAGCAAAGGTCAACCTAAAGTTTATCCATTTATCGGAACTACTTTTTGCGGGGTGAAATTTGTTTTTGACGTGTTTAGTGTTGTATACAAATTACCAATTACAAAAGCGATCACAGGACGTGCGATACGAGTTGAGGTGAAGAGTGATTTATCAAAGATGATTAATTTTAGTGGTGATCTTGCCATGAGATTAAATACGGGTATAAAAAATGGTGACGAATTTTATGTTGATTCGAATGGTCTACAACTTTTGAAGAGAAAATTTCGGGAATCTATTCCGTTTGATGGAAATGTTTATCCCATGACATCTATGGCTGTAATCCAGGACGATGTTTTACGTTTGATTTTACATTCTGCGCAGCCTCATGGAGTTGTTAGTACTATGCAGGGCAATTTAGATGTAATGATAGACAGAGTTGCTCCGAGACCGGAAATGGATTTACCAGAAGGAGCGACGGACAACAAACCCACTAAAGTTTTATTTTTTATTGAATTTGAATCACGTGTCCCATACGACGAGCCTTCAGGTAGGGAAATGATCCTTCCATCTATAGATAGTGTATTTTTGAACGACATTCTGCAACATCCAATATATACCCTATTTGCTTCTGGGAGGCTCAGTCCTTCAAAGAGCATGTTTACCTTTTTAAAGCAAAAAGTGCCATGTGACGTCATCTTTGCAAACATAAAAAATCTTGCCATCGATTCTTATAAATCGGATGGAGTTTCGGTTACACTTTTCAGACGCGGAATTTCTTGCAGCACCAAACATACCGAAATTTTCTGTCCTTTGTTTGAACCGATGAATTTAAAACCGTCAGACCTGTTTGGTCAGCAAAATAGTGTTGTGATGGATACCAAAGAGATGTATTTGTCTCATCTAATGGAGAAAGGTAGTTTGACTGAAAAGGATGTTATAAATATTAGTCCAATGGACATTAAAACATATCATCTTACCCGGAGATAGCTGCAGTGCAATAGGTCTCAGCAGTACAAAAGTTATGATGTCACTTTGAAAAGTCATATTTACCATCGGAACTTCATTAAAATGATTGTGGTTAGTCGAAACGACTCAACAGGTAGAATTCCATGGCGTGTTGGCCATAATATCGCACATGATTACGTATTATGCATGTAGAACCGGCATCATTCTGCAAGTAATGTGCAGTCTAATTGTGGTCTACAAAAGCAGCGCGAATGGAAAAAGGCAGCCCAGCTTTTACGGGCACACTTATATAACTTCAAATAAGTCAATCTAGATAAAAGTTATGCGATTGTGGGTAGACATTACCGTACTGTCTATGTCTGCCTATATGGCGTAGTTTTCACAGATGCGGCGAGTTTGTTGGCTTAGGAAAAGCTGTATTTGTCTGTGGTATAAACATAAAGGGTAATGTATTTTCCTATGTTTTATATTTTTCTCTAATTTTTCAAAACCTCTGTTTTTTTCTCAGTTTGGATATTTCCTCATTTTCTAAGCAGTTTTGGTGTAGGTCTTTGACGATATCTTACTGCCTACAGATTGTTTGCAATTTACAGCTGTAGTCGTCATCCATAGCATTGCCACCTTTAGAAGGTGCAGCTATGTACACTTTGACTCATCAATATGGACACCTTGATGATGAGTGTGCCAAACTTCAGACTAAGAGGACGCCCATATTGATGACCAGTGTTACTCAGCATACTTGCCTTCGTGGATATACAGTACAAATCTGTGTTAAAATGAGGCACAAGTTTAACCCCTATCCTGCCGTTCGCGATCGTGGATTTATTATGTGTAGAGTGCAGAGCAAGATCTGACTGCACATACGTGCAGTATGATCTTGCTCTGCACTATCCGCTGCTCCATTATTGCTTTCTGTCAAGGAAACCCCATCCAGTGCCATTAGCCAATTAAAATATGTTTATGTAATCGTCCTCACTTTGAATTCGGCAGTACAGGGGTTAATATTTTTCCAAAGCAACATGAAAAAATATTGTCAAATGCATGTTTTGTGATAAAAAAAAATTACCGCAAAAATTTAATATTTAGTTACAAAAATGCTTGAAGACACCATGAAACTTTTAAGTAAAGAATCCCATATTTTCCTTATCTTTTCCTCGGAATTTGGGCCACAGTACATAATTTGTGCCGTATTCATTGGAAAAAGAACGGAACTCCTTAGTCTCGGCTAGTAATGTCCAAATGTCAATTTGTTAAGGTGGTAGATGAAGAAATTGCGTTCATTTCCGAACGTACCTAGAACGAAATACATTCAATCTCTGGAAGTGTCAATACGAAATCCTTTATTGTTACAGTTTTTCTTTCAGCACTTTACCTCGAGCTTGTGTAAATGTGTTATAAATAGGTCAGTAATCATTTGTATGTATTACAATTAATTTATTGACATGTGTCTGAGCTCTGGCAAAATGGGGTTTAATACATCTCCGTGATGCATTATACCAAGTTAGTTATCAAATAATTATAGATCGCTAAAATCCATTTCGTCTAACAACTGGTTCAATTCACAAGTAAAATGGTTCTGTGAAAAGTAGAAAAATTTAAATATAGCAAAAGGTTTCGGCCGATGTCAATCTTCCGTGACTGCGCAGAGTCGATACCTTTTAAAAGATGCATCAAACGCCTGTTTGCCAGAGCGCCGCTCATGAGTTTATTTATTACTAAACGTTTGTTGGCAAATGCATGGAAAATTTACTGTGTAAATTATACTTTCATACTTGACGTTGAATTTTGGGAATGGTACCTCCTAGGCTCAGCTGATGAGTTGTTATCCAGGGCCCGCATTCACCAGCTAATCTTAAAAACATTCTTAGTCTTATTCTTAAGAGTTTTCTAAATTTGACAGTATCACAAGATGTGATTGGGTAAACCAAAATGGTTTACTCAATCAGAGGTTGTGTTACTTTCAAAATCTAGAAAAAGACAAAGAATATTCTTATGAATGGTTGGTGAATAATTAGCAAAAAGTTTCAGGTTGACACCCTTGCAAAGCATGTCACGTGGCACCGTTCCTTGGCAATGCTGTTTTTAGTGTACAAATTTTATCCGGTAGACATCAGTAAGGGAGCTGTTGCCATGCTGCTACATATATAAGCGACAGAAAATGCCCTATTATAAATCCATCATGATGAAATAGCCATGCCCTGGCAAAAGGGGGCTTATTGTATCTTGGTAAAGCGTTGTACCTTGCAAGACGTCACGTAATTCGGGATCCATAAAATCCATCATGTCTAGCAACCAGCTGAATCATGAAGTAGATTGGTCCTCTGACATGCATTAAGCCCCCTTTTTAACAGAGCATAGCTCATTAATGATTAATCGTAGTTATGTTGGCAGCAGTTAATTACATGTACTTAATAACAAAATCACGAAAGGCATGAAGGCAGATTTTCATTAATTTTTGTAGTACTTCTTAGACTTACTCCATAGCCCCAGGTGTCGAGATCATACAAGATACGAGACTTCATGTGATGGAGTTCATTTACAATTGACCTTCCCGTTCTGCCGACTCGAAGTGCGGCTTTCTATCTATTCTCATGGTTCCAAGTTAGACTTCATATCTCTCTCGACATGACTGTGTGAGAAAGCATTTCTCAGAAATTATGGTTAAGACCTAATTTTCTTAAAGTACATTTAAGTACATGTTACCCTCCCATTATGCTGATCTTGGCATGAACTAAACATATATATAACTTAAGCATACAGAAATGGTGTAGCACTACATCTACACTTTAAAGCCACGTAGGACCACCACTAATGAATAAACTAATAAACCACGAAACGTTTTCCTTCTTCCCAATGACAGTAGGTGATCTCTGTCGAAGCCTGCTCTCTTTCGCTTTCCCTCGCTCTTTCGTATTGAAAGGGCAATATGGACAGGCGTACCATGCACACACGTAGGGGATATACAACACAAGGAGGATCAACGTATTTCACCTGATGCCTGGGGCCAGGAGTACATCTCTTTATATTTTGGCGCTGTAATTTTGACGATGCTTAAATCTCACCTCATAGGGTCTCATCTCACATAGTGTCACATCTGTCCATTTGAACAAAATTAAAACGTGTAGATAAGTGAACAAATCCTATTGCCTTTTAAAAGTGTGTCTTAATGAATATGAATCACATTAATTTATTGAATTAAATTAATCCGTCTTTATAGTGTCTATGAGTCAAGTGTTGTTTAAATTTAGCCTCATTTTTAGTGAAATTAATCTCTGAGGTAAGACATTAACTAAAATTCTAATTTCTGAATATTTTCGAGGAATTATCAGAAAAAGGACTAGATATTTTATGTTTCACTCTTCAGTCCTATCTAATACTTTTTGGTCGGTGGTCTGTCATTATTCCTGTTGTAGTAGTCTTTGAATCTGTGGTAGTGGTCATTTATAGGTTACAATGGTCATGTCGGAGGATTTTCATTGCGTGGTATGATCTGGCCTCCGGCATAGTTTGGCTGGCTTTGAAGATCACTACAAAGTTGCCTGTGGCGAGCCTCATTGCTGCTTCCACGGCATTGTCCGCTGACAACTTGGTCAGTTGTTCCGGGCCCTCATATGGCAGTTCTTTTTTTCCAAGATACACTCAGAAGTTTTTGACACTTCATTTATGACGCAACTTCAGTCTTTCGTAGCCATTTATTTTCAGTGTAACTGAACGAATTCTCACCGAATGTTTCTTCATATAGGACTTTTTTAATGTTAATAGATTTTTTTCCTATTGAGAGAGAGAGGGAGAGAGAGAGAGTATTTCGCATTTGGATCACACCGCGTCAAAATGTAGAAATCTGATAAAAACTTTGTGTGCACTCTAGAGGTCACATTTCCTGTCTGATACCTGCGATAGTTGGTCAGATTGTTTGTCTTGATAATATCTCGGACAAGTGCTAAACAGGGTAAAGTTGGGTAAAAAAATAGGTCACTGGGACAAATCTTAGAAAAACCTTATGTGCACTCTAGATTGTCAATCTGATACTCACGACTTTTGGTCAGATTGTCTTTGAAATAGGATCTTTACGTGTGAAAAGGTAGGTCACTGAGACATATCTTAGAAAGGCCTAGAGGCCACATTTTCAATTTGATTTTCATGACACTTGGTCAGATTGTTTGACTTGATGACATCTCGAACATGCTCAAAATTGAGTCACCTCGGCTCATAAAGCAGGTTACTGGGACAAATAGTACAAAAACCATGCGTGCGCTCTAGAAGCCACATTTTCAGTCTCATGCTCATGAAACTTTATCAGATTATTTGTCTACATGATATTTTGGACATCTTCATAATTCGGCTACTTCGGGTGAAAAGGAGGTCACTGGGACAAATTATAGAAAAAAACTTGTCAGTTTTCTAGAGGCCACATTTTCAATCTGATACTCATGAAACTTAATCAGAATGATTGTCCTGATGATTTCTCGGACAGTTTCGATAGTTTGTCACGTCGGTTGAAAAAGTAGGTCACTGGGACAAATCGTAGAAAAAACTTTGTAAAAAACTTTGTGTGCACTCTAGAAGCCATAGTTTCTGACCACCTAAACTTTGCATACTTCCTGGTTCAAGTTATGATTGTTTCGGTGCTGCTTATGTGGAACGAATCACCTGTGAAAGCTACATAATCCAATGAAGCTACGAAATTCTTTCACGGTCAAGGAGGGTGAAAGAAATCGATGACATTAACTTTCTTTTGCTCGAACTGAATGCCACATTCATTTGGTAGCAAAACCTAGATAAATGTACTTTGTTTCCTGCACTTTTTCAACTTTAGACGTAAACTACCATATGCTTACGTACTTAAGCGATATAATACAAGCTGGACATGTTCCAGATATTTTTTCAAGGGTTTCTTGTTTAATATCATCTAAGGAAGCTGTGGTAAAATTACTTAATCTTCAAGTACACAATTCATTAATTCCTGAATTATTGCAAGAGCAGTGGGCAGTCCGAATGGCATCACATAAAATCAATACAGACCTCTATTACATGTAAAGGCTGTCTTGTCATTTTTATCCATTAAAACTTGCCAATAACCGATTTTCTAAAGTCAGCACAAAATCTTTTTGGTCCATCTTTTTTGTCTGCAGTGACCACGAGAAATGACCTTATCTCTCATGACCTTCATTTTCATAAAGTCGAACAATAGTCCATTGATAAAATAGCCCCAGTATTGTCTTGGCCCTCAAACGCATCTTCCTCTCAATCGTTTGAAGTTAACTGGAATTGACCTACACTTATTCTGCTTGATCATTCATTATATTAGAAATGACAACCTGACAGTTAAAGACAGTCAATGACATTATGGTTAGTCTTGTTACATTATGCTGAAACATTGTAAATTTAGTAGTATTTTATCCCTGGCCTTGCATAAGCCCTTGTAATTTGGTAAAATGACAACTGGTAAATTAAGATATGGTGGAGATAAAGTTGTGAAAATACAGTCTAGAGAGATATGATATATAGTAAAAGGTTGACTGCCCTATATGCATTCAGTTGCATCTATTCTAGCTAAAAGCCAAGAGTCAGTGCTCACTTTGTTAGCCACAGGAGCGATATGCCGTAGCCAGATCCTTTGTTGAAACTAGTGTTTGATGCCACTAGCTTGTTCGTGTTTGAGTTTGTGTCAAACTACTGGTATTTTACATTGTTTTTTTTTGTATTGTTATTGTTATATTTTTGTGTAAACGATCTCGTGCATGTCCTGAAGGGCAACACTTCAAGAGCAACACTTTTTAAGAATCGTCCACAATTTTCTTATGGTTGTTATAAAATCTTATATAGATCTAGATGACTCTTTATCTGCAAGTTATGTACTTAACTCTTTACCAAACAACATAATTTTGGGCTTGTCCAAATTCAAAGTGGCAGACAACAAAATAAATAAGGCTGAACTTGTGGAATTTGTATTTGAAAGAGTAGGAAAAATTGTTGGAAAAGGATAACATGCTGGTTACCAGCATTTTTTCTGTTTCTCACAATGTTTTTAAAGCCCTTCATCTTAGGTTATTAAAACTCAGGATTATGTGGTAAAGGGTTAATCTTATTGAAAATAATAAGATCTTGAAATCAGGCGAGAAAAAGGAGCATTTTGATGATGCATACTTATGATGCAATACAGTCAACTTCTTTTGACCCTATTACAATAAGGCTTGCAGAAATTCAATTAAGTAAAGACTAGAATCCTTGTGAATTTTAGGTTATAAATGGTGTCTCATAGAAATTTACCTTTGATGATTTTCCCCTTGGTTTTATTTTTCTCATGTGAACTGAATTTGTTGTACTTTGATGGTCTTAGGGTCAAACCTAAGCAGAGATTTAGTTACCAAATTATTGGTTTATTTCATCTGAGGTGCTTTTACACAAGCAATTATAATAGTATAAAATAGTTTAATTTTGACAAAATGTGCTAGAAAAATAGATATGAGCCATGCTCTGTGAAAAGGGTGTTCAATGCATCTGCAAAAAGTATCAACCAGGTCAGCCTGTCCAGGTCAGGCAGTGCAGGCTGACATGGGTTGAAACTTTTTGCTTCAAGTAAATTTTCTATATGTCCAAGGGCCATTCACTTGCCCGGGTAGCTCAGTGGTTAGCATATCTGATTCGTGACCTGGTGGTTGTGAGTTCGATTTCCCATTGAGGCAAATTTTCTTTCTGTCTCTTTTTCGCCTGTCACCTCAGATTCATGTGGGAATAGTAGTCGCTGACTTGGAAAGAAAGTTGTGTCAGTACTGGTGTGAGAAAGCCAGGAAACACATGCATAGGTGTGCTGACTGCCATATCAGTCAGTCGCTTGTTAGACAAAATGGATTTTATGTACCCATAAATATATGATGGCTTGCTTCACAGAGATCCATTAAATCCCCTTTTGCCTGAGGATGGCTTATATATAATGACTCCCCTGGTATAATGGAACATAGAGAATTATTAAATTCTGTTTTGTCAGAGCATGACTCATGTATGTATATATGCCCAACAGACCTTGTGGAAAACCATCTTTGAAAGACTAGTATTCCATAGAAAGAAATTTCGAAGAAAACCCTTATCCTTTAGCTTCATTTGTCATCTGCAAAAGCATATAACAAGGACATGCCCCAAATTTGTCCGAGAAATAGTTAAGTGATTTGATTAACATGAAATTTGCCTCAGATGGAAATACTTGTTATATATGCTCATGCATGTATCATTCCACAATTTCTGTGTCTAGCTCTAAATTTTGATATTTTGCAAGTCTTTGTACTGTAACTACTGTATGCTACCATATTGTCAACTGTTTTTGTTAAATGTGTGCAGTTTTATGAAATAAATAATAGTCTTAATCAAGAAAGTGTTAGCTTTAATTAACTTTCTGCTGCAGCAACTCTAAAGTACAGGGCAGATGACAATCTGGTATGGCTCAAGAGATGGGATTTGTCACTGAAAGAGTAGAAAACATTTGCGGGGAAAAGGTTACCAGAATTTTCTCCTTTTCCATAATGTTTTCAAATCCCTTCTTCCACAGGTGGTGAATACAAGTTTAAACCCATATCCTGCTAAACAAAAGAAATCAAACTTTCAAGGCGGTACTAAACACCCAAATTTTTCCTATTTCAAAGGTATTTTCTGAGAAAAGGTATCTCCTTACCAGACAGTGTAGATCCAACATCAGACTGTATGCTCTGTGCCATACTAAATTAGTCATCTGCAAATGCTTTCAGTTTGGACAAGCATAACACTTTGTTGTCCAGAAAAGGGACATTTGTGGATGGCATTTTGGATCTATGTCATCAGCATGCAAGCCTGGAGTCTGTCAACAATTACCAAGGACAGTAGTGTCCCTTCCCTAAACAATCCTTGTTTTCACTGCCTTGAGGAAGAGTCTTTGAAAACATTGTGCAAGAAGGAGAAAATGCTAGTAACTAGCATTTTCTCTTTTTTTCCCACAGCATTTTCTACTCTTCAAAAGACTTTATTTCTTTTTGGTAGCCCCATACTATTAAACAAAATCAACAAAAATATTAACTTTATACTGTTTTAATAAGATGTGATTGGTTATAAGAAAATAGCAGATTTGCATATATAAATATACACCTATTAACCTTGATAAAAAGAAGACTAAATTCAAACATACATAATTATATACAACAAAGAAAAAAAAAAACCTAAACTTAAACCATTATAAACAAATCAGTATTAGATGTCTTTAACACTTTACCACACAATCCCGAGTTTTAATGACTCCAAGGAAAAGGACTTATAAAAAAAATGGGTGAAAAGGAGAAAATGGTGGTAACCAACATTTTCTCTTTTTCCCACCATGTCTTCAAAAGCTTTCCTTCTGCTTTATCTCCTTTGACCACACTGTTTTCAACAGTTGTCTACAGCGTAACAACAAAGTTATCAACCAGATGTTATCTGCATCGACAAACAGTCATTTGTGCATTATGCAAATCAGTGTATTGGACATTTGTCACATTTTTTCTGTATAAGAGATGGCAAAGGCGACTGTTGGTGTGAAAAGCTCTTCAAGGGTTAAAACCTAGAAGTATTTCACAAAATAAAAATCACACTTTTTGTATCAAATACTATTTCGTGATTAACACTTTACCACACAATCCCATGTTTTACTGACCACGAAGAAAAAGCCTTTTGAAAACATTGTGAGAAAAGGAGAAAATGCTAACCAGCATTTTCTCCTTTTCCCACCATGTTCTCTGTCCTTCCAAAGGACAAGTTTCATAATTTGAACCACATGTAGTTTGTCCTCGCTAAATGCTGTCAATTTGGTTGGGTCTAAAATTTTATCGTTTGGTAAAAGAGTCAGCTCATTATCATTTGCAAGCAAAATTTTGTCTCGTAGCAGACCAGCTCTAGACATATTGAGACAAAAGGAGAAATTGCCCTTTACAAGTATTTCTCTTTTTGCTACGACACTTTCACATTGCAACCAATCATTAAACCTTTACAAAACGACAGAATTTTAGACTTGCCCAAATTGAAAGGTGTTGCAGACAACAAAATAATTTTGACTAAGAAAATAGAAATTTGGCCTTAGAGGAGTAGAAAACGTAGTGGAAAAAGAAGAAAATGATTATTACCTGCATTTTCTCCTTTTCCTACAATGTTTTCCAAAAAACTTCTACCTTGGGATCATCAAAACTCTGGATTCATATTGTTCAATCTTTTTGTAATAGTATAACGTCAAAGTCTTCTGCTTTATTTTTTTCACTGAGTATGAGCTGGCTATTTCAGGTGGAACTGTCCCCATGGTCTGGGGCTTTACGCTGATTATGCAAGCAATGTACAAATCCATCTGATCATCTGACCCTTTCGGATTTAGGCAAGTCCTAAGATTCTGTAGAAGGTAACAGGTCAAAAAAAATTATATATGTTAAAATGATGTTAAGAAATAAAAAACAAAAGCAATACAACAGAATTAAAACAAAAATCTGGCTAAAAAAATGTGCAAAGTAATATGCTCATTTAACCTTTAACCAAACAATCTGAATTTTAACAACCCTGAAGGCTTTTTAAAACATTTGGGGAAACAGAAAAAATGGTGGTTCTTCTTTTCCCACTTTTTTTTCTACCATTTCAAAGACTGTGTCTTTTGAGACACAGAAGCATTTATAAGTTAGTGATACAATACATATAATTTTTTTTTTTAAATCTTTTACCACACAGTCCTGAGTTTCAACGACCCTGATGAAAAAGCCTATCGAAGAAATTGTGGGAAATGGAGAAAACGCTGATAATCAGCACTTTATCTTTTTGCTACACTGTTTTCTGCCCTATTACAGACAAATTTTAGCCACTTTTATTTTGTCTTTTGAGAGTGGTTTCAATCTGGCTTAGGGTATATTTTTTCGTTTGGTAAAAGTTAAAGTTGAAAAGTTTAAAATTTATCGTCAGAGAAAGGCTTAATTAATGCTCTCACTGTATCAGCACAATCAGAGAATGGAAATAATTTTCAAAACAAAGTTCATCTGTGACCTTGACCTTTACCCATGTGATCCAAAAACAATAGGGCACCACCTTGGGTCATGAGCAACACTTGTATAAAGTTTGAGAATCCTAGGTCAAATAGCTTTAGAGTTAAAGCACAGAAACCAAAAGATGGACAGATTGACTGACAGACAGACGGACGGACAGACAGACATGGTGAAACAAGTATACCCCTCTCTACTTCATAGGTGGGGAGTTATAATACATGTAAATTAGTAGAAGCTGCTAGTTACAAGCAATTCTTCCTTTTGTAAATTATTCCTCATATATTTGAAAGAAAATTGGCAGTGACCAAGGATTTCAAATTTCACCTCAAGATATCTTGTTTTTGTCACAGCTTATTTGACAAGGATGAAAATCATTCCTATTTAAATAGTTGTTATCCTTTTTTCATAAAATATCTGAAATCAATTAACCCTTTACCACACAATCCCACATTTTAATGACCCTGAGGAAGAAGCATTTTCTCCTTTTCTCAAAATGTTTTCTACCATATCAAAGACAAATTCCATCATTTGGGCCACAAGTAAATTGTTGTCTGCAAAGTGTTTTCAGTTTGGACAAGTCTTCACTTTTGTTGTGGGGTGAAGAGCCGAAACAACTTGCTTGAAAGTGAAATGCCCATTTGTTTAATAATTGATGTAATTGCTAAGAAAATTTTTTTGAAAATTTATTAAGCCATAACCTTGAAAAATCTTTGTAAAAAAAGGAACAATAAGTGTTGATTCTGTTTTTTTTAACATGAATACATATGAAAACATTGTGGCAAAAGGAGAAGCTGCTAGTTACAAGCAATTCTTCCTTTTGTCACAAGGATTTCAAAATCAATCTACTGTAAGATTAAAGAAAAAGTTATCTAGAAAAGGTAGTGACTTGTGCAGGATATTAGCCACATTAACTATTCAAACTCTCTCGCTGTTCACCTGTTCTATCAGCTAAATGAATGTGCACTAAATTCAACCCTTTACCCAACAATCCTGTGTTTTAATGACCTGTATGGTTTGTAAATACCTAGTCGGAAAAGGAGAAAATGCTGGTGACCAGCATTTCCTCCATTTCCCACAATTTTTTCTACATTTTCAAAGGAGATCCCCTCATTTGCACAACATTTGTCATCTGTATATGCTGTAAATTTGAAAGAAACAAAAAATTTAACATTTGGTAAAGGCTTGAATATTCAACAAATCTGAGTAGTTAACATACTATGATACATGTATAAAGTATACAATACTTAACAAACAAAAATTAAACAGAAATACAATAAAAATACAAAAAATATCCAGAGTTTCAGTTATCATTGCGCAGGAAGTGTATCATTATGGCTAAACTGAATTTCTAAAGCTTAACAAATTTTACCCATTTGCCCCCATGCGGGCACCTTAATAATTTCTCTACAATCAGCAATCATCAATGTCACTATGAGAGTTTGTGTGAAACATACAACTTGTCAGCTCATTAAAATGTTTTCTTGATCACTTCCGTAATCTGTATTATTTGCCTAACAGATCTCCATTTCTGAGGGAGCCCTTCTCAATGGGTGTGGGACAAAAGTTCCATAGGACAAAAGCCCCAAAGGACAGAAGCTCCATAGGACAAAAGCACCCTAGTATGTTTACCCCATGGTACTAAAGCCTCATATTCTTTAATAAAGTAATACATTTCAAGGAATGACTTCACATCATTGAATTTCCAAACATGGTTTGTTTCAATGAACAATTATTTTATTATCTAGCAAAAGAGAAACATGAGCTGATGTATAATTTGTGATACTTTCCAAGTGTTTTCAATTGACCTGAGATAACAATGATTATCATTTGAAATATGTGTTAACACATTAGTCAAGTAATGACTTTAGAAATGTAAGATTTTCGAAGAAAAGACAGGATCATTTGGTAAAGGGTTGAAAGTTATTTTCTGATGATTGTTCCTATTTTGCAAATACCTTTTCAAATACATATGCTAAATCTGATTAGGTCAATCAGAAAAATAAAGACAGTGAAAAAACATACTTGCATATCAAGTCCTATTATCAAAATTACCTTTTGAAGACATTAATTTTTGTGATTCTTGAGAGAACTGATACATGTACCTTAATCCTTAGAATAAAATATGTCAATTACTTAATCCTTTATCAAACAATCACAGGTTTTCACAAGCCTGGGAAAGATGGCTTTTGAAAACAATGCTGGTAACCAGCATTTTCTCCTTTTCCCACAATGTTTTCTGCTCTATCAGAGAGCTTATGCTCATTTGCTCATTTGTACCAAAGTTGAATTTGTCGTCTAAAAGTGCTTTGAAATTGGTCTAGTCTAAAATTTTGTTGTGTGGTAAAAGATATAATGACTAAAATGGTGCACTTTTTCTCCGATAAGGTAGAAAACAGCATTTTCTCCTTTTCCCACAATGTTTTCAAAAGGCCTCTTTCCCAAGGTCGTTAAAGGGCTAAAGGGTTAAATGCATGAGGCTTTTGTCCTATACAGCTTTTGTCTGTCAGGCTTTTGCCCTACAGGGCTTTTGTCTGCACCCCCTTATCAGTGGCCCACCTTCATCATCATTATATGATCAGTGGCCAATCTTGACCGTTACCTTTGATCATTGGCTGAATTGATCATTACCAGCATTTTCTCCTTTTCCCACAATGTTTTCAAAAGGCTTCTTTCCCAAGGTCATTAAAGGGCTGCATTGTGCAGTAAAGGGTTAAATGCATGAGGCTTTTGTCCAATACAGCTTTTGTCTGTCAGGCTTTTGTCCTACAGGGCTTTTGTCTGCACCCCTTATCAGTGGCCCACCTTCATTATCATTATATGATCAGTGGCCAATCTTGACCATTAACTTTGATCATTGGCTGATTTGATCATAACATTTGATCACCGAGTCATCTTGATCATAAAATTTGATCACTAACAATTCTTCATCATCAAAATTGATCACTGGCCAATTCTGATCATACTATTTGACTAACTGCTCCCCTAGATCATATTTAATTAATGGCCCATCTTGATATTAGAATCTGATCACTGGCCCATTTTGACTATAACATTTGACTAACTGCCCATTTAGACCATAACATTTGATTTATGGCCCCATCTTGGTCACAACATTTGATCACTAGCCTATCTAGATCATAGCATTTGATTAATGGCCCATCTTGATCATTGAATCTGATCACTGGCCCATCTTGATCAAAACATTTGATCACTGGCTAATCTTCATCATAACATGTAACAGTGGTAAACCGACAATGTATTACATGATAAACCTATTTTCTTACATGACAAATGTACAAATTTACTATGGCATTTCTCACAAAAAATGGCTATCTTCATTACAACATGTAACAGATAAACTGACAAACTGATTTTCTTCCATGACAAATGAACAAATTATCTATGGCATTTCTCACAAAAAATTTCCAGAGTATCAACACATGCAAATTTAACAACTGCTTTTAACATTCTTACATTTACAATAAATTGCTATAGATCAGACTTTAACCTTGTACAACACAATCCAGAGTTTTAACAACCCTGAGTGAGAGCGCATTTGAAAGCAATGTGGGAAAAGAACAGAATGCTGGTAACCAGCATTTTCTCCTTTTTCTACAATGTTTTCAACTCTTTCTAAGACAAATCCCATTACTTCAGCCACATTTTATTTGTTGTCTGCAAAAGCTTTCAATTTGGTCAGGGTTGATATTTTATCGTTTGGTAAAGACTTTAATTATACCTAAAATAACAGGGGTTTGCCTTGAAAGGAAGAAAACCTACGGAAAGGTGAAAATAGTGATTACCAGCATTCTCTCCCTTTTCAAAAACTTCCTTCAATAGGCTTCTGAACTCTTTACCAAACAAAAAAAAATTCAGATCTGTCCAAATTGAAAGCATTTGCAGACAACAAATCAAATACTGCTTAAATGGTGATTCCTGTGTTTGATAGGGTAGAAAACATTGTAGGAAAAGGACAAAATGCTGGTTACCAGCATTTTCTCCTGTTCCCACAATGTTTTCAGAAGGCTTCTACCTCAGGGCCATTAAAACTTGTGATTGTGTGGTAAAGTGTTAATAAAGTTGTAAAAACATGGAATGCTACAACAATTTCTACAATAATTATCCAACTTTGCAAGTCAATGGCAGTAACAATTTTTATAGCATTTAACTTTAACACAATTTTCTCATTAACCCTTTACCAAACAACAAAATTTTAGACTGGTCCTAGTTGGAAGCATGTGCAGATGACAATTTAAATGTGGCTAAATTTACTTTGTTTTTCTGTGAAAGAGTAGAAAACATTGTGGGAAAAGGAGAAAATGCTGGTTACCAGCATTTTCTCCTTTCCCAGAATGCTTTCAAAAGGCTTTTTTTTGGGGGGTTGTTAAAAGTCAGGATTGTGTGGTAAAGGGTTAAAACAAAATCAAACTAATTTCAACAAAAACTAAAGCTATTGAGTAAAACT
This sequence comes from Tridacna gigas, assembly GCA_945859785.2. NCBI lineage: Eukaryota > Metazoa > Mollusca > Bivalvia > Cardiida > Cardiidae > Tridacna > Tridacna gigas. The sequence goes on along the minus strand of OX244040.2, from coordinate 34,729,159 downwards.
TTTACCTATCACCTTAAGCACTGCTACAAAATAAAAATATGACATAAAAATATGATGAATAGTTTCTGAATCATGTAGAATACAACATGCAAATGCGTGAACTAAAACTGTGAAGGAATCAATAAAACATGGATGTACAGACATTGTGACAAAAGCAGATATTGCATAATAAAAGGTATTTCTACACTACTTTTTATGACGGCCGTGTACAAGCTGAACCTATGTATTTGATCAAAAGTAATGCCTAATCTTAAGAACCATCTTTAACTCCTTACCGAACAACAAAATTTTAGACATGTCCAGATTGAAAGCATTAGCAAACAGCAAAATAAATGTGACTTAAAATTTGTTTTGAGAAAGATTGAAAACATTGTGGGAAAAGAAGAAAATGCTGGTTACCAGCATTTTCTCCTTTTCCCGCAATGTTTTCAAAAGGCTTCTTCAAGGTCATTAAAAGTTGGGACTGTGGTAAAGGGTTAAACAATAAAAGAATGCTGTTTTATGGTGGCTGACAGCTAGGGTCAAGTAGCTAGTTATTTAACCCTTATAGCCCCTTTCACATTTTTTTTCTTTTTAGGCCAGTGTAGATCAAGATCAGACTGCTCGAAACCTGCAGTCCATTGATCTACACTGTCTGTTTTACCGAGACATTCTGTATCAGACAACAAAAATTAATACTTGTCCAAAATGAGGGCATTTGCAGACGACAAACAAAATATGTTTCAAATGATGGCATTTTAATCAAAAGGGTAGAAAACATGGTGGGAAGGATAAAATGCTGGTTACCAGCATTTTATCCTTGTTTTCACAATGCTTTCAAATGGCGTTTTCTCCAGGGCTGTTAAAATCCCTGATTGTTAAGAAAAGGGTCAACACAAAATGAATCTTTCTCTGAGAAAAGGGGGTTTCTTAAATTAACACATCTGCAAAAAGTATTTAAATGTACTCTAAACCGTATGAAACTGTTGCAGCAAGAGAAAATTGCATATACAATAACACAAACAGCCAGAGAATTACCAGTATGACCCTACACAATAACATGTGAAGCAAATGTCTACAATCCTATTTAATTAGCCCTTTACCAGATGACTGATTGATTGTATGATTGATTGTATGGTGTTTAACGCCATTTTCAACATTATTTCAGTTATATCACTGTGGCCAGTGCACCTATCCTTGCTTTCATGGAGTTTCTTTTACCAGTACTCAGCACAATATTCTTTCCAAGCCACTGGCTGCTTTCCCACATAACCATTATCGAAACAATGGTCAGTGGTGAGGGAGGAATGAATCCTGTCACAATGACTATCATCAATCCTCGGAAAGAAATTGGCCAAGCCGGGGATCGAACCAGCAACCTCCTGTTCTCAGGTCCTGTGCTACGAGGGCTTGGCTTACTGGAGGACAAAATTTTACAACTTGTCCAAATTGAAAGCCTTTGTAGACGACAATTTCAATGTGGCTCAAATGGTGCAATTTTTCTTTGATAGGGAAGAAAACATTGTGAGAAAAGGAGAAAATGCTGATTACCGGCATTTTCTCCTTTTCCACAATGTTTTCAAAAGGCTTCTCACTCAGGGTCATTAAAACTCAGGATTGTGTGGTAAAGGATTAAATTCAAACAAAAAATTAATCAGGAAAGTTTCCTAAACCGCCCCCTCTTTCAATGAAGGGGGACACCCGCTCTCATGCTCTCCACCCCCCTCAAGCTTTCGGCACTTTTCAAAGGCCATTAATGGCCCTGTAACCCTACATAATTATAAAAGCAGCCAATGACTAAAATTCCTATATAATCATATGCAGTTATATAATCAATAAACCACTTTAGACCCTATATAATTATGATTTTTGATTCATGCTATGCCATACAAGTAAACAAACGTAATCAAAACCTCTCTTACTATTCTTTCACAGACAAACAAACGTAGCAATCAGTAACTTTTGCATCAATTATCTCAAGAATCAATCATAACTGGAATAACTGTCTCTATAAATAAGTATAAATCAGATTTTTGCATAACTTGTCATAATTGTAGAAAAGGGACTTTACTAAATTTACATTTAAGCCATGCTCTGTGAAAAGGGGGTTTAATGCATAATGCAAACAGTATCGCACCAGATCAGCCACCGCAGTTCGCACAGGCTGACCTGTATCAAAACTTTTTGCTTTTGGTAAAGTTTCTGCATGCCCAAGGACCATCCTACCTCAAGACTCCGTTGCTTGTAGACAAAAAGGATTTTATGGACCAATAGTTATGTGATGACTTGCTTGGTATAATGCATCACAAGAGATGCTTAACACTTAAGCCGCTGAATAAATTGAACACAAATTTCTACTCAATACTAAAAGCCCAAACATTGCGGTTTCAAAGTTGATTTCACCGGAAAGAATATACCGTATCCGACAGTGTAGATCAAAGATCATACTGCACGTTCTGTGCAGTCTGATCTTGATCTTCACTGTCCGCAAAAGGTCAGTGGGTCGCGATTAGCAGCTTAAGGGTTAAAACCCCCTTTTCACCAGGGCACTGCTCATTTCTAATAATCCTTATTATCCTGACATTGTCTTCTGCACACTACAGAAAAGGCACTCTTCCTTTCTTTTTCTTTCCTTTAAAATAAATGAATCATGCTCTGTGAAAAGAAGCTAAATGCATCTGCAAAAAGAATCAACCTAGGTCAGTCTGCGCAGTCCGCACAGGCTGACCTGGGTCTGACCGTTTGGCTATTGGTCAATTTTCTGCATGTCATAGGGCCAGAGTACCTCATGATACAGTCAGATATTGTACAAAATGTGTTTTATGGATCCATAACTATCTGATGACTTGCTTGGTGTCATGCATCACGAAGCGTGGCTCAAATGTTTGTCTGTTGCTTTACATCTAGATGTGATAGCTTTGGCGGGTCTAACAGTAGCATTTTAAAATTGAAATTGTCTTATCAGTGTTTTCTACAATCTTCATTTGTCCTGTGCCCAATTATGAAATGAGAATCATGACACAGATTTTTTGAAATTTTACACCTTACCAGGAAATAATGATAGCTTTGTTGCAAAATACTTTCTGAACACAACTAGATAACTAAATGTTAGACTGGCCCATACTGAAAGCATTTGCAGACAACAATTTTAGTCTTGATCTCATGGTTGGATTTTTCTTTGCAAGGGTAGAAAATAAAAATTAAAAAATAAGAAATTGCTGGCTATTGGCATTTTCTCCTCTTTCACATTATTTTTTCAAAAATATTTTTCTCTATAATCAATAATACATATGAGCCGTGCTCTGCCAAAGGGGACTTAATGCATCTCCAGGATCCATGATACCAAGCGAGTCATCACATAATATTTATGGATCAATAAAATCCATTTTGTGTAACAACCGACTGATTCATGAGGTTCACTGGTCCCTTGACATACAGAAAATTGACCAACAGCGAAAAGGTTCAGCCCAGGTCAACCTGCACGGACTGCGCACCCTGACCTGGGTTGATACTTTTCGCAGATGCATTAAGCCCCCTTTTCACAGAGCATTGCTCATATCATAGTTAGATAAGGTGTAAAACCCAGCATTCAAGGGAGATTACTCATCATCTTCTTTGGTGGAAGACATAGGTTTAACTTCCTTGTCACTATCTTTTGATCCATCACTGTCATCGCTGTCTTGAACCTGCGTGATCTGTCTTGGTGTATTGGCAAACCGCCTCGTGATTGTCTCCCCTCTTTCTAAAGGATGGCGCTTTGGTGTAATTGTTGGGGACATTTCATTGGTTCCTGTCCGTGATCGTGACGCTAGGAGATCATTGTGGTTTAGATGATCCTCATGACCAACTGTTGATTCATGGGGCATCTGAGAAGTGAAGATGTAACCAAGGTTATCTCTTTAACTCTTTACCACACAATCCCGAGTTTTAATGACCAAAAGACAGAAATCTTATGAAAACTTTGTGGGAAAAGGAGAAAATGCTGGAAACTACCATTTTCTCCTTTTCCCACAATTTTTTTTACCTTATCAAAGAGAAACTCTATCATTTGAGCCACCTTTAACTTGTCATCTGCAAGTCCTTTCAATTCGGACAAGTCTAAAATTTTGTCATGTTGCAAAGAGTTAAAATCCAACAAAATTTTGCTATCAATCAAATTTTAAAGTATTCGCAGACGACAAATACAAACATAACTCAAAAGATGACTTCTGTCTTTGGAAGGGTAGAAAACATTGTCGGATAAGAAGAAAGCACAGGTTACCAGCATTTTCTCCTTTTCCTGCAATGTTTTCAAAAACCTTTGCTTTCAAGGTATTTAAAAGTGGGGTTTGTTTGGTACAGGGCTATACAATACAACATGCTTATTTATTTATCCTTTTGCCATAATAATTTCACACTTTTATTTATTGACTCTTTATCACATAACAAAATCTTAGACTTGACCAAGTTGAAAACATTTGCATACAACAAATTTTGAAGCGTCTCAAATGATTCCATTTGTCTTTGTTAAGATAAAAATCATTGCGGGTAATTAAGAAAAAGCTGGTTACCAGACATTTCTCCTTTCCCCACCCTGCTTTCAAAATCCATCTTCCTCAGGATTGTTAAAACATGGAGCTATTTGGTAAAAGCTTAAACATTTGATCACAAAGGACAAGTGTAACAGAGTAAAGTGTCCAATATGTGCAAGGAAGTCCTCGTCTGAACCTCCCTATCTGCACTGCAAACATTGCACTGCCATAGGCAAGGTCATGCAAAACCCCAGCAAGTATTGGTCAAACCAGGGAAAGGCATTAGTGAGTTGTTGCTGTGATATGACTGCACTACTGTTGAAAGCAGTTTAAAATTCCATTAAAAAAGGTGTAAAGACTGCACAAATCTTCTTACCAACATAGCTGGTGCCCTGAACACATAGGAGAAAGGATAGTGGAGAAGGTTTAAGAAGGAAGCAGCATACACATCTGCATATCTCATTACTTGGGATGCAAAAAAAGTCTGTCTTGACCCTGAAATGAAATATTTGTTTCTCTGTTTCTTTGTTAACTCTAAGACATTGAGAAGTTAATTACAAGCTAAATCTCAACACTGAAAAGCCAAAAGGAACAGATTTCTGAGTTTCAGGGATGTAAATTCAAACACATTTGGCATCCTTGAAATAAACCTAGTTGCAAGTTTCAAAAAGAATTCAGCCATGCTTAGATTTGACCACACAACTAATGATTTTATAGGCCCTGTTCTTAACCATATCTTTACCAACTCAGCGAACTGGGTTTGGCAACATATAAACTGCAGGGCATCAAGAGACATGATGAATGTTGTACACTAATCAGACGAGTTTTTGCCAAACTATCCCATACTTTTGCCAGTCTGGAACAAGGCCAATGAAAACACTGTATGAAAAGGAAAAAATGATGTAAACCAGCAATTTTTCCTTTTCACACAATATTTTCTAACCTTTCAAATCCCATCATACAAGCTTCATTTAATTTATTGTCTGCAAATGCCTTCTGTTTGGAGAAGTCTAACTTTTCATCATCCTGATAAACAGTTAACTCTTTACCAAATGGCAAAATTTTAGACTGGTCCAAATAGAAAGCATTTGCAGAATGTAGCTCAAGTGACAATTTCTGTCTTTGATGGAGCAGAAAGCGTTGTTGGAAAAGGAGAAAATGCTGGTTACCCACAATGTTTTCAACACCCTTCTTCTCCAGGGTCATTAAAACTTAGGATTGTGTAGTAAAGGATTAAGTCACATGTAATCACTGTAAAAGATCTTACCACTTCTGAAGAGACTACCAATCATACCATAGGACATGTCCATCTCATGTGTAACTTGCTGTAGAAAGACAACAAATGACAAAGTTTCAGACTTTGAAATCTTTTGCAGACGACAAAATAACTTGGAAGGGTAGAAAACAAATTTCTGCATGTCAAATGACCAGTCTACCTCATGATTCAGTCTGCCATTAACACAAAATGGATTTTATGGATCTATAATTAACCCTTTACCAGACGACAAAATTTTAGCCTTGTCCAAATTGAAAGCATTTGCAGACGACAATTTCAATGTGACTCAAATTGTGCAATGTTTCTTTGATAGGATAGAAAACATTGTGGGAAAAGGAGAAAATGCTGGTTACCAGCATTTTCTCCTTTTCCCACAATGTTTTCAAAAGGCTTCCTTCCCAGGGGCGTAAAAAGGCATCATTGTGCGGTAAAGGGTTAAAGGATGACTTGCTTGGTTTAATGCATCCCAGAGCAAGGCTCAAATGTAAATTATTCACTTTATCTTAACTCACTATCACAGGACAAAAGCTTGGACTTGTCCAAACCCAAAGCATTTGAAGACAAAATACCAAACCAGGGCCTGATTTCATGAAAAAAACCTAAGTCTCTTATTTTGCTCAAATCTGCTAACAGACTTAATTCCCATTTAAGTTGAGTTCATTTTTTTTTTTTTTTTGAGACATGTTTCACTTACAGACTTAAATTACATTCTAAAATCCTGAACTGACATAAATTTTCAGACTCAACTCAGCAAAATCATGGACTTAAGTCTGTTAACTGAGTTAAGTCTTTTTATTTGGTGACTTTAGCCAGAAACATGTCAACGTTGTTAAAGTCTGTAGAACATTATTAAAGTCTGTTAAAATTAGTGAAATGTTGTCTCAATTTACAAACTCAACTTATGTCAGAAAATGAGTCTGTTCGCAAATTTGAGCAAAAGAAAAGACTTAAGTATTTTTGTGAAATCTGGCCCAGGGCCAGTGATAATTGTCTCTGAAAGGGTAGAAAACATGGTGGGAAAAGGATAATATGCTAGTTACCAGTATTTTCTTCTTTTCCCAGGTTTTGATGAGTCTTTTTCTTTTTAGGTCATTAAAACTAGGAATAATGTGGGTAAGGATTAAACAAGTTTCCAGTCTGCTTTTGAAAACTTGTGTAAAAAAGACAAAATGCTGGTTACCAGCATTTTCTTTTTATCCCATAGTGTTTTTAAGTTTTCTTCCTCACCTTCTGTAACACATGGTATTTGTTGGTGACAATTAAACTGCGTGAAATAATAGGTATAAAGTAACATATATACTACAACCTGATCCTGATTAAGCCTTCATCAAGCCATACCATGTTTTTACGGCAGGAAGGAGGTTTTTGAAAAGGTTTATGGGACACAAGCATTTTCTCTATTGCCCACAATATTTTAAGTGATAAAAAGAAAAAAACAGGAATGTTTGCACACAAAAATTTTGAACACTGTGTACTTACTCTGATTGTACTCTGTATCTTACTGATATCTGGCCCTTTTGAACAAGTACTGTCTAAATTTCTGCAATGATAATCAAACATACTTTGCAAACCTTGGTCTTTATGATACAAACTTTAAACTTCGAAATTTCAACCATAAAATCTTCAGTATGCTTTTGGCAACAAAGACAGTTTATTTCTGGACAACAAAGGTAAAGATTAGACTGCAAAGAAATTTTATCTTATTTTGGATCTATGTTGTCCATAATTTGCTAGTTTTCTGTTTTCATTACTGCTTTACCACAAAACAAAATTTTAGACTTGTCAAAATTGACACAATTGTACAAATAAAATATAGCCCAAACAATGATTTTTGCCTTTTAATGAGTAAAGAACATCGTGGATAATGGAGAAACTGCTGGGTACAAGTATTTGCTCCTATTCTCACTATGTTTTCAAAGGCCTTATTAACCCTTTACCACACAATCCCGACTTTTAACGACCCTGTGAAAGAAGCCTTTTATAAACCTTGTGGGAAAAGGAGAAAATGCTGGTAACCAGTATTTTCTCCTTTTCCTACAATGTTTTCTATCCTTCCCAAAACAAATTTCAATCTTTAAATCACATTTATTTTGTCGTCTGCAATGCTTTCAATTTGGACCAGTTTAAAATCTTGTCGTTGGGTAAAGAGTTTATCAAGGTTGTCAAAACTCAGGGCTGTCTAGCAAAGGATTAATGAACAGACCTGATGAAATATTTTGATCTGGTTGTTCAAACAGGAAGATCTATTATATGTCTTTTACAGTCCAAAATGAAAGACAAGCTTTAGTAGGTGTGGAAGTCTTACTTAGCATTAAACACTTCACCAAATGATCCCATGTTTCAACAACCCTGAAGAAGAAGGCTTTTGAAAACATTGTGGGAAATGGAGAAAATGCTGGTAACCAGCATTTTCTCCTTTTCCCACAATGTTTTCCAACCTAGGCAGATCCCATAATGTATGTACACATAATTCATCATCTGCATATGCTTCCAGTTTGGAAAAGCCTAAAATTTTGTTGTTTGGCAAAGAGTAAAGAGTGAGGTAACTGATTCATTGAATGGTGTTTTAAGCTGCTTTCAACATTACTTCAGTCATATAACAAGAACAGTTCACATATTCATGTATTTCCAGGGCTTCACCAGTACTAGGCTAGGGCTCTGACACTCCCATGAAAAACCCAGTGGATCAAGTGAGGCTCGAATCTGGGGCCCCCTGGTTGCCAATCCTCAACTTTACCACTGAGCCACGCAGGACCCTATAGAGTAAGGTAAAAACTCATTACAATACCTGTATAGTTCCCCTATTTGTTGATCTAGCTCCTCTAATTTAGAATACAACTTCCTTTTTTCTGTCCATACCATCAGCTCCTGGTTTAATTCTGGTACTACAAGGAATGTTCGCCAGCCCTTTAACTTTTTGGACTTAAGAATGTCCCCAAATATGTGGTCCCCTACATACAATACTTCTTTATCATAAGAGCCCATTATCTCTGAGAATACTTCCACTGAACCTGAATGGACAGTTAGTAGAGAATACACGGAATATACAATAGTGTTAATACATACAAACTCATCAGCCACCTTTTAACTCTTTACCATACAATCCCGACTTTTAACGACCCTGAGGAAGAAGCCTTTTGAATACATTGTGGGAAAAGGAGAAAATGCTGGTAACCAGCATTTTCTCCTTATCCCACAATGTTTTCTAATCTTCCAAAAACAAATTTCAATTTTTGATTCACCTTTATTTTGTCGTCTGCAAATGCTTTCAATTTGGACTGATCTAAAATTTTGTCCTTTGGTAAAGAGTTAAAGTAAACTAGTCGGTGTTACATAGCAAATGTTTCAGGTCCAAAATCTAAACAAGACCACAGCACGTGGGCCATTGCTCTGTGCTAGTTGCTCTTTTGGTGAAAATCTAAATGGCAAACTTGGGACAATTGTGTATATGATATTTTGCGGGTTATCCACCATTCTAGTTTGGGCTCCCCATTCAATAATTGAGAACTAGCCCAAGTTTCAAGTAAAGTCTCCAGAAAATACATGATTGTTGATTGATTGTATGATGTTTAACGCCATTTTCAACATTATTTCAGTTACACAGCGGCAGCCAGTGCACTTATCCATGCTTTTCCTGGAGTTTCTGTTACCAATACTCCACACAATATTCTTTTTAAGCCACTGGCTGCTTTCCCACATAACCATCACTGAAACAATAATCATCCGTGAGAGAAGAATGAATACTGTTGCAATGACTATCATCAATCCTCATAAAGAAATTGGCCGAGCCAGAGATCAAACCAGCAACCTCCTGTTCTCAAGTCCTGTACGCTACTGACTGAGCTACCGGGGCTTGGCCCAGTAATTACAGGTTATTAGAAAATGTCAAAGCTTTTGAACTACGATGATGAAAACAATAATGGGGCCTTTTACAACAAACAAGTTAAAAATTACCTGTTCTATGCCACAACTTTCCCTAAACGTCAGCTGGCTTAACCCTCTACCACACAATCTCATGTTTAAAAGACCTTAATGACAAGGGCTTTTGAAAACATTGTTGGAAAAGGAGAAACTGCCTTGTGAAAGGAAAATTCCATCATTTGAGCCACTTTCAATATATTATCTGCATAATTTAATGCATTCAGTTTGGACAAGACTGTTGCATGGTACAGAATTATTACCAGGTTTCAATACATTTGTGCACATTAGATTGAATGTGGCTCATATTGTTTCTTTGAAAGGATAGAAAACATCGTGTGAAAAGGAAAAAATGCTGGAAACCAGCATTTTCTCCTTTTCACATAATGTTATGAGAAGTTTTCTTCTTCAGGGTTGGTAAAACACAGGATTGTTTGTAAAGAATTAAATCAAAATGTTTAGTTTGACAACAACAACAAAAAAAAAGAAACTAAGACAGTAAAACTACTATACCTCCAGAATATATATGTCCTGATACAATCTGCCCAGTGTGTGTACCAAGTTTTAATGCCCCTGTTTTCTGAAATAGACAAACAATCAAATACACAAATGAATTGTATGAAAAGACTCCAACTCTCTTCACAACTTTCAACATATTACACCTTTACAAAACGGTCCAATATTTCTGTGACACTAATAGCACTTTGAAAATATTACTGAAGAAGTAAAATTGGTGGTAACCATGAAGGAACTATAAAAAGCACTTACTCTATCAACCTGGCGTAGAATGGTACCTGCTCCAAAGAATAATGGTTTTCTAGCGTCCACAACTACATAGTCAAAATAGGACACCCAGTCTCTCTGAGGCTCGCCATTCTGAAATTGTTAAAGCAGGTACAAGGATATGAGCCAAAATCTGTGAAAAGGGTGCTTAATGCATTTGCAAAACGTATCAACCCAGGTCAGCCTGTGCAGTCCGCGCAGGCTGACCTGGGTCAAAACATTATGTTTTTGGTCCATTTTCTGCATGCAGACAGACCAGTGTACCTCATGATTCATGATTGTTATACAACACGGAATTTAGGGATGTATCATACTGCGATGACTTTCTTAGTGTCAAGCATCCCGGTGATGCATTTAGCCACCCTTTGCCAGAGCTTGGCTCATATAAAAAGGTATTGTATCAACTCTTGGGACTCAATTGTGGCAGATTACATTGAAAACATCCTTATCACATACAGATAACATGAATATCCTTTTCAGCACCACAGGTGACATAATGAAGATCACACTGCACAGAACATGCAGTCTGAACTTGGATCTAAACCGTACACATGTAAAATCAAACCTATAAAACACTCTGTCTCAATCTTTTGAATGTCTTGTTTTAGAATTTAGAATTTAGAATTTGCATAGAATTTAAATTGATTTGCTCTGAAATTAATGTTCAGACTCTTTTTCTTTTCTTTTAATTCTCTCTCGCTCCAACTCTTTAATTTCGATGGATTCTGTAAGTAGCTTTTCTCAGAGGCAGAATATAATATCTTGAGTCTTGACGGTTCAGATCACACAGCTTTTGAGTACATGCAGTCTGATCTGGGATCTTCTCAGTCTGTTCAGTCAGTTCTAACATGCAGCCAGAAAGCAACTTCTCTTGCAGAAGAATTTTATATGTAACTTTTCAAAAAAGTCAAATTCATTAGTTCTGCAGGAAAGTTAAGCCATCAAAGCATAAGTTATTATTCAACCTACTTAAAATTAGCAGTAATGGCACACACAAAAAGAATTCCTTTCTTGTTTGAAACAATTGTGGAGAAAAGGGACAATTTCTCTTTTAAAGCAATAGGTACTTTTCCCACAATATTTTTAAGCCATTTACCACAAAATCCCAACTTTTAATGACTCTCAGAAAGAAGCCTTTTGAAAACATTGTTGGAAAAGGAGAAAATGCTGGTTACCAGCATTTTCTCCTTTTCCAACAATGTTTTCTCCCCTTCCCAAAACAAATTTCAATTTTTGAGTCACATTCTGTTGTCTGCATATGCTTTAAATTTGGACCTGTTTTTTATTTTGGCCTTTGGTAAAGTTAACCCTTAAAGTGCCTTTCATAACTATAGTTGCCTTTTCGGCCATTGTAGATCAACTTCAGGCTGCACAGCCTGATCTTTGATCTATACTCTGCTTTGCTGATGAAACACTGTAGACAAAAGCAACCATGAAATTGCAATTATTTGTGTTGTAATTCTACAATGACAATGTCTGATAGGTTTATTCGGAGCTCTAAGGGTTAAAAACTTTCAACTGCAAAGACACAAAAAGTTGTCTTGTAAAAATAGTACTCCACTACATCAGGAGTCATGAATTTACAGACAATCAGCTACATATTACCACTAACCTCTTGCACAATTTTTTTTTGTTTTTGTGTTTCTTTTTGTTGTTTTGCATCAGACTTTTTATACTCTTACAGTACTGAAAAGGACTTTAGTTGCTTTTGCCAACAGTGTAAATCAAGATCAGACTACACAGAAATGCAGTTTGATCTACCCTCTCAGCAAGTTTGCCATTTATTCTTGCAGAAACTCTCTTGGAAAAGCAATATTTAACTCTTTCCCAAACGACAAAATTTTACACTTGTCCAAATTCAAGGTGTCAAAACAGCAAATTAATTGTGGCTCAACTGATGAAATCTGACTCTAGAAAGGTAGAAAACATTGTGAAAAAAGGGGAAAATGCTGGCTACCAGCATTTTCTCCTTTTCTCACAATGTTTTCAAAAGTCTTCTTACCCAGGGTCATTAAAACTTGTGATTGTGTGGTAAAGGGTTAAGCTGTTTTTCCTATCAAGCCATTTCATCAACTCAGCACTTTATAGACTAAATATGATGTCATAAATGGAGAAAGTGCTATAGAGAAGCATTTTCTCAATTTTTTTCCCCTAACATTTTTCACTGGTCTTCGTGTACAAACTTCATCAATCTTGATTACTCAATATCTTACAATAATTTTTTTTCCTCCAAAAGCAGTGTGCAGCTTATTTGGGTAACCATTTTCTACGCAGCCCATTTTTTGTGGTCCTAAAGTAATCAGCTTTTGAAAATATTGTGGGAAAAGGAAAAAATTCTGGTAACCAGCATTTTCTCCTTTTCCCACAATGTTTTCCACCCATTCGAAATGAATCCCTTCATTTCAGTCACATTTTATTTATCATCTGCAAATGCTCTCAAAATTGAAAAGGCTAAAATTTTGTTGGCTGTTAAAGAGTTGAGGAAGTAATGAGAAAATTAAATTAAAATAAGAAATTTTAATTGAAACTGCAGTGAGCTGCACTCAAGACAAGAAGCTTTATGACGTCAATTTACGTTAATGTTCACCAATAATTTATCGAACATAACTGGATTGATTCTTACCTTTGGTGGAAAATCCATTAGGTAGTTCATGATTATCTGTAACAGATTTATGATAAACAATTGAAACTCAGTATAGGCCTTAACACTTTACCACACAATCCTGAGTTTTAACGACCACGAGAAAGAAAGGATTTTGAAAAAATTGTGAGAAAAGGAGAAAATGCTAGTAACCAACATTTTCTCCTTTTCCCACAATGTTTTCTACCCTTTCAGAAACAAATTCAAATTTTTTAGTCCCATTTATCGGTATTTTGTCTTCTGCAAATCGTTAAATGTATTAAACATTTAATAGATGTTTGTCAAACAACTTCCACAGTTCTACTTTTTCATGATTTGTTTTTTTATTTTTTATCAGCAATATATAAAGTTTGTGGGGTACTTACATTGACGAACCTTGTACCACACAATCTAGAGTTTTAACAACGCTTGGGAAGAAGGCTTTTGAAAACCCTGTTGGTAAAGGAAGATCTGCTGGTTACCAGCATTTCTTACTCTATGCACTATGTTTCAAAAGCCTCTTTCTTCAGGATCATTACACTATGTGATGTTTTTGTAAGAGCTTAATATATCTGACTTACATTTGTATATACTAGTCACTGTTTGTGGCCAGGAATACTTTAGATCCATGTCGCCTCATTCTGAAAAAGAAAGGTCAATGTCAAGGTTGTAAATCCTTTCCTTCTTATCAACTCTTATACAGTGGTGGACAGCTTTTCAATGCCCTGAAATTTATGGATACCCTCCTCCCCTCCTCCCTCCCCAACTCCCCTATTTTTTCCATGATATCTTAAGTATGAATAGAAATTTTGAAGTCATATATCTAGTTAAGAATGACAGCTTTTACAATTGAGTCTAAATCATGCTTTCAAACAAGTCCTTCACAAAAACACAGTGCATTGACAAACAAGAATATTTCCTTAATGAGAGGGCATGGATTTCCCCCCCCCTCCCCCCCCCAAAAAAAAAACATCCTAAACTTTGTCGACTTTTGTGCTCTTTTTACCCCAGCTAACAGATAACTCTTTATCAAATGACAAAATTTTGGACCAAAATGAACCATTTGCAGACAACAAAGGAAAAGGAATAAATGCTGGTTACCAGCATTTTCTCCTTTTCCCACAATGTTTTCAAAAGCCTTCTCTTTCCGGGTCCTTTAAAGTAGGGATTGTGTGGTAATGGGTTAACATAAACAAGAAGGCAATGACAACCAACTGCTCAACGACAGCCCAACGTCATCATAGCTGTCTGGCAGCACATCTTTGCCTTCACTTTTATAAAATCATTTGCTTAACAGATGGGAGCAGCCAGTGGCTTTGAGAGTGTTCTATATTGCACTGGTAAAGAATGCCTGAAAATGGAAGAATAAGTGCCCTGGCGACACTGATGTACCAAAAAATTCTGTTGTAAGTTGCTATAGAACACCAAACCAATTCAGATAATTTACCTGTCTAACAGAATGGGTAGCCTTTCATCTTTCAACACATATTTTTCCACATTTTCCATGGTTTCCTTTTTCAGTGGCCCCTACAAATATAAATAAGTTATGCTGTGTGAAAAGGGGGTTTAATGCATCTGCACATCGACCCATGTCAGCCTGCCCAGTCCACGCAGGTTGAAACTTTTTGCTGTTGGTCAATTTTCTGCATCTCCAAGGACCATTCTACCTCATGATTTCATGATTCAGCTAGTTGTTAGTCAAAATAGATTTTAAGGATCCATAATAATGTGATATCTTGCATGTTATAACACATCACAGAGATTCATTAAACCCCCTTTTGCCAGAGTGGCACTAAAATCTAAAATACTTTCATTATAGTTTGATTAACTCTTTACCACGCAATCCCGACTTTTAAAGACCCTAAGAAAGGAGCCTTTTGAAAACATTGTGGTGAAAGGAGAAAATGCTGGTAACCAGCATTTTCTCCTTTCCCCACAATGTTTTCTATCCTTCCCAAAACAAATTTCAATTTTTGAGTGACATTTGTTTTGTCATCTGCAAATGCTTTCAATTTGGACTAGTCTAAAATTTTGTTGTTTGGTAAAGAGTTAACTGTTTACCTAAAAAACCATCTTATTACTATATGATAAAATAGTACATTACACAATTATCTTGTTTGAGTGATGTACTACACCACTTTCAACAGTTTCAAATGCTGACAACCAGCAATTTCTCCTTTACCCACAATGTTTTCTACCCTTTCAAAGACCAATCCCATCATTTGAGCCTCTTTGTCTGAAATTCTATCTTTATCTGTGAAAGAGTTCAACGTCAACAAATTCAGACCTATAACTTATATCTCTTTACCAAACGACAAAATTTTAGACAGGTCCAAATTGAAAGCATCTGCAGATGAAGGTTAACTATTTCTCATTCAAAAATAGTCTTCATGATACTGTCTCTAGGAATATGCCAAGCCCTCGTAGCTCAGTCGGTAGTAGTCACTGCGACAGGATTCATTCCTCTCTCACCGCTGACCATTGTTTCGACGATGGTTATGTGGGAAAGCAGCCAGTGGCTTGGAAAGAAAATTGTGCGGAGTACTGGTAAAAGAAACACCAGGAAAACATGGATAGGTGCACTGGCTGCCGCGATATAATTGAATAATGTTGAAAACGGCGTTAAACACCATACAATCAATCAATAATCTAGAAATATATATGCAAAAACTTACATTTTTGTTGTGGACAGAATCTGTGGCGGACAACACATCTTGATATATGGAAGAGTAGGTCATGGTTAAGTCACCACACTGGACCCCTTTTTTAATCCTAAATACATCACAAAAATACATAAGTGAAATCTCAATAAATCATCTCATTCCCTCCAGGGAAGCAGCAGACAAAATTCAAAATATTCTTTGAAAATAAGATAACTAAAATGAAGCTGTAATACATGAATAAAATTCATTGTAAAAAACAATAAAGGAAAAATAAATCATTAGTTGTGACAAGAAATTTCTCCTTTTATCACACTGTTTTAAAAAATTGTCTGCTGCAAGACCAAAAATGATTTTGTGACGTACATGATGTTTTATTTGACCCTTTTCCACACTATCACAACCTTACAGAAAAGGCCCCATGAAATATTCCCGCTATGTTTTCTACCCTTCCCAAAACAAAGTTCATTTTTTGAGCCATGTTTATTTTGTCTGTAAATGTTTTGAATTTGGACCAGTTGGAAACTTTTGTCATGTGGTAAAGGGTTAAACACAAAGAAAATATGGATCATTATCAAAAATATACCTAATATTTATTCTACGAAAGACATGAGAAAATAGTGTAACAGCAAATCTGATAGCATACATGAGCACCAGACCTTCTGCTACATGTTTTTTGGCCCTTAACCCTTTACCACACAATCCCGACTTTTAATGACCTTGAGAAAGAAGACTTTAGAAAACATTGTTGGAAAAGGAGATATTGCTGGTTACCAGCATTTTCTCCTTTTCTTACAATGTTTTCTACCCTATCAAAGACTACTTCCACAATTTCAGCTACATTTAAATTGGCATCTGCATATGCTTTGGATTGGAACATGTCTAAAATTCTGTCGTGTGGTAAAGGGTTAATTCACATGGATGTTGATACTTATTCATCAAAAACCTGTAATCTAAGTATGGTAGAAATACGATCATCACAAACCTAAGATTGTTTGATTATCATTCATTACATAAAAGGCCATCAGAAAAGTATCCAGGTCTAACCCTGTACATTGAGTAAAATATTAGGTTTTTAAAAATGAGGAAGAGAAAATAATGAGAACACGGAAAGAACGACACACCAACACACACATACATATTATTACAAATGTCTAGCAGGCTATGTGTTTTCTACTGATCTCCCTTAGGATGAGGGGTCCTTCCTAATTCCCCAGATAATTGCTCTTTACTGCCTTCAATGTCTGCAAACATTTTTTGTTAAGGTTGAGTCTAAAATTTTGTTGTTTAACCCTTTATTGCACATAATGCTGCCTTTTAACGACCCTGGAAGAGATGCCTTTTGAAAATATCGTATGAAAAGGCAAAAATGCTGTTAACCAGCATTTTCTCCTTTTCCCACACTGTTTTCTACCCTATCAAAGAAAAACTGCACCATTTGAGCCGCACTGAAATTGTCGTCTGCAAATGCTGTCAATTTGGACAAGGCTAAAATTTTGTCATCTGGTAAAGGGTTAATAAAAAGTTATAAGGATGTAGGAGAGAGGCCAGGTGTAATGCACTGAATTGATTGATTGGTGTTTCACACCACTTTCAACACTATTTCATCATATATTTCATCATATCAAGGCAACAGCTCACATATTCATGTATTTCCTGGATTCCACCAGTATTGGGCTAGGGTTCTGAAGTGTCTTGCCCAAGGACACTCCCACGAAAAGAACCCAATGGATCCAGTGGGATTTGAACCCGGGGCCTCCAGGTCACGAGTTCCACACTTTACCACTGAGCCACACAGGACCGCCCCCCCCCCCTTCCCATGTGTAATGCAAGGCAGGGATGTAGCCTATAGAGTTAATACAGATAGCTCTGTGTGGCCATACATGCTGGATATCATAATGGAGCAAACCTCCTTGATACAAAAAGCTATGATAAACTTGATATCAAGGATATTGCAGGAAGAATACATGAGTTGATATAAAGGGTAAAACAGAAACAAAAGAACTACCTGTCAAGAGATGGGACTGAACTAAGTACAATATCATGAAGATGAAGTGTGAGATATTGCAAAGGAAAAAGATTGAAGCGGAGAATTTCTACAGTTACAGAAATACTGGTTTCTTTAATATATTATTACTCTTCATAATCTGAAGTTTTAAAAAAACCTGACAAAGGAAACTTTTGAACACTTCAAGGGAAAAGGAGAAAATGGTGCTAACCAGCATATCCTCCTTTCCCTCCGTGATTTGCGCCCTTCAAAGGACAAAATTCTGTTGTCTGCAAATACTTTTTTAACCCTTTACCACACAATCCCGACTTTTAATGCCCCTGGGGAAGAAGCCTTTTGAAAACATTGTGGGAAAAGGAGAAAATGCTGGTAACCAGCATTTTCTCCTTTTCCCACAATGTTTTCTACCCTTGCCAGAGCAAATTTCAGTTTCTGAGTCACATTTATTTTGTCATCTGCAAATGCCTTCAATTTATACTGGTCTAAAATGTTGTCGTCTGGTAAAGAGTTAACTAAACAAGAAACAGTAACTTCAACCCATAAGCTGCTGAGCGCAACTCAAGGACATTTTGTGCACAGTGTAGATCAAGATCAGACTGTACAGAATGTCCAGTAAGGAGATATTTATCCCCCAAAAAATGAATTTTAAATAGCAATACAAATATTTGGGCTTTTACTATTGCTTGAAAAGTTTCCTTTCACTTTTTAGCAGTTGAAGAGTTAAAAATATTCATTGTATTCTAATCTAAGTTGAGGTTACCCCTTTCTATCTTTACCAAATGTCAAAATTTTAGACATGTCTAAATTGAAAGCATTTGCAGATATAAACAAAATAAATGTGTCTCATCACTGGTAACCAGCATTTTCTCCATTTTGCTCAATGTTTTCTACCCTATAAAAATTTGAGCCACATTTATATTGTCCTCTGCAAGTGCTTACAATTTGGAAAAGTCTCTGTTTCACTCTTGTGGTAAAAATTTAAATTTCTAAAAAGCGAATGTTGTATTTGCAAATCATTTTGAAAAAGGAATGCACATGCAGTCTGCTTACCACAAAAGATACAAGCAAAAGTCCTCACAAAAGTCAATACTATTATAATGTTACTGTAAGCAGATTGTAAATCTGTTAACTCTTTACCCACACCAAAATTTTACTCTTGTGCCAATTGAAAGCATTTGCAGACGACAAAAGAAATGCGACTGAAAAACTGAAATTTGTTTTGGTAGGGGTAGAAACATTGTGGGAAAAGGAGAAAATGCTGATTACCAGCATTTCCTCCTTTTCTCACAATGTTTTCAATGGTTTTTTTTCTCAGGGTTGTTAAAAGTCAGGATTGTGTGGTAAAGGGTTAACCCTCTCCACACAATCCCGTGTTTTAATGACCCTGAGAATGAAGGCTTTTGAAAACACTGTGAAAAAGGAGAAAATGCTGGTTACCAGCATTTTCTCCTTTTCCCCACAATATTTTCAAAATTATATTCAAAACCAAATTTCAATTTTTGAGCCACCTTTGTTTTGTTTTCTGCAAATGTTTTCACTTTGGATAGGTTTAAAATTTTGTCATTCAATAAAGATTTAAAAATGATGATATATAGAATTATTGCATAAATGCACTTACTTTGTGTATTTCTCGTCATTACAGAACAAATCTACCACAACGGCCAGGATATACAAGACTGAAAATAAACGGAGAATGTCACAGTAAACACTCTGCCAAACGATCTCATATTTTTACCACTCTAAAGAAAAAAACACGAAAAAACAAATGGTGGAAAAGGAGAAAATGTGGGTAATCAGTGGGTTTCTCCTTTTTCCATAATGTTATCTACCCTTTCAAAGACAAATCCCATAATCTGCTGACATAAGAATTTCATTATGGACGAGTCTAAAATACTGTTATCTGACAAAAAAAGTTAACTCTAAGGAAGACAAGGACTGTCTTAATCCTTTAACACACAATCCTGAGTTTTAACTACCCTGAGAAAAGAAGTTTATAAAAATATTGTGGGAAAAGGAAAAAATGCTGGTAACCAGCATTTTCTCCTTCCCCACAATGTTTTCTATCCTATCATAGACAAATTTCAAATTCTGAGTAACATTTAAATTCTTATCTGCAAATGCGTTCAATTAGGACCAGATTAAAAAAGTGCTGTGTGGTAAATAGCTAATAGTTAATCCAGGCTTTCAACCTTTCAAAGACATGTTCCATCACTTGAGTCATATTTAACTCTTTACCAAACAAAAAAATTTTAGACGAGTCCAATTTGAAAGCATTTGCAGATGACAAAATAAATGTGACCTAAATATTAATATTTGTGTTGGATCAGGTAGAAAACATTGTGGTTACCAGCATTTTCTCCTTTTCCCACAATGTTTTCAAAAGGTTTCTTTCTCAGGGTTGTTAAAAGTCAGGATTGCGTGGTAAAGGGTTAATTCCTTTTTTCCAAATGCTTTCAAAAAAGACCACCATCACCTCCTTTTCCAAGTATGTTTTCTACTCTATCAAAGACAGAACAGGTACTATCATGTTAGCAACATTTAATTCATCATCTGCAAATGCTTTCAACTTGGACTGGCCCGAAACAAAATTTCATTGTTTGGTAAAGAACTAATGTATATTTCATTTATCTTAGCACTACAGCACTACATAGGTTCCGCTTCCTCAATAGTTGGCCTTCGAGGAAGAAGGAACTTGAAGACATTTTTTCCTTTTCCCACATGTTTTCCACCCTTTCAAAGACAAATTCAAACATTTAACCCTTAACAACAAAATCTTGGGTTTTAACTACCCTGTGGAAGAAGCCATTGGAAAACATAGTGCGAAAAGGACAAAATGCTGGTAACCAGCACTTTTTGCACTTAGTCTATGTTTTCTACCCCTATCAAAGACAAATCCAAAAATTTGAGTAACCAGCATTTTCTCCCTTTCCCACAATGTTTTCTACCCTATCAAAGACAAATCCAACAATCTGAGTAGAATTTACAAGTATTTACTTTGTCATCTGCAAATGCTTTCAATTTTGTTGAGTCCAAAATTTTGTTGTTTGGTAAAGAGTTAAAAGCTAAATTTGATTAGTACAGTGTGTCTGCTAATCCCCTATAATGGAAAGAATAAAATTTTTCTGCTAGTTAATAGTTAATCCAGGCTCCCTTGTGTTATTTTTTTCAGCAGATTTAAAAATCATCCAAGTAAAAAAGTAAATAATTCGGAAGATAACTGTTTAGTCTGCCCGATTCATTGTGTTTACAAAATCTTTTTACAGCTCTTAATCTGTTCTTGTAAAATTTCCATGTGATGCAAGAAACAACTAACTTTCTGTTGAGTGTTTGGACTTTGATACCTTTTAGCTCTAAAATACCTGATCCCTTTGTAAACAACAGACATTTCTGATTGGTTGATCTCTGGTAAATTAAAAAGGTGCCATGAGGAATGTTCTTCAAAGTCAACTGTAACTCTTATTTCTTTACCTTCATCAGCAATTTTTTATACTCCAAACGTAAAAAAGATTTGAAAAACAATAAAATGCCCTGACAAACAAAATCAATAAATATTAAAAAACGGCCTACGATAAATAATTTATCCAATTTCTACATTGTTTTAACTCTTTACCTAAACGACAAATTTTAGACTTGCCTGAACTGAAAGCACTTGCACATGACAAATAAAACGTGGCTCAAATGATGAGATTTATTTTCGAAAGGGGTAAAAAAATCACTGTTGGGAAGGGAGAAAATTCCAGTTACAAGCATTTTCTCCTTTTCCCACAATGTTTTCAACAGGCTTCTTCCAAAGGGTTGTTAAAACTGTGTGGTAATGTGTTTCTGCCCACACAATGAGAGTTTTGACAAAGAAGACAAGGTTTTAACCACAGACAAAATTAGTTTCCAACAATAACAAGAAATATTTGTCCATCTTGTAAATTTCAAAGCCTGTCACATCAAAAGCCACAGGTTTCAGGTTGCTGAAGAAAAAACAACAGTAAGAGTTACTTCCCTTTTACCATAAAAGTAGCAAAAATTATTTGGAAACACCTCAATACATGGCATCAATTTTGAGGAATATTTACAACAAAGAAGACATTTATTGAAAGAACAAAAAACAGATAACCACAAATTCTATATTGAAACAACCATGTTAAAAAGAAACAAGCAACATAAATCAAAGAATTTGTGTCGCTAGATCCTTCAAGTAAGAAATACATAGAAATCGTTTTATGCCAATAAAGAAGATTTAAGTATTTCAGGAAGAAGTGTCTCAAAAAATTTGAACTGTGTCTAGATCTGAGACCAGCTTGCTTGCTCAGAGCACTCTGATCTAATCCCCATTATCTGAAAAAAAAAAACTTCACCCTTAAGCTGCTATATAAATGAAACGAAGTTTTCAAGTCAATTGTAAAAACCCGTTTTTTGCTATTTCAATGGTATTTTTTTTTTTTTTTTGGTGGGGGGGGGGGGAGAGAATACCTCCATATCGGAAAGTGAAGATCCAAGATCAGACTGCACGTTCTGTGCAGTCTGATCTTGATCTACACTGTCCGCAGAAGGTCAGTGAGTCGCACTTAGCAGCTTAAAGGATAAATTGATTCCTTTTGTAAATGACGAATTTAGACACTTCCAAAAGAGGATGGCATATTATAGAAGTTGTATCAATGATCACACAACAACATTTGAACTAGATGTACTATCCCTTGGCCATTATCACCTGAGTTCCAAAAATCTGCAAAATTTAATGCTGAAATGTAAACAATTTTTTATGCCTTTGTCTGCAGAGGCTTACCAAAACACCATAGCCAAGGGAGAAATTCATAAGGCTGATTGTATGCCTTAATAAATCTAGATCAAGTGACACACACAAAAAAATTTTATCGAAAGAAAAATGTATATTTGTACTGCCACGGAAAAACCACCAGTAGGGGGAACACGCATGCTTGTATACAACAATGCTACTTTTCCAACAGCATCTCAAAACAATTGTCAACTGTTGTTGAGTAAAAACCTGCCAAAAAGTATTGGAAACATGCTCTGGCAAAAGGGGGATTACTGGATCTCCATGATGCATTGTCACCAAGCAAGTCATCATATAAAAATAAAATCCATTTTGTCTAACAACCAACTAAATCATGAGGTAGACTCACCGGGTCCTTTGACATGTAGAGAATTTATCGATAGCATAAAGTTTCAGCCCAGGTCAGCCTGCACAGACTGCAAGCCTCTTTTTCACAAAACATGGCTCAATTTTGTGTTTACTTACTTGGAAGTTCATACAATGTGTTAAATATTCTATATCTGTTCTCATCCATCTGCACAAACTTGTTTGGGTACAGCTCGTGTATGTCTGTCCTGGAAATAGAGAATACTAGATTAAAATATCAAGTGCATTCATCCTGTAAATCTATCACAATAGGTAAATCAACCCTTTACCACACAACAAAATTTAAAAGTCATCCAAGGTCAAAACATTTGCAGATGTCTAATCAAAGGCTTCTCAAATGATCTAACTTGCCTTTAACCCTTAGACAATTTGCTGACCTTTTGTGGAAGCGTAGATCAAGATCAGACTGCACAGAACATGCAGTCTGATCTTGGATATACACGGTCCAATAAGGAGACATTTTTTCCTAAAAATAAGTTTGAAATAGCATTATTCTGGTTTAATTTCATTTCACTTATTTAGCAGGATAAGGGTTAATACGTTAGAAAACTTTGTGGGATAAGGAAAAAATGATGGTCACCAGCATTTTCTCCTTTCACTACGCTGTTTTCCATCACCTTCTTCGTCAGGGTCACTGAAACACTAGATTGTGTCGTAAAGGGGATATATAATTATAGATTTGTACGGTATATTGGAAATTTCACTTCTTTCTGGAAAAGAACTGTCAGATCATTTCATCTTTTCAACTTTTAATACAGGTGAAGAGCTGTCAGGTGATCCATGCTCCCCTGGGGTTTTACACCTGGGACCTACAACATGAGATTACAAGAGTTCATGATCAACAGCTTCCACACAAAGACATCGTCTGTAAGCCCACCATCCAGTAAAAAAATACAGTCAATGCTCATTAGGTGTTTTCAAAAATACAGCCAATGCTCATTAGATTTCTTCACTTCACATTAACTTGTAGAAAGGCTTGAGTGACGGCAAGCTTCTAATTTTGTGTGGTCTCAAATGAGATCTGAGACACAAATAAAGGTCCAAAAAGAGGGGATTAGCTCAGTTCAAACCCCCTACTTTTCTCACACCTGCAGGGCAGAGATTGTATTTCCTATGGTAAATTTGATTCCGATGAAACAACTCAAGTTCATGAAGGACTGGGAATGTATCTTTCTTTCTATTTTTACATTTCACTTTTTCAACTAGAGGATAAAAAATTGTTGATTTAATTAAGGATAAATACATTTAGAATTTAATAACCTATAGAACCAATTAATGCTTTACTAAAGAGTATTTGCATAGGAAGTTATGGGTTGCAAACAAACATGTTTCTTTTTCTTTAAATAACATGTATCAGAGCAAATACTACCAGTATATAAATATTTCCATGCATTATTACAAACCTCATGCACATGGTCTATCAGATTATTATCACAAATAGATAACTTCAAAAAAGATGCAATTCTCCATATGCCACAATGTTTTCAGGACTGAGATGGCTTTTATATGAATTCATTCTCCCGATCTTCATGTTTTAAGAAATAAAATATTGTGTACCATGTAAAGTGTTTGGCGACAATTTGAACAAAAAAGTGATCTTGTTCGAACAAGATGTTTTATGTCGCGTAAAAATTGACACCTAGCCTGGGAGACTCCAGACCTTAGCATCCTGGTCAATTTAACTGACCCCTGATTTTTTTTAATAGCCTCTCGGTGTGACGTTCTCAGTGACAAAGTTAATTTAAAGCCACAACCCCTTTTGTATGATAGTGACCCCTTTCTATTTAAATTAAAGTGTCCCCCTATAACCCTTTACTAGCTGTAACCATGTTTTTAAAACCCTGAGAAAGAAACCTTTTGAAAATATCATGGGAAAAGAACAAAATGCTGATAACAAGTCATAGAAAAATCCTGTTGTTTTCTTCTTATTTAAAACATTTTCCGCAAAATTTTACATATGCAAAATGAACAAGTCTCCAATTTTGTTGAATGATTTGCTAAATTGTATGCAGCCTGTTTAAACCTTTACCAAATGAGAAAGTTTTAGGCTTGTCCAAATTGAAAGTATTTGTGACTAGAAGATGAATGTGACTAATAAAATGAAATTTGTTGTAAGACAGACAGACAACATGGTTGGAAAAGGAAAAAATTCTGGTTATCAGCATTCTCTCCTTTTCCCACAAATTTTTCAAAAGCCGAATCACTCTCAGGGTGGTTTAAACATGGGATTGTGTGGTACATGGTTAAAATTGCTGAGAAAGCAGGCTTTTGAAAACCATGTGCAAAAATGAGAAATTGCTGGTAACTAGCGATTGCTCCTTTTCCCACAATTTTTTCTAACCTCCCAATGAAATCTCCCATCATGTTAGCCATATTTACTTTGTGGTCTGCATTATAATGCTTTGAATTTGGATCAGTCTAAATTCTGATATTTGGTAAAAAGTGAAAGAAAAGAAAGAAAAAAAATACATCTTATGTAATGACCATTAAACATCTTGTGACACTTACTTAGTATGTTGCATCAAGTGACAAAATATCGCATGTTTCCCAGTTGTTTTAATTTTTAAATAATTCTTTAACCCTTTACCACACAATCCTGACTTTCAACAACCCTGAGAAAAAAGCTTTTTTGAAAACATTGTGGGAAAAGGAGAAAATGCTGGTAACCAGCATTCCATTATTTGACCCACATTTCAATTGACGTCTGCTCATGCTTTCAATTTAGACCAGTCTAAAATTTTGCCGTTTGGTAAAGAGTTAACTCAGCGCTAATTTACAAAAATCTGAAATGCCCAAAATGTATGGAGACGCTGCAAAAGCCAAATTGGTGATGAGACAAGATCAGATAGTGACAGGAACATCAAAAAGAAAACCTTGTTCACTAGTTTATTCTAGGTTAGGCCAAAACTATTTCTTCACAGACTATAATTTTGCAGCAATCCAAAAAGTGTCATTTTATTTGGTAGTGAAAGAGTTAAGTGTTTCAAATGATCAGAATTGTCTAGGGAAGGATTATAGAAAACTTGGAGGAAAAGAAAGAAAATCCTGGTTTCTCCTCTTCCCACAATGTTTTTAAAAGCCTCTATTCCAAGTTCATGAAAACTTGGGACTATTTGATAAATTTGTTCGTTTGAATTGGATTTTAACACCGTTTAAACAGTTTAGGTCATATCACGGCAGTCAGGGCAGTCAGTGCACCTACCCATGTGTTTCCTGGCTTTCTCAGACCAGTATTGACACAACTTTCTTTCCAAGTCACAGACTACTTTTCTCACATGCATCAGAGGTAAAAAATTGCCTCAATGGGGTATCAAACCAGCAACCACCAAATCACAAGTCAGATACGCTAACCACTGAGCTATCCGGCTGGGCCACTATTTGGTAAAAAGGGATTGACAATCTTTCAAAAGATGGAAACAGAAGAAGTAAAACCATTGCTCTATGAAGGAAAGGCCACTGACAAATTCATTGATGAAATGTGACTTCGGGGGTGATTTTCTCTTTGATTGGGAAACATGGGTTGAAATGGCCTGGGAAAATATCTAGCTTTTTCTCATTTCTCACATGGGAACATTTACCATTTTATTTTTTTTAATGTGGTAGTGGACACCAATAAATCCATTCCCAGGATTCAAATCTGAAATCTGGAAGAAAAAGGAGTTTTAAATGCTTCAACAAAATCCTCATCTTTTAACTCTTTACCAAACGACAAAAATCTAGACTCATCCAAATTGAAAGCATTTGCAGACAACAAAATTAATCCGACTCAAAAATTGAAATTTGTTTTGGGGAGGGTAGAAAACATTGTGGGAAAAGGAGAACATGCTGGTTACTAGCATTTTCTCCTTTTCCCACAGTGTTTTCAAAAGGCTTCTTTCTCAAGGTCGTGAAAACCTGGGATTGTTCGGTAACCCTAGGGTTAACCCTTTACCAAACAATCCCTAATTTTAATGACCCCAAGAATAAAGCTTTCAAAACACAGTGAGAAATGGAGAAAATGCTGGTAACCAGCATTTTCTTCTTTTCCCACAATCCTTTCTAACCTTTCACAGACAAACCTCATCATTTGAGCCCATGGTCTGAAATACTTCTAATTTTGACATGTCTAAAACTTTGTTTGTTAGATATGCAGTAACCATCCTCCACTTCGAAAAAAGAACGCTTTAATTTGAAAACACTGGTAGAGCTGATTTTCGTTGTCACCCATATTTTATGTGCTTTTACAGGCAAATTCCATCGTCTGTAGCCACATTCAAATCTGTTTCCTCTAAATGCTTTCAATTTTGGCAACTTAAATTTTGTGGTCAAGCAAGAATTTCAGGTCAGAGGTCAAATTGTTCATACTGACAATGTGTCAGATGGCCTGTGTCCACTAAATAGTCAAATGATTGATATTACAGGTCCAAAATTTTATTCATCAAGTCATGCAGTTTTCATACAATGTAACCCTTTCCATTCACCACAATATTTTCATTATTACCTAAGTTAAGTCTTTACTTGAAACAACAAAATTTTAGCTTAGTCCAAATAGCAGGCATTTGCAGACGACACATTAAATGTCCCACAAATAATGAAATTTGTCTTTGAAGGGGTAAAAAATGTTGTGGGAAAAGGAGAAATGCTGGTATCCAGCATTTTCTTCTTTTCCCACAGTATTTTCAAAAAGTCCCTATTCAGGGGAATTGTTTCCCAAACAGAAAATTCTAGACTCTTCAAAATTGAGAGCATCTGCAGACAACAAATTTCAAAGCGGTACTAATGAAATTTACTTCTTTAATAAGGTAGAAACAACTGTGGAAAAAGGAGAAAATGCTGGTTTACTTATTTGATAAGACTAGAAACAACTGTGGAAAAAGGAGAAAATGCCTATTAACAGCATTTTCTCCTTTTTCCACAATGTTTTCAAAAGCCTTCTTCCTCAAGGTCGTGAAATTGCTGGATTATTTGGTAAAGGGTAAACCAATTAACTCTGTAACTTGGCAATGCAAAATGTATTTATACGATACAACTTCCTCTGGTCATGAAAAGCTAAATAATTGTAACTAAAATAGACAAAGCAGACTTTAAGGTTCGGTGGTCTTTCACAGCAATGTAAAAATATCCTCGAAAAGACTGCCTAATGGCCACAACTTCTGCCAAAATCTTTATTTTTACCTGTAAATGTTATGATAATTAGTCTAACTTTCAAGACGTATAAGTTTGATTCCGTAAAATGTCTGCAAAAGCAACAACAGTTGTTATTTGCTCCCAAAGGTTCACCATTCTAACTTTTTACCAGACGACAAAATTTTAGCCTTTAACAGTACAAATTGAAAGCATTTGCAGGTGACAATTTCAGTGTGGCTCAAATGGTGTAATTTTTTTTTGTTAGGGCAGAAAACATTGAGGGATAAGGAGAAAATGCTGGTTACCAGAATTTTCTCCTTTTCCCACAATCATCAGTTTTCAAAAGGCTTCTTTCCAGGGGTCGTTAAAGGCGTCATTGTGCGGTAAAGGGTTAACTCTTTACCAAACGATAAAATATTTGACTTTTCCAAAATGAAAGCACTTAATTGCAGCCGTCAACATTAAATGTGACTGAAAAATTGAAATTTGTTTTGGGAAAGGTAGAAAACGTCGTGGATAAAGGAGAAAATGTTTGTTACCAGCATTTTCTCCTTTACCCACAATGTTTTCATCAGGCTTCTTTCTCAGGGTCGTTCAAAGTCGGGATTGTGAGGTAAAGGGTTAGCTCATGACAAGACAAAATAAAATAAACTTGTCCATACTGAATGTATTTGTAGACAATAAACAGTTCATGGCTCAATTGATGGAATTTATTTTAGAGTAGAAACATTACCAATGTTTCCTTATTTTCCCCCAAATTTTTTAAAAGCCGTTTCCTCCATTTCATCAAAATTAGGGATTTTTGACTTCCCAAAATGGGTAAACTCTGAAGTTCCAAAGAAAAAAAAGCTATGGAAAAATAATCAAAAGACTTAAGTCCTGGAAAGCGGATTTATGGAGTAGCATAAAGCTGTAATGTGTTGTAATAAAAAGATAACATCACATGCAACACATGTGCAATCATTTTAAAATGGAGTAAGCAAGGGCACAGGAAATCAAAGTTGTTCTGTAGAGCGAGCCACGCTGTAACTATTTTTCTATTACTGTTTAGGGATTGGTAATTTGATCCATCAATCTTACGCAGTATTTTTGCTTGTATTAGTTTTCGGACGAAATATGTATACATGTGTAGGACATGGTTGTGACAAAAGTGAGGTTGAGGTGAATGATTAGCTAAAACTGAAAGTGGAATAGATAGTGCACAAGGTTGAATGAGAGTATATTTAGTTCGAGTCAAACTGATATCATAGTATAGTGTGAGGCACGTTACAATGCGTCGTAACGCATGATCATGTATTTGGTTCCTGTCAGAACAATCACAGTAAGCGGATTTGCTATACAAATCTGCTAAAAAGTCTCGGGATAATTCTAATTTAGCATACATTTTGACAAAAAGAATAAATGCCCATTACAACAGGCAATCACTCCAACTGTCTTTAACTCTTTACCAGTCAACAAATCTGCAGACAACAAATGACATGCTGCTAAAATACTGGGATTTGCATTTGAAAATGGAGAAAACATTGTGGGAAAAGAAGAAAATGATGGTTACAAGCATTTTCTTCTGTTCCCACAATGTTTTCAAGAGATCTAGTCTTTCTCAGGTCATTAAAACTTGATATTGTGTGGTAAAGGGCTAAGTTATCAAGAATTGTTTGCTAAGGGCAGGTGTCTTCTAAAGGAAAGGATGCTCTTTAAGCCTTTACAAAACAATCCCATGTTCCAGTGACCCTGGGAAGAAGGCTTTCAACAACATTGTTGGAAAAAGACAAAATATCTGATACCATTTTCCCCTAATCCAACAACGTTTTAATTAAAATGATGTTGGATATGCTGTCAAAAATTGGACAAGTCTAAAATTTTATTGTCTGGTGAAGAGTTAACCAGATGTCTAGAGATGGCACATTTCTCTGTTTCCAACATTTTTTTCACCTTATTAAATGAAACAAAACCTAATGATTAATGCCAGCAGGTAATCTGGAAGCCAAGCGCCCGAATTAGTTTTTCTTTTTTTTTTCCCTCTTGCTAAATGATTCATTTACTTTTTTTTCTAGGTGGCTTTTATGAATCAATTAATCCTTTTCTTGGCTCAGTTCATGGCTCAATTGATGGAATTTATTTTAGAGTAGAAACATTACCAATGTTTCCTTATTTTCCCCCAAATTTTTTAAAAGCCGTTTCCTCCATTTCATCAAAATTAGGGATTTTTGACTTCCCAAAATGGGTAAACTCTGAAGTTCCAAAGAAAAAAAAGCTATGGAAAAATAATCAAAAGACTTAAGTCCTGGAAAGCGGATTTATGGAGTAGCATAAAGCTGTAATGTGTTGTAATAAAAAGATAACATCACATGCAACACATGTGCAATCATTTTAAAATGGAGTAAGCAAGGGCACAGGAAATCAAAGTTGTTCTGTAGAGTGAGCCGCGCTGTAACTATTTTTCTATTACTGTTTAGGGATTGGTAATTTGATCCGTCAATCTTACGCAGTATTTTTGCTTGTATTAGTTTTCGGACGAAATATGTATACATGTGTAGGACATGGTAGTGACAAAAGTGAGGTTGAGGTGAATGATTAGCTAAAACTGAAAGTGGAATAGATAGTGCACAAGGTTGAATGAGAGTATATTTAGTTCGAGTCAAACTGATATCATAGTATAGTGTGAGGCACGTTACAATGCGTCGTAACGCATGATCATGTATTTGGTTCCTGTCAGAACAATCACAGTAAGCGGATTTGCTATACAAATCTGCTAAAAAGTCTCGGGATAATTCTAATTTAGCATACATTTTGACAAAAAGAATAAATGCCCATTACAACAGGCAATCACTCCAATTGTCTTTAACTCTTTACCAGTCAACAAATCTGCAGACAACAAATGACATGCTGCTAAAATACTGGGATTTGCATTTGAAAATGGAGAAAACATTGTGGGAAAAGAAGAAAATGATGGTTACAAACATTTTCTTCTGTTCCCACAATGTTTTCAAGAGATCTAGTCTTTCTCAGGTCATTAAAACTTGATATTGTGTGGTAAAGGGCTAAGTTATCAAGAATTGTTTGCTGAGGGCAGGTGTCTTCTAAAGGAAAGGATGCTCTTTAAGCCTTTACAAAACAATCCCATGTTCCAGTGACCCTGGGAAGAAGGCTTTCAACAACATTGTTGGAAAAAGACAAAATATCTGATACCATTTTCCCCTAATCCAACAACGTTTTAATTAAAATGATGTTGGATATGCTGTCAAAAATTGGACAAGTCTAAAATTTTATTGTCTGGTGAAGAGTTAACCAGATGTCTAGAGATGGCACATTTCTCTGTTTCCAACATTTTTTTCACCTTATTAAATGAAACAAAACCTAATGATTAATGCCAGCAGGTAATCTGGAAACCAAGCGCCCGAATTAGTTTTTCTTTTTTTTTTCCCTCTTGCTAAATGATTCATTTACTTTTTTTTCTAGGTGGCTTTTATGAATCAATTAATCCTTTTCTTGGCGCAGACCATGTTCAGACCCAAAAGAAAACAGAAACACCTTCATACACTTTGGTTTATGCAGTGTACAATGTTTTAACATTGTTTCATTTCTGCTGCAACCAGTGCACCTGTATCCATGGTTTCCTGTTGTTTCTTTCACCAGTACTTCGCCAGCATTCTTCGCAAGTCACTTAGCAACTTTCCCACACAAGCTATATATTGTCATTTATAACAATGATCATACAGTGAGATAGGTATTATTCCTGTTCCAGTGACTATCATCAGAGCTTAGAAAGAAAGTGGCAGAACTGCAGGAATTCAAACCAGCAACCCTATAGCTACACGCCCTGCATGTTACTGACTAAGCTACTTAGACTTAGCTGTCACACAGATTAAACAATGGATGGCTTTACACTTTCAGCAACAAATATATAAGCCATGCTCTAGCAAAAGGGAGCTTAATGCATCTCTGTGAAGCATAATACCAAGCAAACCATCATATACTTTTGGATCCATTATAGCCACTATTTTTAACCCTTTACCGCACAATGCCGCCTTTTGACGCCCCTGGGAAAGAAGCCTTTTGAAAACATTGTGGGAAAAGGAGAAAATGCTGGTAATCAGCATTTTCTCCTTTTCCCACAATCTTTTCTACCCTATCAAAGAAAAATTGCATTGTTTGAGCCACACTGAAATTTTCATTTGCAAATACTTTCAGTTTGGACAAGGCTAAAATTTTGTCATCTGGTAAAGGGTTAACAACTCACTTGATCATGGCGTACTCAGACTGGTCCCTGGACATACAGAAAATGGACAAACAGCGAAAAGTTTCGGCCCAGGTCAGCCCGCCCGGCTGCACAGGCTGACCTGGGTTGATACTTTCCGCAGATGCATTAAGCCCCCTTTTCACAGAGCACGGCTCATATAAACTCTGCCTCTTTGACTGCTGAAAGTCCAATCCACTAAAACTCAAAAAAGATTTCAATTTCATAGGCTTGAATCAACAAGTTCAGGCTGCATATCAGATGCTTTCTAAGAGTCTCTTTTACCAGCGCTTTGCACAATATTCTTCTCAACCCACTGGCTACAGTTTCCCACATAACCATCCTTAAAACAATGATCAGCAGTGAGAGAGGAATGAATTCTGTAACAATTTAGACTAACATAAATCTTTGGGAAGACATTGGCCGAGCTGGGGATTCAAACCAGCAACTCCACGGTTTCAAGTCCTGTCCTTTACAAACGCAGCACCACCAGACTTGTCTAATTATGGTCAGATAATCAGTTCAAAATATACAAAATTAATTATTAACTCTATACCATGCTGCAAAATTTGGATTTCTCCAAATTCAATTAAAGCATTAAATGGCTACAAATAAAACATGTATGAAACACTGAAATTTGCCTTTGGTATAGTAGAAAACATAGTGGGAAAAGGAGCAGATGCTGGTTACCATAATTTTCTCCTTTTTCCTACAGTGTTTTCAAAAGCCTTGTCCCTCAGGGTAGTCTTGGTAAAGAGTAGAGACTCAGCCCTTTAGCTGCCAACAGTGTAGATAACGATGAGACTACACAGAATGTGCTGCTGACTCTTTGATCTTGAAATTTCTGCAGTCTGATCTAAATGTACACTGTCTGCAAAACAACTTGAGTTGTGCTACAACAGCACAGTAAAGGATACAATGCTTAGTGTACATGTAGGTATATTTCATGAATATGTTTTGGCAAGATGCTGTTACACTTTTAAAAGCTTCACTTTTCTTTGAGGTAGGAAAATTTCAAGAAACAAATTAAACCTTTACCATGCAGCAAAATTTTAGACTTGTCCATAAAGAAGAAATTTACAAGAAATAACATGTATGTTTTTCAAATGATAGTATTGGTCCTTGAATAGGTAGAAAACATTGCAGGATGAGGAGAAAATGCTTGTTACTAGCATTTCTACTTTTCCCACAATGTTTTCAAAAGCCTCCTCAATCTTATAGTTTTTAAAATTAAGGACTGCAAGGTAATGGGTTAAAAATTCAAGCTCTTCACTTCCACACTCTCAAAATTTGAATGGTTTCCATGTGTTTTCTAACTGTCTATACTCGAGAAGCATGTTTGTAATTTTCAGTTTTCACTATACTTTGTTCATTCACTGAGTGCCAAAAAAAAGAAAATGGACAGTTTAACCCTTTACTACACAATCCCGAGTTTCAGCAAACCTGTGGAAGAAGTAACCAGCATTTTCTCCTTTTCCCAAAATGTTTTCTACCCTTTCAGTGACAAATTTGAATGTTTGAGACACATTAAATCTGTTGTCTGCAAATGCTTTGAATTTGGACAAGTAGAAGTAAAATGTTGTTTGGTTAAACTATTCATTACAGACTGTAGACGTTTCTTTTTCTGTTGGTCTTGTATCATGTCTCTTTTCGAAGCACTATGGCAAAATGAGAAATTGCATGTAACAAAAACATTTCTCCTTTAGACATGATGGTTTGATGAGTATTCATATTGATTATGAGTCTCTCTTTATCAAAAAAAAAACCCCAAAGTTTAAGACTAGTCCATATTGAAAGTATTAATTTTGCAGACAACAAAATAATTAAATGTAACTCAAAAATTGAAATCTGTTTTTCTGGGAAGGGTAGAAAACATTGTGGGAAAAGGAGAAAAATGCTGGTTACCCACATGTTCTCCTCTTCCCACAATGCTTTATAAGCTTTCTTTCTCAGGGCTGTTCAAATTCGGGATTATGTGGTAAAGGGTAATCCATATTTTACAAGGGAGTTTTGGATTGTTTGCAAAAAAATTACTTTAATTGGAATAAGTTGACAGACAACCAAGGCTTCAAGCCCAGATGTTGCATTTCATGTCTGTTTAGGCCTGTAATATCTTATAAAATATCATAAAGTATAGATCCAAGATCACATCACAATAAACATTTGGTGCTCTCATCTTGGCCTACACTGTTCAAAAAACCACTTCGACTTAAACTGGTGGATAATGCAAGAAGCTCCATCAAAATGCAGTATTCCAAAATCAAACTACAAATGAGGGAATGAATGTGAGAGGTATGTCAAATTTAGCATAAGGGCTTATCAGTCAGATAGGGTTAATATGAAATGAATTATTAGCTTTCTAGGATTTTTATCTCCAAACACTGCCATCTATCATTCCCTGTAGACATATGATGTAACATAGGGGGTGTATTAACCCTTTACCACACAGTCCCCACTTTTAATAATTCTGAGAAAGAAAGTTTTTTAAAACACTGTGGAAAAAGGAGAAAATGTTTGTATCCAGCATTTTCTCCCTTTCCCACCATGTTTTCTACCTATTCAAGCTGATACCATCATTTGGAAAACTTTCGAATTGTTGTCTGAAAATTCCTTCAGCATAACCAAGTCTAAGATTTTGCTGTGTGGTAAAGGGTTAACCTTTAAGCTGTTGAGCATTACTCAATGCACTTTTATTAACACTGTAGATACAGATCAGACTGTGCAGAACATCCAGTCTGATCTTGGATCATCACTGTCTGCTATGATTATCTTCGTTAAATCTTGGGCTGAAATACTGTAGTTTTGGGGTCTTCTTGGGTGACTGAAAATGTTTGGTAACTCTCTGGGGCTCTATGGGCTGACAGACATATGTAACAATTCACTTTTCATAATTATGGATCTGTCAGGTGTTTAACCCTTTGCAAAACAATCCTATGTTTTACTTATCTTAAAGAAAAGGGCTTCTTAAAAAGTTGTGAGAAAAGGAGAAAATGCTAGTGATCAGCATTTTCTCCTTTTCCAACAATATTTTCTATCCTTACCTAGAGAAATCCTACTATCTAAGGCAATCATTTAATTTGTTGTCTGCAAATGCTTTCAAAATGGGTAACTCTAATTCTTTATCAGTTGGTAAAAGAGCTGACCCTTTACAAAACATAATAGAACTGTCCTAAGCTGTTTAACTCTTTACCAAACAACAAAATTTTAGACCAGTCCATACTGAAAGCACTAATGCAGACAACAAAATAAATATGACTATAAAATTGAAATTTGTTTTGAAGAGGGTAGAAAACATTGTGGGAAAAGGAGAAAATGCTGGTTACCAGCATTTTCTCCTTTTCCCAAAATGTTTTCAAAAGGCTTCTTTCTCAGGGTCGTTAAAAGTTGGGATTGTTTGGTAATGGGTTAATACATGTACACGGGTGACCCAGTTGCCTTGTCACTTACCATTAACCATGAAAAAATCATTTCAAGGGCCATCAGTTCACCAGTCATACTCAAATATTTGAGTGGCACTCCCAGGAAAGGGGGTTTTATGCATCTTTCTTATTTCTGTACATACCAAAGAAAGTTGTTTTATAGGGTAGAATGGTCCTTTGATAGGCAGACAATTTTTCTATTGCTAAAAATTTCCACCCAGGTCATCTGCACGGGCTGTGCAGACTGACATGGGTCAGTACTTTATACAGATCCCCCTTTCCCACAGAGCATGTCTCATTTTGCAACTGCACACATTCCCATGGTAGGATGAGTTGTCCATTAAAATTCAAGATTGAAGAAGGTACAAAATTACTTCTGTGGACAGACAGATGGAAGGACAGATAGATAACCTGCCATTCCGAGCAAGTACCTCTTCAGAACTTCCTACTGAGACTGGGTTTTTCATGGGAGTGTCCTTGGGCAAGACACTTTAAAGCCCTAGCCTAGTAGTGGTAAAACCCAGGAAATACATGAATATGTGAGCTGTCACCATGATATGACTGAAATAATATTAAAAGCTGCGTAAAACACCATTCAATCAATCAATCAATCCTTATATTGAGGTATAACAGTGCCATGTTTTAACAATCCTAAAGATTTAAGGCTTTTGAAAACAGTGTGGGGAAAGATGAAAATACTGTTAACATCACAAAACCCAACAAAGCATACAGTCTGATCATAGATCTACAATTCTACTGGGACATTCTGGCTACCTTGAAATGATAGGAATTCATGTGATTTTTCCTGACTGAAAATTTATGTTAATACTGATAATACAATGTAAGACTGCTTGTTAGCCCTGCTAAACAAGTTAAATGAAACTTTCAAGCCAATAGTTTAAACATGTATAATGCTATTTCAAAATTATCTTTTGGAAAAAAATATCTCAAGATCTGACAGTGTAGATCCAAGATCAGACTGCACATTCTGTGCAGTCTGATCTTGATCTCCACTGTCCACAAAAGGTCAGTGAGTCACGCTACACAGCCTATTAGGGGTTAAAAATGAGTTGCAATGATGCAGCCCAGGCAAGTGTCAGTCCCTGATGCTGCTACTCTATCACTGATAGGGTGAGCAACAATTATCACCTTGTTTATGACTTAATAGTCAGTTTACATCACTGCTGAAGGCTTTCTTATCATACACCTGCCAATCAAAACCACCTACTCCATGCTGGCTTCCACCTATCATATGAAAATATATCATTAATTAACAAGATATGTCTTAATTTCTCTTTTTTTTCTCTGTCTATTTAGCAGGAACTTTAAATATCCTATTAGACCCTTGTGCATGCAAGAGCGTAATAATGGGAGCCCTGAGTTGCTCATATGGATTTGTACACCGATTCTTTTTTGATCAGCAACAGTGCATTGTTTTCTTTGTTCTCAGGAAAACTTTTTTCCCATCAAGCAAGAAGAAATTAGTTCAGCAGTTTCAGAGATGTTTGAAATAACGAGACCACTGCATGCAGATGCCAATGCTTGGTTGGAAAAACTATTTTGGTGCTTACCTGCCCCTGTTGTATGGGTTCCCCATTTGATAATCAACACCTAGTCTAAGTTTCAAGTGAATATCCACAGTAATGACAGAGATGTTATAAAATGTCAAAGTTTCAGAAAATTTTAAGTCAAAAATGGGGCATAACTGTGTAAAAAAAGGTTTGATGGACACCCTGCCATTGAAGTAAATACTTTCAGTAGTGACAGAGATATTATAAAATGTCAAAGTTTTTGCACAAGGGCACAGGCGACGAGGGCGCATGCAGTGATGCCAGGGTTATGACAATGTCTCGTGGTTTTCTTCAAAAACAGCTTAACTAACAAGAGGACCATGATGGCCCTGTATCACTCCATTGGCTAATAAGTACAAATGATACATACCAAGCTTGGCTAATAAGTACAAATGATACATACCAAGCATCACCATTCTACGCCAAGCAGTTTCGAACAAGAACACTTAGTTTTCTCTACAAAAGCCAATGACATTTTGAAAGTTGTGACCCCAGGGCAAAGCCATTTTTGACCAGAGCTACA
Source organism: Tridacna gigas (assembly GCA_945859785.2). Lineage (NCBI taxonomy): Eukaryota > Metazoa > Mollusca > Bivalvia > Cardiida > Cardiidae > Tridacna > Tridacna gigas. The sequence goes on along the minus strand of OX244040.2, from coordinate 34,691,396 downwards.
ATTACTTGAATCCTGGTAGAAGTGGTCCACAAGAAAAAGCCACATACCAAACAATAACAACTCTAGGCCATATGGTTATAAACAAGAAAATGTTCAAAGTTTCCTCAATTTTGACCCCAGGGCTATTATTTGAACAATCTTGGTAGAGGTCCATTAGATGAATATACTGTACATGCAAAATTTGGTAGCCCCAGGTCTTATGGTTAGGAATAAGAAGATTTTTAAAGTTTTCACTATATAGGCCCATGTAAAACTTGTGACTGCCAGGGTGGAGCCAAGCTTGACCTCTGGGCTATATTTTGTGCTATCTTGGAAGAGGCCCACTAAAACTACATGCAAAATTGGTAGAGACCCACTAAAACTACATGCAAAATTCAGTAGCCCTTGGCCTTAAGTATGCTTTGGAACGAGAAGATTTTGAAAGTTTTCACTATAAAAACCAATGTAAAACTTGTTACCCCTGGGGTAGGGCCAATTTTGACCACAGGGCCACAACTTGAAGGACCTTAACAGAGGTTCATCAGATGAAGCTACATTTAGCCAAATTTAGTAGCCCTAGGCCTTATGGTTAAATAGAACCAGAAGATTTTTAAAGTTTTCACTTTATAAGACCATGTACAACTTGTGACCCCTGGGCAGGGCCAATTCTGACCTCAGGCCTGTAATTTGAAGAAACTCTGAAGAGGTCCATTAGATGAAGCTAGTGATGCCATTAATTTGGTAGCTCTAGGTTATAATGGCTTCGGACAAGAAGATTTTCAATATTTTTTACTTTTGTTGCCATGGCAGCCACAGTTTTAAAGAGAATTAAATTATTTGCAGAAATTCTGAAGAGGACAATGGCAGGATCATGTCTGAAGTTTGGTCAAAACTGGATGGGTTACAGTCTCATAGAAGATGTTTGACATAAAAGTGCACGCACACAGGCTCCCACGACGGACACAGGGCCATGACATAAGCCTGCTGGCCTTTGGCCATTGGAGCTAATAGTAGACAGTGAAGACTCAAAATCTGACAGCATATTCTGTGCTGTCTGATCCTGATCTACACTGCCCACAAAATTGCCTTTATTTCTCCGCAGCATCTAAAAGGTAGAACTACACATGCAAGTTCAGGTTGAAGCAATTAATTTTGTCTATTTAATCAGGTGTGCCAGGCATTATAACCCTGAAAATCTGGTACAGATTTTCTGGGTAGGTCAAAGGTCATGAAAATAAATACATACTTTACTATAAATACCAGATGTCATGGAATAAAAAACTATTGGGATAGATTATCTAACCCTTTACCAGATAAAAAATATTTTAGATCAACCAAAACTGAAAGAATTTCAAACATTACAAAGTATGCCTCAAATGACTGGATTCGTCTATGCAAGGGTAGAAAACATTGTGAGGAAAAGAAAAACTGCTGGTTACTGCTACTTTCTCCCTTTCCCACAATGTCTTCAAGGCCTTCTTCCTCCGGATCATTAAAACATTGGATTGCCTAGTAAAGGGTTAAACTCCATTTCCTTCTGATCTAAATTTGCAGGGAAAACATTTAAAAAATATCTGAATAGACACAAATTACAATTAAGGATAAATGCAGGTTATGCAGCAGACCAATTTTTCCCCTATTGCCATACTGTTTTCACATTTATTCACATACAAAACGGAAATTTGTCTGTAGGTAGACATGTGTCAGACATTACTGTATAGACTTATTTTAACCCTTTACCAGAAGACAAAATTGTCAAAATTGAAAGCATTTGCAGACGACAACTTCAATGTGGCTAAAATGGTACAATTTTCTCTTGATAGGGTAGAAAACATTGTGGGAAAAGGAGAAAATGCTGGTTACCAGCATTTTCTCCTTTTCCCACAATGTTTTCAAAAGCCCTCTTTCACAGGATCGTCAAAAGGCAGCATTGTACGGTAAAGGGTTAAGAACTATCAATTAAAAGTACACAAAGGACTGTCTGAAAAATGCTAAATAAAAAAAGATTAATGTTTTATTGCATCAACCCTTTACCAAACAATCCCAAGATGAGGAAGTCTGTGGTAACCAGCATTTTCTCCTTTTCGCACAATGTTTTTTCAAAAGGCTATTTTTTTAAGGTTGTTACAGTACAAGATTGTTTGGCAATAGGTTAAATGCTCACAGAAGCCTTCATGTGGGTGTCCCGTTGCAGGTTTCATTAACTACTTGCCTAAAGACAATACACACCTGCCAATTATCAAACTATAAAGCACAAGGTAATTATTGTGATGCTATCAGAGGGGAATAAAGGAATGAGAGAGACATGGCAATGCCAATATATCTGAACCATGCTCTGGCAAAAGGGCACTTAATGCATCTCCGTTATGCATGATAACAAGCAAGTCATCACATGGGCAAGGATCCAGAAAGTCCATTTCGTTTAACAACTGATGGAATCATTAGATAAACTGGTCCTAAGCCATGCAGAAAACTGACAAATAGCAAAACGTTTTGGCCCAGGTCAGCCTGCGCGGACTGCGCAGGCTGACCTGGGTCGATACTTTTTGCAGATACATTAAGTCCCCTTTCCACAGAGCATGGCTTATTTCATTTATCCAGCAAAGTAGCTCAGTTTGTAACAATTACTTGAAACCTAGGGGTTCAACATCTGATTCCCCAGCTCAGCCAAATTCTCTTCAGGATTCAAGATAAATATGAGCCATGCTCTAGCAAACAGGAGTTTAATGCATCTCTGTGTACCAAGCAAGTCATCACATAATTATGGATCCATTAAATCCATTTTATCTAGCTACTGACCAAATCATGAGGCAGAATGATCCTTTGACACAGGGGGAACTGACGGATGGCAAAAAGGTTCAACCCAATTGCCAGCCTGTGCCCACTGCTCAGGCTGGCATAGGTTGATATTTCATAGATGCATCAAGCCATTTCACCCAGCATGACTCAGTTGCTAAGCAATGTTGATAGAAACTCTAGAAATACATGCAAAGGTGCACTGCTTGTCAAAATTTGACATATATTATGAACAAGAGGGCCATTGGTGCTAAATCACTCATCTGAGTAAAGCCATCTATGGTTGATAAAGCTGAGATCCTGGTTTTAATGATGTAAAACAAATGAGTGTAAGTGACCTAGTGTTTGACACGACATAACCCAATTTCGAATATGTCCAAGATATCATCAAGACAAATATTCTGACCGAATTTCATGGGTATCATGCAGAAAATGTGGCCTCTAGAGTGCACACAAGGTTTTTCAAAGAACTGGCTGAGTGACCTACTTTTGACCTGACATGACCCAATTTCAAACTTGTCCAAGATATCGTCAAGAAAAATATTCTGACTAAGTTCCATGTGTATCAGGCTGGAAATGTGGCCTTTAACTCTTTACCAATTGACAAAATTTTAGACTGGTCCAAATTGAAAGAATTTGCAGACAACAAATTAAATGCAACTTTTATAAAAATTGAAATTTGCTATGGGACAGGAAGAAAACATTGTGGGAAAAGGAGATGTTTTCAAAAGGTTTCCTTTTTAGGGTCGTTAAAAGTCCGGATTGTGTGGTAAAGAGTTAAAGTGCACACAAGGTTTTACAAAGAATTGGCCCAGTGACCTACTTTTTGACCCAACATGACCAAATTTCAAACTGTTCAAGATATCGAGACAAACATTCGTACCTACTTTCATAAGATCACCCTGATAATGTACGTAGCCTCTAGAGTGTACCCAAGGTTTTTCTAAGATTTGGCCCACTGACCTACTTTTTGACCTGTCATGACCCAATTTCAAACTTCTCCAAGATATCATCAAGACAAATATTATGACCATGTTTCATGCATACCTGGCTGAGAATGTGTCCTCTAGGGAGCTCACAAGGTTTTTCTTAGATTTGGCCCAGTGACCTACTTTTTAACCCAACATGACCCTATTTCAAACTTGTCCAATATATCATCTAGAAATACATTCTGACCAAGTTTCATGTGTATTATACAGGCTGAAAACGTGATCTTTAAAGCACACACAAGGTTTTTCTAAGATTTGGCCCAGTGACCCATTTTTGATCCAACATGACCTAATTCTATACTTGTCTAAGACATCATCAAGACAAATATTCTGACTAAGTTTCATGAGTATCAGGCTGAAAATGTAGCCTCTAGAGTTCACACAAGGTTTTTCTAAGATTTGGCTCAGTGACCTAACTTTTTGCCCCGACATTACCCAATTTAGGACTTGTCCAAGATATCATCAAGACAAACTCTCTGACCAAGTTTCACAAGTATCCGACGGAAAATGCAATCTCTAGCATGCACACGAGGTAAATGTTGACAACTGCATAATGGACAATGCACGCCGGACACAGCACGATCACAATCACTCACCTCCAGGTGAAAGTGAGCTTAAAACAGTGATAAAAACCCCAAATAAACAATCAAAAAAATGACCCTCTGAGGAAGACTTTAGGCTCTTTTTCCACAGGGTCTTAAAAACATGGGATAGTTTCGATAGTTTGGCAAAAAAGTTGAGACAGACATATGGTGCCAAACTGCCATGTTCACTTAGTTGGTACTTGAGAGAGGTAATTATAACACTTAGAAGTGTTAGTTAGTACATGATATAAATATGTTATTGTCCAGTCTCATTTACATTACAAGCACAAACAAACTTTGATTCTTAACCCCTTACTGTCCATGTGTGACTTATCATGCCACCAAATGTGACAGCTTTAAAAAACATTGCATGAAAATAAGAAATTTCTTGTAACATTGTTCCTCTTCCCAACACTGTCAATTTAAACCTTGTCTGGCAGCATTGGCAGAATAGCTGCTGACTCTTTCTAAACAGCAAGGGCATATCAAGTCTCCAAGCCTTTTTTTTTTACAAGAAAACCAGGTAGTTACTTCCCTAATGTCACTTTTATCCATGGAACCCTTTTCTTAACCCTTTACAAATGGATCCAATCTTTAACTCTGTACCAAATGACAACATGTTTGACTTAACCCTTTCCCAAACGATAAATTTTAGACTGGTCCAACTTGAAAGAGTTTGCAGACAACAATTTTAAATTTGATGAAAATGACAGAAAGTTCTCCAAAAGGGTTGAAAACACTGTGGGAAAAGGAGAAATTGCTCGTTACGAGCAATTTCTCCTTTTCCCTCAGTGTTTTCAAAAGACTTGTACTGCAGACACGTGAAAACCAGGGCTTGTTTGGGAAAGGGTTAATCCTTTACCACACAATCCCGACTTTTAACGACCCTGAAAAAGAAGGCTTTTGAAAAAAATTTTGGGAAAAGGAGAAAATGCTGGTAACAAGCATTTTCTCCTTTTCCCACAATGTTTTCTACCCTATCAAAGACGGAAACCAACACTTGAGCTATTTTAATATTGTCGTCTGCAAATGCCCTCAATTTGATAGCATCCAAAATTTTGTTGTTTGGTAAAGAGTTAACCAAATTTACCTGCCCAAATTTAAAGTATTTGCAGGCGACAAAATAAGTGGGACTCAAAACTTGAAATATATATTTGCAAGGCTAGAAAATGTGGCAAAAAGAGACAATGCTGGTGATCAGGAAAGGAGAAAATGCTCAGGTTACAAGCATATTTTCTCCTTTTCCCATAATGTTTCCAAAAGCCTCCTCAATCAGGGTGATTAAAAAAAGGGATTGTGTGGTAATTAGGGTTCACTCTTTACCAGATTACAATATTCTACACTTGTTTGCATTTGCAAACCACAAATAAGATAAGGCCTAAATGATAAAATTTATCTCTAAATGGGTAGAAAACATTGTGGAAAATGGAGAAACAGTTACCTGAATTTCTCCTTTTCCCATAATGCTTTCAAAAGGCTTCTTCCTCATGGTTGTTAAAACTTGGGATTCTGTAGTAAGGGGTTAAATCACTGCTAGGAAAAAGGCTTCTGAAAACATTGTGGGAAAAGGATGAATAAATTATACTGGTCACCAGCATTTTCTCCTTTTTCCAACAATGTCTCATTGTCTCTCACAAACAAATTCTATCATTTGAGTCATATTTACTTTGTTATCTGTGAATCCCTTTCAACTAGGACAAGTCTAAAATTTTTGACGAGTATAGCATTGCTCAAAGATGAATCTGCAAAAGGTTTGTAACAATGAAGGATGTTGTTTACCTCCTATCCTTAAAGTATAAATATTATTGTCTGAAGACCCATCCTTTGTAAGTTTGAAATCTTTCAAACTTCCTCATTATTGCCAAGAACTATAGAAGATTAAAGCCAAAATTATACTTTCATGTAGATATAAATATCACTCACAAACACTCTTTCCCTTGGCTTTGATCTTTGTATCTTGCCTTGTCTAAAGCCATTGTGTTTACTTTTTTGAAAAGTGTGAATTAAGATTAGAAGGCACAAGGCTCCAAGTTCAGCCAAATCTCTGATTTAATGAGAACAGTGTTCATGCAGGTACCATTAACCCTTTACCAATGACAAAATTTTTGAGTTCAAATTGAGAGCATTTTGTAGACAACAATTTCAATGTGGCTCAAATGGTGCATTTTTTGTTTGATATGGTGGAAAACGGCTTCTTTCCCAGGGCCGTTGAAAATCAGCACTTGAGGATTTTGCCCCACGAGTATGGGTTCTCCTTTTGACAGTTATGGTAACAACTAACCCAAATTTTAACTATTACCCGAGACGACAAAATTTTAGCTTTATGCAAATTGTAAGCATTTGAAGACAACAAATATAAAGTTACTCAAAACATAACATTTGTCCTTAATAGGGTAGAAACAAGGTGGGAAAAGGAGAAAATGCTGATTACCCTTTCCAAGGGTCATTAAAAGTCGGCATTATGCGGTAAAGGGTAAAGTAAATATCTTTAGTAATGACAGAATTATATAAAAAATTCTGAAAATGTCTAAGTTCAACACAAATGATGCAAACAACAACAGAGCTATGGAAGTTATAGGCAGTTGGAATCATGACATCACAATATGTAGTTTGTTTTTCACCAATTTACAATGACATGGCACTAAGACTATCATTTGTCATACAAACATTTGTTCCATTAAAGTTTGTGGAATCCTTTGTCTTGTACCATCCCATTTTTTTCTTTTGGAACCAGGGGAAATAAAGCTTTGTTATACAAAAGAAAAGTAATGCTTACAACCATTTTCTGGTAACAGAGAAGGCCTTAAAAATGAAACATAAACATTTCAAGGCTTACATATTTAAGTCACCTATCCCAAAAACTTTAATCTTTACCATTCAACAAAATCTTAAACTTATCAAAATTGAAAGGAATAAAATTTGAAGAGAACCAATTAAATGTGACTCAAAACATTGAGTATGTCTTTCAAAGGAAATAAAACATTGTAGGAAAAGGAGAAAATGCTGGTTACCAGCATTTTCTCCTTTTCATACAATGTTTTCAAGAGCATTTCTTATCTGGGTCACTGAAACAGGGTTCTTTGATAAAGTGTTAAAGTGGTGAAATTCTTTCATCTTTTGATTCAGTATCTCGTCTCTCACACTTGAACCTCTTTGTTTAAAATATGCCAACAGCACTGTGTGAACAATATATTACATAATGCACTTCATTGACTTAGAACCTTATAATGTACCCTTCAAACATCACAAAGTGATGCTGTTTGAAAAAATATGGATGCAGATCAGTCATCTGATACACTGTGCAGCCTGAAGTTGAATATTTACTGTCCTATGTGAGGTATTCCAAGAAAAATAGCCATTAATGCTAACACAATGTATTTGGGTCTTTTCTTAATGAACTAATAAATGTGTATAACATTATGCTTATCATAATGGAATTAAGGAATTATTTTTTGACACTTTTTTTTTTGGACACAGGATTTTCACAAATTTACAAGTGTTCAACAAGGTTTTACAAATCTGGCAAATTCTCAAATGCGGTATCCCATTTTACTTTTAGCAAATTGATAAATGTTGAAAAGTTTTCGTAAAGGAGAAGAGGATTTTTGCAGATTTTCTAGCCTTGCATTACTGTTGCCATGGCAACCAGTGTTTTTCATGGAACCAATCTTTGTCAAAAAATCTGAAAGAAGAGTAATCAGTAGAACTCATAAAATTTGGTTGAGGCTTGGCCAGTAGTGTAAGAGAAGATCTGTCAAATAAAAGTAACAGCACAGACACATACAGACACAGGGCCATAGTACACAAGCTTGCTGACCTTTGGCCAGTGGAGCTAGAAATGGTATATCTTGTTATAATTGGAACATGCGTTTTTCTTTCTCATTCCACTTCAAAGCATTTTTGAGCATTTGAAGATGAAACTACATACTTACAACTCTTTGCAATATATTTCTCTGTTAACTCATTTGATATGGGTGCATGTTTTTGTATTTAATTGGCCAATTAAACCCAGTATGTGCTTGCTCGTTCTCCTCTTCTTTTCAGCAAAAACAGTTTATTTATGATTTCCTCTATCTTGCTATAAAACTATTAACTCTTTCCTTAAAACAAAAGAGGTATATCTTATCTAAAGAAATTTTTCTTTCACAAAATACAGCTTTATTTTTGATCTATTCATTGAAAACAGCAACATACTGAAGTACAAATAATCCATACACAGATTGAGCAGGCTGAAAATGTGCAGGCTAAAAATTCAAATGAGGATATTGCAAAACATCAAAATGTTCTCCAAATTCATCTCCAGGTAATGCCAAAGATGTGCTTGACATGTTATTTTTTCAGGACCTTGTTTGAAAGTGTTTTTTCCATCCAAAACAAATTACACTAAGTTATTTGAAAATATCTTATTACTATCAAAAAACAATTTTACAATCACAAACTTTCATTCAAATCTATATCTCTGCTTTCAAAGCACAATTCCAGGTTCCCGACGGGCTAGTCCAGTGGATCATAACCACCAAATCCTATTTTGATCTCTGCTGGCCACTCTCCAGGGTTTGCTTTCACCAAATTTGGATTTCTCAAGACCGATGGCTTTGCATACCACACTTAAATGTGGCTCAAATTATTTAATCTTTCTTTGAAATAGTAGAAAACATTATACAGGGAAACAGGAGAAAAGGCTGGTTACCAGCTTTCTATCCTTTTCCCACAATATGTTCAAAAACCTTTTTCAGGGTAGTCAAACATGGGGTTGTTTTGGAAAGGTTTGATCTTCACATCCTGCAGATGTGCCTGATAAGAAAGGTGTTTTAGCATGCTATCTGCTATATTTCAGTTATATCACACGGATAGCTTGCATTTTCATGTATTTCCATCTGGATAATAAAATCTACTAGACCAGGATTCTGCCGTGCCTTGCCTAACCACACATTAGAAAAAAATCGAAGTCTCTATTCACCAACTATTCTTAAAAACATTCTTTGTGTTATTCTCAAGAACTTTCTAAAATCAAAAGTAACAAATTTCTAAATTTCTGATTGGCTAAACCATTAAAGAGTTACACTGTAAATGAATGCTCCCAGGATTTTTTATCTCAAGTGTCCAAATTTTAGCTTACTGACACCATCAGCTGATTCTACATAGACAAAAAGGCAAATCAGTCAAATTCATGAAAAGGCTTGACCTCCAGATCTGTTGAAGATCAATTTCCTGAAAAGCCATATGGTCCTATCAGCCAGCCAAACCTCTTTTCACCATAAAAATAAATTTCAGATACCAATCCAAGCTAATTACTTCAGATATAAACAGAAGAAAAAATCCAATCACTTCACTGCTTTTTCACCAAACAAACCAATATTCTAATGACCCTAAGAATTTACAAGACTTCCGGAAACATTGTGGGAAAAGGAAACAAGAGGGCCATTGGCCCTATAGCGCTCGCCTAACTAATGCCATTCACAGCTGATAAAGCTAAAGAGATCCTGGTTTAAATGATGTAAAAGAAATGAATGAAAGTGACCTACTTTTTCATCTGACATGGCCCAATTTTGAACTTGTGCAAGATATAAAGACAAACATTTTATCCAAGTATACTGAGTACCAGGCTGAGAATGTAGCCTCTAGAGTGCACACAGAGTTTTTTCTAAGCTTTGGCCTGGTGACCTACTTTCTGATCCCATGTGACCCAATTTTGAACTTGTCAGAGAATTCATCAAGACAAACATTCTGACCAAGTTTCAGTACACACAAGATTTTTTATAAGATTTGGCACCTTGACCTATGTTTTGACCCGACATGACCCAATTTCAAACTTGTCAGAGATATCATCAATACAAACATGCTGACTCTGTTTCATGAGTTTCTGGCCGAAAATGTGGTCTCCAGAGTGCACATAAGGTTTTTCTAAGATTTGTCCCAGTGTGTTCTACTTTTTGACCCAACATGGCCCAGTTTCCAACTTCTAAGAGACATCAACAAGACAAGTATTCTGACTAGGTTTCATTTTTTGATTACGATGAGTCTTTCACACATGCTTATATTTACACAGTGCTTGTCTATTTCACAAATGCCTTGCCATGTATCCCACAAACACAGAGAAATTTTGTTATAAAGGTTTGTTCACATGATATTTCATGGTGACTACTTTGGCCTACTTTCGATTTGTTCTTTCACTTATAGAAATTGCTGTTGGTCCGATAATTTTTTTTTCCTTTAAATAGTAAAGCATTTTCTTGATACTTACCTAAAAATTGAAACATAATTATGCTTTTAGTATAGAATCTAGAATATATTTAAATAATTAATGTGTGAAAAATGTAATTTGCACCCCCGACTGATTTATTAAGCGACCATTTTATTTAGCAACCATTTTTTATTGTCCCAAGCGTGGTCATTGAATACAAGATTGTCTGTATTTGACTGAAAATGTGGCCTCTAGAGTGCACACCAGCTGAATGTTGACGACTGGATGACAGACATCATGCGACGCAGAATGGGTGACAGACACAGCACTATAAGTCATTGCCCCCAAGACAAACACTGTGGGTGAGGTGGAGGGGAAATGCACTTCATGCCCAGGTGAGCTAAAAATCCTGGTGATTAACATTTTTTTCCTCTTCCCATAATCTATTCTGCCCTTTCTAAAGCATGTCCCATCATTCAAGCAACATTTATTGTGTCTTCTGTAAATTTCTTTCAAAGTGGGCTTGTTCAAAACTTTGTTGCCTGCTACACACAAAATCACAGCATAAATCAAGGTCAGACTGCACAGAATACCAAGCATCATAGAAATCATGTCTTGAGTCATGCTCTGTGAAAAGGGGGTCTGCATCTGCATAAAAGTATCAAGCTAGGTGAGCCTGCTCAGTCCATGCAGGCTGTTTGGTTTGGTTTGTATTGGAGGTTAATGCCATTTTAACAGCTCAGGTCAAATCATGGCCGTCAGTGATGCACCCATGTGTTTCCTGGCTTTCTCACACCAGTACTGACACAACTTTCCTTTCTAAAGCCACTGACTACTTTTCTCACGTACTGCATCTGAGGTGAGAGGCAAAAAATCGCCATAAAGAAAGTTTGCCTCAACCAGGTACCAAACTCAAAACCACCAGTTAATGAGTCAGATACGCTAACCACTGAGCTACCCGAGTGGGCCCACTCAGGCTGACCTTTGTCGAAACTTTTTGCTTTTGGTAACTTTTCTGCATGTCCAAGGAATATTGTACTTGATAACTTTGTTGGTTGTTAGACAAAATGAATTTAATAGATCAATATTTATGTCATGATTTGCTCAGTTATGATAATACATCACAGAGATGTATTAACCCTTTACCAAACAATCCCGTGTTTCCACCTCCCTGAGGAAGAGGACTTTTGAAAACATTGTGGGAAAAGGAGAAAATGCAGGTAACCAGCATTTTCTCCTTTTCCCACAACGTTTTCTACACTGTCAAAATACCTAAGTTCATTTGTACCACTTTCAAATTTGTCATCTGCAGATGCTTTGAATTTGGAAGGGGTTAAAATTTGTCGTTTGGGAAAGGGTTAAACCCCCTTTCGCCAAATAAAAGCATATTTCTGTATGTTTTTGGCATGGAAGTAAGACAGCATCAGTTTGGAGAAAGGAAATACAGAGTTTCATTAGGTTAAAAATCAACAAGCCATACTTCTAAAGTTCTCAACAAAGAACCAAAACTCAGTTCAGCCAATAAACACAAAATTGATGGCTATCTAAAGAAGAAAGTGGTTCAAATTTCATAATTTTCTGAAGTGAGACCAGATGCCCGGGTTGAAAAATAACAGGATGTGCTTTAAGAGGCTTTATTTACCCCTGGCACAGATTATTAATGGCAACATCCTTTTTTTAATGTCAACATAATTATTTTGAGACAAATTGTTAATTATTGGCCAGTCAAACGAGAGACTCCAACTGTTTATCAGCTCATCATTGCATTTCCCCTCCACCTCACCCACAGTGTTTGTCTTGGGGGCAATGACTTATACTCTAAAATTAATTATATCTCTATTAACCCTTTAGTATACTAATGACAAAATTTTGGATTCGACCAAATTGGAAGCACAACTGAATAAATTATGCTTATTTTGACATGAGACTATTATATGCTAAAACTGATAAATCTCTCTCAGAAATCTCTCTGTCACAATATTTTCAAGAATTCTCTGCTGCAGGTATATTAAAAGGCATAATCTATCAAGGGACAGATTAAATCATTGCAATTAGGGTATCATTTCTGTGGGGTGTTAACCCATTACTGCACAGGAAATTGTTACAATTATCTGCTGAGAGAGAACAGAGTGAAGACATAACAGTAACTTTCATTTTGAGATGGAAAAAATAACTATGAAAGGATTTTCAAAATATAAAGTCACATCATTATGTTCAGTGACAGACAACAATCCTTTGCTTTACTAGAAATTTAGTACATCATACACAATTCCTTGTTTGAGGACTCTAGTAGCTATGGAAAACATTGCGGGAAAAGAAGAAAATGCTGACAACCAGCATTTTCCCTTTTACACAATATTTTCTACCTATCAAACAAAGACAGAACCTTGTTATGAGCCACATTTGTATGTCTCCAAATGCTTTCAATTTGGACAAGTCTAAAATTTTGTTGCACAGTATAAAGAGTTATGTAAAATTTCTGAATCTTCACACATGATCTGTAAACTCATCCAAACCTAAGCAAATATTTTAAACCAAATTGTGATGCCTGTAAATGAATGGCAAGCAGATTTATTCAACTCGGGCACTTGTAAAAATTGAGTCAAGCTTTTAAACAATCCAGATGCTTACCGAGTATTTCATAAATTAATTCTGACCCAGTTTTAATTGAAGAAAAGTGGCTTTTTGAAAATGTTTTCCTAAGGATGCCATGTGTTTAAGTTATGAGCGTGTGCATGACCCTTTCTTTGGTGATCATCCATTCTCAAGACTTGCTTGTGTCAGACAAAACAACACAGTTGTATATTCTTATTTTGTTCTTAGATACTGGGGTCAAGTGGCTAGCCCTATAAAGCACCAAAACTTACATAGGTTGATTTTTGCGACAGTTTAGATCAAGATCAGACTATTGAAATATTGATATGAAAAGGTCCATTTAGGTCCATTAAATCTGTTAACAAACGACAAAATTTTGTAATCAACCAAATTGAAAGCATTTGCAGATGACAAATTAAACAAACTCAAATGATGATTTCTGTATTTGATAGGGTGGAAAAAGGAGAAAATGCTGGTTTGCCAGCATATTCTCCTTTCCCCACAATGTTTTTAAAAGGCTTCTATTTCAGAGTTGTTTAAGTCGGAATTGTGGTAAAGGGTGGTGAGAAGGTGGTTAAGCAGGCTTTGTCAGGAACAAACTGCACAGATCAGCGGGTCTGTAGGGATCTACACAGTCTTACATCAGTTGATTATGATCAAGATGATCCTGCAATGAATTTGCCCTCAAAATTTGAACCTGCACAGTTGTTTATTTTGTAAAGTATTCTGGCAAACCTAGCCAGTAGAGTCACAAAATCTGTTAATTTTGTTACCAACCAACAAATTACCAATGACTTAACTCTTTACCAAACAATAAAATTTTGGACCAATCCCAAATGAAAAAATTTGCAGACGACAAATTAAATGTAACTCAAAAATTGAAATTTGTTTTGGGAAGGGCAGAAAACATTGTGGGAAAAGGAGAAAATGCTGGTTGCCAGCATTTTCTCCTTTTCCCACAATGTTTTCAAAGGCTTCTTTCTCAGGGTCGTTAAAAGTCGGGATTGTGTGGGAAAGGGTTAAGTAATAGACTGTAAGTCTTTACGACCAACAATATTTGGACCAAACTGGTCCAATTATCGAAAGCATTTGCAGACGACAAATTAGACATGGCTCAAATGATTGGATCTGTTTATGAAAGGTTAGAAAACATGGTTTCTAGCATTTTCTCCTTTTCCAATAGCGTTTTCAAGTGTTATTTTACAGGGTTGTTAAAGTCTGGATTATACAGGGTAAAAGGTAGAAATCAATGTAGAAAACTAAGAAATGATTGTGGCATTTTCTCCTTCTCCTACAAGTTTCTAAGGCCTGACTTCCTCAGGGTTACAAAAACACAGGTTTTTCTGGAAAAGGGCTAACACTTGATCTTGGACAAATTAAAAAATTTACCAATGAAAAATGAAATCAGGGATGGCAAGATGGGATGAAAGTACTTGAAGTCAAAATAAGAAACATGTGTTGTCAATTACTACACATCAAAATGGCTAGCTGCCATTTTATTTGAAATGATTTCCTCTTTACAGAAAAAAAAGAACAGTAAACTAAAACATAAATTTAGCTCTGGCTCATTCCCTTAACAAATCATTCTGTCTCACCTCTTTCACAATTTCTTACCTGAATATAATACTGACAAAAATTTTGCAATTATGTATACCTTTTGATTAAATCTGCTGAAGACAACTGAAAATTTTCTGTTAACATGGAGAAGCAGCATGAACAAATTTTTGGCACATAGTTATCATCTCTGAAAATTTTGTCACAAATGGAGAAATTGCTTATTTGGAGCACTTTTTTTTCATTGCCAAAATGTTTCAAAATTGGTCTGCTGCAAAACTAAAACAGATATAATATGCAGAAAGTATCAGTTACTTAGGTATTACAACTGAAATTTAAATCAAGGCTTTTTATTTCATTATGAATGTAAACTGTGTCCTTTTCCCCAAAACTTGTGTAGAAAAATAAAGGGTTTGCTAACAGAAGTATGGTAAAATAATAACAGCAGAATTTGAAAAGTTGATGGCCCTATAAAAACCACATCTGGAAAAGTTAGCTCCCTTTGACTGACTGTCATTAATTGGGCCACACTGAAATACAATATGTCTCCTTTCCGGTCTTTATACATATATCATTAGGTACAGCTACCTCATGAGCTGTTTGGCTGCTGTCATATCGACAGAAAACCTGTTGCTAACCATGAGGCATTAACTCTTTACCAAATGACAAAATTTTGGTCTGGTCCAAATTGGTTGTGTTTTGATGAAAGCATCTGTAGACAACAAAATAAAAGTGACTGAAAAATTGAAATTTATTATGGGAAGGGTAGAAAACATTGTTGGAAAAGGAGAAAATGCCGGTTACCGGCATTTTCTCCTTTTCCCGCAATGTTTTCACAAGGCCTCTCTCTCAAGGTTGTCAAAAGTTTGGATTGTGTGATAAAGGGTTAACTCTTTACTAAATGACAAACTGAAAGCATATGCAGATACAAATTTAAGTCAAAAGCTTTGTCTTTAACCCTTTACTGCGCAATGCCACCTTTTAACGCCCCTGGGAAGGAAGCCTTTGGAAAACATTGTGGGAAAAGGAGAAAATGCTGGTAGCCAGCATTTTCTCCTTTTCCCACAATGTTTTCTACCCTATCAAAGAAAAGTTGCACCATTTGAGCCACATTGAAATTCTTTCCTGCAATTGCTTTCAATTTGGACAAGGCTGAAATTTTGTCGTTTGGTAAAGGGTTAAAAGGGTAGAAAACATTGTGGGAAAAGAAGACAACATTGGTTACCAGCATTTTCTCCTCTTCCCATAATGTTTTCATAAGACTTCTTTCTCAGGGTCATTAAACTCAAGATTGTGTGGAAGAGGGTTAACCTGTTAAGTAGATGAAAACAGATTAAAACATAGCAACATTTAAGGATGCTTTTTCTTGAATATCCTGTAAAATTGGAGACTGTAATTCCCATTAAAATTTAATTTTCAAACCACTTTCTTTGCTTCAGTAATTCATATTAACCCTTATATCGCCATGTAAACCTATCAGACATTTCCATCATAGAAGATACAACCCAAATAATTGCAATTTCATGGTTGCTTTCGTCTACAGTCTTTCAGCAAAGTGGACAGAGAGCACATTTTGTGCAGCCTGATCTTGATCTACATTGGCCGCTATAAGGCAACTATAGTCATGAAAGGTGCTTTAGGGGTTAAAAAGCTGATGGTCACAAGTTTTGTAACTGGAACTATTGTATCACAATGTGACTTGTATCCCTGTAGCACAAAGCACTTGAAAACATGGTTACCAACATTTTCTCCTTAGTGCCCTCAGTGTTTTAAAAAATCTATATTTCTCAGAATCGAAATCAGAATTTCGCAGACAGTGTAGATCAAGATCAGACTGCAAAAAATGTTTTTTTAACCCTTTAAAAAATAATTCTGCCATTTTAGCCACATTAAATTTTTCATTTTATACTTGTTTAAAGTTCTGTTGTCCGGTATAGAGTTAAACCTGTTCCAAAGGGCAAATTGTAGACATCATTGACTATAGACCAATGTAGAGCTGGGATGGACTTGATTTGATTTTTTTAGAGTAATCCGACTGCACTGGAGCAGCACGCTAAATCAAGTGAAATCGAGCAAACGGCATACTCCCAAGATAAATCAAGTGAAAGGAAAAATTAAAGATGGCTGACAATGATCGCAATATTGTTATTACAGCTCTATTTCAATTAATGACTTCTAAATTACCAGTTTGCAATACACATGAATGTCCTCCGAAGACTTCCATAATTATGAAAAAACATCCTTTGCAATCTTCAAGTTCGAAAATTGTTCTCCTTCCTAACACTTTTTGAGGGGATAAGGTCACGTGACTGCGCTGCTCTTGACCGCACCAGCTCGGACGATGGAGTACTCCGGAGTGCACTGGCACAGCTATTTCATAGCACTTGATTACGAATCTGCATGCTCGGAGTAAAAAGAGTGCTCAGATCAGCTAAATCAAGTCCACCCCTGGAGGAGAATCAATCAGGGATTGATAACTGAAGAACCCCCCCCCGCTCCCCCGGGCCCACTGAAAGCATCTGCTGACAACTAATTCCAAATCTGCACAGAGGAGATGATGTTCTATAACAGGGTAGAAAATATTGCAGGAAAAGAGAAATAAAAATGCTTGTTACAAACAATTTTTCTATGAAAAGAGAAATAAAAATGCTAGTTACAAGCAATTTCTCTAGGAAAAGAGAAATAAAAATGCTTGTTACAATCAACTTCTCTATTTCACACAATGTTTTAAAGACTTCTTCCTCATGGTCATTAAAACAGAGGATTATTGGGGACAGAGTTAAAAATCTAAAGGTTAAACAAGTGTCTGTATCTATGTAGGGCACATAATCTGCACAAAAATGTTTATGTTTTGACTTTCTGGTGAATACTGTAAAATGATGTTCATGTATTAAGTTATCTGTAGCATGGGGCCATTTTTACATGAAGAAAATTCACCTCTTTCGATGAATCAATTATTATTACCAGTAGTAGTAAAAGTGGTCCTAAAGAAGTAGCAGTAGTAGTGGCAGTAGTCATGGTATTGCCCGCACTTACAGACCACCTGTCATTAATGACCATGTTCCAGTTTTGATTAATTTCTCTTTTAGTCACAATTTTTCCATAACTATTTGACTGTAGAGTTAAGTTCAGAGTGCAAAGTTATCTCGATGAGGAGGAAAATGCTTCCATGGTGGCATGTAACAAAAAAACCTTTGAAGCTTGAATCAACTTCTTCACAGGAAGTTCCAGTGACTCTTTTGAACCAAAGTGATCTGACTGCATGGCAACAAACAGTGCCTGGAAACAATGCTTGAATGAATGGTCACAGTCCAGAATACATTATAACAATTAGAGGAAATTTCTAATATAAAGTGATTTCTCTATCTATCACACTGTTTTCAAAATTGCTTGATATAAATAGCCATTGATATGTGTGTTTTTTCCAGGGAAGAAAGGCTGACACAATGGTACTATTGTTTAAAACAGTACAAAAGGTTCTTGATCTGTAGATGATCTTTATAGATGCATCAACTTTTAATCTCCTCCTTTCCCATTAATGCATCTGTTGCTGTAGGCTGTTCTTTCATGCCACTTATTAACCCTATACCAAACAATCTCCTGTTGAAATGACCCTGTGGAAGGAGACTTTGAAAAAACATTGTTGGAAAAGGAGAAAATGCTGGTTACCAGCATTTTCTCCTTTTCCCACAATGTTTTCTACCCCCTTTAGAGGCAAATTTAATCATCTGAGCCACATTAAATTTGTCACCTGCAACAGCTTTAAGTTCTGACATGTCTAAAATTTTGTCGTTAAGAGTAAACTTATTAACCTCCGGAAACCATCTAGCAGCTGAAGGCTTTGATAACTTGTCTGGGTGAAATAAATATATTCGGCATACATAAAATGTTTAATGCTTGAATACAACATAAAACATTGTGGCAAAAAAAAATCCTAATAAAGTATGGTTAATCAATTTGAATTACTAACTTTAATCCTTTACAAAATGACTTAAAGTCTTCGACTTGTATCGAAAGCAACTTGCGGATAACAAATAAAATGTGAAAATATTGTAAGAAATTGTTTATACTGAGCAAATTCCTCTTACAACACAGCTTTAACCCTTTACCACACAGTCCATTAGTGACTTTAAATGATCCTCAAAGAGAAGGCTTTTGAAACCATTGTGGGAAAAAGAGAAAATACTGTTAACCAGTATTTTCTCCTTTTCCCACAATGTTTTCTACCCTTTCAAAGAAAAAAGTTCATCAGTTTAGCTACATTTGTGCTCAGCACATGCTTTCAATTTGGACTAGTCTAAAATAATGTTGACTGGTAAAGACTTATTACATAAATACTATGAGCACTAACTTTGAAAAAAGTAGCTGCTACAAAATAAAAATTTGTCTGCAAGAGGTTATGCAATGACCCTTTACCTACCAAACCTGGTTTTTCATTTAAGTTTTTAAAATTTTAAGAATAAAGGCTTTTAAAACATTGTGGAAAAAGGAAAAAAAACTGATAACCAATGCCTTCTCTTTCCTTCTACTCTCTAGTCTACTCTCTTGAAGACAAATCTCATCATTAAAATAAGCCACATTAAAATTGCTGCAAAAGCTTTCAATTTCGGCAAGTAAGTATAAACTTCAGTTGTCTGGTAGAGAGATAACTCACAATGGTAATGAGTTCACTAAAGTGGGTAACTCTTTTACCAAATGACAAAATCTTAGACCAGTCCAAATTGAAAGCTTTTGCAGACAACAAAATAAATGTGACTCAAAATTTGAAATTTGTTTTGGGAAGAGTAGAAAACATTGTGGGAAAAGGAGAAAATGCTGGTTACCAGCATTTTCTCCTTTTCCCACAATGATTTCAAAAGATTGCATCCTGAGGGTCGTTAAAACTCGGGATTGTGTGGTAAAGTGGTTAACTATTTACCAGAAAACAAAATTGTAAGACTTGTCCATATTGACAGTAATTTGCAATTGAATCAAATGTTGCTCAAATGAAGAGATTAGTCTTGGAAAGTGTAGAAAACATTGTGGGAAAAGAAGAAAATGATGGTAACCAGTACTTTCTTCTTTTCCCAAAATGTTTTCAAAAGCCTTCTACCACAGGGTTGTGAAAACGTGAGATTTTTTCCTAAAGGCTTATGAGCTCACATAATAAAAAACCATATATATTTCTACTATTTATCTACAGGCATTTGGCAAGTTTCTCTGATACCACTTGGCATAAAGACTTCATTGTTGGGAGCATTTGACTCTGGTAGTAAAACCTACAGATATCTTTTATTCATCATCCAATCAAGATCTGTTATCAGATATGCTAATTAACCCTTTTAACCCATGAACATTTTTTTGTTGCTTTAACTCTTTACCACATGGCAAAATTTTAGACCTGTCCAAATTCAAAACATATGCAACAACAAATTAAAGGTGGCTCAAACAATGAAATTTGCCTTTAATTGAGTAGAAAACATTGTGGGATGAGGAGAAAATGCTGGTTATCAGCATTTTCTCCTTTTCCCACAATGTTTTCTGATGCTTTCTTTCTCGAGGTTGTTAAAACTCAAGACTGTGTGGTAAGGGGTTAATTGGTTTTTACTCTTTCACTGTCAAATAAAATACGTTACACAACCGGTATCTCCACGCCTACAGGTATAGTTATGAAGAGAGAGTTTGGTCATAATCTAAAATACAGTAGTGGACAGTGTAGATCAGAGATTACACTGAACATTCTTTGCAGTCTGATCTTGATCTACACTGTCCACAAAAGCTTCCTGTATTGACTTTGGAAAGAACTTTAAGAGTGAATGTTTTTTTTTTAATTCCACTCTCATGAATATTTCTGTTATAGTCCTAGTGACAGGTCACATATTAATGTTTTCCTAGATTTCAACAGCATTGTGGGAAAAGGAGAAAATGCTGGTAACCAACATTTTCTCCTTTTCCCACAATATTTTCTATCCGATAAAAACCAAATTCCATCATTTGACCAACAATTCTAAATTGTCATCTGCTAATGCTTTCAATTTGGGCAAGTCAAAGTTTTTTTCTCATTTTGGTTAAGACTTAAACGAAATGGACATTCTCGGTCAGTATTATAGATGCAGATATTGCAATTTCAAACCCTCTTTTGTCAGAATATTTTGTCAAAGAAGTTGACAGTATAGATCCAAGATCAGACTGCACATTCTATGCAGTCTGATAATGATCTACACTGTCCGCATAAGCCGTCATATCCTGGTTCATGCAACAAGGATTATGTACTGTGGTAAATTTGGCAAACATGCTTCGTTATTACGGCAGAACAGCAGGTGCATCGTGAAAACGTAAATATGTAAATACGTCAAATGAAGGAACATTGAAAGTGCATCCAATCATCCCAATTAAATTTTTTTTCCTGGTGAATCTGCTTTCATTCTTCTTCATGGTTTCTCTAGCTAGGAATTTACCATGTATCAAAGTCTGTTTGATCATCTTACAGGGACTAACATCAAAGATTATTTTGACATAATTCTTCATTTAACCCTTTACAGCACAATGCTGACTTTTAACAACACTGGGAAAGAAGCCTTTTGAAAACATTGTGAAAAAAGGAGAAAATGCTGGCTACTAGCATTTTCTCCTTTTGCCACAATGTTTTCTACCCTATCAAAGAAATATTGCACTATTTGAGCCAAATTGAAATTGTTGTCTGCAAAAGCTTTCAATTTGGAAAAGGCTAAAATTTTGTCATCTGGTAAGGAGTTAATTCTTTACCTCCTACTTCCAGTAGCACATTCTGAGCAGTTTAATCTCTATCTATGCCAACTGCAAAAGCCCCTGCATGTGCCTATGATTCTATGAGGGGTAATTACAGCTATTTTCACTTCCCTGGCCACATTGTTAACTCTTTATCAAACGACAAAATTTTAGACTTGTCTAAATTGAAAGGATTTGCAGACGACAAAAATGCTGCCTACCAGCAAGTTTTCAAAAGCCTTCTTCCTCAATGTTGATAAAAGACACTACTTAGGCAACCTGGTAACACAAATTTATTAGTATGTCACTCTATTTGTGTCATGTTCTGAGAAAAGGGGGCTTAATGCATCTGCGAAAAGTATCAACCCAGGTCAGCCTGCGCAGGCTAACCTGGGCTGAAACTTTTTGCTACTGGTCAATTTTCTGGACCATTTTACCTCATGATTAAGTTGATTGTTAAAAAAAGTGGCTATTATGGATCCATAAATATGTGATGGCTTGATAGGTATGATGCACCACGGAGATACATTAACCCCCCTTTTGCCATAGCATGGCTCATTTGTATCTAACTGTTTATCAAGTAAATGTTTATGGCCTCTAGGTTTAAATAAACCATTGAATTGAATTAAACTGAATTGTAACTGCAATCATATACAATGTATGAAGAAATGGCATTAAAAATGTACAGGTGATTTAGCTATCAATGATATGGCTACCAGCCAAGCAGAGGCTCACCCACACTGAGCAGTTTTTCATCTGTCATATTGTTTACGAAAGTTGTCTGCTTGAAATTCCTTAAGTGTCAACTTTATGATGGGAAAAGAAAATTAACCCTTAAGCTGCTAATCGCGACTAACTGACCTTTTGCGGACAATGTAGATCATGATCAGACTGCACAGAACATGCAGTCTGATCTTTGATCTACACTGTCTGATATGGTATTTTCTTTCCGGGTGAAATCAACTTTGAAACCGCAATGTTTGGGCTTTCAATATTGAGTAAAAATTTGTGTTTCATTTATTCAGCGGCTTAAGTGTTAAAACCTTGGTCAAACAAGCAAATTAAAAAAAGAGCCATAATATCAGGCCATAAAACCCATCTTCACACCAGCTTTTTCCCATCCATTTTCCCTCACTTTTGTGGCAATGAAAAAAAATAGGGAGTGGCTTCTTAACCCTTCTCGTCCTGGTTTATATTTCAAACAAAGCCCAGACATATCAATCAACCCTTTACTATATCATCCTAAGTTTTAAGGAAAAAGGCTTTAGAAAACATTGTAGAAAAAGGAGAAAATGCTTGTAATCAGCATTTTCTCCTTTTCCCACAATGTTTTCTACCCTTTTGAAAAAAAATCACACACTTCAAGCCACATTTGATTTGTAGTCTGCAAAAGCATTGGATTTGGACATGTCCAATGTTTTTGTCGTTTAACAACAAGTTAACTCTTTACCAGCAATGTTTCAAAAGCTATCTTTCAAGTCTTTACCAAACAACAAAATTTTAGACTGGTCCAAATTGAAAGCATTAGCAGACAACAAAATTAATTTAACTCAAAAACTGAAATTTCTTTTCGGTTGGGTAGAAAACATTGTGGGAAAAGGAGAAAATGCTGGTTACCAGCATTTTCTCCTTTTCCCACAATGTTTTCAAAAGGCTTCTTTCACAGGGGCGTTAAAAGTCGGGATTGTGTGATAAAGAGTTAAAAAACTTGTCCAACCATATGGCAAAAGGGTTAAACATTTTTCACTAACAGTGACACAATTTGACTCCATCCACGGCAGACAACACATGAAAACATTGTGAAAAATGTAGTAGTCATCTGGTTGATGCGTCAAATTGTGTCAACATTAAAAATAGTTCTACACTGTTTCACATGCAACTGAAACAATGTCCCTAAACTTTCTGTGTGACAAAAGTAATTTCATTCTAACAAAGCTATGGTTTAGTTTATTATTATACAGGTCAATTCTGAACCTACAATGAAATTTACACATTTGATGGATATGAAAAAACTGTCTTTTAACCCTTTACCGCACAATGCCGCCTTTTGATGCCCCTGGGGAAGAAGCCTTTTGAAAACATTGTGGGAAAAGGAGAAAATGCTGGTAACCAGCATTTTCTCCTTTTCCCACATTGTTTTCTACCCTATCAAAGAAGAATTGCACCATTTGAGCCACATTGAAGTTGTCGTCTGCAAATGCTTTCAATTTGGACATCTGGTAAAGGGTTAACTCTTTATCAAACAACAAAATTCTGGACTCAACCAAGTTGAAAACATCTGCAGATGACAAACTACATGATGCTCAAAATGATGATTTCTATCCTAGATAGGAGAGAAAACATTTTGGGCCATGGAGAAAATGCTGGTTACCAGCATTTTTTCTTTACCTTCAATATTTTCAAGAGCCTTCTCTTTCAGGGTTGTGAAATCTGGGGATTATGTGATAAAGATTTAAAGCTACCATATAAACCTCAAAATATATGTTGTCTTCAACAGTCCATCAAACTGCCTTGTGAAAATATTAAAAGAAAAGCTGTTTCCTCTTCAGACATAAATGCCTTTCCAAATGTTTGACATTTGATTGGTATCTCGTACCATCAATTTAACTCTTTAGCAAACGACAAAATTTTATAGACTTGTCCACATTGAAAGCATTTGCAGACAACAAATTCAGTGTGACTCAAATGAGAGGTAAAAACAGTCTGGTAACCAGCATCACTCCATTTCCAACAAAGTTTTGAAGCCTTTAAAAGTCAGAAATAGTCTTCAGAACTATTTTTCAAATGTTGTCTGTATTAATGCATTGAATTAGGTCCAGTCTAACATTTTGTCACATGAAAAGGGGTTAATTCAGAATGGTCTGAGTGTGGCTTCCTGAGCACAAAGGTAAAAACACACACTGTTTTCTAACATTACTTCTCCCACATTCTCAATATGGACCTAGCCAAAAACTAAAAGTACAAAATCAAACAAACCTTAAAATGTCAACTCAAAAGTGAATAACAAGATTGATTTATTATTTACAAAGCATTTTCAAGGCTATAAAGCAGCAAGAAAAAATTCCTTATGTGTTATGCTTCTTTAACATTTTCCATTGATGAATGCATAATTGGAGCGAGGATAGGGACTTTTATATGCATGATGTTTAGTCTAACCCTTAGGCTACTAAGCATGACTCGGGGCACTTTTGCAGACAGTGCAGATCAAGATCAGACTGCAAAAAATGTGCAGTCTGATCTTGGATCTACACTGTCTGACATGGTACTTTTTTCCAATGAAGTCAACTTTGAGATCACAATATTTGGGGTTTCACTATTGACTGGGAATTTTTGTTTCATTCATTTAGCAGCTTAAGGGTATATCCCATCTATGGTATATTGAATGTGAAACAAATTTGACAACTTATATCAGTTACCCACATTCATTGCTTCCTGGAAACCATTACCTAATGCTCCACTGTGTAGGTGGTTCCAAAGACTGACCCCAGGCATCAGTGGACTCCAACCAAGAACCTCTAAGAAAAACTGACTTTCCTGATCCAACAGCACTTTCTCACAAGACTTATGCTTGGTATTTAACCCTTTACCGCAGAGCAAAATGTTACACTTGTCTATACTGAAAGCATTTGGAGAAGCAGAAGATACACAAATAATGGGAATTTTCCATGAAAAGGTAGGAAACACTGCTTGATAAGGGAAAAAAAATGGTTTATCATTTATCCTCGGAAAGATGGAAATAGAACTACGGTGACTCCTAGCTTTCAAACTTTAAGGTTACGGACTGAGCTAACCTGCTTTGCCCCAGTGTCTGCAAAGCTGCTTTGGTTTCCCCAGGCAGCCTCAGCACGGACGCTTTTAAAGGTAACAGTTATGTCCTGTGACTTCTGATCTTAATCTACATTGTCTGTAAAAATATGTTGTGATGGTCTAAAGCATTTAACTCTTAACCACACAATCCCGAGTTTAAATGACCCTTAGGAAGAAGCCTTTTACAAACATTGTGGGAATGGAAGAAAATGCATTTTCTCCTTTTCCCACACTGTTTTCAACACTATCAAAATCAAATTCCATCATTTCAGCAACATTTCAATTTTCGTCTGCAAATGCTTTAACTTTGGACAAGTCTACATTTTTGTCGTATGGTAAAGAATTAAGGGGTAAGCTCTTTACCAGAAAAGAAAACTTAATACTAGTCCATGAAAAAAAACATTTGCAGTCATAAAAGTAAATCAATTGGTGTTTTCTTTGAAGGAGATGAAAACATTGTATGAAAATGAGAAACCAGGACTGGTTACCTGCATTTTCTCCTTTTTTCTACAATGTTTTCACATGCCTTTGTCGTTTGGGTCTTAACAGAACACAAGAGGGCCATGATGGCCCTGTATCGCTCCACTGGCTTATAAATATAAACCATAAATACTAAACATTTTAATTCTGAGCCAAATGGTTTCAAAATGAAGACTTACAAAGTTTTCTCTGTAAAAGCCCATGTTAAAGTTGAGACCCGCAGGGAAAAGCCATTTTTGATCCCAGAGCGATAATCACTTGAACCCTGGTAGAGGTCCACAAGATAAAGCCACATGCCAAAATAATACAAGTCTATGCTGTATGGTTATAAATATGGTGATTTTCAAGTTTCGTCCATATGAAGCCTCTGTAAAACATAAGACCCCTGATGCAAGGCTAATTTCCAAAAAAAAATCAAACGTGCTCCAGATTTGGTAGCCCTTGGGTTTGCGGTTAGGAGCAAAAGGATTTTTTGAATTTTCACCCTATAAGCGTATGTTTATGACCAAATTTGGGAGTTCTTGGCCTTATGGCTAGTAACAAGACGGTTTCTGAAGTTTTCACTCCATAAACCCATGTAAAACTTGTGACCCCTGGTGCAGGGCCAAACTTGATCCTAGGGTTGTAACTTGGGCCCTCTTTGAAGTTGTCCACTAGACAGAGCTATAATTATGCAAAATTTGGTAGCCCTAAGCCTTATGGCTATGTACACCAAGATTTAAAAGTTTTCCCTATATAAGCCCATGTTAATCTTGTGCACCTTCGCCCCCCCCCCCCCCTCCACCCCCCAGCATGAGGCCAAATTGACCCCAGGACTGCAATTTGGGCACTTTTGGTAGACCCCCACCAGATCAAGCTAAATGCAAAATTTGGTAGCTCTAGGCCTTATGGCTAGGTACTGGAAGATTTCTTAAGTTGTCTCACTATGTCCACCCATGTAAAACTTGTTACCCCTGCAGCGGGGCCAATTTTGACCCCAGGGCTAAAATTTTGGCCTGCTTGGTAGAGACCCACTAGATATAGCTACATGCAAAATTTGGTAGCTCTAGGCCTTATGGCTAGGTACAGGAAGATTTTTAAAGTTTTCTCTATATAAGCCTATGTAAAACTTGTGACACCTGGGGCAGAGCCAATTTTGACCCCAGGGCTATAATTTGAAGAAACATGATAGAGGTCTACTACATAAAGCTACATGCCAAATTTGGTATCCCTACGCCTTATGGTTTCAGACAAGAAGATTTTTAAAGATTTCCAATATTTTTCAGTTTTGTTGTCATGGCAACCAGAGTTTTTGAAGGAATCCAATTCTTTCAAGAAATTCTGAAGAGGACCATGGCAGGATCATTTCTGTGAAGTTTCATGAAAATTGGATTGGTAGTTTCAGAGAAGAAGATGTTTGAAATAAAAGTTAACGCACGGACGGACGCACAGACGGACGCACGGACGCACGACGAACACCGGGCCATGACATAAGCCCGCTGGCCTTTGGCCAGTGGAGCTAAAAATAGTTTGTTACAGGGTTATTAGAAATTAGAAAGACAAACCCTCTCATGTATTCAAATCCATGCAGGCATACCAGAATGTTACCAAAAGGGTCCACCTTCAGCAGGTTGCCATACAACTGGTCAAACCAAAGGCCTCTGAAATTAAAGCAAAAAACAATTGATTATAAAACATCTTTTTTTTTTCTTTGAATGGTGTTTTACACCACTTACACAGTTTTTTTCTGTTTACCAACCATTCTAATAAGAGTCAAAATTGTCTTAGAGACCACCTTTATCAAGCAACCCACTGTTAACACAACCACGGTACTGATTCAAAACCAGCTCCTATTAATCACATTGATTGAACTTGCATTGCTTGCATTGCAAAGGACCACCTGGTGTAAGAGACCACATTAATCTTACCTCTCTTTCAAGGGTGGTCTCAAATGCAGGAATTACTGTATTATTCTAATTATAGATTCCAAGACTAGCATCTTATTGGCCAAGAATTTCTGCCAGTAGGACTTTTGTCAAGTACTTTAACCCTTTATCAAACAATGAAATTTTAGATTGGTCCATATAAAAGCTTTTGCAAATGACAAATTGTATGTGGATCAAATTGTGAATTTTGTCTATGAAAGGCAGAAAACATGTGAGTAAAGGCTAAAATGCTAGTAAATACAAGCATGTTCTCCTTTTCCCACAATGTTTTCAAAAAGGTTTTTCACAATGTTTTCAGAAGGCTTCTTCATCAAGGTCATTAAAACTTGGGACTGTGTGGTAAAGAATTAAAGGTGCTTTTCCTGTATTCTAATGGTAATGTTAAACTGCTGAATGAGGACAATTAAGACTTAACTTTTTACCACACAATCCCAACGTTAATCGACCCTGAGAAAAAAAATTTTTTGAAAACATTGTGGGTAAAGGAACCAGCATTTTCTCCTTTTCCCACAATGATTTCTACCCTTTCCAACACAAATTTCAATTTTTGAGTCAAATTCATTTTGTGGTCTGCAAATGCTTTCAATTTGAAAAAGTCTAAAAATTTGTCGTTTGGCTAAGAGTTAATTCTGTAAAATCTGATTTTGTCCCACATTGCCAATTGTAAGACAAATTGGCTTCAGTTGTGATAGGAGTTCTGGATTTAACCCCTAAAGTAACTTTCACGACTATACATGTGCAGACTGATCTCAATCTACGTTGACTGCTGAAACAGTACTGGCAAAAAGCAACCATAATATCATCTTGGTATTATTCAAGACTGAAAATGTGCATTTCATTAAGTTGGAGCTTTCAGGGATAAGGGTTCTTAAAATATTTAAATCACAGAAATGACAAGTGGCAATATCCAACATTTAAGTGTCAAAAGATCTTTCCCAAAAAACTTATACTGGCTTATCAGTCTTTCACCCTTTCCAACAATAAGACCTCTTCAAACATCTAAACTAACTTGCCAAATTTTAACATTTTAAATCTCCTTAAAAGGACAGACATTTGTCAGTGGTAAAGACCATGATCAGACTGTTCCAGAAGGTGCAGTGTTATCTTGGATGTATGCAGTCTTAATATTGTTTTAGAAAGCATTTCAGCAAAATAATCCTAGAAATTGGATATACGCATGTAGTTCTAATGTTTAACTGTCTGAAAATATTTAATTACGTGTTTTGATTAGTAAGAAACAGTCTTCATATAAAGCTTGAAGAAAAAGATTTAAGCCTTTCCTGCTAAATAAAAGAAATGAAACTTTCAAGCCAATTATAAAGACCAAAATTTTCCCATTTCAAAGGTATTTTTGGAGAAGAGATATCTCCTTATTGGACAATGTAGATTCAAGATCAGACTGCACCTTCTGTGCCGTCTGATCTTGATCTACGCTGTCCACAAAAGGTCAGTGATAGTCTAAAGGTTAAAAAACTTCCTTATGGACAATAAAGCAAAAATCAATGTGGAATAAGTTTAAATTTTGAATAGCATTGTGGCAAAAGCAGAATTATTTTAATACTTTTTGCAAGCATATTTTGAGAAATTTCATGGGGAAGGATAAAGAGCCTACTTGAAAAGTTACAAGGACTTCAAGACACAGCCGATAATATCAACTACAAGTGTCTCATCATGCCAAGAATAAGGCAGGCATCACTGTAGACTCTTTATAAGATAACAAAATTTTAGACTCATTCATGTTGACAGCATTTGCAGGATACATAATAAATGTAGCTCAAATTATGGTATTCAACAGTGAAAGGGTACAAAACATTGTGGGGGAAAAAGAGAAAATGCTTCCAAGTCAGCATTTTCTCCAATCCCAACACTGTTTTCGACAGCCTCTAGGTTGTAAACTCTTTAACCCTTTATCACACAATCCCGACTTTTAACGACCCTGAGTAAGAAGCCTTTTTGAAAACATTGTGGGAAAAGGAGAAAATGCTGGTAACCAGCATTTTCTCCTTTTTCCCACAATGTTTTCTACCCTTCCCAAAACAAATTTCAATTTTTGAGTCAAATTTATCTAGTCGTCTGCAAATGCTTTCAATTTGGACAAGTCTACGATTTTTGCATTTGGTAAAGTTAAATAACAATAATATTGCAAGCTTGTCCAAATTAAAAGCATTTGCAAAGGTCAAATTAACTCTATACCAAACGACAAAAATTTTGGACGAGACCAAATTGAAAGCATTTGCACATGACATAAATGTAATTTGATTAATGCTTTTTGTCTTTGATAGGGCAGAAAACATTGTGGAAAAAGGAGAAAACGCTGATTACCAGCATGTTCTCCTTTTTCCACTATGTTTTCAAAAGGCATCCTGCTCAGGGTCTTTAAAATTCGGGATTGTGTGGTAAATGTTGTTCAAGTGATAGAATTTGTCTTTGAAAGAGAAGAAGTCATTGTGAAAAAAGGTGAAAATATTGGTTACCAGCAATTTCTCCTTTTCCCACAACGATTTCAAAAGCCCTCTTCCTCATGGCCACCAAAAGGGTCCTCAAAAGACAAGACTGTATGGTAGGGGTTTAAAATCTTTACCAGATAACAACATTAACTCTTTACCAAACGACAAAATTTTGGCATTGACAAAATTGAAAGCATTTGCAGACGACAAATAAAATGTTGCTAAATTGATGATTTCTTGTTGTGATAGGATAGAAAACATAGTGCAAAGGGAAGAAAATGCTGGCTATCAGCATTTTCTCCTTTTCCCACAATGTTTTCAAAAGCTTTTTCTCTCACGTTCTTTAACCCTTTCCCAAACGACAAATTTTGGACAAATTGAAAGAGTTTGCAGACGACAATTTTAAATTTATTGAAAATGGCAGAAAGTTATCAAAAAGGGTAGAAAACACTGTGGGAAAAGGAGAAATTGCTCACTACAAGCAATTTCTCCTTTTCCCACAGTGTTTTCAAAAGACTTGTACTGCAGACACGTGAAAACCAGGGCTTGTTTGGGAAAGGGTTAAAAGTCGGGATTGTGTGGTAAATCCATGTCACCAGCATTTGCTGATGACCAAATTTTCACGAAGTTCCAATGATAATACATGTATCTGTTTTTGAAATGGTAGGAAACAGTGCGGAGGAAAAATACTGCTTACCAGCATTTTCTCCATTTCCAACATTGTTTTCAAAACCCACAGGGTCATTACTCTTTATTACACAACAACATTGTAGACTTGTCCAACTTGAAAGCCTTTGCAGATGACACACTAAATGTGATTCAAATGATGGAATTTGTCTCTGAACTAGTAGAAAGCTTTGTAGGAAAAAGAGAAAATGCTGCCTACCAGCATTCTCTCCTTTTCTCAAAATGTTTTCAAAAGCCAAATTTTACTGGATAGCAATGTGCACTCTGAGCTTGCTGTGAATTTTCTTCAAAAGCAAATTAGTTTGTGTTTGGAATCAAAGGGGCTAAATCTTTACCAGATGACAATATCTTTAGACTGATCCATAGTGAAAGCATTTGAAGACAACAGTTAAAGTGTGACTCAAATGACTTGAGGTTTCAAAGGTTGGAAAACATTGTAAAAAAGAGTAAATGCTAGTCCCTGCATTTTCTCCTTTTCCTAAGGTTTGCAAAACTTTCCTCCTCAGATAATTTAAAATAGTTAAATGAATGGACAATAAACTTTATGATAAAAAATTCATTTTCCCTCAAATGAAAATCCATCTGTCATAGTTATAATGAGAACTGTCAGTTAGTGTTTTCTTTAATTATTTGCCTTTTCTGCATCCTGCAATCCTCTCATGATATGTAATTAAGACTTTACCACACATTTTAGTGTCTAACCCTTCTCCTAACAGTCCCATATTTTAATGACCCTATTGCAATGACGCTATCATCAATTCTCAGAAAGCATTTGGCCAAGCACGAGAATCAACCAGCGACCCCTGGTGTCTGTTGAAAAATGGGCACAGAAAGTCAGAAATACTTTTTGAAATTTGAATGATCTCAAGAGCCAATTGGTTTACTCTTTACCTTGGCATGAAAACTTTAAATTGATGAAGTTGTTGACCACAGGTCACTGAAACAAGACATAAGCCAAACCTAAAGGCCCCATGTAAAAACCTCATGCTCTGACAATCTTGATTGATTGATTGATTGATCGATCAATCGACGATCAATCAATCGATCGATCGATCAATCGGTCG
This sequence comes from Tridacna gigas, assembly GCA_945859785.2. Lineage (NCBI taxonomy): Eukaryota > Metazoa > Mollusca > Bivalvia > Cardiida > Cardiidae > Tridacna > Tridacna gigas. Next base: position 34,659,579 of record OX244040.2, on the reverse strand, counting down.
GTGGGTCACTGGGTGGGTCGGTCAGTCAGTATTACAGCCACTTTCAACATTATTTAAGTCATCACGGCAACAGACCAGGTATGGCCTGGATTTCAACAGTACTAGACTATGGCTCTTATTACGTGTCTTACTCAAGGACACTCCCATGAAAAAGCCAGAACTTGGAGTGTGGAGTGAGCCTGGGGCCTACACTTTCACCACTGAGTCATGCAGGACCCCAGATGAGCTGAAAAGGCTAAGAGAAAATCAAACCTTCTGTCTATAAATAATTAAGTACACTTACAAACATCTCGTCACACCCAGTATAAGCAGCTTCAATGGCGAAGTTGAATAATTAACTATACAATCAATATTCCTTACCAAACAAATATTAGTAACAGACATTTGTACAGGACCTCACAATTTTGCTGTGCTAAATGATCTATGAACATTGCAATTGTGACAATAAAAATTCAACAAAAATTTATGCACCTGGTTACCAGCATTTTCTCTTTTTCCCACTGTTTTCAAAAGCCTTCTTTGATAGCGCTGTTAAACTCAAGATTGTATGGTAAAGATTTAGAAGTGGTCCACTGCATACAGAGACGCCTTTACCAAATCCTGTATGGTAAAGATTTAGAAGTGGTCCGCTGCATACAGAGACGCCTTTACCAATGACAAAATGTCTGACTGTTTCATATTGAGCGAAATGAAAATTTTGATGATGGAAAAAAAAATTCAGATGTGGTTCAAATGATGGAATTTGTGAAAATAGTACAAAACATTGCGGGAAAGGAGAAAATGCTTTTCTCCTTTTCCCACTATGTTTTCAATATCCTTATTTCTTAGGTGTACTAAAATTTAGGATTGTTAGATAAAATGTTTACCTTATGGGGAATGTAGGATCATAGTCAAACTCTAGGAGACTCTCTGGATAGCCCATCTTTACCAATTGTTCTTTGATTAAACGGAACCCAAGCTCCTCATATTCTGGGGACTTATACACTGTAATAGACATAAAAATATTGTTTGACTTCATGTTTTAACCCAAAAAACTGTGAAACTTGGCAGAAAAGACCAAATTAGCATGATAGTAAGGCTGTTTAAAACTCTTTCTTTCTAACACAAAAATGAAGATGTCAGCAACATAAAATCCTTCTTGTGATAAATAAAGAGAATCAACTTGACCTAAGATATGATTTATCAATGCACCTGGTGCATTCAAGATCAAACTGCATCTTAAATATTTAACACGTTACCACACAATCTCCACTTTTAACAACCCTGAGGAAAAAGACTTTTTGAAAACATTGTGGGAATGGCAGAAAATGTTGGTGACCATGTTTTCTACCCCTTAAGAACAAATTTCCTCATTTGGGCCACCTTTTATTAAAAATTTTGTTGTCTGCATATACTTTCAATTTATACCAGTCTAAAATTTTGTCGTTTGGTAAAGAGTTAACACTGTACATTCAAGATCAAACTGCATCTTATGCACAGTTTGATCTTTAAATAATCTATAATAATAATCTATATTAAATAAGCAATAACAAGCAATTAGAGTAAAGTTTGGCACCCTATAGAAGGTTAACAAGGCAAAAATGACAGACAAACAAACATGAAAGGAGCAAAAAGTATAAATCTCCACCCATCCTCACCCCACCCATCTTTTCCCATCCCAAAGACTCAGTTTTTTGGTAATAAAAAAGATAAATTAGACTGAATGGGCAAAGAGACAAAACTGGCATTAAATAGGGTTCATTAAACCCACTGCCCTTGCCCCATACGAAATTTATGTTTGTTTGGTGCTTTGCCACCATTTTTTGAACATTATTTTACCCTATACAACACAATCCAGACTTTTAACTACCCTGAGAAAGAAAGCTTTTGAAAAATTTGTGGAAAAAGGAGAAAACATTGGTAGCCAGCATTTTCTCCTTTTCCCACAATGTTTTGTGCCCTTTCATTGACAAATTCCATCATTTTTTTTTTATGGTGAAGAGTTAACTCTTTACCAACCAACAAAATTTAGACTGGTCTAAATTAACAAAATTTGCAGATGACAATTTTAAAGGGTGGGCTGAATGATGAAAATTTTCCTTGATAGGGTAAAATATATTAGAGGAAAAGAAGAAAATGCTGGTTATCAGCATTTTCTCCATCTCCCACAGTTTTTTCAAAAGCCATCTTCCTCAGGGTCATTAAAAGTTGGGATTAGTGTGGTAAAGGGTTAATCTTTAGTAAGGGTTAAGACTGCTGCAGGACACTTCACAGAAGCTATTTCTCAACAGGCTGACCATTTATCATCTTTTTTGGTTTAATGAAAAAAGCTCAGAGGAAGTGGACATTAATATAAACTGACCAGTTTGATCCTTTAACCCTTTACCACACAATCCCATGTTTGAAGGAGAAGGCTTTGAAAACATTGTGGGAAAAGGAGAAAATGCTGGCAACCAGCATTTTCTCCTTTTCCCACAATGTTTTTTACCTTATCGAAGAACTTTTGTTCAATTGGATCACTTTGGAATTTGATGTCTAATTTAAGACTGCTTTCAGTCTGGAAGAGTCTAGAATTTGCTGTGTGGTATTAGGAGTGAATATCCAGATACCTTCAATAGTAACAATGCATGACAAAGTTGTTTTAAACACTGTGTTAAATAGACAAAGGTTTTTTTTTCTATTTATCACAATATTTTCATTACTCTTCTAATTGATTCACTCTCAAACTGATTAACTTTTTCTACATCATCATTTTCCTCAATTTGAAGATGGCCAAACATTGATTAAGCGGGTAATGGCTAAAGGTTATCATAAAACATCAAATAGAAGGGCAGGAAGTCTTTGTCAAATTAATTCTTGTTATTTTCATTTCATTTCAAGCTCTGTCACTTCCCTAGCTCAAGGGATAAGTTGGTTATTAAATAAACTCAGCCCCTTTTAAGCTATATATATTTGCTTTGTACCCAAGGTTGAAAACTTGAACTTCTAACTACCTCAACCTGCCAGTGGTTTACTTTAAAACTTAACCTTTAACAAAACAATCTGAAGTTTCAACAACCCTGATGGAGAATACTTCTGAGAACATAAGGGACATAGATCATCTTTTCCAATAACGTTTTCTATCCTAACAGAGCACTTAAGCACCATTCTATGTCTCACTTGTTGACTGATGATGCCTTTAATTTGGAATGGTCCATAAAATTGCTGTTTTAACCCTTTACCACACAATCCCGACTTTTTACGACCCTAAGGAAGAAGGCTTTTGAAAAAATTGTGGAAAAAGGAGAAAATGCCAGTAACCAGCACTTTCTCCTTTTTCCACAATGTTTTCTACCCTGTCAAAGAGTGAAATCACCATTTTAGCAACATTTGATTTGTCGTCTGCAAATGCTTTCAATCTGGACAAGTTTAAAGTTTTGTCGTTTGGTAAAGAGTTAAAAAAGGTTCGTACCACACAATCCTGGGTTTTAACGACCCTGAGAAAGAAGCCTTTTGAAAACATTGTGGGAAAAGGAGAAAATGCTGGTAACCAGCATTTTCTCCTTTTCCCACAATGTTTCCTACCCTATCAAACACAGAAATCATCATTTCAGCTACATAGAAATTGTTGTCTGCAATTGCTTTCAATTTGAGCCAGTCTGAAATTTTGTCGTCCGGTAAAGAGTTAAATTGCTTTTATGAGACAGAGTATACCAAACTGCATTTTACATTTAATCTACTGCATTAGCACACTGAGCACATTATAATCATTCTTTAATGGCTGCTTCTAAATAAAATTGAAATATCTAAATCTAACACACAAACTTATTGGAGAGGTCATCAGAAATTGCGGCTTAACTCCATGCTTTTCTGCGAAATCGTTCTGATACACAGTCTGTTTCGTCATGGTTTTATAAATAAACCGAAATCAAACAAGTGAAATAGGAAATAAAAAGGATTTGTTATATTGATTTGATTGCAAATGACCTTTCCAGTGGTTGTAATTTTTCATTAAACAAATAAAGCTACACACACAAAAAAAGAATTTCGTTAAAAAAGAGAACACCGCGGGAAAAGATCACGCGACTTGAAAACTAGGGAAAAAGGTCATGTGTCTGTCATGTAATGCATAAGAGGTTTCTCCTTTTTACACAGCGTTGATCATATAATGCCTTACTTATTTGTTTATATGTACCAAAATATATTGAAATTAAAAGCAGTAAGCTATTTGAAAACATTGATGCTGACCTCTCCTGGCTTCTTTTTTAAAGAAGCCAACTTGTATAGAGTTCATTTCACTGATTTTGGAAATTAGGGACTGCACGTAGTGTGTATTTTACTCATTCTAAGGTCTATATTATTGTGCTGTATTTCACTGGTTTGTGGATGTTTTGTAATATACCAAATGGAAAAGTTATTCTACACTTTCTGCAAATCCACTGCTGCTCTGCTCTGCATTCTTTGAAAAAAACATCTATAAATTTATAAATCTGCTTATGAAGTACCAGGTCAAATGGGTGAAAAAACCAACAGTGTGCATAGAAAACATGGACATTAGACAAGACAAGAATGACCCATAATGTCACACCCAGGGTGAAAGTCCTCCCTCCTGGGTTAATCAGATCTGATGTGCATTTCCTGCCGGCCCTTTGGGGCCATTCATGGCAGGAAACACCCAAGGGTGACAAAGCATCTGTGACTCTATGCATGCCAAGGCCAAATTTAAGTGGTTTTTGTTTGTTTCAGACAAAATAGATTAAGATCAGATGGCAGGAAAAGTGTGTGATTTTGTATAATCTAAGTTAGTGAGATTCTCATGTCAAAAAACAGGCTTGAAACTGCAATAACTGTTTGACCACTCACTCATTTCCTTTATTTAGCATGCTAAGGGTTTGAAAAAAAGCACCTTGATAATTGCTTAATTTGGCAATTTCTCCTGGTAGCATTAAACCTTGACCTGCTGACTCTGGATTTAATTGCTTTTGCAGAAAGAGTGGACCAAACTGTATGAAATGTGCAGTCTAATCTTGGATCAGATACACTATCCGATTGTTTGCATAATATCCTAACAATTATAACTCTGAATGTGCAATATCCGCATCTTTTATACTGACTTGGAATGTCTGTTTCATTTATTCAGCACAATTGGTAAGTCTTTCTCCAGTCCTATGCCCATTACTCTACAAATATGGCATTCCATGCCCCTGAAGTTGATAGCAAGCTCAGAAAACATTACAGTAAAAAGAGCAACTGCATCTAACAAGCATTTCTCCACAATTTTTGTCATCATGGATGAAGTGTAAATTGTTTTCCTTCCCCCTCAATGTTTATGTCCTTTTTGTTGTTTATTGGTAAAGTTCAGTCCAATTATAAGTCTTCAAATACCACACTACAACTGGGACTCTACATACTGGATGATTTCACTCTTTGCTAGATAAAAAATGACATTTCTGAACTTGCATGTCAAATGTGGTCCAGATGATGGAATTTATCTCAGAAAGGGTAGAACACATTGTAGGATATGGAGAAAATGCTGGCTAACAGTATTTTCTTCTTTTACAAATGATGCTTTCTATAGCCTTCAACCTCTGGATTGTTTGGACTTGTGATTGTTTGGTAAAGGTTAACTCTTACTGTCCTCTCACAATTCACATACTACCAAAGTAATCTGTTCTTTAAATCAGAGGACGTAAAGTCCTGAAAAGCTTTAGTGAAATGGAAAATACAATTTCCATTACATGCAATACATGCACATGTCTCGTTATATAGAACTAGTTAGTGGAGTTAGCAAGGGTAAGGAAAGTTGAAGAATGAGTAGAGCGCAAGTGTGTATGACAGCATTTGGTTCAGGTCAAGAGCACACGTGTCATTACACATGATGTATTTGGTTCCAGCCAGTTCGATTACAGTAAGCGGATTTGCTATACAAATCCACCATAAAGAAAATCAGCACTGGCTGAGCCAAGGTAGCTTTGAGTTTAATCTAGAGTTGAGAGTTTGAATTCCTATTCAGCATACCAGGATTCATAAAAGTCATTCCAGCAGTATTTCCACTCTCTCCCCAACCCCTTTACTGTGGGAAAGTAGCCAGTGGCATGGAAAGTACATTGCATTTAGTACAAGTGAAGAAATTTCAGGACCTCCATGATTTAGGTACTAGTGCTATAGTATAACTGAAGCCATACATGAATGATTTAAAATTATAGTATGCAAAGGCTGACTTCCTTCCAGGCCATACTATTATTGGAAGAGTCAAAAACATCATTTGGTAAAGAGTTAAATTGAGGAGAAATCCAATTATAATTACATTAGAGTCGGATGGGATTAATTTTATGACTGTATTGAAACTTGTTTTCCCTGCATTTCGGGTTATATAATAAAACTAGTCAAGCTGAGTGACAACTGAAATAATTCACCAGCTCTTGACATCCTTATTAAAATGTAGCAATGAGGCTGAAAATGAGATTATCTTCACCCTTGCTTGTGCCAATAGTGTAGATCACAATCAGACTGCACAGAACATGTAGTCTGATCTTGAATCTACACTGTCTACTTTTCTGTCAGATAATCTGCTGATGCATCTTTGATATTGCAATACATGTATTTAACTCTTTACCAAACGACAAAATTTTAGACCTGTTCAAATTGGAAGCATTTTGCAGACGACAAAATAAATGGGACTGAAAAATTGAAATTTGTTATTGTAAGGGTAGAAAACATTGTGGGAAAAGGAGAAAATGCTGGTTACCAGCATTTTCTCCTTTTCCCACAATCTTTTCAGAAGGCTTCTTTTACAGGGTTGTTAAAAGTCGGGATTGTGTGATAAACAGTTAAATGCTTTAGTAAGGTATCTCAAAATTTATGCATTTTCAACAAACGCAGTGATGCTGAAGTGCTTTTTAACTCTTTACCGAAGGACAGGATTTTAGACTTGTCCAAACTGAAAATGTTTGCAGACAAAATAATCAATGTCGATAAACTGTCAGAATGTTTCTCCGATTTGGTAGAAAACATTGTGGGAAAATGAGAAAGTGCTGGTTACCAGCATTTTCACCTTTTCCAACAATGTTTTCAAAGGCTTTTTTCCTCTGGGTAGTTCAAAGTTGGGATTGTGTGGTAAAGGGTTAATTTAACCCTTAAAATGTCTTTCATAACTATAGTTGCCTTTGCCATCTATGTAGATCAAGATCAGAAAGTACAAAATGTGTCATCTGATCTTTGGTCTACACTATCCACTTTAAAGTGACATTATGGAAGTGAAAAACATTGAAATTTTAATCATTTGGGTCGTATTTCTATACTGAATGTGTCCATTTGGTTTATTTGGTACTCCAAGGGTTTCTGGTCATACAGCTGTTTAACTTTTTACCAGATGACAAAATTTTAGATCTAGTTCAAGCATTTGCTGAAAGAACTTCACTTTCACTAAAATGATAGTATGTGTCTTTGAAATGGTAGAAGAAAACATCACAGGAAAATGAGAAAAATGCTAGCCAGTTCTCCTCTGACCATACACCAATTTGCTTGTCTGTGCAAGGGTTGACTCATGCGTATTCATGATCTTTTTTATCAAAGACCAATGTCAGGCAGCCTTGCAGGGGGTGGTTTGTGTGGATATACTTGGTGTCCCAGATGCATTCTAAAGATCTGTACAAAACTTGATTGCTGCAGCAATGCAGTTTTCTCTAAGTCTTGAAGTGATCAAATACAGTCTTTAGCTGCAGAGGTTGCAATCACACCATGGTATGGTGACATTCCTACAGATGAAACCTTGCCCAGCTCTGATGAAAACAGTATCATGCACACTGGAGGCCCCACTAGCATCACAATTGGTAGCCCCTTGCTACAATCACACAAAATACCAGCCACATTTCTGCTTCCAATAAATGTTTTCTCACCTTTGCAATGGCCATGTTTCGTTCATAAAAGTCAAGGCTTTGTGGCAAAATAAAGACTGATACCTAACATGGCGTACACACTGTGTACATGATTGTATGCACTGTACCAAAATACCATGAAAACTGAGGGGTACATCATGATGACTTGCAGAAAATTTGGCCTGCCTTGACCCTTTAAGCCCATAATAAACTTAACACACATTTTCAGTCTGGAAATAAGACCCAAATAAGTGCAATTTAAAGGTTAATTTTGTTAAAAACATCTCGACAAACTCTCTGCATGCTTTTTGCAGTTTATTTTGATGTACACTGGCTGCAAAGCGAAATGCATTTCAAGAATTCAAAGCCTTTGCATTCATAAAAACCTTCTTTGCATTTTTCCTTGCTTGACCATCAAAGAAAACATATCCAGAACTGGAACAGGTTAACATTAGGGCATATGCATTAAAAATGTGCCTATAAGGTCAAAATAAAAGGGATTTCAGGGATAAGCTTAGGGATAGCTTTGATCCTTTATTTCTAATTTCATCTTCAAATTGATCCATATTTAATTAAAGCTATTTCTGAATTAAACGATGAGCCTTCTGAAGTGGGAGTTGCCAAGGGAAATAGGGGGTGGGGCCAAATCAATTATCTTCGCCCCTGGCCCCTGAAATTGATATGTTAACCTAAATCCCTTTCCTTCATGCAGAGGCCTTTCTTTATCCATAAAGTTTAAAAAAAACCTCAGTAAAATTATTTTACTGCTCAAAAAGCAATATCTCTAATAATCACTACCATACCAAAATTTTGTTTAAATATTATTATTGCAGATGACTTCTAAACATTTACCTTATAATAATAAGTTTCAGAATCAAAGCATTGAAAGCACTGGCATGGCATTTGTCAAGGAAGCCATTGTGATGAATTAGTAATTTGAAAAATAAACAACAGAAATAGTTTCAAAATATCTGCTTGAAGTCAACCTTTGACTATATAGTCATGCACAATCCAATAGAGTAGGTTCAATCTTGTGGGACAAACAAGCCATGGCGAACAAGCCCAGGGGTGAATAAGCCCAGGAACAAACTGGTTTTGGGATGAACAAGCACGGAATCAAATGGTCAGGAGACAAAGACTGTGTGTATCATTACGCCAATAGAAGGCCATATATGCATTGGGAATATAGCTATTTTCGATAAAAAGAAGTGTTTCCACGATAGATGGCCTAATTCAGTTCATCTCAATATGTCACTTTCAATTTTATATCTGAATACAATTCAAATACTTACAAAGGTCTGAGAAAAATTGGGTTTAATTGGGTTACTTTGGTTTTGCACAAATTACGATACATGATTTTCAAAATGCCGTATTGAACTCATAGTGGCATTGTCTTCAACAAATCCACAAAAACAGTTGTTTGACAGACCAAACGAGAAAGTATTTTTATGGAATGGGCAGCAATTCTACGCTCCTTTTCCTACTATGCTTTCAAAAGCTTACTCCTGCGGAGTAAGCCACTATGTTTCAGACTCTGCATTTTCTCCTTTACCTCAATTTTTTTTTCAAAAGCCTTCTTCTTCAGGGTCCTTAAGACATAGGACTGTTTGGTAAATAGTTTGTAGGTCATATTTGTATGTAGTCAGTTTAAATGAGAGAAGTCCATATGTTGCAAATATTAAAATCAGTTAACCCTTAAAGAGCTAAATATATAAAATGGACTAAAGATGCAAATATTGCAGTTTTAAAGCTAGTTTTGTCAGAATATCTGGTGGGAGACTAAGCACAGTCTAGATCCAAGAACAGGCTGCACATATGTGTAGTCTGATCATAATCTACAATGTCCACATAATCCACTATTTGTTCAGGACAGTGGACTCTTCATTTTTATCAGTGCTAAGGCTCTATAGTTTTGAAGAAAACATTGTAAGAAAAGGATAAAGTGCCGGTAACAAGCAATTTCTCCTTTTCCAATAATATTTGTTTCCTATTCAAAGTCAAATGCCATGATTTGTGTAACATTTAATTTGTTGCCTGCTCATCCTTTCAATTTTGAAAAGCTCAAAATTTTATCATTTGGTGAAGGGTTAACTGTTTACAACATAAGCCTGACTGTTAATAAACCTGGAAAGAAGCTTTTTGAAAACGTTGAGGGAAAAGGAGAAAATGCTGGTAACCAGTATTTTCTCCCTTTCCCACAACATTTTCTATCCTTCCCAAACAAATTGCAATTATTCAGTCATGCTTATTTTGTCATCTGCAACTGCTTTCAATTTGGACCAGTCTAAAATTTTGTCATTTGTTATGGGGTTAAACAGGATATGGAAAAGAAAATTGATTCTAACTAATCATAGGACATCAAAAGTACAACATTAATATTATAAGTCAACCATAAAAAACATGTTTAAACCCTTTCCCAAATGATCCCAACCCCTAAGAAGAAAGTTTTTGATGACTCTGGTGACCAGCATTTTCTCATTTTCTGACAATGTTTTCCACCCTTTCTGATATAAATTCCACTATTTCTGCCACATTTAATTGTCGTCCCCAACAGCTTTCAGTTTGAACCAGTATACAAGTTTTTCGTCTGTCTAGTAAAGAGTTGACTCATTACTCCCTGCAGATTTAATCCTTTTCCACACAATCACGAGTTTTAACAACCTTGATGTACATGGTTTTTGAAAATACAGTGGGAAAGGGAATAAATGCTGGTACCCAGCATTTCCTCCTTTTTCCACAATGTTTTCTACCCTTACGAAGACAAGTTCTTTAATTTGAGCCACTGTTTTCCTCAAATGCTTTCGATTTGGACACGTCCAAAGTTTTATTCTTTGAAAGAAAGTTAATCTTATCATTCAACCATGAACAGCATGTTCAAAAATCAACAGTTTTATGCATGAAACAGATTCCCGCTCCATATTTAATCAACCACACAAATGAATGGATGAACTGAGGTGTAAAGATATATTTTGAAAACTGTCACATAGCAACAGTTTATCCAAGTTTTCATGCTTTTGAATTTAACTTTAAAAGCACTTAAAAATCAACTACTTGCCTTCTAAAATAAATTTACAGCAAGCAAATTCAACACCATCCATGAAAAATATTGACAACCAGAATGCAAATGTCAATTACATTAAGGGATCTTTGAGACACAAATTTGACAATTTCTGGAATCCTAACTATAGATACAAAAATCCCTAAGTTACGAGCATTTTCTCCTTTTCAGCTTTCACCAAGGGTTTCAAAATCCTTCTTCCTCCAAGCCATTAAAACTCTGGATTGTGTAGTAAGGGGTTAAAAGTAGACATTATGAATTCTTCACAGACCAATATGTAACATACTCTTGCTAAAAACAGCCTTATTTTTCATTTATTTCAAATGCTTGTGCTAATCTAACAAAGTTACAAGGCATCAAAACACTAACTGATTTTAGTGACGTTCGGTCTATATTTTTCATCATTTGATTAAAATTTAGATATTTCAATAAAATCAAGATTTTTGAAAAAGATACTTGTTTTTTTTTTTTGTATTAGGATATTATTTGGTAACATCCAGCTACAGTATAATGCTTCAGCTGATTTACCTACATAAACACCCGAAAACTTTACCTAGCTTATCTAATTTGCATTCATTAATTCTTTACCACACAACAAGAAATGTAGACTTTTCCAAATTGAAAGCATTTGCAGTCAACAATCTAAGTGTGGCTCAAATGATGAAATTTGTCTTGGATAGGGTAGAAAACATTGTGGGAAAAGGAGAAAATGCTGGTTAATGTTTTCAAAAGGCTTCTTCTTCAGGGTCATTAAAACTCGAGATTGTGTGGTAGAGGATTAAAGGGAGGTAATTATGCTTGCCATTACAATATTATTGAAAGACATTATCAAGATAACAGCTTACCTGCCAAAGTGTAATCCATGTCAAACCCGAAGAATTTCACTTTCTCTAACATCAGACTTCTATTCACAAACACTCTGGAAACAGGAGGAATTTCATATTTAGTGGACACACAACTTAATTTCCTTCCAAACGGCATTTCAACAATTTTATGCTATAGATACATCCATATAAAACTTTTCATACAATTCACCAAAAACAAGTAAGGTTTTCTGCAGCTAAACATACAATATTTTGTAGCCAGATTTCAGGAAGAAAAATGGCAACAAGTGGCAGATTGGACTGCAAGTTTTGTGCATGTCTGATCTTAAAATCTACACTGGCTACAAAGGCAACTCCAGTTGTGAAAGGAGGTCTAGGGGTTACATTATATCCTATATGTGTGACAGAGTAACTATATTTTGTGCAATGTTTAGCGCTGAGGTGCACAACAGTTACTATAGATTTTGTGTAGAGTAAGTTGACAAATGTGATCGAACACAAGTCTGTATTGGGTTGCAGTTTCTGTCAATATTTTGTTCCTTCTTGGAAATGGATCGCTTCATTAACCCATTACCACACAGTGCCGCCTTTTGACACCCCTGGGAAAGAAGCCTTTTGAAAACATTGTGGGAAAAGGAGAAAATGCTGGTTACCAGCATTTTCTCCTTTTCCCACAATGTTTTCTACCCTATCAAAGAAAAAATTGCACCATTTCAGCCACATTGAAATTGTCGTCTGCAAATGCTTTCAATTTTGACAAGGCTAAAATTTTGTCATCTGGTAAAGAGTTAATTAGATCTAAACATAAAATATCTCTATTGGAGACATATTTATCACATAACTGAGACAGAATTTGTCCTTCTACTTGGAACCTATTGATCGGAATTGATATGGAGGTCAGGTCACAATAAACAATAAATTCATGATTATTCTAGAAAAAAACATATGCATAACCATAACAGATATTCTCAAAATAATTATTCCCCATTCTTAAGCATCTTTTGTATAACTGCTGTGTCACAAGATATTATTTAATGACAAAAGTACATAACCTCACTGTGACCTTCACCTTTGACCTGCTGACCTAAAAATCATTTATGGATATTTTACACTTCAAGGAAATCACCTCTAATACAAATTTGAAGAACCTAAGTAAAATAAGTGCCCAACAAGTATAAGTATTTTGAAAGTCCATGTGTCTTGGACTGCTGACCTCAAAATCAAAGAATCATCTGCCCTTAATGACAAATATCTGTACCAAGTACAAAAGACCTGGTAAGACTTGTGTGTACCTATCATCTGCTAGTATGTTGAAGGTCATTGTAAGCTTGACCTTGACCTTTTCACCTTGCAATCAACAGAAGGTATCTGCCTTTCGTGTTATACATCTGTTCGAAATTTGATGAACCAAGGTCAATTCAGAGTACATTTACGTAACAGACAAAGTTTGTTGTACTGACACCCCAAAACAAAAAGACAGACTAACTCACTGACATGTGCAATGAAATATGATAAATACAGTATTTCTTTGAAAAAAAAAATGGGAGTATGCTTCTATATATAGAATTTTGTTGTTTGGTAAACAGTTAACCCTTTATCAAACATTCCTGTGTTTTAACAAACCTCTTAGAAAAGGCTTTCTCAACATTATAAAAAATAACAAAAGGGGAGACAATGCCAGCACCTTCTCCAATCCCCTATGTTTTCAGGCCTCCAATTGAATTGGTTACCTCTAAAAATACCAAAACAATGAGGCAAACATTTTCAATCATTTGATTAGAAATAGCCATACTATTGCAATTTCAATATCCAAAATACATATCATGACAAGATATTGGACACTGCAGAAACAGAATCAATCTACATATTATTATTTGCAGTTTTAACCCATTATCACACAATCCTGAGTTTTAAAAATGTTGCTAACCCAAACACATATTAGACAATTGAATCACATTTATTGCAAATACTTTCAAAGTGGACAAGTCTAAAATTTAGCTGTCTGTTAAACACCCCCGCACCCGCCCTGCAAGGTTGCCTGAACAATTAAAATCTTACAAGAATATACAATGGTATCTCTGTACCTCTTTTCCAGAAGATATATTGCAGGCTTTGTCGAAACTGAAAGCATTTGCAGACCACAAATAAAAAGTGGCCAAAATTATGGGATCTGTCTATATAAGGGTGGAAAACACCATAGAAAAAGGAGAAAATGCTGGTTACTTGCATTTTCTCCTTTTCCCACAAAGTTTTAAAAAGCATTCCTATGCAGGGTTGTTGAAATACGTAAAGTGTATGATAAAGGGTCTGTCTCTTCCCTGCTGCAGTGTTGCCTCATCATTCAGTGTTAACCCTTTACTACACAATCCCAAGTTTTAACGACCCTGAAGAAAGAGCCTTTTGAAAACATTGTGGGAAAAGGAGAAATTGCTGGTAACCAGCATTTCCTCCATTTCCCACAATATTTCCTACCCATCCCAGAACAAATTTCTATTACTGAGTCACATTTATATTGTCATCTGCAAATGCTTTGAATTTGGACTAGTCTTAAATTCTGTCGTGTGGTAAAGAGTTAAATCTATGTCAGATAGCTCTGTGAATATTTTAGCACAAACTGTTCATTTGTTATTTTATTTAGTCACATATGGACCGTGTTCAAAAACATATTTTGTCACATGTGGACAAATATCTATTGAAAACATTAAATCAAATTGATAATTGTCTCATGTTGCTTTCAGCAGCACTTCACTTATTTCAAAGCAGCAAATCATTCATTTGCATTTTTCCTGCAATTCGGTATTAATGGGCTAGAACTCTGCAGGGCCTTGGACATTCCCATGTTACTAGCTCCTTCAAAGGAAATGATTGAACTAGGATTTCAAGATTGAATTTCAACATATCAACTCAAAATGACATAATTTTAGGCTTGTCCAAATGCATTCAGCATTAGCAGCTGACAAATACTAATATAAAGTGTGGTTTAAAAAATGGAATTTGTCTCAAAATAGAAGAAAACACACTGGAAACAAAGAGAAAATACCAGCTACCTGTGTTCTCTTTTTCCAACAATATTTTCAAAAACCTTTTTTTTCTTTAGGATCGTCAAAAAAGGGGATTGTTTGGTAAAGGTAGGACCACTCAGCCATAATTTAGAGAACACCAGGGTCAGTATTCACCAACCATTCTTTATTTCTTTCTTAGTGCTACTCTAGATTTAGAAAGAAACACAACTTCTGATTGGCTTAACTATTATGGTTTAGCTAATCAGAAAGCATGTCACTTTCAAATTTAGCAAATTCTTGAGAATAAGACTAAGAATGTGCTTCAGAATGGTTGATGAATGTAGAACCAAGATAAAGTGGACAAAGTAAAACTGACTTGTAACTTTAACTCTTTATCAAACAACAAAATTTTGAACTAAACTGAAAGTCTGTACAGACAACAAAGTAAGCGTAGCTCAAATAAATATTTCTGTCTTTGATAGGGCAGAAAACATTGTGGGAAAAGGAGAAAATGCTGGTAACCAGCATTTTCTCCTTTTCCCACAATGCTTTCAAACACCTTCTTCTTCTGGGTTGTTATAACCTTGGGTTGAGTGGTAAATGTTTAAATAATTTTTTCTGTACTTACTAGATACATGTATTATGATACTTTTCATTTTGTTCATATCATATAATGTGCCCACAAAAGGTCAATTTTAATTTTTAATCACCTATAGAGCTGAACCCAGAGCAAGTCTTTGATGCAGACAGTAAAGACCAATATCAAACTGCACAGAATTTGCAGCCAGATCTTGAATCATTTTATCCTTTTGCCCAAATGTTTCAAAAGCCTTCATCCTCAAGGTTGTTAAAACTTTGGATAGTTTGGTAATTGGTTTAAATTGAAAATGGTGTCAGAAGGTCATTGTCTCTGTCTCAAATGTACTTATCTAGACCTTGATAAGTCATTCAAAGTATTACCAGTACCCCCTGCAGATCACATGCTTTTATCTTTAAAACTATTCACTTTTGAAATTATTCAGACAAAAGGAAAATTTGCTCATAACAAACAATTTCTCCTTTTTTCCTGAGTCTTTACACTTGTAATCACATCACTCTTTCAGAGACAATTCCCATCATTTGTGCATATTTGATTTGTCATCTCTGAACACTTTCAGCAATAGTTAACTCTAAAACTCTGTTGTCTGGTAAAGAGTTTATTCAGTTTAATAACTCTAATTACGAAAAGACTTATACAACTTAAGCCATTTACCAAACAATCATGACTTTTAACAACCCTGAGGAAGAAGGCTTTTGAAAACATTGTGGGAAAAGGAAAAATGCTGGTAACCAGCAAGTTTTCTACCCTATCAAGGGCAAATTTTATCATTTGAGCCACCTTTAATTTGTCACCTGCAAATGCTTTCATCCTTGGACCTGTCTTATACTCTATTGTTTGGTAAAGAGTTAATGAGCCACTGTCGATGATTGCATAGAAAACAAACCATATACTAGTCAAAAAGATTAACTATTTCTAGAACAACCCTGAGTTTTAACAACCCTGAGAAGGCAGTCTTTTAAAAACATTGTGAAAAAAGAAGACAATACTGGTAATCGGCATTTCCTTCTTTCCCACAATGTTTTCTAGCCTTTGTAAGCCAAATCCTGCGTTTTGAGTTACATTTAATTCCTAAATCTGCTGCAAATGCTTTCAATTTGGGCAAGTCTAAACTTTTGTTGTTTGGTAAAGAGTTAACCCTAAAAGCGCCAAAACTATAGCTGCTTTTGCTGCCAGTCTTATCTTTAATCTACACTGTCCACTTTCCCGAGACATTCTAGGCAAAATCGACCTTGACATTGCATTTATATGGTATAACTCTTTATCAAATGACAAAAATTTATACCAGTCCAAGTTGAAAGCATATGCAGATGTCACATTAAATTTGGTTCAAACTATGGGATTTGTCTGTGAAAGAGAAAAAAAACACTGTGGGAAAAGCAGAAAATGCTGGTTACCACTGAATAAGCACTTTAGTAAAATGGTCATTTGTCTGTTATTTTGAAAATGTACCCAATTTCTTCACGTTCATAAGAAAACTGTGTGGCTCTGAATAATACTTAACAGCACACTGTATGAAATATTGGTGGAAAAGAAGCAATTGTTTATGATATTATGTATAAGTAGGAGTCCTCACCTCTTGTCTGGTTCTCTTTTAAAAGCTTTGTGTAGTGAACTTCCAGAAACATTTAGAGATAGATCCGATTGATTGGTCTTTGCCATTGTGCTTCACTGTGGGCCTGGCGAGACTGTGAACTGCTTATAAACGGGGGCACAGAGCTACAATCCTGAAATGAAATTTCATAGTAAAAAGTTTTCTTAACCCTTTCCCAAATGATAAATTTTAGACGGCTCCAAATTGAAAGAGTTTGCAGACGACATTTTTAAATTGGATGAAAATGGCAGAAAGTTCTCAAAAAGGGTAGAAAACACTGTGGGAAAAGGAGAAATTGCTCGTTATGAGCAATTTCTCCTTTTCCCACAGTGTTTTCAAAAGACTTGTACTGCAGACACGTGAAAACCAGGGCTTGTTTGGGAAAGGGTTAACCCTTCAAATGCTAAACCTGGATTTTGTTGCCGTTACTGACAATGTAGATCAAGATCAGAATATACAGAACCTGCATTCTGATCTTTAATCTTTACTGTCAACATCTTTGCCATGTGATCTGATAAATGCTGCTTTGAAATCATAATATCTGTACCTCGAACACAGATGGAGACTGTGCATTATATTCATTTAACACTACAAGGGTTAATCCATTTCAACATAATTCTGGCTTTTAACAACCCTGAGAAAGAAAGCTTTTGAAAACATAGTGGGAAAAGGAGAAAATGCAGTAACCAGCATTTTCTCCTTTTCCCACAATGTTTTCTACCCTATTATAGAAGGAAATCGTCATTTGAACTACATTTAATTTGTCATCTGCAATTGCTTTCAATTTGGTTGAGTCCAAAATTTTGTTGTTTGGTATGGAGTTAAGTTTCTGAAGCTGATGTGTACTACTGTCGCTATGACGTAGTTGTGTCATGTAACGCTTTACCATGTAAAAAATATAATATTATACACATACGGTATTAAGAATTGTCTAAATTGAGAGCACTTAAGGATGATAAAAATGTACATGTATCTCAAAACATGATTTCTACCTATGAAATCGAAGAAACCATTGTTGGAAAAGGAGAAGATGCTGGTTACCAATGTTTTCAAAAGCATTCTTCAAGATTGTTAAAGCTTAAAACACAGGATTTTGTAGTAATGGGTTAAATATCAAATGATGTAAATATAAATCTAAAAATAAACAAAATAGTACAATAATGTTACTGAACATCCTGTTCTGTGTTGAATAGCTACCAATCCCACTCACCTATAATCATTCAGTTTGATCTAACATAGTTCCTTAACCCTTTACTACACAATGCTGCCTTTTAACACCCCTGGGAAAGAAGCCTTTTGAAAACATTGTGGGAAAAGGAGAAAATGCTGGTAACCAGAATTTTCTCCTTTTCCCACATTGTTTTCTACGCTATCAAAGAAAAATTGCACCATTTGAGCCATACTGAAATAGCCGTCTGCAAATGCTTTCAATTTGGACAAGGCTAAAATTTTGTCATCTGGTAAAGGATTAATCCTTTACCACACAACCCAACTTTTAACGACCAAGAAAAAAACCTTTGAAAACAATGCGGGAATAGGAGAAAATGCTGGTAACCAGCATTTTCTGCTTTTCCCACATTTTCTACTCTTCAGAAAAGAAATTTCAATGTTTGAGTCACATTTATTTTGTGTCTGGAAATGCTTTCAATTTGGTCTGGTCTAAAATTTTGTCGTTTGGTCAAGACTGTAGAGTTAAGAATACTTTTAGTTTGACACCTAACCGTGCAAGAAAAGGATTCAGTTACACATCAAACATTTTCTAAAGTTAATACTTCTCCCTTTTCCATACAATCCTGAATTGAAATGATCTGGATTTAAAAGGTTTTTGAAGCATTTTATCCTTTTCCAACAATGTTTTCTACCCTTTCTAAGACAAATTCTGGCATTTTGGTCACATTTGATTTGACATATGCAAGCACTTTCAATTTTCATAAGTCAAAATATTTGTAGTCTGGTAAAGAGTTGCAGTGTCGTATTTGTAACCAGGGAAATCCTGGTACCCATCCAAGTGCCAGCAGTGGTCATGTGTGATTGTCTTTGGACAAGTTGTGCCAATACACAAAGAGGCTTAGTCATTCTGACACAAAAACACTATTTAACCCTTTAACTGCTAAATAAGTGAAACGAAACTTTCAAACCAATAGCAAAAACCCAAATTTTCCAATTTCAAAAGTATTTTTAGGGAAAAAATATCTCCTTATCTGACAGTATAGATTCATGATCAGACTGCATGTCCTGTGCAGTCTGATCTTGATCTACACTGCAATAGGTCTTTGAGTCGCGCATAGCAGCCTTAAGGGTAAACTCTATACCAGAAGGCAAAATTTTGGGTTGGTCAAAATTGAAAGCATGGCCAAAATAATGAGATTTGTCATGACAAGAGTAGAAAACATAGTTGGATTTAATGGAGAAGGTGCTGGTAACCAGCCTTTTCTCATTTTCAAATAATATTTCAGATCCTATCTGAATAAAACCTTTGAACCACAGTTAATTTGTTGTCTGCATTTAAGACTTTCAATAATGAAGAGTAGATAAAATTTTGTTGTCTAAAATGGTTAATTCATTTTTAACTTTAGAAATCGAGCTTTTACCACTGCAATTAACAGTTTTGAGAAACATCATGACAGTTGCTCCTTTGTCCTTGATTTTTTTTCAATACTGAAGAAAAACAGTAAATCTGTATTCAAATTTCTGTACTTTGTAAAACTTATACGACTCTAGAAGTCTAAAAAATCAATGTGCATGTATGTACTCTTTACCTGACAAAAAAAAATTTTAGACTAGTTATCAAAAGTTATCAAAAGCATTATTCTTAATGGTTATCAAAATACGAGATTGATTTATAAAGGGTTAATGGGTTAACTCTTTACCAAACGACAAAGTGTTAGCCCGGTCTAAATTAAAGCATTTGCAGACAACAAAATAAACGTGACTCAAAAATTGAAATTTGTTATGGGAAGGGTAGAAAACGTGGGAAACGGAGGAAATGCTGGTTACCAGCATTTTCTTCTTTTCCCACGATGTTTTCAAAAGGCTTCTTTCTCAGGATCATTAAAACTTATGTGGTAAAGGGTTAAGACATTTTCAATGAAGATTTTAGTGAATTACATTACAAATTACCCTTCATTTGTTTAATTTCTCCCTTTTTTCTGTAGCACTGAGTAACCCTTTATCATACCATCCCGTGTTTTAACCAACCTGAGGAGAAGGCAGTCAAAAACACTGTGGGAAAAAGAAAAAAAATGCTGGTAACCATTTACCGGTCCACATAAAAACCTAGACATTTGACAGTGAATCATATTTGTCATCTGCAAATCCCTTCAATTTGGACAAGTCTCAGATTTTGTTGCTTGGGTTCAGTGTACAAGCAAGTGTTGTTGGTGATCATCTGCATGCTTCAGAGAGTTGATAGGTATCTACACTCATGGTGGAGAAGCCCCGACTCAGCAAGAATATTTTCTTAAAATGACAAACAACCATAACCCGAATCTGAAGTGCATGAAATTTAATCTAAGGGTGAATATTTGTGTTTCCAATAAGGCTGTATGGAAACAAGTATTATCTAAACAGAAAACTTTGTTTAAACCTGAATTGGGACCGCAAAGGGGCTCTTTGCTTTGTCTTCACTTTTTTGTTTACATTACCCCACCCACCTTGCGTTGTATTTTACACGTAGCAAACGCATTTCTTACAAAATGGTAGTAAATGAAAAAGCAGCCACAAAGAAGAAGATTTTTAACGCATACTACTTAACTTACAAAATTTGAAAAAGGCAGAATTCCTATCTCAACCAGACCTGAAAACAAATAAGCTTTGCTTCCTAGAGATACGCAACTGATTTCCTTGTCGTTAGTTTTTGTGATTTCCGACTCAACTTCCGGTTTCGAAACACCTCGAATTACAGTCAATAAAAATCCGTTGTCGTCGCCTAACACCAATCTGATTATACAAAAACTATACTTATCTGTGTCTTCAATACTTAGCCGAATTATTTGAAAAATTCTTGGTATTTAATTGATAGGCTCGATATATTCAATTTGAAGAAGAGTATTTGACGCATGCGCATATTCTAAATTTTGGTGACACATGGCGCGAAAATTTCGTGCACGTGAATCCAGATGCGCATAATATTATTTTGGTGATGCATTTGTCTGATATATGAACAGCAAAGAATTATGTCTGACACCATTGCAGTCATGGCGTCAATATCAGCCATTAAAGCGTCAAATAAATCTAAATAAAATGTTCTTTTCAAGACATACAGACCAAAATAGATCTAGATCTAATTCAAATTCATATGTGTTTTTGCCAAATATCGTCACGAAATACCGTACAGTGTAGATTTAGATCTTTGATCAGACTGAACTTTATGTGCAGGCTTATCTTGATCAACGCTGCCTGCAAAATATATATGGTTTATTAGATGGATGCTATACTTCAGATGGGGCCATTAAGAGCTCTGAAGGGTCAATAGCTAGCTGACCTCTCCAGTGCCCTATTGGTATCCTCGGAGCACACAAAATACCCAATTTAGAAATTAGACCTAAACAATTACAATATCGGCAATTTAGTATTTCAGCAAAGCATGTTTCAGCAAAGCAGACAGAGCAGATCGAAGATCACACTGCATGCTTTGTACAGTCTGATCTTGTTCAACACAGGCAGCAATTTAGGCAACTATAGATGTGACAGACACTTTATTACGGGAAAAAACTATGACCATCTTGAAATAGAAAGAAGCTATTTGAAACAGTGTACAGTCTTGTCTTGGCTATCACAACAGGATTTTTTGCAAACAGTGCAGATCAAGATCAGACTAGAAAGAATATTTTTAGAAGATCTTTGCTTGAAAACTGCGATTTCTGGTTTTTTTTTCCTGACTGAAAATGTCTGTTTTAATCATTTATCATTCTAAGTGTTACAAACTGAACTTATCGATAGACAGCATGTAGGTTTTTTGACGAACTTTGCCCTTTATAACCTAATATATAAGAAACATACATGTATGCATATATAGATACATGTTCAAACAAACCAAAGTTCTTTGACAGGGTAGAAAACATTGTGGGAAAAGAAGAAATCACTGGTTACCAGCATTTTCTCCTTTTCCCACAATGTTTTTAAAAACCTACTCGTTCAGGATATTTAAACCTTCTGACTGTCTGACAGAGGGTTGATAGAGAGCAAAATTTATCAAAAATCTAAGTGCCATTGTGAAAAAATCAGACAGGTTTATACCTTTAGTTTACCACACAAATCAGTGTTTTAATGACCCTGAGAAAGCTTTAGAAAACATTGTGGGAAAAGAAGAAAATGCTGGTAACCATCAATTACTCCTTTTCCCACAATGTTTTATACCTTTTCAAAAACAAGTACCATCATTTGAGCCACATTTATATTGTTGTCTGCAAATGCTATCAACTTGGATCAGTCTTAACCCTTAAAGCGCCTTTCACTAACATAGTTGCCTTTGCGGTCAGTGTAGATCAAGATCAGGCTGCACAAAACGTGCAGCCTGATCTTTGACCTACACTGTCCGCTATGTTAAAACACTACGGGAAAAAGGTACCAATGAATTTGCAATTATCTTGGTCTTATTCTAAAATGAAGATGTCCATTGGGTTGACTTGGCACTTTAAGGGTTACATTTGATGTTTGGTAAAGAGTAAATAAGTGCTCTAAGGGTTAACTTGGCACTCTAAGGGACACTGTGTCTTCTTCCACTGTTAACTTAAATCATAATGTTTTTTTCAATTTCACACATTTACAATAAAAAACAAAAAACCTTACCTTTTTTGAGCCTCTTTTTTTTGGAAAAAAAATAGCCTTTTAACTCTCAAGTGTTTATTTACTGATAATATGTTGGAGGCTGACCGAATTGCTTAGTTTCAACAGTAACAACTGCAGATTACATATGAAAGGTTATTTCCCTTTTACAGTAAAACTAAAGTCCTGTGTTGACCTCAAGGTCCTTTATCCCTTTACCTAATTACCCTGTGTTAGAATGACCCTGAAGAAAAAAAGGTTTACGAAAACACTTTGGAAAAAGGAGAAAATGCTGGTAAGCAGCATTTTGTCCTTTTCACATTATGTTTTCTTCCTGTTCAATGACAGATTCCACCATTTGAGCCACATTTGATTTGAGGTCTGTAAATGCTTTCAAAATCTTTGAGTCTAAAATTTCATTGTCTAGCAGAGAGTCAAATATCCGGTGGATGACCCAGGGGCTTACATAACTGTACTGTTACAGTTGCCTCTTTCGTAACTTACCAGGCCAGGTAGCTTAGTGGTTAAGTTATCTGACTCATGACCTGGTGGTTGTGGGTTGTGGGGTTTGATACCCAGTAACTGTTGCTGCAAACTTTCTTTCTGGTGATTTATCGCCTCTCAGCTCTGATGCATGTGAGAAAAGTAGTCAGTGGCTTGTGTCAGTACTGGTGTGAGAAAGCCAGGAAACACATGCATAGGTGCACTGACTGCTGTGATATGACCTAAGCTGTTAAAACGGTGTTAAACTCCAATAAAAATTACTCTTTACCTGCAGGTTACAAAATTATAGATTCATCCATGTTGAAAACATTTGCAGACAACAAATTACCATTAAATATGTCCACATGATGGGATTTGTCACAGACAGGGTAGAAGATATTATGGGATGAAGTCAAAAATGCTGATTTCCAGCATTTTCTTCTTTTCTCACAATGTCTTGAGATATTCTTCAGGGTCATAAAAATAAAATAGGAGTGCATGGGGGTAAGGGGTGAATGACTATATTGAAAATATTATTAATTACAATGACATTTTCACGAATTAATTATTTTTTGTTAAATTTGAATGTACATGTATATGAGCATCATTCTGGCAAAGGGGGGTTTACTGCCTCTCCATAATGCATTATACCAAGAGAGTCACCATATAACTATGGATCGATAAAATCCATTTTGTCTAACACCTGACTGAATCATGAGCTTGACTGGTTCTTTGACATGCAGAAAATTGACCAGTAGAGAAAAGTTTTGACAAAGTTCAACCTGCACATGCTTACCTGAACTGATATTTTTTTACAGATGCAATAACTCCCCTTTTCAAAGAGCATGACTCATATATATTAGTCTCTGTAGCACTGAACGAATGAAATAGTTCTCTGTGCATCTATGCATAATGGAAAAAACAAGCTTTGATGTATGACAGTTACATTTTTTCTTTCATTGATTATTACCAGTACTTTTTCAACCCGTTCTTACAGAAGATGTCTAAAGGAAATGAAAATAAAGATAAATGGTTTTAAGATATCAAGAAGGCCAAGAAAAATATGGTCTTTGGTTATAGTATTTTCAAAAACTGTCAGTCTAGGATACGTCTATAATGTGTTCGCAGGAAAAATTGACAATTAGTCAAACATGGTCCCTGACAAACCCTTTTTCAGACAACAAAAGTTTACATATCTGAGTGATCAGTATTGAAAACATTTGCAGACAACATTAGACATGGTTCATATAATGAGATTCGTCTTTGATAGGTCAGAAAACATTGTGGTAAACTGAGGGATCATACTAACAATTTACAATCCCTGGGTAAAAGGAGCCAAATGCTGGTTACCAGTACTTATTTCTTCTTTTTCCATGATGCTTTCAAAAGTGTTCTTCCTGACGGTCATACAAAATGGGGGTTGTTCAGTTCAAGGTAAAGGGTTAACTGTCACATTTGACCTTGGTATTTTTACTAAGGACAATCTAAACTCTCCTAATCAAGAACCACCAATAAAAAAGACGACCCGCTTCTCTTTCACAATGTTTTTTGTGTGTACTAGATGAATTTGGTTGACAAACAAACCTTGGATTGACAGTTTCAGCCTTTACCAAACAATTCAGAGCTTTAACAAGGCTGAGACACACAGCTTTTAAAGACAATGCTAGAAAAGGAAAAAATGCTGGTAACCAGCATTTTCTCCTTTGCAAACAATGTTTTTAACATTTCAAAGGCAAATTCAATCATTTGAAATATAACAATGCTGTCATCTTCAAATGGTTCCAATTTGATCCATAATTAAGTCTTAAATTCTGTTGGCTGATAAAGAGTTAAGCAGAATTCAAAACAAACAATACAACATTATGACGGAAAAGGTCACTTCACAGGTTTGTGTCAATAACGCAGCAAATATTTGTCCTCTTCTGATTGGTTATTATCCATTTATCCTTTTTATCATTATTTCTCTTCCTGATAATATGACCTCCAATAATGGAAACAATGATAGTGCTTTAAAGAATTAAGGTCTTCTCTTTAGTTTATTGAAGAAATGCTGATGTGCATGCAATTGCATAACTTCTAGTTTTGATTTGCTTAATAATAAAACAAAAATTAATTAAACAAAAACAGTATTGTTTTAATATGATTGGAAAAACATTATGAGTTAAAATGGTTTTATACTGCTTTTTACTGTGCCCCAGTCATATTACTGTAACAACTCACTTTTTCATCTATTGCCTCAGTTTCACTATTATGTAAATGGAGAGAAAGAGGCTTCTGTTTTAACCCTTTACCACACAATCCCGACTTTTAACAACCCTAAGGAAGAAGCCTGTTGAAAACATTATGGGAAAAGGAGAAAATGCTGGTAACCAGCATTTTGTCCTTTCCCCAAAATGTTTTCTACCCTATCAAAGACAAATTACATCATTTGAGTCACACTAAAATCATCGTCTGCAAATTCTTTCAATTGCGATGGGTCTAAATTTTGTCATGTGGTAAAGAGTTAAGACTAATAACCATTCTACTGTATTTCAAATACTGATTAATGCTGGTGGTCGCACAGAACCATGCAGGCAAGATATGAAAAAACATCATTGTTGTCAGAAAGTATGTCAAAGGGTATTCAAAATCAAGGGATACAGAAAATGACCCCATTTTCTCTTAACAAGCTTATAAATTGTCTGTCATGAGCATTTTAATTGACAAAAAAAGTGAAAATGCATGTACATTCAAATGAACTCTTACTGCTACAGTGCCAAGGTAGATCAACTTAACATACTGTACATTTTATACATGTATGACAATTTTAGTAATTACTTAGATGAGCATTTTTTTTTTAAGAGTTCCACAATGTGCTCAGTAATAATGTATGAAGTAAAGGGGTGGAAAATTGAGGTGAATATGTTGTCAAATATTGTCAATGGCCCTTGGACCCTTAAAAAAGGATTGAGTTTATTGGGGCTGACTTCAAGAGGGGGATATAGAGGGGCTTTGAAATTATTAAATCAAACACTCATTGTTTAAAATTTCTTAAACCGTTTACCACACAATCCTGAGTTTTAACAACCCTTAGGAAGAAGGCTCTTGAAAACATTGTGGGAAAAGGAGAAAATGCTGGTAACCAGCATTTTTTCCTTTTCCCACAATGTTTTCTACCCATTGAAACACAAATTTTGTTTTTGAGCAACATTTATTTTGACGTCTGCAAATGCTTTCAGTTTGGATCAGTAAGGGATCATATATTCAATCCCTGGATCAGTCTAAAATTTTGTCATCTGGTAAAGAGTTGACTCATGCCCTCCTGCAGATAATTTCCTTTTTTGTCTTCCTGGAGACCACCTTCGCAAACAAAATGGAAAAAGGAGAAAATGCTCATAACCAGCTACATGTTTCTGTTTTTGTTACAATGTTTTCACATGTGACCAATTATTGAGCCTTGGATAAATTATACTTCACTAATGATTGATTGATTGTATGGTGTTTAACACCATTTTCAGCATTATTTCAGTTATATCGCGGCGGCCAGTGCACCTATCCATGCTTTCCTGGAGTTTCTTTCACCAGTACTCCGCACAATATTCTTTCCAAGCCATTGGCTGCTTTCCCACATAACCATCGTCGAAACAATGGTCAGCGGTGAGAGAGGAATGAATCCTGTCGCAAAGGAATGAATCCTGTCGCAATGACTATCATCAATCCTTGGAAAGAAATTGGCCAAGCCGGGGATCGAACCAGCGACCTCCTCTTTCTCAAGTCCTGTATGCTACCAACTGAGCTACAGGGCTTGGCTATACTTCACTAAAATGATTATCTGTTCTTATAACAATGTTTTTAAAGTTGTCTGCTGCAAATTTTAGAAGGTACTGACCATTTGTTTACTTAAAACTCTTTACCAAACCACAACATTTTGGACGTTTCCAAATTGAAAGCATTTGCAGACGACAAAATAAATGTGACTCAAAAACTGACATTTGTTTTGGGAAAGGTAGAAAACATTGTGGGAAAAGGAGAAAATGCTGATTTTCCCACAATGTTTTCAAAAGGCTTCTTCCTCAGGGTCGTTAAAAGTTGGGGTTGTGTGGTAAAGGGTTAATTTACAGTTACAATTCCCAGACTTTCTAATAAAGGGACATCTGTGGATATAAACAGAAAGGACAACAAACTTTGGAGTGATTTTCAAAGTAAAAGAAATATGAAAAATAACAATAGTGCTCTTTATAACCAGTTTTACAATATGCATGTTACAGTGCTTTAAAAAAAAAAACAGAAAGATAATGTTGATAACATAAAATGTGTAAACATGAGGGAAATGGCTGTGTGGTGAAGACAGGAAGAGCCCATCAGGGTGGGCGTTACCAAGGGCTTATGCAGAGTCTCAGTTCTTTTTGTGTTTTGAAAAAAATGATAGTCATGAAGTCCATTACAACTTTTAGACGTTTACCAAAAGATCCTTTGGTTTAATCACCCTGTGGAAATGTGCAGCCTGATCTCTGATCTGTGTTGTCTGCTTTAAAGATAAACAAGTGAAACACTTAGATAAAAGCAACCTTGAAATTGTGATTATTTAGGTCTTGCATGTATTTCTAGACCAAAATGAATATTAGGTTTATTTGGCACACTAAGGGATATTATGGACAAGTCAAAATTTTGTTGTCTGGTTAACCCTTTCCCAAACAAGCCCTGGTTTTCACGTATCTGCAGTACAAGTCTTATGAAAACACTGTGGGAAAAGGAGAAATTGCTCATAACGAGCAATTTCTCTTTTTCCCACAGTGTTTTCTACCCTTCTTGAGACCTTTCTGCCATTTTCATCAAATTTAAAATTGCCATCAGCAAACTCTTTCAATTTGGACCAGTCCAAAATCTGTTGTTTGGGAAAGGGTTAAGGGCTAGAGCTTAGTGGAAAAGACAATGTGTAATCAAAGGGTTTTGGGTTTGTTTTCTGCTGGCAGCAATGGTTGCATAGGAAGCTCCTTGAGCGAGCCATTGCACAACTATGGCCTAAAAATCCTTGAAGGTGAGCAATTGCCATGATATAACAGAAAAATCTTGTTGATGACAGTTTACTGCAGTTATGGAAACTCAGTCAGAAAATTAATGACTATTTCAGCTGTTTTCAAGATCAAAAACAGACTTCAAAAAAACCTTGAATTGCAGTAATTTTGTAAAAACATGTTGGAAAAAGAAAAAAGCAAAACAACTTAAATATATATACAAAGTAATGTTTTACTAATTTACATAATATCAAAGCCACTATCACTTTTCTTTAACAACCAACAGCTTGAAATTTTATCAGATCCTTTTTTCAATCTTATGATATCTTAACCTGTACATAATTAGCTTATTAGATCTTTCGGAAAAACGGAAATCTTGGACAAAGAAGAAAGTTGCCAGCGTCTTGATGTCACTGTTCAATTTTCATCTCAGTTTTGGCCAATCTGGAATTTGACTGGCAACACCTGGAATATCATGGCTGTGTTCTCAACTCAAATACAAGCTTTTGAGTAGCCTACAGAGCAGCATGGAGAGATTTTAAGTTCCATACAAACTAGTTGTAGCAGTCTGATCTTGGACCTATGTTATCTTATATTGTGGATGTTTTTTGGTTAAAAGATGTCCTGGAACATATACCTATTTGTAAAGTTTTATCTACAGTTTGAACATTCTTTCTTTTGCTGCAATTCCAGTAATAAATTTTAAAGCAACCCCATTTCAGACACTAAGTTTCATATAAGATTGGCATTCTCATTAAAGACTGCCATTGCCTCATTTCCTTTTTCACATATTCCCTCTGTTGTCATTATTGCTATGGATACATTCTTTATCTCTCTACCAAACGACAAAATTCTAGACCTGTCCAGTTTGAGAGCATTTGCAGAAAATATATTAAAGGTGGCCCAGATGATATGAAAATATTGTGGGAAAAGGAGAAAATGCTGGTTGCCAGCATTTATTCCTTTTTCCACAATGTTTTCAAAAGCCTTCTTCTTCAGGACTGTTAACACATGGATTGTTTGGTACAGATTTAAATAGCTGTAAACAGAGAATGTGCGGACTGATCTGGATTCTACACTACCTCACATTGGGTAAAACACTTCTTAAATTGCAGTGCATGTTCCATAGTTTTTTTCTTTGACAGAAAATCTTTTGCACATTGCTCAGGAAATGAAATGAACATTTTCAGTTTAACCCTTTACCAAACAACAAAATTTTGGACTTGGCTGGACAATGATGTAAATGTAAATGATGTGATTAAAAGGGTAGAAGATATTGTTTGACAGGAGCAAATGCTGGTTAGCAGCATTTTCTCCATTTTGCACTATGTTTTCCAAAGCCTTATCACTCAGGGTTGTTAAAATACAGGATTGTTTGGTAAAGGGTTAACACTGTATACTGTACAATAAAACTGTAGACTCAGCCTCCTAGGAACATGATGGCAGGAAGGGGAAGTAGGTTGGGGAGGACACAATTTTGCAGTCTATCCATTGTCAGCCGTAAAGATACAAATACAGTATATTAATAGACCTCACTGTAAATAACCATTGTGATTACTTTTATTTAGTTTTAAAAAAGTAATGGGGATGGCCTAAGACCTGTCCATATTGAAAGCATTTATAATAATCTATTGACAACAAATCTAATTTTGCTACAATTACTGCACCTGTCTGAAGGAGTTGACGAAACGCTAAGAAAAGGGGGAAACCGTGGTTGCCAGTTGCCCTCCTTATCACACATTGGTTTCAAAAACCTTCTTTCTACCATAAATAAATATACATGTACTGGATAATGTAGTGAAGGGTTAAAGAAACCAAAATGTTGCAGTTTCAAAGGTTGTTTCAGCCAGGAAGCCTTACAAAATATCAGAGACAGTAAATTTAAGATTGGCTAAGATCCAAGTTCTACAATGTCCGGAAAAAAACCCAAACTGTACTCGGCGCTTAAACTCCACCAAACAACAAAATTTCAGGCTTGTCCAGAATTAGAGCATGACATTGTTCAAAATGTCAAACTATAATTTCTTATGTTGCTGAAAAAATAGAAGGCATCATGAGAAAATGCTTATAACCAACATTTTCTCCTTTACCAACAATGTTTTCAAGTGTATCCGTCCTCAGAGTTGTAAAAATATGGGATTATTTGATAAAAGCTTAAAGGTAAAGTTTAGAAAATGATAAATCAAAGATGATCTCCATGTTAATGCCATATAAAGAATAGACAGTTTACCACTGAAGGAAATTAGCTTTTCTTGAAAAATATTTTCAGTTTCTCCTGTATTTCTGACGCAATGTCAATCTGTTAATACCTTTAGCGAAAAAACTAGATTAACCCTTTACCAAACAACCCCAAGTTTTAGCAACCCTGAAAAAAGAAGGCTGTTGAAAACATTCTAGGAAAAGGAGAAAAAGGTGATAATCAGCATTTTCTCTTTTTCCCCACAATGTTTTCTACCCTATCAAAGACAGAAAGCATCATTTGAGCTACATTTATTTTGCCATCTGCACATGTTTTCAGTTTGGCTGAGTACAAAATGGACAGTCAATAAAATGTGTAATTCTCAAATTTTGCCAAAAAAAGCTAACATGGCAAATTGGTGATGAATAAGTGATCTATTGCTGTTAGTGACATCTTGACATAGTATACTTATGCTCGCTGTAAGGTTTCAGATTATTCTTCGTGGAATGTTGTTCCATTCTTGGAAAAGCACTGCATCAATCTGCTTGATACTTCTTAGTTGGACCTGAAAGGCTAAAGTTAAAACAGGAATTTCATTTCACATTATGTTCAATGAGATTAAGGTTCAGGAATCAGGCTGACATGTCCAAATGTGAAGCAGCCTCTCTTTGCAGGTATTCTTGCACAACATAATGGCAGTATGAGGACTGGCATTATCATCCAATAGAATATAGATATCAGCTATTGTGCTAGCATAAATCTCACCTGGGTATCCAGAACCTCATCTCCATATAAACTGTCAGTCAATGTGCCCTTGTCAAGGACCCCAGACCATGAAAGAAAACCAAGACCATGAAAAAGCTGTTTCCATTGCAGTAATGTTCAGCAATGTTGGCTGCATGGAATTTGAACAAGTCTAAAATTTTGTCTTTTGGTAAAAAGTTCCTAGTATAGGTGCTATTAAATTATCTTAGCCGTTAAAAGGAAATTAATCAATTAATCAACATTCATTCAATGTCCCCCCACCCCGCGCAAAAAAAAAAAACCAACTCTGAGAAACCAGCTTTATGTATATATAAAATCCTCATAAATCTAGTTTTTGGATACCCTTGAATTAGAGGTATTGAATCTGGTTTGGAGCTTCATCTAGGTGAATGCCTCAAAGATTCTTTAAGTTGCAGCTTGGAGGTAAAAGTTAGCACCTTCCCAGTAGCTTACTTGAAGTAGATCAAATCTTAGAAAAACTTGAAGAGCAGTTGGTAGGGTTAGAGGCCACAGTTTAGTCTCGGAGATCATGAAACTTAGAATAACAGTAACTGCAATATCTTGAGTCAGAAAGCAAATAACCAGGCCGCACTGTAAAAAATCTTTTATTGTACTAAAGAAGTCACCTATTTTGACCAATGTTAATATTCTTCGAATATTCAGATGTTTGTATTGACAATATCGCAGGTGCATTTGCATATAGGCCACTGTTAGAAGTAGGCAATTTGGATATACAAAAGGAAAATCTTAATGCAATTTCTTGAAATCACATTTTCTGCCTTATATGCCCAACAGTTGGTGAGTGTGTGCTGATTATATCAAAAACATATTCAAATATCGGTCAATTTTGGAGTGAAAGTAGGTTACCAGCTAAGGTGAGGGATCTCAGTATCATTAAGGCCTCTTGCATTGTCTTGCAGCTGGTATCTTCAGAAAACTGTGCTTTTAAGGAAAATAGTTTTCAAGGAGGCTTGGTTAGGCCAATGTCTGTATGGGAAAGCAGCCAGTGATTTGGAAGGAATGCTGTGCAAATTACTGGTACAGGAAACTCCAGGAACATATGGATAGGTGACTGCTGCAATGATATAACTTTAAATTATGCTAAACACCAAACACACATACCAAAGAACAAAACAAAGTATTTGCAGCAAATCAGTTTCGGGGTTGGAGGGTGTTTAGTGACTTGTGGGAAAAATTAGAGAAGATGCTGCCATATTCAAACATCTATATTTTTTGCAGCTGAGAACTGTAGGATATGTCATTTAACACATAACCTCTTAAAACTGTTGCAGCAGATGATTTCACAAACACTCTGTTTATAAAGATATGATAAGCATTAAACTTTAGTTCTATACATGAATACACATGAAAACACTGGGGCAAAAGGAGAAATTGCTTGTTGCAAGCAATTTCTCCTTTTGCCACAATGTAATCAAAAGTAGTATCCTTCAAGACAAGAAATTATCGTCTGTTTGATGTTATGTGTTAAGCTCATAAAACTGTGAGTTAGAGAAAGATTTTGATGCTATCTAACAAATGTCATATTATTCACTTGTGTTGACAGATGAAATGAAGTGGATACCATATATTTATTTCATTTGTGACATAACCCAGCCATGCTGGCATATCAGCAGCAAATCTGCTCCTGGTTATTAGCTATTTCCTCCCTTTCATGCAAAATAGTAGCTCAGTTAAATGTTTATTGAGGTGTCCTGGGCAGCATGGAGAAAATCATCAAATTGACCTGTATGCTAGTAAAACTGGTTTTGGGGCAATTGTTTTAAAGAAACAAAGAAGTTCCCACTTTCTAACATAACCATCATGGAAACAAATGATCAGCGATCAGAGAGGAATGACACCTGTTGCAAGACTATCAGGGGTGCTTGATGAGGAAATGACCAACCTCGGCATTGGACCTGTGATTTCCTGTTTTCAAGCTCTGCACTCTGCTGACTATGGTCTTGGCCCTTTGCATGCTTCAATTTTGTAATCAATTTAACACAAAGTGAACAGTAAGTAGAATATTTGGTGAATATTGTTACTGGGGAAATCCAAGTTTGATGTAAGCTTGTTGTGTGGATGTGTCCCTGGGTAAAGAGCAGCAGACTTCCAGCCTGGTGAAACCCCAGGTTAACCTAGGTAAAACTGATCACAATGACTTATTTGCATACTTGCAATAGCAATTTATTTTCTATAACCATAAATTTTCTTTTTACATGATTCCCTATTGAGAATATGATTGATTTTGAGAGCTACTTTTAAAGTAAAGTGTCCGTCTCTTGTGAAACATCTCTTCACGGCAAAATTTACCCAAAAAGTGAGAAATGTGATTAATAATTTAGTAGCATTGTTTTAATGGACTCTTTGTCAATGTTGTTCATTTCTCATGGTAAGTCAATTGTCTTTAATGAACTGAGAACCACCTCTGCTTTTGTTTTAACTCTTTACAAGATTAGAAACTGTTAAACTTGTCCATATTGAAAGCATAATAGCATGTGGACCACATGCCTGTGATGTGGATCAAATGCTTTGCTTTGAATTTTAAAGGATAGAATACATTGCAGAAAAAATAGAAAATGAGGTGGTTCTCAGATACCAGAAGAATGATAATGCAGCATTCAACAGTATTTAAGTTACATTGATCAATTATAGCTTGTATAACCCCTATCCTGCTGAATTAAAATTGATGATGATAACGAAAGTAAGTTTATTTAAGCCAAGGCACTGGTATATTAAGAAGGGTTTATATGAACGAGACTACCCTTAGGCCAGCAGACAGTGTAAAGCAAGATCAGACTGCATGTATGTGCAAGCTGATCTTGCTATTCACTCTCCTACATCGTTGGTTGCAAACGGCAGGATATAATCATGCTAATGATAGGTTTCACCAGCCCTATGCTGTCACACTGTGCTCTGCCTAGCCTGGGTTTCAGACCAATCATTTTTTCCTACTTTATATTGGGACGTTACTTTTTCAAAAATGACAAAGTTGCGTTTCAATATAGAAAAGGAAAAATGGTCAGGCTGGAACCCAGGCTATGCTCTGCCATTTTGATGTACCAAATGAGAAATACACAGGGAGACTATATTCAAGTGAGGTGTAGCCTTGTACATGAATAAAAGTTTTTGAATTTCCTGGATTTCATTTTAAGTAACTTTCATCCACATTGGAAGAACAAGATTTTTATTTTAGAAGAAACAGAGCAATCGTTGGAATTTTGTTTCATATGTTGACATGATAAAGTGCATCCGTCCCAATAAATTGTAGCATATTATTCAAAAATGTGTGCCATGTAGAAAAAAAATACATTAATTTTGGTTTAAAGATTGGGACCATTCAAGGTAAACTTAAGTTTTCTCATGATTCAAACAACTTTTCTTCATGTTGCAGATTGACAAATGTTTACAACATAAGCATCCCATTGCCAGTTACTACTGAAAGTTACTTTCAAAATTAATGTTTATGGTTGTCAGAAAATGTCAGCAAAACCAACATTTGTATTTTGAAAGTCTGTTTTCAGAGTTTAATTTTCTGACTTAACTCTTTACCACACAATAACGAGTTTTTAAGACCCTGAAGAAAAACCCTTTTGAAAACATTGTGGGAAAAGGAGAAAATGCTAATAGCCAACATTTTCTCCTTTTCCAACAATATTTTCTACCCTTTCCAAAACAATTTTTTAATTTTTGAGTCACATTTATTTTATCATCTGCAATGCTTTGAATTTGGACTAGTCTAAAATTTTGTTGTGTGGTACAGAGTTAAGATAGAATAATACAGCAACACTGAGTCTTTTGAGGATTAAAACTAACACAATCCTGTTAAACACTGTTAGGCTTGATGGGATACAAGTCTAAGGTCATTAGTGATTATAGTATCGGCTCTCTTATAGATGAAGACAAAATTTAATGAAAGAGAGAGCTATCATCTACAAATAATCTAGTCAAGAAAAGAGTCTGTTATACCATTGATATACAAAAACTGTAGGAGCACTGGCTGTTGTAGGCTTCATAGACTTAACTGTCTCGCTGATCATTCTGACATCGGATTATAACTTATATACTCACGAAGATAGTGTTAACTCGCACAATAAATCAATCTGATTTTTCTTACTAAACTTAAAATTATATAGAGCAGCCGCTTTATTAGTACACCAGTTTAGTCCTGAAAAATTTCCTTGTCAAGTAATATGGAATATCTAACAGTTTTGACTATTTTGGGATTTGAAAAAAAACATCTTTTTCTGCCGTATTTTTTGTGTCAAAATTCACCCAAAATAACAAAGCTACATAAACTGGCTCACAACTAAAGGTGTTAATGAAACTGTATTTTGTTGTAATTGAAGGAAATTGATGTATTATTTGTTAAAGTTTTAATTACATGTGAAATGAGGGAATTAAACTAGAGTTTATTCAACAATTCATGTGACAAGTTGATGGGTTTTATTTCCCAGCGGAACCACTAAATGCCCAATTGGATTGTTTCACCATCTGTGTCGGGATTCAATCTCATGAATCGTAAAAATCTTACGACCATTCAATTTCACAGTTTACTCTCCTTGGTCTTAATAGAGTTATCATGTGGAAGACTTCCTGCTGTATCTTTGTTCTTCATAGGCACACTGATAGTAATCTTCATATTAACAGCATTTTCTCCTACCCACTGTGTTTTCAGAAGCCTACTTTTTCAAGGTCATGAAAACACAGAATTGGTTTGAGAATGGGTTATTATTATAAAACTGTCCCAGTTTTTGTTAATGAAAAAGCATGTCAACCACTCCTGTAAACATTGTGAACCAAATGATGAATTGCATGTAGCAAGCAATCTCTGTTGTCACAATGTTTTCATGAATGTTTATATATCAAACCTTTTTATGATTGTGTTAAAAATCTAAATTTTACATTTTCAGATTCTTTTGCTGCAAATATCCTCCAGAAGGCAAGATAATGATTATTATATTGTCAAGAAAATCTTGGAGCAAATTACAACAAAAGTGTTCATTGCTGTTTTAAATAGTTCCAAACTTTTACACTTAAAGAGGAATCAAGCAAGATTTGACCAAAAGTCAGCAACATACAGGACTAGTAAAACAATGGTTGTCAGAGGGCAAGTCCGATAGCTCAGTCACTAACATAAAAGATGAGTAAACCAGTGATTGTCAGTGGACAAGTCCAATAGCTCAGTCTGTAACATACAGGTCTGGTAAACCAGCGGTTGTCAGAAGACAAATCTGATAGCACAGTCTGTCACATACAGGACTAGTGAACATAGTGGTTGTCAAAAGACAAATCTGATAGCTCAGTCTGTAACATACAGGACTAGTAAACCAGCAGTTGTCAGAGAACAAATCTGATAGCTCAGTCTGTAACATACAGGTCTAGTGAACACAGTTGTTGTCAGATGACAAATCTGATAGCTCAGTATGTAACAAACAGGACTGGTAAAATAGCGGTTGTCAGAGAACAAATCTGATAGCTCAGTCTGTAACATACAGGACTAGAAAGCCAGTGGTTGTCGGAGGACAAATCTGACAGCTTAGTATGTAACATACAGGAATGGTTAACCAGTGGTTATCAGAAGACAAATTTGATATTTCAGTCTGTAACATATAGGACTAGTAAACCAGCTGTTGTCAGAGGACAAGTCTGATAGCTCAGTCTGCAACTTACAGGACTTGTAAAGCAGTGGTTGTCAGAAGAAAAATCTGTTAGCACAGTCTTTAACATACAAAAAAAAAAAACAGCGGCCCTCAGAAGACAAGTCTGTTTGCTCAGTCTGTAACAAACAGGACGGGTAAACCAGCAGTTGTCAGAGGACAAGTCTGTTAGCTCCGTCTGTAACATACAGGACTAGCATACCAGCGCTTGTCAGAAGACAAATCTGATAGTTTGGTCAGTAATATACAGGACTGGTAAACTGGAGCTTTACAGAAGACAAATCCGATAGCTCAGTTGGTAACATACAGGACTTGTAAACCAAAGGTAGTCAGAAGACAAATCTGATAGCTCAGTCTGTAACATACAGGACAGGTGAACCAGTGGTTGTCAAAAGACAAATCTGATAGCTTAGTCTGTAACATACCAGTGTTTGTCAGAAGGCAAATGTAATAGCTCGGTGTGTAACGTACGGCAGTAGTGAACAATAGCTCAGTATGTAACATACAGGACTGGGGAACACAGTGGTTGTTAGAAGACAAACCTGATAGCCAGTATGTAACATACGGGACTAGTGAACATAGTGGTTGTCAGAAGACAAATCTGAGAGCAGTCTGTAACATACAGGACTAGCGAACACAGCGGTTGTCCAGAGACAAATCTGATAGCTCAGTATGTAACCACACAGATCTGTTAAACCAGTGGTTGTCAGAGGACAAATCTGAGAGCACAGTCTGTAACATAAGGACTAGTGAACACAGCGGTTGTCAGGAGGCAAATCTGATAGCTCAGTATGTAACACACAGGACTGTTAAACCAGTGGTTGTCAGAGGACAAATCTGATAGCACAGTCTGTAACGTACAGGACTAGTGAACACAGTGGTTGTGAAAAGACAAATCTGATAGCTCAATCTGTAACATACAGGTCTAGGGAACACAGTGGTTGTCAGGAGACAAACCTGATAACTCAGTCTGTAACAAACAGGACTGGTAAACCAGCGGTTGTCAGAGAACAAATCTGATAGCCAGTATGTAACACACTGGACTGGTAAACCAGCGGTTGCCAGAAGACAAGTCTGATAGCTCAGGCTGTAACATACAGGACTGGTTAACCAGTGGTTGTCAGAAGACAAATCTGATGGCTTAGTCTGTACATACAGGACTAGTTAACACAGCGGTTATCAAAAGACAAATCTGATGGCTCAGTATGTAACATACAGGACTAATAAACACAGT
Organism: Tridacna gigas; assembly: GCA_945859785.2. Taxonomy (NCBI): domain Eukaryota; kingdom Metazoa; phylum Mollusca; class Bivalvia; order Cardiida; family Cardiidae; genus Tridacna; species Tridacna gigas. Next base: position 34,621,590 of record OX244040.2, on the reverse strand, counting down.
GGTTGTCAGAAGAAAAATCTGATAGCTCTGTTTGTGACATACAGGACTGGTAAACACAGTGGTTGTCAGAGGACAAATCTGATAGCTCAGGCTGTAACAAACAGGACTAGTAAACCTGTGGTTGTCTGAAGACAAATCTGATAGCTTAGTATGTAACATACAGGACTGGTAAATCAGTGGTTGTCAGAAGACGAATCTGATAGCTCAGTCTGTAACATACAGGACTAGTGAACAGAGTGGTTGTCAGAACATAAATCTGATAGCTCAGTATGTAACATACAGGACTGGTAAATCAGTGGTTGTCAGAAGACAAATCTTATAGCTCAGTCTGTAACATACAGAACTGGTAAATCAGTGGTTGTCAGAAGACAAATCTTATAGCTCAGTCTGTAACATACAGGACCGGTAAATCTGTGGTTGTCAGAAGACAAATCTGATAGCTAAGTCTGTAACATACAGGACTAGTGAACAGAGTGGTTGTCAGAAGACAAATCTGATAGCTTATTCTGTAACATACAGGACTGGTAAACCTGTGGTTGTCAGAAGACAAATCTGATAGCTCAGTCTGTCACGTACAGGACTTGTGAACACAGTGGTTGCAGGAGGACAAATCTGATAGCTAGTATGTAACATACAGGACTGGTAAATCTGTGGTTGTCAGAAGACAAATCTTATAGCTCAGTCTGTAACATACAGGACTGGTAAATCTGTGGTTGTCAGAGGACAAATCTGATAGCTTAGTCTGTAACATACAGGACTAGTGAACAGAGTGGTTGTCAGAAAACAAATCTGATAGCTTATTCTGTAACATACAGGACTGATAAACCTGTGGTTGCCAGAAGACAAATCTGATAGCTCAGTCTGTCACGTACAGGACTAGTGAACACAGTGGTTGCAGGACAAATCTGATAGCCAGTATGTAACAAACAGGACTGGTAAATCTGTGGTTGTCAGAAGACAAATCTGATAGCTTAGTCTGTAACATACAGGACTGGTAAATCTGTGGTTGTCAGAGGACAAATCTGATAGCTCAGTTTGTAACATACAGGACTGGTAAACCTGTGGTTGTCAGAAGACAAATCTGATAGCACAGTCTGTAACATACAGGACTAGTGAACACAGTGGTTGTCAGAAGACAAATCTGATAGCTGTACCTCAGTCTGTAACATACAGGACTAGAAAACTAATGGTTGTCACAGGACAAATCTGACAGCTCAGTATGTAACATACAGGACTGGTAAACACAGTGGTTGTCAGAGGACAAATCTGATAGCTCAGGCTGTAACAAACAGGACTAGTAAACCTGTGGTTGTCTGAAGACAAATCTGATAGCTTAGTATGTAACATACAGGACTGGTAAATCAGTGGTTGTCAGAAGACGAATCTGATAGCTCAGTCTGTAACATACAGGACTAGTGAACAGAGTGGTTGTCAGAACATAAATCTGATAGCTCAGTATGTAACATACAGGACTGGTAAATCAGTGGTTGTCAGAAGACAAATCTTATAGCTCAGTCTGTAACATACAGAACTGGTAAATCAGTGGTTGTCAGAAGACAAATCTTATAGCTCAGTCTGTAACATACAGGACCGGTAAATCTGTGGTTGTCAGAAGACAAATCTGATAGCTAAGTCTGTAACATACAGGACTAGTGAACAGAGTGGTTGTCAGAAGACAAATCTGATAGCTTATTCTGTAACATACAGGACTGGTAAACCTGTGGTTGTCAGAAGACAAATCTGATAGCTCAGTCTGTCACGTACAGGACTTGTGAACACAGTGGTTGCAGGAGGACAAATCTGATAGCTAGTATGTAACATACAGGACTGGTAAATCTGTGGTTGTCAGAAGACAAATCTTATAGCTCAGTCTGTAACATACAGGACTGGTAAATCTGTGGTTGTCAGAGGACAAATCTGATAGCTTAGTCTGTAACATACAGGACTAGTGAACAGAGTGGTTGTCAGAAGACAAATCTGATAGCTTATTCTGTAACATACAGGACTGGTAAACCTGTGGTTGCCAGAAGACAAATCTGATAGCTCAGTCTGTCACGTACAGGACTAGTGAACACAGTGGTTGCAGGACAAATCTGATAGCCAGTATGTAACAAACCGGACTGGTAAATCTGTGGTTGTCAGAAGACAAATCTGATAGCTTAGTCTGTAACATACAGGACTGGTAAATCTGTGGTTGTCAGAGGACAAATCTGATAGCTCAGTTTGTAACATACAGGACTGGTAAACCTGTGGTTGTCAGAAGACAAATCTGATAGCCCAGTCTGTAACACACAGGACTGGTAAAAAAATTATTTTCTTAGAAGACAAATCTGATAGCTCTGTATGTGACATACATGACTGGTAAACCTCTGGTTGTCAGAAGACAAAGCTGATAGCTCAGTCTGTAACATACAGGACTAGTAAATGAGTGGTTGTCAGAAAGCAAATCTGATAGCTCAGTCTGTAACATACAGGACTAGTAAATGAGTGGTTGTCAGAAGACAAAGCTGATAGCTAAGTCTGTAACATACAGGACTAGTAAACGAGTGGTTGTCAGAAGGCAAATCTGATAGCTCAGTCTATAACATTCAGGACTAGTAAACCAGTGGTTTTTAGTTTTAATCTAAGCATTACTAAATTCTTATCTAGGAATGATGATAATCATTCAGCTACAGAATTCATTTCTCTGTAACAGGTGAAGTTGCTGAATATTGTCTCAATGATGTGCATAATTATTGTAAAGCAGCCAGAAACTTAGAAAAAGTGGTGTGGAAAATGCTGATGTTAGAGATTCTAACACTAAAAATTGTTCAAATTTTGTGTTAAATAGCAAATGCTAAAAAAAAAAACCCTTTCAGATTCTATAGTTTTTACAGTATTTTTACTAGTGACATAAATATATGGTATGATTTATGGCTCAAGGTAAAAACATCTGCAGGAAGGTAATATTAGTTTTATATGGATCTGAAAAAAAAGGCAAAAAGGAGCAATGTCTTGTGTGATTGCTCTTTAACAATAAATGGCCTTTTTGTCTCAGATTTTTTTTCAACGGTTACCCGTGCAGGATATAAAAAGTCATGTTTGAACTGTAGATCTCTATGACTTAACTCTTTCAGGACCAAATGTAGAAACTGATCTATTTAGGCGGCTAAAAATTCAATCCACAAAAATGGAGAAAGATTTTTTGCTTACACAGTTGACTACCAAGTGGATGTTATATACCCAAAATCAGAATGCATGTTTTGTGCAGTTTGATCTTGATCTCTGTTGTCCATAAAAGCCTCTGTTTTTGCCTTTGGGGCTTAGAGACTCTCTCTCCCTCTTCCCGAAGATTCTGTATTTTTTAGATCCTGAGGAAAAAGGCTGTTGAAAACATTTTTGGAAAAGGGAGAAATGCCAGTAATCTGTATTTTCTTCTTTTTGTAAAATATGTTTTCTACCCTTGCGAAAAAAAAAATCAGCACTTGACCTGTGTTAAATCATTGTTTGTAAATTCTTTTGATATGGACTCGGTGCTGGTGAAGGGTTGAAACAGGATGGTGTGGAAACCACATTCTTGCTTTCAAAATTTTGACATAGTTATGATCCCTTATTAAGTTTATGGACGTCATATTCGCACTTCTGATACCAGCCACACTGGGCTTATTATAGCAGGCACATGCTTTGCTTGTGGCTCATTCTGTTGGAATCATTTTCCACTTGTAAACTTAATCCCTTTCCACTGTGGAAGCCATTTTCAAAAACAGCTGCGTAAGATGTTATTTGACATAAACTATTTAAGTGTTTTAAAATAGCACAAATGTCTCATTCCATAGTATCAAAAGATATCGGATGCATTTTTTATCATACCGCTACAAAATTAATTTGGTCATTTTGTCCATTTGCTACAGTAAATTCAATAGTGTTGTGCTGCTAGACAGAAAAACAGTAACCTGCAGGAGCTATTATGTTGAACTGATGCTTAACTCTTTACCAAACAACAAATTTTAGACTTGTCCCAATTGAAAACATTTGCAGATGACAGTTCAAATGTGGCTCAAATGATGGAATTTGTTTTTAATATGGTAGAAAACAGTAAGGGAAAAGGAGAAAATGCTGTGCCCAGTGTTTCCAAAAGGTTTCTTCCTCAGGGTTGAAACACTTTATTGTGTGCTAAACGGTCAAGGAAAGAGTTCTGAACCCTTTCAGTGCTATAGGTAAAAACAGGCTTTTGCAGATGGCATAGATCAAGATCAGAGTGCACAGAATATGTAGTCTGATCTTGGATATATACCATCTGCTTGATTAGTAAAAAAGATAAGACAAAAGTCTGTCCGAGTTTCAGAAGATGGTATTTTCAACCTTCAAAAGAGGTTGAGTTTATATATTTGGTGTGGAAAGAGTTATATAAACAGTTTATGTATGGAACAAGGAAGGTTCAATGATTATGATGAGGAAGGGTGTCTGGCATCCAAGACAGTGTAAACACAGATCTCTGGTCGGGTAAACTTGGCTCTAATTTAGGGTGTATGGAATTTTGTTAGTAAGCCACTGACCATCCCGTTGCTGATAGGTTGTTGGCACTGTGTCATCAGAATTAGGCTTTTCTTCTTTCTCAATGGCTTTATTTGCATATTCCAATGAAGGTTTGGGGTTGTACAAAGATCCCCCTTGCCCAAATTGAGTAAGGTAATCCTTGCTAGAAGATGAAAATTTATTGAAATTTTAGTTTGTTTGGTGTTTAAGAGCATTTTCAACATTATTTTTGTCACACGATTGTTGCGATTGCACCAATCCATGTGTTTTTAGAGTGTAATTTACCAGTAATTCACTCTTTCCAAGTATTTAGCTGCTTTCCGGCATTGGGCAGAAAATGTTCAGCATTAAGAGAGGAGTGAACGCTGTAACAATAGGCCAAGCTCCGATGTAGCATACAGGTCACTGGTTTGATCCCCTGCTCAGCCAATTTCTTTCCGAGGATTGATGATTGTCATTGCAACTGAATTCATTCCTTTCTCACTGTTGACCATAGTTTCAGTGATGGTTATGTGGGAAAGCAGCCGATGGCTCAGAAAGAATATTGTGTGGAGTACTGTTAAAAGAAACTCCAGGAAAGTATGGATAGATGCACTGGCTGCCACTGAAACAATGTTGAAAGCAATGTTAAATGCCATAGAATCAATCAATCAGTATGTAACAATGGCTATCATCAATCCTCTGAAAGGATTTTGGTGCAAAACCCATGTATTCTAAAAAGAGGAGAAATAGCTGGTTACTAGGAAACATCTGAAAGGTTGTTGTAAAAGGCTGGTTTTTGGTAGTTTCAGTGGGTGGTAAGTGTAGCTGCCTGATTTGCACAGAATACAAGGTGTTAGTCAATTAACTCTTTACAACAGGACAAAAATGTAGACTTGTCCAAATTCAAAGTATATGCAGACAACAATTCAAACATGGATCAAATGACGGAGTTTGTTTTTGATAGGGTAGAAAACATAGTGGGAAAAGGAAAAAATGCTGGTTACCAGCATTTTCTCCTTTTCCTAATGTTTTTGAAAGGCTTCTTCCTCAGGGTCGTTAAAACTCGGGATTGTGTGGTAAAGGGTAAACTCTTAAAGTGCCTTTCACAACTATAGTTGCCTTTGCGGCCAGTGTGGATCATGATCAAGCTGTGCAAAAGGAGTGCAGCCTGATCTTTGATCTACACTGTTCGCTTTGCTGAAACAGTGTAGACAAAAGCAACCATAAATTTGCAATTATTTGGGTCATATTGCAAGGATGAAAAGTGTGATAGGTTTATTAGGCAATCTAAGGGTTAATTATAAGTTTGTGCCCAGCATTTAGTTCCATCTTTCTTTGTTCACGTAATGAACATCAGTGAATTAAGTAGATGAAAAAAAAATATTAAAAGATTATACCTTTAAGAAAAAAAAAAGCATGGAATGTAAAATAAAACCCGAAAATTCATTTCGACTATTCAGGTATTCTGCAGCTGGTCAAATTTATGGATCAGATAATAGGATATGAGACAAGAAAATTGGGGAAATAAAGGTATAGAAAATTGGGCAGCAGACGGGGTTTTATGAAAGTAACATTCTGGAGTTAATCAGATAATTTGAGTAATCAATTTGCACTAAAAACAATCATTTTTCTGACTTCGTATAGGTGAACAGTTGCCAAATTTGAGATGAATTGTAAACACATGTCGTCAGAGGTTATATTGCGTACAGGAAGTAGATGTCTGCATACAAAAAAGTTATGTTTGTAAGTTATGTTTCCTAGCCTAGTTCAATAAATTATTACTAAAATGAAAAAAAAAAAGAGAAAGGGATTTGAGTAGAATTTTACAAAATTCTGAATTCGATCAAAACCTAGTCTTTTAATACCTTACCAAATGACAAAATTTCAGAAAATTTCAGACTTGTTCAGACTTAAATCATTCGCAGAGAATGGATTGAATATGGCCAGAATGTTTGGGGAGTGGGCGGGGTAGAAAATATTGTGGAGCAAGTTGGAATTGCTGGTCTCCACAATAATTTTAAAAGCTTTCCTCCATAGGGTTGTGAAAACATGGAACTCTTTCATCAAAAATCACAAAATAGGTTTGGACACAAAATATTTTTCTCATATCTTACCAGAATTTAACAGTCATGAGTACACATTTTGCTTCCTTATGTGGACAATGGAAATCGATACCCACAACATAGGTATAAGGAAATGGTTATGTACAGAGACTTTACATCTACAATGTTTGATAAAAAAAAAAAAACTGCTTAAGAGTCTGAAAAGAATCCAGAGAAAGATTTTAACCTAAGTTAGCCAAATAAACCCAAGGAACACTTTCATATTCCAAATAAGTCCCTTACAGTTGCAATGCTTGAGGTTGCTATTGTCCAGAATGTCTCAGTAAAGTGGACAGTATAGATCAAAGATCAGACTGCACATTTTGTGCAGTCTAATATGAATCTACACAGGCCACAAAAGCAAGGCACTTCAGAGGAAAACTTCATACAGTAAAAAAAACTTTGGAAAGGAGGTAAGGGAGTCAAACCTATGAAATACTGCTTTCTATCTATAGTCAACAGATTGTGCAACTGATATTAAAATTTTACATTACCCTATCATATCACCTTAATCTAAAATTGACTTAACCCTTTACCACACAATCCCGACTTTTTAACGACCCTGAGGTAGAAAGGTTTTGAAAACATTGTGAGAAAAGGGGAAAATGCTGGTAACCAGCATTTTCTCCTTTTCCCACAAAGTTTTCTACTCTTCCCAATCTAAATTCAAATCTTGAGTCACATCCGATTTTTCATCTGCAAATGCTTTCAATTTGAACCAGCTGAAAATTTTGTGGTTTGGTAAAGAGTTAAAATACCAAGAAGACATTTTGCCTTCTTTCATTCTAAATGGCATGATTTGAAGCATCTAATTTCATGACATTAAATAGGAAAACATTTTGACTTGTCTATAAAAGAATCTTCATGGATATGATTGATTTTAACAACAACAATCAGTTGCTAATAATTGAAAGCCATGGTTTGGTTCATTTTTATGTTTCTGCCTGACATTGTAGGAAGATAGAATTGTATTCACGCTCTAACATTATCATTTTGTGGAGAATAAAACGTAACTGTAGGAAGGTATGCAATAATGGAGGAGGAGGGAGGCTGTTTAACCTTTTACCAAATAATCCCTAAAGAAGAAGGTTTCGAAAACTTTGTGGGTAAAGGAGAAAATGGTGGTAACCAGGATTTTCTCCCTTTCCCCACGCTGTTTTTTATACTTCCTGAGAGAAATTTCAGTTTTTGAGTCCCATTGAATTTGTTGTCTGCAAATGCTTTCAATTTGGACAGGTCTAAAAATTTTGTCTTTTGGTAAAGGATTAAGGAAAAAAAAAAGGCATTTGAAAACAGTGTGGGTATAGCAGAAAATGCTGGTATCCAGCATCTCTCCTTTTCCCACAGTGTTTTCTACCCTTTCACAGACAAATTCCATTATTTAAGCTACAATTAATATTTTTCATCAGCAAAATGCTTTCAGTTTGAACAAGGCCATGTCCTTTCTCATTTTACCTCAGTTTGTTCTACCCTTTGAAAGACAAATTTCATATTTTTAGAAATATGTATTAATTTTGTTGTCTGCTAATGGTTTCAATTTGGATAAGCCCATACTTTTGCAGACTAGTAAAGAGTTAAGTGACTTTTTACTGCAAAAGAGAAATAGAAATAGGTCAAATATTCGAGGGAAGCTGGCCCCAGGGTGCTGCCAACAATTGCCTCTTTGCTTATGTTAGCAAAAATATTTCAAACTTTGTCTATTAAAAGGATTTTTAGACTTCCAAATGTAGTTCTAATTGAGATTCAACTGATAAAAATAATTTTAGCCACTTTTAATTTGACATCTTTAATTACTCCCAATATTAACCACTGTAAAACTTTGTGGTGTGGTAATGAAAAAAGACACTACAGGAAAAAAGCTTTTGATTACTTTGAGGCAAAAGGAGAAATTGTTGGTCACATTTTTGCACATTTTATCCAATCTATATATAAAAGAGCAGTGTTCTAGGGATTACTGGTAGTGCGCTTTATGTTCAGTAGAATGAATATTCAATAGTTTTCAAACTGTGGATACTTTATCTTTTTTTCCATCATGTATGGCACTTTATGTACTTTGATTATGGCAGTGAAGCATTTATTTTTACCAAGGTACATGTAGATTCTTTCCTGGAAAAATTGAGTACAACTCCCTTGATACTTTGTTTAACCCTTTCCCAGACAAGCCCTGGTTTTCACGTGTCTGCAGTACAAGTCTTTTGAAAACACTGTGGGAAAAGGAGAAATTGCTCGTAACGAGCAATTTCTCCTTTTCCCACAGTGTTTTCTACCCTTTTTGATAACTTTCTGCCATTTTCATCAAATTTAAAATTGTCGTCTGCAAACTCTTTCAATTTGGGCCAGTCCAAAATTTGTCGTTTGGGAAAGGGTTAAATGATTATAATATTTTCAAATCATGCTTGATCGTAAAATGATTTTAATTACATAAACATAATTCCACCTGTTTCTTAAACATCAAGGTAAAGTAACTTTCAATAAAATGTTGAAAATTTTTATATCCTTGAGAAATTAAATTGATTTGTTGTGCATTTCCTGGTTTTAGTACAGTTTTAACCCTTTTGCCCTCAAATAATTGAATGACCATTTTGAAAAGAAAGAAGAAAATACTTTGAGACCGTTTTGCCCGGAATATATTTCACTAAATAACAAGCCATAGAATGGAATTTGAAACTCACATTGTTGATCTTTTAACATGCAGCATGTATTGCCGAAGTCTGATCTTGATCTACATTGTTTGTAAAAGCAAGTCAAGTAAATGAATAAATATACTTGAACTCTAAATAAATGAAATGAAACGTTCAAGCTGACAGTAAACAGTCAAATCTTGTTATTTCAAAGGCATATTTTAGGGAAAAATATCTCCTTATCCGACAGTGTAGATCCAAGATCAGACTGCACATTCTGTGCAGTCTGATCTTGATCTTGATCTACACTGTCTGCAAAAGGACAGTGAGTCATGCTTAGTAGCTTAAGGGTTAATACTACTTTAACACTACCACACAATCCTAAATTTAACGACCCTGGGATTGAAGCTGGTTACAAGCATTTTCTTCTTTTCTTGCAATGTTTATGCCATTTGAAGGACAAATGCCATCATTTTAACCAAATTCAATTTATTTTCTGGGAATGACCGAATCTAAGTTGAGAGAACTTGTGGTCAGACCCTTTTGCCTTGTCCTTTGATTGTGTATATTGTTCTATGTTGTAAATTATATTCTTGTAAAATACTTGGCAATAAAATATGTTTAAACTATTTTCTGTAAATGCTTTCATTTTGGTCAAGTCTAAATTTTCTTCACATGGTAAAGAGTTGAGGTGGAGTAAGATAACTTACAAAAGTAAATCATGCTGGGACAGCATATGATATAAATTTTGACTTTATTCACTTGATGAACATTACTTTGAATAACTGTCACAAAATTTCTTGCAATTCACATGACAAAGACCATACTTGATTTAGTTCTCTCTCATTCATTCATTCGCTTAGGCTGCCAGACTCAGGTTGCAAAACATGCAGTCTGATCTTGGATCTTGGATAGTATTTTTTTCCTGGTGAAATCAACTTCGAAATCACTATATTTGGGTTTTTACTTTTCACTTCAAATTTTTGTTTCATTTATTTAGCAACTAATAAAAAAGAAAAAATGATTACAGTTTAAATAGGTTTTTGTGGGAGTGTCCTTGGGCAAAACACTCCAGAGTCCTAGCCTTGTACTGGTGAAACTCAGGACATACATGAGTAATTTATTATGCTAGCTGTCTTGTGATAAGACTGAAATAATGTTGACACTGTGGCTCAAATCACCATTTAACTCTTTACCTCACAACAAATTTTTAGACTTGTACAAATAGAAAATATTTGCTGATGACCAATTAAATGTGGCTCAAATGATTATATTTGTTTCTGAAAGGTTAGACAACATTGTGGGAAAAGGAGAAAAATATGCTGGTTACCAACATTTTTCTTCTTTTCCAACAATGTTTTCAAAAGGCTTCTACCTCAGGGTTGTTAAAACTCGGGATTGTGTGGTAAACGTTTAATCAATCAACAATTCTCCTCTTCTATTTCTTGTCTTTGCTAAAGTGCAAGTTTATGTATAATTGCTTTCAAGATATGGATTGAGTTTTACAATCTGGAAGAGTTCAAAGTTCACATATGAGGCAATCATTTGAAATTGTAGGCACACATTAGCTGTCAATCAGAATCCATCCCAGGCCAGTGTTGAGAGAAAACATATGAGAGAATTCGGAATTCATTAATTGTGTGTTTGTAATTGATTGTGACCCTTTATTTCTGAGCTTTCAAGAGATTTACCGCATTTCAGGTTTCATTAAATATCTTTTACCATTTACCAAACAATAAAATTTAAGATGTGTCCACACTGAAAGCATTTGGATATTCAGTCTTTTACCAAATGAAAAATTTTCAGACAAATCCAAACTGAAAGCAGTTAATTGTAGACGACAAATCTAATTATACTGCTCCAATATTCTGATTTTTCTTTGAAAGGGAAGAGAGCATTGTGGGAAACAGATAATGCTTTCAAAAGCCATCTTTCTCAGGATTGTTAAAACTCAGAATTGTGTGGTTAAACAAACTGAGTAAGGCTAAAACTATGGCATTTTTCTTTAAATGAGCTTTTGATATAACTAAAATAGTGTTGAAAGGGGTCTCCCACAGACCCAACAAGACAGGGGTATTATCCTTCTCTCAGTGGTTTATTGTTTGGCAATGCCCAACTGGCATTAAACTCAAGTACACATTATTTTTGCTAGTTAGGATCACAGAGAAGAAACATAAATTAAGTAATTTTATGCCTGTTTGTTACTCTACAAATGACGAAATAGATCTGGGATCAAGGATTAGGGTCCAAATTCACCAACCATTCATAAGAAGTTCTTAGTCTTATTCTTGAGAATATTCTAAATTTAAAAGTAACACAACTTCTGATTGGCTAAATCAAATGGTCTAGCCAATCAGACGTTGTCTTACTTCCTAAATCTAGAATTTAACCAAGAATGTTTGGTGAATACAACCCACATGGCAGTTTGGTGCAGTTTGTTTGTATTTGACGTTAATGCTGTTTTAACAGCTTATGTCATATCACGGTGGTCAGTGCACCTACGCATAATGTTTCCTGGCCTCCTCACACCAGTGCTGATACAATTTTCTTTCCAAGCCACTGACTACGTTACTCACATGCTTCAGAGGTGAGAGACAAAAAATTGCCTGAAGAAAAGCTTGCCCAAACTGAGTATCGAACCCATGACCACCCGGCCACAAGTCCGATATGCTAACCTCTAAGCTGCCCCAACCAGAAGTTCGATGCAGTATGATCATGTGCCAAGCTGTCTGAAATCCCAACTACTTTTGTTTAGCACTCCCATGGTTAACTCTTTTCCAAATGACAAAATTTTAGACTTGTCTAAATTCAAAGCATGTGCAGACAACAAATAAAAATTAATGATACTCAAATGATGGGGTTTGTATCAGAAAGGTTAGAAGATATTGTGGGAAAAGGAGAAAATGTTGGTTGCGAGCATTTTCTCCTTTTCCTAAAATGTTTTCACAAAAATCTTCTATGTCAGGGGTAAAAACTCAGGAAAATCTAGATTTATGAAGGTTTCATGGTACAATTTTTTGTGCCACTGTTAATCGTTCTGATGATTTTGGCTCAAAATTGGCCTGATTTCTGCATTTAATCACTTAACAACAGAATGATAAAACTGGCAAACATTACTTCTTACCTGATCAAAATGGGAACCAGTGCTGTTTTACCTGAAACCGCTTCCATCTGTATGTTTGTCTATAGTTGATTGGATAATTGGGATTGTCCAGTGTTTCTTGGATGGTATGCCTATTTACATGTTACCACAATCAGGCAGACAGCTTATTTTGTCTCTTTGCAGAACACGTTTGAAAGAATTGTGGTAAAGGGAGAAATTGCTCATTGTGAGCAATTATTATAGGTGATTTCTCATTATACTACAATGTGATGATATATTAGACCATAATTCAGGTTGAGTACACTAAGTTTCCAGGAAATTGTTTCAAAGGTTATTGGCTGCAAATTTCTTTAACCCTCTACGAAAAAATCGCAACTTTAAATGATCCTGGTGGAGGAAGCTTTTGAAAACATTGTGGGAAAAGGAGGAAATGCTGGTTATCTGCATTTTCTCCTTTTCCCACAATGTTTTCTAAACTTTCACAGACAAAAAGCTATCATTTGATCCACACTTAATTTGTTGTCCACAAATGCTTTCAGTTTGGATAGGTTTAAAATTTTATCATTTAGTAAAGAGCTATGGGCACTGCACAACCCTGATCTAGTACAATGCTAACCAACCAATCATCCATATCTTCTGTGCATTAAAAACAAATGTGACTCTCAGTGCTTTAAGAACTTTGCTATACATCATGATTACCGATAGTAATGTGTTGGTATATATGGGCCATGCTCTGGCAAAAGGGGGCTTAATGCATCTCCTTATTGCATTATATCAAGCAGCTCATGACATAATTATGGATCCATAAATCCATTTGTCTAACAACCAACTAAAACATGAGATAGAGTGGTCCTTTGACATGAAGAAAATTCACAAAGAGAAAAAAGTTCAGATTCAGGTCAGCCTGTGTGGACTGCACAGGCTGACAAGGGTCAGTACTTTTTGCTGATGCCCCCTTTTTACAGAGCATGGCTCATATAGATTTGATCTTTTGTTCCAAAGCATCTAAACAGGAGTGGCACAACAACTACAAAAGAGGAAAGGAGGTTTTAAAAGTTCACTCCCAAACCCTTCATCTCAATTAGGCATCATTTTATCTTAATGGATCTGACCTTTCCTGTCTGTTCTTTAGTTGTGCCATGATGATAGTTGTTAGAAAAAATCTCAAATTATATTGGCTTGATCAAAACCTTTACCACTATGGAATCTGTACAGTTTTACAGTCTTCATCTAGAAAGGGTTTTAAAACATTTTCCGAAATGGAGACATGCTGCTGATCAGAATTTTTCCTTTATTTTCTGCAACGTTTTCAATCCTTTCAAAGACAACACCATCACTTGAACCACATGTATCATTAATTAAAGTCTTTGACTGCTAATTATAAATAACCTAAAGTACTTTTTTAACGGCAAATACAGTTCTGCTGAAAGATGAAGAGTGACAGTTCTGTCATAATCTAGAATAAAAGAGTGGAAAGTGTAGACCAGATATCAGACTGCACGTTCTGTGCAGTCTGATCTTGATCTACACTGTCCACAAAAGCTTCTTGTGTCGTCAAAGGTAAGGCAAGAGTTTAACTTGTCTGAAATTGCTGTCCATGTCTGTAAGTCTTACACAGAAGTCTAAGCATGTTATGGCTAACTTTACTCTTTACAAAACCATCCCATAATGACTCTGAACAAGGCTTTTGAGAACATATTGGAAAAAGGTGAAAATGCAGGTCATCAGCATATTTTCCTTTTCCCACAATGTTTTCTACCCTTTGAATCACAAATTCCATCATTTAACTCTTTACCAAACGACCAAATTTAGGACTTGCAGATGACATATTAAATATTGCCAAAATGATGATTTCTCTCTTTGATAGGTTAGAAAAAATTGTGGGAAAAGGAGAAAATGCTGATTACCAGCATTTTCTCCTTTTCCCACAATGTTTTCAAAAGACTTCTTCCTAGAGGACGTCAAAAGCTGGAATTGTGTGGTAAAGAGTTAAGCCACTTTTAATTTGTCATTTTATTCATCATGCTTCAGTATGGATAGGTCTAAAATTTTGTTATCTGTTAAAGAGTTGAGTAACTTCTGGGAAAAGTGCAGCTAGAGATCAAGCTTTACAGACTTGTTTTGACAGTGCTAGAAGAAAATGCTGAAACTGCTCCAAAAGTACAATACTTTGATTTTTCTTCTTGACTGAAAATACTAAGCACTCTTTGGGTGAAGGGTTTAACTCTTTCCCAAACGACAAAATTTTAGACAGGTCCAAATTCAAAGCATTTGCAGACTACAAAGTAAATGTTGCACAAATTGGGGAATCTTTGGCTGAATAGGTTGAATTGTTACAAGCATTTACTCCTTTTCCAATAATGTTTTCAAACGTCCTTTTCCATACGGTCGTTAAAACTTGTGATTGTGTGGTAAAGGGTGTAAAGCCAGAGGTGTTGCCTTATTTGACATTTAAGAATTCTTTCTCAGAAATCTCACATTTTTTGTTATTCAAGAATGTCAGATAATCACACCTCATTCACAAAATAGTCTGATATGTTACAGGAAGTATTTTTGTCAACTCTTTTCCTCAATTCATGTCCTGAAACTTTTGACATTTGGCACCCAACGTTTACGATTTTTCCAAGATTTTACAAAAGATGGGCATTGACCCTTAAAGTGCATTTAATGACTATAATTACCTCATGTGGCCAGTGTAAATCAAGATCAGGCTGCACAAAATGTGCAGTCTGATCTTTGATCTAAACTGTCCACTTTGCTGAAACACTGTAGACAACAGCAACCATGAAATTGCAATTATCTGAGTAGTATTTCTAGTATGAAAATGTCTGATAGGTTCAATTTCCACACTCTAACTGCTCTAACGTTTAATAAATTTCTTTTCCTCATACCTGGTGGATTTGAGAAGGCACTAGAGAGCTTAACAAAAAGTTGAAAGTGGCACTAAACCTCCAAGGAGAACAATGTTAGGCATGGTTTCGGGTATGTTGGTAGGTCAGGTCAGGTATGTTGGTAGGTCAGGTCAGGTATGTTGGTAGGTCAGGTCAGGTATGTTGGTAGGTCAGGTCAGGTATGTTGGTAGGTCAGGTCAGGTATGTTGGTAGGTTGATAGGTAGGCAAAACATTTTTTACCTCACTTTTTCCCTGAAAAAACCCAGGTGTGGTTTGAAAATTAATATAGTTGGGTTTTGAAATCCTTAAATTTTTAGTTCTTAAGATCATAGAAATAGCAGAGGCCGAGGAGGCAGGGGAGGGGTTGTTGGAAACAGCTTTAGTTTTATTAGTGGAAACACAGCAAACTTTTCAGGCCTACAAAACTAGCTTGCTTTCAGCAAATTACATGTGGCTCAAATGGCTTTAACTGCCTATAAAAGAGTAGAAAACATTGCAGGAAAAGGAAAATATGCTTGTCACAAGCACTTTATGCTTTTCCAATGCCGTTTTCAAAAGGCTGCTTCCATACTACATTTTCCATTGAAGAGCTGTGTGTTGAATTAAGAATATGTTGTGGCAAAGCAAACCATAGTTCAATGAGGTAATTTTGCAGTTTGCAGATTTCAACTGAAATGCACATCAAAACAACAATGTCCAGCAAAGTATCAGACAAGGTTAGTAAAGACTGCCTTTCGCTTGCCAAAAGATTTAGCAAAAAAATTGTGATTAAGTTTTTGGTTTCAATGATGATAAAATAACAGGAGAGAGAACATAATTTTCAGTAGTTTTTGTTTTCAGAATTACAAAAAAAGTATCGATAGTAGAATCTCAAATGGTCTAGTAATTAGAATGAAGAGAAATTATGTTGAACCCTGATTCGTGAAATATTCTCAACAATGATTTCTTGAAAAACATATATTTTTTCAGAGGGCAAAGGGTGTTATTTTTGAAACGCTCCATGATCATTTCCTGAAAAAAAAAGGTCCCCTGCAACGATAATCATTTGAAATATGTTATAAATAAACCCAAATTTAATTTAGTGCCATTTGTCATTGCCTTTGTGATGAATAATAGGTATTTAGCCTTGCCTTGCATGTAGCATGCCTTTTGAAAAATTGTAGCTAAGGGAGAAATTACTCATGGCAGACACTTTGGGTTGAGCAATGCGCTTTGCCCTGGTTGGCTTCCAGGTATTAAGCACTACCATATGCAGTCCAAATGACAAACCAAGATCTCCTGATTACAAATTCAACACCTTTACCAATGAGCCAAAGTTGACATGAAATAATAACTGAAAGAAAACTTTAACAGTAAATAGTAAATCTTTTCATTTCTTTTATGTGTTGTTTACTAATATATATGAACACCTTTTCTCTTCAATACTAAATATCCAAAGTGATTTTATTTTCTTGTGTAAGACTTCAACATATCAAAACTGATTGAAATTACCCCCAGTAAATAATCAAATCTGTTAACTATCATTTTAAAATTCATCCCATCAACCTGTCAGACTGCGAAAGAAGGTAATTAGGCCCTGAACCAGTTGGCTCAACTGTAATTGTTTTTGCTGATAGTGTAGATCAAGATCAGACTGCATAAAATATTCAGTTTAACCTTAGATCTATAATAACCTCTCCTTTATAAGATGTTTTGGCTAATAGAGTATTTTTTGAATTTTACCCTTTACCAATCAACTCTGTGCTTTCAAGACCCGAGGTAAAATGCTTTTGGATATATTGTTGAAAAAGTGGAAAATGCTTGTAAGCAGTTTTGTGTTTAAAAGCCCTTTGCGACACAATCCCAAGTTTTAACAATCCATAAGAAGAAGGCTTTTCAAAACATTGTAGAAAAAGGAGAAAATGCTGGTAACCATTTTCTGCTTTACCAACAATGTTTTTCTACCCTCAAAACGACAAATTCAATCAACTGAATTACATTTGATTTGTTGTCAACCTCAACATGGAGGATCTAAAACTTTGGTGAAAAAAGACCCAGGGTACGTATTCACAAACCATCCTTAAGTCTTGGTCTTTTTCTCCAGAATTTTCTAAATTTGAAAGTAACACCACTTTTAATTGGCTAAACCAAATGGGTCAGCCAATCAGAAGCTGTGTAATATACTCTCTAAAATTGGACTTAGAATAAAATTAAGAATGGTTGGTGAATATGGACCCTGACCTTTCAACACTTACTCTACACAGATTCACTGGTCGGTATTTTAGAAACAGACTGTTGATAAAAGATCAGACTTGGAGAATCACTGTAATCTTTCTTACCATCATCATTAACACTGTCTTTTAAAGTTCTTAAGCTGACCTTGGCAGCAAGAAAAAGTAAGTCAGCCAGTTGGCATATTGTTTTTTTCATACATGTTTATAATGTGATCATTATTTGCCACAATATTAGTTTTACTTTAAGCAGTGGGTGTTTGTGTTTCTTTTAGTGTAAGAGTGCAAGCCACACCTGTATTTTATAGATTTAGATCAGTCTGATCTTGGATCAACAATTCCATCTGCAAATGCTCTCAGTTTCAACCTGTCTATATTTTTGTTGTTTGGTATTTAGAGTTAATGCACATCCAATAATTTCCATCATCTTTGAGTTGTTATCTGCGAATGCTTTGAATTCAGACCAGTCTAAAATTTGCACTCTGGTGCAGACCCAAGTTTGTACAAAAACCATGTGTTTAATTTCAGTTGTCACAGTTTTAGGCTTGGCAATGAGAAGATGCCAAACCGGAAGTTGAAAGTGGAAAATGAGCAATCCTGTTTAGCATTTTATAATTAAGTGATGAAAAATATGAAATACCCATCAGATAAGATCAAGCTGTGGTAGTCTCATGTTTTTTACATTTACGTGGAAAAGTTTACGTAGTATTTCCGCGTTTCTTACTTTCTGTTATTTCAACAACTGTCGGCCTCGATGACTTCATCAGCATAATGTTAATTTGAGCAAATCAAAACAGGGCCTTGATGATTTCTCCAGAGCTGAAATGAAGTGGAAACAAATGTAAATGAAAAGAAAAAAAATACACTTTACCCTTTACCACACAGTCCTAAGTTTTAACCCTTTAATATGAAACAATCCCAACTTTGAACGACCTTAGGGAGAAAGCCTTTTGAAAACCTTGTGGGAAAAGGAGAAAATGCTAAAAACCAGCATTTTCTTCTTTTCCAACAATGTTGTCCTCTCTCTCATTAAAAAATTTCCATCTTTTGAGGCATATTATATTTGTCATCTGCAAATGCTTTCTGTTTAGATTTGAAAACATTGTGCATTTTCTCCATTTCCCACAATATTTTCTACCCTTCATGGACGCCTCCCATTAGTTGAGATATTTTTGATTTGTCGTCTGCAAATACTTTGAATTTGAACAAGTCTAAATTTTGTTGTTTGTAAAGACTTAACTCTTTACCACACGATCCTGACTTATAACGACCCTGAGGAAACAGACTTTTGAAAACATTGTGGGAAAAAGAGAAAATGCTGGTAACAAGCATTTTCTCTTTTTCCCACAATGTTTTCTACCCTTCCCAAGACAAATTTCAATTTTTTAGTCACTTTTATTTGTCGTCTGCAAATGCTTTCAATTTGGACTAGTCTAAATTTTGTTGTTTGGTAAAGAGTTAACCCCTTACCCAAACAATCGTCTGTTTTCTATGACATGTAGGAAGGACGCTGTTGATAACATTAACTCTTTACCAAACGACAAAATTTTAGACTGGTCCCAATTGAAAGCATTTGCAGACGACAAATTCAGTGTGGTTCAAATGGTGTAATTCTTCTTTCATTTCTTGCTGGTAACCAGCATTTTCTCCTTTTCCCACAATGTTTTCAAAAGGCTTGTTCTGCAGAGTCGTTAAAAGTCGAGATTGTGTGGTAAAGAGTAATGGTGAAAGCAGAAAATGCTTGCAAACTAAGCTTTTTACCCATTCAAAGTGAAATACTGTATGTTGGGCCACTTATGGATTGTGAACTGCAAATCTATTTAGTCTTGGAAGTCAGAGATTTTCTTGTCTCTTATAACTAACTCTTTACCAAACGAAAAATTTTAAATTTATCCATATTTCTGAGCATTTGCATACCACGAATTGGATGTTACCGGAAAATTAAAATTTGTTTTGGGAAGGGTAGAAAATGCTGTTGGGAAAAAAAAAGAAATTCCTGGTTACCACCATTTTTTTCTTTTCCCACAATGTTTTCAAGAGTCTTCTCACCTCTGGGTAGTTAAAGGTCGGGACTGTGTGGTAAAGGGTTAAGTTAAAAGACAACAAAGTTTTAGACTCATCCAAATTCAAAGCATTTGCAGACGACTCATCAAATGTGACTCAAAAATTGAATTTGATTTTGGAAGTGTCTAAAAAATTATTGGAAGAGGAGAAAATGCTGATTACCACAATGTTTTCAAACATCTTCATTAGAGTTGTTTAAATTAGCTCGGGATAATGTTTTGCATTTTAGGTTTTAACACACTCTTTCCATTCGGTATGATAATTGCTAAACATTGAGCTGTAGCACACTTCCAGTCCATTTGGTAAAGGGTAATACTTATTAACTTTTTACCAGTATGGCAGAATTTTATCCTTGTCCAAACTGAAGGCATTTGCAGACACCAGAATAAATGTGACTCAAAAATTGAAATTTTTTTTTTTTTGAAAGGGTAGAAAACATTCTGGGAAAAGCATGAAATGCTGGTTACCAGCATTTTCTCCTTTTCTCACAATGTTTTCGAAAGGCGTCTTCCTCAGGGTCGTTAAAACCCAGGATTCTGTGGTAAAGGGTTAATTTATGCGAGAAGTTTTCATGGGAGAAATCCTCAATGGTTTTATACAATGTTACCTCCTGCAGACAGCTGCTGTTTTTGTTATGCAGCTGAGTACTTTTGCAAATAATGTGGCAAAAGAAAAATTAACCTGTACCAAGCAAATTTCTCCTTTTGCCACAAATTTTTCACAGTATTAACCCTTAACCAAACAATCTCCTCTTTTAATGACACTGAGCTGAAAGGCTTTTGAAAACATTATGGCAGAAAGAAAAAATGCTGATAACCACCATTTTCTTCTTTTTCCACAATGATTTCTACCCCATCAAAGACATTGATCATTATTTCAGTTACATTTAATTTGTTGTCTGCAAATGTTTTCAGTTTTGTTGTGTAGGAAAACTAGTGTATCAGTTTGTCAGCAATTGCTTCTTTATACATGTCATTTCCCATTACCATGCAATAATTGCATTCTTTTTTGATTTACTTCAATTTCATTCTTTATTTACATTACTTTCCACTGTCTTTTAACTCTTTACGTGTATCCTCAACAATTCGTTAAAAATCACGTTGGTTGAAAAAGCCCACTGGGTCCGTATTCACCAACCATTCTTAAGAATATTCTTAGTCTTATTCTCCAGAATTGTCCAAATTTGAAAGTAACACAACTTCTGATTGGCTAAACCATTTGGTTTAGCCAGTCAGAAGTTGTGTTACTTTCAAGTTTGGACAGTCTTAGAGAATATGCAGACTAAGAATATTCTTAAGAATGGTTGGTGAATACGGACCCTGACCCTATCCCTAACTCAAAGAAATTGTGGCTCTAAATCTTCCTCCCAGACAGAGCTTTTCTTGGAATAAATCTAGGAATTTAGCAATCAGTAATTTTACTTTTTACCAGACAACAAAATTTTAGCCTTGTCCAAATTGAAAGCATTTGCTGATGACAATTTCAATATGGCTCAAATGGTGCAACTTTCTCTTGATAGGGTAGAAAACATTGCGGGAAAAAGGAGAAAATGCTGGTTATCAGCATTTTCTCCTTTTCCCACAATGTTTTCAAAAGGCATTTTTCCCAAGGTCATTAAAAGGCGTCATTGTGCGGCAAAGGGTTAAAACATGCTTGGCTTTTGATGAAACACCCTTTTGACGAAATGTCGTGCATCGTCTTTACCCAACAACAAAGTTTTAGAACTGTTATGAGGTGTAATAACAGCCTGCTCTGTAAAGTGTTAAGTTCCATTCCCACTTCTCACATGAAAATAATCATCCAATGATAACAAACTTATTACATAACTATTAAATGATGATATTGCAATTACTTAATAGTCCATAAGACATAAAATATACATCATAATATAATCCTCAATTTTCTTCCCAACCCTCTCCTTCATGGAAGTGCATTTTAGCCAGGCTCTGTTAAAACGGAGTTTAACCCTATACCATACAGTCCTGGGTTTTAATGACCCTGGAAAAGTAGAGTTTTGAAAAATTGTGGGAAAAGGAAAAAATGCTGGTATCCAGCATTTTCTTCTTTTTCCGCAATGTTTCCTAACCTTTCAGAAACAAATCCTATGATTTGCGCCATATTTAATTTGTAGTCTGTATATGCTTTCAATTCGGAGCAGTCTAAAATATTGTGGAGAAAACACCATTGAACACAATGCTTTAACTCTTTACCAAATGACAAAAATGAAGACTGGTCTAAATTGAAAGCATTTGCAGACGACAATTGAAATATGAATCAAATGATGTAAATTGTCTTTGATAGGGTAGAAAAAATTGTGGGAAATGGAGAAAATGCTGGTTACCAGCATTTTCTCCTTTTCCCACAGTGTTTTCAAAAGGCTTCCTCAGGGTCGTTAAAACTCAGGATTGTGTGGTAAATGGTTAATAGTGTGTTTTTACATGATTGAGAAATTTCGTTCCATTTCTCTTTAAATTTAATCCTTTACCAAACAATCCAGTTTAAACGTTACCCTGTAAAAGAAGACTTTTGAAAACATTGTGGGAAACAGAGAAAATGCTGGAAACCAGCATTTTCTCCTTTTCCCACAAAGTTTTCTACTCCTTTCATAGACGAATCCCAGAAATTGAGTCACATATAATAATTTTCTTTAACAAATGCTTTCAATATGAATGAGTCTAAAATTTTGTTGTCAGGTAAAGGGTTTTATATTTGATATTAACTTTTTTCACGTTTTTAACCCTTTACCAAACGACAAAATTTTAGACTGGACCAAATTCAAAGCATTTTCAGATGACCAATTAAGTGTAGCTTAAATGGTGATATATGTATTGGATAGGGTAGAAAACATTGTGGGAAAAGGAGAAAATGCTGGTTACCAGCATTTTCTCCTTTTCCCACAGTGTTTTCAAAAGGCTTCTTTCTCAGGGTCGTTAAAAGTCGGGATTGTGTGGTAAAGAGTTTAGTCAAATTCTGTTATAAATTAAGATACTTTTTGATAATTACTGGTATACCAAGTTATAAATCAAGTAGAATTTAGATGGGTTAGATCAACAACTAGGCTTCCTGTTCTGTTCAGTCTGATCTTGATCTTTGTTACACACAAAAGCAATTTCAGGTGGTGAAAAGATGAAAGTGAGACAATCAAAAACAGCCAATAAATATTTTTTTTTCATTTGATTTAATTTTACCAATCCATCATTGTTTCAAAATGTTTGTATTCAGATGAAATAATAAATAATGCAATTCCTCTGATTTATAGTTTGCTTTAACATTTTAACCCCCATTTCAAATCATGACTAATACTTAACTCTTTACCAAACAAAAAAAATTTGGACTTAACCAGATTGAAAGCAGTTCCAGATGACAAAGGTAGCTCAAATGATGATTTCTTTCTTTGATAGAGTAGAAAAAATTGTGGGAAAAGGAGAAAATGCTGGTTACCAAACATACTCTTCTCAAGGGTCGTTAAAACTCGGGATTATGTGGTAAAGGGTTAACTCTTTACCAAACAACAAAAGTTCTGAATAGACCTAAATGAAAGCATTCATAGATGACAAATTATTTGTAGTTCAACTGATGATTTCTTTTTTTGATTGACTAGAAAACATTGTGGGAAAGGGAAAAAATGCTGGTTACCAGCATTTTTTCCTTTTCCCACAATGCTTTCCAAGTCTCCTTTTTTAGGGTTGTTGTTCAAACTTGCGATTGTGTGATAAAAGCTTAAAGGGGACTGTTTAGCTTCTATGCCACAAATCGAAATTTCTTGTAAAATACTGATGCATACAATATAGATGCATTTTTCTTTGCTCTTGTATAAACTGTATTGCCATATTCAATAAAACAGCATTTGAATCGCAATTTGATCGTTTTGCAAGTGGTAACACTGTCTATCTTTATAACATAAGATATGACATCATCATACTGTTTTGCACACAAATGCTTGTAATCGAGGACTATATTACTGATCATGTGACATTCCCACAAGTCTTTTTTGAACTCTAATGTGAAATCTATAAATACTTGAAGAGGCTGGGTAAAAGAGGAAAAACCAGTTAACCCCTTACCAAATGACAAAATTTTAGACTTGTCCAAATTGAAAACATTTATAGACGACAAATGTGACTCAAAAATTGAAATTTGTTTTGGGAAGGTTAGAAAACATCGTGGGAAGAGGAGAAAATGCTCAGGTTACTGGCATTTTCTCCTTTTACCACAATATTTTCAAAAGGCTTTTTCTTCAGGTCGTTAAAACCTGTGATTGTGTGGTAAAGAGTTAAAAGTACTTTTTCTTACAATTGTCTTTCCTCTTTAGGGATGATATGCCAGCTAGGTTAATTCCGAGATAAATCAGTTTTGAAGTTTGGTAAGATTTTGAAAATCTGAATAGCTCTTTCTAAGGTTTTGAGAGCTTTTTAGACTAGCGAATGCTAGTCTATTGCCATTAAGAGTCACCTAGATTCAGTGTAACAAAAAACCCAGTTGCCAAACACTGTCCAACAGACTTCTTTCTGTTGAACTTCAAAATCTCAACCACTCTAGTTTGAATGCTGTCAACTTACAATGTCATAGACTTCAGGAACAAGATGTCATCCATAAGATACAAGATGTTTGCTTATACATGTAAGTGAAATTAAGTCAGTGGTCTATGCCAATCAGGCTCATCTTTAGTTATCCCAATGCAATCATTTTCATCCTCCTGTTTTTCACAGATGTTGGGAGGTCTTGTCTTAAGCTACGAGTTTGTCCAACTGATAAGAAAGTGAAGAAGCATGGAAAGTTAATCTGAAAGTGAACTCAAGAAAGTACTCAAATGTCAAATCATCAAATTGGTATGTTCTTCTTTTGCCTTTTCAATTAAAGATCAACAAACAGAACTTTTCCATGGCAAATTACCTATTGTGACAAGTAAATGGCTATGAGCAGTGGGTAAAGTCACCATAGTGAACTGGATCAAACTTAATAATCAGAATTTAGTTCTGGCCAAAATCTGGTCAGATTTAATACATGGATTGCACCGGATTGGACTTAATACACGAATAAGACTATTTTTCTTCAATCTTTCATGGACCAACCATCAGTTCTTGATTTAGTTCTTGAACATCAGTTCTAGAATTATGGCCATTTAATGTTCATGAACTATTCAAGAACTAGGTTCAAGAACTGTTCTTGAACTGTTTCTTGAATTCCTCGCAGGGGAAGTTTTACCTTTACCAAGGCCCACATACACATTTGCTAGTCTGTCATTACTTTCAGTACTTTGACTATTTGACAGAAACCAAGATTGCGGTCAGAATAAAAAATATTCAGATATTGAGAGCTCAAAGCTGCTTTAACCCTTTCCCAAACAAGCCCTGCTTTTCACGTGTCTACAAGTCTTTTGAAAGCACAGTGGGAAAAGGAGAAATTGCTCGTAACGAGCAATTTCTCCTTTTCCCACAGTGTTTTCTACCCTTTTTGATAACTTTCTGCCATTTTCATCAAATTTAAAATTGTCATCTGCAAACTCATTCAATTTGGACCAGTCCAAAATTTTTCGTTTGGGAAAGGGTTAAGCCTTACCAGATGACAAAGTTTTAGCCTTGTCCAAATTGAAAACAGTTGCAGACAACAATTTCAATGTGTCTGAAATGGTGCAATTTTTCTTTGATACGGTAGAAAACATTGTGGGAAAAAGAGAAACTGCTGGTCACCAGCACTTTCTCCTTTTCCCACAATGTTTTAAAAAGGCTTCTTTCCTAGGGTCATTAAAAGTCGGCATTGTGTGGTACAGGGTTAAGTACCTCTCATAAAATATAAAGGACCATGTTGATACAAGATCAGACAAAATTTCATGAATGCTCTTCATTAACATCACAAGAAAGACAATTAAGTTGCCCTTTACACTGTAATGTTAGTCCATACTACACAGACTAGTAATATTTTAGATTGATTGATTGATTGTATGGTGTTTAACGCCGTTTTCAACATTATTTCAGTTATATCGCGGCAGCCAGTGCACCTATCCGTGCTTTCCTGGAGTTTCTTTTACCAGTACTCCACACAATATTCTTTCAAAGCCACTGGCTGCATTTCCACATAACCATCGTCGAAACAATGGTCAGCAGTGAGAGAGGAATGAATCCTGTCGCAATGACTATCATCAATACTCGGAAAGAATTGGCCAAGCTGGGGATCGAACCAGCGACCTCCTGTTCTCAAGTCCAGTGTACGCTACCGACTGAGCTACGAGTAATATTTTAGACATACCGAAAACTAGGATAGTCATAATACACTACCAAACATGCATCTCTGTAATAAGCATCACATGCATGCTTCTATACATCAAAATGTGTGTATATGAAGGAAAAGTGTAAAAGTTATGTTGACAAATCAAATTTGAAATAATCCATCATAATTTTAATATTTCATCACACACAGAGACCTCATGCAAATAGTTGATTAATTTATTTATGATGTGTACCCTTGGACTACGAAAGGCAGCTTTATTTGCCATGGAGCACTGTATAAATGAAGATCAGACTGCACAGAATATACAGTCTGATCTTTGATCTACGGTATATGATAGTTTGTCAAGGGCTGTTGTTTAAAAAGCATCAGAAAGGCTTTTTTCTCTGGGCTTGAAATATCATATCAATCAAAGGCTCGACTCATTTCTTTACAGACTGCTTTCAGACCTTTTACCATTGCAATTTGAAAAAAAAAAAAACTTTCAGATTTAAATTGCTAATAAATTTTTAAAAAAGTTTTGAGCCAGTAGTAGACACTTAAATATTGCGGCTTTAAATTAACTCGGTACCAAACGACAAAATTTTAGACATGTCCAAATTGAAAGCATTTGGAGACAAAAAGAAATGTGACTCAACAATTTAAACTTGTTTTGGGAAGGGTAGAAAACATTGTGGGGAAAAGGAGAAAATGCTGATTACCGGCATTTTCTCCTTTTCCAACAATGTTTTGTAAAGCTTTCTCTCTCAATGAAAAACAACACATATTTGTTCATATTTAGGCTATTGCCTTTTCCAAGAGTTCATAATTATAACGTTGATTTATGTTTTATGTTTGACAGGGGGGGGGGGGGACATTGACGTTGCATAACAAAGTTGAAGTCACTTCTTTCTTTAAAACAATATGGCTTCAATAATTCATGCTGAGAAAATGTTCTAGATGAAAAAGTGTTTTCGAAAAAGGCAATGGCCGAACTATTGAACAATAGAGTGTTGTTTTTCATAGTGTTTCATTCATTCCCTGAGGAATTCATAGTGCCATTACCAATGGCACCTTGAGCAGCTTTTGCAGACAATGGACCATGATCAGACTGCACTCTGCCCTTTCACTGACACTTGCTACTACCAGATACTACATTATGATCAAAATGGAACTTAACTGGTAATACAGTAGACCAGTGTGATACTGACCTTGAAAAAGTTGTCTGTGTTTTTAATTTAACTGTAAAAGTTAAAACAAGCTGAAACAATGAAGGTAGGGCATATCAAGGGCAATATTTTCACCTGCCCAATGGCTTGAGAACTGGTATGTAAAAAGAAAACTGATAAAATCGGAAAGAACAAAACATTGTAGACATAAAGCAAAATTGAAAAAAAAAATCTTACAACAAGGAAAGAAATAATTGAGCCACACTCTGTGAAAAGGGGGCTTAATGCATCTCCATGATGCATCATACTAAGCAAGATATCACATAATTAGGGACTGATAAAATCCATTATGTCTACCAACCGACTGTATCATAAGGTAGAGTGGGCCGTGGACATACAGAAAAATGACTAATAGCGAAAAGTTCGGCCCAGGTCAGCCTGCGCAGACTGCGCAGGCTGACCTGGGCCGAAACTTTTCGCAGATGCATTAAGTGCCCTTTTCACAGATGCATAGCTCAATTCATTTTGACAGCTGGAGACATTGTAAAATTATGCATGGGAATTATAAATTGTCATTTTGTTTTAGATCCTGATTGTTGCAGAAAGGAATGTGTTTGAGCAGATCTCTGGTAAAAGTGGGTTTCATGCAACTTTGTATTGCATTATACTGTGCAAGTGTTTACATAGTATGGATCTGTTTTGCACAAGAACCAGCTGAATCATAAGGAAGAATAATAATTGTCCCCCTTTACCAGGCAACACAAAATTTTAGCCTTGTCCAAATTGAAAGCATTTGCAGACGACAATTTCAAAGTGGCTGCAATTTTTCTTTGATATGGCAGAAAACATTGTGGGAAGAGGAGAAAATGCTGGTTACCAGCAGTTTCTCCTTTTCCCACAATGTTTTCAAAAGGCTTGAAGGGTCATTTAAAGGTGGCATTGTGCAGCAAAGGGTTAACAAAATTGTCCTTTGACCAAAAATTTAATCAGCTGACATGGGCCAATACTTTATGAAGGTGCATTAACTGAAGACTTTGCCAAACAACAAGATTTCGGACCTGTCCAATTTGAAAACATTTGCAGACAACAAATTGATTTGATTTGTCTTTGGAAGGGTAGAAAACGCGGGAAAAAGGAAAAAATGCTGGTTACCAGCATTTTCTCCTTTTCTCACAATGTTTTCCAAAGGCTTCTTCCTTGGGGGTTGTTAAAACTCACGATTGTGTGGTGAAGGGTTAAACCACAGAGCATGACTCAATGTTCATATAATTATGACAACTGTGTACAATACTGATTTTACACAGTTTAATTCATTTAATTTTCTTGTTACATTAACTCTTTACCAAACATCAAAATTTTAGACTTGTCCAAATTGAAAGGATTTGCAGATGACAAATTAAATGTGGCTAAAATGATTAAAATTGTCTCTTATAGATTAGGAAACATTGCAGGAAAAGGAGAAAATGCTGGTTACCAGCATTTTCTCCTTTTCCTGCAATGTTTTCAAAGGGTCCATCTTTAAGATCGTTAAAACTCGGGACTATGTGGTAAAGGGTTAAGGAAAAATGTAATTCAAGCGGAGCAAGTGTCTCCATTCAAAGGGCCTGCCACAACTTAAATTGCCTTTGTGGTCAATTTAGATAGGGATGAAACTGCACAGAGTGTGCAGAATGATCTCTGATCTGATTACTGTCTGCTTTGCTGAGACATTATAAATAGAAACATCCTTGATATTGCACTTATTTTGGTCTCATTTCTAGACTGAATGTATGTTAGGTTCATAAGGTGTTATAAAAGGTAAGAAAAAAAAGTTTGTTTTTTCTTTTTCATTATTCGAGGTTGATTTTCACTTGAATATTTTAACTCACACAGTTACCAGCATTTTTCCCTTTTCATAGTGTTGTCAAAAGCCATTGCCCCAGGCCATTAAAACGGGATTGTTTGGTAACGGGTTAAACAGTTAGCAGTTTGACGGCCGCTAGAAAATCTCCCAAATTATTGTGTATAATGATCTGTTTAGTTTGCCCCAAACTGTTAGTCAAAATGCTAAAAGTTATCAAGATTCAAGATTTTATTCATTACTAGTGCATACACATGCATTTCAACTTGCACAATATTTTGTCGAAAGGGTGTTTCTTCAAAAGCCATGTATGTTTTAAAATATCAGTTGCTAAATTCCTAGATTTATTTCATGAAAAGCTCTGTCTGGGAAGAAGACTTGAGCCACAATTCATCTGGGTTAAGGTAAGGGTTACTGGGCTAGGGATCATTTTCGATAACCATGGTTTTCGACGAAATGTCACAGATCCATGCATTTCGTATCATAAACATTTATGTTGCAAATCAATACATATAGGTCATTTCAAATAATGAGTACATGTATTAATAATGTAATGATATAACAAGACATGAGAAAGAAAAAAGGAAAAGTGGAGAGTATGATACAAATGGGGAAAGCATTGAGGGAAAATTGTCCAAACAAGATACTGAAGAACATATTAATAACTTAGAATTGAACGGAGCCATCTTGGTCCTTCAAAAGTTAAATACCAATACAACAAACACTCATATCAGGATTTACATGGATAATACAGTGTTGCTATTTCATACATTAATAATTTCGGAGGAAAAATTGAAAAATTACATACATTAACTAAACAATTGTGGTCATGGGGTGTATCTAAGAATATATGGATAAGTGCTTCTCATGTACCGGGAACTGATAACTGTGAGGCAGATAGATTGTCTCCGCAAATGAATGATGATATGGAATGGATGTTGAAACCACAGATATTCCTACAAGTCGAGCAAGTGTTTGGCAAGTTCGACATTGGTATGTTTGCCTCAAGAGTGAACAAACAAATATGTCAGTATGTATCATTTAAACCTGATAAGGATGCCGTAGCCATCGATGCATTCTCCATGAGTTGGAATTGTAACAAAAATTTTTATCTTTTTCCGCCTTTCTGTGTCACTGGCAGGGTTTTACAGAAGATTACAAAGGAACAGACCCAGGGGATACTGGTGATAGCTCCAGTTTGGCCAGCACAAGTGTGGTTCCCAATCCTTCTGCAACAAATAGTACAACAGTCTTATATTCTTCCCAGAAATTGTCTATGCCTGCAAACACAGACAGAAAGGAAACATCCCATCAGGAATCTTCGTTTGGGAGCTTTCATCTTGTTGGGCAACACCTCAAAAATAGAGGACTATCAGAAGTCACTACAGATATCGTCATGCACTCATGGAGGAAATCAACCCACCAACAATATGGGTCATATCTCAAGAGATGGATGCAGTTTTCAACTAGGGAGAAAACTGATCCATTTAATCCACCTACAGAAATCATACTAAAATTCCTTTCAGTACTGCTTGAAGAGGGAAAAAGTTCCAGTACTATCAACACCGTGAAATCAGCCATTTCCTCAGTATGTGGACTTCTGTACAACAGGGATATCGGAAATGATCTTTTGGTAAAACGATACATGAGGGGAGTATTCACTAAGAGACCCAAACTGCCACTTTATGGACATATTTGGGATGTAAATATTGTATTTAATTACATATTAACTCTGCCTCCTAATGAGGAACTATCTCTTTTGTCTCTGTCCGAAAAATTAGTGATATTGTTAATGTTGTTAAGTGGACAGAGGGGACGAACAATACATTTATTAATCAAAGTGCTGTAAGCACTGTAATCGGTCGACACTGAATAATTACAGTGGTTTGAAATCACAAATCAGATGTTTGAACTATGTATTGGACAAAATATCCTACACCGTTACAAATGAGCTTCGTAGGATCCCACTTTTTTAAACTGTCTTTTACAAATTAGTAGTTTAACGATTGGTTAAAATATAAGTTATGTTTGCCAGCCGACAGCAATAGAACGTAAAAGATATCTGACAATTCTGATCAGCAATACCCATTATCAAGTTTTAGATATCACTCATCATGAACAGCAGTACCTACAAACCCTTTAAAAGAGTGAAAAAATACATATATTCTTTTCTGTAACTTTGGCAACTTTGGTAACTGTATTGTAACATATAAAAGCCGTATAACATATGTCTGCATCATAACTTTGGAATTGTTTACTTTTAGCTGCTTGTAGGCCTTTCATTTTTCCATTTTGAACAAGACATCGTATTCATCTTGACAGACTGTCCTACTTATTTTTAGCGGGCCAAATCGTCCAGTCCAAACGTCTGCTGGCAAATTTCTCCTACATTATACTTTCAAAGAATGTAGATACCCAATAGCTCCCTAACCGTCAACTCTTTACCAAATGATAAAATTTTAGACTTGTCCAAATCAAAAGCATCTGCACATGACGATTAAATGTAGACCAAATGATTATCTGAATCGTTGAAAGGGTAAAAAAACATGGGAAAAGGAGAAAATGGTAACCTGCATTTTCCCCTTTTCTCACAATGTTTTCAACTTCTTTCTCATGGGCATTAGCAAAGGATAGTTTGGTTAAGAGTTAAAACACTCAGTTAATCGACTAGCCTTTTACAGTCAGGAAAACAATATCAAACATTAGGCTTCAATTTCATGGTCGTTTTTTTTTTTTTCCCATATACATCCCAAATAAACAGACAATTAGATCTAAGATATGAACGTCTGTGATATTGAATTGCATTGCGATCAAAGGACAGTCTGATCTTTGGCTTTTATTGTCTTCAAAAGCGACTTTACTTGTCCATAGCCAACACAAGTAATTGTATCTGAGTCATTCTAATCAGTAAGAGCATAACTGCGGTAGCCTTGATCTCTTTATCTGAAATGTGGAAAGGATGAGAATCGACCAATGTGGAATAGCTGATGAGACAAACATGTTGCTGACATTTGCACGCTTAGAGCGCTAAATTGTTAAAATAGACATGTTAAGCTTAGAAAAGCAGCCTAAATCTTGCAGGACCATTGCTGTCTTGAGTAGAATAACTCGGAAAACTGGCATGACAGATCCAAGATCTGACTGCATGTTCTGAGCAGTCTGGTCTGAATCTGCACTCTCTGCAAAGACTTTTTCCCTGGTTCGTTGATTCAGATATGGAGAATATAACAGTAAGAGCTTATTTGTGTGACCGTTTCAGGGTTTTTTTTATCCTCGATGAAAGTGTTCTATTTGACAAAATTTCGAAAATCTTTTAAATGGGTGAAAAACGCTGTGGAAAAAAGAGAACATGCTGAATACATACAGTTTTTCCAACTATATTTTCAAAGCCACACAGGATTGTTTGGTCAAGGGTTCACAGACTGATTCCAGTCTGTAGAAACTCACCAAGAAGAAACGTGTAAGTGAGTGTAAAATGGTAGTGCCATGGCTGGAAGGAGAGGAAAAGGGACTGTGAAAACAATTCAACCCTTATCACGCTAAAACATTGAAATGAAATTTCAAACCGGTGGTAAAACCCGAATAATTCTATGTCAAACTTATTCTTTTTTGGAAAAAGAAATATCTCCTTATCGGACAGTATACATCCAGGATCAGACTGCACGTTCTGTGCAGTCTGATCTTGATCTATACTATCCGCAAAATAGGTCAGCGAGTCGCACTTAGCAGCCTAGGGGTTAATACATCATACGCTGAAAGATGCGTAATCAGTCAGTATTGCGAATGGAAAGTCTCGGTACTAAGGTTGCAAGCGATGAATCGCCAGTCCATTCATGCTGAAAATGTTTACGTAATGGCCTCTCCGCGAGGGCCATAACCTTTACACAACTCTATACCGTTTGTCCCCACAGCTTCACACGCTTCGCCTCGCTAACATTAAACGACCAGCCGGTTATTATTTTAAACTTACGGCTGTTACGAGTTGCATTTACATCAGTTTTCTCTTAGGTAGAGCAATCTAAATTTTCAAATTCTTTTCAAGCAATGTTTCCTGTTGCGATTTTATTCCTCTCAAGACCAAAATGACTATTATCTTTTCAACACCTGCTACATATACGGAGAGCACTCGTCACAACTCGGCCGATCCCGTAACTACGTATAACTATCAACGGATCACTCGAAATTTGCCGAATGACATGGACAGCAGACGACTACAAGATGTGTTCACATCACCCAATACACTTGATTCGCACCCGTTTCATTCATAAAGTTGCTGCTTATTACTGACCGTATTTCTTATACTCGTGTTGAAAGTAAACTGCTCCAGTTTTTGCTGGCCAGAGATTTTGATAGTACTGTAATTATGACATACTTCAATACTAAACAAATTGTAACCGCCGTTTATTACATAATTGAAAAGTTATTATGGGCTTACTTGGCATTACTTAACGCCTGTTTACCGCTAATTACTATTCCTGCGCTTATCTGGGTCAAAAGTGGGGTTATCTGGGTCAAAAGTAGTTTTTGTAATAAGGTCATCACAGCAGGTATAAGCGTTAAAATGCTGTAAGTAAAAGCTGTTCCGAGTTGCAGTTACACCAGTTTGCCCTGAGTAGACGGGTTTCCGAAGTTTTCCATCTCTCTAATCGAGCTACCGCCCGATTAAAAATTAGTGATGTAGATGTAAATAAGGACAGGCTTGCACTGTATTTCACAAGCCTGTTAAAACATTCAAACCCCAATAGACATCTGGAACCATTGATGATAGAGAAATACACACTGAGTGAAAAACTGTGTGTAGTAAGAACAGTAGAAGTTTATATTACAAAAACGGCTAAACTAAGAAAACCCCTAGACAACAGCTTTCTTATTTCAACAGTACTGCCACATAAAGGAGCTACAAAAAGCACTGTTAGTCGCTGGATAAAAAATATGATGAAACAATCAAGTATAGATATAAGTATTTTTCGACCTCATAGCTGTAGGGCTGCTTCCACATCAAAGGCAGTGACAAAAGGGCTTCAGTTAGGAAGTATCCTGAAGGTTGCAGGCTGGAGTTTGGCAAAGACCTTCAAACAATATTACAGCAAAGTTATTGACAAGGGGTTGTTTAACAAGGCTATTTTGCAACAACAGAACACAGACTAGGTGTGTATGTTCCCAAAGTCCAACCACATGTATAAGGAGGCCAGTGGTATGTTTTTGTTTAAGTTACATTAGGGAATTCATTCAAGTACACAGACTGTGTTTTGAAATAATGACTGTGTTAAGCTCAAAATTCTTGTGGAAACTTAGGAAACACTTGGTTTGATAGAATGATAAAATTAATCGAAATTTATTGATGATTGATTGAAATTCTATCAAACCAGTGTTTCTTGAGTTTACACGCCCACCCATGATCGAGGAAACCTCAACTATTTCTTGTTACCCACCCAAGCGTCTTGCAACACAGTCATTATTTCTCTGAAGAATGACCTTGACCTTCACACACCGTTCTCTCTCGTGTAAACTCTAAGAAACTCTGGTTTGATAGAATTTCAATCAATCATCAATAAATTTTGATTAATTTTATCATTTAAGTTTTTAATTTAATACAGTATAGTATCGTATATGTTTTCCTTGCAGATGGCAATTGCTATTAGAACTGCTGCACAGCACTGATCAAATGGTCAATCACAGAAGCAACTCTATATTGATCAGCTATATTACTACACAGTGTAAAAATTTTTGGTTAAACACTAAACCCTAGTATCATTTGCATCAGTACTCTTTACTAAATGACAAAATCTTAGACTTGACCAATTTGTAAGCATTTGCAGCTGACAAACTGAATGTGGCTTCACTCTTTACCACACAATAATATTGTAGATTTATCACAATTCAAAGCATTTTGCAGACGAAAATTTATATATGGCTCAAATGATCAATTTTATACTTTGATAGGATAGAAAACATTGTAGGAAAAGGAGATGTGCTGCTTACTAGCATTTCCTCCTTTTCGTATAATATTTTCAAAAGGATTCATACTCAGGGGTCATTAAAACTCTGCATAATGTGGTAAAGGGTTAAATCTTGGAATATGTATCAGAATGATTGATTGATTGTATGGTGTTTAACACCGTTTTCAACCTTATTTCAGTTATATCACAGCGGCCAGTGCACCTCTCCATGCTTTCCTGGAGTTTCTTTTACCAGTAGTCCGCACATCATTCTTTCCAAGCCACTGGCTGCTTTCCCACATAACCATTGTTGAAACAATAGTCAGAAATATGTCTTGGAAAGGGTAGAAAATGTTGTGAGAAAAGGGGAAATGCTGGTCACCTACATTTTCTCATGTTTTCAAAAGCTGTCCTCCACAGGGTCATTAAACATGGGATTGTTTGCTAATGGGTTGAGAGTTAACAAAAAGAAGGTTTCATTTGTCATGACTGTAAGTGTTTGATATGCATTCCAGAGGATGTTTGAGCCGCTTATAGAGTTGCAAATAGCTTCAAATCTTAAGTGTTATTGGCTTGAAGAGTTTGGTGGGGTAAAACATGTACATCAGCTGTCAAATGAGTAAAAAAAAAAGAATTTAATTAGGTGCTATAAATTCTTTAATGAGTAACTTTCTGGACAAAAATATTTCAGAATATGTTGGGTGTTTCTTTACATAATATACTGTGTTGATTGTTTAATTCTACTTTCAACATAATTTCAGTCATGTCGAGGCAACAGCCTACCTGTTCATGTGTTTCCTAGGTTTCACTGGTACTAGGCCAGAACTATGAAGTGTCTTGCCAAAGAAAACTCCCATGAAAAGTCCAGCAGATTGAGGATCAAACCCACGGTCTCAAGGTTTAGAGTTGCTACATATACATTCACCAAGGTATGCATATTACATCTGCTGGTAACCACCATTTTCTTCTTTCCTCATGTTTTCTATACCCGATCAATGATGGCAGTCATCATTAATGCACCATGTATAATTTGTCATTTGCAAATGCTTTCAGTTTGGTCTAGTCCTAAATTTTGTCATTTGGTAAAGAGTTAATCATTTGCGGCAAGATTTTTCCCTGGAAATGGTAACCGTTATTTGTGCCATGATGTTGGTAGTTCTAAAGGTTGAACTCTTTCATCATGGGATTTGAACCCAAATCTTTGAGGCGAGAGGCCAATGCTTCATTGCTACTCCACTGTCTCCATCTAAATTGCAAGCTTTCTAAAGGTTATCAACCTTTTACCACACAATTCAAAGTCACATTAATTTGTTGTCTGCATAGGCTTTGAATTTTGGAAAAGTCTAAAATTTCGTAGTTTGGTAAAGAATAAATCTTATTGTTAATCGAAAATGATTATTTCATCAAATTAGTAGTGGTTTACTTTGGAAACAAATCTTCTAAACACAAAAGAATTCCGAGATATGGAAATACAGTTGTTGTTTTTTTCTTAACTCTTTACCAAACAACAAACTTTGGACTGGACCAAACTGAAACCATTTGCAGATGACAAACGTAGCTTAAATGGTGATCTTTGTGTTGGAGAGGGTAGAAAACATGGTTTGGAAAGGAGAAAATGCTGGTAACCAGCATTTTCTCCTTTTCCCACAATCTTTTCAAAAGCTTTCTCTTTCAGGGTCATTAAAAGTCAGGATTGTGTGGTAAAGGGTTAAAAAAAAGTGTTTGCTATGATATTTTTCATGGAGTTACCAGTAAACAGCAGAAGTGTCAAAATATGCTTGCTGGGTAGAAAGGTTATGGGATTAAATTGTTTTGCTTTTGTTATATATATAGAAATTTATTACATAAAATTGAACAGTAAAGGCTTCAAGTCGTCTGATTATATCTGTTTCTATGGCATCATTGGATTGGTCTGATAAAATTGTCCTGGACCATCCTTCCCATGTGTCATTACTCCAATCTAAATACAACCCACAGATTGCCGACAAGAGGAACTCAGATTCGCTGTCAGACAGTATCAACCAAGATATTAACCCTCAAGCTGCTAAATGCTACTCACTGACCTTTTGCAGACAGTGTAGATCAAGATCAGACTGCACAGAACATGCTGTCTGATCTTGGATCTATACTGCCCGATATGGAGATATTTTTCTCTTAAAAATAAGTTTGTAATATTGACATTGTTTGGGTCTTTGGTCTTTACCATGGGCTTGAAAGTTTTAGTTAACTTACGTAGCAGGATAAGGGTTAAGATGAAACAAAACATGCAGCCTTGTCTTGGGTCATGTACATGCCCACATTTTGTAACCTTTTGATTGCCAAAAAGTTATTTTGTGAAGCTTCCACAGGTATGTTTCTTATTTATAACTTGTTACCAGACGACAAGCATTTAGACTCATCCAAATGATGAAAGCATTTGTAGATGACAAATGTTGCTTAACCCTTAGAGCGCCGAATAAAACCAACATAAATTTTCATCCTAGAAATACGGTACTATCGGAATAATAGCAATTTCATGGTTGCTTATATCTACAGTGTTTCAGCAAAGCAGACAGTGTAGATCAGAGATCAGGCTGTACGTTTTGAGCAGCCTGATCTTGATCTACACTGGCTGCAAAAGCAACCATAGTCGTGAAAGGCACTTTAAGGGTTAAATAATGGTATTTGTCTTTGAAAGGACAGTCACAACATTGTGAGCTACAGAGAAAATGATACATGTTACGAGCATTTTCTCCTTTTCCAACAAATTTCTAAAAGCCGTCTTTGTCAGGATTATTAAAATATGGCATTGACTGGTATTGGGCTAAATGGAGGCCTTGGCACCTTGTCAAATTTCTTTCATAAAGAGGAAACTGTGCCGTGATTATTTCTGCTTTTTCTGTGACTGTGTAAGTGACAGGTTTCAAACACTGTTCATGTGGTAGCAAGAACAGTAACTACACCACTTGAGTGAAGAAGTTTGGGATTTGGGTCTCAATAAAGAAAGGCAAAATGACTTTGAAATGTATAATTCAAAACCTGGTTGTATAAATACAATTACAGTTTATCAAAGGAAAACCTTTTATTTAGTAAAACCATCAAATTACGTTGTGAATTACATCAAATAACAAATTACAACATAATTTTCTGATATCATTTTTCGATAATCCTAATTCAAATATTCAAATCTTGATTAACCCTGTCTGTCTTGTTTATGCATTCAAAAGTATTCTATAGCCCATTACTTTTGAAAACATTGTAGTTAACAGAGTAATTACTAACAATTAATGACATGTTATTGACAATTTCTACAGCTTGCCTAGTTTTTGTCAAATTTGGTCTTTTCTGAGATGATATAAGCTGCTACTGATAATGTCTAATCTGTGAAGGCCATAGAATCCACAGAAGGTAAATGGAAAATGAAATATCAAATTTTTGGTTTACTGTACTTAAGTCGGTTCATGACATTTTGTCGAAAGGGTGTTTTATCGAAATCCACATATGTTTCAAAATACCCATTGCTAAATTCCTAGATTTATTTCATGAAAAGCTCTGTCTAGGGGGAATATTTGAGCCACACTTCGTCTTTGGTTAGGCTAAGGGTCAGGGCTAGGGATTGTTTTCGGTGAACATGGTTTTCACAAAATGTTGCTGATCCTATTTAAATAATGCATAAAATAGTTCTT
This sequence comes from Tridacna gigas, assembly GCA_945859785.2. Classification (NCBI taxonomy): domain Eukaryota; kingdom Metazoa; phylum Mollusca; class Bivalvia; order Cardiida; family Cardiidae; genus Tridacna; species Tridacna gigas. Next base: position 34,583,284 of record OX244040.2, on the reverse strand, counting down.
GTTAGCCTGTTCAGGCACTATGATTTTAAACCATAGAGTGCCAAATAAATAGAAATAAAAACCCGATGGACATTCTCAATCCGTATATGAGACACAAATAAATGCAGTTTCAAAGTCGTTTTTGTCCAAAATGTTTCTGCAAAGTAGACGGTATATGTTTTGTGCAGTCTGATGTTGGTCTAATACAAGCTGCAAAAGCAACTATGGTTGTGAAATACCCCTAAACCCTTAGAGTGCTGATTTAAAGAAATGGATCTGTTCAAACAGGAAAAACACCCAAAATATTGTTGTTTCAAGGTTGTTTTGGCCAGAATATGTAACAAAGTACATGTAGTGTACAGTGTAAATGCAAGATCAGAAGGTGCAGTCTTATGTTGGTCTACACTATCCACAAAAAACAACTTGGGTCAGTTTCAGCACCTATGGGTTGAGGGTTAACACTTTAACCCTTTACCAGACGACAAAATTTTAGCCTTGTCCAAACTGAAAGCACTTGCAGACGTCGATTTCAATGTGGTTCAAATGGTGCAACTTTTCTTTGATAGGGTAGAAAACATTGTGGGAAAAGGAGAAAATGCTGGTTACCAGTATTTTCTCCTTTTCCCACAATATTTTCAAAAGGCTTCTTTCCCTGGGGTGTCAAAAGGTGGCATTGTGCGATAAAGTGTTAATAGACAAAATTTTGGACTTATTTGAAAACATCAAATTTTGAAGATGATTAACTTTATTAATTGATGAGACTTCTCTTTGACCACCATTTATTTTCTAGCTATGTTTCAAAAGACTGTCTTCCTCAGGTTAACCCTCTACCAAACAATCCTGTGTTTTCACACCCTGACGAAGAGGCCTTTTAAAAAAAACATTTCGGGAAAAAGAGAAAATGCTGGTAACCAGCATTTTCTCCTTTTCTCACAATGTTTTCTACTCTTCCCGAGACAAATTTCAATTTTTGGGTCACATTTATTTTGTCGTCTGCAAAAGCTTTCAATTTGGACTGGTCTGAAATTTTGTCGTTTGGTAAAGAGTTAAAAAGATTATGTCATTACTTTACTCTTCACCAAAGGACAAAATTTTAGGCAGTCCAAACTGAAAGCATTTGCTGACGACAAAATAAGTGTGATTCAAGAATTTAACCCTTAGGCTGCTAATCGCGACCTACGGACGTTTTGCGGACAGTGTAGATCAAGATCATACTGCACAGAAGGTGCAGTCTGATCTTGGATCTACACTGTCCGATAAGAAGATATTTCCCCGACCTCGTTAACTCTAAAATACCAACATATTGGTTTTTACCATCAGCTTGAAAGTTTCATCTAAGTTATTTAGCAGGATAAGAGTTAAATTTGTTTTAGGAAGGGTAAAAGGTGGGAAAAGGAGAAAATGCTGGTTTCCAGCAACATTTTCTCCTTTTCCTTAAATGTTTTCCAAAGCTAATTCTTTCTCAGGATTGTCAAAAGTCAGGATTGTGTGGTAAAGGGTTCACCCTTTCAACGACCAAGGAAAGAAGCCTTTTGAAAACATTGTCGGAAAAGGAGAAAAAGCTGGTAACCAAAGAAAAATTCTACCATTTGAGCCACATTGAAATTGTTGTCTGCAAATGCTTTCAATTTGGACAAGGCTAAAATTTTGACATCTGGTAAAGGGTTAAAAGATTATTAAGCTAATACCAGCAAAGGCTGTAATGCGAAATGAAATCATGTTGAATTAAAAATAGATCAAGAAATACATTTCAAAGATTTCTATGAAATATGATTATTTATCAATGTATTAACTTTTCATAACACAGTCCTGGTTTTTTCATCATCTTGACGGGGAAGGCTTTCCAATGCAGTATGAGAAAAGGCGAAAATGCTAGCCTTCTCTATCTCTCAATGTTTTATATCCCTCTCAAGATAATTTTCGCCACTAAATAACCCTTTACCAGATGACAAAATTTTAGCCTCGTCCAAATTGAAAGCATTTGCAGACAACAATTTCAGTGTGGCTCAAACGGTGCAACTTTTCTTTGATAGGGTAGAAAACATTGTGGGAATAGGAGAAAATGCTGGTAACCAGCATTTTCTCCTTTTCCCACAATGTTTTCATAAGGCTTCTTTCCCAGGGGTGTCAAAAGGCGGCATTGTGCAATAAAGGGTTAAGCCATGGATCTGTTGAATTTATTTTCTGCAAGTACTTTGGATTTAGACAAGTCCAAAATTTTGTTACTTGGTAAAGAGTTAAAAAAGGAAAACATATACATTATTCTGTAGACCCCTATATTTCTCCTTTGACATTTTGACGTCGCTGATAACCTTCTGTTTGAGGGGTCGCATTTTTTTTATTCAAATTTTTCCTATCACAAGCTGTCACAGATACCTAGATATTTTTAGAAACATCAAGCCCCTTCCCCCCCTTATTCAACCCTTTTACCATATAAGGATTTTTGCAGTGTCAAGTACATAACCTTTACCAAATTTGACAAATTTGTCCAAATTGAAGGCACTTTCAGACGACAAAGATACGGCTCAAATGATGCCATTTATCTCTGCAACAGATAGAAGACATTGTGGGATATCCCAGCATTTTCTGCTTTGCTCACAATATTTTTAAAAGCCCCCCCTCTTTGTTGAAACCGGGAATTGTTAGATAAAGAATCTGCCGCTGTTTTCATGTGTGATCTTTACCTCATCTTATAATCTCCCTCATCTTCTATAAGAAATTGAATTATTTACTATAAGCATTAACACATTACCATACAATCCCGTCTTTTAACAACCCTGAGAAAGAAGCCTTTTGAAAATACTGTGGGAAAAGCAGAAAATGCTGGTAACCAGCATTTTCTCCTTTTCCCACGATGATTTCTACCCTATCCAATACAGAAATCACTATTTAAGCTACACTTAATTTGTCATCTGCAAATGCTTTCAATTTGGTCCAGTCTAAAATTTTGTCGTTTGGTAAATGGTTAATCAAGGATTTAATGCATAATACTTTAGAAAGCATCATGGAAAAAGGAGGTTTTGCTGTTGGTCTCTCTGTTCATTTGCCATTAATTTTCAAGATAAGACTTATTTACTCAAAAACAATTCCCATCATTAACCCTTTCCCAAACAAGCCCTGGTTTTCACGTGTCTGCAGTACAAGTCTATTGAAAACACTGTGGGAAAAGGAGAAATTGCTCGTAACGAGCAATTTCTCCTTTTCCCACAGTGTTTTCTACCCATTTTGAGACCTTTCTGCCATTTTCATCAAATTTAAAATTGTCTGTCTGCAAACTCTTTCAGTTTGGACCAGTCCAAAATTTGTCGTTTGGGAAAGGGTTAAGTTAGCCAAATTTCTATGTCATCCACAGGTCCTTTCATGTTAGACAAGTTTAAAAATGTTTTTGGCCGGAGCAGAGTTACACATACTACCCACAACTTTCCGTTATGCACAATATTTTTGAAAGCTTTTTTACTTGGGGCCATTAAAAAACTTTTAAATTTGTTATCATTTTGACAAGGTGTTTACTTAACTCTTTACCAAATGACAAAATTGTAGACCGGTTCAAAATGAAAGCATTTGCAGACAACAAAATAGATGTTGCACAAATTAGGAAACTTCTCTTTTACAAGGTAGAAAACATTGTGGGAAAAGGAGAAAATTACCAGCATTTTCTCCTTTTCCCACAATCTTTTCAAGAGTCCTTTTCCTTGGGTTTGTTAAAACTCAGGATTGTGTGGAAAGGAGTTAAAGATAAAAATCTAGAAATATAAAATTCTAAAATTTAATTTGTTGTTTAGTAAGGAGTTAAGGTCCAACATTACAATGCACTCTCTTTATAGTCTGATCCGCATTTCTCCACAGTGTTTTCCAAATTAGTCTTTCTATTGTGGGGATCTGGATGCCATATACCAAAGCTGGTGAATGGACATTTTGTGAAAAGGAGAAAATGCAGGATACCCACATTTTCTCTGCAATGTTTTTCAAAAACCTTCCCCATCTTTCTTTCGCAGGGTTATTTGAAATAAGGGATTGTTTCCTAGAGAGATAAGTTCCTATACCACACAATCCAGTGTTTTAACGACCCTGCAGAATAAAGCTTTTGAAAACCTTGTGAGAAAAGGAGAAAATGCTGGTAACCAGCATTTTCTCCTTTTTTCACAATGTTTTCTATCCTTCCCAAATCAAAGTTTAATTTTTGAGTCAGTTCCATCCTGTCGTCTGCAAATGCTTTGAATTTGGACCGGTCTAAAGTTTTGTTGTTTGGTAAAGAGTTAATCTTCAAAAAATTTAAGCACGTAAAGAAAAGGCATTAAATTTACAGCAAAGGGGAGAGATTGATGGATTGAGTTTTTGGTGTCTAAAACTATTTCAGTTATATCACAGGGACCATGCTTTCCTGGAGTTTTCATCACTGGTTCTTAGCACAATATTCTTTCCAAGCCAGTGTCTGCTTTCCCACATAACCATCATCTAAACTATGGTCAACGTTGAGAGGGGGAATAAATCCTGTCATGATGACTATCATCAATCCTTGAAAAGACATTGACCAAGCTGGGAATTCAAACTAGTGACACTGTGTTCTCAAGTCCTGAACGCTACTGACTGAAGTACATTTAAAGTTAGTATTCAGCAAGGAAAGGAGGGAGAAAATTTAGAATGGTGTGGGGATACAGTAACTATGGATATTATGTAAAGTCAGGCAGTCCTTTTTCAATACAATTATTGTATTATGAATAATATTTTAACTCTTTACCACACAATCCCAAGTTTGAACAACCCTGAAGAAGAAGGCTTTTGAGAAAATTGTGAGAAAAGAAGAAAATGCTGGTAACCACAATGTTTTCAGTGATCTCATTTGTGCCCCATTTCATCCGCAGACATCTGCAAATGCTTTCAATTTGGATTGGTCTACAATTTTGTTGTGTGGTAAAGAGTTGAAATTCATTTTGTTGAGGCAACCACCCCAATATGCATTATATACATATAATTGGTAACTTTATATCTTGCTGGCATGCTGTTATATCAAGTTTAGGAATTTTTGGTTTAATTCTGTATCAAATAACAAAATTTTATATTTCTCCAAATTGAAAGCATCTGCAGACGACAAATTTGAATGTGATACAAAGATCTTTAACTGGGTAGAAAACATTATGGGTAAAGGAGGAAATGCTGGTTACCAGCATTTTCTCCTTTCCAACAATGTTTTCAAAGGCTCTCTCATTCAGGGTCATCATACATTTACTAAATGGTTAACCCTTTACCAGACGACAAAGTTTTAGCCTTGACCAAATTGTAAGCATTTGCAGATGACAATTTCACTGTGGCTGAAATGGTGCAATTTTTGTTTGATAGGGTAGAAAACATTCTGGGAAAAGGAGAAAATGCTGGTTACCCGCATTTTCTCATTTTCCCACAATGTTTTCAAAAGGCTTCTTTCCCAGGGGCATTAAAAGGCGGCATCGTGCAGTAAAGGGTTAACTCTTTACCTGATGACATAATTTAACACTCATCCAGTTTAAAAGCATTTGCAAGCAAAAATATACAGGATGCCTCAATTAGTTGGATTTATCTTTGATAGATTTGGGAACATTTCGGTAAAAGGAGAAAAAGCTGGTTCACCAGCATTATCTTCTTTTCCCACATTGTTTTCAAAATTCTTCTAACTCGGGGTGCTAACAACATGTGATTATTTGGTAAAAGGTTATCAAGAACAACCGTTAATTCAAATTTTAGATAAAAAAGTATAAAACCACACATTTTAATAAGAGATAAACTTTCAAAAAGTACAATTTTACCCTTCCCGGCACCCATGGTGGGCTTCACCTGTTGTCCCTGGGCAACCTTCTAGTCATGATTTTCTTTGAAATCTCATGTCTTTAAATTGTTATTTCAAAATGAGAAAACAATGTTACAGACAAGGAAATAGAATTTGAACATCAATACTTTCTTATCATACATTTTGTTTTCTGTTCAAATGACATTAAAGCTATGTTATAACCTGATTGTCACACTTGCCTGTCTGTCATGCCTGATTTTTGGGGGTTTTATCTATCTAATGAAGTTTATTAACCTTTATAAATAATTAATCATTACTGTTCATAGTTATCTTCAGATGACACCTATAGCATTGTTGATGTGCATAATTATAATTTCAATTCCTTTAATCCTTTGACTGTTATATAAATGAAACACATTTTGAGTTTGTAAAAAGGTTGCAGGATTTAGAGTTCAGACTATGTGTCTGATATGGCATATCTTGACCTTCACCGACCACAGACTCTTCAACCCTTTACCACACAATCCTGTGTTTTAACGACCTTGAAGAAGTCTTTTGAAAACACTGAAGGAAAAGGAGAAAATGCTGGTAACCAGCATTTTCTCCTTTTCCCACAATGTTTTCTATCCGATCAAAGACAAACCTCACCATCTGAGCAATATTTGTCGTCTGCCAATGCATTCAATTTGGACTAATCTAAAATTTATTCATTTGGTAGAGTTGACAGGTCAAGTTTTAGACTTGTCCATATTGAAAGCATGAGAATAAAAAAAAATAAAGGTGGCTAAAATAACATGGTTAATCTATAAAAATAATAGGAAACCTTCGGGAAAAGGAAAAAAATGCTGGTTACCAGCATTTTTTCCTTTTTCCCACAGTGTTTTAACCCTTTAGCAAACAATCCTGTGTTTGAACAGCCAAGGAAAGCTTTTGAAATATGAAAGAGTAAACAGCATTGTTTCCCTTTCAAACTGTATTTTCTCCCCATTCAAAGACAAATCTCTTCATTGGAACCAATTTTCCTCATCATCTGCAAAATGCTTTGGATTTTGACATGTCCAAAATGCCTTTTTTTTTTGGGAGGGGGGGGGGCAGCGGGCGGATATGATTTTAAAAGCATCCTGCTTCAGGGTCTCTTTTTTTTTGTAAAAGGTTGAAGTGTTAACAGCCTTCTTAGGGTTTGATTTTTTCATGATTACAGTTTTATTTTCTTTGCTGAACTGTAGGCACAGCTGAATGGCATTTAAAAAGAGGTTGCCTTGTCATGATTTATGTTCTTCTTCAAGTTTATGTTTTTACATAACATCTATCTCTTTAACGTGACTTTCTCGCCTCTGCATCGGAATACATGAAAAAATTATTGTACAACTTGCATGACAGCTTTATAATTACAACTCGAATGTCGATGCACAGCCATTCAAATGGTTTTACTAATGTGATAGGTCAAATTGAATGGGTTACTACATACAAAATTTAAGAAACTTGGCAATAATGCACAGGGCAAGTACAAACTGTGGGGCAGCCAAACTTCGCCAGAGTTCATGTTACCTCTCTTACCTCTTAACATTGGTTCAACATTGTTATGTTGGAAAGCAGCAAGCAGCTTGTGTAGCACACTGAGGCTGAAAGAACTCGTAAATATGTGCGCTAAACATCATGTACATAACTCAAACATACTTTTTACCATATAATTCTGAGCTTTAACAAATAAAGCTTTTGAAATAATGTTTTCTAACCTGTCAGAGACAAATTCATTGTTTGAGCCACATTTAATTTGTTGTCTGCAAAATGCTTTCAATGTGGACAGGTCTGAAATATTGTTGTTTGGAATTTAAAGAGCTAAATAGCATTAAAAACTGCACAAACAATCCTGTGGTCCAGTGACCCCGAGGAAGAAGGCTTTTTAAAACGCTGTGGAAGCCGGCTTATAAAAAGGTGTCATTCCAAGGTCAAACTGTATCTTGCTGTCTGATCTTTATTTATTCTGGCCACAAATGCAACTCTTGTCCAGTGAAAAACATTTTCAAGTATTTACCACACGTCAAAATTTTAGCATTAAAGCTTTTGCATAGGAATTTGTTGTCAGGAAGTGGGTGAAAAAACTAAATTGGGAAGAAAGGAGAAAATGATGGTTGCCAGCTTGAGACTGTTTGGTAAGAAAGGAATATAGAGACAAATGGACTATATCTGTAATAATCTGAGGCAGCTACTGGACATTTTGTGGTAGACAAGTCTTAAATTTTGTTGATTGGTAAAGCATTAATGTCCATATTGAGATATCAAGCTTCGCTCCTGGATTGGCCAAACAAATTGTGTATAAAGTTTGACCCATGTGATGGTTTTTTTTGTCATTTCATTAGTCATAAATACAGAATAGCGCAGTGCAGCCTGGTCTACAACGATACCCCTCTTGCTGTATGTGGTTAGTGGGTAACAAGCCTGCATGGTCATGGTCATTTCATGGCAGCAGGTTATCCTTTTGGACTCTAAAAGCACTGGAATCGGATTTAGTTGCTTTTGCTGACAGTGTAGGTTAGGATCACACTGCATAGAAGTGCTGTCTGATCTTGGGCTTAGGCTGTCCACTATTTTTGTGGCATATTCTGGCCAAAAAAAAACCCATTACCATAGCAATATTTTGGCTGTTTTTCTTTATTGAAAGGTGTGTTTAATTGATTCAGTGCTCTAGAGTTAGGTTACCTTGGTTTCCCTGGTTCATAACTGCATTTATCACTTCAGTTTGACTAGATCTGGGAAACTTCACACTGTTCTCCTCACAGAAAAGGGTACCTAACCTGATGCATCCTGTTTGGATGGTCCTTCAACAACTTTGCCCTTGTGTCCATGGTTTCGATGGAGCACTGTCTACTGTAGCACTTAGGAAAAGCAAATCATTGTATCTACCAACAATTATAATATCAATTGAAACTTTACCATCCACATAATTTATGCCCATTTTCCTCTTGCATCAGATCACATGCATAACAAGCAAGTTTCCTTTCTGTAAAAATATTATAACATTTTATTGTTGCATCAAACCTTAAATCATATCAGTTTATACATGGCTAGTTTTAAAGTTGTGCAAAACCAGATTTCAATTTAAACAGCAACTTTTGAACAACAAATAAGAGATGATATGAGCCATTCTCTGTGAAATGAGGGTTTAATGCATCTGCCAAAAGAATCAATCTGAGTTTAGCCTGTGCAGTCTAAGGCTGACATGGGATGAACTTTTTGCTGTTGGTCACTTTTCTGCATGTCAAAGGACCAGTCCACCTCATGTTTCAGTCATGTGTTAGACAAATGGATCCATCATTATGTGATGTGTGTTTGGTACAATGCGCTACAAAGATGCATTAACTCTTTACCACACGACAAAATCTTAGACTGGTCCAAATTGAAAGCAATTGCAGACGACAAATTAAATGTGACTCAAAAATTGAAATTTGTTTTGGGAAAGGTAGAAAACGTTGTGGCAAAAGGAAAAAATGCTGGTAACCAGCATTTTCTTCTTTTCCCACAATGTTTTCAAAAGGCTTCTTTCTCAGGGTCGTTAAAAGTTGGGATTGTGTGGTAAAAAGTTAAACCTCCTTTTGCCAGAGCATGGCTCAATTGTATTTGCCTGTAAAGATGGCCTTCAAACCCAGATACTGACAAAAATGTCATCTTGAAAACATGAAAATTCTCTTTTTTTTTTGTTTTCTTTATGTTAAATTTCTTTCTAGTAATGGTCATGGAAGAGCCTCTATTGTATATTAACCCGTTGGCTGCTAAGGGCAACTCAAGTAACTTTTGCAGACAATGTAGATAAAGATCAGTTGTGCAATCTGATCTTGGATCTACACTGTCTGATAAGGAGACATCTTTCCCCCAAAAGTAGTTTTGGGTTCTACTTTCTCCTTGAAAGTTAAATATATAAATGTAGCTCAAAAGATGACTTTGTCTTTGGAGGGACAGAAAACATTGTAGGAAAATGAGAAAATGCAGGTTATAAGCATTTTCTCATTTTTCCCAAAGGTTTTAAAAGTTTTTTTTTTCTCAGGATCATTAAAATTCTGGATTGTGTTGTATTTTAAGGTTTAGTGACATATTAAAAAGCCTAGAGTTATCTACTGGACTCGGTGAGTTAATCATTAAAAAAAAAAGGTACTGAAGCAAAACACTCCTTGTCCTGTCTTTTCATTTCAACATTCTGACAAGATTGATGTATGATTCAAACAAATTACAATATTTAAATATTTCTGACAGAGAACTACCACAGAATGATGTATGAAATGTTAACTCAGTACTTACTATGTGAGTATCAAACAGTTGTGAACTGGATAGTCAGTATTATCACTTAACTCTTTACCAAACGACAAAATTTTAGACTAGTCCAGATTCAAAGCTTTTGCAGACAACATAATAAATGTGACTGAAAAATTGAATTTTTTTTGCGGGAAGGGTAGAAAAACATTGTGGGAAAAGGAGAAAATGCTGCATTACCAGCATTTTCTCCTTTTCCCTCAATGTTTTTAAAAGGCTTCTTTCTTAAGGGTCGTTAAAAGTCAGGATTGCGTGGTAAAGGGTTAAGCTGCTGAATAAATGAATCGAAAATTTCTACTCAATGCTAAAAGCCCAAAGATTGCGGTTTCAAAGTTGATTTCACCGGAAAGAAAATACTATATCGGACAGTGTAGATCAAAGATCAGACTGCATGTTCTGTGCAGTCTTGATCTTGATCTATACTGTCCGCAAAAGGTCAGTGGGTCACAATTGGCAGCTTAAGGGTTATGATACAACCAATCTGTTTCAGGGACACCTGGGGATCTTGTCTATGCCCTCAGTCTAATTACGATAATCTTAACCCTTTACCACAGTCCCAAATTTTAACGACCCAGAGGAAGAAGCTTTTGAAAACGTTGTGGGAAAAAGAGAAAATGCTGCATTTTCTCCTTTTCCCACAATGTTTTCTGTCATTTCATTCATGAATTCAACATTTAATTTGTCTGGGAGACAATGGTAGAGGAAATCAACATGGTCACAGTATAGTGTTGGAAGCTGCATCTTGACTTTACATTTTAAAACCCTTTACTGCATGGTCATACATTATCAAGACTGAGTGACACAGAGATTTGTAAAAAAAAACATTTTGTGTATTAATGGGCATTTTTCTCATGACTACCCATATTAATTCACAGAACAAACCTAACGCTCAGTCTTGAAATACTGAAAATACCTAAATAAATGCAGTTTTAGGGTTGCTCTTGTCTCAGCAAGGTGGACTGTGTAAGATCAAAGATTAGATTGCACATTCTGTGCAGTCTGATCTTTATTTACACTTGCTGCAAAACCAACTATAGTTGTGAAAGGCACTTTAATGGGTAAAATTTTCTTTCCATCCTGTCCAAAAAAAAACCTTAAGCAACATATGCTGTTGTCATCAAATACTTTCAATATGGAGTAGCCCTGCCTCGGTAGCTCAGTCGGTAGTTAAAAGACTTGAGACCTGGAGGTTGCTGGTTGGATCCCCAGCTCAGCTAATTTCCTTCTAAATAATGATGATAGTCATTGCGACAGGATTCATTCCTCTCTCACCGCTGACCATTGTTTCCACAATGGTTATGTGGGAAAGCAGCCAGTGGACTGGAAAGAATTATATTGTGCATAGTACTGGTAAAAAAAAATCCAGGAAGACATGGATAGGTGCACTGGCCACAGCGATATAACTGAAATTATGTTGAAAACGGCATTAAACACCATACAATCAACCAATCAATTCAATATGGAGTAATCTAAATATCTGTTTTCCAAGTAAAGAGTTGATACTTTTATGACTGACATACAGTGAGATGTAAAATTGATATAAAAGTCAGTTTAACTTATAGCCATAGATGTATTTAATGACGGATGTACGGATTAATGCGCAACTTGATATACAACTTAATGCACAACTCATTTTAACCCTTATCTTGTTAATTAATTCTTTACCAATTGACAAGATTCTAGCATAGTCCAAAGCGAAAGCAGTTGCGGATGACAAATAAAAAGAGGCTCAAATGCTGCAATTTGTCCATGACAGAGTAGAAAACATTATGGGAACAGGAAAAATGCTGGTTACCAGCATTTTCTCCATTTCCAACGATGTTTTCAAAAGCCTTATTACTCAGGGTTGTTAAAACTATGGATTGTGTTGCAAAGGGTAAAAGTGAAATGAAACCTTAAAGCCAATAGTAGGAACCCAAATTTTGTTATTTCATTAGTATATTTTTGGAAAAATATCTACAGTGTAGATCATGTTCTGTGCAGTCTGATCTTGATCTACACTGTCCACAAAATGGCCTTGAGTTTCATCTCTTAGCATGCTATGGATTAAAGTTTAACCCACATAGCATCACATACAACTTTGGCTGTTTTAATGACAATGTATTTCCAGATCAGAATGCATATTACATACAGTCTGATCTTTGTCACTTTTGTGTGCAAATGTATATAATTATTGTTTATCTATTTGTCATAAAATATAAGAAAATGACTTAACTCTTTACCAGACGACAGTAATTTACACTTTACCATATTAACTCTGACCAAGTGACAAAACATTGGACTTGTCCCAGTTGAAAGAAGATTTTGCAGATGAAATCATGAACATGACTCAAAAAATTGTGATTTGCTTGTTGAAGGGTAGAAAACATTTCGGGAAACGGAGAAAATGCTGGATACCTGCATTTTCTCCTTTTCCAACAGTGTTTTCAAAAGCCTTCTTTTTGTAGGGTTGTTAAAAACTTGGGATTGTGTGGTGAAGGGTTGAAAGGATTTCCAGATGACAAATTAAAAGTAGCTCAAGTAATTTGACTTATCTTTGAAAAAATAGAAAGTATTGTAGGAAAAGGAGTAAATGTTGGTTTCCAGCATTTTCTACTGTTCCCATGTTTTCAAGAGCCTTCAACCCATGAGGAGCGCAAAACACATTGAATTGTTCGGCAAAGGTTTAACCCTATACCACACAATCCAAGTTTTAATGAACCCAAGGAAGAAGCTTTTTGAAAACATTGTGGGAAAAGGAGAAAATGCTAGTAACTAGCATTTTCTCCTTTTCTGTCAGCATTTTCTCTTTTTCCCAGTGTTTTCTACCCTTTCAACAGAGTCTATTATTGGAGCCACATGTAAATTGTGGTCTGCAAATGCTTTTAATTTGGACGGGTCTCTGACATTTCACTGAAAACCATGTTCCTCGAAAACGATCCCTAGCCCTGACCCTTACCCTAACCCAGAGGAATTGTGGCTCAAATCTTCCTCTCAGACATAGCTGTTCATGAAATAAATCTAGGAATTTAGTAATGGGTATTTTAAAATATACATGGATTTCTACGAAACATCCTTTCGATGAAATGTCGCACACAGAATTTGGACAAGTCTACATTTTTGTTATGTGGTAAAGGATTAATCAGATTAGTAAACAGTTCAAATTTGCAACTGTAGCACTGTATAGGTTACTGATACCATTGTACTTTGATATTCTGTATACTAACTTTACCCCTGCATAATAATTGCAGATTTTATTTTTTGAAGCTGCATTTTCAATTGAATATAGGATAGTTTACAAGGTGTCTTAGTATTAGATGTAGCAAAATTTGCAATTTTATTCTCATCACACTTCTAGGGTCTTGACTTTTTACCACAGGACAAAAGTTTAGACTTGTCACAATTTAAAGTGTTGGAAGATAACAAACTGTATGTACCAAGCCACTGGCTGCTTTCCAACATTACCATCATCGAAACAATGGTCAGTGGTGAGAGAATGAATTCCACAGTCACAATGACTATCATCAATCCTCGGAAAGAAATTGGCCCCGAGCCGTTGTCCAGACTGAAAGCCTTTCCAGACGACAACTTCAGTATGGCTCCAATGATGGAATCTGTCTTTGAAGGGGTAGAAAAAACATTGTGGAAAAAGGAGAAAATGCTTTTTCCTGCAATGTTTTTAAAGGCATTCATTTTCAGGGTTGTTAAAACTTGGGATTGTGTGGTAAAGGGTTAAGTCATTACCAGACAACAAAATTTTAGGATTGAAATTGAAAGCATTCACAGCTGATAACAAATAAAATTTAGCTCATATCATTAGAATTTTTGCCAGGGTAGGCCACAATTTGGGAACACTGGAGAAATCCGAGAAAATGCTGGTTTTTAAAGATCTGCTTTATACTGGTTTAAAAAAACTCTGGATTGCTTGGCAAAGGGATGACCCAACAAAAGTATACTGTTTTATAAAAATCTTGGAAAAATCTTTCACCAGCCATTCTGAATAATATTTCTTGTCTAATTCTCAAACATTTTATAATTTTGAAAGTAATGCAGTTTAGCCAATTAGCCAAGCAGAAATTGTGTTGCTATCTAAATCTAGAATTAGACGAGAAGTGCAGTTTAAAGTGTTTGGTGAATAAGGTCCCAGGTGGGCAAAGATAAGCATCAGCCAGGAAAGAACATACTCTATATCGAAAAGTGTCAAAACTCTGACTTTCTCCCATGATGACACTAATGTCATAGGGAAAATATTTAAAAAAGAAAAGGTCATTCAGCTCTTTACCACACAATCCCAAGTTTTAAGGACCTGAAAGAGAGGGCTTTTGAAAATATAGTGGGAAAAGGAGAAAATAAGCATTTTCTTCTTTTCCCATTATGTTTTCTACCCTATCATAGACAGATTCCATCATTTGAGCTACATTTAATTTGTCCTCTGCAAATGCTTTCCGTTTGGTCCAGTCCAGAATTTTGGCATTTTGTAAAGAGTTAAACACAAATAAAATGATATCAAGTCTAAGTATTTGTAGTTTTTCTCACCAATTTTTTGGACAGTGAAATATGGTCTACATAAATTATAAGCCAAGTTGTAAATGGAAGATGACAAATTCAAATTCATCTGCGTGTGATAAAGAGCCCATTATGACAATTACCAACACTTTGGACCTCCGTTTATCAGGCCAAATCAACCCTTCGGAAAGTTTATTTATTACTTACTAACTTGAAAATAGCCATGTATTACTTTTCTTTTAGTACCGGTTCCCATTGTTAGGGTCACCCACCTGGTAATTACCGGTATGACACAGAAGCTGGGTCAACCAGGGTCCAGGTAGATTGGACATAAATAAGGTAGGTGTCTGCATGAGTAAGACAGTCAGGCAGGTATACAGGATGGGTCATCTGATTTCATTTTCATTTTACTCTTGACCCATATAGTGCCGAATGCAGTAAACCCAACACATACAGTCAGTTTAACCAAAAAAAGAAATGAAAGAGAAAAAAAAAAGAAATGTTAGACATGCCTAAAATGGAACAATATGCAGGTGACATTATTAAAGTGACCCTAAATCAGGAATTTGTCTGTGAAATGGTAAAAAACACTATGGGAAAAGATAAAATTGATGGTTACCAGCATTTTCTCCTTTTCCCACAATCTTCTCAAAAGCCCATTTCCTCAAGGTAGTCAGAACACAGATTGCTTGGTAAACAGTCAAAGATAATACCAAATCTTATCTGTTGGAGGTTCTCGGGCTTTTTGGGACAGTATTAAGTAACACTAACCTAATTGGCAGAAAGAGAAATTTCAGTTTTTGAGTCACATGTAATGTGTGGTCTGCAAATGCTTTCAATTTTTCTCTTTTTCCTGCAAAATTTACTGATTGCAACCCTTTGAATTTGTCATCTGCAAATGTTTTGAGTTTGGACAAGTCTAAAAGTTTATTTGGTAAAAAGTAAACTCTTTACCACACAGTAAAATTTTTTATTGGTCCAAATTGAAAGCAATTGCAGACAACAAATTGAAATTTGTTTTGGGAAGGGTAGAAAATATTTGGTAAATGGAGAAAATGCTGGCTACCAGCATTTTCTCCTTTTCCCGAAATGTTTTTAAAAGGCTTTTCTTTCAAGGTATTTAAAATTAGGGATTGTGTGGTAAAGGGTTAATACTTTATGAAAATATTGTTGCTGCGCGAGATGTGAACTGCTCATTACTGCTCATCTTTTTGTCACAGTATTTCGAAAGTCGTCTGCTGAAGTAATTTAGTTAAGCCATCTTCCTATGTAGTGGAAAATTTATCTCTTTATGAAATTACAAAATTTTAAATTGATCGAAATTGAAAGCATTTTGCAGACAACAAATGAAATTTGACTGAGCTGATGGAATTTGTATTTGACATGGTAGAAAACATTGTGGGAAAAGGAGAAAATGCTGGTTACCAGCATTTTCTCATTTTCCCACAATGTTTTCAAAAGCCTTCTTTTTCAGGGTTGTTAAAACTTGGGATTGTGTGGTAAAGAGTTGATGCTGGAGGATATGCTCCTTATGTGTGCATCAGTGCACATTTTCAAAGAAAAGGAAGACACCAATATATGAAGTTGACATTAAATCTGCCACAAAAATTTTATTTCCTTTTGAGGTTGTTGTATGAAAATTATGCTCAACAGTGCAATTATGTTTTGTAAGATTTAACAGTTGTTGTTCGAATGAAAATATTCCATGTGCATGCAAATAAGGTCCACCTGCATTAAGCAAGTACATGTACCTACGGGGTACTCACAGTGTGTTTGTATAGACAGGGTGCTTGCATGTTACAGGTACAATTCAGCATATTTGCCTTATCTTGGCCCTCAACATAAATTACTTGCTTGCTTAATCTGTTACCAGATGAGAAGATGAGAAAATTTTAGACTGGTCCAAAACTGAAAGCGACTGCAGACGACAAATAAAACAAGGCTCAAATGATGAAATTTGTCTCTAAAGGTGTAGAAAAATTACCAGCATTTTCTCCATTTCCCAAAATTTTTTCCAAAGACCTTTTCATCAGGGTCATTAAAACTTGGGATTGTGTGGTAAAGGGTTGATACAGGCAGCTGCCACTAGGATTTTTTTGTGATTTTTTTTTTTGACAATTTACCCCTTTACCAAACAACAAAATTTTAGACAGTCCAAATTGAAAGCCTTTGTAGAATGTCAATTGAGTATGGCTCAACCAATGGATATTGCCTTTGAAAGGGTAGAAAACATTGTGGAAAAAGGAGAAAAATGCTGGTTTCTCTTTTCCCACAATGTTTTCAACGGTCCTTTTCCTCAGGGTCATGTATTTATGTCGTTCTGTGGTTCATACCAATACAAGACTACAGTGGCTCTTCTATGGCACTTGCTTACATAACCTTTACCACACAATCCCAACTTTTAAAGATTCTGAGGCTTGGCCAATTTCTTTCCAAGGATTGATGATAGTCATTGCGACAGGATTCATTCCCCTCTCACTGCTGATCATTGTTTCAACGATGGTTATGTGGGAAAGCAACCAGTGGCTTGGAAAGAATATTGTGCAGAGTACTGGTAAGAGAAACTCCAGGAAAGCATGGATAGGTGCACTGCCCACCGCGATATAACTGAAATAATGTTGGAAATGGCGTTAAACACCATACAATCAATCAATCATTAAAGATTCTGAGAAAGAAGCCTTTGGAAAACATTGAAGGAAAAGGAGAAAATGCTGGTTACCAGCATTTTCTCCTTTTCCTACAATGTTTTCTACCCATTCAAGGACAAATACTATCATTCGACAAACATTTTGAATTCTGGTCTGTAAATCCCTTCAATCATGGCCGAGTCTAAAATTTTGCCAAATGGTCAAGGGTTACAGAGAGAAACAAACAAGGATTTCCTCCTTATAAATCAAAGCCCTCAGCCATAAGCCATGGAGGAACAAAAAGATCAAAGACTGTGCATTCAATGGTGGGGTCCTGCATGGCTCAGTGGTAACCCGGAGGCCTCTGGTTCAATCCTCACCTGAAGTTTCTTATGGGAATGTCCTTGGGCAAAACACTTCAAAGCCCTACCCTGAGTAGTGGTGAAACCCAGGACAAACATGAATAACATGTCACCGTGATATGACCAAATTTTGAAAATGGAGTAAATACCATTCAATTAGTAAGCCTCTAATGGCAATAAGTCAGACCATTCCTTTAACGTTGGCTTTTGAAAACATTGTGGAAAAAAAAGAAAATGCAGGTAACCAGCATTTTCTTATTTTCCCAAAATGTTTTCAACCCTTTTCGAGAGAAATTCCATCATTTAACCCTTTCCCAAACAACAGATTTTGGACTAGTCCAAATTGAAAGAGTTTGCAGATGACAATATTATATTTGATGAAAATGGCAGAAAGGTCTCAAAACGGGTAGAAAACACTGTGTGAAAAGGAGAAATTGCTTGTTACGAGCAATTTCTCCTTTTCCCACAGTCTTTTCAAAAGACTTGTACTGCAGACACGTGAAAACCAGGGCTTGTTTGGGAAAGGGTTAAGCCAGATTTAATTTGTTGTCTGCAAATGCTTTCAATTTCAAACATCTGCAGACAGCAGTTTCAAAATTTGAACAAATGGGCTTAAGTTTTCTGACAGGGTAGAAAACATTGGTGGTTACCAGTATTTTGTCCTTTCCCCACAATGTTTTCAAAGGGCCTCTTTCTCAGGGTCATAAAAACCCATGATTATGTGGACTAAGAACTAAGCAGCCTAATATATGGCTTTGAAAGAACAATTTGGTTCATATACTGCTTGGGAACAAAATTTAATGCAAAGAATACATGAATTGTTGCCCTGTTCACTATACCATAGCTCATATATTTCAGTCATGCTCTGTGAAAAGGGGGCTTAATCAATCTGCAAAAAGTATTGACCCAGGTCAGCCTGCGCAGTCCGTGCAGGTTGACCTGAGCCGAAACTTTTTGCTTTTGATCAATATTCTGCATGCCCAAGGACCATTCTATCTCAGGATTCAGTCATTTGTTAGAGAAAATGGATATAATGGATCCAGAATTATGTGATGACTTGTTTGGTATTATGCATCACGGAGATGCATTAAGCCCCTTTTTGCCAGAGCATGGCTTATTTATGAAATTAGCATTAGATCTAAATACCAATCTAACTAATTATTATGATACAAAGTCCTCATTCTTGTCTATGTAGTGCTTGAAATCTTTTCTTTCTTCACTGCATGTACCCCAATCAAAATGAACCAGAAAAGTACAAGTCACCTTCCATGAGCAGCTGTCTATTTGGCTTTGTCATTTCCTGTTGTATGGATATTAATGAGTACCAGCTAACCTCAGATTTTTTCTTAATCACACAAATACTGTTTATTGAAAACATTGTGGATAAAGGATCAGTTGCTTGTTGAAAGCAGTTGCTCCTTTTTAGACAGTGTTTTCTTTATAATAATTAAACAAAAGCAATGTATTGAGCATTTTCTTCCTTTTGCCACAGTATTTTTACATGTATTCATGCATCAAATTTGAACTCATAATTTCTAAGGGAACTATAATGTTTTCAAATTGTAAGCTGTGAACTGGCTTTAGAAGGTAGTGAACAAATTAACTCTTTCCCAAGCAACGAATTTTTAGACTTGTCAGTTTGAAAGCATTTGCAGACGACACATGAAAATTGGTGCATATGGTGCAATTTGTCTTTGAAAAAGATAGAAAACATTGTGGGAAAAGGAAAAATTGATGGTTAACAGCAATCTCTTATGTTTTCAAAAGGCAGTGTTCCTTGGGGTCATTAAAACTTGTTAATGTGTGGTATAGGATTAAAATGAGCTTTCCAAAGCATTTGATGTGTAATACAGAGGTGTGATTGGTGTGATTGGAAGCCAGTTCTTGAAGCCGGCTTCCAGCAGGAATGCTTTTTTTTTATGCACATGGGGAATTTTGGGATACATCATTGCACAACTTTTGCGACATATTCACTCAAATACTTTTAATAGTATGTTGCTATTAAGCTCAAAATTATGGATTTTTTTTGTATGTACTGTTGAGATGAATTTCGAGCATGAAAAGTAAAGATTTTGTATTTATAGATATTTATTTAATAACTGATTAATGATTGACCCCACAGGCAGCATAACTCTTCTTAAACTAGTATAGACTGGTTACCTCCCCTGATACTACTATACGTGTAATACACGATACAACAAGGGACCAGTTTAAAACTAGTAGATTAGCGCAATATTATGGTTTTTTTTTTTCCTTGTGCTGTTCACATAAATTGCGAGCATGAAAATTACAGATTTTGTATTTGAACTCTTATTTCTAAAAACGCTCAATAAGATTTTAATCGGTAAAATGGTCCTGTGCCATGCAGAAAATGTACAAATAGCTAAAAGTATTGACCCACATCAGCCAGTGGGGACTGCACAGGCTGACATGAGTTGATACTTTTTGCAGATGCATTAAACCCCCTTTTCACAGAGCATGTCTCAGATTTTTTGTTCCCCTGTGTCTATTTTTATCTGTGTGCAATATATTGTATTTTAGCAGGAAAGTTTGTAGGTGTGTAATTAATCCGATTACTATTGGAAACTTTTTGTAATAACTTTTTTGTGAGAATGTACCTTTGTTGTGACAAGCCTTGCATACTCAGAGCACAATTGAGACACACTAAATCCTTGGACATTTATTTATGAGCCATGCTCTGTGAAAAGGGGGCTTGATGCATTTGCAGAAAGTATTGGCAGTCCACGCAGGCTAACTTGGACAGACACTTTTTGCTTTTGTAATTTTTCTGCATGTCAAAAACCAGTGTACCTCATGTTTCAGTTGGTTGCTAGACAAAATGGATTTTATGGATCCATAAATATGTGATGACTTGCTTGAATTATGGATGACAGAGATACATTAAGTCCCCTTTTGCCAAAAGCATGTCTCATTTGTTTTAATAACCCTGAGGAAGAAGACTGTTGAAATGTAGTTGCAGGAGGACAAAATGCTGGTTACCATCATTTTCTCCTTTTCATACAATGTTTTCTACCCTTTCAAAGGTCTACCGGTAAGTAAGGCTGAAAAGGAAATGTAATGGAACTTTTGATGTAGCGTTTAAGAGTATTGCACTTATTTTTGTGGCTTTAGAGCTCCAGCCAAACTTGGGTTTTGCACCTAGTTATAAATGACCCTCGACAGCTTTTGACTGATGTTTTACATCATTGCACTTGAGCCATGCTCTGTGAAAAAGGGTCTTAATGAATCTGGGGAAAGTATCAACCCAAGTCAGCCTGCTTGGAATGTGCAGGCTGACCTGGGCTGAAACTTTTCTCTATTGGTAAATTTTCTGTATATTTAAGGACCAGTCTACCTGATGATTAAGTTGATTGTATTAAAAAAGAGGCTACATGTATTGTTGATCCTTAATTATGTGATGGCTTGCTTGGTATCATGGATCACGGAGATGCATTAAACCCTCTTTTGCTAGAGCATGGCTCATTTACATGTTCAACTATTAACAAATTAGATTTGGTTATAATGATGAGATTTGGCTCTGAAATGATAGAAAGCATTGTGGAAAAGGAGAAAATGCTTGTGACAAGCATTTTATACTTTTCTCGCAATGGTTTCAGAAGCCTTTTTGTTCAGGGTCATTAATTAGACCATGTAATTGTTTGGTAAAGGTTTTTTAGCTTTTGGCTAAAATTTTGTGAAGGTTTGTTGGAATGTCAAGTGATCATGCAATAATATGCATCAGCTACGGCAGAGCTCCAGATAGAGGGAGTGATTTTGATTTCAAAATTGAACATATTAATTAATCTCCACTAAACCCCATGTTATGGGTACTCATTAGAATCGTCATCGAGACGATTCTAATGAGTACCCACAACATAGGGTTTGGAAGGGAAAGAATGGATTTAGAATACTATCACTCCCTCTTACCTGGAGGTCTGACTATGGTATGTAGGATCATATTCATGTAAGAATGATAACAGTATTTTGATCTTGTCAAAATAGAGAAAATACCTAATCCAAAATGACCATGCTTTTATCTGAAGAGCAAAATTGCACCATACCAGTGTTTACTGAATGTAACTGTCCTCTTTCAGAATGCATGCCGGGAAAAAAGTGAAGTTTATATTAGTGTTTAACTCTTTACAACACAATCCCGTGTTTTAACGACCCTGAGAAACAGGCATTATGAAAACATTGTGGGAAAAGGAGAAAATGCTGGTGACCAGCATTTTCTCCTTTTCCCACAATGTTTTCTATCCTTTCCAAAACAAATTTAAATTTTTGAGTCACATCTATTTTGTCGTCTGCAAATGCTTTTAATTTGGACTAGTCTAAAAGTTTGTCGTTTGGAAAAGAGTTAAGCAAAAAATAGGATTCACAGCAAAAAAAAAAATCTTAATTAGCACCCAAATTGTTGCAGTCGGTAAAATTTTCTACTGGGTCTGTATTCACCAACCATTCTTAAGAACATTCTTAGTCTTATTCTCCAGAATTTTTAATTTAAAAGTAACACAACTTCTGATAAGCGAGTTATTCCTAAAGCACCTTCCTCATTGATGGTAACAAAAAAATTGCCGGCTTCTTTGATGCTATGCATCAAAAATTTGTCTTGTTCTTGTTTGCAACACTGTTCGTGGGGGTTTGTGGTGAGCCATGGCACTATAGATCCCTGGCCTAGTACTGGTGAATAAACAGTATGTTTACATTCAGCAAACTAAGATGCTGTGTTTAACTCTTTGCCGCACAATCCTGATTTTTACACTGGTCCAAATTAAAGCATTTGTAGACGACAAAATAAATGTGACTGAAAAATTGAAATTTGTTTTGAAAAGGGTAGAAAACATTGTGGGAAAAAGGAGAAAATGCTGGTTACCAGCATTTTCTCCTTTTCCCACAATGTTTTCAAAAGGCTTCTTTCACAGGGTCATTAAAAGTTGGGATTGTGTGGCAAAGGGTTTATAAAGCCCTTTATTAACTCTACCAGATGACAAATTTTAGACTCATTCAAATTAAAAGCATTGGCAGACAACAAATTTAATGTGGCTTTAATGCTTGAAACTGTCAGTGAAGGAGTAGAAATCTTTGTTGGAAAAGTAGAAAGAGCGGTAACCAGCATTTTTATTCTTTTCACACACTGTTTTCAAAAGCAGTATTCATTAGGAATGTTAAAACATGGGATTGTTTGGTAAAGGGATAAACAATTGCAGTAAGAAGGCTTGTGAAAAAGTTGTGGGCATTAGGAGTCCCACACTGTTTTCTTTCCTTCTAAAATTTAATCTCATTTTTGGGGAACATTAAAATTTGTGATCTACAAATAATCTCAACATGGACGACTGAGACTGAAATGTTGTTGTCTGGTAGAGAGTTAAATCAACAAGTTCACTGGACATAACAATGGTCAGCCTTATACTGACCGGTTCAAATATTTGTTTTTCTACTTTTCAGGCCTTCTTTTCCGCCTTTTTGGGTAATCCAATCATTTCTGTAGTGTTGCCATAGTATTACGGTATTTCCTTTATTTGGCGAAATTTCAAAAGAGAGATTTAATTCTGTTTATTTATCTAGCCTCTTCACCCAGGAGTTTCCGCACCGAAATAAACTTTGATTATGTTTGGTAACAGTAGATAACCTTTTTCATCATTATGCAGTTTTTGTTGTTTGTTTGTTTGTTTCATGTTAAATGCTGTTTACAACATATTTCCATCATGTTACTATTGCCAGTGCACTTGTCCATACATTATTTGAGTTCCACTTATTAGTACTTTCCATTATTCTCTTTTCTAAATAACCGGTTGCTTTCCCACTCAACTCTTTACCAAAAGACAAATATTTAGACTTGTCAAAATTCAGAGCATTTGAAGACGAAAAATTATTTGTGTCCCAAATGTTGTAATTTATCTTGGAAATGGAAGAAAACATTGTGGAAAATGGGGAATATGCTGGTTACCAATATTTTCTCCTTTTCCCACAATGTTTTCAAAAGCCTTTTTTCTTTGGGTCTTTAAACTCAGGATTGTTCGATAAAGGGTTAAACATTGTCAAGCCAATGTTTAGCAGAGAGAGTGAAGTAAATCCAACACACTTCCAAACCAGACAAAAAAATTGAAGACTTGACAAATATTGAAATCATTAGCATATGACAAATCTAATGTTGCTCAAAAGATGATTTCTATCTGTTCAATAGTCCAAACTATAATAGAAAAGGAAGAAGATGCTGGTTGCTTGCATTTTCTTTTTTCCCACCATGTTTTCCAGCCTTTCAAAGTCAAATCTAATCATTTGAGCCACTATGTTTTCTGCCCTTCCCAAAACAAATTTCAGTTTTTCAGTCACATTTATTTTGTCATCTGCAGATGCTTTCAATTCAGTCTAGTCTAAAATTGAAGATGAGTTAAGGTTGTTTACGTAAGATCAATTGCTTGAAAACATTGCGTCTGGGTCAGAAATTGTTGCTTACATTATTTTCTCCCGTGTCACAAGGTTTTCAAAAGTGGTCACATGCAGAATGTGATGTCACCATTTTAGATCCAAGGTTGAAAGGATTGTATGAAAGGCTTTGATTTAACAATGCTAGGGGATATTTTGATCATTTCTTATACCCCATTTTAACAAATTGTCTGAAAAATGGGTGTTTATTTTCTCAATTATCAGAGTTTCACCGTGTAACTAAGGTTATTTTGAATATAATCATTTTGGTAGAGGTTGGGTTTACAGATTGCCAAGCAAATAAATATTTTTAACTTGTAGCAAGACCATACATGTACATGTATAAATTTTTTGCTCTGATTTGAAAGCAATTCTTTGCTGTTGCCAGTTTTTTGAGAGCCTGTTATTGGGTAAGGCTATGCAGAGCCCTAGACTGGTACACATATAATTAAGTCATCCTCTGGTATAATGGGGCTAAAACTCTATACCACACAATCATGGCTTTTAATGACCCTGAAGAAAAGGCCCTTTGAAAACATTGTGGGAAAAGGAGAAAGTGCTGGTAACCAGCATTTTCTCCTCTTCCCACAATGTTTTCTACCCTTTCCAAAACAAATTTCAATTTTTGAGTCACATTTATTTTGTCATCTGCAAATGCTTTCAATTTGGACAAGTCTAAAATTTTGTCGTTTGGTAAAGGGTTAATGCATTTCTTTGATGCATTGTACAAAGCAAGTCATCACATTATTATAGATCCATAAAGTCAATTTTTTCTAACAATTGACTGAATCATGAGGTACACTGGTCCCTTGACATGCAGAAATTTGACCAATAGCAAAAAGTTTCACCCAAGGTCAGCCTATGCAGATTGCACAGGCTGATCAGGGTCAAATATTTTGCAGATGCATAAAGCCCCCTTTTCACAGAGCACAGCTCCATTACTGATATCAATAATGGAGGGTTTGAAAAAGTTAGCTTTTCTACAAGTACTGAAAATATTGTGGAAAAAGAAGCAATTACTGACATTTCAAAGCAATAATGACAGCTACAAGTTTTTCCACAGAGTTTCCAGAGTGCAAAAAAGGTCTTACTTGTCCACCAACAGACATAAAAAGTCATTTCTTTTATTTTTAGTGGGACTCAAAATGTCAAGGATAAAAAAAACCATCTGGTATTGGACAATTAACACTTAACCACATAATCAGGTGTTCTATCAACTGAAGAAAGACGGCTTTTGAATACATTGTGAGTAAAGGAGAAAGTGCTGGTAACCAGCCTTTTCTCCCTTTCCCACAATGTTTTCTTATCCTCCCATTGCAAAGACAGTTCCTTATATAATCATTTTAGCCAAATTTAAATTGTCGTCCGCAAATGCTTTCAGATTCGGCAAGTCCTAAATTTTGTCGTTTGATAAAGGATTAAAATTCAAAAACCGACCATTGAAAATGATAAATACTAAACAGTCACTCAAATGCTGTATGCCTGGCTTCGCTCTGACAATGAGGACAAATAACTTTGAGATCTTGTTTCTGTGTGGCCAATGATGATAATTAGATTTTTGAAAACCTGTTGAAATCTTACAAAAATGAAATCCATCCCATATTTGGGGGGAAAAAAAAGAGATTTTGAATGATGTTGAGCCGCTTAGGAGTTATGACTACTTATCCGCGGTTGGTTGAACAAGTGGATCAAATTTAACTCAAGCTTTTTTTGCCGTAATTCATGTAATCTTGACTCTACCCAACAATCCTTTGATTTTGTGATCTGAAGGAACAAAGAAGGCTTTTGAAAACAATGTGGAAAAAGTAAGCAATGCTGAGCATACCAAAATTTCCTCTTTTCCTGTGTTTTGTATTCATTTAACTGCACAGTTTCAATAACTCTGTACCAAATGACAAAATTTTAGACTGGTCCAAATTGAAAGCATTTGCAGACAACAAATAAATTGATGGATTTGTTTTTGAAAGGGTAAAAACAAATAATATGATTGGATTTGTTTTTGAAAGGGTAAAAACGTTGGGGTAAAAGGAGAAAATGCTGGTTACCAGCATTTTCTCTTCTTACCACATTGTTTTGAAAAGGCTTCTACCTCTATGTCATAATAAAACTCAGGATTGTGTGGTAAAGGGTTGATATACAAGCCATTATTTCATTCTAAGGTTACACCAGTTACTTTTGATACTTAAACCAGTCCAAAATTTTGGAGTGTGGAAATGAATAAACTCAGGTCACAATACCTCAGCCCATTACCACACAATGCAGAGTTTAACAACCCCGAGGACAAAGGTGCTTGAAAACTTCCAGGACAAGGAGGAAATGCTGCTAGTCAGCATTTTCTCCTTTTCTAATGGTATTTTCTACTTGTTTTACAAGAGATCCTCAGTTTGGGACTTTTTCAACCTGAAATCATCTGCAGACCACAAAATTTGTACCTGAAAGGCTGGAAAATACTGTGGGAAAAGGAGAAAATGCTGATAAGCAGTATTTTCATCTTTTCCCTGAATGTTTTCAAAAGCGTCCTTTGTCAGGGTTTTTAAAACACGGGATTGTGTGGTAAAGGGTTAAATCTAAAATTTTGTCTATTCGTAAAGAGTTAGTTGTTTGATGCTGATGTTTCAATAGGTAAAAATTGGCTAGTGATCATAAAGCAGGTGTAAACAATTGTGAAAATCTTAAAATTTGTGAGAACAATCTTCATTAGACTATTTCTTTAATCTGCATGGAATGTTTTGAAATATAAGAGTTTAACATTCGAAAAAAGTTTTCAAAATGCAAATAATCAAATAAAACATGATACCTTTAAAAGCTTGCACAATAAAATGTGTTACAATATTTCAGAGATGTGTTAACACTTTCCCAAACAACAAATTTTGGACTGGTCCAAATTGAAAGAGTTTGCAGACGACAATTTTAAATTTGATGAAAATGGCAGAAAGGTCTCAAAAAGGGTAGAAAACACTGTGGGAAAAGGAGAAATTGCTCGTTACGAGCAATTTCTCCTTTTCCCACAGTGTTTTCAAAAGACTTGTACTGCAGACACGTGAAAACCAGGGCTTGTTTGGGAAAGGGTTAAACTTGCAATGCAGATTTAACTTTTTACGAAACAACAAAACTATATACTTTCCCAACTTGAGAGTAGATCAATTTGCAGAAAACAAAATGAAGTAACTGAGAAATTTGAATATATTTTTGGAAGGTCAGAAAACATTCTGAGAAAAGGTGAAAATGCTGGTAACCAGCATTTTCTCCTTTTTTTCACAATGTTTTCAATGGCCTTACTCTTCAGGGTCATTAAAACTCAGGGTTATTTAGTAATGAGTTAAGTCCTCTTACTCCACACTTTGACTCCATTCCCCAGAAAGAAAAGTAAATCTTCACATAGACCACTTTTGAAATCATTTTTACAAAAGGAGAAATTGTTAAAACAAGTAATTTTTCTATCACTATATGCACTGTGATGCTCCAGCTGTTGAAACCCGGAAAAGATATGACATCTGTTACAGTGACTGAAGTACTGTTGAAAGCAGCATAAAACACAACTCAATATAGTTGTTGACGGTGCTTTCAAACTTATTTCAGTCATATTGAAGTGGCAGCTTGCTTCATGTATGTCCTGGGTTTCACCAGTATTAGGCTAGGGCTCTGAAGTGTCTTGGCCAAGGACACTCCCAAGAAAACCTCAGCGCCTGCAGTGAGGCATGAGCCACCAGGTTACAAGTCCTACACTTTACCACTGAGCCACGTAGGACCCTTAACCCTTTACCGCACAATGCCGCCTTTTAACGCCCCTGGGAAAGACGCCTTTTGAAAACATTGTGGAAAAAGGAGAAAATGCTGGTAACCAGCATTTTCTCCTCTTCCCACAATGTTTTCTACCCTATCAAAGAAAAATTGCACCATTTCAGCCACATTGAAATTGTCGTCTGCAGATGCCTTCAATTTGGACAAGGCTAAAATTTTGTCGTGTGGTAAAGGGTTAACTCATTGATTATTGGTTATCACAAAATGAACCATGCTCTGGCAAAAGAAGGCTTAGTCCATATCCGTAATGCATCGTACCAAGCAAGTCATCACATAATTAGGGGTCCATAAAATGGGCGGGCCTTCCTTCTGTGGCATTTGCCTTACGACAGTCCAGGGCAGACATTATAAATCCTTGTATACAAAGGCAAATATTCAAAAATACAGCGTGCTGTTGCAGTCCTTAGGGGTATATAGCAAGGGTGATGTCATCCTCGTTGACCTAGTTCCCATGTATTCCGTACACTACATTCATCAATTTGATTGGTTGTAGACGAGGTGAAAGTAGAAATGACGGCATTTTGTTGATAAAAATGGATTAAATTTTCTCACTAAAAAACTGAAATTACCAATCAAATTGCCTCATGAATAATTCATGAGAACGAGAAAACATACGCGAGATAACCCAGGGGCGATGAATGTAGTTTACGAAATACATCGGAACTGGGTTCACGAGGATGGTAAAAACCTGCTGAATAAATGAAATGAATCTTTCAAGCCGATACTGTAAAAAACCCAAATATTGCTTTTTCAAAGGTATTTATTGGGGGAAAAATATCTCCTTATGGGACAGTGAAGATCCAAGATCAGACTGCACATTCTGTGCAGTCTGGTCTTGATCTACACTGACTGCAAAAGATCTTTGAGTCACGCTTTGCAGCCTAAGGGTTAAAATAGGTTCATCACTTACACAGACACAAAATTAGCACAAATAGACGTTTCCAAAGAAACATAAATCAGACATCAATGTTTCTTTGCACCTCTGTATAACTTTGCACTGAGTTTAAGGTCATTTTTCCTGTAATTTTCCTTTATAAAATCTATTTAACTACAGTAAATGGTAATTGGACAAGATCATTTGCCATGCCTTCATGGACACTCAGTACAATTTTATGTAATTTGCATTATTGTTTTCAAAAGGCCATATCTTTTGACAGAATTATGTATTATTGTTCTACTATCAAAGTTTTTCAGTAGGCAGCTCTGTAAAATATTGAGGAAAAAGGAAAAATTGCTTGATTCATACAATTTGTACAATTCAGCATGGAGATGAATTAAGCCCCCTTTTGCCAGAGCATGGCTCATTTATCTGGTGGCACTGGGTGAGCCTGTGATTTTACTGTATTTATTGCCTGTTTTCAAGCAATTCTAACCGTTAGCCAAACAATCTCCTCATTATCAGCATACTCTCCTTTTCCCACAAGATTTTCTAGCCTTGGAAAGACAAATCCTATCAAGTTATGTATGCACTGTATTTAATTTTTTAGTCTACAAATGTTTTAAAATGGACAAGTCTAAAATTTTGTCATCTGGTAAAGAGTTAACCCTTTACCAAATGACAAAATTTTAGACTTGTCCAAATTCAAAGCATTTGAGGATGACAATATCAATGTAACTGAAACATTAAAATTTGTTTTGGGAAAGAAAGAAAAGATTGTGGGAAAGAGAGAAAATGCTGGTTCCCAGCATTTTCTCCTTTTCCCACAATGTTTTCAAAAGGCTTCTTTTTCAGGGTCATTAAAAGTCAGGATTGTGTGGTAAAGAGTTAATTTCATTGAGTGAATGTTTTTATTTGGTTGGATCCATTAGACAGTACATGCTTCAATGTACATGTACATGAAATAAACAAAAATCTCTCTGTCAGTTTCACTCACTGAACCTTTCTTATTTACTTTGGTTATGAGAATTGACTGAAATAAAGCCATTATTTTGTTAAACCTGTATCTATTTTTCACTGTTTGTTTAACCATTTCTTGATGATTGTTTCCTAGAAACTGAACCAGAACCGGCTCCATCTTGTGTCCACTTCAAAAGGTTTGCTGATTGCTGATCTTAACCCATGTTGTACTGAACCCAGTTTTAATGGCTGATATGGACAGTGTAGATCAAAATCAGACTGCAAAGAATATGATCATGGATCTACTCTGTCCTCTTTTTGCCAGGTATTCTAACAAATACAGCTTTACACATGCAATACCTGCAGTACTGACTGAGTGCCATTTTCTTTATTTAGCACTACAAGGGTTTAGAATGAAAAATATCACACAACCTTATTTTACACTATTATATCAAAAATGATTAAAACACATGAAAGACAATCATTTGAAAGAAAAGAATGTATTATTATTTTTTCAGTGATCTGGAAAATGTTGGCAGAAAATGAGCAACTGCTGTTAACATGTGCTTCTTTGTCCATAACATTTTCAAATATGACTTTAGCGGGGACGTAATAAATACCTTTTTGAACGTAAGTGGCTCATAACAATCCAATCAGTGGAGACAGTATTTTTGTCTCCAACATTCAGATTTAGCTTCGACATTTTATTGATAGCTTTGTCTGCTACCCTTTAGCTGACAATCCTGTGTTAGGCAGAGGACATTTGAAAATGTTTAAAAAGAAGTAACCAGTTTTTTGTTTTCTTTTTCCAAATTATGTTTCCAACCCAAAATTTCATCAGTTTAGCCACATCTAACCCTTTACCACACAATCCTGAGTTTTAATGACCCTGGGAAAGAGGCATTTTTAAAACATTGTGGGAAAAGGAGAGAATGCAGTGTTTTCTACCCTTCCCAAAACAAATTATAATTTTTCAGTCGGATTGATTTTTTTTCGTCTGCAAATGCTTTCAATTTGGACAAGTTTTAAATTTTGTCTTTTGGTAAAGGGTTAAACTGTCAACTGTGCTACCATGTATAGAAAGTATCTGCATACAAGGAAAGGATTTGAGATGAAACATAATTATACATGTATTAACTCTGTACCAATGATGCTATACCATTTTTTTGACCCTGGGAAAGAAGACATTTAAAAACATTGTAGGAGAAGTAGATGTAGCGGTAAAAGCTGATAATCAGCAATTTCTTCAGTTCCTAAATTGTTTTCTTTCAAAGATAAATTCCATCATTGGAGCCACAATTGATTTGTCATCTGCCAGTGCCCTTTCAATTTCGAGAAATTCTAAAATTTGTCATACAGAGTTTAACGAACTAAAAAAGGTATCATACCTAACAAAGCAGGTATTTGGAATTTACACATTAGGAAACATAGAATGTAGGTCATCAGTGCATTTTTTTGTGATAAAAATAACTTCAAGTACAGTGGGAGCCCAGGGAAAAGGGGACTCAATAAGGGCGTTTTATTGTGATAGCCGTGATTGACATGCCAATTTGTACTCTTTTTACTTGATAACTACAGCTTTCGGTGACAGGAAGTCTTGTTGATCGAGACTGGTTCTCCATTACAATACAATGTGTAATGCAATATCAAACAAAAACCAGTCATTATTGATGCAGAGTATAATTATTTTGGGTTTCGCCTTGACTTTATTTTCATTTTAACTCCTTAACTGCTGAATGAATAAATTTGATTTCTTTTTGAGTTTCATAGACACAATCTCCTTGCAAAATATGATACTTTTTTTTTTCAAAATTTTGAATCAAGTAGAGGACAGTGAAGATTGAAAATCAGACTTCACATTCTGTGAACTGATCTGTGATCTTGATACAATTTGTCCACACTAAAACTGCTACAGTGGGGTTAAAAAACTCTTTACCACATGTCAAAAATGTTGACTTGCCCAAATTGAAAGCATTTGCAGACGAAAATTTAGATCTGGCTCAAATGATGGAATTTGGCTTTGATAGGGTAGTAAACATTGTGGGAGAAGGAGAAAATGGTAGTTACCGGCATTTTCTCCTATTCCAACAATTTTTTCAGAAGGTTTCTTTCTTAGGGTCGTTAAAACTTGGGATTGTGTGGAAATGACCCTAGAGAAGAAGATTGTAGAAAACATTGTGGAAAAAGGAGACAGGGCTGGTAACAAGCATTTTCTCCTTTTCCCACATTGTTTTCTATCCTTTCTTGGACAAATTTAAATTTTAACCCCTAAAGCACCTTTCACAACTATAGTTACCTTTGCAGTCAATGTAGATCAAGATCAGACTGTACAAATCATGCAGTCTGGTCTTTGATCTAGCCTGCCCACTTGGCTGAAACACTACAGACAAAAGCCACCCACTAAATTGCTATTATCTGGGGCTAAACTAGAATACATGTAGAATAAAATGTCCCTTGGGTTTATTCGGCACTTTAACCCTTTCCCAAACAAGCCCTAGCATTCACGTGTCTGCAGTACAAGTCTTTGGAAAACACTGTGGGAAAAGGAGAAATTGCTCGTAACGAGCAATTTCTCCTTTTCTCACAGTGTTTTCTACCCTTTTGGAGAACTTTCTGTTATTTTCATCAAATTTAGAATTGTCGTCTGCAAACTCTTTCAATTTGGACCAGTCTAAAATTCATCGTTTGGGAAAGGGTTAAGGGTTAACTTGTTGCCATATGATCTTATGATCTTATTTCTTTAAAACCACGAAGAAGGAAGCCTTCCCACTCTATCAATTCTGTCGGTTTTTAGCCAAAATGGATTTATGCTACTTCTTGGTTGGTATATTGCATTACCAAGATGCAATAAGGCCCCTCTTCCCAGAGTGTGGCTTAACCCTTTACCAAACAACAAAATTTTGGACTTAACCAAATTGACGGTATCAACAACAAATCAAATGTTGCTAAAAAGGTGATTTCTGTCTTTGATATGGTAGAAAACATTGTGGGATAAGGAGAAAATGTTGGTTACCAGCGTTTCTTTTTTTCCCACAATGTTTTCAAAATTCCTTGTTCTTGGGGTTGTTAAAACTCGGGATTGTGTAGTAAAGGGTTAAATAGTTTTGAAGTAAAAGAGCTAATCTGACTGACCACATAAAAAACACCTATACAATACAATGTGGACTCATGTACTAAAAACTTGATGAATCATTAACTATCCTTTATCACACTGTTGGCATTACCATAGTCCGCTTATTAATCAAGATCAGACTGCACAATATGTACATTCTGATTTCAGGCTTTCATTCAACGGCAAAAGAAATTTCTTGTGATAAAATTGCTTTCTTCTGTTGACAACCTTTACAAAAACATTAATTACATTTTAATTTTCAATATCTTTGCAGGGGTGTTTTTGCCCGCCCGCGTAAGTGTATCTGATTCATGACCTTGTGGTTGCGAGTTCAATACCAGGTTGAGGCAAACTAAATTCTTTATGACGCTTTTTCGTCTCTTGGCTCTGATGCATGTGAGAAAAGTACTAAGTCAGTGACTGGGAAAGAAAGTTGTGTCAGTACTGGTGTGAGAAAGACAGGAAGCACATGCTTAGGTGCAATGACCACTATGATATGACCTAAGCTGTTAAAACGGCATTTAAATCCAATACAATTGAAATCAGTCAAAGCAAGGGTGTTTTCAAAACTGCTGTTGCAGATTTGTTTCAGGTGGTATGAAAAAAAAAAAGATTTCCTTAAGAAAGATTATTTTATGAAAATGTAAATTTAGAAGTTCTTCAGGAACTTATAGCCCTGAATTAACCTTTAGGCTGCTAAGCGTGACTCACTGACCTTTTGCAGACAGTGCAGATCAAGATCAGACTGCACAAATTGTGCAGTCTGATCTTTGATCTACACTGTCTGATACAGTATTTCCTTTCCAGTGAAATGTTTCTGATTTTACTATTGAGTAAAAATTTTCGTTTCACTTATTCATCAGCTCAAGGGTTAAACTTTTACCAAACAATTCCGGGTTTTCACGATCCCTGGAAAGAAGGCTTTTGAAAACACTGTGGGAAAAGGAGAAAGTGCTGGTAACCAGAATTTTCTCCTTTTCCCACAATGTTTTCTGCTTTATCAGAGTGTTTAAGCTCATTTGTAGCAAAGTTGAATTTCTTGCTTGCAATTGCTTTGAAATTGGTGTAGTCTAAAATTTTGTTGTTTGGTTAATTGTTAATGAAATAGGCCTTGTCAATTAGTAAGAACAGCCCAAATATTATTATTTCAGAGTTGGAAATTACAAATAATGCAATTTAAGGATTGTTTTGGCCAGAATATATATCAAAGTAGTGGACAGTGTACATCAAAGACCAGACTGCACTTTTTTTGATGCTGATCTTGATCTACACTGTGCACAAAAGCAACATAAGCCATGTCAAGTGCTTTAAAGGTTAAAAATGAATATATTCAGATGAGCCATGCTCTGGTAAAAGGGGGTTTAATGCATCTCCATGATTCATAATAAACCAAGCAAGTCATAACGTAATTATAGGCCCATAAAATCCATTTTATTCAATAACTTAACCTTTTCCCAAACAAGCCCTGGTTTTCACGTGTCTGCAGTACAAGTCTTTTGAAAACACTGTGGGAAAAGGAGAAATTGCTCGTAGCGAGCAATTTCTCCTTTTCCCACAGTGTTTTCTACCCTTTTTGATAACTTTCTGCCATTTTCATCAAATTTAAAATTGTCGTCTGCAAACTCTTTCAATTTGGACCAGTCTAAAATTTGCCGTTTAGGAAAGGGTTAACTGAATCCTGAGGTAGAATGGTCCTTGGACATGCAGAAAATTTACCGAAAGCAAAACGTTTCGACCTAGGTCAGCCTGCGCAGGCTGACCTAGGTCAATACTTTTTGCAGATGCTTCAGACCCCCATTTCACATAGCATGGCTGATTTGTTTCTAAAGGTCAGCTGTATAAAGATGAGTCAAAATGGTGTTTACATGAGAAAAAGGGTCTAGAGATGTTTTGTTACATTTTCATCCTTTCTTTGCTTGCATCATTGATTCCCTCACTGATTGTGAAATAGAAACTATTATGCATTGTCCCTCCCACACACACATTCCTTTTGGTATAATTTGTTTTGTATTGGAGTTTAACCCCATTGTAATAGCTTAGGTCATATCATGGTGTTCAGTGATGCACCCACATGTTTCCTGGCTTTCTCACACCAGTACTGACACAACTTTCTTTTCAAAGCCACCGACTACTTTTCTCACATGCATCAGAGGTGAGAGGCGAAAACTCACTGGAAAGAAAGTTTGCCTCAACTGGGTATCAAACTTGCAATCACCAGGTCATGAGTCAGATACACTAACCACTGAGCTACCCTGGCGGACCCTTTTTGGTATAAAAGTTTCAAATAGGTCTTTTAACTCTATACCAAACAGCAAAATTGTAGACTGGTCCAGATTGAAAGTATTTGCAGACAACAAATTAAAGGTGGCCCAAATGATGAAACTTGTCATTGATAGGTTAGAAAACATTGTGGGAAAAGGAGAAAATGCTTGTTACCAGCATTTTCTCCTTTTCCCACAATGTTTTCAAAAGGCCTCTTTCTCAGGGTCGCTAAAAGTCGGGATTGTGTGGTAAAGGGTTAACCTTTATCCTGCTAAATAAGTTAAATAAAACTTTCAAGCCAATAATTAAAAACCTGAATAATGCTATTTTAAACTTTATTTTTGGAGAAAAATATCTCATTATCAGACAGTATTATTAGATCAAAGATCAGACTGCACATTCTGTGCACTCTGATCTTGGATCTACACTGTCTGCTAAAGGTCATTGAGTTGCACTTAGTGGCTTAAAAGTTAATCAGAAAGCATATGAGCAATTTCTCCCTTTGACACAATGTGTTCTTGATAGTCCATCTCAATCCTATTTGCATACTCACTTCGCAGTTTCAATCAAAGCACTGAAAGTACTGACAGACTATCTAATGTGGAATAAGCAGCCTTGGTAAAGATAAAACTTTATTGGTCCATACAAATTTAAAGAAAAATGGTCCAATGCAGTCCCGGTGATTTAGTCTGATCTGGTTCTGTCTGGTCCAGTCTGATTCAATTCTTTGAGTGTCACAAGAAGCTGTACTTGTGATTTAGCCATATAATTTGTCATGCAGAGCCATTGTTATGCGTCATAGATTTAACCAAGCTCTGTGCAGTATTCACTCCAGGATAGGTGCTTTTAAAACTTTTTTCGTTCTCAACTCAGCCCAGTATTACATTTTAATATTATACAGAATTGATTTGATGCACCTAACAGAGCAACTGTTTAATGTTTCCAACTTGTCTTTCCTTCTTATTGAATGAAAGTCTTTATTTCTAATTGTGCTATTGCAGAAGCACTGATAAAGTTGAACATTGGAGCACAAACTCATGAACTTAAGTTTTATAGGCATGGGCCATAATTATTCAAAGGTGTAGCATCCATTACACACAATACACAAGTAATTGTAAAAAATCCCACAACTAAAGTTTAATTTTCACAGTACCATACACATGTATCAAAATTTCTGTGCACCTTTTCAGACTAAATAGATGGGTTAAATTGATGCACTGGTAACTAGGAAATTCCTCTATGCTGTACAATAAATGGTGACATTTCATGTGGCGTCATGCTGTCGAGCAAACATCATCACTGTGATTATAGATATTTTTACCCTGGCTATGCCTATTTTATTAATTCAGGTCTTAATACCTGGTTGGCCAAGGCACATTGTAGCTCATCAGTAAAACCCCATTTTTGGTGATCCAGGGTTTTGGTTTTGAATCCCAGCTCATCCAAAGCTTTTTCAAATGATTCATGAATATATATGCACAGGATTCATTTTTCCAGGCATGGCAACACATTGTTTTGACTTTCTTTATGTAGGAAAGCAGCCAGGGGCTTTGAAAGAGTGTTGTTTGAAGTACTGACAGAAAAAAAGGCAGAATACATGTATGTACATGGATAGGTGCACTGGTCTGTGTGACACAACTGAAATGCTGTTAAAAATGGAGATGAACACCAAACAAACAAACTTTGTACCATATCCTCTTGCGATGACTTTTGGTTTGATTTACCTATGTCATTTATCAGTGTAGGTGTCAAATGTAAAAACAATAGCCATAAATAATACACAAAAAATGTTTAAAACCTTTACCTGATGAAGGCAATTTTATCGTAAATTATAAGAGCTTACACATTTTGAAGCATTTTTGAAGGGGAGAAATTGTTCAAAATCAGCAATTCTCTCCATTTCCCTCGATGTTTTCTGTACTGTCCTAGTAGCCCCATTATCCATTTTACATTACTTTCAGATTTCTTCTTTTTACATGGCCTTGCTTTGAATAAGAAAATCGGTCAAGCAATGATATAAAATTATAAAACGTAAATATCTCATTTTATTTCATTTTAATAGATCTATTTTTAATTTATGAGTAAGGCACACATGTGTCTTGTAATAATATACTGGTTTTCCCTTTCTAATAGATTGTTATGTAGCATCAAGATATCTGTTTTCATACTTGCAAGGCTTTTTTTTTAATACCTTACCTCTAAGTACTGATGGACTATTGCTCTGTCATGGACTGGACATTTGTTATTTCCTAATTAATGCAATTTTCAGTATATTTTCACTGACAATTCGCCTCTCCCTGCAATCCTAGCATTTCCTCAAAGTACCAAAAAATGTTTAATAGAATGCAATAGCTGGAAAGCCACCTGCTAAACATAAGCTTGCTTGGGCTCCAGACTTAGGACTTCTCTTTAATTCTAAAAATTTCCAAACAACTCTGAGCTTTATTGATGCTGTATTACAGACAACAAATTAAATGAAGCTCAAATGATGATTTCTGTGTTTGTTAGGGTTGAAAACATTGAGGGAAAAGGGGAAAATGCTAGTTACCAGCATTTTCTCCTTTTTCCCATAATGTTTTCAAAAGCCTTCTTTCCCAGGGTCGTGAAAACCTGGCATTGTTTGATAAAGAGTTAAGGGTTAAATCTACATTTGTTTGTAGCAACAGCAGAATAATGAAAACTACTGGAATTACTTTACTTTTTTTGTGGCATTTGTCAAAGACTATGCCACTATGAGTTCAATATGGCATTTTGAAAATCACGCATCATAGTTTGTTCAAAACCGAAGGAAGTAAACCCAATAAAAATCAATTTTTCTGAGAGAAATAAGTGTTTCGATTGCACTCAGATATGAAATTGAAAATGCTGTATTACAATAAATTGGATTAGGCCATTGATCATGGAAACACTTCCTATTTATCAAACATAGCTTGATCAGCTATGGCCCTATATACTGGTGTAATGATACACACATACCGTGCTTGTTTGTCCCAAAACCAGTTCAGTCCTAGGCTTATTTGTCCCAGGGTTTGTTTGCCCGGACTTGTTTGTCCCACAAGATTGCACCCTTCTCTATCGGATTTTGCATGACTATATAGTAGGTTGACTTTCAAGTGAATATTTTGAAACTATTTCTGTTGTTTATTTTTCAGATTATTAATTCTACACAATGGCTCTCTTGACAAATGCCACAACAATGTTTTCAACTCTTTGATCTCTTTTCAAAACTGGTATTATCAGTTCTTCCCATTTGGATTCTTCAGCAACTTGGCTCAATGTTTTGGCTGGATGCTCTACTTCTCATTGAAAGTGTGACCCTTTACCAAGCAATCCTAAGTTTTACAGACTGAAAGTGTCCATTTTGGTTTATTCCGCACCATAAATGTTACCGTGAAAGAAGCAATTGACAACAACAGCTTTTTTTGGCAGTTTGTTTTGCTTCTGAGGAGAACAACTGCATATCTTAATAAATTAGAATGTGATGTTATATCTTTTAAAATCGAAAAAAATGACCCAAATTTAAAGCCAGAGTTACTGGTATACAGCAAAATGCGTGAAGTTAAATAAAACAGGAAACATTAAAATTCATTGGTTTACAATTTCATCCTTTGCCTAGTGTAGATAACATTTTGTGGGCCAAAGTGGAGGAAAAAAATTTTTTTTTTCAAATCACTGAAAAGAAAAACAGTTACCTGGTTACTATACACACACTATTTTTAGATCTCAAAAAACTATTTTGAAATGAACAAAAAATAAGCATGTAACCCTTTACTAAATAATCCTGACTTTTAATGACTCTGGGAAAAATGGCTTTTGAAAACATTGTAGGAAAGGATGAAAATGCGGATAACCAGCATTTTCCCCTTTTCCCACAGTGTTTTCTATTCTGTGACAGACAAAAATAACAATTTGAGCAATATTTAACCCTTTACTGCACAACGCCACCTTTTAACGACCCTGGGCCTATTAATGCCCCTAATTTGAAAACATTGTTGGAAAAGGAGAAGATGCTGGTAACCAGCATTTTCTCTTTCTCCCACAATGTTTTCTACCCTATCAAAGAGAAATGCACCATTTGAGCCACATTGAGCTTGTCATCTGCAAATGCTTTAATTTTGGACAAGGCTAAAATTTTGTCATCTGGTAAAGGGTTAATGTGTTGTCTGCAAATGCTTTTAATTTGGACATGTCTAAAATTTTGTTGTTTGGTAAACAGTGAAAGGAAAAGGGGATAGTTGTTTTTTTTTTTTTTCAGCAAAATGGAAAATATTGTAAGTAAAGGAGTAATTGCTTGTTTCGAGCAATGACCCCTATCACTCAATGTTTCCAGAAGCAGTCAACTGCATGTTGAAAAAGTAGTATTCAACCATTTCAAACACAGCAAGATTTAGACTCTTCCAAATTCTATACATCTGCAGATGATTTAAAATCAATACCAATGAGCTGAAGTTCTCTGACAGGGTGGAAAACATTATAGAAAAAGGAGAAAATACTGCATTTTCTCCTTTTTCCACAATGTCTTCAAAAGGCTTTTTTCTTAAGATAATTAAATTTTGTGGTACAGGGTTAAACATTAATGTTTTAGGGTATTTAACATTTTACTAGACGAAAAAAATCTAAACTGTCCATTTTGAAGGCAATGGCAGACGACAAATCCAATATCAAATGATAGAATTTATCGATGAAAGGGTAAAAATACACTGTGTAAAAGGGTACAAAACATTGTGAAAAAAGTAGAAAATACTGGTTACTAGCATTTTTTTTTTCCTTTTCCAAGGTTGTTTTCAAAATTATTCTCTGTAAGGTTGTTAAAACACAGGATTGTTTGATAAAGAGTTAACCCTTTAGCACACAATCCTGACTACCCTTAGAAGAAGAGAGTTTTTAAAAATGTGAGAAAAGAAAAATGCTGGTAGCCAGTATTTTCTTCTTTTCCCACAATGTTTCCTACTGTTCCACAATCAAATTTTGATTTCTGAGTACATTCATAATTTCATCTTCAAATGTTTGATAAAGGGTTAACCCTTTCCTGTACAATGCCACCTTTTAACGCCCCTGGGAAAGAAGCCTTTTGAAAACATTGTGGAAAAAGGAGAAAATGCTGATAACCGGCATTTTCTCCCTTTCCCACAATGTTTTCTTCTCTGTCAAAGAAAAAATGAACCATTTGAGCCACATTGAAATTGTAGTCTGCAAATAGTTACTTTCAATTTGGACTAGGCTAAAATTTTGTCGTCTGATAAAGGGTTAAATGAGGTTACAATTCATATGCAAGATGTTTCTGCTTCTCTGCCTCAGTTTAAGATGGTGAATTGTTATTGCAGAGCATTGTAAAATTATTCCTTGTGAAATTTCGTGCTTTAACTTCATGTAATGTGGATGGCTAGAGGACAGCTTTTACTTTCAGGGCTAGTGTGAAGCTTGTTAGATCGATCAGAATGCACAAAATGTGAAGTCTGTCAGGTATCTTGTGAGATATCTTGGCAGAGTAAGCCTAAAGTTTCAGCAACCCTGTGGGAGAGAGCTTTTGAAAACATTGGTAACCAGCATTTTCTCCTTTTCCCACAGTGATTTCTATCCTTCAAAAGGCAAATTTCTAGTTTTGATCACAATCACTTTATCAGCTGCAAAAGCTTTCAATTTGGACAAAACTAAAATTTTGTTGTTTGGTAAATGTTTAACCCTTTGTCAGGTTGAAGTTTTCATGGTCTTGTCATGATGAAGGCTCTTGGAGGCATTTTGGAAAAAAGAAGACAGTAACTAACGCAGTAACTAACCAGCATTATCTCCTGTTCAAACATTGTTTTCTACCCCAGAAAAAAACAGCAGCTAATTCATAACAATTTCAAATGTGTCATCTGCAGATGCTCTCAATGTTGGAGAGTCTAAAAGTTGTCGTGAGGAAAAGAATTCAAGTTGCATTTTTTTTTGTCTTTCCATGCCCATTGCTTTAACCCTTAACCACACAATTCTGACTTTTAATGACCCTGAAGAAAAAGGTTTTCGAAAACATTTTGGGAAAATGGGAAAATGCTGGTAACCAGCATTTTCCCGTTTTCCCAGAATGTTTTCTACCCTCCCAAAAACAAATTTCTATGTTTGAGTTACATTTATCTTGTTGTCTGCAATTGCTTTCAGTTTGGACAAGTCTAACATTTTGTCGTTTGGTATTAGGTCAGTTAACCCAGTACTATACAAAACCAACTTTTTACATGGGAAAAGGAGCTACCTATTTATTTACTCTTTACATAATTTTTATTTCAGTGAAGGAATCAACCAAAGAGCGATGATGTTCATCAGTTCTAGAAAAGATTATGTTTTTAAAACTCAGATTGGAAAAGTCAAACCTGTGAATTGATGCTGTTGGCTAATCCATGAGGACTTATCAGTGCATTTGTATAGCAAGATAAAAGTATCGTTTTAAATTTTCATTCTTGCCTAATGATATGCTTCCACAGAAGACCATGATTTTTGAATAGCTGACAAAATAAGAGGTTTTAGCATCCATGAAAAGTGAGGGTTCTTACTTTATTGGGAATAAAAGGAAGTTTAAAATGATCTGTTATAAGACACCGGAAGATGAAAGAAGTCATGTAAAAGTGAAATTAGTCTATAAAAGTCACCATTTATAGGGAGACAATGAAGTGAAATCATTAGATGGGATGTCAGGATTTTCGTCTGGGTGTATCTAACTCTTCCCTCATACAGAAAGATTTTCGTATGGTTAAGTTACCGGAAATAAACTCACAGAAGACACTCCTTTTGCTGTATTTTGACAACTATGAGGTAGTTACCAGAAGACCAAATTTTAGGTTTTTCCATTGCTGGTTTGATCCCTTGGCCAATTTCTTCCCAAGGATTGATGATAGTCATCATGACAGGATTCGTTCCTCTCTCACGGCTGACCATTGTTTCGACGATGGTTATGTGGGAAAGCAACCAGTGGCTTGGAAAGAATATTGTGCGGAGTACTGGTAATTGAAACTCCAGGAAAGCATGGATAGGTGCACTGGCCACCATGATACAACTGAAATAATGTTAAAAACGGCGTTAAACACCACACAATCAATTAAACATTAGGTTTTTCCAAATTGAAAGCATCTACAGACTACAAATTTAATATGGCTTGTATGATGGGATTTGTCTTCAAATGGGTAGAAAATAATGTGGGATGGGAAAAGGATAAATTGCTGGTTTCCACCATTTTTTCCTTATCACCCACAGTATTTTCATAAGCCTAATCTTTGTCAGGATTGCAAAACATTGGATTGTTGAGTATCATAGGATTAACATTTTATTCATGTGGATTAACCAGTTGTATGCATAAAATTTGTTTTCCAAGGTCATGAGTGAACCATGTAGTTACTGGCACTATATTAATTTGGTTTCCAGAGAGAAACTTCTACTTTT
This sequence comes from Tridacna gigas, assembly GCA_945859785.2. Lineage (NCBI taxonomy): Eukaryota > Metazoa > Mollusca > Bivalvia > Cardiida > Cardiidae > Tridacna > Tridacna gigas. The sequence goes on along the minus strand of OX244040.2, from coordinate 34,540,917 downwards.
GGGAAACTGCTTAATGAGAACAATGGAAATTGTCTGATACAGAGGCATGTATATCAAAATCAAGATTAAAAGGTTTAACTCGACCAGGCAAGAAATTTTGGACGGGAAACAAAATGTAAGCATTTGCAGATGGCATATTAAGTGCTGCTGAATGATGATCACTGTCTTTGATTGAGTAGCAAACTTTGAGGGAGAAGGAGTCAAAATGCTGATTACCAGCATCTTCTCCTTTTCCAACAAAGTTTTCAATAGCCCTCTCTTTCAGGGTCTTTAACCCTTTACCACACAATCCCGACTTTTAATGACCCTGAGAAAGAAGCCTTTTGAAAACATTGTGGGAAAAGGAGAAAATGCTGGTAACCAGCATTTTCTCCTTTTCCCACAATGTTTTCTACATTTCCCATGACAAATTTCAGTTTTTGAGTCACATTTATTCTGTCGTCTGCAAATGCTTTCAATTTGGAAACATCCAAAATATTGTTGCTTGGTAAAGATTTAAACTTGTTTTTAATGTTGTCATGAAGCCCGTCACTACAATGGGTTAAACATTCTAATAATTATAACAATAACCTAGTCAGAGAAACTTTTCAAAAAGGTGTTGGCAGGAAATAAAACACAGGATTAAAGTCAGGATAGTGCCACACCTGTTGAGGGATAATTCTCAAGTCTTTAAGGGAGGCATAATTATAGGATGACAATACCACTCAGTTTTCCCACTGGACTGATACCTCCTCAAAACCCAGCAAGAACTTAACTGTTGAAAAAAATGGCTTCATTTTTTTTTAAAAAAAGACATATCCTGTTGACCTGACACCTCGCCATTGGTGACCCTTTATCTGTGAATTGAACTCTTTACCTGCATTACAAAATTTTACTCTATACGAGACTGGTCCCTATTGAAAACATTTGCTGTCAACAAATTAAATGTGGCTTAACTGATGGATTTTGTTTTTCTTTCGGCAGAAAACGTTGTGAGAAAAAAGATTAAAATGCTGAGTATCAGCATTTTTCTACCTTCAACAATGTTTTCAAAAGTTTCCTATCCTAGTTTTGTAAGATGTTTGGCAAAAGTTTGATGGGTATTTTCAGCCGATTAAAAAAGATTCAAATATTGCTCTTTCAAAGAATTACAATGCATTAGACAATATCGATCCAGAATAAAACTGCAAGTCTTTTGCAGCCTGATCTTGATCTACATTGCTCCGAAAAGCACGAGTAAAGTATTTATTGATATTCTAAGGGTTCGCAGTTCCTCAAATTTCAACCCTTACACTTTTTGTCAAATATTAGACATACCGGTAACCATTTTGCATCATGTTGGTATAAAGATTGACCTATAAATGAATGTAGAATCTTGAAATAGATCTATTATCATATCTAAAAAGTTTCTCGTATGAATGGAAGGATAATATGACCAGGAGCCCTACCACAGTTCAATTTGCAAAATATTTATTGCAGCAGGTGTGATACAAGTGGTCAATATGGAGCAAAGGATTATCATGAGGAACTGATTCAGGTTACAATTATTGTCGGATGGGACAATTTGTCAAAAGATGAGAATTATATTTGCCTTGAATATTCATAATGATAATTATTTGTCATAAAAAGATTCGTGATAATGAAATAGTGGACGAAACAGGAAATTGCTGCCAAAAGGTTTCTCATCATTTCAAATTAAATTAATGTTTAAAAATCAAATATCGGAGGTAAAGTTCAGTTTACCGACCTTTGATTGCTTAACACTTCACCAGACAACAAAAGTAGAGACATGTCCAAAATGATAGCATTTGCAGATGACAAATTTTTAAATTGGGTCAAATGATTGGGAATGGTCCCTGAAAGGATGGAACTAAATAGCAGGAAAAGGAAAAACTGCTTAAGTTAGCAGCATGTCCTCCCTCTCCCACAATGTTTTCAAAACCCCCGTTTTTTAAGAGGACATGGGACCATTTGGTAAAGTAACCAATCAGCCCTTAGGGCGAGATGAACAACTTAAATTGCCTTGTGAAAAGTGTAGATCAGAAACTGATTCCAAAGAACATTCAGTCTATCATCTTGGATCTACACTATCAAATATCCAATGACATAATTATTTTGGCCAAAACAGCTTTGGTGTTACAGTATCAATGAGCCATGCTTTGGCAAAAGGGGGTTTAATGCATCTATGAGATGCACTATACCAAGCAAGTCATCACATAATCATGGATCTATAAAATCCATTTTGTCAAACAAGTGGCTGAATCCTTGGATATAAGGGTCAAGCAGAAGATTTACCAAAATAAAAAAGTTGATAGTCATGCTGCCGAGGCTGACCAGGGTTGATACTTTTTGCAGATGTATTAAACCCCTCTTCACAGAGCTTGGCTCAGATTATTATCATATTATTTCTTGACCAATACGGTCCTTTTTTTTTTATTTGTTGCATTAAAATGTTATTGTTTTGTTGATGTGGTCATACCATTATGACTTGCACCCCTTTCAGTTAATTTTGGCTCACTTTGAAATGTCAGCAACTCTTGACCTGTGAAATATTTCTAAAAACTCCTGGCTTAGATTGTCCATATCTTGATAGTTATATTTTCTTTTGATTTATAATTACTTTGATTTTCCTTATTTTCATTGTATAATTGATTTTGATCTGAAATTGTCTTAAATTTTCCTTACCTTGAAATTGTCTTAAATTTTCCTTACCTTTAAATTGCCTTAAAGTTTTCTTCCCTTCATAGTGTAATTGCTTTTGATTTGTATTTGCTTTAATTTTTGTACCTTCTTGGTTTAATTGCGTTTGATTTGTAATTTCCTTGATTCCTTATATTGATAGCATAATTGCTTTTAAATTGTAATTGCATTCAGAGTTTCCTTACCATCACACTGTTATTGCTTTTGCTTGGGCATCTTTTCACAATACATGTATTTCATTTGAGCATAAGGCCCTGGCACTTAACCCTTTACCAGACAACTTGTCCAAATTGAAAGACGACAAAATAAATGCGACTCAATAATTGAAATTTGCTCTCGGAAGGAAAGAAAACACATGGTAACCAGCATTTTCTCCTTTTACTACAATGTTATTAGAAACCATCTTCACGAGGGACATTAAAACATGGATTTGTGTGGTAAAAGGTTAACTCATTACCTTTTGCAGATGATTTTTTTTTTCAAAACTTCTGTAGACGACCTTTGAAAACACCATTGCTTAACCCTTTACCACACAATCCCGAGTTTTAAGGAACTGGGAAAGAAGCCTTTTGAAGACATTGTGGGAAAAGGAGAAAATGCTGGTAACCAGAACTTTCTCCTTTTCTCACAATGTTTTCTCTGGTAAAAAAGAAAGAAACCATTATTTGAGCTACATTCAGTTTGCACATGTCGTCTGCAATTGCTTTCAGTTTGGACCAGTCTAAAAATCTGTCGTTTGGTACAGGGTTAAGGAAAACCCCTGCAAAAAATGTTCAAGAACTTGTGGTGAGTTCATGAACATTCAAGAACCTTTCTTGAACCTTAAGAACTGTTCTTGAACCAATAAAACAGTTCAAGAACTGAGGTTCTAGAACCCAAATGGTTCTTGAATACTGGTTCTAACAGCAAGAAAGTGAAAGAACATTAATTCTAGAACACCATCAGTTCTTGACCTGATCTGAAAGTTCATGAACTTTCAAGAATCTTTCTTGAACCTTTAGACCTGTTCTTGAACTTTTAAAACAGTTCTTGAACTGAGGTTCTAGTACCCAAATGGTTCTTGAATATTGGTTCTAAACGCACAAAGTGAAAGAACATTAATTCTAGAACACTGCCAGTTCTTGAACTGATCTGAAAGTTCTTGAACAGTTGACCTAGAATAGAAATGGTTCCAGAACATTGCTTTTAATACATTGACCAAATTCTACAAACCCTGGTTCTAGAACTGTACCAGATCTTGAACGGTTGGAAATCTAGAATTTGGTAAACTTGTATGTTTTGCTGCAAATTTGTGTAATGGCAAAAATTAGCAAGTAGTCTTTCCTTCAATTTGCATAAAAGTGGTTTCAGATGCTTGTTTACATTTCAGATGCATACATGTGCTAACTTTCAGAAACATTAGAAGCCATGAGGTCTAGTGTATTTATGCAGGGATCATACATGTGTACATATATTATCCCTGATTTATGTAAAATGGCAGTAATATAACTGTTGCAGACTCATTTACATTTTTGAAGTCAATCAGATAATATGAATTTTTTTACCATCACAATGTTTTGAAAATTGCGACTTCATTATACCCCCCAAAACTCTGTTTGGGGGGTATATAGGAGTCAGCTTGTCGGTCGGTCCGTCGGTCCATCCGTCCGTCCGTCGGTCCGTCCGTCGGTCGGTCGGTCGGTCTGTAGCTTTTTGTCCGCTCTATTTCTCATAAACTACTGGACGAATTTTATTCAAACTTCACAGGTAGACTCAGTATCAAGCAGAGATGTGCATATGAAATGTTGGTTATGGTTCATTGATTTTTCACTGAGTTATGGCCCTTTCATGAAATTTCTTGTCCGCTCTTTTTCTCATCAACTATTGGACAGATTTGGTTCAAACTACACAAGTAGACTCAGTATAAAGCAGAGATGTGCATATCCTATTTTGGTTATGGTTTATTTAGGTTTCATGGAGTTATGGCCCTTTGATGATTCTGGACACCGTCGGTCGGTCTGTAGCTTTTTGTCCGCTCTATTTCTCATAAACTACTGGACGAATTTTATTCAAACTTCACAGGTAGACTCAGTATCAAGCAGAGATGTGCATATGAAATGTTGGTTATGGTTCATTGATTTTTCACTGAGTTATGGCCCTTTCATGAAATTTCTTGTCCGCTCTTTTCCTCATCAACTATTAGACAGATTTGGTTCAAACTACACAAATAGACTCAGTATCAAGCAGAGATGTGCATATCCTATTTTGGTTATGGTTTATTCAGGTTTCATGGACTTATGGCCCTTTGATGATTCTGGACAAATTTCTTTCAAACTTCATGGATAGACTTTGCACTCAGCAAAGATGTGCATATCATAAATTGTTCTTAGTTAATTAAATAAAATTTCCAACAGCTAAGCCCTTTTTTGTCGTTCTCTTTATGACGGTGCCCTTGCTGAATTGATCAAAATAAATTATACTTTTGATAGAATATTTTTAACACAGCTGTCCGTCCGTTGGTTGGTCTGTAGCTTTTTGTCCGCTCTATTTCTCATAAACTATTGGACGAATCTTATTCAAACTTCACAGGTAGACTCAGTATCAAGCAGAGATGTGCATATGAAATGTTGGTTGGGGGTATATAGGAGTCAGCTTGTCGGTCGGTCCGTCGGTCCGTCCGTCCGTCCGTCGGTCGGTCGGTCTGTAGCTTTTTGTCCACTCTATTTCTCATAAACTACTGGACGAATTTTATTCAAACTTCACAGGTAGACTCAGTATCAAGCAGAGATGTGCATATGAAATGTTGGTTATGGTTCATTGATTTTTCACTGAGTTATGGCCCTTTCATGAAATTTCTTGTCCGCTCTTTTTCTCATCAACTATTGGACAGATTTGGTTCAAACTACACAAGTAGACTCAGTATAAAGCAGAGATGTGCATATCCTATTTTGGTTATGGTTTATTCAGGTTTCATGGAGTTATGGCCCTTTGATGATTCTGGACACCGTCGGTCGGTCTGTAGCTTTTTGTCCGCTCTATTTCTCATAAACTACTGGACGAATTTTATTCAAACTTCACAGGTAGACTCAGTATCAAGCAGAGATGTGCATATGACATGTTGGTTATGGTTCATTGATTTTTCACTGAGTTATGGCCCTTTCATGAAATTTCTTGTCCGCTCTTTTTCTCATCAACTATTGGACAGATTTGGTTCAAACTACACAAGTAGACTCAGTATAAAGCAGAGATGTGCATATCCTATTTTGGTTATGGTTTATTTAGGTTTCATGGAGTTATGGCCCTTTGATGATTCTGGACACCGTCGGTCGGTCTGTAGCTTTTTGTCCGCTCTATTTCTCATAAACTACTGGACGAATTTTATTCAAACTTCACAGGTAGACTCAGTATCAAGCAGAGATGTGCATATGAAATGTTGGTTATGGTTCATTGATTTTTCACTGAGTTATGGCCCTTTCATGAAATTTCTTGTCCGCTCTTTTCCTCATCAACTATTAGACAGATTTGGTTCAAACTACACAAATAGACTCAGTATCAAGCAGAGATGTGCATATCCTATTTTGGTTATGGTTTATTCAGGTTTCATGGACTTATGGCCCTTTGATGATTCTGGACAAATTTCTTTCAAACTTCATGGATAGACTTTGCACTCAGCAAAGATGTGCATATCATAAATTGTTCTTAGTTAATTAAATAAAATTTCCAACAGCTAAGCCCTTTTTTGTCGTTCTCTTTATGACGGTGCCCTTGCTGAATTGATCAAAATAAATTATACTTTTGATAGAATATTTTTAACACAGCTGTCCGTCCGTTGGTTGGTCTGTAGGTTTTTGTCCGCTCTATTTCTCATAAACTATTGGACGAATCTTATTCAAACTTCACAGGTAGACTCAGTATCAAGCAGAGATGTGCATATGAAATGTTGGTTGGGGGTATATAGGAGTCAGCTTGTCGGTCGGTCCGTCCGTCCGTCCGTCCGTCGGTCGGTCGGTCTGTAGCTTTTTGTCCACTCTATTTCTCATAAACTACTGGACGAATTTTATTCAAACTTCACAGGTAGACTCAGTATCAAGCAGAGATGTGCATATGAAATGTTGGTTATGGTTCATTGATTTTTCACTGAGTTATGGCCCTTTCATGAAATTTCTTGTCCGCTCTTTTTCTCATCAACTATCGGACAGATTTGGTTCAAACTACACAAGTAGACTCAGTATAAAGCAGAGATGTGCATATCCTATTTTGGTTATGGTTTATTTAGGTTTCATGGAGTTATGGCCCTTTGATGATTCTGGACACCGTCGGTCGGTCTGTAGCTTTTTGTCCGCTCTATTTCTCATAAACTACTGGACGAATTTTATTCAAACTTCACAGGTAGACTCAGTATCAAGCAGAGATGTGCATATGAAATGTTGGTTATGGTTCATTGATTTTTCACTGAGTTATGGCCCTTTCATGAAATTTCTTGTCCGCTCTTTTTCTCATCAACTATTGGACAGATTTGGTTCAAACTACACAAGTAGACTCAGTATAAAGCAGAGATGTGCATATCCTATTTTGGTTATGGTTTATTTAGGTTTCATGGAGTTATGGCCCTTTGATGATTCTGGACACCGTCGGTCGGTCTGTAGCTTTTTGTCCGCTCTATTTCTCATAAACTACTGGACGAATTTTATTCAAACTTCACAGGTAGACTTAGTATCAAGCAGAGATGTGCATATGAAATGTTGGTTATGGTTCATTGATTTTTCACTGAGTTATGGCCCTTTCATGAAATTTCTTGTCCGCTCTTTTCCTCATCAACTATTAGACAGATTTGGTTCAAACTACACAAATAGACTCAGTATCAAGCAGAGATGTGCATATCCTATTTTGGTTATGGTTTATTCAGGTTTCATGGACTTATGGCCCTTTGATGATTCTGGACAAATTTCTTTCAAACTTCATGGATAGACTTTGCACTCAGCAAAGATGTGCATATCATAAATTGTTCTTAGTTAATTAAATAAAATTTCCAACAGCTAAGCCCTTTTTTGTCGTTCTCTTTATGACGGTGCCCTTGCTGAATTGATCAAAATAAATTATACTTTTGATAGAATACTTTTAACACAGCTGTCCGTCCGTTGGTTGGTCTGTAGCTTTTTGTCCGCTCTATTTCTCATAAACTATTGGACGAATCTTATTCAAACTTCACAGGTAGACTCAGTATCAAGCAGAGATGTGCATATGAAATGTTGGTTATGGTTCATTGATTTTTCACTGAGTTATGGCCCTTTCATGAAATTTCTTGTCCGCTCTTTTCCTCATCAACTATTAGACAGATTTGGTTCAAACTACACAAATAGACTCAGTATCAAGCAGAGATGTGCATATCCTATTTTGGTTATGGTTTATTCAGGTTTCATGGACTTATGGCCCTTTGATGATTCTGGACAAATTTCTTTCAAACTTCATGGATAGACTTTGCACTCAGCAAAGATGTGCATATCATAAATTGTTCTTAGTTAATTAAATAAAATTTCCAACAGCTAAGCCCTTTTTTGTCGTTCTCTTTATGACGGTGCCCTTGCTGAATTGATCAAAATAAATTATACTTTTGATAGAATACTTTTAACACAGCTGTCCGTCCGTTGGTTGGTCTGTAGCTTTTTGTCCGCTCTATTTCTCATAAACTATTGGACGAATCTTATTCAAACTTCACAGGTAGACTCAGTATCAAGCAGAGATGTGCATATGAAATGTTGGTTATGGTTCATTGATTTTTCACTGAGTTATGGCCCTTTCATGAAATTTCTTGTCCGCTCTTTTTCTCATCAACTATTGGACAGATTTGGTTCAAACTACACAAATAGACTCAGTATCAAGCAGAGATGTGCATATCCTGTTTTGGTTATGGTTTATTTAGGTTTCATGAAGTTATGGCCCTTTGATGATTCTGGACAAATTTCTTTCAAACTTCATGGATAGACTTTGCACTCAGCAAAGATGTGCATATCATAAATTGTTCTTAGTTAATTAAATAAAATTTCCAAGAGCTAAGCCCTTTTTTGTCGTTCTCTTATGATACATTCCTACACCTGTAGATAGTTAACAGTAGACTTACCATCACTAACCATCACTAGTAAGTTTTCATGTCACTTCACTTATGTCATGTCATGTCAATTTCATCTTTTCATCGGAAGTTTACTCAAATATAAGACAGATTAATCTTTCAGATATCTTTGGAAAAGGAGAAAATGCTGATTACCAGCACTTACTACTTTCTACACAAAATTGGAAAGATTAATCTTTGCAGTTACTTGGGAAAAAAATGAAATGATGATTACAAGCATTTACTACGTTCTCTACAACTATTCCAAGTCTTCAACTTGTGATGTGTTAAAATAGATACCAATACCGTACGGAAACTAACGAAAGCAACATTTTTTGCGGTTCCGCTTTGGCTTCGCTGCGGTTTCAGTGCATTCCGTATTATATGACTAAAAAGGAAAACATTGTAAACATCGTGAGCAATGGCTTCTGTATTTACAATGTTTTCTTAAGTTTATTACTTTCGCTTCAGTTCAGTTACTATTACGGTTCCGATTCGGTTCGGAGGTTGCTTTCGTTACTTTCCGTACTGTATATGTAAGATGTAGAGTCTGGTCAAAAACATTGCATGAAAAGACATTTGTTGTCTGCAAAACCTTTTCATTTAAACCAATCTCAATTTGTCCAGCTGGTAAAAAAAAATGTATCAAGTAAGTTTTATTCTCTCCAAGTCTTTAGTCTGTAACAAAGAGTAATTCTTTGGCAAGAAGCCATTGCAGGATATTCATCACCTTCAGTGATAGCTCTGGTATAATTGACTCTCCAGTCACTTATTTTGCATTCCTGTGACATTAATCTGTTTTGTGACAAGGAGCTGTTGGGGGGTATGATCACGTTTAGTGATAGCTCTAGTTTTCCACTTGATCTATGTGGGATTGCATAATACGCTACTGATGATTTACACAATGGCTCTTTATCGACTTTTATCTTGCTACTAAAATTAAGTTACAAACAATCTCTGCATTGCCGCAGTCTCTTATGTAATGGTGGAGTCAAGGCCAAAACTGAGTAAGTCCAGTTGGTGAATAAGCAGGACTTTAGCTAGCCTCGGAAATTCAAGAGTAGATGACCAGGGATCGTATATACGATCCCTGAGATGACCCATTGACCCAAAAGTTTCAGGGGTCAAATCTAATTTTTCAAGAGTCAAACAAAAGAAATCACGAGTTAAAAATGGAAACTTTAAGAGTTTATAGTAACTTTTTGTTGTTGTTGGACATATTATTAATATTGCAATATAGATGTGGAGTGAACAATAGTGATTATGTTCAAGGTGGCTAGGGTTAAAACCTTATTCACCTAAGCAATCGATAAGAAAATTATGGACAATCATTTTCACTCAGAAGTCCTTTGTTAAACTTTGCTGAAATAATGATAAGACTTATTTACTTCTAGTACCATCCAAAAACATGTAAAGTTGTAATGTTCATTGGCCTGGATTTTTGTGTTTCATCGTCACTCAACGATATTATTGCAAACTTTTTTTTCTGGATATTATCATATAAGTATCATTGATTAAAAAAAATTGCAATGAAAAGCAGAAATTGTATCACTTTGCAGGGGAACTCGAACTTGAGGACAAGTTCGGAGAACATAACTGAAAGTAGATACAGCTACCTGAATTATTTATGCCTATCATTTTCGTTCGTATTAATCTCGTTATAAATATTAACAGATAGAGATCTACGATGTACTAGTTTACTAACCCTTATTTAATTGTCATGCTGGTTAACAAAATCGTAAACTGGCGGTTTTCTGAAAAAGAAGCGTAGAGAATATGGAGGAACATGTTTATGTTTTCATTCTGAAGGGTGCATGGAAACACCGGGTTTCACTTCGAACTGCTTGATAACCATATTTCATTTCTTGTGACCGTATTATACATCAAATAGTAAATTCTTCGCCATGGCTATACTCATTTAGTTAATTTATTATGTAATTATCACTAACATGCCAAAAAAAAATCTTTTCTAATGGAATTAGAAGAAACCCTGACAAATTATCGTTAGAAAAAGATATTTTCCAGAAAATTAGCATAAAATTATACTATACATAAATATATTTCATTTCAGGTCAAAAGTTATCACTACGGCAATAAAAATTGTCATTTTTGGGTGAAATTTGGTCATCAAGTGTTGAAATCCTGTGGAATTTGGTTTTTTTCATGCACCTGGAAAATCTCGGGTAATCCGTTATGAATTCAACATTACCTTCCGCTAGGTGGCATTTTTCACATGACGTGCGCAATCAACGGTTGTCCAATTTAAATCCGTTAGATGCATAGACTATATCGGCCGAGCTCTTCTCCACTTTTGCGGTTGGATGTTGATTTCTTTTTGTTCGTTTTCATTGGTTAGTTCTGTAAAGCGCAATCAGACCCGGATGATGACTTCACAGGGAAGAAATATGGACGATGCTTGAATGTCAGGTAAGAAAAGTTTCAATTTTCGTGTTTTCTGCGTGTGTCTTCTGCGGAACCCCGCAACAGAACAGAAGACTGAAGAACATCAATTTATCGAGAATATTTCTTGGTAGATCTAATCTCGCGATGCTTTCCAATATTTTGTCCACCGTTGTTTTATGTTGCTTGGCCGTTGCTCCTTCGTCCCCAAACCAGTTCATCCCGGAGTTTTTAGCTCCACTGGCCGAAGGCCAGCGGGCTTATGTCATGGCCCGGTGTCCGTCGTGCGTCCGTCCGTCCGTCGGTCCGTCCGGTCGTCCGTCCGTCCGTCCGTGCGTCCGTGCGTTAACTTTTATTTCAAACATCTTCTTCTCTGAAACTACCCATCCGATTTTCACGAAACTTCACAGAAATGATCCTGACATGGTCCTCTTCAGAGTTTCTTGAAAGAATTTGATTCCTTCAAAAACTCTGGTTGCCATGGCAACAAAACTGAAAAATATTGGAAATCTTTAAAAATCTTCTTGTCTGAAACCATAAGGCATAGGGCTACCAAATTTGGCATGTAGCTTTATGTAGTAGACCTCTATCAAGTTTCTTCAAATTATAGCCCTGGGGTCAAAATTGGCTCTGCCCCAGGGGTCACAAGTTTTACATAGGCTTATATAGAGAAAACTTTAAAAATCTTCTTGTCTGAAACCATAAGGCATAGGGCTACCAAATTTGGCATGTAGCTTTATGTAGTAGACCTCTATCATGTTTCTTGAAATTATAGCCCTGGGGTCAAAATTGGCTCTTCCCCAGGGGTCACAAGTTTTACATAGGCTTATATAGAGAAAACTTTAAAAATCTTCTTGTCTGAAACCATAAGGCATAGGGCTACCAAATTTGGCATGTAGCTTTATGTAGTAGACCTCTATCATGTTTCTTGAAATTATAGCCCTGGGGTCAAAATTGGCTCTTCCCCAGGGGTCACAAGTTTTATACATAGGCTTATATAGAGAAAACTTTAAATATCTTCTTGTCTGAAACCATAAGGCCTAGAGCTACCAAATTTGGCATTTAGCTTGATCTAGTTGGAGTCTACCAAAAGTGTCCAAAGTATAGTTCTGGGGTCAATTTGGCCTCATACTTGGAGGGGGGGGTTCACAAGATTTACATAGGCTTACGTAGGGAAAACTTTTAAATCTTGGTGTACATAGCCATAAGGCTTAGGCTACCAAATTTTGCATATAATTATAGCATTATTTAGTGGACAGTTACAAAGAGGGCCCAAGTTACAGCTCTAGGATCAAGTTTGGCCCTGCACCAGGGATCACAAGTTTTACATGGGTTTATGGAGTGAAAAGTTCAGAAACCATCTTGTTACCAGCCATAAGGCCAAGAACTCCCACATTTGGCATGTTATTCTTCTAATACAATATTCCCCATTTAGTCAGACTGTAGCCATGAGGTCAAAGTTTTATAAGGGCTTATATAGTGAAGACTTTTCTTCGTGGTTTATATTTATAAGCCAGTGGAGCGATACAGGGCCATCATGGCCCTCTTGTTTGCGTTTTTGATTCCAGATTGGCGATTTTACCAAAAATTTCAAAATGTCTTGGTTGTACCTAGCACATTTATGCAATCATTTGAATTAGATTTTAATTTCATTAGATGTCGATCTACATTTTTAGCCCACCTTAGCACAACGTGCTAAAGGTGAGCTATTGTGATCGCCCTATGTCCGTCGTCCGTCGTCTGTCGTCCGTCGTCCGTCAACAATTTCTTTAAACATCTTCTTCTCCTAAACCACTGGGCCAATCTTGATGAAACTTGGCAGGGATGTTCCTTGGGTGAAGCTCTACCAAAATTGTTCAAAGAATTGAATTCCACCCGCAACTCTGGTTGCCATGGCAACAAAAAGGAAAAAAAGGCAAAATCTTTGAAAATCTTCTTCTCTGAAACTAGAAGGCGCAGAGCTTTGATATTTGGTATGTAGCATCTCCTAGTGGACCTCTACCAAGTTTGTTCATTTGATGCCCCTGGGGTCAAAACTGGCCCGGCCCCGGGGGTCACAAGTTTGAGCATAGTTACAAAGAAGGAAAACATTAAAAATCTTCTTCTCTAAAACTTGAAGGCGTAGAGCTTTGATATTTGGCATGTAGCATCTCCTAGTGGACCTCTACCAAGTTTGTTCATATGATGCCCTTGGGGTCAAAACTGGCCCCGCCCCGGGGGTCACAAGTTTGAGCATAGTAACAGAGTAGGAAAACTTTAAAAATCTTCTTCTCTGAAACTTGAAGGCGTAGAGCTTTGATATTTGGCATGTAGCATCTCCTAGTGGACCTCTACCAAGTTTGTTCATATGATGCCCCTGGGGTCAAAATTGGCCCCGCCCCGGGGGTCACAATTTCCAACATAGGAACAAAGAAGGAAAACTTTTAAAATCTTCTTCTGTAAAACTAGAAGGCATAGAGCTTTGATATTTGGCATGAAGCATCTCCTAGTGGACCTCTACCAAGTTGGTTCATATGATGCCCTTGGGGTCAAAACTGGCCCTGCCCCGGGGGTCACAAGTTCGAACATAGGAGCAAAGAGGGGAAACTTTAAAAATCATCTTCTCTGAAACTGGAAGGCGTAGAGCTTTGATATTTGGTATGTAGCATTGCCTAGTGGACCTCTACCAAGTTTGTTCATATGATGCCCCTGGGGTCAAAACTGGCCCCGCCCCGGGGGTCACAAGTTTGAGCATAGTAACAAAGAAGGAAAACTTTAAAAATCTTCTTCTCTGAAACTTGATGGCGTAGAGCTTTGATATTTGGTATGTAGCATCGCCTAGTGGACCTCTACCAAGTTTGTTCATATGATGCCCTTGGGGTCAAAACTGGCCCCGCCCCAGGGGTCACAATTTCCAACATAGGAACAAAGAAGGAAAACTTTAAAAATCTTCTTCTCTGAAACAGGAAGGCATGGAGCTTTGATATTTGGTATGTAGCATCTTTTAGTGGATCTCTACCACGTTTGTGCATATGATGCCCTTGGGGCAAAAGTTGGCCCTGCCCCGGGGGTCACAAGTTCGAACATAGGAACAGAGAAGGAAAACTTTAAGAATCATCTTCTCTGAAGCTGGAAGGCTTAGAGCTTTGATATTTGGTATGTAGCATCGCCTAGTAGACCTCTACTAAGTTTGTTCATATGATTCCCTTGGGGTCAAAATTGGCCCTGCCCTGGGGGTCACAAGTTCAAACATAGGAACAAAGAAGGAAAACTTTAATTTTTTTTTCTCTTCAATGCGAAGGCATAGAGCTTTGATATTTGGTATGTAGCATCTCCTAGTGGACTTCTACCAAGTTTGTTCCAAGGATGCTGCTTGGGTCAAAACTGGCCCCGCCCCTGGGGTCACAAGTTCGAACATAGGAACAAAGAAGGAAAACTTTAAAATTCTTCTTTTCTGAAACCGAAAGGTGTGGAGCTTAGGAACAAAGAAGGAAAACTATAAATTTCTTTTTCTCTTAAACGGGAAGGTGTAGAGCTTTGATATTTGGTATGTAGCATTTCCTAGTGGACCTCTACCAAGTTTGTTCATATGATGCCCCTGGGTCAAAACTGGCCCAGCCCCGAGGGTCACAAGTTCGAACATAGGAACAAAGAAGTAAACCTGTAAAATTCTTCTTTAAAACTGGAAGGCGTAGAGCTTTGATATTTGGTATTCTCTGCCCATCTAAGCGCAACAAGTTCATTGAGTTCAAAATTGGGTCATCTTGGGTCATAAACTAGGTCACTGGGTCAAATGAAAGAAATACCTTGTTAGCACTCTCGACGCCACATTATTTGCTCAATTGCCTTGAAAATTAGTTAGAAAGTTTGTCTTTATAAAGTCTCACATAAGATTAATTTGGGTCAACTTGGGTCATAAACTAGTTCACTGGGTCAAATTAAAGAAATACCTTGTTTGCACTCTGGAGGCCACATTTATTGCTCAAATGACCTGAAAGTTTGTCTTGATGAAATACCAGATGAGTTTGGATTTGGGTTACCTGGAACCAAAAACTAGGTCACTAGGTCAAAATAAAGAAATACCTTGTGGGCACTCTAGAGGCCACATTCTTTGCTTAATTGCCTTGAAAATTGGTCAGAATGTTTGTCTTTGTAAAATCACACATGAGTCTGAATTTGGGTCAACTGGGGTCATAAACTAGGTCACTTGGTCAAATTAAAGAAATAGCTAGTGGGCACTCTAGAGGCCACATTTATTATTCATTTGATTTGAAAACTGGTTAAAATCTTTCTTTTGATATAGTCAGTGACCAGTTCAAATTTGGGTCACCTGGGGTCATAATCTAGGTCACTAGGTCAAATTAAAGAAATATCTTTAGGGCACTCGAGGCCACATTTTTTGCTCAATTGACTTGAAAATTGGTCAGAATGTTCATCTTCATGAAATATGAATTTGAAATTGGGTCACCTGCGGTCAAAAACTAGGTCACATGGTCAAATTAAAGAAAAACCTTTAAGGTACTCTACTAAGGTGAGCGACCCAGGGCCATGATGGCCCTCTTGTTTTTTTTTTTTGAAGTCTGTTTAAAGATCAAAATATAAGATACAATTATGGGATACTACCACACTGACAGATATGTCACTTCTCACTGACATGTTTTGTTACACTTCTGAAAACAAATTTTGAATAACAAAAGAGAAAATGGTGCTGGCATTCTTTTTTTTACATATTTGCTCTTCGTTCAATGGCAAATCCTTTGTTTGAGTGGCGTTTAATTTTATGTCTGCAAGTTTTTTTAGTATGGATGAGGATAAGATTATTGTCATTTGGTAAAGAGATGACCATCAAAAACATCAATTGTAAATTGTTTTTGTATTGTTTGTTGTCTTGATTGTCCTTTTTTTTGTAGCGACTCACTGACCAGAAAAAGACCATAGCAGCTTGAATCTTGAAATGCAGAGTCCATAGCTCCAGATAAGTAGGAGGATACCAAAGTTTTAGTTTTGATCATAAAATTGCTGTTCTAGATAAGTTCTGAAACCCAGCTCTAGAATTGTTCATGAACCTTAAATTATACTTCTAGAATTACAGGTTCAAGAATTTGTTTAAGAATGTGTTCAAGAACCTTTTTTTTAAAGTTCTTGATTAAGTTCTTGAACATCAGTGGTCTAGAACGGCCAATTAATGTTCATGAGCTTTTCAAGAACTAGAGTAAAGAATTGTTCTGGAACTGTTTCTTGAATTCCTCACAGGAAGTTCTTGAATTAGTTTTTGAACATCAGTTCTAGAATTATGGCCATTTAATGTTCATGAACTATTCAAGAACTAGGTTCAAGAACTGTTCTAGAACTTTCTAAAGGAAGTTCTTGAATTAGTTCTGGAACATCAGTTCTAGAATTATGGCCATTTAATATTCATGAACTAATCAAGAATTGGGTTCAAGAACTGTTCTAGAACTGTTTCTTGAATTCCTTGCAGGAGTTCTTGAATTAGTTCTTGAACATCAGTTCTAGAATTTTGGCCATTTAATTTTCATGAACTATTCAAGAACTAGGTTCAAGAACTGTTCTAGAACTGTTTCTTGAATTCCTCGCAGGGGAAGTTGCCTGTATCACATAATTTCTGCTTTTTAAAAGTCCAGATTATGGCCATCTTACATCTATTTTTCTCAGAATATCATCATACAAAATTAATACAGTTGAGATAAAACATCACACTGTAAGTTCCTTGCCTTCTGACCTTGATCTACTCTGTCTATAAACACAACAGTGACTATAATCTAGCTTGGCACTCAAATAAATTGAATTTCTTTATCAACAATTGATGTTTTAGTGAGTACTTGCAGATCATGAATAAAATATGATTTAAATGACTGAATTTGTTTTTGAAAAGAGCCTTGTTAAGGAAAAGGATAAAATGTTAGATTTTCTCCTCTTTCCATGATGTTTTCAAAAATCTAGTTCCTCAGGGACATGAAGAAAAAAGGGGTATGTTTTTATCATCTAGGAAAGATTTAACAAAAATTGGCTTTTGTGTAGTTTAAGAGCTAACTCACATTCTGTTACAAAATTTAATTTCAAAGGATGAAACAGATCTGATAACCACAATGTTTTGTCGGAAACCAGATCATGTCCATGGTCACTCAAAATTCAAGCCTATCTTGTTACCAGGTAACAACAATTCAGTCCCTCGGGAGAATGACCACTTACACATGTTTTATTTGCTTGTTGAACAGTCCTTTTGTACCTCCTTTTGGAGAGAGCTGTTGTCGGCTGAGCTATGTATACAATAAGTCACACTCATCACAGCTCAGCCGATTCTGATTCCGTACCTACATCTAAGTTGATCAACTGATCACCCAAGGTTTGCCGAATGCTATTGATCATGGTGGCATTCTAACAAATCATTGAGTAACTCTGGTGTGAAATCTAAGAATACCTTATGTGGCTGCATAGCCCATAAACGAAATACCACAGAATTTTTTTTCTTACTTTTGTTTTTCTTCTGTCCTGATGGTTTGCCTGCTTTCACCATTTTAAAGTCATTTATATAAACAAGTTAGTTAAAGTATTCTGAGAGAAAAAGAAAAATACACTGTTACGATCTCTACAAAAAAATCTTTACCAAAAAACAGAATTTTAGACTCCACCAAATTGAAAGCATAAATTTGCAGGCAACAAATGAAATCAGGCTAAAGTGATGGACTTTGTCACTGAATGGGAAGAAAACTTTGTGGGAAAAGTAGAAAATGCTGGTTACAAGCATTTTCCTCTTTTCTTAAAAGGTCTTCAAAAGCTTTACTCCGTACAGACTGTGTAGGGCCCCCTGTTAAAACTCGAGATTGTTTGGGACAAGGTCAACTCTATACCACACAATCCCAGTTTCTAACAACCCAGAAAGAGACAGCTTTTGAAAACATTATCGGAAAAGGAGAAAGTGTTGGTAACCAGCACTTTCTCCTTTTCTCAGAATGTTTTCTACCCTAGCAAAGGCAAAAATAATCATTTGAGCCTCATTTAATTTGTCATCTGCAAATGCTTTCAATTTGGTCAAGTCCCAAATTTTGTCATATGGTAAAGAGTAAGCATAAAGTAAGTTCCTATTTGAAAGCATATTTGAATATTGTATCCTGTAAAATTTAAAACCAAATCAAAGACTCATATATGAAGGAGAGGGTATAACAAAATCCTAAGATGTCCTGAAATTGACCCTAAGGTCATGTCGGATACCCAACATAAACTGTAATAGTTTGTAATTTGTGGACAGTAAATTCTTCTATATTTAATTTGCTCTTGTTTTATTGCAGTCTGTTTCACATGGTGTTTCATACCAACTGCCATGAAATTTCTATAAAATATAAGTTGACAAAAGCTTGATAACAAAGATGGGAAACATCAAAGGAAAAGCATTGAAGTGTTTCTGTTTTATGTTGATACATTTGGATGTTTTGTAGCATCCTACTGTGTTTCGGGTATCATGTGTTACAGCAAACACCTAGTTGTAAAGTTTAACTCATTACTAGGTGACAAAACATTCTCCAAAATGAAAGCATTTGCAGATGACAATTGAAGTATAGCTCAAATGATGGGATTAATGTCATTGAAATGGTAGAAAACATTGTTGGAATAGGAGAAAATGCTGGTTATCAATCTTTCTCCTGTTTCAACAATGTTTTCGAAAAAGTTCATCCCTGGGGTCATTAAAACTTGGGATTGTTTGGTTAAGGGTTAACATTTTATCGCCCAAAACATTTAAATTGCAGCTTACAACTTTGAAAATATCCTGTCAAACTGTGGATCATAGATCTACTCAGTAGATTTTGATACACTAACTATCTGTAACAAATATTGAGAGAAAAGGAGAAATTAGTTAAAGCAAAAAAAACAATTCCTTTTGCCACAACTTTTTAAAAATTTGGTCTATAAGAATTATATGCTGTTGGTGTCAAACATGAGACATTTATGCTGTTAAAATTCAGTGATGTTACAATGATGGGCCCGGCCAAGTAGCTCAGTGGTTAGTGTAACTGACTTGTGACCTGGTGGTTGTGGGTTTGATACCTGGTTGTGGCAAACTTTCTTTCCATCGATTTTTCGCGTCTCACCCCTGATGCATGTGAGAAAAGTAGTCAGTGGCTTGGAAAGAAAGTCGTGTCAGTACTAGTGTGAGAAAGCCAGGAAACACATGCATAGGTGCACTGACCGCCCTGAAATGACCTAAGATATTAAAAGGGCATTAAACTCCAACACAAACAGTTACCAATGATGGGCAGTTTTACTTATTATTCCAATAAGCTGTTTGATTTTCTAATGATTTCCATTCATTCTTCCAGTTTTATGATGGTATAACCAGTGCACCTAAACAGGTATTTCAAATGAATGATATAATGATTATGCTTGCTTGTCCACGTGACTAAGGTTGATACTGGATAAGGGAAGACTGGCCTTTTGAAAATCTTGTGAGAAAAGAAGAAACTGCTGGTAACTAGTATTTTCTCCATTTCCCACAATGTTGTCTATCCTATCAATTACAGAAATCACCATTTTAGCTACATTTAGTTTGTCATCTGCAAGTGCTTTGAATTTGGCCCAGTCCAAAATTTTGTTGTTTCGTAAAGAGTTAACTCTTTACCAAACGACAGAATTTTAGAATAGTCCAAATTGAAAGCAGTTGCAGACGAAAAAATAAACGTGACTGAAAATTGAAATTTGTTTTGGGAAGTGTAGAAAACATTGTCGGAAAAGAAGAAAATGCTGGTTAACAGCATTTTCTCCTTTTCCCACAATGTTTTCAAAAGGCTTCTTTCCCAGGGTTGTTAAAAGTCAGGATGGTGTGGTAAAGGGTTAAACATTACTGGCAGATAATTCTGTAATAGTTTTTGGAGGCATGATTTACTGCTCCTAAAACCCCTAAAACCCCCAAACTTTTCTTACTGAAGTGGTCCAGTTCATTCTTTTGAGCAGTCTTAAAAGTTCCCCACCCGAATTGAAAAGGAAATGAATTTTTTTTAACCCTTTACCAAACAACAAAATTTTAGCCTTGTCCAAATTTGAAGCATTTGCAGACGGCAATTTCAGTGTGGCTTAAATTGTGCAATTTTTCTTTGATAGGGTAGAAAACATTGTGGGATATGTAGAAAATGCTGGTTACCAGCATTTTCTCCTTTTCCCACAATGTTTTTTTAAAAAAGCTTCTTTCCCCGGGGCATTTAAAGGCAGCATTGTGTGGTAAAGGGTTAACGAGAAAAATGAACAAAATATTGCAAATTCAAAATTGTATTGGCCTGATTATATTTCACATAATATCAGAAAATGTAGATCCTAGATCAAAATGCATGTTCTGAGTAGCCTGATCTTGATCTTCACCATCTTCAAAAAACAAAAGACAAATGAAGTCATGACTGAAACTTCCCTTAAAAATGTGATTAACAGAAAGGGGGACCATGAATAGAGAAGACAATACCATTCTTTAGCTCTTTACCAAACAATTCTCAGTTTTAACCATCCCAAAAGGAAAAGGCTTTTTGAAAACATCATGGAAAAAGGAGAGTATGTTGGTAACCACCATTTTCTCCTTTTCCCACATTTTCTTTAATTCTTTCATAGACAAATGAAATTACCATACTGATATGTTGTCTGCTTGTTTGACTTGGACAAGTCTAAAATCATCTGGTAAAGAGTTAATGCATTGCCACACAATGCCCATTTTTAACAACCCTGATAAAGGAAGCTGTTGAAAACATTGTTGGAAAAGGAGAAAATGCTGATAACTATCATTTCCTCCTTTTACCACAATGTTTTCTACCATTTTCGAACAAATTTCAGTTTTTCAATCACATTTATTTTGTCGTCTGCAAATCCTTTCAATTTGGACATATGTAGAATCTTGTCATTTGGTAAAGAGTTAAAGAGGTAATAAATATGGGAACACAATGGTCTAAAGATGTAGATCTGTATCTCTCTTTTTGTCACTTTTGTAAATATTTTTGTCTGCATGAAATACTGTATATGACATGTTCACAATGGAATTGTATCGAGAGGCTATCAGATCTCAGTTGCACATGAAAAGTAAAGAAAAAAATCTTGACTGCCATGGATAAAACAATGGGCCCAAACTTGAAATCTTTTTCTGAAATCTCGGACACCTTTTCATTTTATGGGATGACATTTCTGTGGGTTTTGAGGGGTCAAAGTAATGTTTGTGCAAGGCAACATGACAGTCATATTTCTATAAACACTTTACCCAACAATCCCGAGTTTTAATGACTCTGAGGACAAAGACATTTGAAAGCATTGCGGGAAATAAAAAAAAAACATGCTGCTAACATTAATTTTCTCCTTTTCCTACAATGTTTTCTTACCTTTCACAAACAAATGCCTTCATCTGTGCCACATTTACCATGTTATCTACAAATGCTTTCAGTTTGGACGAGTCTAAAATATTGTTGTGTTGTAAAGAGTTAAATTTAGCAAATGACAAAGTAAATGTGAATTAATTGATAGAATTTGTCCTGAAAGAACAGAAAAAAAATGTTAGCAAAAGTGATAATGCTGTTTATCTATGCAGAAAGCTTTTTTTTTTTCAGGGCTTTTAAAACAGATTGTTTGTAAAGGACTGATTCAGAGAGGGTGTCTATCGCAGCTTATAGTTGTTTGAATGGGTGGTATAGATTAAGATCAGGCTGCACAGGATATGCAATCTGATGTAAATCTTGAAAATGTTTCATCCAGTCGGATGATTAGTCTAGAAATTTAGAAAAAGAAGTGGTGAATGGGACCCTTTGGTTCCTGCTATTCTTGACTAACATGTATATCTTTCCTCACCTGGTGCTGATCACAAAGGCCACATTATGTGAGGTGGGATGGTTGACAAATTCAAATCACATTGATGACTGACATATCATAAATCTTCATACATCCATATCATTAGCATCGTTAAAACTATGCTAATTCCAAACTAATTACAATTAAAACAGGTGTTTCTGCATTCAGCCATAAATAATTTCTTAGGCGGTACCAAATGTAGGTATAATACAAGGTAAAAGGTCAGTTATGTCTACCTCTCCGATAGGTTTCCAAGAATTCAGACAAAGATTTTTTATGCCAACAGCCATAATATTATGGACTAAAAGTTTTCATGTCCTTTTGGTATTCTTAGACTAGCCTTGCTATTGCTCAGTGGTGCTGGTGCTTAATTAAAAGTCCAGAGGTCCCAGGTTCAATCTTTACCTGATGCCCTGGGTATTTGTGGGAAGGGGGGTAGTGTCATTGATCAGGACATATCAGAGCTCCAGCCTGCCTGTCAAAGTCCAAAAATTAGATGAATATTTGCATTTTCACAATGACATGACTGAAATAAAGTTCAAAGCTACATAAGACACTACCGGTAGTTATTCAACTATTACGTTACCAAAAAATCTCACATTTCAATGACCCTGAGGAAAAAGGCTGTTGTAAACATTGTTTGAAAAGGAGAAAATGCTGGTATCCCTGTGTTTTAATTTCTGTGGTCCAAAGGAACATTCAAACTCGAGCGCATAAGTTACAATCTGCACAGGATCTACTCTAATATCATGCTTATTGAGTTTTGTATATCATTTCCATTTTAAATGATGTTCATCTTCAATATGGAACAATAAAAATTTACAAATTAGGACAGTCAAAGTATTTGTATTAGCCTGTCAAACCTTGACTCTCAGCCACCTATTTTAGACAGGTCTTTATGGGGGTTGTGCATCAGAACGTACTGGCTGATGTTAGATCCACACTGCCTGATTGAAAAAGCTCAAACCTAGTAGCCCAGTCAGTAACATACTGGTCTTACTACCCATGGGTCAGTGGTTCAGTTGAGTTGAGCCAAATTCTTTCTTTAACCCTTTACTGCACAATGCTGCCTTTCAACGACCCTGGGAAAGAAGCCTTTTGAAAACATTGTGGGAAAAGGAGAAAATGCTGGTAACCAGCATTTTCTCCTTTTCCCACAATGTTTTCTACCCTATCAAAGAAAGATTGCACCATTTGAGCCACATTGAAATTGTCATCTGCAAATGCTTTCAAATTGGATAAGGCTAAAATTTTGTCATCTGGTAAAGGGTCAAGGATTGTTGATAGCAGTGGAACAGGATTCATTCCTCTCTCAATGCTGACCATTGTTTCAGTGGTGTTTATTTGGATAAGCAGTCAGTAGCTTGGACGGGATTTTGGGCAATGTACTGGTAAAAGAATCTGCTGCAGGAAAGCAAAAAGTTACATGCTAATTAGGTAAAACAGTGACAAATGTTGTGATAAAATGGATACATCACCTACAGAGGCAGCCTTGCCCAGATTTTATGACTGTCAGACCTTTTCAGTGTTATTACATTTTGTAAGTGCATTTAACTGTTTCCTCCAGATGTCCTGAAGTTAACCCTTTACCACACGACCAAACTTTCAAAATTGTCCAAACCCAAAGTAAATGCAAATGACAAATTAGATGTGGCTTAATTGGTGGAAGTTGTCATTAATTGGGTAAAAGCATTGTGGGCAATGGAGAAAATGCTGGTTACCAGCATTTTCTCCTTTTCCCAAATTGTTATCAAAAGTTTTCTTTAACAGTCATGATCGTTAAAAGTCTGAGTTGTGTAATAAAGAGTTAGCTCTGTCCCTACCAACTCCAGTAATTCTGCATTTTTCGAGGCATTTCAACTATTCTGTTGTCATTGAAGATTAATTTAATCACAATTTAGTATAAGATAGCAAACAATGTAGATTTGTATCAGGTTGCATGTTTTGTGCAGTCTTATCTTGATCACAAAAGCTATTTTAACCTTTAGGCTGCTAATTGTGACTCACAGACCTTTTGTGGACAGCATAGATCAAGATCAGACTGCACAAAACGTGCAGTCTGATCTTTGAGCTACACTGTCTGATAAGAAGATATCTTTCCTCCAAAAATTTGTTTGAAATAGGAAAACTTGAGTTTATACTAATGCTTTGAAAATTTCATTTCTTTTATTCCGCAGGACAAGTGTTAAGTTGGCATTGACAATGAAAGAGCCGAGTCAAAGTCACGATGGGTTAACCCTTTACCAAACGATCCTGTGTTCTTGGGAAAGAAGGCTTATATAAAAAAAAAAAAACATCATGGGAAGAGGGGGAAAAATGCTCACGTAACCAGCATTTCCTCCTATTCCCTCACTGTTTTTTACCTATTCAATAACAAATTCCAACATCTGATAAAAATTTAGCTTGTCATCTGCATATGCTCTCAAATTGGACAAGTCCAAAAATTTGTCGTTTGGTAAAGAGTTAAGGGACTGTTTACTTATCATAACCCTTAGTCAGCTTGATAGAACTTATCTCTTTATTAAACAACAAATTTTTGACTTGCCCAAATTCAAAAGTCTTGAAAATGCAACATGTCAATTTTTCCTCACTAAAAATGTCCTTTTCATATATTTGGCACTTTGAGGTTTAATTTGTTATTTTTTTGTTTGTTTAATTGGTGTCAAATATTTAATAGGATCTCAGTTATACCATGGCAGCCAGTACACCTTTCCATTTTTTCTGGGAGTTTCCTCAACCAGAATATTTTGTCCTATTCACGGTCTACTTTTCCAAACCCAGTTGAGAATCTATTCTTGAACTGATGGGTTGTTGATAAACATTCAGGAGCTGCTCATGAAGGTTCTTGTATTGTTCATTAACGTTCATCATCATCTTCATGAAATAGTTCATGAATAAATGATCATGAACTAAAGATGATGCATCTTGATGAGCTCTCAAATCATGACTCACAAAACAAGTTCTTAAACCAGTTGTCATTAATAATTTCTTTCACAGTGTTCATCAAAAGTTTGTGAATTTGTGTTTTCCCTGTTGAAAATGGACAAGAAACAACTTGTCTGTTCATGCAGTTTGATCTTGGCTCACATGCTTGGTATGGCTTCAACACAAATGAAGCTATTAGAATGATATTACAGCCAGCAAGGACTCCACTGATGCAACACTACATTTTAGACTACAGCAGGCAAGTTTCTGTTAACATTCCAGCCTGAAGAATGACTTGTGACTTAAAGTACAGTTTTTGATCAAACAATCAAATTAAATTTCAAAGAAAAAGAACTTCAATTTATAGCCAATAGAAGTACGTCAAACTGCCTTATTACTACTGCAGAATAGGATGATACTCAGTTCAAAGTCTGAACGATTTTTGAGAATCTTGTGCAAAATATGACTGTTTTAAAAGCATAGAAAAAATGGGTCGATAAAGTCAAGGGTTGTAATTTATATAGGAACATTCTTCATGCATTTTATATTAGAGTTTGACTTACTGTTATCAAAATCCAATTAAGAACTTAAAGAAATAAGACAGGCAGAAGTATACCCTGTCTAAAATATCAAGGTTTTTTCATGCACAGTTCATAATTCATTATAGATCTAGTTAATGAATTTTGCATGAAATACAAATTAAATAATAAGACTGATCATGTACAGTGAATTAACACAGTTCATGAATGACTTGTACAATTTGTTGTTCATGCACAATTCATGAACAGGTTTTGATATTTTCACCAGGGCAATAAACATCATGGTAAAAAGTAAGTTGTATATTTTTTGAAAGATGAATGCTTGTTTTTGCAGTGACTTTCATCACTACCTTAACTCTTTATCAAACGACAAATTTTTAGACTGGTCCAAATTGAAAGCACTTGTAGACAACAAAATAAATATGGTTGTAAAATTGAAATTTGTTTTAGATAGGGTAGAAAACATTGTGGGAAAAGGAGAAAATGCTGGTTACCAGCATTTTCTCCTTTTCCCTCAATGTTTTCAAAAGGCCTCTTTCTCAGGGTCGTTAAAAGTCGGGATTGTGTGGTAAAGGGTTAAAAGAGTTCTGGCACAATAGAGATCCAGACTCATTATTTAAAGAAATATAGTAGAATGTTTGAAACTCTTGACTATATAACAAAGTTTTAGAATTGTCCATCTGAAAGCATTTTGCAGATGACAACTATCAGTAGCTTAAAAGATGGACTTTATCTTTGTAAGAGAAGAAAACAATTTTGGAAAGGAGAAAATGCTTATCACCTGCATTTTCTTCCTTTTTTACACATTGTTTTCAAAATCCTTTTTCCTTTGATGAAGAATTACTATTAAGTCAACTATTGCTTTCCAAGGAGAAATTTCATCCCAAATGTAACAGACAAGTTGTTCTTTTCTTTATTTGAAAGAGTTGTCAGTGTCTTTTTTGACATACCCAAGATTAGGACAGAGAAGAATATTCCAAATTTTGTTTTCTGAAATTATAAGAAATATCAACATACAGAGAAATAAATAGGAACTGTTAAGTACAGCAAATGGTGACTTTTTTATTCTTTATTTTCACATATAAGTGGGCTAGTAAATATAAAAACTTGCATATCATGAAAAGCTTATATACATGACAAGAGTCAGAGGGGGAAAAAAACGAAAGAGGAATTTTTCAAGTGGGGCATTAACGTAAGAAGCGGTTGTTTAGACTAACAGCTGTTGCTATACTTTCACTACGGAAATGTTCCGTTTCATCCTATATAACGGTAAGTGGATGTTTTTGAAGATTTGGAATTACTTCCAGCCAGTACGGAGAATTTTGAATTAAATCTCAATAAGCCAAATTGTAACAGTTCTACAGCACATGATGTGTGTTTGAGAATTTTTTTCTCTGAGTAATGAAAACCACTTTACGAGAACCAAGAAATTCTCTGTCTTTTTTCCCCTAGAACACATGAGGAGGTAACTCTTTAATCCTATACCAAACTATCCTGAGTTTTAACCACTTTGAGGGAGAAGGCTTTTGAAAACATTGTGAGATAAGGAGAAAATGATGTAATCTAGCATTTTCTCCTCTTCCGACAATGTTCTCTACCCTATCAAAGACAAATATCTTGAAGTTAGCCTATTATGGTTTGTTTGGTGCTTTAACCCTTTACCAAACGACAAAATTTTAGATTGGTCTAAATTGAAGGCATTTGCAGACAACAAAATAAGAGTGACTCAAAAATTGAAATCTGTTTTGGGAAGAGTAAAAAACATTGTGGGAAAAGGAGAAAATGCTGGTAACCAGCATTTTTTCCTTTTCCCACAATGTATTCAACGGGCCTGACTTTCTCTGGGTTGTTAAAAGTCGGAATAAATATATTGTGTGGTAAACGGTTAAGGGTTAAGATTCAATACACAAATACAATGTGAAAATGTTTAAGCAAAAGTGAAGTTGCTCTTTATGAGAGTTTTTTCTTCTTGTCACAGTGTTTTTCAAACTGGGTCAGCTGCAAGGCAAGTAACTTCATCTTAAAGTTGATATGTTTTAACTCTATACCAAACAATACCATATTATAACAACCCTTAGGTCAAGAAGTATTTTTTGGAAACATTATGGGAAAAAGAGAAATACTGGTCACAATGTTTTCTACCTCTCTATTGACAAATCTTACCATGAAGCCACATTTAATTTTTTGTCAATTTGTAACCACTTTAGATTTGGACGTGTCTAAAACTTGGTCTTTTGGTACATTTAATTGAAATCTGACATAAGTATAAAATTTCATCTGCTTTCTTGAGAATTTATGGGCAGTTAAAAATGAATTATCATTTTTTTTGTAATGAGTGTTAAATGTAAAAGAAAAAAGTGTAGATCTATGAGAAATGAAATTAAATAGTACCTCCCCTTTACTCCCACTCCGCCTCCCACTAATAATTCTTTAACCCTTTACCGCACAATACCACATTTTAGCGACCCAGGGAAAGAAGCCTTTGGAACACATTGTGGGAAAAGGAGAAAATGCTGGTAATCAGCATTTTCTCCTTTTTCCACAATGTTTACTACCTGATCAAAGAAAAATCGCACCATCTGAGCCACATTAAAATTATCGTCTGCAAATGCTTTCAGTTTGGACAAGACTAAAATTTTGTCATCTGGTAAATGGTTTAAACTCTTTACCACACGACAAAATTTTAGACGCGTCCAAATTGAAAGCATTTGCAGACGACAAAATAAATGTGACTCAAATAATGAAATTTGTTTCCGAAAGGGTAGAAAACATTGTGGGAAAAGGAGAAAATGCTTGTAACCAGCATTTTCTCCTTTTCCCACAATGTTTTCAAATGGATTCTTTCACAGGGTCGTAAAAACCCGGGATTGTTTGGTAAAGGGTTAAATGATCGTTTATAAATTACCAATGATAATTGTTGGAAGGGAAGTTTTTTTTGTTCATGAGCTTTCATATTAGATTTCCTTTTCAAATTAGACTTGGCACCAAGCTTCTGTATCATATTCTAGACATTATTAAAATGTGGTTTCCATGAAATATAAAAAAGATACAGTTTGAATAGACAACAGTTTACTTCTTCAGATTAGTTTCTCATGAATTAGTTTCTCATGAATTTATTGATTTTCTCTTTGAGCATCTAACCAATATACAAGCCATTTTTGTCTTTGCTTGACCTTTCAATTTTAGACTGTCCAAATCTAAAGCATTTGCAGACGATAATTTTAATGTATTTTCAGAGGGCAAATTAAACATGGCTCAAATAATGGCATTTTTTGTCTTTGAAAAGTTAGATAGCATGGTGAGAAAAGGGAATAATACTGTTTACCAGCATTTTTCCGTTTTCTCACAATTTTTTTCCTAAGTCTTCTCTTCAGGGTCATTATAGGAAGACAGGATTGTTTGGTAAAGGGTTAAGTTAAGACCTATCCCTAACTGTTAAGGTAGCACAAAGGACAAATATATATGAGCCATGCTGTGAAAAGGAGGCTCAATGCATCTGCGAACAGTATCATCCCAAGTCAGCCTGCGCAGTCTGCACAGGCTTACCTGGGCCGAAACTTTTCGCTATTGGTCAATTTTCTGTATGTCAAAGGACTATTCCACCTTATGATACAGTCGGTTGTTAGATATACTGGCTTTTATGGATCGCTACCTATGTGATGTCTTGCTTGGCATGATGTATCACAGAGATGCGTTATGAGCACTTTTGTCAGGGCACGGCTCATCTAATGAAGGAATGGAAGATGTCTGTTTATGCTACAGAAAATGTTGAGGGAAAAGCTGCAGTCGCTTGTAAATGCAAGTGTATGTATGGTGTCATTATGTAGGAGTGCAGGAGGGGAATTTGCCCCCTATTCCCCCCATTGCAAAACTTTTCTTGAGATTTGTGTCATAATGACAATTTGCTCAACTCCAAAAGGCATGAACCAGTTCCAATAGTAATAGTATAAAATGTGTAGGCCATGGTGTGTGAAAAGGGGACTTACTACTTCTTCAAAAAGAATCGATCCTTTTAAGTCAGCTTGCGCAGTCTGCCCAGGCTGACCTCGGTCGAAACTTTTTGCTATTGGTCAATACTTGGTATCATGCATCAAGGAGATGCATAAAAATGCATTAAACCCCTTTTTGCTAGAGAAAAGCTCAAATAGTTTAAAAAACTGAGACATGATTGAATGCAAGACAAAAACACATGAAATTATCATTATTTTTATTTTTTTTCTGATACAGAACCAAGTAAACTAGCTAGACATCACATTTTACAAAGCAGACAAAGTTCTAAATCCCAAGAAGGTTTTCATTGTCATGTTAACCCCTTTACCACACAATCCCAACTTTCAACGACTCTGAGAAAGAGGCTTTTTGAAAACATTGTAACCAGCATTTTCTCCTTTTCCCACAATGTTTTCTGCCCCACCCAAAACTAATGTCAATTTTTGATTCACATTTATTTTGTCGTCTGCAAATGCTTCGAATTTGGACAGGTCCAAAATTTTGTAATTTGGTACAGAGTTAAACTATTGCAGCAGATCCAACCTTACAGTAAAGTTGTTCTACTGAGCCCACTGCAGACAGTATAGATAAAGATGATACTGCACCTAATGTGCAGTCTGATCTTAAATCTATGCTGTCTGTGTATTAAGTCAAGCCTACAAGCCAAAAATCTTTCTGAGTGTCAGTCGAATATATTTTCTGCAGCATAGAGAGGTCAAAATTATATGAGCCATGTTCTGTGAAAAAGGGCTTAATGCATCTGCAAAAAAGTACCAACCCAGGTCAGCCTGCGGAGTCCATGCAGGCTGACCCTGGTCAAAACTATCTGCTAATGTTAAATTTTCTGTATGTCCAAGGACCAGTCTACCTCATGATTAAGTCGATTATTGAAAAAGTGGCTTGATTAAGTCGGTTATTGAAAAAGTGGCTATTATAGATCCATAATTATATGATTACCGGTAGTTGATTGGAATTATGGCTCATACATGGATATATAATATATAATTCATTACCAAACAACAAAATTTTAGACTGGTCCAAATTGAAAGTATTTGCAGATGATATATTACAGTGAGCTGAAATGACGGGAATTATCTTTGAAAATGTAGAAAAAGGAGAGAATGCTAGTTTTGAAAAGGCCATTTCCTCATGGTCCAAATCCAAGGCTGGGTAGTTAAAACTCTCGATTGCATTGTTAAGAATTCAATTTCACTAAACCCATTCAAAACATTGGGAGAAAAGTTGCAAAAGTTGATCTGAAATGATGCTCCATTATTTGATTTTTTTTATTCATTTGGATAAAGGTTTTTTAAACTAGAAATGTTTAGAATTTGAAATAGAGTACAAGTTAACTTTGAAAACTAAATTTTATACCAATAAAGTGGACTGGTTTTTAGTACAGGCAGATGGAACATGTACAGGAAGTGAAATTTGAGAGAGTGACAGAGATGAGAAGAAGTCTGGCGTGTGCCAGGTTATCCAGATGCTTGCAGCTGTGCTTCTGAAACCTTCTCCATGAAAACCTGTGTTTGCCCAGCCTCTAATGCAGACAATAGTCTATACATGCTTGGAAAAGGAACTTTTGAGATATCAACCACATTTTTTTCTGTTGAAAGCCTATGTAAGTTTTCAATGGAGGTTTAGAGTACTTTTTTTGAAGTTAGAAATATGATTTCATTTTTTTACACATGGAAGATTTCAAAAACAAACATGCCTTGGCAATATTATTGCAGTCAACATGGAAAACCATGGCTTATCATAAAGAAAACAGAACCCTGCCTATTTTACCTATTACCTCACTTGCATGTTTACGACTCATGAAATATCAAACACACAAGATTGAAGGAAAACTGAGAAAAAGTTGAACTAAAATTGAAATGTATGTAGTGCATAAAGTCAGTTTTGTTGGTTGGAGATGCTATATACCTTATATGGTAAATATGACCCTTTGTCAAAGTGTTTTTGCTCACAAAGAGATGACTGCTGCAGTTGCATCAACATGTTGTTAAAGTCTTTTAACAAGAAAAAAAGATTTTAGATTTGTCTATATTAAAAGTACTTGCGGAGGACAAACTAAATTTGCCTCAAGTGATTGGATTTGCCTTTGAAAGAATAAAATAAAAATAAAATAGAAACTACCATTTTCTTCGATTTCTTCTTTTCCCACAATGATTTTGAAAGCATTCCTCCTGAGGATGGTAACACCAAGAGGTGTTTAATATAAGGGTTCAAAGTTGAGGGAAAGAGTTGTGGTTGGTCTGTTTTATGTTACAACATGAAATTAACTAAACTGATATAATTTGCTGCAGTGTATTGTTCTTATTAAATAATAACCTGTTCTATTGTTTCAGAACATTTTCAACTCTTACCTTATGAAAGCCAATATGAAGTGCTTTTGCAGACAGTATAGATCTAGATCCTACTGCATGTAACAACTACTTGTATGTTCGATCACCACTTTTTGCAATACTTTCAGATATTTTTGCCAAAACAGCTGAGATATTTAGCTTTCTCTGTCGAGGTATGAAAATTTCAATTTCATTATTTGGCAATCTCAAGTAAGAGCTGTATGTTAACAAATCAGTGGTAAGCCATTTCTGCTCAGCTGTTATCATGCCTTTACAGGATGACAAAACTTTGAACGGAGTTCTCCACAAGCTACATGCTACAAGGGACATCTAACCCTTGGACTGGCATCCCAAGCTGTTGTATCTTACTTTTGCTGAAAGAATGTTGTATGATAACTACTGGAGTTGTCTCGGCCAATAAGGTGATTAGTTTTGGGATTTAACATTAGAATGATTGGTGAATAATACAGTGCCAACCCAGATTGTTGATGATTTTATCACGAACATTGAACCAGTTGCGGGCTTTTAGAAGTGTCATGATTAACATTTGATTTTTCCCAATATTGTTTCCCATAACCTCAACAATTTTGACCCTCGCAAATCAAATAGATCTGAGCCATGCTCTGTGAAAAGGGGGCTTAATGCATCTGCAAAAAAGTATCGACCAAGGTCAGCCTGCGCAGTCAGGGCAGGCTGACCTGGGCCGAAACTTTTCGCTAACAGTCAATTTTCTGCACGTCAAAGGACCAGTGTACCTCATTATTCAGTCGGTTGTTGAAAAAAAGTGGGTATTGTGGATCCTAAATTATGTGATGGCTTTATTACTTTCATGGACCATGGAGATGCATTTGCTAGACCACAGCTCATTTTGATTACAAACGCCCAGTAATTAATTGGTAGAAACTAGGTGAAGTTTTTTGTTTGGCACACTTGCACAGTTCAGGCTCCAAAGGCTTGAATTCCATTATTATGTGTATCTTTGTGTTTTCCATTATACTTTTATTCACCCCAACAGTTTTTTATCTTGGCAGGAAAATATACACAATACCTGTAAGTAATTGGTGAAAATTAATTCGAAGATCAGTTTTTTTTTTCCACAAATTTTGGCATGCTTACAGAGTTCACGCTCCCATAAGTGTCAAGTGGCTGTTTATGAGAAGTAAAATGGATCTCAAAGACTTAAAGCACTGTACTTTGGTACAAGAGCATTTATCTGTCTTTGTTAATCTTTTCCGAACTATCCGAGTTTTAACAACCTTGAGGGGAAAAGCTTTTGAAAACATTGGTAAGTGGCATCTTTTTCTTTTCCCACAATATTTTCTACCCTTTCAGAGACAAACTCCAACATTTGAGCCATCTTTAATTCACCATCAGATCTATAAATGCTTGGAATTTGGACAGGTCTAAATTTTATCTAGCAAGAGAGTAGGCATATTAGCTCCTGGCACAAATTTATGGCAGACCACTATGAGGACATGCACCAAAATGTGGGAACTCCTTAGCACTCAACACAAATTCAGACTAGTCCAAATTGAAAGCATTTGCAGACGACAGGTTAAGTGTGGCTCAAATTATGAAACTTTCTGCAAAAGGGATGAAAACATTGTGGGAAAAGGAGAAAATGCTGGAAACCAGCATTTTTCTCCTTTTCTCACAATGTTTTCATTGGCTTTCTCTTTTCACTGTCATTAGAACCCTGGATTGTGTGGTAAAGGGTTGATATGAATTAAGATTTAATACACAAATACACATGGAA
Organism: Tridacna gigas; assembly: GCA_945859785.2. Taxonomy (NCBI): domain Eukaryota; kingdom Metazoa; phylum Mollusca; class Bivalvia; order Cardiida; family Cardiidae; genus Tridacna; species Tridacna gigas. The sequence continues at coordinate 34,507,392 of OX244040.2, read as the reverse complement.
CTTTGTGGCAAAAGCTGACATTGATTGGTGCAAGGCCTGCTGCAAGACCAAAAAAATTTAACAATTTACCAATTAATCCTGTATTTTTATGACCCTGGGGATGAAGCATTTTGAAAGCATTGTTTTCTATAATGTTTTCTACCATTTCAATGACAAATTCCACCATTTGAGCTTCATTAGAATTGTTGTCTGCGAATGCTTTCAATTTGGACAAGTCTATATTTTGGTCATGTGCTATAGAGTTACTGTAAGTTGCCAGTTAGTCCAAGTTGAAAGGCTTTCACCTCATTCAAAAGTTCTCTTACGGCATTTATAGAAGGATTAACAACCCAAATCTACATACATTCTTCTTTGAATGATTTAGGACTATTCCTAGTTACATCAAATTATGTACACTGCAGAAGTCAATTAATATGTTTTGAAGAATTTTATTTTTTGTTGAATGTTTTATGCCAATTTTCGAAAATTATTATAATAGAGCCAGTTTATCTACCTGTTTAATGCCACTTTCAACTATATTGTGCATGTATTAAGTTCAGTCCAATTTTGCATGCATTTCTGAAATTTCTTTAGTCAGTCTATGCACAATACTCGTTTCAAGCCACTGTCTGCCTTCCGAACATGTTCAGTAAGTTTTTTCCCATTATTACCTTGGTTTGATTTATACCAATAACCCCATGAATACCCCTGTGCAATGCAACTAAGCTACTTGGGCTCACCATGTGTTGAATAACAATTCTTAACCAGTTAGAGTTGTATAGAATATAATTTCTAGATTATTTTTCTAAAATAATTAACTGTACACCAAACAATTCCTTATTCTACAACCTTTTAAAAAGCAGGCTTTTGAAAACATGGTTTCAAGCATTTTCTTTTTTTCTCAATTTTTTTTTTTTACACTATCAAAGATAAATGCTCAGTTGAGTTATATTTACTGTGTTGTCTGCACTTGCTTTCAATAATAACCAGTCTAATATTTTTGCCTTCTGGTAAAGAGTTGAAGAATAGTCATGGAAGAAAAAACAGGAAGATTTGATATCGTTCCATGTCTGCTGTCTAATTAAGACAAGTTCTGTCAAAGTTGAAATTCATTTATGGGGTAAAGGGTCACAGAATAGTTCATCCTTCCAAAAAGGTCAAAGGCCAGAAAAGTGATTTTCTTAGATGTGTTTTTAGAAAAAAGGGGAGTTTCTGGTTCACTTGTGACATAAATTGAATCTGTTTGAGATTCAAGTGGAGAGTTTTGAGTGGTTTTACTTTTCCCATCTTTAACGCTTATTTTTGTACATCTGTGCAAGAAGATGATTGATGAAAACATTTTGTAAGTTGATAGGAAAAAAGGCTCTTTTTAAGCTATATGTGCATTTAGTCAGTTTAATTTCTTCCCTGTTGTTACACACATTTTAAGTCTTTATATGAATTCCAAGAAAAATTATAAGTTAAACTGCTTAAAAATAATGGAGAGGGGGACCTATTAAATACAAAAAAAATAATATAACAATAATTATTTCAAGACTGAATATCTGTCAGAGCAGTCTGATTTTGATCTATATTGACTTCAAAACCAACCGAAAATGAGATAGAAAAGCTATTGGATCAAAATAGAAGAGGATTAAATTATAAAGAACATGGACAAACAAGAAACACATGTTTATGATGGTTTTTTTTAAACTGACCTTGGCTATTTATTGTAATATGATACAGACATGAAGTCTGCCATTTATAAATTGTCCTGATTTTATAGCATTTTTTCATACCGCTTAAAAAAGTGTAGCAAACCGATGTTGACCAACTATTTGATGTAATTTAGGTTGTATGTAAGGCAAAGTTTTTTCCCTAAATTAAATGTTGGTTTTCACAGTACTTTTCTGAATTGATTAAAAAAAAGTAATACTAGCAGTGCAACCTGCTATATGTACGATCGTTCTATGATGTTGGCTGTTATTGCCAACACTATTTGGTTTCCTACAGTGCTTGCCCCAAACTCTTCTTGAATCCAACCCGTAATGAAGATGTTCATGCTAGTTAGCCCTTATCCTGCTAAATAAAAGAAATCAAAATTTCAAGCCAATAGTAAACAGCCAGATTTTCCTATTTCAAAGGTATTATTTGAGGAAAGATATCAGAAAGTGTAGATCCAAGATCAGACTGCAGTCTAAGGGTTACAAAACATTTTGGGGTAAGTATGTCATGAAAACCAAATGACTTTAGTCATCAAAGTAAACATCATAAAACATCTATTTTTAGCAGAACACTCTGCATTATATCTGGTTGTAATCCATTTGGTAATTATTTAAATAATCTTATTATGAGTAAAACTTTACCTGACATGCAACATGAACCAACATCAAAATATCGTCATTTGTGCATTTGCCACAGTGACAATGCCAAACTCATGCCGCTTGGCATATATAGTTAAGACTGCACAGAATGAAATGAGCCATGCTCTGTGAAAAGGGGGTTAAATGCATCTGCAAATAGTATTGACCCAGATCAGCCTGTGCAGTCCACGCAGGCTGACCTGGGTCCAAAGTTTTTGTTATAGGACATTTCTTTGAATGTCAAAGGACCAGTCAACCTCATGATTCAGTTGGTTGTTAGAAGAAAAGGATTTCATGAATCCATAATTGCACGTTTTGTGCAGTCTGATCTTGATCTTCACTGGCAGCAAAGGAAACTATTGTTGTGGAAAGCACTTAAGGGTAAAAATAGGACATTTTCAATAAGGAAAAACCCCTAAAATACCATACTGCTATTTCAAGGTTGTTTTGACCAGAACATGTAACAAAGTCGTGCATACAGTTCAGATCCAGGATCAGACTGAAGATTCATTGACGCTTAGCCTGGTTCTACACTTAAATAGTTTTCTCTTAACCTTTTACCACACAATCCTGACTTTTAACGACCCTGGGAAAGAAGTCTTTTGAAAACAATGTGGGAAAAGGAGAAAATGCTGGTAACCAGCATTTTCTCCTTTTCCCGCAATGTTTTTCTACCCTACCCAACACAAATTTTAATATTTGGGTCATACTTATTTTGTCATCTGCAATTGCTTTCAATTTGGACTAGTTTGAACACTGTAGGAAAAGGAGAAAATGCTGGTAACCACAATGTTTTCAAATTCATTTTTGAGTGACATTTATTTTGTCATCTTCAAATGGTTTGAATTTTGGCAATTCAAAAATGTTTTTGTTTGGTAAAGAGTTAATTACTGAATACATTGTAGATTTATATTTGATTTCTTCTGTTTTACATGATTCTGCTGCAAAAGAATATACTATTAGTTATAGTTTGGAAACAAAGGAGCTGAATTGTATGGTGTTTAATGCCGTTTTCAACATTTTTTCAATTATATCACGGCGGCCAGCGCACCTATCCATGTTTTCCTAGAGTTTCTTTTACCAGTACTCCGCACAATATTCTTTCCAAGCCACTGACTGCTTTCCCACATAACCATCGTCGAAACAATGGTCAGCGGTGAGAGAGGAATGAATCCTGTCGCGACGACTATCATCAATCCTTGGAAAGAAATTGGCCAAGCCGAGGATCGAACCATTGACCTCCTGATCTCAAGTCCTGTGCGCCACCGACTAAGCTATGGGGACTTGGCACAAAGGAGCTGAAGATGTGTATCTAAAATATGATTGCACCATGTATGCAGTCTGAGTACTTTGATCTTTGTCTACGTTGTCTAAACAAGCAATTTTTATTGCCAATGGTGGTGAAAGTATAAAACCCACTCACTGGAAAAAAGACCCTTCATGAGCTCAATTTTTTTGAGCCCAGGAGGTCAAGTTCTTTTTTAATGTCAATGCCCCAAGGTTCTTTTTTTGGCTTATGTTTGTGTTGCATTAGCTCTCTAGGCAGGGGCAATCTTGTCAGCTACCTGGATTGTGAAATGATAGTTTTCCATCAGTGAAAAAAAAATCATTCAAATATTACAATGATAATAGCTATCTCTTGTTTTGTAGATCCAAGATCAGATAGCATGTTGACTTATGGTCATTTATGGCTTTTTATGGGTAACACAGGTTTCTTTTTGTTAATTTATTCAAATTTGACCTCTTGTATAATTACATGTACGTAACCCTTTACCAAATGGCAAAAACATGGACTTGTCCAGATTGAAAGCATTTGCAGAGGTCATATGACATGTGGCTCAATTTATGGGAATGTCTTTGAGAGGGTAGAAAACACTGTGGGAAAAGTAGAAAATGCTGGTTACCAGCATTTTCTCCATTCTCCCCAATGTTTTCAAAAGCCTGTCACATCAGGGTCATTATTATGTGGGATTTTTTGGGAAATAGTTAAGTATAACATGACATTGTGTCCATGTGCTTTGTTATCATTGTTATTCTCTGCATGAGGGGTCCTGAATGGCTCAGTGCTTTACTCTTTAGGCAACAAAATTTAGAATTGTCTAAAGTGAAAGCATTTGAAGACAACAAACTATGTTTTTTTATTAAAATGAGGGGGTTTGCTTTTGATAGGGCAAAAAGCATTTTTGGAAAGTTTTGTTGAGAAAATACATTTTCTTGTTTTCCCACAATGTTTTCCTCATGTCCAGAAATCATTTGATAAAGGGTTTAGGCATTGGACTGGAAATCAAAAAATCCTGCCATGGACTCCAAGTAGTGGTGTAGGTGCTGGTTACCTGTGTCTTTTATCAAGTCACTGCAGAGTCTCAGCCAAGATCTCTAGTATTGGTGAAAACCATGGGCCAACATTCACCAACTATTCTCAAGAACACTTTGTCAAATTTCCAATAATTTTCTAAATTTCAAAGTAACACAATTTTTGATTGGCTAAATGGTTTAGCCAGTCAAAAATTGTGTTACTTTCTAAATTCAGAATTAGATTCAGAATGCAATTTAGAAAAGCAGACTTCTATTTGAGGATAATTAGGAAAAGATTGAAAGAGCCTTAACCCTTTACCAAATGACAAAATTTTAGACTGGCCCAAATTGAAAGCATTTGCAGACGACAAATTAAAGGTAGCCCAAATGATGAAATCTGCCCTTGATAGGTTAGAAAACATTGCGGGAAAAGGAGAAAATGCTGGTTACCAGGTTTTCAAAAGCCTTCTTCCTCAGGGTCATTAAAAGTCGGGATTGTGTGGTAAAGAGTTAATCCTTTACCACACAATCCAGAGTTTTAAGGACCCTGGAGAAGAAGCCTTTTGAAAACATTGTGGGAAAAGGAGAAAATGCTGGTAACCAGCATTTTCTTCTTTTCCCACAATGTTTCTACCCTTCCTAAAACAATTTTCAATTTTTTGGTCAATAATTTTGTTGCCTGCAAATGCTTTCAATTTGGACTAGTCTAAAATTTTGTTGTTTGGTAAAGAGTTAATGAGTTGACCAGTAGGATTAAGTGTTTGGTTATGGATGGTACATTTAGAGATTTAGACTTGTTGAGGTTGAAGTTAATTGCTGTGAAAAATAGGCCCCATCCTGAGCAGTATAATGTAAACCTCTCGACTTTACTTAACAGTGTGTTTGCCCCTTCTAACCAAAAAGGGCCATGTTGTTTTTTGACTTATTCCCCCCTGAAACAAAGTTGAAGCAAAGAACACTGACAAAAAATCTTTATGAAAAAAGGACAAACAACACAAATCAAGGTTTAGCCCTCCACCACACAATCCCAAGTTGTAACCACCCTAAGGACGACAGCTACTGAAAACCATGTAGGAAAAGGAAAAAATGCTGGTAACCAGCATGTTCTCCTTTTCCTTCAAAGTTTTTACTCTATCAAAGACAAGAGTCGTCATTTGAATTTCATTTAATTTGTTGTCAGAAGATACAGTTTGGTTGAGTCCAAATTTTGTTGTTTGGTAAAAAATTAGCATGTAAATACATGCAAAATAAAAACATGGTGGCAAAAGGAGACGTTGTTTGTTACCAGGCTTCATGTTTACTGTAGATACTGAAATTACCAAGCATTCAAATTACCATATATTTGAAACTAGCTATCTGATTGGCCAGTACCAAACTCTCAGCCAATCGGATGACCATAGTGCTGAAATTTAAATGTAGTAGAAGATTAAAGACAGAGTTGGGGCCAAATAAACAAAGCCGTTGTTAAAATGAATTTAAATCATACCATTTAAGAGTATTGAAATTGTTGTAAAGATAACAATCTGTTACTGTGTCATTTGCCCAAGTGATAGTTGCCGGCAGAAAAATTAATTTTAAAACTAGGTTTCAAGTTGCCAGGTTGCTCTGTATTTTGTTTAATTTTTGCTTGATTTCAAGATTTATTTTTCTCTCAGCAACAAACACTTGGCCCAAACGTACAATAATAGATTGTCATCTTCACAATAATTTCCATACTTTTTAAAGGTTTTATTAATTTTAAATGCATTTTAACACTCCCATTGTTTACTTTTGGCCACTACTGGGCCTTTAAAGATGGTTGATGGATATGGCCCCTAGAAGTAATTATCTAAATTCAAAATCTCATTTCAAATTCCCAAAGCAGCCATCTATTGGCTAAGGATGAAGATCTAAACCAATCAAATAGTAAGGGAGAATTACCACCAGATTACACAGAACACATTGCCTAGTCTTAGACCTGGATAGTCCCCTATTTTATGAGCAGTTCTTACCAAAACTACCATTTAATTTGCAATAAGCTTGTCAAACCATTTAAGTGCAGGTATTGTCTAATTCTTTCATTCATTTGCCTTAGGGCTACTTGATAACCTTGTTTTATTATCATCCATATTGAAAGTATTTTGCAGATTACAAAACTTTGTTCAGCTTAAATAAAGGACTGTTCACCATTTTTCTCTATTTCTCAGAATTTTTTCCAAAGTTATCTATATATTAGGGAAAAAAACACAGTTTGATAATCTTTTGAAAAGGGCTAAAAACAATCATATTCCTGAAGGACCTACAATGTTTTGAAAAGCAAAATTCTGACATGATGGATAGAATAACTGTATTTATTTTATCATGGACCGAAAAATGGCAGGTTCAAATTTAACCCTTAAAGTGCCTTTCACGACTGTAGTTGCCTTTGCGGCCAATGTAGAACGTGCAGCCTGATCTTTGATCAACACAGTCTCTTTGGTGAAAGACAAAAGCAACCATGAAATTGGTATTATTTGGATCCTATTTCTAGGATGAACATTTCTGTTGGTTTTATTCGACGCTCTAAGGGTTAATGTCTTATTTGTTTATCTTCCTTTACCGCAGCATCCCCCCTTCCTGCCATTGTAGGATACCCTTATAACATATTATCCCAGGTACAAATTTGCAGCCGATGAGTTTGAAAACAGATCCGCGACATTTTGTTGAAAACCATGTTTGTCGAAAATGATCCCTAGCCCTGACCCTTACCCTTACCCAGCCAAATTGTAGTACCAATCTTCCTCCTACACAGAGCTTTTCATGAAATAAATCTAGGAATTTAGCAATCGGTATTTTGAAACATACATGGATTTCGACAAAATGTTGTGCACCATTTGAAAACATCGAGTAAATCCAACATGAGCAAGGGTTTGAATATATGGATAAAGCAAAAGCATCATAAGTGGCAAAAGGAGTAGTTGCTGTTTACAACCTGGAAAACGACCTTGTTTATAACCTTGGTAACCAGCGTGTTCTTCTTTGCTGGTATCCTCTTTTTTTCCCATGTACTCTTCATAGACAAATCTCATCATTTGAGACACATTTAAAATCTACGATCTGCAAATGTTTTGAAAATGCACAATTCTAGATTTTGGTATACAGTTCTTGAACATCTTACAAGCCAACAGCCTTTATACATGTACTCTGAGATATATTTGTCTCACTGTATATTCTGTGAGTCTGGTTTTAATCTACACTATCCACAAAAATCAACTAAACTGCTGAGCATTTGCAGAGTTGGGGATGAAACATGACAGAACAATAAATAAACAAACATACCATATCAAATATCAAATTTTCAAGACTTTTCCTGATTTTCCTGGCAAACATCAAAATTTTGACATTTTAATTGCTTCAAGGATTACCTTTGGGCCATTTTTGGCGGAAGTATTCACTAACCAATCTAAATTTAATATTAAACTCAAAGACAAGCTATCTGATTGGCTGAAACTGTCAGATGGCTGGTTTTGCAGTTTAGAATAAGAACAACACTGTTGGCATTTCACTCAAAGTCAGTTTAATTGGGCATTTCCATTTCTTCTGTGTCGTAGTTATTTTTCTGGGTCTTCTTTCTCAAACGCCATGATTTTAATCGTTACCAAACAGCCTTATTCCATGCTGAATCAGATTTAACCAATATCTGAATGGGAAGATGGACTTTGGTCGTCCAAAAATACCGATGATCACCTGAAAATGGTGAAAGCTTGCCTGTCACAAAGCGGATTGAAAAAAATTACCATTTTCCATACGATAAATTTGGCACATAACCTTCACTTTGTCAATTTTATAAAGCTAAGACGATATTTGATTTTAGAAGATTACTTACCCGTACGTTAATTTCGAAATCAAACCGTGGACAGCTATTTAATCATTGTCGCAAATATTAAAGTCAAGAATGTGAAGACATTTTCATCACACACAAACATACCAGAAAGTACATAAAAACAAACACAATTACAGTGTCACACAATCATAATATATGTGGATTTGAACAACTGCAAGCAAAACATGCTTTGGCGTGGGCATGAAATGACGACTGCGCAATATTCATAATATTCAAAAGTCAGACATTCAGATTTGTCAAGTATGTGAAACATTCTTTCTATGAAAACATGCACAACTGATTGTGAATGTCAAGACACAGTGTTTCCTTGCCATCTCTATAAACCCTGTTCCTGTTTAAAATAACACCAGTGTTTTACAGACTTCATACATGTATGTTCGCTGTAGAAACTGAATATTGATAAATGCAGTCAAGAATGTGGAAGTCAGGTACGTGCACTGAATTGTGGTTTTGAGGGTTTTCTTGCCCGAGTCTGCATTTGGATGTGTCCTCCGTATTGATGCCCAATGAGTGCTTTCCCGCACCCCCACCCAGGTTCTACATGAAATTTTACTGGTACACCTTTCCTATTAAGCAGAACTTCACAAGGAAATGTTATGTCAAGCATGTTAACTACATCTTAAAACCAAGCATATTAACCACATCTTAAAATACAAGACACATGTAGTTACAGAGAGGGCAATAGTGTGAAATAAATAGGAGCATACTGTCTTTTACAATGTTTATTAAAGTTGTGGGCTTAAAGAAAAAAAATATGTATGTAATGAATTATGAGTATCAAATTATGTTTAAAAAAAAAAAAAAAAACAAGTTCAAAACTACTGTAGGTCAAATTAACAAATGCAAATTGATGGTTACTAGTATTTTCTTACCAAAAGCCTTCTTAGCCCGATTGGTAGCTTAGCATATCTGACTCATGACCTGTTGCAGGTTCGATACATGGTTGTGGCAAACTTTCTTTCCGGTAATTTTTCACCTCTCACCTCTGATGCATGTTGGATAAGTTGTCTGTGGTGTGGAAAGAAAGTTGCGTCAGTACTGGTGTAGAAACCCAGGAAACACATACATAGGTGCACTGACTGATGTGATTCGAGCTAAGCTGTTAAAAACAGCATTAAACTCCAATACAAAACAAACAAAAGCCTTCTTCCTAGGTGATAAAAAACAGGATTGTTTGGTTAAGGGTTCACACAATTTATGCTGCCTTTTTTAATCTCGGAAAAGAAGTTGAACAGTGTTTATTGCAATTTATGTGTCATTTTGTTTTTTGATCTATAAAATCCACTCGTGTGCCTCGAGCTGTCCATAGCATTTAACCCTCTACCAAATGACCCAAATTTTAGACGGTTCAAATTGAAAACATTTGCAGACGACAAAATGAATGTGACTCAAAAATTGAAGCTTGTGTCGGGAATGGTAGAAAACATTGTGGGAAAAGCAGAAAATGCTGGTTACCAGCATTTTCTCCTTTTCCCACAATGCTTTCAAAAGGCCTCTTTCATAGGGTCGTTAAAAATCGGGACTGTGTGGTAAAGAGTTAACTCTCTACCGAATGACCAAATTTTAGACAGTTCAAATTGAAAACATCTGCAGAGAGCAAGTAAAATGTGGCTCAAATAATGGAATTTGTATCTGAAACGGATAAAAAAGAAGAAAATGCTGGTACTTTAAATTGTCTCCTTTTTACCAAAATGTTTTCAAAGGCTTCTTCAACAGGGTCATAAACACACTGAAATGTGTGGCAAAGGGTGAACTGTGTACTAAAGACAAAATTTCAAACTGGTCCAGATGGAAAGCATTTGCAGACAACCAATAAAATTGGACTTGCTTCTGAAAGGTTAGAAAACATTGTGGAAAAAGGAGAAACCCAGCATTCTCTCCTCTTTCCTGCAATTTTTTTCAAAAGGCTCCTTTCTCTGGGTTTTTAAACCACAATATGGTTTTGTAAAGGGCTACTTGACCACCCAACAAAACAGTTCCCTTAACCCTTTGCCACACAATTCTGAGTGTTAATTACCCTACGGAAGAAGCCTTCCGAAAACCTTGTGGGAAAAAGAGAAAATGCTGGAAATCAGCATTTTCTCCTTTACCCACAAGGTTCTCTACTCTTCAAAAGACAATTCTAGTCATTTTAGCTACATTTAATTTGTCGTCTGCAAATCTTTGAAACGATTTTGACAAGTCTAACATGTCGTTTGGTAAAGAGTTTTCCTTGGAGAGAGGGCAATGTGAATATGATACCATATTTTATGAAAGTCATTAACACCAAGAGGGAAGCAAGCTTCAATAAAACTCAAATTTGTCAGAAGGTGTAAATTTTGTCCGATCAAATACATGGAGACATAAACCCTTTACAACATTACAACATGTTAGACTTGTTTATATTGACAGAATTTGCAGACAACAAAGTAAAATATGGCTCAAATGATGGAATTATCTTTGTGTAAAAAGCAGAAAGTCTTGGTTGCAAACATTTTCTCCCTTTCGCTATGATTTTTTATTAAATGTGTTCCTTTTCAGAGTTGTGGAAACAGAGATTCTTTGGTAAAGGTATACCCTGTTTGCTAAACAAATGATGTCTACATAAATGTTCAATTCCTTTGTTAGGACCCAAATAAATCACTAGTATTTTGCGAAATATTACAGTGTATTATCTTCTTGTACATACATGAAGTCGGATCTCCATCCATCTTGCAGGCTAAAGTACCTTAGAACTACGTTGCTCTTTCGATATTGAGAATTGAAACTTTTTACCTCAGTCAGGTTGTATTGACACCTAAAAGCAGTAAACCTCTCTTAAAAAGGCAAAAAATCCAAATTTTGTAAAATTTTCATTCAAAAGCTATTACGAAAAAAAAAAAATTAATTGTATTGTAAATGGAGACACTGATCATTATGAGCAACACATCCATCTTTCACAATATTTTCAAATGTCACCAGCTGCAGAGGCATGAAATTTTGTTCGTGGAGAGAAGGGTCTAAATGGACACTCAGACAGTTTGACCACTGTAAACAGAAAGATGAAAGTAAATTGGTGATAAGTAGCACATCCTGTAATAAATATCAATGTCTTAGTGAAGGATGGGTCCCTCTATCTTGACCATATGTGTGAATGAGGCCCTGAGGCCTGTTCACAAACCGCCAGTCATTCTAGTTTCAGCTCTAATTTGAAATTGCATTACACGCCTTCTGATGGCTCAGACAGATTTGTCTTTATATGAATGATATTTAAGATAAGTGATGAATATGAATTTTTCAGTCTTGCTGGTGGATGATTTCATTGACAGGTTGTGGTATATTTTATTATCTGAAGGGATGAATCTTTCCCGCCAATTTTAATCTGCTCAGCTGGCAGCCCCCCCGTCCTTTTCTCAAATTTCAAACCTCCTTTGAAGGGAGGCAATGACTGGTTTTCTGAAATTATGATGAGATTATAGAGATTTTAAGCTCGATGGTATTTTCAAGACAAAGCTCCAACTACAATAGCTAATTTCATATCTGTAAAAATACTTGTAACGGAAAGGAGAACATGAATAGATTATTTAGAAGAGAAGAAAAGAAAAGAATCTTCCTAAAAGGAGATACTGCCTGAAAATGTCTTTTCCCTTAACCCTGTACCACAAGGCAACATTTCAGTATTGTTCACATTAAAAGCATTTTCAGACGAAAAATTACGTGTAGATCAGGGTTCATACCGTGTTAGCTCCGAACACTGTTAACATTGTAAGTGGCTTAGTAGTTTTGATGACCACCTAAAGTCAGATGGCAGCGATACCAGGCAGGGATAGGACAATATCGAGAGTATTACAAAGATTTGTTCATATGCTTAGCATAGGTTGACCTCTGATATTTTTAAGGTGGATCAAAATTTGGGCTAAGTCTACCTTGTGTTACTTTCTTTGGATTTCTATAAAGGATACGAGAAAAAGCTTCTTGTGTGAAAACGCAAGGCCTGGAGTTAATGTGACCTCTTGCTATTTGTGAATCTTATGCATGTCCAAGGACCATACTACTCACGGTGCAGTCGGTTGTAGAAAAATGGTTTTTATGGATCCATAATTATGTAATGACTTGCTCATTATAATGCATCACGGAGAAGCATTAAGCCCCTATATGAGCGCAGCTCATATTTATTATAAGCGTACTATCGTGTGATGGTCTAAAATAGAAGTTGTTACCCTTGAGTCAGAGATTAAAGTTATCTAGAAATCGGGGATTACTTCAACAGATTCTTTAATAAGGTTTACGAAAGTTGGCATGGTGATAGAATTTGGTGTACAAATCATGCTTGTTACCCAAGTGTTGGGTTGAAATAAAGGTCAGGGTCTCTGTTACTAAATTAGATAAGCAAAGGTCCCTTACTAAAGAAAAAAGTAAGCTCCATGCTCTAAGCTGGTAGGGATCTTCGTTTTTGTGGCATTTGTCGAAGACAATGCCACTATGAGTTCAATACGGCATTTTGAAAATCATGTATCCTAGTTTGTGCAGAACCGAAGGAAGTAAACCCAATTAAAATCAATTTTTCTGAGACAAATAAGTGTTACGATTGCACTCAGATATGAAATTGAAAATGGCGTATTACAATAAATTGGATTAGACCATCGATCGTGAAAATACTTCCTTTTTACCGAAAATAACTTGATCCCCTGCGGCGTGATGATACACACATACTGTGTTTGTTCGTCCCAAAACCAGTTCGTTCCTGGGCTTATTCGTCCCAGGGCTTGTTCGCCCGGACTTGCTCGTCCCACAAGATTGCAGCCTTCTCTATTGGATTTTGTATAACTATATAGTAGGTTGACTTTAAAAATATTTTGAAACTATTTCTGTTGTTTATATTTCAAATCATTAATTCCACACAATGGCTTCTTTGACAAATGCCACACCAGTGTTTTCAACGCTTTGATTATAACTGCAAAAGTACAGGCCCCCGGCTAATATTCACCGACCATTCTATATTGCTACCTTAGTCTTATTCTGAATTTAGAGGGTACCACAGTTTCGGATTGTGCTACTTTCAAACGTGGAAAATTCTACAGAATTACACTGAAAATGTTATTTAGATTGGTTGGTGAATACACGCCCATCATTTGTTACCTCAGGTGAGCATTACAGGATCATCATGGTTCTCTTGTTCAGCTATACCTTTATGCATAGGACACCATAAGGAATGTGTAAACAAAGATGATTATATGTTAATCCAGGAGAAAGACAATATTATTACCTGGAGGTATGAATATCAGGAAAGACTTCAGATAAGCAGTGGTATAAACTCGACAAACACTGCCCTAAAGATGTCCCGCCTTTTTGCTCTCTATGTCTACTGTACTTTAGACGTGGATTTTTGGACTGATAAGTTAGTGTATAAAGTCAATAGCCGAGAGCCAAGTGCAAGCCTGTTTCACTTAAAAAAAAAATCTCTATAAAGATCAGATAATGGAGCTGATCAATTTCGATGCATGTTCTATTCAGACTGATCTTGAACTACATAGTTCGAAGAAATTTCTAAGACTAAATTGTGTGACGCAGTTTTGAGAACTGTAATCCTGTACCAGGTGACAATCTAAAAGACTTGCAAACTTGTACAAACTGAACGTAAATGCCGACGAAAAGTCAAAAATAGCTGGCTGAAATGATGGGATACGTTGCTAAAAGAGAAGAAAATATTGAGAAACATGGTGTTACCAGCATTTTATACTTTCCCACAGTTTTTTTTTTTAAAAAAACCTTCTTCCTCAGTGTATTTAAAATTTGGGGTTGTTTCGTAAACGGTGAAACATAACACATACCATTATGATAAACAATGAGCTTTAATCCTGCAATATCGTCTTTCGCTCCTTGATGTAATAATTGAATAATTAAATTTGGTTCGTTCTATCCCATTTATAAATGAACTCGAGATACGAGGGGAATAACGCTCACTGCATCTTGGGGTTTCAAGATCACAGTGAATCCATGCCTACCGAGATACGGTTTGTTTCATGAGCTTTCCATCCGGCTCTTGCGTGTCTTTAAAAAATGGCGTCACAGTATACATAATAACAGAAGCAGTTGCATGCTTTATGCAGTTACTCCTTTTTTTCTGCTATCTAACCCTTTCAAAGTTGATGAATGTAGGTGAGCTATGCTCTGAAAAGGGGGCTAAATGCATACATCTGCAAAAATTATCAACCCATGTCAGCCTGCGCAGACTGACATGGGTCGAAATTTTTTGCCATTGGTTGATTTTCTGCATGGCAAAGGACCATTCTACCTCCAGATCCAATAGATAAAATGGCTTTTTTGTACATTCATAATTATGTGATGGCTTGCCTGGTATAATGCAGCGCGGAGATACATTAAGCCCCGTTTTGCCGGAGCATGGCCCATCTAGTATCTCTCTTTTTAAAAGTTCATTCGTTTGATGGTTCTGAAATTGTCGTTAAGGAAATGATTTTAATCCTTTCAGGGCCATAGAAGAAAACAAGGGATGTTGCGGACGATACAGACCAAGATCAGACCGCACAGATCGTAGTGAAGCTTATCAGATTAAATCCTCATTGAGTTTCAGAGGCTTGTGTTTTTAGCTGTCGAAAGAGGTCGAGTTTACATACGAGTATTTGACGCTAAAAGAGAGTTAATCCATTACATTGCAGGCTATTTTTGACAAGAAAAAACTAGGAAAAGGGAAGCAAAGGAGAAATGGGCCATGCTCTTTGAACAGGCGGTTTAATGCATCTACAAAAAAGTAGGCTCACCTGAGTCGAAACTTTATTTGCTACTGGTAAATTTTCTGCACGTCCAAGGACAATTCTACCTCTAGATTCAGACGGTTGTTAACTCTTTCCCAAACGACAATTTTTGGATTGGTCCAAATTGAAAGAGATTGCAGACGACAATTTTAAATTTGATAAAAATGGCAGAAAGGTCTCAAAAAGGGTAGAAAACACTGTGGGAAAAGGAGAAATTGCTCGTTACGTTACGAGCAATTTCTCCTTTTACCACAGTGTTTTCAAAAGACTTGTACTGCAGACAAGTGAAAACCAGGGCTTGTTTGGGAAAGGCTTAAACAAAATGGATTTTATTGACCCATAATTATGTGATGACTTACTTGGTATCATGCATCACGGAAATGCGTTTAACGTCTTTTTTTTTTTACCAGAGGATGGCTCATATGTTTTGAAAGGTTGGGAAAATACTTCTCATAGTGACAGAGTTCTAAGCATTGCAGAAAAAGGGATCAAGTATTGTTACAAGCAATTGCTCCTATGCCCTTTGTGATTTCTAATAGTAGTTTTCGGCTGGGGCGTCAAAACTGTAGTTAAACAGTAACGGGTTTAAAGTGTTTGCTGTTGCTTTAAGAATTGTAAATTGACCTGATAAGACCAGAGTTAAGAGGACAACTTTATCACTTTTCAGATGTCCTATGTAAACACTATTAAAATGTGTGGATCACCATGACGTGGAGTTGGTGTCTGCTGCTCCCTGGTGAGGGTGCAGGTAAAACAGGTTAACTGTCTCAGCGCCATAGGAGAAAACAGGGGCTTAATTGGCGCCCGGCATAAATCAAGATCAGACTGTACAGTACTTGAGGCTTGATCTTGGATCTATACCGTCTGCTTGTTTATATTTTAAGTCTCTCTGAATTTTATTGAATTGTATGTATACCGGTATTCAACCGTCGAGAGAGGTCGTGTTTTCTTATTTGTCGTGGAAAGAGTTAACTCTAAGAAGACCACGCATATCGTCTACTTTCAAGGGCACTGTATTCGTCAAGATCGGATGCACAGGGATAATAGATATAACATAACATAACATAACATAACATAATCTTTATTTGGCATTAAATATACACATATTCATAGCCAATACAAATACAAGAGATGCGAAAAGAATGTATGTAGATATACAAATTGAAAAAAAAGTGCGTGTCGGTAACACATGAAGTAATTCATGTTTTCCAAAGGAAACATGGGAAGACAGATACTGAATAAGTTAAAAAACAAATAAATGCATGTTAACAGTTGGACTTCTAAACCTATCGGCAGATAAGCGCGCCTCACTACAGTATTACAAACGATGTAGATCAGGGTCAGACCGCACAATGTGCAATCCGATCACTAATCCACAAAGTCTGGGAAATTAAATTTCAAACAAATGGAATATCTGCTTTTTTCTTCTGGAAGTTTTCACATTATAATTCTGCAGTTTGACGGTAAAGCATTTACATTAATACATTTATATACATGTATACATGTATACTATGACAATATAAGTAGCTCGTAAATAATTACGGATATTACAAAGGATGGAAGCTGATAAGTGCAACAACATGCGGCAGGTAAAGTTTCATGAGACAGTATAGATCAAGATCAGACTCACAATAATTGCATTCCGATCCTAAATTCACACGGTAAGCCGATAAGTGCAACAACATGCGGTTGCTAAAGTTTCTGGGGTGTAGTCCAAGATCAGAATTACAAGAACTGCAGTCCGATCCCAAATCAACACGGTAAACTACGTTCATGTGATATAGTTTTACAGTGAACTACGTACATAAATATACACTTACAAATATTTTGACCAAATTCGTAAATAATTACGAATAATACCAGAGATGTAGGCTGTTACGTGTAGGTCGGTTAAATTTCTGAGGACGGCGTAGATCAAGATCAGACTTGCAAGAATTGCAGCGTGATCCCAGATCTACACAGTCTGATTACCAATAATAATGGAGATGGAAGCTGTCAATTGTAGCTCGGTTAAATTTCTGAGGACGGTATAGACCAAGATCAGACTTGCAAGAATTGCAGATCTACACAGTCTGATTACGAATAATATTTGAGATGTAAGATGTTAAGTGTAGATCAAGATCAGACTTGCAAGAATTGCAGCCTGATCCCAGATCTACACAGTCAGGTTACGAATAATAATGGTGATGTAGGTTGTTAAGTGTAGGTCGGTTAAATTTTTGAGGACGGTGTAGATCAAGATCAGACTTGCAAAAATTGCAGCCCGATCCTAGATCCACACAGTCTGATTACGAATAATAATGGAGATGTAAGCTCTTAAGTGTGGGTCGGTTAAATTTCTGAGGACGGTATAGATCAAGATCAGACTTGCAAGAATTGCAGCCCGATCCTAGATCTACAGTCTGATTACGATAGTGATATTAGATATGAGCTACGCTCCGGCAATAGGTGGTTTAATGCATCGCCGCGGTGCATTATACCAATCGAACCATCACATAATTATGGTTCCACAGTTGCTACATTTTTCCCAAAAGACTTAATCATGTGGTAGACTGGTTCTTGGATATACAGAAAGTTGACCTATAGCGAAAGGTTTTGGCTCAGGTCAGCCTGCGCTGACTTCGCAGGCTGACCTGGATCTATAAATGTCGTAGATGCATCAAGTCCCATTATCACAGAGCATGGCTCATATGTATGTTATAATTATGGAGCCCCGGACGCACCAAACATAGAATATGATATGATTGGAAACGCAATGCATTAATCCAATATTCTGGTAAAAACTTGAAAAAAAAAATCGCTCGGTATTTGTAACTATGGACATCAATGCAGGCAAGGATCAAACCAAGATTTCCTGATTACAACCTCAATACAATTCATTCATTTATTCTGCAAATCAGCACACAACGTGTTTTTGGCCATGACAATACTTATTATACATAACGAAAAATAGGACAAGAACATAAAGATTGAGTAAAAATATAGATTATCATACAAAGGATATTGAAAAGAGAGCGCTAAACGCTTCAGAATATCGAAAACAGTGATGAAACATTCACCCTAACAACTGAGCCAAATCCGCACCGTCACCACAAGGTGGTGATAGGAATTATAGGGGGAAAAACAGAGAAATGAACCATGCCCTTTGAAAAGGGGGCTTAATGCATTTGCGAAAAGTATCGACCAGGTCAGCCTACGCAGGCTGACCTGAGCCGAAAGTTTTCGCTATAGGTCAATTTTCTGTATGTCCAAGGACCAGTCTACCTCATGATTCGGTTGGTTGTTTTAAAAAAATGGCTTATAGATCTATGATTATATGATGACTTGATTGGTAAGACGCGTCACGGAGACGCATTAAGCCTCCATTTGCCGGAGCATGGCTCAAATATTTTCCGACCACTGCTGTTTGCTTGTAAATTTTTCCAAGTCACCATATAACCTAATTCACAGTTGAGTCACGGGAACTCTGCTTGAATTAGACCATGATGGTTATTTGCACGCAGCCTGTGGTTGATTTGTGAAGTAAAACATACCATTGTGTAAACTCGTGACCTTCTGAAATAAATATATAGAATAACCATAATTATTGTGCCATTGTTACAGGTGTGCTATGTTGTACTGTGTATGTAACGATGAACTGCTATGTAGTTCAAGCCTGATGAATGGAAAAAAGTTCTAATAAAACTAGGCCTTGAAAACTTAGGTGGGCCTATTAATGCATGAATCGTTATGAAACAAACTGTCAAACTGAGAAGTTACTCGTCGCCAGCAATCTTACTTTGACACGATTTGTTCAACAGGTATTTGTTGCAAGACCAGAAAACCCGTGCACAGGAGGTAACGCACCAAACCATAGTTGCAAGCCTGTTGAGATCATAATGGTGGGAGCGATAAATACAAATGGACCATGCTCTATGAAAAAGGGGCTTAATGCATTTGCGAAAAGACTCGACCAGGTCAACCTACGCAGTCCGTGCAAGCTGACCTGGGCCGAAACTTTTTGCTTTTGCCGGTAAATTTTCTACATGTGAAGGACCAGTCTACCTCATGATTCAGTCGGTTCTTATTTCTGTATGTCAGATGACTCAAATGAAATGAGACATTTGCTGAAAAAGAATCTGAAATTGGTATTTTTTTAACTAAAACCTTTCACAAGACAGTTGACAGTGTGAATCCAACATCAGGCTTCACATTCTAAGCCGTTTTGACTTGCACTACAAAATCATACAATGTCATGCTGAGCATTTGAAAGTTTAAGGTTAACCAGGGTTGTTGTATTAGTCAGTATTTAAAGTCATTCACACATCTGGTCAGTCATTTGATGATTTACTCATACTCATCGTCTTTCCCATCTTCGAAAGCCAAGGTGACGATCTCAGGTAAGATCCACATAGTGATCGTCACCTTGGCTTGCGAAGATGCGTCTATTCTAACCCTTAGGCTTTAGCAGACACAGTACTTAGCTCATAATCAGAGAGAATAGTAATGCAGTCAGATCTTATGTCTACACTGTCTTCTTGTGATTCAATGCTTGGTTTAATTTAAGTATCAGAAGACAAATTCATCTTTGAACTTGTTCAGCGCAAAAGAATATCGCTTTACTATCATTGTTTTTATTGGTTGTTGGCTTATTTTCCCAAGATTGTGTACATTAAAAAGGGGAAAAAAAAACATATTTCGCCTGTCAGTTGTCCCGAGGTGATGATTAAACTTTAACTAAGTGTTTCATATCTAGATCAGACGATGAAAAGAGGATGCAAAGTCCTTGGCTGCTTTCCAACATGAATATGACGTCTGAAGAAAACATCTTTGGGATGGAACTGTTCATTGATTCCAACCTACCATACGATTGTCATAAAGGCCTTGTGGCTGTATTCGCCATCCTAATTCTAAATTCAAAAAGTAGCTAACTGATTGGCAAATACCTTCCCTTTTCAGTCTGTCAGATAGCAAGACTTAAAATTTAGAATTAAGAAAAATATTTGAAATAGTTATTAAAGACATGGGCATTGTATGCAAGGTTTCAGCGCCATCTTTGTTTACTCTGAAGACCTTTTTGCTGTGAAGAACGTAAAGTTATTGTGCACAATGAGCTAATCTTTGACACACTTCAAATGGTTTCATACAGTTATTTATCTAGCCTGCATGAAGTTGTTTACGTCAATTTACGTCACTAAATCTTAACCAGACGACGAAAATTTTAGACTTGCCAAAATTGAAAGCATCTGCAGAAAACATTAACAAACGAGGCTCAAAACAAGGGACTTACCTTTGAAATGATAGTAAATGGTTATATTGTTTTTCGGATAATATTTGAATCATGAGCTTTGTGAAATGGCACTGCAGGACTTAGTTCCTATTTACAAGTAATTGCATTCTGCAACAATTTGAAGCAAACAGCCTTGAAAATATTCTTGTAAAATATAGCCCAACCTGTATTAAGCGAGCAACTAATGGATAGTCAAAATAAGCTTGCGTAAGACACGTGCTTGCCTTGAGCAGGTACATTTTGACCATTCCTAGGTCCGTATTCACCAAGCATTCTTAAGAACATTCTCAGTGTTATTCTCGAGAATTTTCTTAATTTGAAAGTGACATAACTTCTGACTGGCTAAAACAAATGGTTTAGCCAATCAGAAGTTGTGTAACTTTCTAAATCTAGAAATGGACCAAGACTGTTCCTAGGAATAGTTGGTGAATACGGACCTTACTGGGACAGTAATTGATAAATGTTTATGCTTGCTTAATACAGGTTACTTGCTTAAAAGAGGTGGTCACAAAGACAGGTTTTACTGTATAGATTATCAATATAATTTTCCGTTTAAAACATGAATGCAGGTAAACACATTTTCTCGCTTTGTCCTGATGTTTTCATAAAGTGGTTCTTGGAAATATGCCAAAAGTCATCCACAGGAGGTACCGAGTTTAATTAACAAAACTGTATTGGTGAGTTTTATACTCCCAAAACAGTTATTAAGGCGCGATCATGAAACCTCAGCCTCAGAGTGCTCTTGCGGACAGTGTGGATCAAGATCAGGCTCCACTGAACGTGCAATCTGTTCCGATATTGTGAGATCTTTCCGGCGAAAATAACGTTTGAATAGCATTGTTTTCCTATCGGCTGGAAATAGTCATTTAACACTTAACCAAACGACAAAATTTTTAAGACTTGCCCAAACTGCAGCCTTTTGCAGATTCAACAAAGTGAAGTGACTCAAAACTTGAAATTTGCCTGAAGAAGAGTAGAAAATATTGTGGGAAAAGGAGAAAATGCTGGTTACCAGCATTTTCTCCTTTTCCCACAATGTTGTCAGATGGCTTCTTCTCCAGGGTCGTTAAAACTCGGGGTTGTGAGGTAAACGTTTAATCTATTTAGGAGTTTAAGGATTAATATACGCATACGAATACTACGGCTAAGACAAACTGTGACACTATAGGAGATACTTGTTTTGAGCAAAAAACATCTTTACTCGGCGACAAATTTTTAGATTTGTTTTTCGGCGTATCTGAATGCGCTGGGTTTTGACCTGCTTCTTGGTACTGATAAAGAATGAATAGATGGTAATTTGCGATTGATCAAAACTTTGCACATGTCTATACGGCGGTTCCTTGCTGGCATATTTGCTCACATATTTATGAAACCGCTATTAACAAGCGTTGCTTCTGCCAATCAATACCCCGAGGCCTTGTTTCATACCACTGCAAAAAAAATTTAGTATAGAATAATCGCTTTCTTGTGCTGTTTGAAAATTTAATATTTTCATAAGCGTTACCCAATAACCCAATACTACTTTGCAACAAGATGAAAACCAGTGAGGAAAAAGAGGCAATTGCTGGCGAGGTTACTTTTCATTATTTTACTTCAAATTGAGCCACAAAAGATATTCCAGTAGTTTTTACGCCGAGTATCTTTTTTAAAGATATTTGTTATACATGTAGAAAGTAATTGCCGATCCTTGCACTGCACATCAAAGTAATCAGGCCTGCATCCAGTTCAGAGGGTATTACAATGTACATCAGAGATCAGACTGCTGAAAGTCTATGCATTGTGATCTTTGTTTGCACAGTCACTTCAATGCATCCAGTGCTACTTCATGCATACATAGTTAACCACTTATTATCCAACAAGCACAGGTATTCACAATTCCGAAGAAGATGGAGAATGTGCCGGAACCGGTATTTTCTCTGCTCTAACCATCTTATCTGTCAGTCCCATCATTGTAGA
Source organism: Tridacna gigas (assembly GCA_945859785.2). Taxonomy (NCBI): domain Eukaryota; kingdom Metazoa; phylum Mollusca; class Bivalvia; order Cardiida; family Cardiidae; genus Tridacna; species Tridacna gigas. Next base: position 34,484,958 of record OX244040.2, on the reverse strand, counting down.
CAACTTTAATTTGTCGTCTGCAGATGGTTATATTATGGACTAAACTAAAATGTGGTCAGGCAAAGAGAAAAACGTAAAATGAGAACGTTTAACTGTCCCAGCGCCAAAATTAATAGCTCGACCTATTTCGACTGCTGGAAAAAAAAAAAAGATTTATCTTCAAGGCTTGACTAGACAAACGGAGGAAATAAATCTAACATCAGACTGCACGTTCTGTGCAGGGTGATCTTGAACTATGCCGTTCACAAAAGCCACTGTTATGACCCACGTCGTTGAAAGGGTTTTAAAAAAAATAGAATACTAAATACTATGCGAATACCTGAACTATTGTAATGGCCCGGGCGGTGTCAGACTGCTGGGGTTATGTCATTTCCTGTACTATTCAAGGGGCTTGACACCCATAATCTACTCTAACTACCAATCTGGGACGGAGCATATGAAAAGGGGCCAAATAACCCCCTATGAAAAGTGGCCAAATAACTCCCTTTTCCATCATATAGGTGCTGTTCGACCCCCTCCTACGATCATCCTCTGGAAGACATTACAGCAAGATAAGTAGTTCGTTGCATAATAACCAACTTTTCAGTTTGGTGCTGAGTTTTTTAGCTCAGAAAATGAAAGCTATCATTACGCTAATCTCTATTCTAGTTAGTGTCATCAGAGCTGGAACTGAAATCGAAAAGGACATTTTTCTTTTTGGGAGGGGGGGGGGGCGCATTCATATATTTTAGCAGCTGTTTGACCATGTAATCTCACAGATTCTTTGAAACTGTAGATCCAAGATCAGTGTGCACTTTCTATGCCGTCAGATCTTTAATTATACTGTGTGTGAAAGCAGGGTTTTTCTTGTGCCCAGTCTTTGAATCCTATACCACACAGTCACGAATTTTAGCGTCCCCGAGAAAGAAGTCCTTTGAAACCTTTGTGGGTAATCAGCATTTTCTCCTTTTCCCATAGCATTTTCTACCCTTTTAAAGACAAATCACACCATTTAACCCTTTCCCAAACGACAAATTTTGGACTGGTCCACATTCAAAGAGTTTGCAGACGACAGTTTTAAATTTGATGAAAATGGGAGAAAGGTCTCAAAAAGGGTAGAAAACACTGTGGGAAAAGGAGAAATTGCTCATTATGAGCAATTTCTCCTTTTCCCACAGCGTTTTCAAAAGACTTGTACTGCAGACAGGGCTTGTTTGGGAAAGGGTTAAACAAGACAAATCACACATTTAAACAATCTGTCGTCTGTGAATGCTATGGATTTGAACCAGTCTAAAAGTTTGTGAAGATGTAAGGGTTCTATACAAGGGTGACGTATTCGGTAATGAGTAAAAGGGACATCTTTTGTTGACGAGACAGTCAACAGAAATCTGTTTTTCACATTAAAGCATTTTTAACGACCTTCATAAACCCATTATCGAACCAGGTTTTTTTACCCATTGGCAATGCTTGACCAGACTATGATTGAGAACGTTGCAGGAACACGCGCATTTTGTGCCTTTTTCCACAAAAAATTGTCCATACTTTTTATTAGTATTTCCGTAGAACGTTTCTCCATTTTGTCCTGTACTAGTCACAGGTAAAACGCCTTTTCATACATGGGGTCTTCAGAGGCATTGGTGCTTATGACATGCTGAATTTCTAGCCCAGAGTTTTATATTCGGTACCTGCCAGCAAGAACTGTTACAATGAAGTGCCCTTGTCCTTTACCAAAAATGCCGAGTTTTATCACCCTGAGAAATAAAGCTTGAGAACATTGTGGGATAAGGAAGTAAATGCTGGTAACCAGCATTTTCTAGTTTTTCAACGAACTACAGATACTACCATTTGGGAAAAAAAACGAATTACCATCTGTAATTTCCTTCAGTACAGACGTGTCTAGATTTTTGCCGTGTGGTGAAGGGTTAAAAACTTGGAGTGCCCCAGGGCATTTGGAACCCAAGCCTGGTACTGGTAAAGCCAGGAATATGTGAATATGGAATTTACTATGGAAACATATTTGATAGATAGTTTAAAGACTATAGAACTGAAACAGCATTAATAGCTCAAGTAAGGCAGATTTTGGCCAAATCGGAATTCGTAACCAATCCCCGGAATATTGGCACAGCCCATTGCCGCTTATCAGCTGGTAATGGTTTTAAGATGGCCACAGTGTGTTCATTCCCACTGTCACATTATCTGAAGGCTTTGTTTTCCTAGAATAATATCACTGACTTCAAAGGAATGCACGTGTTGGATATAAATGCAATGCAATGTGGATAAGATCTCTATCTCATGTTATCATCTGATTGGTTTCATTATCTGTTTGGTGATCTGTATTGGTATCAGTCTTTATACTATTGCAGTTTAACCTGTATCGATTCTTTAATTTTGAAGATTAGTTTTTCCTCTTGCAGTAGATTGGTGTACTTCTGAAAACATCACGGTAAAAGGGGATATAGTTCGTTACATTTTGCAAAAATGTTAACAAAAGAAGTATGCTGCAGTAGACAAAAGGGTGTTGCAGGTTCCGGAAGCGATGTATTAGCCCTTTATCCTGCCAAAGGTTAATCATAGACTAATATAATACAAAAAAAAGATTTCGCCGCTACTGCGAAAGCAGCGGATAAGGTAGAGCAAGATGAGACTGTGCGTATGTGCAGATTGATCTTGCTTTGTACTTTCCGCAAATCATATATCTGTACTTGCGAACGAAAGGGTAATAGTCAGATAGATAAAGACCACATTTGTATTTGCCAGGATGCTTTACAACGTATGAATTCAACATATGCTGAAATATTTAAAAACTTAAAATCTTCTTGTTCCTAAACATAAATCTTATGGCTACCAAATTTGGCCCATAGCTTCATCTAGTAGATCACTTGCGAATTTGTTCAAAATTTAGCCCTCGGGAAACTTTGAAAATCTTATTGTTAATAACCATACGGGCTAGATTTGTATTATTTAATAGGAATATGTCACTTTGTCTTGTAAGCCTCTACCAGGATTCAAGTAATTATAGCTCTGTGGTCAAAAATAGCCTCGCCCTGGATTCACAACTTTCACTTAGGCTTTTATGGAGAAAACTTTGTAAACCCTGTCGTTCAAAACCATTTGGGATAGAATTGTTCTGTTTGGTATGTATGGTTTGAATGTATTAGACAGTGGAGCGATACAGGGCCAACATGGCCGTCTTGTTATAATTTTAGGCTAAGTATGTGCCACCAGAGTATCAGCCTGTTTTCCTACAGTTTGTACAACTTTAAATGTTGTTCAATCTTTTCATAGCGACCTGATTTTAGTTTTAACTGTAAACTATAGTATGGTTTTTATGTACTTTGTCCAGTAAAGCACTGCAGGCCTTATGCGAAACAAACCAGATCACAGAACTCAGTGTTATTATATGACGTGAAATTAGCGCTCTTTCAATCCATTTTCTTATAATTTAATCCATTTTCTCGTTATTTGGACAACATTTTACAACCTTTTACCCTGTACCGAGTCTACACTCTCGCTGACTGGTAAAAAGTTATGATGTTATGGCCAGTGTAGATGATGATAAGACTGCAGACAACGTGCAATGTGATTTGAATCTGCAAAGTCTAGTATACTGTGAATTATTCTGGTTTAACCTTTTATCAGACGACAATATTTTAGACTCGTCCAGTTTGAAAGCGTTTGCAGACAATAAAGTTAATGCAGCTCAAATGTTGAAATTTGTCTTTCAAACTGTAGAAAACATTGTAGAGGAGAAAATGCTGTTAACCAGCATTTGTTAACCAGCATTTTCTCCTTCTCCCACAATGTTTTCGAAAACCTTCCTCCCTTGGGTTGTTAAAAGTCGCGATTGTTTGGTAAAGAGTTAAAAATTGCAATGAATGGACTTTCTTTAACGTCTGTAAATGTCACTTTCATTTATATTCATGATCATCATAGCCAAACTTACAAACGTTAAACTTTGATGCCTAGACAGCTATAGAAAACATTGTAGAAAACAAAAGACATTCCTAAAAATGAGCAATTGCTTCGTTTGTCAATATGCTCTCAAAAACTTTCCATCGAAGAAAAGAGTAAAGGCATCTGCTTATTACGTGGTTTAAATTAATACCCTCAAGTGAATTCTGTCTATGTACCATATGGCCTTTATGAAAATAGATTTAATATTCCCGAGATGTTTTTAAAGGCGAGAACATTTTGTCCAGGTCCATAAGATAAGCCAAGAAAAATATATAACCCATTGCCTGGGCATTTTTTGTCATCGATACAGAAATAGCTTTCGCAACTCTGTAATGAATTACATGTACCACGATCAGTTACAAACCCACGTGATGATTTCTACGAATGATTTCAAGACTAAGACGACTTAAGTCTGAGGAAAATGATGGAAAGCAGAAGTTTTAACTTTTTACCAAACAATCCCGTATTTTCACGACCCTGAAAAAGAAGCCTTATGAAAACATTGTGGGAAAAGGAGAAAATGCTGGTAACCAGCATTTTCTCCTTTTCCAACAATGTTTTCTACCCTTTTACCCTTCCCAAAACAAATTTCACATTTATATTGTCGTCTGCAAATGCTTTCAATTTGGACAAGTGTAAAGTTTTGTCGTTTGGTAAAGAGTTAATCCGTTGCTCCATGTGCACATTTTAGTTAGAGGATACCAATGAAATACTTTTAAAATGGGACAAGTGCACTTTTATCTCGTCCCTCCAACCTTTCAATCCTTTGTTCAGGGTGCCAATAGCACGTTTAACTCTCAGCGTCCGGTTGTAGCAACGTGTGTGCATAAATTTTGTTGCAAACGATAAACTAGCATTATAGATGGCTTTTTTTTTTTCAAAAAATGTTCCTCATTGTCATGTTAAGGAAAATCACTATCTGCATCTGTCAAGTTTTTCTCAAGAAAAGTACATAATCACAGACTATATGTAATTAAAAAGCTGTAAATATTAGACCAAATGTCACTGAAGACAGAACCAGTCAATTACCGTAAAAAAAAAAACCGAGTTGACATATTTCCTCGAGGAGGCAATTCCTGTACCAGACTACATATTAGAACGATATAGCTATAAAAGAAATTACAAGTGACGAGTAATTTCTCCTTTCGTAACGATGTTCTCACATGTATTTATGTAAATTAAACCTTAATTCGTGATGACTCTCCCTATAGTGCAGATAACTGTCCCCGAAGGCGATTTTAGTTTTTGATTGGTCGCCTCCGGTGTGGTGCAAAATACATGTCCAAATAAGAAAAGAAGCACCGTATCCGTCTCATTATTGAGACTAACTCTCCCTACAATTACATAGATGTTTTCAATGTCGTCTGCTGCAAGTTTATTTCAGGGGGTTACGAGTTAAATCTTTTATCCTGGATCCAGTTCCCTCTCAAACATCTGTTAATTGTTACAGTTGGGTATCAGCCGCATTATTTTATTCATTTAACTAAGCAAACAAATCATTTTCGATTACCCGATTCCCACTTCATGGATAAGATAAACTCTACTCTCCCGCCAAATGTTATTGAATGGTAATGTGTACCAGCTTCGACTCTTTACTAGACAAAATTTAAGCCTTGTCCATATTGTAAGCATTTGCAGACGAACATTTTAATGTGGCTAAACCGATGAAATTTGTCTTCGGATGGGAAGAAAACATTGTGGGAAAAGGAGAAAATGCTGGTCACCAGCATTTTCTCCTTTTCTCACGATGTTTTCGAAAGCCTTCTTCTTTCAAGGTGGTTAAAAGATGGGATTGTGTGGTAAAGTCTTAACTAAATCCCCGTAGACTGGATGACCCACTGATTGAGGATTAACCGTTTCTACCATGCTGCCATGTTTTTTTTTTCTCGGCTCTTCCAAATCCATGTGAAAGGATTTTGTTTGTTTGTTTGAATTGGGTTTTAGGGAGCTTTCAACAGCAAGTCTGTCATTTCGAAGTGACAGTTAACTTTTTATAAGCTGCACTATGGTAAAAGGGAGGTTCAGCGCATCTCCGTAATGCATAATACCAAGCAAGTCATGACATAATTTAGGATCCATAAAGTTCAGTTTGTCTTACAACCGACTGAGTCATAAGGTACCCTGGTCCTTCGACATGCAGAAAATTGACCGATAGCAAAAAGTTCTGACTCATGCCATGCGCAGGTTGACAGGAGGCGATACTTTTTGCAGATGCGTTAAACCCCCTTTTCACAGAGCATGGTCGATATTTTAATTTTTTGCATGGGTTTCTCCTGTATTTGGCCAGGGCTGTCAAATGTGCTACCAACGAGAATCGAACGAGGGTAATTATCTTGATCACATTTCAACGGCTAAATCTTTACTGACCGCTAAAGAATAAATATTTTAAATTTTAAAAACTTAGTCAACATGCTAGTGACTAGATTTTCTCATTTTCCCAAAATGTCTTCGACCTATTTAAGGACAAATGCTATCATTTGAAAACATTTTAATTGTCGTCTGTAATTTTTTTCAATGTGGACGAGTCTAAAATTTTGCCGTGTGTACTCTTTACCAAACAATTCCGAGTTTTAACAAGCCCATGAAAAAAGGCTTTTGAAAACACCGTTTTTTCTACCTTTTCAAAGACAGATTTCGTAATTTGTGAAACATCGAATTTGTCGTCTGCGAATGCCTTCATTTCGGACCAGTCTAAAATTTTGTCGTTTGGTAAGGAGTTTAAAGGGGTAATATCATCAAGCTGAATTTAATGATTCCACTTATTTGGAATCGTTAAGGTAAACATGTAGCAATGTCATATATCGCTAGCATTTCGAACTGCTAGTTTTAAAAATGGAGCAATATCCTGTAAAATTAAAAAAAAAAACATAAAGTTTACAGTGACACAGTTAACCCTGTACCAGACGACAAAGTTTTAGATGTGTCTATATCGACAGCATTTGACAATTACAGTTGAAAATTTAATCCTTTACCACCCAATGCCGACTTTTAACAACCCTGGGAAAGTAGCCTTTTGAAAAAAAATGTGGGAAAAGGAGAAAATGCTAGTAATCAGCATTTTTTTCATTTCACACAAAGTTTTTAAAAGGCTTCTTCCTTGAGGTCAGGATCTTGGAAACACGGGATTGTTTGGTGAAGGGTTAAGCGAGAAAAAATGCGAAATTGCAAGGAGGTTTAGGATGTCACTTTGTTTTTCCATTCGGTATACTGCTCATGCTTCGGTTTCGTGAGATGGAGCTACATCACCATAGAAAATACAACGTCTGCTGCAAAGTGTCTACTAGGAGGAGTAACAAGTGATTGATTGGTAAAGATTAACTGAGATAAAAAGCGAAGGTGTAAGGAGATTTCAAATGTTACACTGTTTTCCTGTTCCATTCTGTATACTGCTCATGATGTTCATTTCTGTATGAGAGAAGCTTACAATAATGGAATATATATCGTCGACTCCAAAACCTGTTTTGGAGTAGTTAACGTAATCTACAGGTTATTGAACAAAGTTTATCAAGAGGATAAGATTCTACTCGATATTTATTCTTAGACAATTTTCTACCACAAGTATCATCTTATTGCATGATTTCCTATATTAAATAAGTTTGAACAAATTTATTACTGTCTGTTCCTACAGAACTACAGTAAGTTTGACTTAAAAGGTTGAAACCTTTCATTGCACCATAGATGTCAACATTCATAGTTTTTGTTTGTCTTGACTGACTCAGGTTTTCTGACGTTTATGTACAATTAGACAATTTTCGTTTGATGAAAAAATTCCTACTTCGTGTGTGCGGATAATTATCTTTCATTACGTATGACACAGGGTTTCCGTTTGCTAAACAATAAAATGAAAGTAATTGAAACAATTCACAGAAATTTATTACTTTTTTTTCTACGTTATTTACGTTATGTGCCCTTGACATTGATGGCACATCTTTTCCTGCTTGTTTGCCTACTGAAATCATAGATATGAGCGGCGCTGCATCTGTGTCTTCATAATGCATTATACAAGCATATACTCCCAAAACATGGATGCCTTTTATGTGGAAAACCGCCTGAATCGTGAGATACACCTATCTTTTGACAAAAGCAGAAAAAGTTCCGACCCAGGTCTGCGTGTGCAGACTGCGCAGGCTGACATGGTCAGTACCTTTGGAGATGCACTGAAACACATTTTCTTAAAGTAAGGCCCATGTATTTTGAAAAGTGCGCAAGGTGTTCAGATGAATTTTGAATCAGCGTTGCAGATGGAGATTGAAACACCGTCCGAGTAGTTTCCCCAAAAAGAATTAGTATGCTGTATTTATCGTCTTTGTTTGGTGACTGAACATTACTTTTTTAATATCTTGAAAATAAATTTGCCCAGGGCCCGTATTCACCAACCATTCTTAAGAACGTTCTTTGTATTGTTCTCCATAATTTTCAACATTTGAAAGTAACACAACTCCTGATTGGCTAAACCAAATGGTTTAGCCAATCAGGAATTGTGTTACTTTCAAATGTAGAAAATCTTCGGGAATAAGACTAAGAATATTCTTAAGAATGGTTGGTGAATACAGAACCAGGATGTCGTTAGACTTTAAAAAGAAAACTAGTTCTACATAACCTGTTTTTTTTTTAAACCACAGTTGTAAGTGCGTAATGCAAGTATATAATTGTAGACATGAAAAATTTGATCATGGACTTTCATCAACATATAGCTGAAATTCTATTGAAAGCCGCTAAAACAACACTCAAGTATACAATATGTAACGCTTAAAAAAGAGCATTAAACGAGTTTTTTCCGTATGGTTTGACATATATGGTAATAATTTAACCATGTCGTAAATTATTTTACAGATGGTTTGTAAGTTTTACATTTCCGCAGTGTGCCATGTTTTATTATACGCCCACCACTGATTTAGCCATGCAAAGACGTTCAGCTCGTTGCATTAGATGCATCATATTATCTCGGATTCTGACAACTTAGTTAGCCTTATTCTATAGCGTAAACATTTCACATGTGCTAAAGTATATCATGTTCTTCTTGGTTATTTCTAATGACAGTCGCCTAGCACTTTATAGCTTTAGATTTTATAAAAGATAGACTCAAAAACGAGCCATCGACTACACGTTAAAATGCACAATGCAGAAAGAACCACATTGGTAAGTAGTGTAAAGGGTGGTCACATAACTTATTAGGAAGTGGATTGCATGTCTAATTTACCCAGATATTTCAATTTAAGCACAGTTTTTGTCAGCGTAATATCACAGAATATATGTATCGGAAAGTCTAGAGCTAAAGCTTGCACCACTGATATTGGGAAATTACCGATATTTCTATGATGACTGATTAGATTTTGTTAGAATCACCAGATAAAAAACAAACAATAAGCCGAAGCATCATTCTGTTACTTTTCCGAAACATTTCTCTTTTTGCATATAGACGTTTTTAATTTTTGTTTCAAAAATCAAATCAAATGATGGGTACAGCTTATTTTATTTCACTTTTTGTTAAAAGTCTTAATAAGATATTCTGGTGTTGCATTCCGTTTAAAGTTTTCTTTTCAAAGATCAGTCTTTTGAAGATAAAAACAATGCCATTTGTAAACTAAAAGGTTATTACTATTTTAAACCTTCAAAGTTTGCACCGGGTTTGGACTAAAAGAAGATGTTTTCTGTATTTTAGATTAAAGTTTTCCTCAATGAGTCATCTATAGAAATGAACATGGCAGAATAAAATGAAACTCCTCCTCGATTTCGTCTGAAGTACATACTAACTATTTTCAGATCTCTCGATGTAAACTTTGCAGGTACCTTGTTTCTGCATTTCAACCTGTTGTGAAGATAATCTTACTTGTGCGAATAATTATGTTTCAAAATCATTTATCCGCAATGAAATGGACATAAATTACAATTATGAAAAGCAGCCCAAACACTGCTCTGTTAATCTTGTTTTTGTCAGAATACCTAGCAAAGTAGAGGACAGTGTAAATCTAAGATCAGACTGCACGTTCCGTGCAGTCTGATCTTGATCTTCACTGTCCCCAGTAGCAACTGAAGTTGCCGGTTCCGGCGCTTTAGGGCTAAGTTACCACAGACTGAGTTTATTAATTGATTTATTGAATGGTGTTTACGCCGCTTTCAAAATTGTATCAGTCATATCACGACAACATGTCAAGCATTCATGTATTTGCTGGGTTCCACCAGTACTAGGCTAGGGCTCTTAAATGTCTTGTAAGTGAGTTAGTACATAGTAAGGTAATGTCTCGTATGACATGAGTATTGCTGTACGTTAATCATTGTGACATAGTTAACGACGATAATTGATGGTGGGATGATGTCCTCACAAAGTGTGAAGCTGTCCTAAGGATGGTTTGGAAGTGACCCACAACGGCCAACTGACATCATGACAAATGAACACCGGTCAGCTGTGGATGTCATTTGTTTTATAGTCAAGGCTACATCTTCATCTTCTTCTAGAATGTACATCGCCGAAAGCTTTGCCATCGTCAAGTGCTATTTGTTATTTTTCATGTGTCGAGAAAAAAACGATTGCTGTACGACAGCGGGATTTTTTTTTTTTTTGGGGGGGGGGGGCTTCATATGTTATGAGCGAACTTAAACCGTGGATCAACTTTTACAACTATGGTGGGTCTTGCGGACAGTGTAGATTCAGACTAGACGGCACAGAATGCAGTCTTGATCTTAGATATACATTGTTCGCTTGTGGGATTTTTTTTGCAGCCAAGACAGTCTTAAGAGCTGTCAATGAAGGCATATAAAAACAAAAGTTATTTGGAAAACTTGTTCGTAGAAATCGCTGATGTTGCTCAAATATGACAATACAGTTTGCGATGTAAGAGATTCTCTAGGATGCAGCAACCATCCACGAAATGCAAGCAACACAGGTTCTTTTAATGGCAGCATAGATCAACATTATAGTTGCCTACGATGCAGCCTAAATCAAGAACAAACTGCGAGCAGCAGTAGAGATACTTTTGGTTGTAAAAGAGGTCCAGAAATGAAACGAACTGCAAGCAAAATTAGGGGATGCTTTTGCAGACAGCTTCGGTCAAAGGGCAAGCAACCAATGAGGTGGTTTTTGATGAAATGTACATCGAAATTGCACTGGACGCAACACTTTAGGTGCTTCAAGAGGCAAAGCAGCAACGTTAGAGGTGCGTTTGGAGGCAGCCTAGATCAGTATATTAGGCGTCGGAATACGTGTCTCCTTAACCCGTATCCTGCTAAATAAGTGGAATGAAACTTTCAAGCCGATAGTAAAAACCTGAATTTTGCTATTTTAAAGGTTTTTTTGGGGACAGATATATCCTTATCGAACAGTGTAGATCCAAGATCAGACTCACTCGCGGCACGTTATGTACAGTCTGATCGTGATCCACACTGTCCGCAAAAGACCTTTGAGTTCCGTTAAGCAACCTAAGGCTTAAAAGCGCTGGCAATGTGGGTCAAGTCTTGAGGTTGATCACCTTCAGACGAAAAGATAGGATAACCAGCAGTTTTTGACGATAAAAACAAACAGCGTATAGAGAAGACAGTCCAGATGATGCGAGGAGATGTACAAATACTTTAAACAATTTACTTTGACACCACGCAACAATGATAAATAAAGCTAGGTAAGGTACACGACATGCTGGGGAGAGGTCAGCTCAGAGACAAGAAATTCTCATTTGTTTACATGGTTGTCGCCTTTATCAACTTATTCATGGTCAATGATTCATGCGAATGTTAACACTTTAAGCGAGTAGCACCAAATTTAGTTAATTTTTTCGGACGGTATAGATTAATATCAGACTGCACAGAATGTGCAGAATGTGCAGTCTGATCAGGAATCTACACTTTTCGTTCTAAAGATATATTTAGGTCTACTCGAAATCGCAAAGCTTGAGCGGTTTATTTTTTAGATCGTAAATTTCGATTATGTACACCAGGTAGTCTATTAATAACTTCTATTGATTGCTAAATAGATAAAATGGACACGTTCGTCCAGTAAAAGGAGACCAAACTTTTGCATTGCACGCAAATATCATGATCATCGATTAGGCTGCATGGTCCGTGAGTCCATACCTTGAATTCTTCTGCACTGTCTGCAAAGCTAGTTAAAGTTATGCCTAGTAAGTCAAGGATTAACCCTTTTATCCGCCTTCTAACGAGCATGGGAAAGAGGCCTCTTGAAAAAGTTGTGGGAAAAGGAGAAAATGCTGGTAACCAGCATTTTCTCCTTTTCCCACAATGCTTTCTACCCAATCCTAGAAAAATTGCACCATTTGAGCCACAATAAAATTGTCGTCTGCAAATGCTTTCAATTTGGACAAGGCTAAAATTTTGTCGTCGGGTAAAGGATTAAAACATGAAAATACAAATAAGGGAAAAGGGATAACGTGAAATGACTCAGCTGTTGATTCAAAGTCGCACTTTCTCTTTCTTTTTCAATACCTCCACAAAACGGTTGTTTTCGGGCGTATACTGGGATCAGTTTAGTCGTCTGTCCATCTTTCTGTCAATCCGTCAGAATGTCTGTCCATCCATGCACGTCTTCATAGATTGTGCCTCGAACTCCTATATCTGTCTCTCGTATCAAAACATTTTGTGGGATATAAAAGAACTCTTGGAAAAATTCTCGGTGTATTTGTGCCGGATTTGTGTCGTCTCCAGCAAGATCATGACGGCCTATGACTGCCAAGTGTTTCCCCAGTGTATACAATTTCCGACAACATTTACAAAATGACTTTCAAAGTAACCCGCTGCCCTCTCCATATACACATATATATATGCGTTTCTCCAAACAGAGCTGAAGTTATTTTCTGTCAAACAAGAGGTGAACTCTAAACCGTGACTAAACTCTTCTATAAGGTATACATTTCAAATTTTGCTAAGGGTTAATCCTGTGTACCATTGATGCTAGGTATTATTTTTTTTAGTTTTCTTTTACCATAATAATTTAATGGCGCTACCCTAGAAAAATATGTAGAGGCGCCAAACTAATAAAACTCACAGCTAAATGAAGAGAAATGGGTGGCACAATACGGCATGGACTAAATAAAGCATATTCCTTGTCTTTGCAGAGCGAGGAAAAACTTGAAGGGGACGATTTTGAGGACTAAAGCACGGTTATTAGCAATTTTAATGATGTACAAGGGGTCTGCTCGCATTATCCCTCAGGCTGCGACTCAAGGACCTTTTTGCGGACAGTGAAGATCAAGATCAGACTGCACAGAACGTGCAATCTGATCTTGGATCTACGCCGCCCGATACGGAGATGTTTTTCTTGCAAAAATAACTTTGACATAACAATATTTGTATTATTACTATCGGCTTAAAAGTCTCATTTATTTAAGAGGCTAAGGGTTAATAACTGTGCGGCATCACCTTCGCATGCTGCATAGAAGCCAACAAATGTCGTTCCGAGGAATGCGGACTATTTCTACCACCAAAGCCTCTCTGAGTTACCTGGTTGAGGTAGGCTGCAACAGATGAGTAGACCGGCCTAATGCTACCTGTAGCGTGTCCCAAACATTCGTTTAAATCTTAAATCCAAGGATCGAGCCGGCTAGTCTATACACACCATTGCTTCATTCGTCAAGTACAAAGAAGTGACACAAGCCCTGTGTGCACGAGAAGTATCATCCATAAAATTAAAATCGGGGCATAAACACCATAACATGACCGAATACATGTTATAAGCAATCAGAATATCATTTACGTACCTGAAAGCCGCGATCTAGCCGTTCTCAAAAGCATAGAGGTCGGTTTTGCTTTGGACACTGATTCCAGCCCAATCCACGACTGATCCTAAGCCGTATGGTCAGCAATGCTTGCCGACGAAGAATGCTAATTTTTCATTTCTCATTCTACAGACTCGGGCTCGTCATTCTGAGTAATCAATACAGTACCTAGACTCATCGAAAAAGAAGACGTGACCAATCTTAGATTGCCCATGTGACATGATCATGTGCCCGTTGAAATAACTCTTCTATGAGATGCTGATGCAAGGGTGCAAATGAGGGGGTGAATATTTTGTCTTAAAGCATTCGTACTGGCATCGCGGGAACGCTTGCGTTGACAGTCCTGCTTTAGTGGTATTCTTAATGTTGACGGGCAAGCTTATAGCAGGCTCGAGCTGAGAGGACAATAGACTGGTGCTGGGCTTGAGTTGCTAACCTTTTCCGCCCACAATTCTAATCACTGACTTTTCGGTTAACTCGTCTGGTACCCTTGCCTCAGTCGTCATTTTGCGACAAGTATGCGGGTAGCCTCTTTTGGGTAGACCCTGCTTCAAGCATTCCTATATATCCACTGGCTTCTTCTTCACAAATGTATCGTTTTACATGTTCATTCGCCTATCGGACCGGTTCTTCAGGAGCAGTAGCGTATATGGATGTCAACCACCTGCTTTTCGCGGGCATTGCACCTTTTGGGCTCTCAGTGAAGTGCCAGTGGGACTTTGGGCTAGGTATATAACACATATAGGTATACTATCAATCTACAAGTAGGTACGGACCACAATGAAACTTTTCGATACATGCCAACATTAAGCCTTTATCAGACGAAAAAAATTTAGCCTTGTCCAGATTGAAAGCATTCGCAGTCGACAATTTCATTGTGGCTCAAATGGTGCAATTTTTCTTGATAGGGTAGAAAAAAATTGTTGGAAAAGGAGAAAATGCTGGTTATTATCATTTTCTCCTTTTCCCACAATGTTTTCAAAAAGGTTTCATTTCCAGGGTCGTTAACAGTCGGCATTGTGCGGTAAAGGGTTAAACGGAAAATGTATACTTAAAACTTTGACGCTTTGAAAATTTTGATGAGTATACTCCGTCATGCTTAATTCGATAGCTTAAATAATGTTAATGGCGTTATATATCAAAATGATTGTACTCTTTTCCTTATTCAAGAAGAAATTGTAAATTACGGGACCATTATTCCATGCGTCAGCATATCGACATTCGGAGAAGCATCACAGGAAGCTATGGACCAGATCCATATCTGCTTAGTACGACCCGCTCATGTGTATCTCGTCAGTCTGAAGTTGGCCGTGCTAAACATCCTAGAGATGCTAGAGTACAAGCGTTTAGTTTTGACTTATGACAGATTTCAACCAATCGATATAAAGGGAAAACTGTGCAAGCTACGGAACTTCTGTAAAACTGCAAACCTTATTGCGTAAATGAGAACGCTTACTTTCAACTTCAAATAGCTTAGCTTTCTCCTTTAAATTGTGGTTATCCTTTATTTTCGATAGCGTTCAAACTTTCTTTAATATAAACAATTTGCGCGAGTTTATAACAATGGTATAAGTTTACAACAATCGGACCACACAGACGGCTTTTAAAGCGCATTAAAAAAAAAAAACTTTTTTCCGTGCAGACGAACAGACGTCGGGCGGACGGCTGAAACCATTCTGTGAAAATAGCAGTTATGAGCTCCGGATAAAAAAAAAAAGTGCCATTTTTTCTTTTTCTTTTTTAAGTTTTGAAGATGCTGCCAATACGACTTCAATTTTACGAAAATAAATTGAGCCATGCCCTGGCAAAAGGGGTTTTAATATGTCTCGGCGATGTATTATACTAGTCATCACATACTTATGGTTTCGAAAAATCCATTTTGTCTAACAAGCGGCTGAATCCCGAGGTAGACTGGTCTTTGGACATTCAGAAAATTGGAAAATAGCAAAAAGTGTCGACCCAAGTCAGCCTGCGGAGGCTGAATTGAGTCAAAACGTTTTTTTTTTTTTTTTTGAAAGTGCATTAAGCCCCCTTTTCTGAGAATACACACACTACCCATACTTCGCCCCTTCTCCAACCTAAACTTGGAGGTTTTGTTGTACCTAAAAGTATAACCTTAACCCTGTGCCACACAGTCCCGACTTTTAACAGCCATGAGGGAGAGAGGAAAAAAAAACGCTTTTGAAAACAGTGTGGGAAAATGAGAAAATGCTGGTAACCAGCATTTTCTCCTTTTCCCACAACGTTTTTTTTTTTTTTTTATCCTACCCAATACAAAATTTTAATTTTTGAGTCACAGTTATCTTGTCTTGTGCAAATGCTTTCAAATTTGGACAGGTCTAAAATTTTGTCGTTTGGCAAAGAGTTGACCCTTACGCTGCTAAGCGCGACTCACTGACCATTTGCGGATAGCGTAGATCAATATCAGACTTCACAGAACGAACAGTGTGATCTAGGATCTACACTGTCCGATAAGGAGATATCTTTCCTCCAACAATACCTTTGAAATAGGAAAATTTGGGTTCATACCATCGGTGTGAAAGTTTCATTTCTTTTATTTAGCAGGATAAGCGTTAATTCATATAGGTCGAGCAGGCAGTGATTTTGCTTCGAGCAAAAATTATAACGACTATGTGGTAGACAAAAGCACAGTCAGTCGGAATTACAAAATAATGAAAACCATTTTCACCTAGTGAAAACAGAAAACAATCCGTAATAAGTAAAGTGTGTTTACGATTTTCTAATCATAATTGTAGGTGAATCCAGTTTATGTCTATGGAAATATACAAGAATACATTAGCGAGTGGCTGAGCAGGGCGTCGTGGCATGATGTCTTATTTTTTTCCGCTTGTAATTTAGTGTACATATTGTCAATTGTTTCAAGTTTCCTTACTCTGCCTTATCTGACATCAACACTGAAATAAGTTCAATAGCTAATTAATGTGCTTGTCGAATATAATAACACTTTTTCAACCCTTTACCAAACAATTCTGTGTTTTTTGATCATGAGAAAGAACGCATTTGAAAACATTGTTGAACACGAGGAGAATGCGGGTAACCAGGATTTTCTTCTATTTCCAGCATTTTTTTTATACTCCGTAAGGAACAAATCCCGTTTAATTTGTCTTTCACAAATGCTTTTAAATTCGGTGAGTCAAAACTTTTGTCGGTTGGTATAAAGGTTTATCAGATGTTGCTTCCTGGAAACCTGTACCAGGACTCTCGCCGTGAGCTGGGTAGCTCCAACGATTTGCCACGTTGACCCTCTCAGAATTCGAACCAGTAATCTTGACGCTCTATCCCAACACCAGACTTACACAGGCAATTCTTAGTTTAGAAAAGAATATGAGACCCAAGAACATTAGAGGCCCTCTCAATATGAGCGTTGATCAATTTACACGTTTTGTGCTGTGTCGTCTGATCTTGATCTTAACTGTCCATTGACATTATTTTTAACCTTAACCTGCGAAATATATAAAAGTAAACTTTCAAGCCGAGAGTGAGAACCCAAAAGTTGTTATTTCAAAAGTATATTTCGAGGAAAATATCTCTGAATCGGATAGTGTAGATCCAAGATCAGACTGCACGTTCTGTGCAGTCTGATCTTGACCGACACTGTCCGCAAAAGGTCCTTGGGTCGCGCTTAGCAGCCCAAGGGTTAAATGTAGCGTGGTTAGAATAAAGAGCGTGCCCTGATGATACCTTCGCTTATCAGATAGTTTCCGCTACCATTAACATCTTGTTGGTTTTAAAATGGGACAAAGGTCGGAAGAAGCACTTGAGTAATATCAGACTTCGACAATTCTAACCCTTCCTTGACCACACAATCCAGAGTTTTAACGACCCTGAGGATAAAGCCTTTAGAAAACATTGTGGGAAAAGGAGAAAATGCTGGTAATCAGCATGTTCTCCTTTTCCAACAAAGTTTTCTACCCTTTTAAAGACAAATACAGTGTATCCCTTATTTCAGGCACATTTAAATTGTCACCTCCATTTGTTTTAATTTTGACGAGGCTACATTTTTTTAGTGTGGTAAAGGGTTAATACGCCTTTCGCGAGTTTAGTTGCCTTTATGGCCAGTTTAGATCATGATCAGACTACACAAGACGTGCAGACTGATCATTGATCTACACTGAGCGTTTTCCAAGACATTCTGGACAAGAACAGCCTTACAGATGCACTTACTTGGGTCTTATTTATAGACTGAAGATGTTTGTTAGGTTTATTCTGTGCTCCAAGGGTTACTCTTGAGAATGCCGAACACAACCTAAGCTGCATTTGCGAACAGTGTAGATCAAGATCAGGCTGCACACAAAGTTAAGTCTGAACCAGGGTCCGTATTCACCAACCATTCTTAAGAACGTTCTTTGTCTTATTCTTCAAGATTTTCTAAATATGAAAGTAACGCAACTTCTGATTGGCTAAACCGGTTTAACCAATCAGAAGTTGCGTTACTTTCATATTTAGAAAATCTTGGAGAATAAGACAAAGACCATTCTTAAGAATGGTTGGTGAATACGGACCCAGTTCAACGGTATCCCAGGTTTTGCCAGATGCTTGACCAGTACTGGGTCAAAAGAGCTGTGAGCCTAACAATATCTGGTTTTCTTTTCCGGATTGAAAAGGTCCTGTTCATTTAAGCTGTGCTCTGGTAAAAGGGTGTTTAATGCATCTCCGTGTCGCTTGATACCAAGCAAGTCATCACAGTAACTATGGATCCATTAAATCCATTTTGTCGAACCTGAATCCTGTAGTAGAATGGTCCTTTGACATGCAGAAAATTTACAAATGGCATAAGGTTGCAACCCAAGTCAAGCTGCGCGAACTGCGCAGACAGAAATGGGTGGATTCCTTTTGCAGATGTATCAAACCCCTTTTCACAGAGTACGGGCTAGTTATTTGGCAATCTCAAGGTTGTCCTATCCTTTGAGATAACAACTGCTAAATTTAAAAATTTACCTGTGTGAAAAGCTTGACGTTGGACCAGTTTGTACCCCAGCACACCTGCATTACCCGAACACCCTCATTTGGCACTTCCCGCAGACACAAGTTGACATGTTCTGACATGCGCAACGTGAAATTTATTGACGTAAATTTACGTCGAGGACTAATGTGTCGTCAAAATCAAATGCGAAAAGGTAGAGAGTAGAACGGGAGCGTTGCACAATTTACAAAGAACTGACCCTATATAATCACTTTTATGTTGTAGTGCTCATTAGCTTTAGGGTGCCTTTGGATAATTGAGCCATGCTTTGTGCGTAAAATGGGCTTAATGCATTTACGAAAAGTATCGACCCATGTCAGCTTGCACAGTCCGCGCAGGCTGACATGGGCCGAAACTGTTCGCTATCCTTAAATTTCCTGCATTTCAAGGGATAATTCTACCTCATAATTCAGACGGTTGTTTGACAATATGGATTTTATGCTCCATAATTATGTGATGTCTTGCTTGGTCTAATGGATTACGAAGATTCATTTAGGCCCCTTTTGCCAGATCACGGCTCATATATGAGCCGTGCTCTAGCAAAAGAGGGCTTAATGCATCTCCTTGATGCATGATACCATGCAAGACATCACATAATTATGGATCCATAAAATCCATATTGTCAAACAACCGTCTGAATTATGAGGTAGAATTATCCCTTGATATGCAGCCATTTATTTAAACAACCAACTTAACCAAAAGGTAGACTGGTCCTTGGACATAAAGAAAATTTACCAATAGCGAAAAGTTTCGGCCCTGGTCAGCTTGCGCGGACTGACCTGAATCTGTACTTTTCGCAATTGCATTAAGCCCCCTTTTCACAGAGCATGGTTCATACGCATATATTAGTTTTGACGTATCTTCTGTTTATCTTATTACCTTATGTAGACTACATTTTGAGTCTTGTGGCAGACCACTTTTGTTAAAATTCGGACCAAAGAAATTTCCGTTTAGAGGGCAATTTCACCTCTTGTTCTACTTTTCTTTTTGGTTTGTCCTCGTGAATTATAGTATACTTTAATTCATTTAGATGGTCCATACTTTATATCGATATTTTGATTGTCGTCTGCTGTGATTTTTCTTCAGGAGGGAAATATGTAGTCAACTGATCTTGTTTCATAATATTATATGAATTTTTATTTAAACACAGACCACATAATTATTACAGATTTAACAGTTCCAGTTTTCGGATATAAAATGATAACTAGAAACTGCAAACCCTCTCATTCAGCAGGCATACAGTCGCATAGTAGTACCCTTAACTGCGAGATTCATACCATACCCCAAATTTCGAGCCCACTCTAAGCCCTTTACCAAACGGTTTCGTATCTTCAAGGCCTTGACAAAGAAGGCTTCTGACAACATCTAGGAAAAAAAGAAGATGCTGCAAACCAACATTTTCCTCTCTTCCTACAATGTTTTCCACCGCCTCAAAGACAAATTCCATCATTTGGTCCATATTTTATGTGAGGTCTGCAATTACTTTCGCAATGGACAAGTCAAGAAGTTTGTCGTCTTGTAAAGAGTTATCATATCAGACAGTGGCCTACCGGAAGACGCATACAGATAAACAAACAAAAGAAACGTGATAATGATCTGACATTATTTCAATGACAGCGAGCAGCGGCCACAGTTGTGTTGTCTTTTTCTTACTACACATTGAGCTCACTTTGATCAGTCGGTTATGAATCGGTCAGGTAACCAAGCCATGCTGTGTAAGTTTTAACCCCGACTCTGCCAAACTCTTTTCGAGAAACGGCGATTGCAAATAGGAAGGGGTTGTAACTCTTTACCAGACGACAAGAATTTAGACTCCCGAAATGAAAGTATCTGGCTTGAAAACGATAGAAACATTGTTGGGAAAAAAGAAAATGCTGGTTACCAAGGCCCGTATTCACCAACCATTCTTAAGAACGTTCTTTGTCTTATTCACCAAGATTTTATAAATCTGAAAGTAACAGATTTCAGCCAATCAGAGGTTGTGCTTCTTTAAATTTAGAAAATATTCTGAAGAATAAGACTGAGAACCGTTCTTACGAATGGTTGGTAAATACAGACCAAGGGTCCATACTCACCAACCATTCTGAAGAACGTTCTTAGTCTTACCCTCCAAAATTGTCTACATGTGAAAGTAACACAATTTCTGATTGGCTAAACCATTTGGTTCTAAAGAATGGTTGGTGAATACGGACACGTTTCCTCAAGGTCGTTAACACTCGGAGTTGTGTGGTGAATGGTTAAAGACATATCAAGCGGCAAAAGGGATACATTGCGAAGAAGAAAATAAAAAAAAGGTTCAAATATGGTGGGGGGGGGTGTTCTTTGCGAGTCAGATATAGACATTGCCCCCCCCCCCCCCAAAAAAAAAAATAACTGCAGAAGAGCATGGGCTCTTCTTTCCCCACCCCAACTCAACCCTTGCTCCTTCACCCTAAGACTGCAAGACTAATAATCAGTTGGACGGGGTTTTTAATCTTCCACTGCGGAACGTTGAATCGACCCTGTATGAGAAAGCAGACAGTGGCGTGGAAAGGATGATGTGTGTACTACTGGTACAAACTTCGGACACGTGCTCTTGCTGTCGTGATACTACTGCTCGAAATATCATTGAAAATGGCGTAAAACACATGTTAAAGGAGCAAATCTAGACTACATGGATATCATTCTGATTAGATGCAAAGTGATTTAGAAAGTAGGCCTACTAGTAGTGTTACAATGACATATATCTTCTTTGCAATTAGAATCCCGAAAAACGTCGATTTTGGGGGATAGACTAATTTTCTTTGACTCCAGCTCATCAAGAGTCCCGGAATATTGACGACAAAGTTAAATTTCATGCCAAAAGGAATTAATCATTTGTTTAGCTGCTTACTTGCTTTACTGCAAGTCTTCCTGGATAACACAAATAACCAGCCTGGTTTTTCAAAAAAGTTCGAAAGTGAGCAGAGCATATTTTTAGGCCCTGACAAAACCTGACCTTTGTCCAAACTATATTGCAGAGTTACTACTTAGGAGTGGCCCGTCGGGCACCTTTAAATACTATATTGAGCATTAGGTAGATCTAACGGAAAGACAAACAGTGCCTTTAGAGATGCCTATGATTTACACTATGCCGCCAAAGACACAGTGCTTGCGGGGAAAACGTCACGAAATACATGAAGAACTGCTGTTGCAGTGCTCTCGAAAGAACGAAAAAAAAAATACATATTTTGTTTTCAGGGTTCGCCGTTTTCAGGACGCTTATGAGAGGATGCAAGAAGTACGGAAATGCCTTGGCAGTACCTGCGAGGCAAGGTCAAGAACACGTTAAATAAAGATCTAAGTAATGTACATAATATATAAGTGCTTTTTACCGCGATTTTAACTTAATAAAATAGTTCTGAAGACAGTATTGAAGTACAAAATGTTGGTATGGAATAACACAATATCGCACTGGTAAAATCTAGAGAAATAAAAAAGAAATAGGACACTCATC
This sequence comes from Tridacna gigas, assembly GCA_945859785.2. NCBI lineage: Eukaryota > Metazoa > Mollusca > Bivalvia > Cardiida > Cardiidae > Tridacna > Tridacna gigas. Next base: position 34,462,844 of record OX244040.2, on the reverse strand, counting down.
AGGTTTTCCACCTGTATTATCTGGCATGTTTTATGATCGAATTTTGATCTAGATTTAATCAGTAGATGTTCTTCGATAGTTTGATGGGACTACTTGCTCAAATAAAATCTAATTGAACATTGCAAGTCATTTTCAGAATCTATGATATTTCTAAGAGCATTCTTGTCTTTTTAGGATAATTAGAAAATTTTATACAGATCTAGCTTAAATAGTATTCCGATGAACAAAAAAAAAAACATGCCTTGTTGAAGTTAGCAAGAGATTTGATTGTTGGAAGCAGAATTTCTTTTAAATTAGAACGGTTCATTATTGGAAATTATAACATCAAACGGACGTCAAACCTAGTGTTCGGAATATGACAAGTTACATAGCGCTGTGGCAGACGACTTGACATTTGAGACATTTGTCAGACTAACAAGGGCCATAAATTACGAGCGCGCTACACGCTACATACCTTGCATTAACTGTATATTTTCAACATCCCAAGTCGCGTGAATCAAATAAGTAAATGTTTCTACAGTGCTACTTTACAAAAAAAAAAGAGGCCCAATTATTTTTCAAACTCAAGACGTAAAAAAAAGAATCTGGCATAAAGAGCGCGTTTTTTTGTGTACCCCCATATACGCCCTGCGATACACCTGTAACGATCTCTACACACGCAATCTCATTGGTCCAAATTGTTTTGAGAAGTGAGAGGCTGGGCAGGACATAGTGTGACGTCACATAAAACTCTCAATGGGGGTAAACACCACGTGATTAGGTTGAGCTCCCGAAATGAAATCACTACGCTGTGAGTGAGCACATTCAAGTAGGACGTTTAGTGGGTAACGATCTGATGGGATTTGTGGTGCATTTTAAGTTGAAACTCAGTTTCCACGGATTATCTCCAGTGCATATTCAAACGGATTAACGGTGCGTGCTGGATCAATGTATGCTGATGCAATCCGAAATTCGATTTGTCAATGTAAGAGAACCCAGCCATATTATATTTTAAATGGAATATATTGCTAATCATTAAAGGTAAGACTCTTATCCACATGGTCCTTGCAAATTTCGAAACACCATGGTGGCAACCGCGATTTTCTTTTTTTGATTAAAACAAATGATACGAGATGCATTTGCAGAGTGTGCAGATCAAGGTAAGATTGCAAAGAATCTGCAGTCTGATCATTGTACTCTCTGATCGTTAGTGAATTAATCTACTTTTGTTAAGAACAGCATCGAAAATTACCTGGAAATTTAACTGTCGCCGTCGGACAATGTAGATCCCAGATCAGACTGCAAGAAATCTGAACTAGATCTACATTTTCCGCAATACGCATTGAATCTCACTAATTAGGCTGGTTTTTAGTATTCTTCACATTTACTACTGTCAAAATGAAATTACTGTCTCTACATTCTATTTTACGGGTATTTGAATATTTTATCCCATTTTACTATTCCTATTTATTTTGGACCCGAAGGCTGACCAAAAGAAAAAAAAACATTAGATCAATTTCATGCACATTTATTTGTCGTCTGTAAATGCTCTTAATTTGGACAAGTCTAAAACTTTGTAGGCTGGTAAACAGTTGACATATATCACAAGCATCCACCATTTCAGTTGTTTTTTGCATGTCGTGTTCTGCAAATGTCTAAACCCTTTACCGCACAATGCCGCCTTTTAACGACCCTGGGAAAGAAGCCTTTTGAAAACATTGTTGGACAAGGAGAAAACAGCATTTTCCAGCATTTTTCTCCTTTGCCCACAATGTTTTCTACCCTATTAAAGAAAAATTGCACCATTTGAGCCACACTGAAAATGTGTGCAAATGCTTTCAGTTTGGACAGGGCTAACATTTTCTGGAGCATGTAACCCTGTCCCCTCCTAATGTACCATCACAAACACTATACTGGAACTTTGTCAATTTCAAATTTATTTTTTAAAAAGTGTTGTGTACATTTGCATAGCATTTGAAAAGTCTCTAATTTATGCGAGTTTACAACAATAATGCCCTTTCTGTAAATTACCATTGGTAGAATTCTGAGGGCTACATGTGTTTTTGTTTTGAAGTTTTTGTCCCATGCTTCATACATTTTTTTTGAGTTAATTTGCAAGGTACCTACCCACTTGAATCTTGGTGTATCTACTACTAAATCGGGTATAGTCTGATCTTGATAGTACACTATCAGTAAAAGCCACAAAGTTCTATTTACAAGGCATTGCAAGCATGACAAAATATGTTTTTGAACCAAACTAGAGAAAATATTGTCACTTTTCTGCAGAAAAAAATCAAGGGATTCCCCCAGAATATGCACTTTAGATAATGAAGACATTTCTCAATGTGTCCATTTTTTACAATTGTTTTTTTTTTTAACCTTTACCACACGATCCTGGGTATTTATGACCCTGACTTTCAAAGGCTTTTGAAGAGTTTGGGAAAAGAAGAAAATGGTGGTAACCAGCATTTTCGCCTTTTCCCTAAATGGTTTTTACCCATTCTAAAACAAATTTTCACTGTCCAAGCCATATTTGATTTGTCATCTGCAAATGCTTTGGATTTGGACAAGTCCACAATTTTGTCCTTTTGTTAAAGAGTTAACCCTTATCCTGCTAAGTAAGTAAAATGACGCTTTCAAGCCAACAGTAGCAACTCAAATTTTGCTGTTTCAAAGGTTTTTTTTTTTGCAGGAAAAGTATCTCCTTGTCAGACAGAGTAGATCCAAGATCAGACTGCACATTCTGTGTAGTCTGATCTTGACCTACACTGTCTGCAAAAGGTGATTGAGTTGTGCTTAGCAGCCCGAAGGTTAATACTTCTCTGGTGTAGATACATAAGATATGTATGAGCCTATTATGATTGTGCTGAATACATTTTACCAACTTCATTTTTGTTTATGATCGATATAATGTATACATGAAATGTACAAGTGTAACATCAAGAGGTAATTTATTAACATATTACAATGAGGAATCATAATTCATCAAATTATATTTGGTTACCTTTTTGTTTGATACGAAATTAATCCTTATCCCTGCTTAATAAAAGAAATGAAACTTAAGCCGATAGTAAAAACCCAAATTTTGCTATTTGGAAGGTATTTATTTAGAGTGGAAGATATATCCTTATTGGACAGCTTAGATCCAAGATCAGATTGCATGTTCTGTGCAGTCTGATCTTGATCTACATTGTCCACAGAAGGTCAGTGAGTCGGGCTTAGCAGCCTAAGGGTTAAATTTGAAACAGTCTTGAACTGTCTGATGAACTTGCTTTGATCATCAACCCGTTACCAAACAATTCAGAGGTTCAAGGACCCTGATGAAAAAGGCCTTTGAAAACAGTGTTGGAAAAGGAGAGAATTTTAGACTTGTCCAAGTTTTAAAACAGATGATAACCCTAAATGTACTTTATTAATCCTTTACCACACAATCCCGACTTTTTAACGACCCTGAGAAAGAGGCCTACAATGAAAACATCGAGGGAAAAGGAGAAAATGCTGGTAACCAGCATTTTCTCCTTTTTTCCACAATGTTTTCTAACCGATCAATGATAAATTTCATCATTTGGGCCATGTTTAATTTTTCGTTGGCAAATGCTTTTAATTTGGACCAGTCTAAAATTTTGTCGTTTGGTAAAGAGTTAAAGAATTTTTTTTTGGAAAGATTCGAAACATTGTCGGAAATGGAGAAAGCATAGAGTTTGGAAGAGAAATAATGGATTTAGAATGTCATCACTCCTTCTTATCTGGAGCTCTGTATACCTGAAGGAAAACACTGTGGATAAAAGAAAATGCTTGTTAGCAGTATTTTCTGCATTTCCCTAAATGTTCCAATCTTCTTCAAGGTCATATAAACATGCGATTGTTTGGTAAAGAGCTAAGAAAATAATACCATGACCAAGAAAACTTTGAAAGAAAAATCATGATTATTCTTTGGTTAGCTATAAAGAAAAGTTGTTATTCGCTAGTGTAACTAAAGCGAATTCTACTCATCCAAATGAAAACATTGGCAGACCAGAATGATGTAAAATGTGACTGAAATGATGACATCTTTCTTTACCCTTTATGAAACAATCAATAAACCTTGTAAAATGCTTCTGAAAACCTTTTTGGATAAAGGAAAAAATTCTGGTCAGCAGCGTTTTCTCCGATTCCAGCAATGTTTTGAATCTTTCAAAAAAACAGGGTTTAGTGGAGAATAATTGATATTTTCAATTTTGAAATCCAAATCACTCCCTCAATCTAGAGCTCTGCATGGGTGACAAAGTTGTACTATCAATTAAATTTTGTACCATATTATTATTGATCATCTGCACATTATGCTTTTATTTTGGACCAGTCTAAAACTTTGTCATTTGGTAAAACAATGGCAAAAATAATTTTTCAGCGATTAAAAAAAAATCATGTCGATCAAGAACAATACAGCCTGTGTCATCCTTGTCTGTTTGATATTTGACTGCTCAGCACCTGCAGAATGACATGTAGTATGATGACATAATTATTGTCTCAACCATCTCCTTCATGACAACATGCGTAACCCTTCACCATGCAATCCTTGTTATGATCTGAAAGGGAAAGAAGACTTTCAAAATCAATGTGGGAAAAGGAGAAAATGCTGATTACCAGCATTCTCTCCTTTTTCTGCAATGATTTCTACTCTGTCAAAGACAGAAATCGTCATTTTAGCAACATGTCATAAATTCTGTTGTCTGCAAATGCTTTCAATTTGGTCCAGTCCGAAATTTTGTCATCTGGTAAAGAGTTAACCATGGTAGCCAGCATTTTCTCCTTTTCTCGCAATGTTTTCCAAGCTTTCACAGACAGATCCCATTAGTTGTGCCATATTTACTAAGTTGTATGAAAATTTTATGCTTTTAGTTTGGACCAGCCTAAATTGTTGCTGGGTGGAAAAGGGTTAACTAGCATTTAATAGTGGGTTAATGATTGTATTTTACTTTGTTAGTACCTCTGTGATTTACAACTCAAACTGACATAATTTATGAAAGGGAAACTTTTTAATATTTATCAGACAACAGAATTTTAGACATGTCCATTTTAAAAGCATTTATACCTGACAGATTTAATATGGCTCAAATGATATGATGAAGGATTTGTTCTTGAAGGGATAGGAAACAAAGTAAATGTTGGAAAAAAATGAGAATGCTGGGAACCAGTTTCTCTGGTTTTTTAAGAAAGTTTTCAAAAGACTCCCACAGTGTGGCAGAAACTCGGAGTTGTTGGCTAAAGGGCTGAATATCTGATGAGTGCATGTCTGTTTTGATAGCCCTTTTTTTTTTTGTTTGTCTCTGTTAATGACAGTTATTATCAAGAGCATATTGTCCATAGCCCACACTATGCAAGTGTGTTATGTGAAAAAATGGGAATATGTGAAAGATGATTTTGTCACTTACAGAATAATGTCATTCTTATTATATAGCAATATTAGTTCCGAGTTTGTGTAATGATTCTGAAATTCTGGTTACGCCTAGACTATTAACACAAATTTTACATTACAAAAACCACAGATGAAAATACTCGCATAACTTCAGACTAGTTTCTCTGGAAGATTGTGATGCAGTGCAGCTTTCTGCCAAAGCAGAGAATCTGAAACACTTGTCCCATTGAAATAAAGAAATGTCCTACCATGATGAATACAGGTGGGACTTTTTCGTTTTGCAGATTTATTTGAAAATTAGTCTTGTGTGCATTTGTCTTACTGATTTTAAAAGACTGTCCTCTATTTTTGCAAGTTCTTAGGACATTAACCCTTAAAGCCCTTTTCGCAATCTTTTGTGGCCATTTGCAGGATTTTCGTCAGGGTCGTTAAAAGTTGGGATGGTGTGGTAACGGGTTAATTATTGTCCCTGTTTTGAATAATTCTGGTAGAACATGGCAAGGCAGACATTCTGGGTCATTGCCCCATTTCATTAGAAAATTGTTTCACCATAATGAACAGACATGTTTGTCTCCTTTAGATTTTCTGAACAATTAGTTCTGAGTGTTTTTGTCCCTCGTGCTTTAATGGTATCTCCTATTTCTGCAATATTATAAGCCAGTTGGCTTTTCCTTGATTTTTGGCAAAACATGGCAGATGTGGAAATGCCTCTCAATGTTGCCATAACTTCATCATGCATTTGTTGTGCAAGATCATTTCATGTGGCAAGAGGTTATCTCAAAAATATCACTTTCTTATAAACCCTTTACCAGATGACAAAATTTTAGACACTTTGAAAGCAAAATGCAGAGAAGTATGTAAATATGGTACAAATGATTCGATTTGTTTATGAAAGGATTGAAAACATTGCGATAGTGGAGGAAATACTCGTTCCTCCTTTTCCAACTATGTTTTCAGAAACCTTTTTCTTCAAGGTCGTCAAATCTTGGGATTGTTGGTGAAGGACTAATCTCTTCAAAAGATGGCTTTTGAAAAACATCATGGGAAAAAGATTGCTTTCCTGATAATGGTTTCAATTTTTCCACAAAATTCAAGAGGTACTTTGTCTTGCTTTGAAATTCACCACCATTTTCTCCTTTTCCCACAATGTTTTCAGGTAACTAGCATTTGCTTCTTTTCCCACAATGTTTTCTAATGGCTTTCACATCAGGGTCGTTGGAACACAGCCATAAATTGACCAGCTATGTCGAGTGGGTACTTCGTATTTTTAAATGTCGTGTGGGTACTTCATATTTTCAAAATATTGTAATGCTCATATAATGTTTGGTGATGACACAGAAGCCGCCGAGAAGAAGAAGACAGCGACAGGACATCTGAGTGGGTGACTTCGGTCAGCCTTTGAGCTTTCGGGCCTGTCCCATTGATGCTCTCTGGTCTTTTTTATCGTAATCTCTCAATACCCTTATGATGGTTTCTTTCATGAAAACGTACAGTGAAATTGAAAGACGAAATTCACTTAACTCATTTTTAGCCAATGACAAAATTTTAGACCGGTCCGAATTGAAAGCATTTGCAGACGACAATTCGAATGTGATTCAAATGATGCGATTTGTCTTTGATTGGGTAGAAAATATGGTGGGAAAAGGAGAAAATGCTGGTTACCAGCATTTTCTCCTTTTCCCTCAATGTTTTCAAAAAGCTCCAACATCAGGGTTGTTAAAAGTCGGGATTGTGTGGTAAAGGGTTAAATTTGAAAGAGGTTACCTATAATTTTTTATTTTTGAGGGGGGATGCTTTTTGCCACTTGCAAAACAAAAAAAACATATCAATATCATGAATAAAATCAAAGTTCTGATGACACTGATTGATTTAAAAATCCATTTTTTTAGCAACCACTCTGATCAAGATACAACCTATGAATGTTTTACTGTCTACTAAATTTTATCACTAATCTTTGATTATTTTTTATATATTGATATGTGATACTTGATAACTTATTTCTACCTCTTGTAACAGAATTACGGTAGATGACTTTGAAAACATCCTTGTAAATTTTGGGAAAATGAACATTTAGGTAATGTTTTATATAATAGCAGGCAAACACATTTAGCAAGAGGAGAAATACCTCATTACAAGTCATTTCTCTATTAATAACCAGTTTTTTTTTTAAATCTTCACTGGAAGATAAGCTAGAGTGTTGGACACAATGTGTTTACTTTTTAAACCTTTAGTACCAAACGTTCCGGATTTTAATGACCCTGAGTAAGATAGCTTTTGAAAATATTGTGGGGAAATGGAGAAATTGCTCAGGTTACCAGCATTTTCTCCTTTTCCAACAATGTTTTCTATCTCTTCAAAGATAACAATCATTATTTGATCTATGTTTGTCTTCTGCAAATGCTTTCAGTTTGGACCAGTTCAAAATGTCCACATTCTGTGATGAATTATTTCCTGTTGATTGTCAATATCTAACAGCCCGCCCGGGTAGCTCAGTGGTTAGCGTGTCAGACTCATAACCTGGTGGTTACGAGTACGATACCCGGTTGATGCAAACTTTCTTTCTGGCGATTTTTTGCCTCTCACCTCTGATGCATGCGAGAAAAGTAGTCAGTGGCTTTGGAAAGAAAGTTGTGTCAGTACTGGTGTGAGAAAGCCAGGAAACACATAGGTGCGTCGCTGACCACCATGATATGACCTAAGCTGTTAAAATGGCGTTAAACTCCAATACAAACAAACAAACAAATCAATATCTAACAAGTTATTGCATGGCTCAGTGGTAAAGTACAGGACTGTTAACATAGAGGCACTGGCTTCAAGCCTCACTGGAAGCACTGGGTTTTTCGTTGGAGTGTCCTTGGACAAGACATTTAGTACTGGTGAAACCCAGCTTAGTACTGGTATTCCAGGTTCTATCATGACTAATCTCCTGATTTTCCCTTCAATCCTTTTCCATACGAAAAATTTTACACTCTTCAAACTTGAAAGCATCTGCTGACAACAAATGTTAATTCAATGTGGTACATAATTTTAATGAACTAGAATTTATTGACCAGATTGAAAACATTTTGGGAAGAAGAGAAAATGCTGGTTACCAGCATTTTCTCATTTTCCCTCAGTGTTTTCAATAGGTCTCTATGTTATGGTCGTTAGAACTTGGGACTTTTTGGGTAAAGGGTTAATTAAAGCTCTGGCAATGTTTTGTAGCTAATAGACATGTAAGCTTCGACTGCTGTTTTTTCACTATGAAGCAGAAACTTGATTATTAGGACAAAATTGAAAGGCGTCTGTCTCTCCAAGGTCTTTTAGTACAAATAGCGATGCAACCATATTACAAGAAAATACTGAATGGCCAATTTTACATGTGTGGGAATCGAGAAGAATTTTTAGTGTTTTTAAATTGCCTCTCCTGATAACGTTTTCAGATACCACCAAAAATTATCATGTATCTTTGTCTTAGAGATCTCTATCTTTCCCCACTTGTTTCTTGCCACTTTTTCTTCTTCTCATAATGAACATTTAGTCCAGAAATCGCATTTTTGTTTTCCTTTGAAATTAAGTAGATACATGTGCTCCTATCTAATTCTTGTCCTAATTGTAAGCATCTTGCAGAAATCTGATGAAAAATTAGATTTATCTCAAATTTTGGGATTTTCATTTGAAAGAGTAGGAAACATTGTGAGAGAGGAGAAAATGCTGGTTACCAGTAACTGTATGTCCCTATTTTCCCACAATGTTCTCAAAAGCCTTCTTTCTCAGGGTCATGACATGAATAAATATTATTAAGTTGGCTTGACATAACTGAAATTATGTTGAAAGTGGCATAGGTAACTCCAGTCAGTCAGTCATTGTCCAGTGCAATGTCACGCACACTTACTAGATCTTGTGGTATGCCTAAAAATTGCTGTGACAAAAATCTGTGAAACAAAGATTTTTCTGGTTAAATTAAAGACTTTATTGGAAGCATGAAAAACCTTCTTTTTTTCTATGCCATTTATTAATAATATTTTTTTTTTAATAGTTTCATATCTTACACACCCATCTGTGGCAAATCCTGTTATTTTTGCAACACAGAGCTTTGTGGTGAGCAGGAGCAGGAGTTTTGGTGAATCTGAAATGCTAATCATTTTTCACCATCTGTGACATTCTTATTTATCCCTTCTTACAGCAATCTAATTAACACATCACCTCCTGCAGATGACTTTTCTTCTAATGCAACAGACCACTTTTGAAAACATGGTGGTAAAAGGAGAAGTTGCAATATCTTCTACCACCATGTTTTCAGATTTACTCAAATACGAACATTAATGATATTTGTTAACTTTTGATTATCGAATGAAAGTCATCAGCTGGGAGTTTGTCCCATGAGGTGATGTCACAGTTGAACTAAGACAACTATAAACTATGAATCTTGCAAATAACTTTATTTCCTTGACAGTTTACATTGTTAAACTGTGCAGATTGTAGAATATTTTCATGCAAGCAGTAGAGAAATTTAGAGAAATAATTTACTGTGACATAATCTGATTTTTACTTTTTTTCATTTTGTGTGTATGACAGTGTCTCTTGAGTCAACCCTCAAAGTATTGAGTAAAATTTAACTAGTTACCAAACAATCCTGATTTGTTGACCCCAATAAAGGAAGCTTTCGAAGGCTTTTGAAAACAATGTAGACAAAAATGGTGACTAGCATTTTCTCCTTTTTTCCACAAGGTTATCTACACTTTGAGATATATATCCTACAATTTTAGCCACTTTGTCGGCCGGTGCTTTCATTAAGGGCAAGTTTAAAATTCTGTAGTCTCGGGTACATAGAATTCTTTAACCCTTAGGCTGCCAAGTGGGACTCGCTGACTTCTTGTTGACAGAACATGCAGTCTGATCTTGGATTTACACTGTCCGATAAGGAGGTATGTGTCCTCCAAAAATACCTTTGAAATAAGACTATTTGGTTTTTTGCCATTGGCTAGAAAGTTTCATTTCTTTTATTCATCAGGATAAAGTTAAAGTTCCATCTTTGTTCAGGATCAGACTGTACCGATGGTCTGCAACACTCATTATTTCATGAGATATTTTCACAGACAATTACAGCTTTAACCCTTTACAACATGACAAAATTTTAGACCTGTACAAACCCAAAGCATATACAGACACCAAAATAAATGTGGCTAAAATTGTGGAAGATGTCTCCGATAGGTAGAAAACATTGTGGGAAAAGGAGAAAATGCTGGTTACCAGCATTTTCTTCTTTTCCCAGTGTTTTCAAAGGTCATTAACAGTTGGCATGTGTGGTAAAAGGTTAAAAAATATATGCAGAACTTTTTCAGTTTTGTAGTGCTAAGTAGGCCTAAATGAAATGGACTCTCTCCATCAGTACTGAAGGTAAAGACATTTTCAATTTCAAGGCTTTTTGTATCAGAATATCTGGCAAAAATGCTGATAGTGTAGATTCAAAACCAGTCCACTTGTTCTAAGCAGCCTCATATTAATCTGCACTGCCTGCATTAACAAGTTAATGAGGATTCAGGGCTGCTTAGGATTAGCCGAGAGAAATAGAGCCATTATATTTTCTTGGCCACTTTCATGGTTAACATAATGGTATTTTTTGTTTGTGTGTTTCTTTAACAACACTGGCAGATGTTTCCACAAAATATATGTTATTGTAAACATAATAATATATAAAACATGTAAATATATTTTTCAAACATCACATGTATAGACTTGTACTGTGAATCTAAATCAAATTGCCAAAGATAACTTTTTTAAACATTTTTGTAAGATATTAGTAATCAACATGAATTGTGGTTTGATACACAAACATCTGAAAATATCATGCAAAAGGGAGAAAATAGTTGCTATAGTTTATACGTTAATATGCTCATGACAGTCATTTTCTCATTTGAAAAAGTAATTCACTGCAAAATGAAAAAGTCATCTCCTGGAGCCAGATCCAGGCCAGTATGATAAATGGTTTATATTTCAGAGGTTTGTGTTTGCTCTGTCCTCAAGATACTCACCCTTAAAATATCTTTCACACCTATAGTTGCCCTTGCTGCTGGTGTAGATTAAAGTTAGTCTGAACACATCATGCAGTCTGATCTTTGATTTACCCACTGCTGAGACATTCAGGGCACAAGTAATTTTCTCAGTTTCCCTTAATGTTTTGGCCGTTTGGTCAAAGTTCTAACACTTGGAATTATAAAGGGTACAGAACACACAGAGGGGTGTTCAGGTTGGTTAATTTTAGAAGTTTGAAATAGTTTAGACCTAAGTTCCTGGTTTTGTTTATTCAGAAGTAATGGAATGGATCACACATGGCGTGTAACATAAACATTTATATGAAGACGGTTTCTGGTGGCAGTGTGTTGAAGGGAGGGATGATGCCAAAAAATTCCTTTTGGAAACCTTTTTCATGTGTAGAGGCAATTAGAGATGTTAGTTTTGAATGATTTTGAAACATAAATTGAGCAATATTTATTCCTTGTGGTAAGTGAATGGAATGGACATTCTCTTTCAGCACTTAACCCTTACCCTGCTAAATAATTTAAATCTACCAGACGACAAAATTTTAGACTGGCCCAAATTGAAAGCATTTGCAGATGACATACTAAATGTGGCTCATATGACAGGATTTGTTTCTCAAAGGTTAGAAAGCATCGTAGGAAAAGGAGAAAATGCTGGTTACCAGCATTTTCTCCTTTTCTCATGATATTGTCATAAGTCTTATTTCCAAGACTCGTCATTGTGTGGTAAAGAATAAAATAAAAGTTTAAAGCTGATTGTAAAAACCCAAATAATGTTATTTCAAATTTATTTTTGGAGAAAAATATCTCCTTCAAGGGCAGTGTAGATCCAAAATCAGACTGCACATTCTGTGTAGTCTGATCTTGATTTACATGTTCTCTACAGTCTGACCTTGACCAACAGTGTCCAAATAAGCAATTTAATGTTGGTTCAGTGCTTTACCCCTCTACCAGACAACAAAATTTTAGACTTGTCCAAATTGAAAGTATTTGCAGAGGACAAAATAAATTTTATTTCTATTAATACCGGTAAACAATTATGTGTAAGAATTATAAGGCTTAATCTTGGTCAGTAGGCTATTTTGCTATTGCTTGCATGAAATATTTCAAGAATTGAAGGAAGAAAATGAAAAGCAAATGAAAAGCAATTGGCACATGAGAGTATCTTGAGGAATACCAACCGATGGACATATTGTTACTGACCTACTTTTCATCTATGGTCCCTTGGGGGCTTCTTGTACATTGTTTCTTACAGCAGAAGGTAGATTTTGAAACCTTATGACTATTGATTTTATGATATATTGCTGTCCGACATTCAAAATTGTTTGATTTTTCTGTGGCACCTCTATGGGGCATGAACCAGTATGGCTGAAGAAGTAACGGGTTCAACTGTCAAAGAAAAAAAGCTTTTGATTATTTATCATTTAAATTTGTTTGATTGTGGTGTCTGATAAATACAGAGGAAAGATTAGGTCTTCACACTGCAACAAAAAAAAAAGAAAGAAATATATCCTCCCAGGGAAAAGATGAAGATAAAAAATGTGCTTTTTGTGATCTACTCAGTGGTACTCTCCTACTTTTGGCATACACTTATGATATCCCTGAGAATCTGTATACTGGTTTACGCTAAGCACAGCATGTCGCCTATTATAATACTATGGCATGTTACAGAGTATTTCTTACAACAGATTGAAAAATTCATACACAGATAATGTTTACCTGGTTACAGTAACCCTATATAAAAGTAATGAAATTTGTTGTTTTGAATATAAAGCATTACTTATCCACGGACAACTTTGTCTTGCAACAGACCGCTAACAAAGCATGGTATGTTATGAATCCTTTGCTAAGGTATTTTTCATTATGATTGTATGAAAGAATTAGGCCACATTCACTGTTAACCTGTATGTATTAAGCTCTTTTTTATGTTTGCTGCAAATTTGTTCCAGGGGATTATTGAAGGAAGTTGATTTCATACATAATTATCAGACAAAAAGTGAATCATTTGCTTGTTATATGGTGGCCAGTGCAGCTATCTATGCATCTGTGGTGCTTCATCTTTAATTCTATGCAGAACATCTTTCAAGTCTATGGATGCTTTTCCATGATAATGAATTGATGTGTGTCAAGGTTCAGTCTCATGAACAATGGTTGGTTTTTGCAAAAATTTTAAGTTTTTAGATATAAGTTTGCTTAGGGCTGGATCCTATTTTGCAGCAGCTTAAAAATGTTACAAAGTTCGCATAAAAGGCCAGTCAAGAAGGTTTTTTGGTGAACTGGAAAACAGTTTTGGAAAAGGAACTTACTGTTGGTAACAAATGGTCATTGCTTCTTTTTTATGTTTTAAAAATCTGCCTATTCAAGGAGTGTTATAAGTAGTATTCATGTGGTACCAGATTAATGGGTTTGGCTTTGAAAGTCTTAACAAGTGGGTTGGAGCCTTCCAGATTTCATTAATTACTACTTAATTGTTTTGCATTACCATAAATTGATGTTCCCTCCATTTTATAACACTCTCAATTAATTGTGCAGATAATGGTAGGAAGGGGATGGTTGTATGCATGGTGATAGTATTAAAGGATTTGCATGGACCTTTGTTGTTAGTTTTCTGTAGAATTGTCTTTATAAGTGCCCACAGCATAGGTAGATATAAAGATTGAACCTTATTTCGTTCTCTGTTAAATATGCATACCCCATACATAATTTCAGAGCAGCTTCACTACAGGCGAGCATTGAGGGTAGTATCTTCTTCAACAGCTTTGCTTAATCTTTTACCACACAATTTTGAGTTTTAATAATCCTGAGAAAGAATGCTTTTGAAAATATTGTGGGAAAAGGGAAATATGCTGGTAACCAGCCTTTTCCCCTTTTACCACATTGTTTTCTACTGTTTCAAGGTCAAAACATTTGGATTGTCATCTGCAAAGTCTATCAGCATGGACATGTCTAAAATTTTTTGGTTGGAAAGGATTGAATTAGTCTAGATTCTTTTATTTTGGCAGTGTATGTCATAGATCAGACTGTGTGTTCTCTGCAGTCTGATCTTGATATGCACCAGACACAAAAGTAGCTTAATCAGTTTCAGTTCATCGATTTTACCAAATGACAAAATTTTTGGCTGGTCCAAGTTGAAAAGCATTTGTAGATGACAAATTAAAAGTGACTCAAAAACTGACACTTACCTTTGAAAGGGTAGAGAACATTGTGGGGAAAGGAAAAAATGCTCATTACCAGCTTTTTCTCCATTTTCCACAATGTTTCAAAAGCCTTATTCCTCAAGGTCATGAAAACTTGGTATTCTGTGGTAAAGGGGTAATAAGTAAGTACAGAATGAAAACAACAGATAATAATTGTAACCTTGGGGTGAGCCCTTTAAAATGAATACTGTATATTGTATAGTTCATATTCATTGGAGCATAGTGTACTCTGGGTAAAAAAAATAATGCAGTGTAATTATTTGTACCAGTCTATAAATAAACAATACAAACTTAGGGACCAAAAGGGGACCAACCATGTGTAGTTCTCTCTGATAGGGTAACATTTACTATGACATGATGAGCTTGATAGAAATATTGGCATGTAAGTTTATTAAGTTTTGATTTTCTTTTATAGAAAGTCCTGTTGTTACGGAATTGAAATTTGTTCAATACTTTAAAATATGAATGGTTAGATCATGGTTTGATTTTTTTTTTAAAAGTCTCCCTGTGATTTGTAATCTTTATTATGAGATAAGGCTGGATGTACACTTGGTGCATATTCGATTATTTCCGTACGCTTTTATTATTACAGCTGATTGCCGTTAAGAGAGTAAATGAAGGGCAAGTTGAATTTTGTCTGCCAATGCTGAGTCCCGGTAGCTCAGTCGGTAGCGTACAGGACTTGAGAATTAGGGGGTCACTAGTTTGATTCCCGGCTCGGCCAATTTCTTTCCGAGGATTGATGATAGGCACTGCGACAGGATTCATTCCTCTCTTACCGCTGACCATTGTTTCGATGATGGTTATGTGGGAAAGCATCCAGTGGCTTGGAAAGAATATTGTGTGTAGTACTGGTATATGAAACTCCAGGAAAGCATGGATAGGTGCACTGGCCGCCGTGATATAACCCAAATAATGTTGAAAAAAGGTGTTAAACACTATACAATTAATCATTGTCTACTAATAGCAAGTTTTAAACTGTTGTTTGTTTATGTTTTTCTCTTTGCTCTCTTTTGTTTATAATTCTCAGCAAGGTTGTTTAGTGCAATGAAAGTTTGCAAAATCCACTGTTTTTGTCCTCTGTATAATGTAGCTCAGCATCTACGGACTTCAGTAAGTTCAAGAAATCTGTTGTAAAATTAGAAGCATTTTCAGAGGACATTAAATGCAACTCGAATGAGTAGATGCGTCTTTGAAAGGGCAGAAAACATGGGAAATGAAAAAAATGCTAGTTACTAACATTTTTCCTTTCCACATGACATGTTCTAAAGCTGTACTCCTAAGGGTTGTTAAAAGATAGGATTGTGTGTTAAACCCTTTGCTGTACAATCCCGAGTTTTAATGACCCTCAAAGAGAAGGCTTTTTAAAACATTGTGGGAAAAGGAGAAAATGCTGGTAAATGACCCTCAAAGAGAAGGCTTTTGAAAACATTGTGGGAAAAGGAGAAAATGCTAGTAACCAGCATTTTCTCCTTTTCCAACAATATTTTCTACCCTTCCCAAAACAAATTTCAACTTTACAGTTGCATTTATTTTGTCATCTGCAAATGCTTTCAAATTAGACTAGGATAAAATTTTGCTGTTTGGTAAAGAGTTAATTAAAACTTTGTGGTCTACTTGTCTGCCAACTTTCCTGAATTTATCAAAGTCCATACATGCTGTGGTACAATGCCGAAATAACTCTTCCACATGCATTTCCTCATTTTGTCCTTATTCAAGGGAATGTCTGCAACAGATAATTATAGACATATGGGTCAAATATATCAAAATCAATAGTTTTTTGAAGACTGAAATTGGGTTCAATTGATATTTTTTGTATACTGGTAGATAAAAAAATTAAATTATGATTATGTTGAACTATTCATGTTAAAAATAAGCCTTAGATTTTGGACACCCTTAACGTTCTTTAATAACGATAGTGTCTGGAGGACATGTCTAGTGGCACCAGGGTCAGGAATGTTTTCCTTTAACTCTTTACCGGACAACAAAATTTTTAGACTCGACCAAATTGAAAGCATTTGCGGAATCTGATGACAAATTTAATGTAGCTGAAATGATAATTTCTATCTTTGATACGGTAGAAAATGTTGTGTGAAAAGGAGAAAATGCTGATTACCAGCATTTTTTCCTTTTCCGCTGATGTTTTTAAAAAGCATTTTTCCCAAGGGTGGTCGAAATTTGTGATTGTTTGATAAAAGATTAAACCTTTACCAAATGATAATGTGTGGTTCCTTAACGGTGGAAGGTGCTTTTGAAAACAAGGAACAAAGAGCAAGCTTTTTAACGGCTTTTTCTGCTGTCCTGCATTGTTTTCTACCCATTTAAAGACAAATCCCAAATTATTAGCCAAATCAAATTTGTTGTCTGCGAAGTGCTTTCAGTTTTGAGTACTGATAAGACTTAAATTTTGTAGTATGATGAGGTTTAGTGAAGAGTCAAAATGTCAGAATGGAAAAGTTTGGAACTGAAAGAAATTAACTACATTTATGGTTGACCTTTTAGAAATGATTATAGTAATTTGATAAATTTGTCAACTTGAAGGTGAAATATGAGTAGGGAAAAGTTGAGACCTTGTAAACTACTAATGTTATAATGTTTGAGAATGAGGGCCATTTTATGTTTATCTGTTTTATAGTACAACATTTTCCCACGAAATTAGTACATTGTAAACTAAGCATGTA
This sequence comes from Tridacna gigas, assembly GCA_945859785.2. Classification (NCBI taxonomy): domain Eukaryota; kingdom Metazoa; phylum Mollusca; class Bivalvia; order Cardiida; family Cardiidae; genus Tridacna; species Tridacna gigas. The sequence goes on along the minus strand of OX244040.2, from coordinate 34,445,572 downwards.
CACATCTTAAGCCTTTACCACACAATCCCAGGTTTTAAAAACCCTGATGAAGAAGGCTTTTGAAAACATTGTGGAAAAAGGAGAAAATGCTGGTTACCAGCCAGCATTTTCTCCTTTTGCCACATTGTTTTCTATCCTATCAAAGACAAAAATCATAATTTCAACTACATTTAATTCATCGTCTGCAAATGTTTTCGATTCTTTGGAGTCCAATTTTGTCATTTGGTAAGAATTTGCATCAAAGCATTTGCCAACACTTAGTTAGAGGTGGCTTAACTCTTTACCAAACAACAAAATTTTAGACTGGTCCAAATTGACAGCATTTGCAGACGACAAAATAAATGAGATTAAAAAATGGAAATTTGTTTTGGGAAGGGTAGAAAACATTGTGGGAAAAGAAGAAAATGCTGGTTACCAGCATGTTCTCCTTTTCCCACAAGGTTTTCAAAAGGCTTCTTTCACAGGGTCGTTAAAAGTCGGGATTGTGTGGTAAAGAGTTAAATGATAGAGATAAGATTTATAGTTGAAAGGGTAAAAATTGAATATTTTCTCCTTTTCCCAGAGTGATTTCACTTCTCGATTTCCTCAGGGTTGTTTGAACATTGGATTCTTTGGTGAAGAGCTAAGCTGTTCATCCTATCTTTAGAAAGTCTGCAGGCTTGTATTGGTGGAAGCTATGTTTTGTTGACTTTATAAATATGTATTTCTCACTTTCTGTGTGATTATAACAAGCTGACAGTTATTGTTTAGGCCCATGGGGCAGAATCTGGCCCTCTTGGAAAATATGTTAGGAAGTCACCCATGTTAGTAATCCCATGTGTAACCTGTTTTCCCATTTAAAGATATAACCCTTGACCACATAGTCATGTGTTTTAATGACCTGTAGGAAAGATGGCCTAATATATTTTTGGAAAAAGAGAAAATTCCAATGACCAGCTTTTTCTGCTTTTTCAGCAATGTTTTGTCCCTTTTTATCTGATAAGTCTAATAAATCCTGTCATTTAAGCAACATTTAAATTTGTTTTCTGCAAATGCCTTTAGACTCGTCTGAAGTTTTTGTCATGTGATACATGGTAAACTCTTACATTATCAGGTAAGGGCAACAGCAAAGGGTGTCTTTTTTATTTTCTGAAAATTTGATCGAGGTCACATAGGATAGAGGATGCAGTTTAATCAGCAATTTACACTGACAGGTATTTTGAGAGATTTTCTGGGCTAGACAGCCTTGGAATTGCTTCTGTTGAACCTAAATGAGCTGTGCTCTTGCAAAAGGGGGGTTTTATATATCTCCAAAATGCATTATACGAAGCAAATTGTTGTCATCACATTATTACAAACCCATAAAATCTGTTTTGTATAACAACCAACTGAATCATGAGGTAAGTCTTTTAAAATGCAGAAAATTTACTAAAAACAAAAAGTTCTATTTCTCATGGGTTTAAATTTGCCTGTACCATAAGGGATGATGAGATCCATCCTTTTACAGATTATTTTAACTCAACAAGACTTTACCAAACAACAAAATTTTAGACAAGTTGAAATGGAAAGCATTTGCAGACGATAAATACATGTATTACTAAAAAACTGAAATGTGTGTCAGGAAGGGTAGAAAACATATTGGGAAAAGGAGAAAATGCTGGTTACCAGCATTTTCTCCTTTCCCCCAGTGTTTTCAAAAGCTTTCTCCTTCAGGGTTATTAAAAGCATTTGCAGACAACAAAATAAATGTTACTAAAAAACTGAAATGTGTTTCAGGAAGGGTAGAAAACATTTTGGGAAAAGGAGAAAATGCTGGTTACCAGCATTTTCTCCTTTTCCCACAATGTTTTCAGAAGCTTTCTCCTTCAGGGTCATTGAAAGGATTGTGTGGCAAAGAATTAAACCTGCTAAAAAAAGGGATAGTAAGTTAACCCACAATGACGATTAGGAAAATGCCCTTTAAAAGTTCTCTTTAAAAGTTGGATTCTCTATGGCAAATACTTCTTTTCTGTGGATGTTGTTAAAAAACAACAGTTATCAGGTACACGCTTTACCAAACATGAAAATTTAAGGCATTTCCAAATTGAAAGGATTTGCTGATGACAGATTTTACTGGATCATGATCATAATATTTGTCTTAGACAGGGTAGAAAATATTAAGGGAAAAGGAGTTACTGCTTGTTACCAGCATTATCTCCTCTTCAAACAATGATTTCAACAGGCATTTTCCTTAGAGTTTGCAAGACAGATTGTTTGGTAAAGGGTCAAGAATTAATGGGGGATTTATTCTTGGGGCTCATGGGAAGAGAGCTTTTTTTTCCAATAATTTAGTGGGAGGCTTATAACAGGTGAGAGGATGGGATTTTCACACAAAATTGTCTTCTTAAAAGTGTCAGACTACAAAAGGAGGTCCATTTAATTCTGGAATGTTATGTAATAACTTAAAAGCTTAGAGATAACTTTCAGTGTTGACTTCTGTCTAACTTTTTGATGCAAGTTTGCATAACTGGAAAATTTTAAGTGTTTCATAGGATGTCGGAGCTTTAAGTTATTTTATAAAACAAGGTTAGTTCATATTCAGATTTCTGTAGAAAAATCTGTCATTTCCTAGAATACATATATTTGAGATAGTTTTTATTTCCAGAACATAGTTATGTGATATCTAACATACAGTTAGGAAAATTTATTCATTGATAAACACAAAAGATTATCTGGCTTTACCTTAGTTGACCATTTTTTACTTTATTGTAAATGAGTGGTAGATTTACATTTCACATGATTTCTAAAACATATGCTTGAAATAAAATTTTGATACAGGAATAAGCCGGAAAAGATGCAAAAATTTTAACTCTTTATCACACCACAAGTATTTAGACTGATCCAAGTTGAAAGCAAAGACTGCTGACAAATTAAATGTGGTTCAAATGGTGGGATTTGCTATAGAAAATACATAGAGGAAACATAGTGGGGAAAGGATAAAACCCTGGTTTCCAGCATTTTCTCCTTTTCCAACAACGGTTTTCATAGGCCTCTTTCCCAGGATTGTTATGTCTCAGGATTGTGTAGTAAAAGGTAATTAAATGTAATGCAGCCTTTTTGGCATGAATGAAATAATCCTAATATGTTCCTGGCTGTTGGATCTACAATGACCATTAATTTTGAAGAACTATTGTTAGAATATTTCACATTATGTTGGACAATGTGGGTTCAAGACAGAACAAAAGTTGTGATTGCAGAAAGCTTAAGCAATGCTCTGGCAGAAGGGAGTTTAATGCATTTCCCTGATGCATTATACCAAGCAAGTCATCTTATAATCATGGGTCCATAAAATCCATTTTGTCTAACAACCAACTGAATTATGAGGTGGCATGGTCCTTGGGCATGCAGAAATGGACCAATAGTACAAAATTTTTGACACGGGTAAGTCTGTGCAGACTGCTCAGGCTGACAAGGGTTGATGCTTTTGCGAGAGCATTATACCCCCTTTTCACAGAGCATGACTCATTTGCAATATTCTGGTTGGCTTACCTAGAAAGTAACTCTTTACCAAACAACGAAAAATTTATGCTCTACCAAATTGAAAGCATTTGCATACAACAAAAGAAATGTAGCTCAAATTATGATTTCTGCCTTTTCTAAGGTAGAAATAATGTGGGAAAAGGAGAAAATGCTGGTTACCCGCATTTTCTCCCTTTCCTACAATGTTGCCAGAAGGCTCCATTTCCAGGGTTGTTCAAACTTGGGATTGTTTGATAAAGGGCTAGATTGGTACAATAGTTTTTGTGAGGAAATTAATAATATGGTATTGTTAGTTGTTACAATCATACCTGTAAAGGTATGTTGTTGCAATGCATGTAGGTAAAGATTATCTACCTTATTGGATTTACTCACTGAAAAGGTGTTAATGGCTTTTTAACTTCTATGTATTTTTTTTTATGACATGTTTACAGCCAGTGCAATTTTTTACTTTTAAATTTCAAGTTATTGCAAAGTTTAGATGTTAGATGTGGTTAAGAATAGATTTTTTGAAAGGTTTTTGCAAGTCATTAGATTTTGTATTACCACAAATATGAGTTACGTTCTAGTCTTTTTGCAAAATGAATTTTTTTGTTCTACAAATGGCATTATTTACACAATCCTTTATTTGAACATGTACTCATTTATTGAAGATGAAATGTTTTCTTTGAACAAGGTTTTAATAGTCCAGTGTTTTAAAGTTGTAGAAAAAAAAACAAGATAAAAGATTTACCATTTACAATTAAAAAGAAACTCCAGAAAGCAGTGAAGCAAATTGAGAATTGAGTAGTTTCTCTATACACTTTGATATTTGATTCAGTTCCATGCTACATAATTATGATTGTGCGACAATGAGTATCTGAATAGCAGTCCCTTGCTTGCAAATAAATTTAGGTCTATTCAGGTACAAATCAGTTGCTCGTGTAGATCATTTTGGCCCACAGATTCAAATGAAAAAATTAAGCCATGTATGGTATAGATTCAGCAGCCTTAATCCTTTGAACAGTCTGATCTTGATCTACATTATCCACACAGGCCAGTTATGTTGCCAGTTGCAGTGAAAGGGTTAAATAATTGTTGTGTATTAAGTTATATTTTTTTCAAATTTCAGGAATGGAGAAGCCAATTGGATCTCATTGACTCCCCTGAAATGAAGATTTAGCAGCAATTGCTTTCAAATTCTAACTGATTTGTGGATTTTTACTGGACTGTTTAAATGTGTCAATGTGTTTTTATGAAGATGGAAGCTGATACAAGACTACCTTGGTACATTTTGTGGTTAACAGTTTTGTGTTTTACCCTGATTTCCCACCCTAATGTAAATGCAGAAGGTAAGACTTACTTTTTGAAATCTCTTATGGAATCATGGAATCAAAACTAGAGGTTGAGTTAACTTTTTGGTTACCCAAAATCAAGATTTGAGACTTTGCCATAACTGAGGGCATTTGTAGAAGATATTTCAACTGTTGCTTGATTGGTTGGATTTGTCTTTGAAAGGGTAGACAAAATTGTTGGTAAATCAATGGAGACAATGCTGTAACAAGCAAATTCTTCTTTTCCCAGTATGTTTACCAAAAGCAGTTCTCCAAAGGAGTGAAAAGGTAATGAAAAACTCTCATGTTTTACCAGAATAGGATGTGAAATTATCTTGTGATAATCCAGTGCTCATGTTGCACAACTAAAAGTCCTAGACCTCATTTTGTTTTCGAAAGAATGTCAATTTACATAGGATACAAAACTATGTTTGTATCAGGTGAAATATTACATTCCTAAAAATTATGTGTTTAGGTTTTAGCAAAACGACAAGTTAACCAAAACAACAAAAGCATTTGTAGACGACAGAAGTAAGTATGACTGAAGAATTGAAGTTTGTCTTTGGATGGGTAGAAAACTATCTGGGGAAAGAACAAAATGTTGAATACCAGCATTTTCTCCTTTTCCCAAAATGCTTTCAAAAGGCTTTAAAATTCTTCAGGGTCATTAAATGTCAGGATTGTGTATTAAAGGGTTAACACCTAATATTATAACAATTCTGGTAAATGAAATGAACATTTTACAATCAGAAAACCAAGATAGAAAAAATTGCAATTTTTAGGACTGTTTGCAATGCCAATTGTCACAAAATATGGGGTAATTATCTACCTTCAAGATCAGATTGCACATCATTTTCTGCTGTCGATACAGTTTTGATCTACAATGTCTGCCATATCATCTCAACCCTTTGATTGCTGAATAAAAGCAACAAACAGCTTAGTAATAAGATCCAAATACATGTAATTGCAATTTCATCATTGCTTTTGTCCACAGTGTTTCAGTAAAACAGACAGTGTAGATAAAAATAAGTTTTGTGTAATCTGATTTTATAATTCTACACTGGCCGCAAAGGCAACCATAGTTGCGAAAGGCACTTTGTATGTTAAGAAGTGCTGGGCCCATGAAGTTTTATTCACATCTGAGGAGCTTAAGAAGCTGCTTTATGATGACAAATTGTGTTTCACTACATGTTACAATGTAATTTGTATGTAAAATGAACATGGGTGAGGTCCAATATTCTGTATGTCAGAGTACGATGTCAAATGATACTTAATAAATATGACAGTCAAAAATCTCCACCCTAACCCCTAGGGTTTGTGGATCAAGAGTTTGAGCTCTTGTTTGCTTAGAAAGTAGATGTGCCTTCTGAAATATTTAACAGTAACTTTCAAATAAGATCTAGAATCTGGTGCAGTGGTTGAGTCTTTTTGGTTCCTGCAGCAAAATAGCTTTTAAAAGCATGACTGTTGTTAAAAAGATTACTTGTGACAAGCAATAGTTCTTTTTGTACAATGTTTTCCATGTCCTTCAAAAAAATATCTTCCTATTAATCCTCATAAATTATTGTCCATCCAAAAGTGTGTGATGTTTCTCCTCTTCTCAAATTCATTAACCCTTTACCACACAATCCAGAGTTTTAACGACCCTGAGGAAATAACCTTTTGAAAACCTTGTGGGCAATGGAGGAAATGCTGGTAACCAGCATTTTCTCCTTTTCCCATAAGGTTTTCTACAGTTTCACAGACAATTACCATCATTTCAGCTGAACTTAATATGTTGTCTGCAAATGCTTTCAGTTCGGACCAGTCTAAAATTTTATCATTTGGTAAAGAGTTAACCCGTTACCACACAATCCCGACTTTTTATGACCCTAGGTAAGGAGGCTTTTGAAAACATTACAGGAAAAGGAGAAAATGCTGGTAATTTCTTCGTTTCCCACAGTGTTTTCAACCCATCTGTATGAAAAGTTCAGTTTTTGACTTTCAACTAATGCCGTTTGCAAATACTCTCATTTCGGACCAGTCTAAAATTTTGTCGTTTGGTAGAGAGTTAAGTGAATGAAGATGAGAGGACAATTTGCCCTGACAAGTACATAGAGATTAAACTGTTTGTGTCAGTAGAGTTTACCTTTCTTACTACAAAATGTTTACAAGTTTTACTATATCATATATACAAACTGTCATCATTGTTTGATTTTGTATAAACTTTATTTGAATATAAGAAATTGTCAATTATAGTAAAAGATACAGAAAAGATACATGATATTATGTAATCATCCTGCGGGGAGGCACAAATTCTTTAGATGACAAAATTGTAGACTTGTCCAAATTGATGTAGTATTTGGGAACGACAAATTTAAATGTTCAGTTGGTGCAATTTATGTCTGAAAGAGTAGAAAAAATGATGAGATGCTGGTGACCAGCATTTTCTTCGTTTCTCACACTGTTTTTAAAAGTGTTTTTCAAGGTTGTTAAAACACAGGTTTGGTAAGTAAAGGGTTGAAACTGTCTATTTATGACAAAAGAGCCAGTCATGCAAAATGCATTTCTGTATAATTAGGTGCATTATGCCCAGTCAATTGGGAGATGCAGCTGTAACATAAATATAGTGTCTGGAATAAGGAACGCTTTCAGTGCTTTCAATATATAGGTACTTTCACAGTCCTTATTTGTTTAAACTCTTTACCAAACAACAAAATTTTAGACTGGTCCAAATTCGAAGCATTTGCAGGCGACAAAATAAACCCAACACAGACATTTATTTTTGGTGTGGGAAGGGAAGAAAACATTGTGGGAAAAGGAGAAAATGCTGGTTACCAGCATTTTCTCCTTTTCCCACAATGTTTTCAAAAGGCTTCTTTCTCAGGGTTGTTAAAAGTCGGGATTGTGTGGTAAATAGTTAAGGCAGTTTTGAACATTATTTCAATAATATTGTAGTGGCCAGTGCACCAATCCAAGCTTTCCTGGAGTTCCTTGTACAAGTTCTTTGTACAATATTCTAAGCGAAAGCCACTGGCTACTTTCCCAAATAAACATGTAGAAACAGTGATCAGCGGTGAGAGAGGAATGAATCCTTACAATGACTATCATCAGTCCTTCGAGCATGGGATTTGGACTACTGACCTCCTGGTTTCAAGTTCTATACTCTTCTGACAGCACTTTGAGCCAGGCTTGGCACAGTGTCAGTCCTTATTGAACAAGAGTGAGGATTCTGCATGAGAAAATTTGTGAAAACATTGTGAGAAATAGAGAAACTTCCTGATTTACTACTGTATACTTTCCTGTACCTCTAGCTGTTTTCAAGTTGAGAGTCATTGTTTATTTATTTTTGGTAGAGATCCACTTAAATGTGACTCAAATGATGGGATTTGTCTAAAAAGGGGTAGAAAAGCTTGTTGGAAAGCCAGAATTTTCTCCTTTTCCCACAGTGTTTTCTTTACTGTGACAGAAAAATGCCATCGTTTGAGCCACGTTTTGAGTTTTTGTCAGCAAAGGCTTACAATATGGACAAACCTAGAATTATGTCGTTTAGAAAGGAGTTGCAGAAAAACACAATAAACAAAGAAGCACTTGTAATTGGGTGAAAAAAGAGGTAGTAACTTTTTATCTGATCATTTTCACCTTTAGATATGATACATGTATAGACTCTGTGGCTTCAACTTTCTCATTGATACTGTTTTGTGTGGGGAATTGAAATTAGGTGTCCTTTTGTCCTTTTGATTGAAGAAAAAGATTGTGAACCACTGATAATTAAGGGTAATTAAACATTTCCCATTAGCAGAGATCCATGTCTCTGAGTGTCTTATTCTGCTAGTACTGGTAGTTCAAAAATTTTACGGAAGAGTCTTGTGTCCTAATTTCTCTTTTTCCCACATTGTTTAACCCTTTACCACACAATCCTGACTTTTAATGACCCAAGAAAGAGGCCTTTTGAAAACATTGTGGAAAAAAGAGAAAATGCTGGTAACTAGCATTTTCTCGTTTTCCACAATGTTTTCTGCCCTTCCCAAAACAAATTTCAATTTTTCAGTCACATTTATTTTGTCGTCTGCAATTGCTTTCTGTTTGGACCAGTCTTAAATTTTGTCGTTTGGTTTTGAGTAACATTTGATTTGTTGTCTGCTAATACCTTTAATTTGGACAAGGCTAAAAATTTTGTTGCCTGGTAAAGAGTTAACCCTTTACCACACAGCCCTGAGTTTTAACGACCCTGAGAAAGAGATCTTTTGAAAACATTGTGGGAAAAGGAGAAAATGCTGGTAAGCAGCATTTTCTGCTTTTCCCACAATGTTTTCTAGTATATCTGATACAGATCCAATCATATTTTGTGCAACACTTTTGTCTTCAGCAAATGCTTTCAGATTGGACCAGTCTAAAAGGTTGTCGTTTGGTAAAGAGTTAGTAGTATTATGTGATAATTTCTTACAATATAGGTCATCAAATGCATGCTGCCACATGATTGGAGGGGAAAAAAAAATGGTAATGGAGAGAGCTCAAATTAGGAGTAATTAATGCAAAGACACTGATTTAGTCTGTAGAGACTGTGTCATTATCTATTTTCACTCAGTTTGAAAACTTGAAAAAAAAAAACCTCAATGACCTTCATCCCTTTATCCTGACAGGGCCAGGGGCTGGTCACAGATCTTTGTTGTCTACAATCCCAGGTATTTAATTAATCCCGAGGAAGAAGGATTTTGAAAATATTTTGGGGATAGGAGAAAATGCTGGTAACCAGAATTTTTCTTCTATTCCCACATTGTTCTTTGTCAAGGTTCTGAGGCGATTTCCACCATTAAGGCTACTGTATTGTGTAGGGTATTAAGTCTGAAAGCGTTCAATTACTGCAACAATGCTGTGGAATTGGGGGGGCTTTGCAGAATACTGGTTATTTAGCGTTTAGTGTCTGGTTTTGACCCAGATTGTGTGTAGACTCTAGATCAGACTGCAGTGCGCATTCATTGGATTCTGATCTAGATTTACCATGCCCCAAAAGCAAGTTTAAACTCGTAGAGTGCTGCATGAACTCAAGGAACACTTCTCATTTCCCAAATAAGACCCATATAATTGCAGTGCCAAGATTGTTACTGTCCAGAATGTCAAGGTAAAACGGACAGTGTAGATCAAGATCAGACTGCACTTTTTGTGAAGTCTGATCTTGATCTATACTAGCCACAAAGGCAACTATGGTCGTGAAAGGCACTCTAGGGGTTTAATTTTCGCTTACCACTGTAACAATTGTGGCTGACCCACATTTTCTAATCTGGCTTTTTATAGAGTCTGACAGCTAACCTATTTGAGGAATGATATGTGTTTTTCTAAGCACATTTCATTCTATCATTTAAGAAAATCTTGTGTTGCCAGAATCTGCTTTGATAAAAATGTAGTTTAGGCTTTTGTAATGCGATTTTCAGGATAGATAAATGGTTATATGCAGTAAACAGTGTATGAGAAAGTGGAAAATAATGGTACCTGTTGAAATGATATCTTTGAACAAAATCAGTCTTAGATATCTTTGAGCAATCACAACTTTACTCTATACCAGCCAACAAAAATCTTAGACTTGTCCAAATTCAAAGCACAGTTGGAGACGACAAATTAGACTTTGAAAGGGTAGAAAACATTGTGGGAAAAGGAGAAAATGTTGGTAACAGACATTTTCTCCTTTTCCCACAGTGTTTTCCTGTTTTTCTCATGATTGTAAAAAACGAGGTCATTTAACCTTTTCCCCAACGACAAATTTTGGACTGGTCCAAATTGAAAGAGTTTGCAGAGGACAACTTTAAATTTGATGAAAATGGCAGAAAGTTATCAAAAAGGGTAGAAAACACTGGGAAAAGGAGAAATTGCTCGTCACGAGCAATTTCTCCTTTTCCCATGGTGTTTTCAAAAGACTTGTACTGCAGACCCGTGAAAACCAGGGCTTGTTTGGTAAAGGGTTAATCATGTTTCACCAGTATGATGCTGGAGCTCTGCAATGCCTTGGCCAAGGTCACTACTCCAATTGGCCGGTGTTTAACAGTCTGTTTTCAACATTATTTCAGTTATACTGCTGCGGCCAGTGCACCCATCCATGCCTTCCTGGAGTTCTTTTTCCAGGACTTAAAGCACAGTATTCTTCCCAAGCCACTGGTTGCTTTTCCACATAACCATTGTCAAAACAATGATCCGTGGTGAGAGGAGAATGAATGCTGTCAATTTGGACTAGTCTAAAAATTTGTCGTTTGGTAAAGAGTTAAAGAGTTAATACATAAATAAAAACAAATAAGGACCTTTTTTGGAGGGTTTAAATTTCATAGAATTCAATGGTATACATCCTAATAATGAATATCTGAAGTAAAGTGAAAAATAAGGAAAGATGAAAGTCATTGGCAACTTTGTTTTGAATTCAGAAAAATCAAAAAGGTTTTGAAAGAGGGCAAATCAGGCAAGGCTTTTTAAATGGCCTCTTTTTTTCCCAGGCTCTTAGGCTTAGATACTGTGGGAATATCAAAGAAATGTGGCCATGCTAATAAACTAGGCATGTTTGTGGCAAAATGACGACCATTTTGTCCTGTTCATAGAATAATAAGGCTCATGGAACCAAAGCCTTGATGCTTTACTCAAGTACCTGTTAACTTCTTCTAGGATTGCTGGGTAATTGCTTGTCGAATTCCAACCAATTAAAAACTCGTTGGGGGAGAGGCATCATGGGAAGGAAATTTGATAATCCAGTACTATCTTGTCAAGTTTATATAGGCTACATGTTTTATCTGACTTTCCAACAACTTTCACTCTTAGCTTTGTAAAGGTAACATAAGGTGCCCCTGTCCACTGTGTAGCCCAAGATAAAACTGCAGGGAATGTGCAATATGTTGATTGATCGACACCTTCTGATACTCTGACATATTTCTGGTTAAATTAGTTTTTTGATGGGTTGAAATATGTTTTGTTTATTGAATGAAAATGAATGTTTTGGTTCAGTGAGTCAAAGAGTATATCCTTTACTTATTGATAAAGTTTTTGATTGTTTGTTGTTGTTGAAATCAACAGTAGAAAAGCAGCAGTTTGTCAGTAAAATGTGCTTTAATTTTGAAAGAGGGGAAACTTGTGTTGTAAATAGAAAGAATGAGCTTCGTGGGATTTCTGCATTCTCCTTGATGTTCTTTTAAAGTTATCTTGCCGTGAATGTATCAAACAGGGTGTACATCATATTAAGGCCATTAGAAAATCAGGTAAGAGTGTGCATTTTTTGGTCTGGACTTATCTGCCCTGGAAATTAATTAATTATTTGACTAGACAAATTGGATATCTACATCTTGCTTGTTAAATTTTTTATGGTTTACCTCATGAAACATGTGACAGAAGACACAGAAAAGGAATAAAACACTGTGGGAAATAGAAAATGCTGGGGACCAGCACTTTCTCCTTTTCCACAGTGTTTTAAAAAGCTTATTTGTTTAGGGTAACTGTTACAACACAGGATTTTTAGCTCACCTGAGCACCAAGTGCTCATGGTGAGCTATTGTGATCGTGCTGTGTCCGTTGTGGGTCGTCCGTCGTCAACTTTTTACCTTGTGTATGCTCTAGAGGCCACATTTTCAGTATGATCCTCATGAAACTTGGTCAGAATGTTTGTCTTCATAAAATCTCGGACGAGTTCAAAATTGGGTCATATGGGGTCAAAAACTAGGTCACTAGGTCAAATCTTAGAAAAACCTTGTGTACGCTCTAGAGGCCACATTTTCACTCCAATCCTCATGAAACATGGTCAGAAAGCTTGTCTTGATAAAATCTGGGACGTGTTCAAAATTGGGTCATGTGGGGTCAAAAACTAGGTCACTAGGTCAGATCTTCGAAAAACCTTGTGTACGCTCTAGAGGCTAGAGGCCACATTTTCAGTCAGATACTTGTGAAATATGGTCAGAAAGTTTGTCTTGATAAAATCTCACATGAGTTCGAAATTGGGTCATGTGGGGTCAAAAACTAGGTCACTAGGTCAAATCTTTGAAAAACCTTGTGTACGCTCTAGAGGCCACATTTTCAGTCAGATACTCATGAAACTTGGTCAGAATGTTTGTCTTGATAAAATCTCGGACAAGTTCGAAATTGGGTCATGTGGGGTCAAAAACTAGGTCACTAGGTCAAATCTTCTAAAAACCTTGTGTGTGCTCTAGAGGCCACATTTTCAGTCCGATCCTCATGAAACTTGGTCAGAATGTTTGTCTTGATAAAATCTCGGACGCGTTCGAAATTGGGTCATGTGGGTCTAAAACTAGGTCACTAGGTCAAATCTTCAAAAAAGCTTGTGTACGCTCTAGAGGCCACATTTTCAGTCATTTTGGGTCATGTGGGGTCAAAAACTAGGTCACTAGGTCAAATCTTAGAAAAACCTTGTGTACGCTCTAGAGGCCACATTTTCAGTTCGATCCTCATGAAACTTGGTCAGAATGTTTGTCTTGATAAAATCTCGGACGAGTTCGAAATCGGGTCATGTGGGGTCAAAAACTAGGTCACTAGGTCAAATCTTTGAAAAACCTTGTGTACACTCTGGAGGCCATTTTCAGTCAGATATTCATGAAACTTGGTCAGAATGTTTGTCTTGATAAAATCTCGAATGAGTTCAAAATTGGGTCATGTGAGGTCAAAAACTAGGTCACTAGGTAAGATCTTCGAAAAACCTTGTGTACGCTCTAGAGGCCATATTTTCAGTCAAATACTTATGAAACTTGGTCAGAATGTTTGGCTTGATAAAATCTCACACGAGTTCGAAATTGGGTTATGTGGGTTCAAAAACTAGGTCACTAGGTCAAATCTTCGAAAAACCTTGTGTACGCTATAGAGGCCACATTTTCAGTCAGACATTTGTGAAATTTGGTCAGAATGTTTGGTCTATTGACTCAGGTGAGCGATCCAGGGCCCTCTTGTTTGATAAAGGGTTCAGCATAATATTGAAGACAAAATTTAACATTCCAAATGGTTTTCCACCCCAATGGAGGCTGCTGAAGCATGGATGATTGCTAAGAGGAGTGTGTTTAACTCTTTACCAAACAAAAAAATCTTAGACTTTGTGGAAACTGAAAGAATTTGCAGCAGACAAATTTAATGTTGCTAGAAAGATGGAATTTCTCTTTCATAGGGTGGAAGATATTGTTGGAATATGAGAAAATGCTGGTTACCAGTTCCTTTCCCACAATGTTTTCAAAAGCTTCTTTGCCCATAGTTGTTTAAACACGGGATTATTTTGTACAGGTTAAAATTCCTATTTAGTCCACTGATTTCAATCTCTGTTGGCAAATTTAACAATTTGGGACTTAGTCATGAAAATAACTTATTTAAAGTTTTTCAAATCCACATAACTCAGTTTTATTTTATTGTATGTTTTTTATAGTCAAAGGTGCACCATAACACATCTCAGTTAAGGATTCATCTTTTCCAAATGACTCAGTTTTAGACTTTTCAAAATGGACTGCTTTTGCAGACAACAAATTAAATGTGACCCAAAACAATGGGAAGGATAGAAAAAATTACTATCTGCAGATGCGTTTAATTTGGACAAGTCTAAGATTTTGCCATTTGGTAAAGGGTTGAATTAATTTGTAAAGGAAGAGCTAAGAGATAGAGAGCAGTTAAGGAGTAAATTAATGTACATTAAATCTTCCTTTTTTATCCTTTTGCTGTATCTGTAATTTTATTTTGAAGAAATGGATAATTTATGATCGAGTTAAACGAATGAAAGTAAAATATGACATGAAATACTGGTTATGGTTGATGCTCCATGTGAACCGAAGAAACTTGAGTTTATTACAGTATGAAATTAGATTGAGCAATCTGATCTTGGCTTATACACAGTTTTTTTTTTCATATATGCAGACCAAGTTTTTAAATTTTGGAAAAGGTAAATGCAATATTCTGTTTTGATTGACTTAGAATTTCAAATTATTTACTTACTTCACACAGAGTAATTTAGCCTTTGCTTTTTACATCTCTAATGATACATAAACTTGAAAATTGTCTGGGGAGTCATAATGTTCTCTACCTACAACAATGTTTTCAGTCTATGTTGACATTAAAGTATTATCTATCAGTCATTTTTCGTTTATTTGTAGATGCTTTCTATTTTAGGACATTGAGAATAAAATTTGCACCAAGAGAAATAGGTTTAGTGATACAGCTGTTGTGAGATATTTTTTATAGTTAAACTATAAGTATAATTTTTTTTTTTTAAATGTTCGAGTTCTTTTGGACTTTCAGTTTTAAGATAAACATATCCTCAGAAATTTTACAAAGTCATTTCTTGACTTTTAAAAGTATAAAGTTGTGGCAGATTCAGCTGCATTGATTACAGATGGCCACCATGGAGAATCCCCAAGTTTTGGAGATGACAGAGTTTCACATTTACTGATTGGTCAATTAGATGATCTGATTGACGGCAACAAGTGTTCATCTCTCAAAAATTCAAGTTTACTCATTTTGAAGCAATCTAACATGAAGGATTTGAGGCTGAAATTTTGTATTTATTGCAAAGTAAAACTATTCGTTTACCAGGAAAAGGCTGCAATCTTGGCATGGTACTTTTTTATACCAACAGTTAGTCTTGTTGTTCAACTTGAATCATGAAAGCCCCTTATCACACAATTCCAAACTTAAGGTCATAATGAAACTGTGTGATTATTTTTGGTACAGGGTTACAGAATGGTTATTTCCAAAAGTGTTAGCTACCCATGCAAAGACAGATCCCATTATGTTAACCACATTTAACTCTTTACCATTTTTAATGGCAAAAATTTTAGCCTAATCCATATTGAAACCACTTGCAGACAACAAGTAAAAAGTGGCTGGAATGATGGAATTTGTCTATAAAAGAGTAGGAAACATGGAAAAAGAAAAAAAGTGCTGGTAACCATCATTTTCTCCTTTCTCCACAATGTTTTCAAAAGCCTGCTTCCTCAGGGTCGTTAAAACTCGGGATTGTGTGGTAAAGGGTTCATTTACTATCTACAATTACTCTTTGAAATGGCGAAGTCTAAAATTTTGTTGTTTGGTAAAGAGTGGAGAAGTCTCAGCTTTTGTGACACAAACTGAGGGTTATGCTAATTTTTAGGGGTGAAACAATACGGTAAAAAGCATATTGCAATATATTGCAATACGGCTGACCCGTATTGCAATACGTATTGCAATATGCTGTATATGCTGACATTTAGCATATCTGACCACTTGTAGTCACTGTTAGGGTAGCATATGCTCAAAAGGTGATAAAGAAAACTAGTACATGTGCTTGGAACTCTTCCATTCTTTCAAGATAATGAACTAAAAATCAATTGTTTCGCATGAACAAATAAAAACAAACTAAAATTGACTAGTCTTTAACACTCGCTATCTTGACGATTTTCGTCTGCCATTTTTTTTCTTCAAGAGCGTACTTGTTTATATAAAAACCAGCGCTACTATACCGAACTTCGGGACATGGCTCAACAGAGTAGACAGTGCGATGCACTAACTTACTCAGTTGCTTACTGCACTAACACTAATACTTTGCAACTTAACTACTGGAAAACGCAAAAATAAGTGTGAGCAAAGTTATAAGAAATGAATAACATACAAACTCCATTGATCCAAAAGCATTAAAGCTCGACGTTTATTTGGAGTTCGTGTCGTGAATTTTATGTGGTCATAGTTTTACCTAAACACCGGTGACACCGCCTGTGGAAAAAAATAAACAACTTTCGCTTTCGGAAATCTTTTAGAACTGTAAGTTGAAAAACGATCGATTTCTGACAGAATTTTTGGGAAAACCGGACTTTCTGATGCAATTAAGAGAAGTTGACATATTGCAGAAATACCGATACGGTAAAATTCGAACCGGTTTCAGTTTTTTCTTTGAATAGACCGCGGTTAATCGGTTAATCGGTAAACCGTTTCACCACTACTAATTTTGGTACATATTGAAAAGTTATGGTTAAATAAACCATCCTTTATATCCAATTGCAGATGAAAGAGGTACACAGTTTATGACAGGGCCCTAGCGGAACTGATATTCCACTTCTAAAACATACAAATAATTATCTTGTCACAAGTAAACAAATAGGCCAGTATTCAACTTTGTCAGTGTTGTAAAATATTCATTAAAGTGTTACCCATTGCGCTACCCTTTGAGTATCTCAGTATTTCAAACAGCTCAGCAAACTCTGGCAAGTTGAGAAATTGTGCCAAAGGAGCTGATTTTACATTGGTCATATTGTCTCTATTGCCCAAATTATTCTTGGAGGTCCTGCCTGGCTTGATGGTGAAGGTATGGCATTTGAAATATTGAGGCCCTGAGGGTTTGATCCTCACTGTAAGCACTGGGTTTTACTATAGTATCCTAGGGAAAACCTCTCCAGAGCCCTAGGGTAAATACTTGGGCGATACCCAGGACATACAAGAATAAGTGAGATTTTGCTGTGATATGTCTGGAATAACACCCTGATTTAACCAACAAAATTATATTTGTTTGAATTTAACAGCCTACTTGGGGTCCTGTGTGGCCCAGTGGTAAAGCACAGGACTTAGGAGCCTCACTGGAAGTACTGGTTTTCCATGGGAATGTCCTTGGGCAAGGTGCTTCAGAGCCCTAGCAAAGTACTGGTGAAATCCAGGATATGCATGAATTGCAAGCTGTCACTGTAATATGACTGTAATAATATTGAAAGCGCTGTAAAACACCTACTTTCTAGAGACCTTTGAAATTACTGTAATGCATCAGCAATCTTCAAGTGTGAAATTTTGACATTTTGATAAAGAGTGAAAGAGCAGACATGTTCGAAGAAAGGGCATTTCGTTTCAAAAGCGCATCAAGATAATTTTTCTGACATTTGCGATATACATAATGCCCAATGATTGCCTTACCAGAAGCTAATAGCCTAAGCCAGAGACCATTTCCAGATTTAAGATACATCTATACTTGTTCAAAAGTCGTCTTAGCCAGTTTTTAACCCATTTCATCTTTATTTTATGAAACTATAATTATTCCTGTATCTTGATGCTTAATCTTGCCTTTGACGGCCACAAGTTTGCACAGATTATGACACATAGAAAATGCATTTTATTTTTTGGCAGCATTCAAAGAAATCACTATTGTTGTTTCTGGTTTTAAATGAGGACAAATCCCTTGAGTTTCTCTATCTCTTACACTATTTATAATGGTAATTTATCTATCTTTACTCAGCAGACCAAATTCTGAGCTATTCTACACACTTTTAAGTTTTTACAGCATTTTTTCTCTCTGGCTGAAAGGATGTATCATTCAACAGACATTACCTTTCCTTCAAGTATTTCTAGTTTATTCAAATAATAAATTACAATCCTTTCTCTAGGGGTTCTCAATTTGGCATAGTCCATAAATTGCATATTAATGAGGTTAAAGCTAGCACATCCTGCATTGGATGTTAGGGATGGGTTTCTTTATGTGACTCAGTTGCTGGTAAAACATAAAAGAGTTTATGAGCCAGGAAAATTATACCACATGATGTCATTAACTCTTTACCAAAAGACAAAATTTTAGACAAGTCCAAATTGAAAGCTTTTGCAGATGATAAAATAAATGTGACTCAAAAATTGAAATTTGTGTTGGGAAGGATAGAAAATATTGTGGGAAAAGGAGAAAATGCAGGTTACCAGCATTTTCTCCTTTTCCCACATTTTCAAAAGGCCAGACTTTCTCAGGGTCATTAAAACTTGGGATTGTGTGGTAAAGAGTTCAGAGTAAACACATCATAACCATTTTGTGATGAAAATTGCCTAAATTTTCAGTTTTGTGACACACAACTTTGGCTGTGTAATAGTACACCCAGGGTTTTGTTGCTCAGCGACCATTTTGAAATTTGATTGTTTATTTAATGTATGGTGATATAAAATTCAAACACACGTTTCAGCTGTTGATAAGTCACATCTTGTTTCTATTGAATCTTTTTTTTTGTAAACTTCTTAACCTTTGACCCATAAGGAGTTTGAAAACATGCTGTATGAGTTAGTGAGTTAACTCTTTACCAAATGACAAAATTTTAGACTAGTCTTGAAATTCAAAGCAGAAGACAAAATATATGTGATTCAGAAATAGAAATTTGTTTTGGGATGGGTAGAAAACATTATGGGCAATGGAGAAAATGCTGGTTACCAATATTTTCTCCTTTTCCCACAGTGTTTTCAAAAGGCTTTTTCTTCAGCATTGTTAAAACTAGGGATTGTGTGGTAAAGGGTTAACCCTTTACTGCATAATACTTTTGAATACATTATGGGAAAAGAAGAAAATGCTGGTAACCAGCATTGTCTCCTTTCCCCTTGATGTTTTCTACCTTTTCAAAGCCAGATATCAGATTTTGAGTCACAGTTAAATTGTTGTCTGCTACTGCTTTCAATTTTGGCCAACTTAAATTTTGTCATTTGTTAAAAAGTTAAAATAAATGCATTGCCATGCAGGTTTTTTTTTTAAGATATTGTCTCTGAATAGTACTTGTAACAAATAGGGCAAGTATCTAGAGGAAAGGGACATAATGCTTTAAATAATGATAACTAGCGTTGTGTGAAAAGTAGCAATTTTGCTTGTTGTGCTGCAGTGATATGACTGAAAGATATCAAAGAGGTGCCTTTAAACACCCAACAAACTCATTGTTGCCTAGACTCATGACAAAAACAGTATCTGTTACAGTTTAACCCTTTAGTGCAGTCCTTGAGTTTTAAGGACCTTGAGGAAGAAGGCTTTTGAAAACATTGTGGGAAAAGAGAAAATGTTGGTAAACAGCATTTTCTCCTTGCAAAATGTTTTCTAACCTTTCACAGTAAAATCTTGGCATCTGAGCCACATTTAATTTGTTGTTTGCATTGCTCTCACTTTGGACCAGTTCAGAGTTTTGTCTTATGGTAAAGAGTAAAAGACTCCATTCAGATTTTATCTTTGTAAATGATCAGTCATTTCTTAGTATAAAATAAAAGAAAAATGATAAATGGATAAATTTGTTACAATGAGCAAGTTCTCCAGTCTCCACAATACTCTTACTTGTTAATTTAAGTGCCTGAGGAAGGTCAGATGCAGCCACTAGAAATAATTGGTGATGGAGAGGCAAGAAATTTCTGGATTAGTTAGAACTGGCTGAATTTTTACAATAGAGCCTCCAACCTGGGAAGGGCACTTAACCCTTTACCAAACAATCTCAAAGTTAAAGACCCAGTCAGATACAGTTTTTGAAAACATTGTAAGAAAAGGAGAAAGTACTAGTAACCAGCATTTTCTCCTTTTCCCACAATGTTTTCTACCTTTTCAAAGACAAATCTTGTCACTTGAGTCACATTTACACTTAGAAAATACATGTACATTTAAATAACATTTAATTTGCATCTACAAATGCTTTCAATTGGCAGAATTTAAATATTTGTCACGAGGTAAAGAGTTGAAAGAATTTCTAAATTGAGAAATTTGTCGTCATGAGTAATTTCTCTGTTTTTTTTTTGTCAAAATGTCTTGGAGTACGACGTACCATAGAATATGCTTACAGAAGGCACCTGTTTACATTGCATTAACCCCGAACAAGCCTTTCACAACTTTGGTTGCCTCTCAGGCCCGTGTAGATCAAGATCAGACAATACAGAATGTGCAGTCTGATCTTTGATCAAGATTGAAAGCTTTGCTGATACATTCTGAACAAAAACAATGTTAAAGTTGCATTTATTTGGGCCCTATTTTTAGACTGAAAATACCTGTTAAATTTATTCAATGCTCTACGGGTTTGAAATGCACAAAAATGAGAAAGCTTTCACATGTATGATACAACTACACTATGATTTCAGCATGGTTTGAGATAGTTAGGATTTGGGATTAGAGAAACCCATTTACTTTCACGAGTTTCTTCATTTATCACAATGTTTTCAATAGTTGTTTGCTGTCTCTATTTGATCCTGTAATTATACCTACAATGGAGAAAGGATCTGACATACTTTTAGGAGATGATATAACTCTTTGTAACAGAAGGACCAAATTTCAGACTAGTGCAAATTGAAGGCATAATGCAAATGACAATTCACATGTGGTTTAACTTTTAATATTAGTTTTATTTGTTTTTGTGAAGGTAGAAAACATTGTGGGAAAACAATGTTTTTAAACAATATTTTTAAAAACCCTTTTCTTTGGGGTTGTTTGAGATTGTTTGGTAAAAGGTTAACTCTTTACCACACAATGAAGTTCAAGAGTTTACTTCATTGAAAGCTTTTATAGATTACCAATCAAATGTGGCTCAATTATGATATTTTTCTGTGATGGAGTAGAGAACTGTGTGGGAAAAGGAGAAAATGCTGGTTTGCTGCATTTTCTCGTTTTTCCCACAGTGTTTTCAAAGGCCTTCTCCAATACAGTTATTAACCCTTTACCACACAATCCCGAGTTTTCACAACCCTGAGAAAGAAGCTGTTTGAAAATATTGTAGGAAAAGGAGAAAATGCTGGTAACCAGCATTTTCTCTTTTTCCCACAATGGTTTCAAAGACAGAAATTATCATTTAAGTTACCGGTACATTTAAATTGTTGTCTTAAACTGCTTTCAATTTGGATTAGTCTAAAATTTTATCATTTAGTAAAGAGTTGGGATTGTTTAGTAAAGGATGAAAGGGGATTGTCAGTATGAACTTTTCTTTACTTTTGAATGAAAACATTTGGGGGCTTTCTCCTTTCTTGCCAGTAATGAGTTTATTTGTGGCTGTTCAAGGTTGCTCCAAGGTTATTTCAAGAGAAAAAATTGTGTATATCCTTTTCTAAGCAACCTCCAATTGCTTTTATGATCCTCCCAAAGAGGCTTTTCATACCATTGTGAGAAATGGAGAAAACACTGGTTATCACAATGGACAGGGTTTTAAGATTATTTCAAGGTAACTTTGGTGGACATTTGAAAACAAGATGTGACACTGATTCTGCATCAAAAAACTTTTTGAGTCAGTCAGAGAGGTAGAGTAGATTGTGAGATGCAGTTTTTTGCCGTATTGAAATTCCTTATACCAGTTTTTCTATTTAACTCTTTT
Organism: Tridacna gigas; assembly: GCA_945859785.2. NCBI lineage: Eukaryota > Metazoa > Mollusca > Bivalvia > Cardiida > Cardiidae > Tridacna > Tridacna gigas. The sequence continues at coordinate 34,423,746 of OX244040.2, read as the reverse complement.
CTGTATGACAAAATTTTGGACTTTCTCAAACTGAAAGTGTTTGCACGCAATAAATTAGATAATGCTCAAATGATGTGATATGTCTTTGAAAGGGCAAAAAGCATCGTAGGAAATGGAAAAATTGGAAAATGTAGAACTTGGAGCTTTTTATTCTGGTTACAAGCATTTTCTCTTTTCTCCAGAATCTATTCAGGGACTTAAACCTTAACCCTTTCCCAAACGACTAATTTTGGACTGGTCCAAATTGAAAGAGTTTGCAGACGACAATTTCAAATTTGATGAAAATGGCAGAAAGGTCTCAAAAAGGGTAGAAAACACTGTGGGAAAAGGAGAAATTGCTCGTTACGAGCAATTTCTCCTTTTCCCACGGTGTTTTCAAAAGACTTGTACTGCAGACACGTGAAAACCTGGGCTTGTTTGGGAAAGGGTTAAAAGGCTTTTCATTACCATAGTTGCCTTTGTGGCCAATGTAGATCAAGATCAGCCAGCACAAAATGTGCAGTCTGATCTTTGATTTACACTGTCCACTTTGCTGAAAAGGGACAGAAATATTAAGCAGCCATGAAACTGCAATTATCTGGGTCATATTTTATGATGAAAATGTCCATTGGGTTTATTTGGCGCTTAACTCTTTACCAAGTTGAAAGCATTTGCAGACGACAATTTCAGAAGGACTCAAATAATATAACATTCCTTTCATATGGTAGAAAACATTGTGGAAAAGGAGAAAATGCTGGTTTCCAGCATTTTCTCCTTTTCCCACAATGTTTTCAAAAGGCTTCTTCCTCGGGGTCGTTAAAAGTCGGCATGGTGTAGTAAAGGGTTAAAGGGTTAAAACTGGATTGTTGGTGCAATATTGGTACATGAACCATTCTTACAAGAACGTTCTTTGTTTTATTCTCCAAAATTTTCTAAATTTGAAAGTAACACAACTCCTGATTAGTTTAACCAATCAGAAGTTATTTTACTGTCAAAGTTAAAAAATCTTGGAGAAGAAGACTAAGAATATTCTTAAGAATGATTGGTGATTACGGACCCTGGAGTTTTTGGCTCAAAGGAATGACAAACCTTTGGTGTAAAAGACATTATAATTAAAGACAGAGATTATAATGCTCTTTCAGTATTGCTGAATATTTTTGTATGATTTCAAAAATTTGCAAGAGGCTACTTAGCCTGGCCCCTCAGTCTTTAATCAGTGTGCTGCTTGTTCAAAGTCTGTTTGAGATTTGATGACAGTGAATGCAACAAGATTTATTACAGAACACTGAGGGTTAGGTAGAATGTTACAAACATTTTCTTAATTCCTGTAATATTTTCTGTAGCCTTCTCCCTATGGGTTGTAAAGAATAAAAAAACACAAGTTTATTTTCTGAAAGGGTTAAAAAGGATTACTGTCTGTAATAGATAGTAAATTATAAGTCCATTTTAGGCTACATTATTAGTCCAATTTAGGTTTTTTTTTCTCTTGACTTTTTTACTAGCCTGGAGCATTATTTGTCTTCAGAATATCTGACCATTTTCCTGGGATGAAGAATAATACTGAGATAGTTACTTTGCAAAGTTCTATTAGCCAAGCAATCCATGGTTTTGCAGTGAATTTAGACTGAAAATTTGTACTACCGGAACTTGGAAAATTTGTACTACAGGAACTTTGAAAATGTTTACTACCAGAGCATTGAAAATTTGTATTACCAGAACATTGAAAATTTGTATTACCAGAACATTGAAAATTTGTATTACCAGAACATTGAAAATTTGTATTACCAGAACATTGAAAATTTGTACTACTGGAACTTCGAAAATTTGTACTACCAGAACTTTTATAGTCAAAATAACATTAAATTTTGTTTCTTCAGTTTCTTTTTCACAATTGTATTACATTAGTCTTACTGTAGGGATACTGACATGGTGGAAGGGTTTCACTAGTAGGCTGCTGAGCCCTAATCATAGGGCCTTTGTGGACAGTGTAGATCAAGATCAGGTTGCACAGAACATGCATTTTGATCTTGGATCTGCTATGTCCAATATGCTAGGTTTTTTTTTCTGCTGAAAAGGTCTTTGACATCTTAAAAATTAGGCTTTTATTATAGCCTAGAAATGTCTGTGTAATCCATGTAAATTAGCATTTTAACCCTTTACCACACAGTCCCAACTTTCAACAACCATGAAGAAAAGAGCTTTTGAAAAACATTGTTGGAAAAGGAGAAAATGGTAGTAATTGGTATTTTCTCCTTTTTCCTCACAGTTTGCTCCCCTTCCATCATTTCAGTCTGCCAATGCACTCAATTTGGATTAGTGTAGAATTTTTGTTGTTTGATAAAGAGTTTAACTCTATCAAACAACAAAATCTAAGACCAGTCCAGTTTGGAAGCACTTGCAGGTGCTAGACAACATGAAATGTGGTTCATTAAATGATGGAAGTTGTATTTGAAAGGGCAGAAAACAATGTGAGGAAAGGAGAAAATGCTGGTAAACAGCAGTTTTTCTCCTTTTTCCACAATGTTTGCAAAAGCTTTCCTCTTCAGGGTCATTAAAAGTATGGATTGTCTGGTAAAGAGTATAATTAGGGTTAAATGTCATACCAAGACACCTGAGTATTGTAAAGAGTGTAAATTACATAATGTCTTAGAGATCTGCAACAGATAGGGTTTAACCTTTGACCTCAAATGGATGAGACTCTTTTTTTTTTTCAACTCTTTTTTTATTATCCAGGTGTGTAGGTTTTGGCAGATTTATTCATTTCAAATATTGTGGTAAAAGGAGAGAATGCTTATAACTTGCGTATTCTCGTTTATCCACAATGACTTCTCTCATTTGGAACACAAATCCAATGCATAAGTGGAATAACATTTTAATGTCCTCTGCAAATGCTTTCAAAGTGGACAAGTCTAATTGTAACCTTACCATTCTAGAGTTTAACTCTTTACCACACAATCCCGACTTTTTACGACCCTAAGAAAGAAACCTGTTGAAAACATTGTGGGAAAAGGAGAAAATGCTGGTAACCAGCATTTTCTCCTTTTCCCACAATGTTTTCTACCTTTCCAAAAACAAATTTCAAATTTTCAGTCACATTTATTGTGTCGTTTGCAAATGCTTTCAATTTGGACCAGTCTAAAATTTTGTTGTTTGGTAAAGAGTTAATCTGTCCTCTGCAAAATTTTATGCTTTCAAAATGGACAAGTCTTATTTTGTAACCTTATCATTCTAGAGTTTAACTCTTTACCAAACGACAAAATTTTACACCAGTCCAAATTGAAAGCATTTGCAGACAACAAATTAAAGGTGGCCCAAATGATGAAATTTGTCATTGATAGGTTAGAAAACATTGTGGGAAAAGGAGAAAATGCTGGTACCAGCATTTTCTCCTTTTCCCACAATGTTTTCAAAAGGCCTTTTTCTCAGGGTCGTTAAGAGTTGGGATTGTGTGGTAAAGGGTTAAACCTTTCACTCTTAGCCATGTAAACAAAATTCTAGATTTGTCCAAATTGAAAGCATTTTCAGCAAGCTAAAAGTAGCCTAATTGATGATTTTTGGCTTTGAAAGGGTAGAAAATATTGTGAGAAAAGGCAATAATGCTGGTTACTGGCAATGTCCATTTTTTACCATGTTTCCAAAAGCAGTTGTTCTAAGGGTCATTAAAACATTGGGATTGTTTGATGAAGGGTTAAGCCTTTACCATATAATCCCAACTTTTATTGACCCTGAGAAGAAAGCCGTTTGAAAACATTGTGGGAAAAGGAGAAAATGCTGGTAACTAGCATTTTCTCCTTTTCCCACAATGTTTTCTACTCTTCCCAAAGCATATTTTTATTTTTCTATCCCGTTTTATTTGTCGTCTGCCAATGCTTTCAATTTTGGCATGGCTAAAATTTTGTCGTTTGGTAAAGGGTCAAAGCTGTGTTCTCAACTAAAGTAGCCAGAATGGAAATGTGCAGTGTGGTCATTCATCTGCATTGCCTGCTTCACTTAGACATTTTGGATAAGAGCAACCTTGAAATTGAGATTATTTGGTTCTTATTTCTAAACTTAACTGTTTACCAAATGTCAAAATTTTAGATCTGTCCAAATAGAAATTAAGAATTTGCAGATGGCAAATTAAATGTGACTCTATAAAACATAATTGATTGATTGATTGATTGAATGGTCTTTTAGGCAGCTTTCAACATTATTTTAGTCATATCACGGCAACAGGTCAAATATTCATGTATTTCCTGGGTTGCAAACTAAAATTTCTCCTTGAAAGTCTAGAAAACATTGCGGGAAAGGAAGAAAATGCCAGTTACCAGCATTTTTTTCCTTTTCCAACAATGTTCTCAAAAGTCTAATTTTGCAGGGTGGTTAAAACTTGGCATTATGTGGTAAAGAGTTAAAGTGTTCTCTGTGCTTAAAGGGTGAACACCCTACCCTGATGGCAGGAAAGCCCGACATTGTATTTTATGAATTAAATGAAAATGATACAGGAAGACAAAGCAAGAATGTTGTAAATAATGCAAGACGCAAGTATTTATACTGTAACAGAATCCTTGTAGTTTTCACATTCACCCATTGGTCGTGTAATTTGCTTGACTTTGTGGATTGACTCTAAACCAATTACTAAAAAGTCCCAGTTGTCTTAACCCTTTACCACACAATCCCGACATTTAACGACCCTGAGAAAAAGGCCTCTTGAAAACATTGTTGGAAAAGGAGAAAATGCTGGTAACCAGCATTTTCTCCTTTTCCAACAATGTTTTCTAACCTATCAATAACAAATTTCATCACTGGGGCCACCTTTCATTTGTTGTCTGCAAATGCTTTCAGTTTGGACTAGTCTAAAATTTTGTTGTTTGGTAAAGAGTTAACAACCCTAAAGAAGAAAGTGTTTGAAAACATTGTTGGAAAGAGAAAATGCTGGCAACGTCTGTGAAGACTGATCCCACAATTTAAGCCTCATTGAATTTGTCTGTAAATGCTTTGAATTTGGACAAGTCCAAAATTTTGGTTTTTGGTAAGGAGTTTAATGCTACAAAACTCCAATAGAGTTAAATTTGTATAATAGTTTTAAAATTTTCACAAACTCTGCTTGGTTTATCAGAATTCCACAGATTGTTATACTGTTTTTCAACGCTTTGTCCCGGATTATTTCAGTCCGGTTCCAGAACGAGGATTTCTGGATTAAATATTAATGCTTGTATGGGGAAAAAAATCAGGATCAAGAGATTTATGGATCAAGAGATTTAGGAGAAGTGGAGTCAGGGTTACAACTCTACTTGACTGGTTTAACCATATTAATGGAGAAGTGCAGACTGTGAAGCAAGATCATGCATGACCATAAAAAGATTAGACAAAGATGAGATGACACATTATGTTTAGGCTGCTCTTGATCCACACTCTCTGCAAAACTGATATATCATTGGCAGGAGAATCTGTCTATCACAGGTACAGCAGCTCTGGAACCAGATTAGATTACACAAAACATGAGGTTGATTCTGTCTACTCCGTTTAGATATTTGGTTAAAAGATAATGTTGTCTTGAAAAAAACAAGGTCTGTTTTCATAAAGCAATATTATGGATTTGTTGACACAAAATGCATAATTTCCATGTCAATCAGCTGTCTGATTATCCTTTAGCTCTTTACCAAACGACAAAATTTTAGACTCTAGTCCAAATTGAAAGCATTTCCAGATGACAAAATAAATGTGACTCAAAAATTGAAATTTGTCTTGGGAAGGGTAGAAAACATTGTTGGAAAAGGAGAAAATGCTGGTAACCAGCATTTTCTCCTTTTCCCACTATGTTTTCAAAACACTTCTTCTTCAGGGTTGTTAAAACCTGTGATTGTGTTGTAAAGGGTTAACCCAAAGTCGTGCTGTATAAACCCAACAGACATCTTCATTCTAGAAATAAGACCCAAATTATTGCAGTATGAAGGTTCCAGCATTTGTCAAGATTATCGCAGAAGTCAGGACATTGCAGATCAAAGATTTTGTACTGTCTGATCTTGATCTACACAATGTAGATATAGGTGTTAGAGGCTGGTGTTCTAGGGCTTGGATAATGAACCAAGGGGATATGTTTGGACTTTGCCATATTTGAGCAGTTACTACATTTGCCACATTTTTCAATGTGTGCTACCACAGGTTGGTCAGGATGTTAATTTTATAGGAGATTCAAAGTTGAAAAATTTTAAAATCATGTGAATACAGGGTTATCATTGAATCATAGCTATACAAGTATGAAATATCTTGTATTGTAACTCTAACATCATGTTACAGTTGACTTCTTAACCTTGTGGTCGGCTCATGTAGAACAAAGATTTTTTTTCATTATTACCTCATGATTTATGTGACTTTTCTTTTCTTTTATTGATTTCTCCCTTTTCCAAAGTATCCTCAGTTTTCATCCTCAGTAAATTAGCAACAATTGTAGTTTGCTATCTACAAAATGGGGACATTCTAAAGTCTTGTTTGTTACCAAGGTACTCTCCTTGTTCCTCCTTTTTCTGTGATGTTTTCTTAAGCCTTTTTTTGTCAGAGTTGTATTTTAGTTAAAGGGCTGATAGTATGATACTACCCCAGCTATTGTTGTCATTGTCCAGTCAGATTACATTATGGGATACATTGAGCAGTACTTGTCAGCTAATCTGGCTTCAATTACAGGGAAGGCCAAAAGCCCATTAGTAGACTGCTGAGATCACCCATCAACATTGGATAAACACCATGCTGGGCTGTTGGTTGATCCTGTCTGATAGCATCAGCAGATTGTTGTGGGGGAAGGGGGTGCTATACTCTACAGTCTTATGGTTCTGCATGAAAAGGGGGCTTAATGCATATTCAAAATTTATCGACCCAAGTCAGCCTGTGCAGGCTGACCTGGGCAGAAATGTTTTGCTTTTTATCAATTTTCTACATGTCAAAGGACCAGTTTACCCCATGATTCAGTGGGCTGTTAGACAAAGTGGATTTTATGGATCTCTAAATGTGTGATGGCTTGCTTGGTACAATGTGTTACAGAGATGCATTAAGCCCCCTTTTACAATAGTATGGCTCATATTGGTATTACAGAATATTCAAGATTAAAGTCTAGATCAAAGATCGGACTGTATCTTGTACAGTTTAATCTTGATTTACCCTGACTGCAAAGGCTACTAGAGTTTGGAAAGGCACTTGAGATTTATTTGTAAGATAAAAGGTAGCTGTAATGGGTGTGGCATTCAATTATCAAATAAATGCACATAATGCACATATTTCCAAAATTCTTTCATAGCATCATATTTCAAGATCTTTTACTCTCGCCAAAGGACAGCATTTTAGACTTGTCCCACTTTACCAAACAACAAAATTTTAAGACTTGTCAGAACTGAAAGCATTTGCAGATGACATAAAAAATGTTACTCAAAAATAGAAATTTGTTGTAACATGGGTAAAAAATATTGTGGAAAAAGGAGAAAATGCCAGTTACCAGCATTTTCTTCTTTTCCTTTTCCAGGAATGTTTACAATTAAGTCTTCTTTAGGGTAGTGAAAAGTTTGGAATGTGTGTTAAAGGGTTAAAAACATTTGCAGCCAACAGAGTCAGTCACACTCGACCACAGTCGCACAAATCATAGGAATTTCCTCTGATAAACTAGAAAACATTGTGGGCAAAGGAAAAATGCTGGCTACAAGCATTTTTTCCTGTTCCCACAATGTTTTTAGAGCCTTTTTGGCAGCTTCATTAAAACTTGGGATTGTGTGGTAAAGGGTTAAACTTAACAATCACACATTGAAAAAAAAAAAGTTGTTGGCTTATCAGTCAGGGAAGGAAATCAAAAAATGATAAGTTTTTGTTAGATTTATATATGGTAAGTATACCGTTTGTTTATGAACCAATTATCCATTACATATCAGTTAACCAACACTACAGGATATTTATTGAGCCATGGAATCATATTTACTGTGTGATGTAATAACTGTTTGACCTGTCTGGGGATAAAATATTTATCTGTGATTCTGGGAGATGATAACTCTTCCTTCTCCAATAGACGATATTACCAGAAGTGATACAAATGAACCTTAGTTCTATGACATGGTAGAAAACATTGCAGGAAAAGGAGAAAATGCGGTTTTCAAAGGGCTCAGTCCTCAGGGTCGTTAAAACCTGGGATTATGTGGTAAAGGGTTAAGACAGATCTAAAGTGCTTTTGTCTTACAAAAGAGCCGCCAGCATTTGCTCCTTTTCCTAAAATGTTTTTTACCCTTTTATAAATTAATTCCATCATTCCACATCTAACAAGTCCAAAACTTTGTTGTTATGCTAGGAGGTAATATTTTTACATGTGTGCTGATTGTTTTATGCTTCATGATGGAATTTAATGGTGTGAAATCCAAACATCTTGTTCATTATCAGTAATTTCTTCATTTTGTCTTGAGGGGATTGACATGTCTGAAGGAGATATTATAGACATAATATTACAACTTTGCAATTCTTTTATGGCCCTTGAATGATTAGTTGAAGGTGTGAAATCTCAGGGCAAGGACCTCATTCAGTTTGAGTAGTTTCCCCACTTGTACTCTATTTCTTTAGGTTCAACATTGGAAAATAGGAACCCAGAAATGTTGTTTACTCCCATTATTTCCACCCACCTATTTAACACTAAGAGTGCAAAAGAAATGATATGAACATATTTTGACTGCAGAAAAGATGAAATAATTGCTGTTTGAATGGTTTGTTGGCCAGAATATTTCATCAAATGATTGGCATTCAGTGGACAGTATAGATTCAGAACCAGACTGTGTATTCTTTGCAGTCTTAAATTGATAGTCAATGTTCACATAAACAAAATTTATACTCCATGAAAGGCAAACTAAGGGTAGATGCATTCAACTCTTAACATGTGGAACATTCTTCTCATGAGCAAGTGAGAGATGTGTCATTTAGCAAAACAAATATTGCCAATCCCAGGATATGAATCGTAGATCCTGTTTTCTCGCAGATTGCCACAATCTGCCAGCAGTCATCAACTTTTACATCAGTCCTAGAGATTCTTGTCTTGCAGAATTTGCCCTAGCTTCGAGTCATAGGTAATCTTAACCCTTTACCATATAGTCTCAAGTTTTAACCCTTTACAACACAATCCCGACTTTAAATGTCCTTGACAGAGAAGGCATTTGGAAACATTGTGGGAAAAGGAGAAAATGCTGGTAACTAGCATTGTCTCCTTTTCCCACAATGTTTTCTATCCTTTTAGAGACAAATCTCATTATTTTAGAAACATTTGTCACCTGGAAGTGCTTTCAATTTGGACAAGTCTTAAATTTTGTCTTTTGGTAAACAGTTGATGAGCTTAAGGAAAAAGACTTTTGATAACATTGTGGGAAAGGAGAAATTGCTGGTAACTTGCATTTTCTCCTTTTCCCACAATGTCTTCTTAACTCTTTCAAAGTCAAGTCCTATCATTTGAGCCACATCTTACTTGTTGGCTGTAAATGCTTTCAAATATAACAAGTCTAAAAGTTTGTCATGTAGTAAAGTTTTTTTCTGAGCTTGCAGTCATTAATTTATTGTGGTGCCAAAAAGGATAAGCTTAGATCAGCCACTGTTAGAAAGGTATTTTTTTGTGTAGAGTGTAAATTCTTCCCACTGGCTTTTGTCTCATCAAGTTTACTAGAATCCAGACCTGCAGACTACTTTTGTTTATGCAGCAGACCTGACCTATGAAGATACAGATCTAGTCATAGTCACAGTGCTCAAAGGAGAAATTGCTTGTAATTACATAAAGAATGATTACTCCCATGATATTATACCACAATGTTCTTACATGTATTCATGTATGTAAACCTTAACCCTCCACAAAACAATCACAAGTTTTAAAGATCTGGAGGAGGAAGGCTTTTGAAAAAATCATGGGAATAGGAGGACATGCTTGTGCCTAGTATGTTCTCCTTTTCCCACAATGTTTCTGGTTACCCAAAGACAAATCCAATCATGTAAGACTCAAATTTTGGGTTTTGTCTGCAAATTCCCTCAATTTGGAGAAGTTTAAAATTTTGCCATTCGTTAAAGAGCTAATTTATCTTGATCATTCATCAGTACCAATGGTACATGTAATTTTCAAAGTCATCTACTGAGAATTGGTTTCAGTGGGTGACATGTTCATATCTGTTCTTTACTGTCTGATCTTGATCTATACTGTCTGTAAAAGCACATTTGAGATGAGCCTAGCCCCCAGAGGGTTAACCCATTTCCAAACGAAATTTACCTGACCTGCCAAAATTCAAAGCTTCAGCAGCTGGCAATGCCAAGATTGGTTTAACCCTTTACCATACAATCCAGAGTTTTAATGAGCTTGTGGAGATAAGCTTTTGAAAATGTTGTAGAAAAAGGAAAAAAAAGCTGGTAACTAGGATTTTTCACCCTTTCCCATGATGTCTTCAACCCTTTCTCAAACAACTTTTTCTATTTGAGCCACATGTAAGTTGTAGTCTGCAAATGCCTTCAATTTGGAAGAGCCTTACAAGTTTTGTTGTGTGGTAAAAAGTGAAATGAGCTGTGATAGATCAGAAAACATTGTGTGAAATGGTAACCAGAATTTTCTCCTTTTCCTACAATGTTTACAAAGCCTTCACTAGCAGGTTTGTTAAAACTCTGAATTGTTTGGTAAAGATTTAATAAGGTTTTAACTCTAAATCACTGGCTGCTAATATGTCTCACCTCAGACTCTGTAAAACAAAGATTTTGATGCTTTCTTTCGTGTCAACGACCCGAGAGAAAACAGTGGTAAAAATTTAATTTGATAGGGGAGGATATTGGGATAGATTTTTATCTGAAAAGTTTCTATAGCAATACAGGATGTTTTGAGCTGGATTTGTGGCGTAGAGAATTTTCTTTGTCACTCGCTTATAAAAGGATTGTGTAAAGATATCGCATAGAAACTCAAATATTCAAAATTCTGTGCAGTAAACCATTAACATGTAGATGCAAGCTGTAAGAGTTAAAGTATTTTTGATAGGATCTTGAGGTCTATTTCTGTGGGTGACACTCCTTTTTGAAGTGAAAAATTTTGAATTTCTGTATTTACTCATCACCAGAGAACAAAATTTTAGACTTGTCCAAATTGAATATACTTACAAACGTCAAATCATATGAGGCTCGTATGATGGGATTTGTCCATGATTAGCTGGAGAAAAAGGAAAAAATACTAGTTACCAGTATGTTCTCTTTTTCCCACGTTGTTTTCAAAGGCCTTCTTCCGGGGTTGTAAAAACATGATTACTAGTATTGGGTTAGGGTTGAAGTTTGGACGGGGCCAAAATTTTGTTTTCTGATAAAGGGTTAAATGAGTCTCAAATGATGAGATTTATAAGAAAACTTTGTTGGAAAAGGAGAATATGCTGGTTGCCAACATATTCTCCTTTTCACACAATGTTGTCAAAACCCCTTTTTGCTCAGGGTTGTTACATTGCATATTTTTTTGGAAAAGGGTATTATTCAAATGCTAATGGAAAAGCTGTTTTAAGATTGATGCAATTTTTCCACAGCCCATGAAATTCAAATTTGTGTTTTAAATTTGATTTTGCAGTTTAATGTATTTCTTCTGTAATTTAATCAAAGTAACCATTTTGTCCCAGTTTTAACCCTTAGCACACAAAATTTACCCAAGGAACATTTCCAGTCCAGAAATAAGACCAAAATAATGGCAATTTAAGGTTGTTGCTTGTCCACAATGTTGCAGCAAAGTGGACAGTGTAGATCATTTTGTGCAGTCTGATCTTGATCTACACTGCCCACAAAAGCAAGTACAGTAAAGTTGTAAAAGGTGATATAAAGGTTAACAAAGAAAGAAACAACAATAGACCAAAGAAGATTTCTGACCACAAAAATGCTTTTTATCTGAAAACTGGAAAATTCTTGTAAACCCTTAGGCAGCTTAGCTTGATGGAAGACCCTTTTGCAGATTGTGTACATCAAGATCAGACTGCTTAAAATGTTGACCATGAAACACTGGTGTGATGAAAGTCTGCATTTAATTGTTGTACCATTGTTATATGTGCACTACCTTTTTTTTTTGCAATTTTACTGTAGTCTGCTACTTGAATGTACCCCATGTAGAAAGAGGCTTATCTTTAAGGTAACCAAATAATTTTGAAAATGGACATTTTTTAGGGGGGGGGAGGGGGGGGTTGAACTTCAAGTTAATATCAAAACATTGATGCCAGAATCCATGATCAAACTCAGTGTTTCATGCAGTCTGATCTTGATCTACCAGAACTGCAAAAGTATTTAACCCTTTATCACACAATACCGACTTTTAATGACCCTGAGGAAGGAATGTTTTGAAAACATGGTGGGAAAAGGAGAAAATGCTGGTAACCAGCATTTTCTCCTTTCCCCACAATTCTTTCTGCTCTTCCTAAAACAAATTTCAATTTTTTAGTCACAGTAATTTTGTCATCTGCAAAAGCTTTCAATTTGGACTGGTCTAAATTTTTGTTGTTTGGTAAAAAAGAGTTAAGGTTCTGCTTTGTGTAGTGAAGATGAAGTTACAGTATTACGATTCTTGAGTAGTCTTTCAGAATGAAATAGGGATGAAAATGACGCTTTTTAGCCTAAGGCCTTGTACCAAGGTGACCATATCTAAATTGAATAATTGGAGTGTCTTCCCCTTTTTATCTGAAAAACACTTTTTTACCTGTTTACCAAACGATAAAATTTTAGACTTAGGGAAAGTAAAAGCATTTGCAGACGACAAATCAAATGTTAGCTGAAATTATTGTAATTGTCTCTGAAAGTGTAGAAAACATTGTTGGAAAAGGAGAAAATGCTGGTTACCAGCATTTTCTCCTTTTCCAACAAGGTTTTCAAAAGGCTATTTCCTCAGGGTTGTTACAGCTCTTGATTGTGTGGTAAAGAGTTAAGTACAGGGCTAATTCTACATTTAAACCCTTTACCAAACAATCATGAGTTTTTGCAACCCTGAGGAAAAGGGCTTTTGAAAACAGTGTGGGTAAAGAACATACTACTGGCAACCAATTTCTACCCTTACAGAGACAAATCACAAAATTTTAACTATGTTTAATTCTTTACCAAACAACAAAATTTTAGACTGGTCCAAATTGAAAGCATTTGCAGACAACAATTTCATTGCTGCTAAATTGATGATATCTCCCTTTGATAGGGTAGAAAACATTGTGGGAAAAGGAGAAAATGCTAGTTACCAGCAATTTCTCCTTTTCCAACAATGTTTTCAAAAGGCTTCTTCCTTAAAGTTGTTAAAAGTCGGGATTGTGTGGTAAAGAGTAAATATGTCATCTGCAAAGACATTTCAATTTGGACTAAACTTTTATTGTCTATTAAAGAGTTAGGACATACATTTAACCTGATAAAAATCAATCCCTTGTTTTTCAGAACCAGCTGAAAATGATTAGGGTTACAAAGAACATTCTTGGAAAAGGAGAAAAGCTGGTAACCTGCATTTCCTTCTTTTCCTCAAAAGGTTTTTCTTCTCTTCCAACAAAAACCAAAGAAATTCCATCACTTGAGCTCCATTTAGTTTGTGACTGCTAATGCTTTCAATATGTTTGAGTCTAATGTTTGTTATCGGATATGTTAAAAAAAATCAAAGCGTTGAAAGCACTGGTGTGGTATTTGTCAAGGGAGCCATTGTGAGGAATCAATAATTTGAAAAATAAACAATAATGTGGGACAAACAGGACCGGGGTACAAGTCAAGGGACAAACAAGCCTGGGGACAAAGTTTTGGGATGAACACGGTCAGGAGACATTAACCCTTTCCCAAACAAGCCCTGGCTTTCACGTGTCTGCAGTACAAGTCTTTTGAAAACACTGTGGGAATAGGAGAAATTGCTTGTAACAAGCAATTTCTCCTTTTCCCACAGTGTTTTCTACCCTATTTGATAACTTTCTGCCATTTTCATCAAATTTAAGATTGTCGTTTGCAAACTCTTTCAATTTGGACCAGTCCAAACTTTGTCGTTTGGGAAAGGGTTAAGGTTGTGTGTATCATTGCGCCAATAGAAGGCCACAGATATTTTCAACAAAAAAAGAAGTATTCCCATGATCAGTGGCCTAATTCACTTTATTTCAATATGCCGTTGTTAATTTTATATTGGAGTACTATCGAAACACTTAACTGTCTTAGAAAAATTGAGTTTGCTTGGGTTTGCTTCCTTCAGTTTTGCACAAACTACGATACATGACTTTCGAAATACGGTATTGAACTCATAGTGGCATTGTCTTTGACAAATGCCACAAAAATTAACTGTTCAGAGTGATACAAAAGGGAAGGATGAAAATATTTTTCCACTGGTCTTGATGTTTTTCTCTTTTGTCTCATTTATTAATGTCATTTTATGTATCATGGTTTAACCCTGTACCAAACGAATCCCGAGTTTTAATGACCCTGAAAAAGAAGCCTTTTGAAAGCATTGTGGGAAAAGGAGAAAATGCTGTTAACCAGCATTTTCTCCTTTTCCCACATTGTTTTCCATTATTTCAAAGGCAAGAATCTTCTTTTGGGCAAGACTTGATTTGTCGTCTGCAAATGCTTTCAATTTGGTGGAGTTAATTATTTTGTTATTTGGTAAAGATTTAACATTTCTGTAATCTGGAGTTTCCCAATCCCGAGTTTATAAGACCCTGAGAATCAAGCCTTTTGAAAGCATTGTGGGAAAAGAAGAAAATGCAGATAACCAACATTTTCTCCTTTTCTTACATTTTCTATCCTATCACAGGCAAAATCTCACCATTAGACCAACAAATTGAATTGCTTTAAATTTGGACCAGTCTAAAATTTTTTTGTGTGGTAAAAGAGTTAATCAAGTGTTAATGACAGTAATTAATGGAATCTTGTGTCTGCTAGAGGCACTCTTACCTGGAGATTTTTTTTTTTCTCTTTGTGTCACAAATTTTTCCTTATATTAGACTGTCTTTCAGGATTTTGTCTCTAGAAAATCATGCTAAGGAAAGAATATACAAAAACCATAGTGATATAGAGACTTTGTGTCATAATTGTAACAGATTGTTTTTCTTCATCAATGTTGTTAAAAGTCAAGATTGTGTGGTAAAGGGTTTTTCAGATGAATTTCCCTTAGAGTTTTCTACCCTTTCAAGACAAATCCAAACAAATTTGTCTTCTACAAATGCTTTCAGAATGGACAAGTTTGAAATTTTGTTGTTTGGTAAAGAGGTTAAATTAGAATGTCTTACTATTTTAAGATATTTGAATTATATAATTTATTAATTCTCATTTTCTTTTATAATTTCAGGATTGTCCCCCAAGTTTAGAAGGCCTATCATAGCTCATAGGATAGCATTTATCAACGATAGTTTGGAACTACTTTGTAAGGTTAAAGGAAAACCCAAACCGTATGTTGTTTGGTTTTTTGATGGGGAACCAATCAAATCTACAGAAAGGTAAACAAATTTATGGTTTTGATTAATTCAGAAGAATTCTTTGAATTACTAGGTGCTTCAGCAAACAGTGTTTATCAAGGCTAGACTGCACAGCATACATGTAGTTGTTATACAGAGGATATTAAATTCCACTGCTAAGAATCAGGCTTCTTATTTGTATAATTTCTCATTCTGAGTTCTGTATTAACTCTTATCCTGCTAAATAAGTTGAATGAAACGTACAAGCCAATAGTAAGAGCCTGAAAAATGCTATTTAAAATTTATTTTTTGGTGAAAAATATCTCCTTATCAGACATTGTAGATCCAAGATCAGACTGCACATTTTGTGCAGTCTGATCTTGATCTACAATGTCCACAAAAGGTCAGCAAGTTACGCTTAGCAGCCTGTGTGTTAAAAATGCTTTTGATTGTTCTGTAGGACATAAAAAGCAATAAAGGTATCTATTCCCACAATTTTAAATGTTTAACTTTTTACAACACAGCAAAATTTTAGACTTGACCATATCGAAGGTATTTACGGATAATGATTCCAATGTTTTTCCAATGCTATTAGTTGTCCTTGAATTGGTAAAAAACTTTTTTGGAGAAAAAGAAAATGCTTGCTACCAGCATTTTCCCACGATGTTTTCAAAGGGCTGCTTTCTCAGTGTTGTTAAAACCCGGTTTTGTGTGGTAAAGGATAGAAGTGTTTTGCAGGAAGATAAAAAAGCTATGTGCTGGAGGGGAGGTGTACCAAAGCCAATAGTTTGTCATACACTACATATCAAATAAATTGTTGAAAGCAGTCTCGAAATAGCATTGTTCACCTGTTCTATATTTCCAGGGTAAGCATTGGTCGAAATACCATTACAATTAGCAGTGTTAGTCAGTCTGATGCTGGGTTCTATCAGTGCAAGGCTCACAATGAGTATGGAGAAATCTGGGGAAACTTTACTGTCCAAGTTTACAGTAGTCCAGGTAAAGTATACCAGACATGGTTAGACCTGCATTAATTAACAACAAATAAGTGTTTTTACCCTTTGGTATGCATCTGTCTGTTAAAAATATATCTGTAAAAACTACTGATCAGTGAATGAGTGTTAACTCTTTACCAAACGACAAAATTTTAGACTGGACTAAATTGAAAGCATTTACAAATGACCATTTTTTGGGCCTCTGCGAATGTTAACGACCTCAAAAACGTGAATTAACCCTATAATAATTATGGATCCTTAAAACCCATTTTGTCAAATATGCTGCATCTTGAGCTAGGATGGTCCTTTGACATGCAGAAAATTGAAAATTGAAAAACTTTGTGGTATAAAGGAGAAAATGATACCTGCTTATAATTTCTCCTGTTTCCCCATAGAGCTCTCAAGAGCATAGCTCCAGGTTGTAGAAATAAAGGATCATTTATTATAAGGTAACTGGTTAACTCTTTATCGTTACCAAACAACAAATTCGGACTGAATGAAATTGAAAGCATATGCAGACTACAAATTAAATGTAGCTCAAATGATTATTTCTTTCTTTGATAGGATAGAAAACATTGTGGGAAAAGGAGAAAATGCTGGCTACCAGCATTTTCTCCTTTTCCCACAATGTTTCAAAAGCTTTCTCTTTCAGGGTCATTAAAACTTGGGATTGTGTGTTAAAGAATTAATTGATTACTGAACAACAAAATTTTTGACTGGTCCAAAAAAGAAAAGAATTTGATCCAAATTGAGAGCATTTGCATAGGCATAATGTCTTCAAAGGCCTTTTCCTGCAGAGGTTGTTAAAACTTGGGATTGTGTGGTAAACAGTTGAACAGATCTTTTCATTTTACAAAACTTTTTTTTTGTTTGCAGATGAGATGGACTCGCAAAGTATAGAGGGTAAGTAGTGATATCATCCAAGATTTCTATATGAGTATTCCACATGACACCTTTGTTGTGGGTAGTCAGTAGAATTGTCTCAGGAAAGCTACTCTATTGAGTACCCCCAATAAGTCGAACTGCATACCAAGTTTTGACAGATATTTGTCTTAGGGGGGTGGGGGATGACGTTTCTCATACCAAAGGATCTTGGTTTGAATCCTTTGTTTGTGACGATGACAGTCTAAAAGGACTTTTTCCCCTTCAGCCAAATGACAAGGCTAGTTTAACTCTTTACCAGACGACAAAATTTTAGCCTTGTCCAAATTCAAAGCATTTGCAGATGACAGTTTCAATGTGGCTCAAATGGTGCAGCTTTTCTTGGATAGGGTAGAAAACATTGTGGGAAAAGGCGAAAATGCTGGTTTCCAGCATTTTCCCCTTTTACCACAATGTTTTCAAAAGGCTTCTTTCTCAGGGGGCGTCAAAAGGCGGCATTGTGCGGTAAAGGGTTAACTCTTTACCAAATGACAAAATTTTTGACCAGTCCAAATCGAAAGCATTTGGAGACGACAAAGTAAATGTGACTGAAAAATTGAATTTAGTTTTTGGAAGGGTTGAAAACATTGTGGGAAAAGGTGAAAATGCTGGCTACTAGCATTTTCTCATTTTCCCACAATGTTTTCGAAGGTTTCTTTCTCAGGGTTGTTAAAAGTCAGGATTGTGTGGTAAAGGGTTAAAACAATTATTCCGAATTGATTAATGAGAATGTAAGAGTAACTTTTTACCAGATGACAATATTTCAGATGTTTCCATTTTGAAAGCTTTTGCAGATAGCCACTTATATGTGGCTCAAATGATGGAATTTTTCTTTGAAAGGATTCAAAATATTGTTGAACATTCCTACAATGTTTTCAAAAGCCTTCTTCCTTTCAGGGCCTTTTGGAACTTCAGACTTCAGAAAGGGTTAATGAGTGCATTTTTACTTCAATCTTTGCCAGACGACAAAATTTCGGACATGTCCAAATTGGAAGCATTTGCAAATGACAAAATGAAATATGGCTGAAATGATGAAATTTGTCTCTGAAAGATAGAAAACATTGTGGGAAAAGGAGAAAATGCTGGTCACCAGCATTTTCTTCTTTTCCCACAATGTTTCCAAAAGCTTTTTTCCGTAGGATCATTAAAACTTAGGATTGTGTAGAGGTAGAGGTTCAGTACATAGATGAGATACTGCTAATTGCACAATATGATGCAAACATTTGTATCTCTTTCATTTGTATTGTGAATTTTTTTGCTTTTCTTCTTCAGAAACGAAACCACAGGCAGACATGTGTGATGGTGATGGAATCAAAGGTATGGCATTTCACATAATGATTTCTTTGAAAGATTAAAGGTTTGTCAATGACACGGCAAGCCCAGGTGGGCAATAGGGCAGTAGGTCAGTCAGTAGAGGACAGAACTTGAGAACAAGGGGGTCACTAGTTTGAATCCACAACTCACCCAATTTCATTCCAAGGATTGACGAAAGTCACTGTCACAGGATTCATTACTCTCTTTTTGCCATTGGTCAGTTTTCTGCATGTCAAAGGACCATTCAGCCTTCAGCTCCAGTTATTTGTTAGAGAAAACAGATATAATGGACCCATAGTTGTGTGATGACTTGCTTGGTATAATGCATCACAGAGATGCATTAAGCTCCCCTTTTGCAGGGCTCATTTATACACATATATTCAGGTATGAAAAAGAATATTGATTATGTCTACTTCAGAAGGATGCTTTCAATGTTGTCAGTTACATGTTTATTTGGGAACTAGTCAACACTTTAATAAATGACTAACTACAATGAAATAAATGTGACCCTGAAATCGAAATGTGTTTTGGGAAGGGAAGAAAACATTGTGGAAAAAGGAGAAAATGCTAGTTACCAGCATTTTCTCTTCCCCCCCCCCATTTTCAAAAGCCCTCTTTCTGTTGGTTGTTAAAAGTCGAGATTGTGTAAAGGGTGAAAAAGGATTATACTATTGAAGTAATAATGATGATAACAAAACACACAAAAAAAAAAATGCAGTTATGTTTCCATTGGTCAGTTTTGAGTAGCAAATTTTTTTGTAGGTAATTTTTTTTCATTCATTTGATACCAGGTCCACCAGTCTGGTCTAAGAAGAAAGATGAAACTATGTTCCTAGCAAAACCTGCAAAACATGAGATCAAAATAGACTGTGACGCTCGCGGCTATCCAAGACCTACGATCACATGGTATAAAAACAACCAAAAACTGGATACTGTCGAGGGAAAGGTTAGTATTGACCTTCTAACACACAGTTTTAATGACCCAAAACAAGAAGGCTTTGGAAAACATTGTGGTAAAAGGAGAAAATGCTGGTAACTAGCATTTTCTCCTTTTCCCAAAGTGTTTTTTTATGCTTTCAAAGACAAAGTTTACCATTTGATCTACATTTCCTTTGTCATCTGCTTACAATTCCTTTGTCATCTGCAAATGCTTTCAATTTAGACTTGTCTAAAAACTTTTCGTTTGTCAAAGAGTTATGTAGGAGCAAACAAAACTGATTTTTTTGTGTAGGGTGACATCAAAGTCTTACAGGAGAAAAAAAAGTTGAAGGGGTGGAAAAATTGTCTGTTTTCTGTTTGACCCAGTTCAGGGTCAATCAAAGACTGCAATTTTTTATGAAAAGTTAGCACATGTTCATTATAGTTACTTTTTTCTCATTAGATGTCATGAAAAATACTTAATGTGGAGTGGTACTGCAAATGAGCCGTACTGGCTTTCCCTACAAAATGGGAGGAACAGGCGTACAGCTGCCTCTGGACCATATCAAAAAATAATATACATATATTATTGCTGCTTCTCCCTGATACAACTCTTTACCTTCTGCAGACCAGTACTTGTGCTGTTCTGTAGACTAGGTTTGAAAATATCATGGCAAAAGGAGAAATCACTTATCTCTTTACTGCAATGATTCACACGCCAATTTATTATTTATTGTAACCCTCAACCACACAGTCACAAGTTTGACATCTCTGACAATGACGGCGCTTTAAAACATTGTGGGAATAGATGAAAGTACTGGTAACCAGCATTTGCTGCATTTCCCATAATTTTTCTCTGTTTTATCCGAGACAAATTCAAGCATTTGAGCCACCTTAAATTTTTTGTCACCTGCATCTTATGTAACCCTTAGGCTGCTAAACACGACTCGATGACCTTTTTGGACTGCGTAGAACAAGATCAGACTGCACAGAACGTGCATTTTGACCTTGGATCTACATTGTCCGATAAGGAGATTTTTAACCTAAAAAATATCCTGAAAATGGCAAAATTTTGGTTTTTACTATATGCTTGAAGTTTTGTTTCACTCATTTAGCAGGTTAAGGGTTAAATTCAGACAAATCTTAAATTTTGGCATGTGGTAAGGACTTAGTTATCTAAATTTTACAAGAATTGTTGATAATTGTCTGCCATAAAATCATTTAACCCTTTTCCAGGTGACAAAATTTTGGTCTTGTCCAAATTAAAAACATTTGCAGATGACAAATTAAATGTTATTCAGAACATGAAATTTGTCTTTCCTAGGGTAGAAAACATTGTAGGGAAAGGAGAAAATGCTGGTTACCAGCATTTTCTCCTTTTCCCACAATGATTTTAAATGGCTTCTTCCTTAAGGTCATTAAAACTCTGGATTGTGTGGCGAATGGTTAACTCTTTATCACACAATCATGGGTTTTGACAACCCTGAAGAAGAAGCCTTTTGAAAACATTGTGGGAAAAGGAGAAAATGCTGGTAACCAGCATTTTCTCCTTTTCCCACAATGTTTTCTACCCTTCCCAAAACAAATTTCAATTTTTAAGTCACATTTATTTTGTTGCCTGCAAATGCTTTCCATTTGGACAAGTCTAAAATTTTGTCATTTGGTAAAGGGTTAAGGGGGCAATGAAGTTTGCCTCATGCAGACCCCTTGTTGGGTCACGATGATGGGAATTTCAGTGTAAATTTGTGAAAAATGAAGAAATTACTTCACATGAGCATTCACTTTGCTCTCTCCATAGCTCCTTGTTTCCATCCAAACTGATCCCGTTCCTTTCCACCCAATTTTATGCCATTTCATTACAAGCATCTCATTTTGATTTGTTTAATCCTTTCTCACACAATCCTGACTTTTAACGACCCAGAGAAAGAAGCCTTTTGAAAACATTGTGGGAAAAGGAGAAAATGCTGGTAACCAGTATTTTTTCCTTTTCCCACATTGTTTTTTACCTTTCCCAAAACACACTTCAATTTTTCAGTCACATTGATTTTGTCGTCTGCAAATGCTTATAATTTGGATCAGTCTAAAATTTTGTCGTTTGGTAAAGAGTTAAAACTGTTCTGTTGAACAGTATAAAAATGACAGCTGCATCATCAAGTTAACTCTGTTAACTCTGTTACCAAATGACAAAATTTTAGACTTGTCCAAATTGAAAGCATTAGCAGACAACAAAATAAATGTGTCAGAAAAATTAAAATTTGTTTTGGGAAGGGTAGAAAACATTGTGGAAAAAGGAGAAAATGCTAGTTTTTCAGCATTTTCTCCTTTTCCCACTATGTTTTCTAAAGGCTTCTTTCACAGGGTCGTTAAAAGTCAGGACTATGTGGTAAAGAGTTAAAATCATTCTCGGGAAAGCCTATTAGTAAACTTGGCAGGTGGAATAAATACATAAACCCTCTGGATAATGCTTAACTCCTTTACCAAACAACAAAATTTTGGACTAGGCCAAATTTAGAGCATTTGCAGACAACAAATGAAATGAGGCTCAATGATTAATGATGATTTCTATGATAAGGTAGATAACATTTTGGAAAACAGAGAAAATGCTGGTTCCCACAATATTTGCAAATGCCTTCTTTTTCAGGGTTTTTAAAACTTGGTATTGTTTGGTAAGGGTTAACCAGATGACAAAATTTTGGATTTGTGCATGTTGGAAGCATTTTGCAGACTGGCATGTAATTGCCCATTGGCAAGTATACCACTGCATCAACTTGATACTGACCAAAGAAAAACTGCCAAATAGAATTCTTATTTATTGATTTGTGCTTCTTGAAAATTCATCTTTCAACAATGCTAAAAATTTAATACAGCATCTCTCAAGCCTTCCTCAAAAGGCAGAAAGTAAACCAGAAGGCAGCCTCATTTCAAAAAAAATTCAAGGAGCTTTCATTGCTTTTCACTCCCCCCTTCCCCACCAAAATAAATAGCTGAAATTAACATAATCTGCATTTTCTGCTTTTCCACAATGTTTTCTTTCCTTTCTAAGACAAATCTTAACTTTTTTACTCCTTACCAGACAAAACAAAATTTAAGACTGGTCCGTTTGAAGACAAGAAATTAAATGTGGCCCAAATGATGAGATTTGTCTTTGAAAGAGTAGAAAACATTGTTGAAATGAAGAAAATGCTGACCAGTATTTTCTCCTTTTCCCACAATGTTTATTCAAAAGCCTTCTTCATTACAGTTGTTAAAATTCAGGATTGTGTGGTAAAGACTTGAACCACATAATTTGTTGTCTGCATTTGCTTTGAATTTTGATGCATTTCAAATGTTTTTTGTCTAAGTAAATAGTTAAACTAACTCTTCCTTTTTGTTTCATCATGAACAGTATGCAATGGAAGGTTGGCAGCTAAAGATATATGAACTTACAATGAAGGATCAAGCCAATTATACTTGCGTCCTACAGAATGAGTGTGGAACCATACAGTGGACCTACAACCTCGAAGTCATTCGTAAGTCTTGGATCTTTGTTGTTTGAAACTTTAATTATAGAATCAAGGTTTGTCTGGTGTTAAAATGGACATACTATTTTTCAGCAGTTTCCTACACTTCTACTGTGCATCCATATACAGCGCTAGGAATACTTCTAGGAGCTAGTTTATTAAATTTTTACAAAATGACAAAATTTAGACTTGCCCAGCTTAAAGCAATTTCAGACAAAAATTAGTTTTGGCTTAAATGATTGGATTTTTTTATGAAAAGAAACTTAGAAAACATAACAAAAAGGAGAAAATACTGGTTTCCACAATGTTTTCAAAGGCCTTCTTCCTTGGCGTCATCAAATACAAGATTGTTTGGTAAAGGGTTATCACAATATTTGTGCTTTTGTTTAACACATTTCCACACAATCTTGAGTTTTAATTACCCTAGGAATTTAGACTTTTATAAAAATTGTGGGGAGAAAGGACACAATGCCGTTAGCCAGAGTTTTCTCTTTTTCCACAAGGTTTTCTAACCTTTCAGAAACAAATCCAATCAATTCAGCCACATTTAATTCGTTATCTGCAAATGCTTTGAATTTGGATTGGTCTAAAATATTGTCATGTGGTAAAGAGCTAAATTTGATTGACCAATGAAATAACATATGAAAAATTCTGGTACAAAATTTGATTGATCAGCCCTTTCAAATAAATTTCATATCTTTATATTAACATGGAAGAAAAAAAATGTAATGACTGGCAAACTTAAAAAAAATTACTTCTAGTCTTTAGGAGGAGATATCAAACGCTATACACTAAGCACATGTTAAAACTTGGGATTGAGTGGTAAAGTGTTAACTGACATTTTTCATTCTCGACCAAGGCCTTGTATTTTAACCAGTCCTGTTAAGTGCAAATAAATCAAACACATTTTCAGTCAAGAAATAAGACCATAATAACTGCCATATCAAAGTTGCTTTGCAAGCAGAAAGGGTAGACTGATGATCAGATCAGAGTGCCCATTTTGTTCAATCTGATCTTGATCTACATTGAATACCAAGGCAGCTAAAGTCCTAGAAGGTGCTTTAAGGGTTAAAAGATTTTGGTATAAAAAGCTGCTGCTTCAACAAAATAGTATACTTTATGTTTGATTTTAATAGATTTAATTATACCAATATTAATTGAAATTGTAATGTAAAAACAATCTAGAACATTCTTGATGTAATCAGAAGTGACACTATTTTGAAGTTTTTTCCCATCCAGCTAAAAGTGTTTCCATGTTGTTTTGTAACTGTAGCTTTGGCAGGGATGGACTGTTTTATTAGTTTATCCTTTTATTTACAGATGGTTTTCTGTTACTCTTTACTAGATGACAGAATTTTAGACTTTTCTAATCTGATTGAATTGGCAGACAACAAATTGCATGTGGCACAAACGGTGGGATTTGTCTGTCAAAGTTCAGAAAACTTTTTCGGAAAAGGAGAAAATGCATCTGAAAATCTGAAAAAGTTTTTTAATATCATCTATTGGGTCATTGATTAAAATATGGGATTGTTTGGTAAAGGGATGAATTTACTGAATAACCTCTCAGCAGTACTAACTTTCCCAAACACTGATGGAGAGAGGGATCCAAATATAGAGGAAGAAGTGAATTGTAATTAACCTTTAACCCTTTGTCACACAATGTTTTCCAGCCTTTCAAAGACAAGTCCCACCTATTTCGCCATATTTGTCATCTGCAAATGCTTTTAATATGGTTAAGTCAGGAATTTTGTCGTTGGTAAAGAGTTTGCGAAACAAGATTGTGTAAAAAGATGAGAAAACATGGTTACTGGCACTTCCTTCATTTGCAACTAATATGTCCTAAAGTAGTGCACTGGAAAATGATATAAGTTGTATCCAGAAATTTTTAATGAGTTGAAAATGAAACCTACATAAGTTGTAGATGCTATGAAATACAGTTATATTCGTAAAATGTGACCGTGTTTTGACAACACAAACAGACGACTTGAATTAAACAAAAATACAACAGACATAGAAATTAATATTATACAAAAACAAATCTCTCCTTTAATGATCCTGCAAAAGAAAGCTTCTGAAAACCTTGTGGGAATAGGAAAAAAAGGCTGGAAACCAGCATTTTATCCTTTAGCCACCTTGTTTTAACTGGAGCCGTGCTTTTTTTTTTTCCAGCAAAAGCTTTCAATAGGAATGATTTATGTTGTCTAGTATAGAGTTAATCATTTTCTATATTTATGCATTTGTGAAAAACTGTTTTCCTCTTGAGATCTTTATTTGGATCACCTGTTTCTTTTCTCTGTTCACAGGTGTTTAAGATTGTGAAAAATTCCAAAAAATCACAATATTTTTCATCAAATGAAAATGCCAACAGTTTATTTTTTCTGAACAAAAAAACTACTAACTTTTAGATAAGGTTTTAATTCTTTTAAATCTTAGGAATGATTTCCTTTTTACCAAAGCATTTTATTTAAAAGTACTTCACATAAAATTTTACTGTCTGTCATATATTTCTTTTTCTATTGTATGCTCTGTCTGCACTTTTATGAACTTCTATGAATGCTTTAGAATGCCTTGACCTGAACTATTTACCAGAAATACAAAATTTCAGACTAGTTCACATTGATATGGTTGTTGACAGAATCTAAAGTGTTGCTCAAATCATGGGATTTGTCCTTGAAAGGATAAAGAACAGTGTATGAAAAAAGAAGAAAATGCAGATGACCCAACGTTTTCTCCTTATCAAACAATGCTTTCTTTCTTTCGAAATATGCAGCCTGACTTTTCACCTACACTGTTTGCTCTGCTGGAACACCCTGGATAAGAGCAACCCTGAATTTGGAATTATATTGATCTTGTTTCTAGGCTGAAAATATTGATTCAGTGCTTAAAGGTTTAACTCTTTACCATACAATCCTAAGTTTTAACGACCCTGAGAAAGAAGCCTTTTGAAAACATTGTGGGAAAAGGAGAAAATGCTGGTAATCAGCATTTTCTCCTTTTTCCACAATGTTTTCTATCCCTCCCAAAGCAAGTTTTTATTTTTCATTTGCATTTAATTTGTTGTATGCAAATGCTTTCAATTTGAGCAAGTCTAAAATTCTGTCGTTTAGTAAAGAGTTGACCCATATCCCACTAAATAAGTTAAATGAAATCTTCAAGCTGATAGTAAAAACCAGAATAATGTTATTTCAAACTTATTTATTGGAGATAAATATTTCCTTATCAGACAGTGTAGATCCAAGATCTTATTTTTGATCTACACTGTCTGCAAAAGGTCAGTGAGTCGCTCTTAGCAGATTAAGGATTAATATATTTCAATATATTTCAAAAGGAATGTTTTTAAATTTGAGTGATGAAGAGACTCTCCAGTGTATTACTAAGGAAGCAATGAGGAGAACTTGATTATATCAGCTATTTAGAAAAGAACAATTCATGAGCTGTTCAGAAAAAAGTGGAAACTCCTCTGTAAAATACCTCCTTTAAAATAGCACCTTACCTGCTGGTAGTCATGTTCATGGGAGGGTAATGCCTGTAAAATAGCAGTGCAGTAACTGATTTCCAATAATGTTCCTTGGAGAGCACTTGTTAGAGATAGGGCTGACATAAAATATAAGAAAGTGATGCTGAAGTATATCCCTGAGCAGTAGTTAGTTTATTGATAAACTAGTTACAAATCCGGAAGCTAGTTATCTTCCTTCTCATAGAGATAAAGATTTTATCATTTTGTTTCATTGAGAATGTCTTCAGAAATTTCCTCAGAATAGGCTGGTGACTGGTTGTGTTCCAGATAAAATGAATTTTCTTCATCAGTTTTGTTTGTCTACTGTGATTTTATATGATTAGGAAAAGATGACATCAAAAAAAAACTTTGCCAAAGAGGATTTAACCCTTTACCACATAGTCCAGAGTTTTAACAACCCTATGGAAGAAAGCTTTTAAAAATATTGTGTGAAAAAAAAAAAGGCCAGTTACAAGCATTTTTTTCCATTTCCCACAATATTTTCTATACTTTCAAACAAATCCATCATTGGAGCCAGAGTAGATTTTCTGCTGCAAATGCTTGTCAACGAGGAATGGACTTAAATTTGGTTTTGTGGTTAAGAGTTAAGGAAAACATCATGGATGATAAAGAAAACAACTCAGTTGATACATCTTTTTTTTTAGTATGATCTGCATCAAAATTTGATGTCATTTTAGGAAGAGTTATTGAAAAAGAAAAGTGAAGGTGCTTTTATGATATGCACAAAAAAAAAAATCTTTTTCTCAGAAAGTATAATTATTATATCTTCAGTGAAAAAAGAAATATACATATGAATTACAATAGAGACAAAAGTTCCGCATCTGATGGCAAATATGTGATTTTGAATAATTTCAGTTTCAAAAAAAAAAACAGAACAACATTTTCAAATTACTGTTCGTAAACATTGTTACAAAAATCGATCAATCTCCAGGATTTCTTGTCATGGACTGTTCAGTAAAAGATTATCTGTGACAAATCTGCTGGGATTATATCCTCTTTTAACAAATTGGTGTCCAACAACTCTGAAAATGTTTCTTTAAAATTTTGATAATCAACATGATTTAATGCTTTAGCAAACAATTCAATGTTTTGATGACTGAGAAAGAATGCTTCTGAAAAAATTTGGAAAATCAGAAAATGTAGGTAACTGGCATTTTCTCCTTTTCCCACAATCTCTGCTCTTCTTACAAAGACAAGTTCCATATTGATTCACATTCAATTTGTCATCTGTAGATGCTTTTAGTTTGGACAGGTCTAGGATTTTGTCCTCTGGTATAGCGCTAACTCTTTCCCAAACGACAAAATTTTAGACTGGTCCAAATTGAAAGCATTTATAGACGACAAATTAAACTGAAATGGATATAATTGCCAAAGTGTAGAAAATCTTGTGGGAAAAAGAGAAAATACAGGGTCGTTAAAACTCCAGATTGTGTGGTAAATGTGATGGATGAACCGATTCATAGACAGTATGACAAAGAATGAACTCATTTCCACTTCTCCTTTTGCTGAAATGTCTTCTTAAATGTTCTGATGCAAGAAAAAAATGTTCCTGCGTAAGGTTATATATTTAAGAAAAACTCCATAATGGAAAGAGTTCATTAGATAGGTCTATCATAAAAATCTCACTCCTCTAAAAAAAACTGTATGATGCCTGTCAGATAAATGGTCTTGATTGCTTTCTGCCTCATTTATGAATTCTTCCATCAAGACTGTTTTTCGAAACTGTTGCTCTCTGTCTTCTCCAAGTCTAATAAAACAGTTTTCTCAATTAACATTTTACATTTTAGTATTTCTCTGAGTATATCTATAATAGCCACTTTTTTTAAACAACCAACTTAATTGTGGCATAGACAGGTCGTTGGACATACAGAAATTCGACCAGTAGCGAAAAGTTCCATGCAGGCTCACCTGAGTCAATACTTTTCACAGATGCATTAAGCCTCCTTTTCACAGAGCATGGCTTATCTATTCTCCTGTAGACACTCTCATCTTCTTTACTCTTTCCCAAATGACACATCATAGACTCTTCCAAATTCAATATAGCTGCAAATGACAAAATTCAAAATTGATACAAATGGGCCTAAGTTCAGTGATAGGGTAGAAACCATTGTGGGAAAAGGTGAAAATGCATGGTTACCAACATTTTCACCTTTTCCTACAATGTTTTCAAAAGCCTTCTGTTCAGATTATTAAAACTCTGGATTTTGTGGTAAGGGTTATTGGCCAAGCCCAGTAGCTCAATCAGTAATGAAAACGGCCTGAAACAAGTGGATGGTTGGTTCAAATCCGCAGCTTGGCCAAGGATTGATGATAGTTCTTGCAACAGCACTGTTTTCTTCTGGCACCACTGAACCTTGGTTTGGCTATGTTTATGTGGAAAATAGACTGTGACTCTGGAAGAATACTGTGCAAAGTATTGGTAAAACAAACTCAAGAACACATGGTTATGTGCACTGGTACATAGTGATATAACTGACAGAATGTTGAAAATGTTAAAAATCCACAAACACAAATCTGATGGTATTCAGAAATACTGTGACAAAAGGCTGAATTGTATGGAATGGGTCTTGTCTCAACAGTGTGATTTGCTTTCTGATGAGATAATTAATCTGCTTGATTGAGGGATTGATGAACATGTGAAACCATAATGGCATTAAGTTTTGAAGTCATACCAGCCACTTGTTTTCTCCATCTGTCCATCCATCTGTACATACATACAAACACATAGGCCATGCTCTGTGAAAAGGGGGTTTAATGCACCCGAGAAAAGTATCGACTGCAATAAGCTCAGGCTTACCAAGTCTGAAACTTTTTGCTTGTCAAGGGATCAGTTTACCTCATGATTAAGTTGACAAAATGGATTTTATGGATCCATAATTATGTGATAATTTGCTTGGTATCATGCCTCATGGAGATGCATTAACTCCCCTTTTGCGTGCGAGGGCATGGCTCAATTGTACAGACTCATAATGTACATTCTCTTTTAGCAAGTATGTCAGTGACCTTTTTATCAATTTTCAGAACGTATTCTGGTGGCTCCAATTATTGATGACATTGACAATGTGACAGTGGTGAAAGGTGACGACGCTGTGTTCACGTGTAAAATTCTGGTCAGCGACTCTCAACCTTTGCTGCAGTGGTTACGACACTACAAAGTGAATGGATCATTTGTGAATGAAAATGATCAACCATATGTTCACAGATTGCAGGTAAAGCTTTTTTTCCATTTTTAACCTTTGCAGTGCTGAATCTGAATTTAATTGCTTATGTAGACTGTAAATTCCAGATCAGACTGCTCAGAACATACAGTCTGATCTTGGATCTACACTGTCTGCTTCTCTTGCCAGGCATTCTGACAAAAACAACTTCCACTTGCAAAATCTGCATCTCTAGTATTACTAAGAATGTTGATTACATGTGAGCTATGCTCTGGCAATGGGGGCTTAATGCATCTCCATGACGCATCATACCAAGCCAGTCATCATATAATTATTGATCTAAAACATTTTGTCTAACAACCAACTGTATCATGAGGTAGACTGGTCCTTTGACATACAGAAATTTGACCAATAGGGAAAAGTTTCGACCCAGGTCAGACTGCGCAGGCTGACCTGGGTCGATACTTTTTGCAGATGCATTAAGCCCCCCTTTTCACAGAGCATGGATCTTTTGTTTAGCACTACAATGGTTAAGTATTTGATGACCTTCAAAGTATGAATTGGATCTCTGCTGAAACTCTGGCCAAGGAGTGATGAATATCAGTGCGACAGGATTCTGTCATCTCCTAAAACTAAATTATTGTTATGACTCGGTTATGTAGGAAAGCAACCAGAAAGAGTATTTACATTAGTGTTTGGTATGTAATCATTTGGAATACATGAATAAGTGCACTGGTCTCTGATAATGATTGAGATAATTATTATCATCACATACAGCACTAAACAAACAAAATATTTCAGACATTGATTTTGGTTCTGTTTGAAAATCATAAATGATACTGGAAAGGTTTTTCCTTTTACATTTTATGTTTTTGTTCAAAAAGCAGTCTGAAGCAAACACCACTTTTAATTCTTTACCAAGGAAATGTGTGGCTTTAACTCTTTACCAAACGACAAAATTTTAGACTTGTCCAAATTGAAAGCAGTTGTAGACAACAAAAGAGAAAATGCTGGTAACCAGTATTTTTCTCCTTACCCCACAATGTTTTCTACCCTTTTAGAGACAGCTTTCATAAGTTAAGCCACTTTTGTTGTCTGCAACAGCCTTGAATTGGGACAAGTCTAAAACTTAGTTGTGTGGTAAAGATTTAAAGGTAATGTAGAGTATATCTTGATAATAGTTATCACAATTTATCTGTATGATTGTGGATGTAGATATTTTATTACTTTGTCATAAAGATACACACAGACATACTGGAATTTGCTAATTGATATTATTTTTTTATTCTCATTTCCGTGACATACAGGGTGATCTGGTAGAGTATTATAAAATCTGTCGAGAATGCACCCTACCTGAAATGACACTGAAAAAATTGCCTGTTCTGTTTTGATTGTGAATGATTGGTAGCTATAAATAGAACTTTTGTCATGTGACCTGTCATGTGACTGTTGTCGTGATTGTTATGCCTGCATGGAATTCTAACTGCAACTTTGTCTTACAGTGAACAAGGTGTGAAAAACCTCTTAATAATTATGTACTTTCCACTCTTTTTGTTTTGAATGCTTTGTTTAGGAATTTGATTGTGTAAATGAGACAAACTGCAATTAGTATGACTTGTATACATAGATATTAAGAAGTTGGTAGGTGTCATTGGTTGGCTACATGTGTGGACTTTTACTCTTTCGGCTTAAAGTTCAAAACATTTTAACCTACAGGCTAGACTGAACAAGTGGGCACTGTAGATCCATGATCAGACAGCATGTTCTGTGCAGTATGAACTTGATCTACGCTGTCTGCAAAAGCCTCTATGAAAGGGTTAAGAAATGACTGAACAGTGAGAAATGCTGTCCAAGGGATCTATTTAACATTCCACAGATAAATGATATGTAAATGAAGGAAGATATCGGGGACCACACTGTGGCAAATGCAGCAACTGCTTTCATAAAAAAGGTTTCACATTTGTTAACTATGTTGCTAACCATGGTCAAGGTTGCAGACATTCTGAAGTATGTATTTTATGTGAGCTTTGTCACTGATTATTTTCTGTACAAGACAATGAAAACATTGTGAGAAAGGAGAAAATGCTGGTAACCAGCATTTTCTCCTTTTCCCACAATTTTTTGTTCCCATCAAAGGACAAATTTCCTTTTTTGATTCATATTCATTTTATACTTGCAAATACTTTTAATTTGGACCAGTCTAAAAATCTGCTGTTCGGTAAAGAGTAAATAATCTTTAACCCTTTCCCAAATGACAAATTTTGGACTGGTCCAAATTCAAAGAGTTTTTAGATGACAATTTTAAATTTGATGAAAATGGCAGAAAGTTCTCAAAAAGGGTAGAAAACACTGTGGGAAAAGGAGAAATTGCTCGTTACAAGCAATTTCTCCTTTTCCCACAGTGTTTTCAAAAGACTTGTACTGCAGACACGTGAAAACCAGGGCTTGTTTGGGAAAGGGTTAAAGTAATGTCTGACTCCCTAGTTAAGCTTTTACCACACAAAAGGACTTTTGGAACATTGTGGGAAAACGAGAAAATGCTGGTAACCAGCATTTTCTCGTTTTCCCACAATGTTTTCTACCCCTTCAAATATGACTTTCATAATTTGTGCAACATTTAATTTGTTTTCTACAAATAACTCCAATTTGGACAAGTCTAAAATATTGTCGTATGTTAAAGAGTTAAGTCTGAAAACACAACCAACATAATTTATTGGAATTGCAGCACTGTATGGCTCACAAAGCATTAGACAGACTAGAGTAAATAGAAGCTTATACAGCTAAAAATGCAGCCTGATCTTGATCTTCATTTCTTCCTCTTACAGCTGTTCCTCAAATCTCTTAAAAGTTGAGCGGAAACTTAATGAATTCTCATTTTGGAAAAAGCAGCTGGAAATGTGTGTTTTGGCCATCAATGTGGCTGAAGCAATGGGAAATAAATAATTTCTCTGTATGTATTGTGAGATTTGTGAAAGCTTTATTGGTAGTAATGAATGTGCAAATGCTATTAACACATTGCCTCCTATAGACAACTTCTTTCTCCATTGTCATGCAGAAGACCACGTTTGATAACATTGTAGCAAATGGAGACATTGCATAACCCTTTAACGGAAAATCATGAGTTTTAAGACCCGTAAGAAAAGAAGCTGGAGAAAATATCATTGGAAAGGGAGAAAGTGTTGGTAGTGAAACAGCATTTTCTCCTTTTTCCAATATTTCTTCCACCATGGGAAAGACGTATCCCTTTTTCTCAGGGATATTTAGTTTCTTGTCTGCAACTGCTTTCAGTTGGAACCTGTCTTAAATTGTAGCGTCTGGTTAAGAGTTACTCAAACATCTTTTGCTACAATATTTTTGTGTCTTTTTCATGAACTGAACCTTGATTTATGATGATCATCACAATTTTACTAGGATGTTTGCAAAGTCTGCTGCTGTTGTTTTTGGAGGCAATGAGTGAACGTGTCAGAGAAATTTTCATTATTTTGGCTTTTGTTTTAAATTTGCGTTTTCTATGCATTTGTTTTGCAAAGTAGGTGAATGTTAATGATGTGTGATTCTCTTACTAAATGTTTAACAAATACCTCTTATGAAGAAGGCTTTTGAAAATATTGTTGAAAAAGGAGAACATGCTTGTTTTCAACAATTTCTCATTTTCCACAATAATTTCTACCTTTGCAAAGACAATTCCCTTCACTGGAGTCATATTTTATCAGTTCTGTTGTCAGCAAATGCTTTGAATATAGACAAGTCTAAATTTTGTGGTCAGGTAAAGATTGATAAGTGATGATAATGCATGAGTGGATTATTTGATATGTGTATGTTTGCCTTTCTATCTGTTTGAAATATGTGATTACACTGAACAGAGCATTTATTGCATACTATCTTAAAAATTATTTCCAATTTCAAAGATGCAGATAACAATTTTGTATAATAATATCATAATGATTTCAAATATTCATGCACATCCAATAACATTATTAATTTCCAGTACACAAAATTTGTCAACTAACTTGGAAAAACTCGGAAGAAAGTGAAAGTATTGAAGACCTTTGTCTCATATTGTGATTGATATTTAATGTGCAAATGAATCATGATCGGCAGTAAAATCAATATTCTGCATGAAATACAGCTGGTTTCTTAAATGGCCATCGCTTCACAGTCATCACTGACTGAAACCCTTGGAAACAGTAGCGTTATTGTTATCTGTAATCCCTAGACCACAGTTTGAATAAAATCGGAAAAAGAGCAGAAGTATTGCAATTTCATGGTTGTTTCTTTAGAATATGTTACAAAGTAGTGAACAGTCTAGATCTAAGATCGGACTGTGCATTGTGTGTAGTTTAGTAGTACAGTCGTACGATGATCTGCACACTCCATGAAATCAATGTAAGTTGTAGTCATTGCTTTATTTAGGTTGAAGGTAGAGCTAAAAGAAAAGATTAGGAGAAAATGATAGTCTTGCACGAAACTGCATGCCAGTCTAAAAGCAAGAGTGTAATTGTGAACATTTGGCCACGAACAGACTGCCAGTACCCCAATTCTCTAGCAACCGAGCACTTTCACAGACTTTGTGACAAAAATATTTTAGCCATGCTCTGTGCAGAGGGGATTTAATGGATTTGCAAACTGTAATGGCCCATGTCAACCTGCACGGGCTGACATGGATCAAGACATTTTGCTGTTTGTAAATTTTGTACATGTTAGAGGGCCATTCTACCTCATGATTTTAGTCAACTGTTAGACACAATGGATTTTATGGTTCCATAATTATGGAATGACTTTCTAGGTTAAATCCATTACAAAGATGCATTAAACCCCCTCTTTCTGGAGCATGGCCCAATTGTATCTTAAAATTTCTCCTTTTGTCTTTTGTTTTCATATTGTAACCCTATACCGCACAATTTAATGATGCCTTTTTACAACCTTGGGAAAGTAGCCTTTTGAAAACATTGTCGGAAAAGGAGAAAATGCTCCTTTTTGCACATTGTTTTCTACCATATCAAAGAAAAATTGCACCATTTGAGCCACATTGAAATTGTCATCTGCAAATGTTTTCAATTTGGACAAGGCTAAAATTTTATCATCTAGTAAAGGGTTAAACTGTAATTTATGTTGGTATTTGTACATGTACATATAGACACTTAGTTAATTGTATTTTGATTAGGGTTTACTTGAAAAGGATGCAGTAGACTTTGGATATAGTTAATAAAGCTTTTTAGCAATACTTTATATTGTTTAAAAAAAATAGTTTGAGGCTAAGCTGGGGTATCCTAGTTAAGATGGGATTTATCCTAGTATTGCAATTTTTGATTGGCTGAAAAAAGTTGAAACAAACATGATAATAGACCTTACTATATTCTTGAGTTTTTATTTTTTCTTTTATAAACTGAACAATGGCCTAAAATAACTGGGACTATTTATATCTATTATAGCAATCGGGTATTTTGAAGACGATTGATGATCCACAGTATTTGACAATAAAAAATGCATCAGAAGAAGATGAGGGTTGGTACACATGTCTTGTTGCAAATTCTGTTGGTATGAATTACCGAAGTGCCTGGCTTACAGTCCTTAATGGTAAGTTCTGTTAAACCCTTTACCAGACGACAAAATTGTCGTCTGCAAATGCTTCGATTAGTTTCACTTTGGATAAGTCTGAAAATTTGCCATGTGGTAAAGAGGTTTTGTTTTTTTTTATCAGACAACAAAATTTTAAACTGATGGAAGTTGAAATTATTTGCAGAAGATACAATTAAATGTAGCTCGAACAGTTTGCTAAAAGATGAGATTGCTTAGTAGAACAAAAATACAGGTTTTAAATTGACAAGTTTTGACAAATATCTTTCCAAAAACTGCTAATTTACATTCTCTTGGTGCAAGCAGTTTTTACTTTGCCCACAGTATTGTCTAAAGCTGCCATTTATATGGGGCATTAAAAGGGGTACTGTAATTTGTGACTAAATTATCTTTCCATCAATTTGAAAAATGCATTTTTGTACTGTTACTTAATACTTTTTCCTTTCTGTCTGTCTTGAACAGAATCTCAGGCTTTTCCAGACAACTCAACATTGGAAACTGGCGCTGTATTTGGTAGTCCACCCTCAGGAAACCATGTCCCAATGAACACAGTTATTTTGATTGGTTCTACGTCGGTTGCTGTCTTCATTTTCATCATTGTTGTGATTGTGATTATCTGTAAGATGAAGCGGAAGAATGTGTATAAATACACCGATGTGAAACGTGTCATTGTGATGAGACCGGTGCGTTTTTAATTTGTAACTTTTAAAGATACACCCCTACAGCGGGAGAGAAAAAAACGTAGTTAAAATTTGATAAACTGTAGAATGGTTCAGAATATAGTCAGCTGTGTAACCATAGATTTATCGTGTAAGGGATAAATATAATTATAATCGAGCCATGCTTTCTGAAAAGGGGGCTTAATGCATCTGCAAAAACTATTAACCCAGGTCAGCCTGTGCAGTCCACACAGGCTAACCTGTGCCGAAATGTTTAGCTATTCGCAAATTTTCTGTATGTCAAAGGACCAGTCTACCTTATGATACAGTCAATTGTTAGATAAAATGGTTTTATGGATCCATAATTATGAGATGACTTGCTTAGTACTATGCATCGTGGAGATGCATTAAGCCCCTTTTTTCCAAAGCATGGCTCATATATCAGAAATCTTCAATTTAAAACTAAAATATTACAACAGTGATTTCTTTGATGGTTCCCAGAAAATTAAATGCATTTTCTGTCTGTGTAATCTATGCATCCTTGCAACAAGCAGGACAACACTTGGCATGAAGATACAAGAATTATTATAGTTTGATAAAATAAAGATGAAGAGCGTTAAAAACTGGCTGAAAACATGTATAGATGTATCGTTAATGCAAGACAAAGAAAATCATCTGCAGATGATATATGTTGACTCTGTATTTATTGTATTTATAAATATACTTTATATTCCAGAATGACCTTTATTATCCTAATGGATACGACCCAGCCGCACAGCCATTGATAATCCCGCAAGTTAGGATCGAAGGGACAGGGAGAAGACGCAGACTCTCGTCTGACATGACTCTGGCGTCAGAATATGAACTCCCCTTGGATAGTAAATGGGAATTTCCTAGGGATAGATTAGCTTTAGGGAAGGAATTGGGGTCAGGTGCATTTGGAATTGTCAGACAAGCAGATGCAACAGGCATTAATAATCGACAAGGAGTGACCACAGTCGCTGTTAAGATGTTGAAAGGTATGTACATCCTAACACTTGGTGGCAAAAAGAATTTATGCATTCGAGCAATTACAAGTATTTTTCTGTACCTGCCTCTTACATAATCAAACCTGAAAAGTTCTGTAATTGTAATTTTTTTTCTATAATATTTTATTTTATGTGAAAGAATTATGCATAGATTGATATCATTTTATTGAGTTAACATTACATAGATGTTTTCTTGTAGAAAAGTCTGTACAAGAATGTCTTCCTTTTCAGTGAATTGCTTTATCAAGCAATCCTGTGTTTTGAATAACCTTGGGAGTAGAACACAGTTGAAAACATGGCAGGAAAAGGAGAAAAGGCTGGTATCCAGCATTTTGTCCTTTTCCCACACTGTTTTCTACCTTATGAAAGGCAAATTTGTTGTTTTGAGTGACATTTGATTTGTTGTTTGCAGATGCTTTCGTTTTGAACAAAGGTAAAATCTTGTCATTTGGTGAAGAGTTGACCACCCAAAAAAAACTAACAAGTATTGTTTTCATTTTCTGCAGAGGATGCCACAGATCGTGAGATGACAGATTTAATGGTTGAAATGGAAATGATGAAAATTGTCCGAGGACACAAAAACATTATCAACTTGCTTGGATGTTGTACACAAAATGGTATGCCTTTTTTTTTACTGTGCAATATTTTTAACCCTTAGACTTCAAAGCGCGACTCACTGACCTTTGTTGGACAGCATAGATCAAGATCAGACTGCACAGAGTATGCAGTCTGATCTTGGATCTACTGTTTCTGACAAGGAGATATCCCTCCTCCAAAAGTACCTTTGAAATGGGAAAATTTGGGTTTATATTATGGGCTTGAAAGTTTCCTTTTTTTTATTTAGCAGGATAAGGCTTAACCCTAAACCAAACAATCTCAAACTATAACAACTCTGAGAAAGAGGTCTTGACAAAAAGTTTTAGGAAAAAATGTTTGTGTGTATTTCCTTTTCCCACAATGTTTTCTACCCTTTCATATGCAAATCCACTTGTTTTAACCAGATTTAATTTGTCAGCTACACATGCTTTCGATTTTGGACGAATCTAAAAATTTTGTTCTCTGTTAAAGTGTTAACCCTTGGGCTGCTAAGCGCGACTTAACTCTTTATCAAATGACAAAATTTTACACTGGTCCAAATTGAAAGCATTTGCAGACGACAAAGTAAATGTGACTGAAAAACTGAAATTTATTTTCGGAAGGCTAGAAAACATTGTGGGAAATGGAGAAAATGCTGGTCACCAGCATTTTCTCCTTTTCCCACAATGTTTTCAAAAGGCTTCTTTCACAGGGTTGTTAAAAGTCAGGATTGTGTGGTAAAGGGTTAAGGACCTCCTTCAGACAATGTAGATCAAGATCAGACTGCACAGAACATGCAGACTGATTTTGGATCTACACTGGCCAATAAAGAGGTATTTTCCCACAAAAAATAACCTTGAAGTTGCAAAATTTGGGCTTTTACTATCATTCTGAAAACTTCATTTAACTTAATTAGCAGGTTAATGGGTAAGATGGGCCAATATGGAAATTGTTTGAAAACATCAAAGTTTATTCATTCAGATTTTGAGATTTGTTAATAAAAAGGAAGAAATTATAGTAAGAAAAGTAGAGGGAATGCTGGTTACCAGCAATTTCTCCTTTTCCCACAGTGTGGTCAAAAACCCTTGTTTATGGTCCTGAAAGAACAGGATTTATTAGAAAAGGGTTGAATGGAGCCAAGAATAGTATCTTTTCCTCCAGGAACTATTTCACTATGTTAGATATTTAGGATCGTCAAATGAAAAGACCTTTCCTTATCGACCTGAAACTTGTTGAGGGATTTCAGAAACATCCTTTTAACCTTTTACCACACAATCCCGACTTTTAACAAGCCTGAGGAAAAAGCCTGTAGAAAACATTGTGGGAAAAGGAGAAAATGCTGGTAACCAGCATTTTCTCCTTTTCCCACAATGTTTTCTATTCTTCCCAGAACAAATTTCAATTTTTGAGTAACATTTATTTTTTCGTCTGCAGAAGCTTTCAATTTGGACTGGTCGTAAATTTTGTCGTTTGGTAAAGAGTTAAAATGAGGATAATTTATGTACCGTAAGTTCAATACATGAATACATCAAAAAATGATGTGGTAAAAGGAGAAATTGCTGGCACAAACAATTTTACCTATTTCCATGATGTTTTTGAAAGAATCTGCTGCAAAAAGTAAAAAGAGGTTTTTGAATTAGAAAATGTGTTGTATGCCTCTATTTCTATAAAGGTCAGGCTATTTATGCTTTCTTGGTGTCTGATATCCTTCCTTTCAAAATTACTTAAAGGTTTATTTTTAGCCATAATGGTTCCTTCTTGTAAACGCATGAAAAACATAAACACTTCTTTCAAAAACATTGACA
The DNA here is from genome assembly GCA_945859785.2 of Tridacna gigas. Classification (NCBI taxonomy): domain Eukaryota; kingdom Metazoa; phylum Mollusca; class Bivalvia; order Cardiida; family Cardiidae; genus Tridacna; species Tridacna gigas. The sequence continues at coordinate 34,384,425 of OX244040.2, read as the reverse complement.
GAACAGAAGAAAATATTGCTTATAATAAACACTACATTTTTCTTATTTTTATAAAAATAACTTTTTTTTTCCTTTCCTTCATTTATTTTCATTCATGTCATTTGCATGTTTTAGCATACCTCTGAAAATAGCTTTTATGGTAATGAATTAAAGCTGCTCTTAGGGAATTTCATCTAGGAAGTTCAACACTCATATTTTTTTTCCATGGGAATCTTAATGATATTTTTACTCCATATCATTATGTAAAAAGCATTTGAGCCAGGCTTTGGCAAAGGGGGTTTGACTCTTTACCAAATGACAAAATGTTGGCTTTGTCTAATGTTAAAACATTCGCAGACGACAAATTAAATGTAACTCAAAACATGAAATTTGTCTTTCATAGATTAGAAAACATTGTGGGAAAAGGAGAAAATGCTGGTTACCAGCATTTTCTTCTTTTCCCACACTGTTTTCAAAAGGCTTCCTCCTCAGGGTCTTCAAAAGTCGGGATTGTGTGGTAGAGGGTTATTGCATCTTCGTGATGCATTATAGCAAGCAAGTCATCATATAATTATGGATCCATAAACACCATTTTGTCTCCCACTGAATCATGAGGTAGTATGGTCCTTTGACATGCAGAAAATTTTACAAGGGGCAAAAAGTTTCGACCTATGTCAGCCTGCGCGGACTGCGCAAGCAGGCATGATTCATTACTTTTTGCAGATGCATTAACCCTTTCCCAAACGACAAATTTTGGACTGGTCCAAATTGAAAGAGTTTGCAGACGACAATTTTAAATTTGATGAAAATGGCAGAAAGTTATCAAAAAGGGTCGAAAATACTGTGGGGAAAAGGAGAAATTGCTCGTTACGAGCAATTTCTCCTTTTCCCACAGTGTTTTCAAAAGACTTGTACTGCAGACACGTGAAAACCAGGGCTTGTTTGGGAAAGGGTTAAGCCTTCACAGAGCATGGCTCCTCTATATTCTAAATCTTTTACCAGTTGATCCCTTGAGAAGAATGCTTTTGAAAATGTGGTGTGAAAAGGAGAAAATTCTAGTATTTTCTCCTTTTCCTTTACAATATTTTCTAGCCTTTCACAGCTAGTTCCCATCATTTTAGCCACACTTAGTTTATCATTTGCATTTGGCTCAGATATCAGAAGATCTTCATTGGCTCTGGTCAAGGCATTGAGTTAGTGAGGTAGTCCTGGTTTGATCCAAGCTAGAGATAACAGTTGTTTGGGAATGTCCTTTGGCAAGGCACTGCAGAGCTCCAGCCTAGTGCTGGTGAAACCTGGGACAGACATGACTAGATGAGCTGTCATTATGACATGATTAAATAAAACTGAAAGCAGTTTAAACCCAATGCAGACAAAACTTGTTTATTGCATGTTTCATGTATGAATCTGCTTTCTTTCAAATCTTGGTGCTCTGGGTAAGAAAGAGTTTATCTCATTACCAAACGACAAAATTTTATACTGGTCCAAATTTAAAGCATTTGCAGATGACAATTTAAATATTGATTGGGTGGTAAAATTTGTGATAAGTTAGAAAATATTTTGGGAAAAGGAGAAAATGCTGGTTACCAGCATTTTCTCCTTTTTCCAAAATGTTTTCAAAAGGCTTCTTTCTCAGGGTCCCTAAAACAGGATTGTGTGGTAGAGAATTATACAGTGTAACTGTACATTACATAATGGCACCTTCTAAGTGAAATTTGTAATATTTAGTAATTGTGTTCATTCTATGTTTTATAACAGGTCCACTGTTTGTCATCGTAGAGTTTGCACCTCATGGCAATTTGCGTGATTTCCTTCGAGCAAGGCGCCCATGTTCAGATTACGAAAAGCCCATGATGCCGGTAACGGAGTATGAGAAACCTTTAATCCAGGAAAAGCCCCTTACAGAGAAAGACCTAATTTCCTTTGCTTATCAGGCGGCTAGAGGGATGGAATATTTGTCCTCTAGAATGGTAATCATGATCTCATTTCACTATCATAACTTTTTACCAGATGACAGAATTTTAGACTTATTCAAATTGAAAGCATTTGAAGACAAAATATTAAATGTAACTCAAAATATGAAACCTGTCTGTCATAGGCTAGAAAACATTGTGGGAAAAGTGGGAACTATTAAGGTCAGAAAATTTAGCAATATTTACCTCTTAACCACACAACAAAAAGTTGCAATCATTTTGCCTTCCTTCTTTCTTAGCCATTTGTGCAGATTATATTTTTAAACTTTTTTCACAAATCTTTATTTTCTTTTGACAGTGTATTCATCGAGATCTTGCAGCCAGAAATGTTCTTGTTGCGGAAGATTTTGTTTTAAAGATAGCTGATTTTGGACTGACCAGAAACCTAACCAACATGGACTATTACAGAAAATGTGGTGATGTAAGTAGCCTATAGTTCAGCCATGCATTATTTGGGCCTGTATTCACCAACCATTCTTGAGAACATTCTTGGTCTTATTCTTTAAGATTTTCTATATTATTTAAAGTAACACAACTTTTCATTGGCTAAACCAAATGGTTCAGCCAGTCAGAAGTTGTTTTACTTTCTAATTTTGTCGGTTGGTAAAGAATTAAGGAAAAAGGCTTTTAGTAACATTTTGAGGAAATGCTGGTGTCCAGCATTTTCTCCTTTTCTCACAATGCTTTTAACCTTGTTTTAAAAATTCCATATGTCATCTACAAATGCTTATAATTTTTTGTTCACTTGATAGACATATTACGTTTGGCAGTCAACATTTAGTCTAGCAGTTAGCATTCGTTAAATGTATTGGTTATGAAATAATTTTAAAATAAATTTACTAATTTCAGGGTCGGTTACCTGTTAAATGGATGGCACCGGAGGCTTTATTTGACCGTAAATACACATCCAAAACAGATGTGTGGTCATACGGAGTTTTACTTTGGGAAATCTTCACCCTGGGTGGGAATCCGTACCCATCAGTGCCTGTGGAGGAATTGTTTGATAAATTACGTAATGGTCATCGAATGGAAAGACCGCCATACGCATCGTCAGAACTTTATCAGATTATGTTGAATTGCTGGCAACAGGTACCCCAGCAACGACCCTCGTTTAAGGAACTTGTTCAAGAAATAGACAGGATATTGACATCAAAAGCCTGTACGGGAGAGGTATGTCTGGATGTGATTTGTTTTTGGTGTTTCATTGTGACAGCATAATCTTTTCTCTTGTGGCAAAGTAGTAAGACTTGATATTGATATTGTTTGACATGGAAAGTCGTTGATTCCTTAATTGGTAGATCAGGTGATTTTTTTTTTATGACCAATCAGAAAAAGGCTTTTAACACTTTACCAAAGGACAAAATTTTTAGACTGTTCCAAATTGGTAGATTTGCAGATGACAAATTAAATGTGACCCAAGTAATGAGATTTGTCACTGATAGGGTAGACAACATTGTGGGAAAAGGAGAAAATGCTGGTTACCAGTTGAAATTGTATTTGTTTGGTAAAGGGTTAAAAATAGCATGCATGGTCCTGATTAATTCATTGCCTGTTGTGGAGGAGGCCACTTCTAGAAAAAGGTCTAAACTTACTTGAAACAATTGACTCTATTTCTGTGGTCCCTTTTCAAGGCAGAGAACAACTTTGAAATGGTTTGTAGAAACCGAATTTGATATTCAGATCACTTTTAGAAAGCAGGATAAACACATTATTCATTTCAATATAGAAATAAGACCCAAATAATTGCTATTTCATGGTTGCATTTGTCTATAGCTTTTCAGCATAGCAGATGATGTTTGTAGATCAGAGATCAGTCTGCACATTTTGTGCAGTCCAGTCTTGATCTACAGTAGCTGTGTTGTGAAATGCAAGGTAAATTAATGCCTTATCAAACATTCACAAATTTTTATCTTCCTACAGAAGAAAACTTTTGAAAACATTGAAGAAGAAGGTGAAAATACTGGTGCCAGCATTTTCTCACGATGTTTTCTACTCTAAGAGCGTTGGTTCATTTTTCAGGAATATTTGGACTTGGAACCATTTGATACAGTGTTGATTAGCTCCACAGACAGCCAGTATTCATCGATGTCACATAGCACAGCGGACAGCGGTAGTGATGTTAGTAGTACTATAGTGTAATATTGTGAAAAACTTTTCTTTAGACTACTTCACCGATTTCTATCCAAAAAGGCAGAAATCCCTGATTTCTTGAGCAAGATAGTGGAATTTTTTATTTCTACTCTCCTCTTACATCTACGAAATGAGCAAACAGGATTTGGAAATCTACGTCTTTGTGGAACTTTGGTGCAAAGCAGACAAAAGTATCAACTCCTGAATATAGTCCCATTTAAAGCAAGTTCTGGAACAATGAGGGTGGAACTACTTTTAATGTATCCGTACACTGGAAGGTTTCTGTGATCAGTGCTAGTGTACTCTTGGATGGATTACGGTAATCACTTTAATGCTAAGTGCTTTCTCTTACAAAAAGTACAGGATGATGGAGAAGTAGTTCCAAATTGATACTTTACCTGCTCAGTACTACTCTTTTTTTAGTGCTGCAGACCACTTTCGAAAACATTGTGACAGGAGAAATTGCTCAGAATGAGCAATTTCTCCTTTTGTCACCATGTTTTCAAATGATTTCATGTCTTAAACCTTAATTCATGATGATAAGCCTTAAATTACAAGGTGAATATAAAAGTTGTCTGCTGCAAGTTAGTTTCAGGAGGTGAAGATTGGAGGCAGTGTGGAGTGAGAACTGAAGATGTGAGTAAAAGTGCTCTTTAAACTTGGACACACAGCTTGTGGTTACAAGTTCTGTGGATTTGTGTAATCTGTAAAACATACAAATTTGTTTTTTTCGGTTCAGTGTAAGGATTTGCTACTTTGTTAGTTTTTTCATAAGTACCTCATAAGAGTACATTCTGTATTTTGCAATAAATTTTTACTGTTATTGTAGGAATTTACAGAAATATATTAAAACAACAAAAAATATAAATAAACTGTAACGCTTTTCCTCATGAATAACATTGGCATCTTTCGGATTGAAATCAGTTTGGTTATCAGAGGGTAAAGTGTATGACTTGTTTTGAGGTACACTTAGTTTGATCTGTGATGGCACAGCTTATCACATGAGAATGCACCTGGGTAGAGCCCGCTCAGGTAGAAGCTAGGAAAGACCTTTATAGAAAACTCTTGCCATTGTTTGAAGTAACAGAATGAAATGGACCATTGATCCTCAGGCTGACAAATGAATATGATTTTCAGTTGAAAAAAAAAAATATTTTTTGTAATAGTGATGTTGCTTTTGCCAGAAGAGTCAAGGTTTCGTCCATGGTATTAGAATGTGTAGATTCCATACAACCTTATCTTGATCCATACAGTCTACAGAAGTAAATACATGTATGTACATGTTCAAAATTGAAATATTGAATTCAGTTTTAAAGCTGCTAAACTTGATGCATATATCAACTAGTTTTCATGACAGAAAAGGTTTAGAAAAAAACAAGAAAAATAAAAAGAATAATTAAAAACTGATAAATCTTTTTGGAATTTAACTCTTTACCAAACAACAAGGTTTTAGACATGGCTAAATTGAAAACATTTTCAGACAACAACTTGGATGTAGCTCAAAAGATGATTTCTGTCTTTGAAATGGTAGAAAACATTGTGGGAATATGAGGGAAAGACTATTAGCATTTTTGCCTTTTCCCCACAATTGTTTCAAAAACCTTCTTCAGGTTCATTAACTCACAGGACTGTTTGGTAAAGAGTTTAACCCTTTACCCCACAATCCTCACTTTTAATGACCCCGAGGAAGACACCTTTTGAAAAGATTGTGGGTAGAGGAGAAAATGCTGGCACATACTTTATTGTCATGTGCAAATGCTTTCAATTTGGACAAGTCTATAAGTTTGTCATGTGGTAAAGAGTTTAAAAAAAAAGGTTAAAATAAAAAACAATACAGGTAGCAAGTCCTACATTGTTCGAGTTATTTGTGTTCAAAAACTAATTCAAGTTTGTCTCAATTGTGTTCAAAACTTCTAAATTGTGTTGATAATCCAAAGACATTATTTTAACTGTGGGTTAACAGTAGTCCCTTACGAATATAATGTGTTCAAGATTCATTCATTGTTATCATTGTCTACGCAACAATCGGTGTTGTGAAGGTGTTTTTTTCATTTGTGAGCAAAGTGTTGACTCGAAGAAAATCAAGGAGGAGGAAACTCGCAAATGAAGAAGAAAATAGAGTGTATCACTGAAATAGAAGTGAAAATGGCTAATGAACAACATGGAAATGAAGACAGTAGGAGGTGTACTTAGTGATGATTTAGAAAAGAAATAAAATAATGTTGACCCTTATCCTGCTAAATAAATTGAATAAAACCTTCAGTTAAACCCAAATTTTGCTACTTCAAAGGTATTTTGGGGTTTTGGGGAGAAAAATATCTTTATATCGGAGAGTGTAGATAAATGATCAGACCGCATGTTCTGTGGAGTCTGATCTTGTTCTACACTGTTCGCCAAAGGTCCTTGAGTTAGGCTTAGCAGTGTAAGGGTTAAAATGCGTATGTAATGGTGCACATGTCACAACAGGGTGTTGTGACAAATAAATTCTGTAAGTAACAACCACTTATGTATCAAAAATAAACATTGTTGTGAAAGTAGAAAATGCTGTTTGCTAGCATATTGTCCTTTTCCCACAAAGTTTTCTATGGCCCTCCCCTTGAGGGTTTTATACGCTTTACAAGACAACTTAAATTTTAGATTTTTCCAAAATGAAAGCTTTTACAGAATTTTGTTCCATTTAACAAAAGTTTCATAAAAAATGAAACATGTCTTTCAAACAGTGGGCGATATGGGAATAGGAGAAAAAGGACCTTCTTTCCTATGGTCGTTAAAACTTGGGGTTGTTTGGTAAAGGGTTAATTAAAACATGGAATTGTTTTTTAAGAGTTAATATGCTCATGGGTTTTGTTAGGTGTGAACTCTTTACAAATTATATAAAAGACAAAAATTTGAAGGAAAGGATGTAAACCATTGTGGTAAAAGGGTCAGTCTCTTGTTATAAGCCACTGGTCCTCTTCCCACTATATTTTTAAAGCTGTCAATCATAGGGGCATTAGAAGAAAGAAACATCTAACTGTAGAAAATGGGCTGATAGAAAGTATGTAAAAGTAAACAGGACTTTGTTTGGGTAAAACTGTTGGAGGAGCAAGTTTGCTAGGTTTCATTATCTTTTAACTCGTTACCTCTTTAAGACTTTACTAAATGGAAAAATTTTAGACATGTCCAAAAATTTCTGCAGACGACAAACTTAAAAGTGATACCAGTGAACCGAAGTTCTTTGACAGGGTAGAAAAAATGGTGGGAAAAGGAGAAAATGCTGGTTACAAAGTGATACTAGTGAACTGGAATTCTTTGACAGGACAGAAAAAATGGTGGGAAAAGAAGAAACTGCTGGTTACCAGCATTTTCTCCTTTTCCCACCATGTTTTCTAAAACCACCTTCAGGGTTGTTAAAACTTGGGATTGTGTGGTGAAGGGTTAAGTTTTACCACACACAAAAAAAATGATGAATTAAATGTGGTTCAAATTGTGGAAGTTGTCTTTGATGGGGTAGAAAACAATATGGGAAAAGGAGAAAATACTGGTTACCACTATTTTCTCCTTTTTACCACAATGTTTTTAATTATCTTTTTTTTTTCAAGCTGGTTAAAAGTCAGGATTATGTGGTAAAGGGCTAATAGGATTTTTTTCTTCTCTTGAAAACATTGTGGCAAATGGAGAAGCTTGTCATAACTATCCAGTGTTGTAACAACCTCGAGGAAGGCCTTTGAAAACATTGTGGGAAAGGAGACTAATTATGCTGGAGGTATGCTTTGCTTTTTCTACGTTTTTTTCCTACTCTTTTAGAGACAACTGTATCATTTAGTCACATTTTGTATTCGTATCTTTAAATGCTTTTAGGTTAGACAAGTCTTAAATGTCTGGAAAAGTGTTAATAAAGAGGTCACAAGTTAATATTTTGCCATAGCTTTGTTGATCTAAGACTGAAAATGGCATACTTTTAGTTACGTTATGATAAAACAGCAAGATATTCTTGGAAAAGCTGCTGTTTTTTTCTTTTTTTTTTAATGCAACTTTGTACCTCGTATAGGCAATTTTATGTACCTTTGGTGCCCTGCCATCTACAGACGACTGTTAAAAACATTGTGACAGACAGATAGATTTGCTCATAAAGAGCAATATCTTCCTCCACTTGTCCCATTGTGTCTTGATAGGTTTGCTGTTTTCCAAGAAAAGCATCAAGGTATTGTCATAGCCCTGTCATCATCGGTGCATCCTGCATTGTAGTGGTTGTGGAAAAACTTTGACATTTTATAATATTACCAGAGCTCCAGGTTATGGATACTCATTAGAATCGGCTCATCGAGACGATTCTAATGAGTACCCACAACATAGGGTTTGGAAGAGAAATAATGGATTTAGAATACTATCACTCCCTCTTATCTGGAGCTCTGATTACTGAAGATACTTACTTGAAACTCGGACTAGTTGTTAATAAGAAGTCCTATTCATCAGGGTCATTAAAACCTGGAATTATTTGGTACAGAGTTAATAGAAAAAATCACTTTGCAAGGGAAAGATGTAAACCTTTTGTTTCCTATATCCTTTAGCTAAGTAATCCAGTTTCAGTGACTGAAAGAAAAAGCTTCTGAAAACATTGTGGGAAAGGAGGAAATACTATTAATCTGAATTTTCAACTTTTCAACACAATGTTGTTTATCCTTTCAAACACAAAATTTCATGCATTGAGCTGCAATTAATTTGTTGTAGGCAAATGCTTTCAAGTTGGACAAGGTTGAAATGCTGTTGTTTGCAAAGTGTTTACCAAACCACTAATTTCAGACTGCATAACCCTTTACCAAACGACAAATGCTAGGCTGGTCCAAATTGAAAGCATTTGCAGACGACAATTTCAGTGTGGCTCAGATGGAGAAAATTGTCTATAAAAGGGTAGAAAACATTGTGAGAAAAGGAGAAAACGCTGGTTATCAGCATTTTCTCCTTTTCCCACAATGTTTTCAAAAGGCTTCTGTCTTAGAGTCGTTAAAAGTCGTTATTGTGTGGTAAAGGGTTAACATTGAAATCATTTACAGATGAAAAATTATATGCATCTAAAATGCTAAAATTTATCTGTGAAAGGGTAGAAAACATACTGGGAAAATGAAAAAATGCTGTTTACCAGCATTTTCTCCTGTTCCTACAATGTTTTCAAAAAGCCATTTTTTGTGGTGTAGTTTAAAGTCGGGATTGTTTGGTAAAAGGTTAGAGTTGTATGATATATGGTACTTTACTGAAGAACAAAGAAAAAGCGCGCATTTTGTTTCAAAGGCCTGTAATTTATGCCATTTTCTTTGCTTTGTAGACAGATTATTTGTGGATATAAATATTTCTTATTTGTTGTATTTAAATTTCATTACTATCTTAACTCTTTACCAAACAACAAAATGTTGGACTGTACCAAATTGAAAGCATTGCAGACAACATATTAATATGCAGCTGAGTGATGATTTTGCTCTTTGATTAGGTAGAAAACATTGTGGGGGAAAAGGAGAAAATTCTGTTTACCAGCATTTTCTCCTTTTCCCATGTTTTCAAAAACCTTCCTGTCCAGGGTCACTCAAACTGGGGATTGTGTGGTAAAGAGTTAACAGTCATATTTCTGTATTCATGTCCTCAATCTGTAATAGCATCCATTGACAACAAACTCTTTTGTCCTTTTTTAGATTTCTGAAAATCTGTTAACCCTTTACCACTTAATCCTGAGATTTAACGACCCTGATAAAGAAGCCATTTGGAAAAAAAATTGGGAAAAGGAGAAAATGCTGTTGACCACCATTTTCTCCTTTTCCAACTATGTTTTTTACTCTATCAAAGCGAGATTCAATCATTTGAGCCACATATAAATTGTTGTCTGCGAATGCTTTCAGTCACTATTAACGACCCTGAGAAAGAAGCCATTTGAAAACATTGAGGGAAAAGGAGAAAATGCTAGTAACTAACATTTTCTCCTTTTCCTACAATGTTTTATATCTGTTCAAAGGCAAATTCATCATTTGAGCCACATCTAAATTGTTGTCTGCAATTCTTTCAATTTGGACGAGTCTACATTTTTGTTGTGTGGTAAAGAGTTAATATGCTGTTGCTCAACCTTAAGTGTATTATAGGTACAGGATGAGATGTATAGCTCAATAGTACAAGAGATGCAAAAAAGAATTGTTTGATTTTATTGATATGGAACACATAATAGGAAAAGGAGCTTGTTTCAAGAAATTGCTCCGTTTCCAACAATATTTTCTAAAGGTATCTTTTTCAGGGCTGTGAAAAAGCACTGATTCTATGACACTAGGGTAATGGATGATATTTGACAGAAAACATTCTTGGAAACTTCAAATTGAATTCTTAACTCTTTACCATACAATCCTGACTTTTAACAACCCTGAGGAAGGAAGCTTTGGAAAACATTGTGGGAAAAGGAGAAAATTCTGGCAACCAGCATTTTCTCTTTTTCCCGTAATGTTTTTTCCACCTTACCAAATACAAATTCCATCATTTTGTTCAAACTTAATTTGTCGTCTGCAAATTCTTTCTATTCCGACCAGTCTATGTAGATTTATTTGTCATTTGGTAAAGGGTTAACCCTTTACTGCACAATGCCGCCTTTTAATGACCCTGGGAAAGAAACCTTTTGAAAACATCGTTGGAAAAGGAGACAATGCTGGTAACAAGCATTTTCTCCTTTTCCCACAATGTTTTCTACCCTATCGAGGAACAATTGCACCATTTTAGCTACACTGAAATTGTCGTCTGCAAAATGCTTTCAGTATAGACAAGGCTAAAATTTTGTTGTGCGGTAAAGGTTTAAATGTTTATACTGAGAAAATGTTACAAAAAAGAAGTAAAATATGGCTATGTGACATGTTGAGAAATAAGGATAAATTTCTCCATTTGTAACTCCTTATCATTTTTAAACAGACCATTTGTGTAACTAATGTGTGAAAAATTGTCTTCTAAAGGAAAAGATTTTGTAAGTTTATACCAGAAGTGCCAGTCATAACTACTACCTGTACATTAATTTTCATATCAGATGCTTTTCCATAAGCCTATTTCTTTTGGCTTTGTGGCTTAGAGCTGTGGTTAATACCAACTTAAACCTTTTACCTTTTCCAATTCTGATTATTTCTTCATTTGCCACTATGTTGTAGAATGTCTGCAATTGGATGTTAAAGAAAATAGGGGAGAAGTGAAAGCAATTTTGTTTACAATTGTATAAATAGATATACTAGAGATTAGGCACAATTTTTTTTAAAGATGATTAAGACATAATCACAGATTATAGTGTAGATCACTAAATTTTATTTAGTTTCAATGAAAATTGATGTTTGAAAATTTTTTACCCCCTTTTTTTGTATCTTATACCTGATTTCATTTTCTAATTGGAATCTTTATTAAACCTGTTGTATTGAATTTTACTGCATTTTTTACATATTATGACTGTTAGATTGTTAATTGTTATAACATGGTTTGATAGAATAGTTAAACTTTTGTTTTTCAATCATATTTAAGTCCCTCTAAGCAAAGAGGAAATCCCAAGAACGGATTTTTGATGCTGTTTGCATAAAAATTTTTATTTGTTACCAAAGGTAAAATAGCAAAGATGGCTCGTGAGGAAGCATTCTTCATTTTTTTTTTCTTATTTAGGGTAGATCATGAAAACTTACTCCTTATTAGAATTTTTGTATAATAATTTTACCATACAGTACATAGCAAAACGAATTGATATGAATGGTCATATACAATAGTCTGATTTAGGCCGTTAGCAAAGATTAACCAGGTATAAATATGCTTTTTCTCATTTCAAAATATCAAATGTTGGGGAAATAAAAGTTATAATTTTATTTCAAGTAACTTTGCAATAAAACTTGTTTATATAAACTTACAAAGCATTTAAAATTAGTTCTGATTGCCTTTGACCATTTTTTTATAAATGATACAAACATAAATGGGTTGGCTTTTTTGTTTAATCCTTTACCACACAATCCCGACTTTTAATGACCCTGAATAAGAAGCCTTTTGAAAACATTGTGGGTAAAGGAGAAAATGCTGGTAACCAGCATTTTCTTCTCTTCCCACAATGTTTTCTACCCTTCCCAAAACAAATTTCAATTTTTGAGTCAAATTTCTTTTGTCCTCTGCAAATGCTTTCAGTTTGGACAAATCTAAAATTTTGTCGTTTGGTAAAGAGTTAAAGGATTACAAACATAATACTAAATGAAAATCTTAGAGGAAAAACTCCAATAATTTCCCTGTAATTGAAATGTAAAAAAATTTAGTTGGATTTTAAACCAAATACCGGTAAAATGAATAAAGCCAAGTGACATTTTCAGTCTAGAAATAAGACCAAAATAATTGCAATTTCATGATTGCTTTTGTTATAAGTGTTTCAGCAGAGCAGACAGTGTAGATCAAAGGTTCGACTACACATATTGTGCATTCTGATCTTGATCTGCATTGGCCACAAAGGCATATGTAGTTGTGGAAGGCGCTTTAAGGGTTAAAGATAACATGCATGGTTTTTTTTTTAATTTGAAGACTTATGACAAGATGATTCACTATATATCAATACTCTCCTTGTCTAGGTATCACCACTTTGTGTTCAGCTTTCTGTATAGCCATCATTTAGTTTACCATATGTATATCCACATACACAAGATTTCTTTTTTTTTCTTTCTTTTTCCTCCAAAGAGTTTTTTTACCTTCTTACGTATTATATCTTTTTTTTTTCTTTTTTTTTAAATCTTGATTGCTAAAATTAAAAAAAAAGGACATTGTAGACGTAAGATTTCCATTTTAAAAGGTTCATTTTAGGTACATTTTATTGCAAAGTCATGTATTTTTTTTTTTGTGAAAAGTATTACATGAACTGCAACATTAGAATGGCAGAACAATCTACCACATTGTTTTACTCTTTACAGCACAACAAATTACTGGACTTGTCCAGATTGAAAGCATTTGTAGACGACAAAATTTATGTGACTCAAATGTTGATATTTGTCTTTGAAAGGATACTAAATATTGTGAGAAAAGAAGAAAATGCTGCTTGCTTCCATTAACGTCTTTTCCCAAAATGTTTTCAGAGGCTTTCTTCCCCAGAGTTGTCAAAACTTGTGATTGTTTGGTAAAGGCTTAAAAGTGGGGATCATATAATACACATAAAAAAATATCAACAAAAAGGGAAAGGGGGCAGTAAATAGAAGTACCATTTTTGCTCACTTTAGGAATCATAACTATTGCTCATAGTGGATTAGGTGCTTATACGGATATGCTACAAAAGAGTATTTCTAGTGTGTTCAAGTCACAAATCAAGAATGAATTAACAATATCACTATATATCGTAAATGTAAGTTGCCAGTATTTTTCAGACCCGTTGTCCCAAAATGTGTTCATGTATGGAAGAACTCTCAAACCAATTTTTTTCCCACCCAATAGGCAAGTTTCAGCAACAACACAGTACTATAGTGGTAAAGAGTTAGAAAGGCTGCTCTTCCTGCAATGATTAATAATATCAGATACATCAACAAGTGAGCAAAGCTCTCAGTTGTTGACATTTTTCAGAAACAGTCATGTTGGTGGATAAAATATTAGCCATGCCCTGGCAAACAGGGGCTTAATGTGTTTGCTCGATGCATCATATCAAGCCAGTCATCACATAATCATGGATCCATAAAATTCACATAGCCTAATGATTGATTGAATTTTGAGGGAGATTGGTCCTTGAATATTCAGAAAATTGACAAATAGCGAAAAGTTTCGGCCCAGGTCAGCCTGTGCAGACTGTGCAGATTGACCTGGGTCAATACTTTTTGCAGATACATTAAGCCCCTTTTTCACAGAGCATGGTTCATATGTTTCTCTACTGAAAAAGAAGGAATGAAAATCTCAAACTCCACATATCTCTGTACCTTATTGCTATCTGAAAGTTGCCTATGATACTGGTGAGATAATGCTACTTTGGTAGGCCTATGATACCTCGACAGGCTTGAACCTTGTTTATTTGAAAAGTCAGTTTGATATTAAATATTTAAACTACATCTAACCATTTTCTTTTCATTTCTCATGTTTTGTCACCAAAGAAAGGCAATTTTACAATAGGTGTTGTGATTTTTTTATCAGAATTTTAATTGGTAGTAGAAACCTGACTAATATGATGTCAAATGCTGAATCTCGCTCTGTATGAGCAGATCTGATAGATGCCAGTTGAAAATCTCTTCAATACTGGGAGGTTAAATTTCTCAACTTGGAAATTAAAGACATGTTGCTGAAACACATTGAGCATTAACAGGTAAAAATAAAAACTTGATTCGCTTTGTTTCTCACGTTTCTAAAGTAGAAGTGGTACATGTATACCATTTGGTTTCAAGTTACTTGGGGATTGCCTTTGATGAACAAAAATTCAAAATATTGTCTTCTATACCCACTGAAAGTCTTGTTACAACACCAAATGATGTAAACTTAGTTTTAATCGACAGTATAGAATGGTAAAACTTCTTTTTTTTTGATTGTGTTTACCAAACTAGCAGCAGCTACTTAAAATATGGGCCATGCTCTGGCAAAAAGGGTTTACTGCATCTCCATGATGCATGATCCTAAGCATGATCCCATAATTATGGATCTATCAAATCTGTTTTGTATAACAACTGACTGAATTATGAGGTGGGCTGCTCCTTTGACAGCAGCAAAAAGTTTTGACCAGGTCAGCCTGCTTCGACTCCGCAGGTTGACCAGAGTCGATACTTTCTGCAGATGCTTTAAGCCCCCGTTTCACAGACCGTGGCTCATTTAGGTTTTTTTTTTTTTTCTGTTTGTTGATATTGGGCAAGATACAAGAATTATCAATATTTTAGTTGATGTAATTTACATAATGTTATTTCTACCCAATTTAATTGAATCTTATTGGTGTACATTTTGTTTACTATTATTGACGTCATATGCACGTGACCATTTTGTTTCATTCCTCAATTCATCTCATGCCATATTAAATGTTTCGTTATGTGAGTTGTAAATTCTTGTGGAACAAAATAAAAATAGTTACGATATACACAATTGGTTGTTTTATATATCTATTACATGTCACAAGGTTCAAGAAGCTGCCCTGGTTCTGTTTCGGTCGCATGCGTATGAAATATGTCTCGGAGCCAGCCAGTTTCAGTCATTTCTTGGCTGACCGGATCTACTCGATCTCTACCTCTAATCACTTTGATGGCATTTCTTTTCAGAAGAACCAGAGGGCTGTGTTAAACAACCAATCTAAATTCAATTCTTATTCCAGGTTCTACGACTATACACCTAAACCCTATGCCAGACGGCAGTATTTTAGATTTGTCTAAGTTTACTGCAAAAGTGCACTCTACCCTCATCTGCAGATGCATTCATTTGAATGATATGAATGAATGCATTTGCAGATGAGAGTAGAATGCACTTTAGGGGACACATCCCGCCATTTTGTATTTCGATGTCAAGGCACGATCGTTTTATGTTTATGGCCGCCATTATTTGTTACCAATTTGTGTTGACTCCAGACTTGCTACAAGAAAATAAGCAGGGGTGTTGGTGCAGGGAGCCCCCATGTAGTGATAATATACATACCCGCGCACTAAATATAGACAGAACAAGTGATTTTTCCGTCTTTATGTGACCGCTAAAGTGCGGATGTCCAGCAGATTTACAAATCATATGGGACTCAAATTGTTGCGTTTGTGCCTGAAATACTAGAAAAATTGTGAGGAAAATGAAAAAATGCTAAATACTGGCGTTTTGTTCTTTTTTTCAAAATGATTTCAAAAGGTTTTTTCCCCTCGGGTGTGTTACAACAAGGGATTGTGTAGTAAAAGTTTAACCCTTTCCCATCGACAAATTTTAGACCCTTTAAAATTCAAAACATCTGCAGATGACAAATTCAAAATTGCTGCAAGTGAGCTTAACCCTTTCCCAAACAAGCCCTGGTTTTCACGTGTCTGCAGTACAAGTCTTTTGAAAACACTGTGGGAAAAGGATAAATTGCTCGTAACGAGCAATTTCTCCTTTTCCCACGGTGTTTTCTACCCTTTTTGAGACCTTTCTGCCATTTTAATCAAATTTAAAATTGTCGTCTGCAAACTCTTTCAATTTGGACCAGTCCAAAATTTGTCGTTTGGGAAAGGGTTAAGATCTTCGATAGGGTAGAAAACATTTTGGGAAAAGGAGAAAATGCTGGTGACCAGCATTTTCTCCTTTTCCCACAATGTTTTCTACCCTTTCACAGGCAAATCACACTGGAATGAAATCAACCGTTGTCTGCAAAATGTTTATATTTTTCCTGCGTTTCAAAGGTACGAGGCTGGCACTCTTCAATTCTGCAAAGTTTTCCCAAGGCCATTGGGCACCACATGCACGAGCGAGGGTTTGCCTGATGCCAAATCCATAACCTTAACCACTTAGCTACACATGATTCCCCTTCCCTCCTCCCTCCCCCCCCCCCCCCCCCCCAAAAAAAAAATCCTGACATCTGTTAGGAAAAAGAATTACTACTTTGTGATGAATGATGAACTTAGTATTTTTTTAATACCCGTTTTAAAGGCTTAGGTCATATCACGGCAGTTAGAGCACCTACACACGTGTTTCCTGGTTTTCTCACATCAGTACTGACACAACTTTCTTTCCAAGCCACTGACTACTTTTCTCACTTGTATCAGAGGTGACAGGCGAAAACTCGCCGGAAAGAAAGTTTGCCTCAATCAGGAATCGAATTCGCAAGCACAAGCTCACGAGTCAGGTACGCTACGAGCACAGTAATAAACGGATTGGTGTTATCTTTATGGGTCTGACAAACGAAGAGCCTCTAATTCAACTTTTGAATAAATCAAGTTATTTATTTAAATGAAAACCCTACTCGGTGATGGGACATTTCCGCTCCGTAATGGAAGAGTTATGACCATCATATTGAATATAATTTGTTGTGATGTGTGTTTTCGAACCACTTGAAACAACCATATTGTGCACTTAACGCATGAGCGATAAAACCAAATATTTAATGTGCGATCAAGGAGTCATAAACCATCTGGATGGACCTTGTTTACTGCGTCCCAAATCTTACCTGAACCGGCTAGATTTGGGTTGTTTTACCAAATAACCCCGTGAAGACGTACATGTAAGTAAACTTACGTCATGTGGCAGACTTAATTTTTAACCCTTTACCGCTCAATGACGCCTTTTAACGACCCTGGGAAAGAAGCCTTTTGAAAACATTGTGGAAAAAGGAGAAAATGCTTGTAACCAGCATTTTCTCCTTTTTCCCACAATGTTTTCTACCCTATCAAGAGAAAGTTGCACCATTTGAGCCCCATTGAAATTGTCGTCTGCAAATGCTTTCAGTTTGGACAAGGCTAAAATTTTGTCGTCTGGTAAAGGGTTAAACGGAAAAAGGAGCTCTGGCAAAAGGGGGCTTAATACATTTCCGTAATGCATTGTAAATGCAAAACAAGTCCCATAATCATTTTGTTTGACAACCAGCTGAATCTTGAGGTAGAATGGTCTTTGGACATGCAGAAAATTTGCCAAGAGCAAAAAGTTTCGACACGGGTCAGCCTGCGCGGACTGCGCAGGCTTACCTGGGGCGATACTTTTTGTAGATGCATTAAGTCTCCTTTTCATAGAGCTTGGCTCAGATATACACTAAACACAACTTCTAAACGGTCACTTTTAAGCTGGAATTCCCCGTAGACACTATGTTTACATCCACTGTTCCGAAAAAAGACAGTTTATTTTGTTTGATCTTTTTGAGAGTAGTTGACCAGTGTAAAAGCATACCTCAGCCTAAGTCTGAAAAGATTTTTTTGACTTGTACTTTTTAAAAGAACTTATTTAACATTCATTCACTGAACACTGAACCTTGAAAACATTTCTTTTTTGAAAACTGCGCTCTCCTCTCGATTTATATTTTTTGCGCAGAAAATAATTTTTCATCTTTTTTTTCTTTCTGCTGACAAAATTTCAGTAATTTATTATTATCTTTTTAACCTGTTTTGGACACCACCCATGCGCCAAACATGTGCTTTCTTTTTTTTTTGTAAAAGAGATGCATACTGTTGGTAAATCGAGAATCCTTTCATTACAATACCATGGCTAACGTCAAGATATATGTTACAATGTGTTTTTATTTACCTGTCTATTACTTGGTCAAATTTACAGGAGAAACTAAAGTGGCCGGTTGGAGGTTTTGCTGAGTGTATACGAATATTTAGGCCTATTAATTAGGAACTTTAAAGATCTTCATAAACCGCCTCAAAACCGGAGAAATATTATACTTTGTCAATGGCAATGTGACCAAATTTTTGTCTTGTTAATGTTTTCAACATCATGCCGCACACAAACTTTTTTTTCAAACTCGCTGACTTCTCCCTAAAATGAAATCAAAGTACTGAAAGTATTTAGGAAGGGTTTGCCTTTCACCATGCAGCTGGGAAAGTGTAAGCCACGACTAAGTTTAAACTCTTTACCACAAGACACAATTTCAGATTTGTCCAAACTGAAAACATTTGCAGACGTGTGGCTCAAATGATGGAATTTGTCTTTGAAACAGTAGAAAACATTGTGCGAAAAGGAGAAAATGCTGGTTACCGGGATTTCTCCTTTTCCTACAATGTTTTCGGAAGGCTTCTTTCTCAGGTTTAATTAAAACCCGGAATTATGTGGTAAAGGGTTAACTCTTTACCAAACGACAAAATTTTAGGCGTCTCCAAACTGAAAGCATTTGCAGACGACAATTTGAATATACCTGAAATTGTGGATATTTCTTTGAGTAGATTGAAAATATTTCGGGAAAAGGAGAAAATGCTGGTTACTAGCTTTTTTCCTTTTTCCCACAACGCTTCAAAAGATTTCGTCGAAACTTGGGATTGTGCGAAAACAATTAAATAGCAATTTCCCGCTGGTTATAAGTCTAATCAATGTCAACCTTCTTTGATAAATTGAATACAAAAATACGAACCATGTTCAATGTCGTCTGTTTTTTTTTTTTTCATTGTGGACAAGTCTATTTCTTTTTCGTTTGGTAAAGATTAAAACGGGTATAGTACTATTTGAATCATTCACCAGTATATCGCAGAGTGTAGACTAAAATGAAACCGCACATATTTGCAGGCGGATCTTGATTCCCACTGCACAAAGCACATAGGCAGTCTGGAAAAAAAGATCCAAATTTTGAAAACGGATTTGAATTTGGGGCAGTCCAAAATTTGCACAGCAGGCAATGGGATGCAAATAAGATTATTATCAACCGGTTTCATGTCAGACATTTTCCTCCAATTTTAAATTACCTTTTTATAACCCATTACAAAACAGGCCTTTTCATATATATCCCTTACTAATATAATTATGTGACACACTGAACCAATATTTGAAGACCTACATGGACATGTGTTTTTCAAATATATGTAAACCATTGTTGAAAAAGAAGTAATTGCTTGAAGTAAGCAATTAAGTCTTTGTTTTACACAGCTGCCAAACGATGGCGCTTAAAAATGTATTTTGGGGATTAGTTGTTAACCTGGCACAACAAAAATAGTTAACTATCTATCAAACAAACATAAAGATGTATTCAGGATCAAACTGAGAGGACATTCGTGGGATCGCCACATGATTGCTGGAGTAATGAAAGAAAAACTTAATAAATCTTACGCTAAAGCAGTTCCAATCCATTTAATTTGATGAATTCGCTTGAAACAGGTCTTGTCCGGAAGTGGCTTACGTCACCTCAATGGGGCAACGAGACCCGCATAATATAGGACGACAGAAACCGGATTACACACAGCGGGAAGTAGACCCATTTTCTGTCTGTCCCGCCTTTTTTTGTACATAACATAACCCTTTTCAATCTCTTTCGACTCACCTAAAGTGTACAAATATCTAACAGGGTGCGATAGATGATGAATTAACTCTTTATTAGGTGATAAAATTTTAGCCTTGTCCAAATTGAAAGCATTTGAAGACGACAATTTCAATGTGGCTCAAATGGTGCAATTTTTTTTTTTTGATAGGGAAGAAAACATTGTTGGAAAAGGAGAAAATGCTGGTTACCAGCATTTTGTCTCCTTTTCCGTCCAATGTTTTCAGGGTCGTTAAAACTCGGGATAGTGTGATAAAGAGATAAGCTCTGATCTTTGGCCAAAACGTCTTATGAAATACTATCTACTAGATCATTGTCCCTTTTATTTACTGCGCGAGAATAAATATGTTATGCCACTAGTCAGTAGCAATAAAAGCCATGTACACATTGTGATTGACTTTATTGAAATGTGCAGTGCTCTGGCAAAAGGGGGTTTAATGCACCGTCGTGATGCACTATACATGTACCAAGCAAGTCGTCACATAATTATGGACCCATAAAACCCATTTTGTCTAACCAATATCTGAATCCTGTGGTAGAATGGTCCTTGGGCATGCAGAAAATTTACGAATAGCAAAAAATAGTTTGGGCACAGATCGGCCAGGCTGACCTGGATCGATACTTTTTACAGATGAATTAAACCCCTTTGAACAGAGCATGGCTCAGATCTTACATTTTCAAGCCACTCTTATTGCTAATGCATTTTACGTCCTCCAAATAAGGACTTCTTTATAAAGCCCCGACATTTTGTCTTTGTTTCTAAGTAGCTCAGAATATGAACTTAAAATATCAAAGGCAAAACTGTAGATCGTACAATTTAACCTCTCCGTTATGATATTGTTTGCATTTCACCTGAGACCGGATGTCAGAGTTTGTTACAGCAGGGGGCGAAACAACCTTGCCCTATAAATTTCAAAGGTCAAGTTTTTTAATATGAAAAGAAAGTAATAAAAAGGGTGATGGAAATTTACATTTTATGGCAAATGGAATTCGTAATGTGTTTGCATCTTCGTATTGATAAAATTCATTAAACCGTTACTTTACAGGTTAAATTTAAACCTACTTAAAATAAAAAAAAAAAAAAAGGACAAGGTGGGGAAAATAATTTTGTGTATTTGAACTCGTATGTTGGAAAAAGGAGCCATCGCTTGAATGAAGGAAACTTTTCTCGTTTCAAGCAATGTGTTTAGAAACACAAAGCACATTCTGATACATTTGATCTGCCACGTCCCTCATTCTGAATGATATTCTAATAAAATACTTTAAATTTCCATTTTTTGAAAACATTTTTTAACATGCAGACGAAACTTTTCCTTATGCATCAGACGAGCTTTGATAATGATTGTTTCTATCGTCAGGAGCCATTCTCCTTCACAATATTTGCCGATATATTTGCGTAGTAAACCTTATTTCATTTCGATTACCACGTCACAAATTTAACAAGGATTTTTTTTATACTCGTCTACAATTTGATCTTAGTACTGCTTTGCAAGACCAATTAGCGCCACTTTACTTGCAAGAAGTTAAGCCTCTGTTGTCAATCCTTATACTGCTCAATAAGTTAACTCTTTACCAAACGACAAAATTTCAGACCAGTCCAAATTGAAAGGTTTTGCAGACGATAAAATAAATGTGAATCAAAAATTGAAATTTGTTTTTGGAAGAGTAGAAAACATTGTGAGAAAAGGAGAAAATGCTGGTTACCAGCATTTTCTCCTTTTCCCACAATGTTTTCAAAAGGCTTTTTCCTTGGGGTCGTTAAAAGTCGGGATTGTGTGGTAAACACGAACAATGTTATTTCAAACTATATTTTTTAAAGAAAAATATCTCTTCATCGGACAGTGTAGATCCAAGATCAGACTGCACGTTCTGTTCAGTCTGGTCTTGATCTACACTGTCCGCAAACGGTCGGCGAGTCGCGCTTAGCAGCTTAAGGGCTAAAACATTTTGAAAACAATGTCAGGCAAAAAGTGACAGTTGGAAGCAACTGCTTAGTTCAGTCCTAAGAATTGTCCATGGTTTTCAAAGAATCACGTGAAAAAAGTGAATTGTTGCCTTCACAAAAGTGAAAAAAAAAAAAGGACTTAAAGCGAAGTTAAACCTTTGCCACACGGCACACACTCCCAAGTTTTAACGACACTGACGAAGAAAGCCTTTGAATTTTTATCCTTTTCCCACAATATTTTCTAGTCTTTTAAAGACAACCCCCAGTTGTAACGACCATGAAAAAGGGAGCTTTTGAAAGTACCATGCACTTTGAACACTTAGCACGCCTAGGACAACTCTTGGTGTACTTTTTGCGGGTTTTTTTTAACCAATATAAACTACTCCAAGTGCCATCTTTGATCTGCACTGTTTGGGTTTTTCGGCCAATAGCTCGGAATCGCCTATATTTTGATAAAACCCCGATTTTTTTTTTTCTAAATGGGACCATCGATTTAGCAGACTACGGATTGTAAATTAAAAAGAAATACTAGAAGCTATGCTATATGGTGAAATTCTACACTTCATACATTGCAAAGGACTATGAATTTAACATGTTCAACTAAAATTTCACGTGTATCAAAGAGTCAAAGCGTTTTAAGTAAATCAACTACTGTAACAGTGCTTAATTTACCGGGCATCCAAACGCCCAACAGAGAGCACCACCAGATTTTCTTTCATTTCTCTTTCCCTATTCCACCAATACTCTTCTTCGTCTCTTTCATCGTTTTTTTTTTTTTTTTTTTGTATATACTTAAAAAAACAAATCGTTACATTTTCCATTGTTAAAAAGATTTTTTGAAATTGTATTGTAGGGAAAGGACGGATTCTAAGTTGATAGAACTTGCGGTCCAACCCCATTTTAACTTATGAAATAAAATATGTTTAAACTAAAAGTGCATTTTTCCATTAAGAACATGAAAATAAGCGAGTAGATCTAAAACGAACTTGATATTCAGAAAGGTCAGAAGTGACCCAGTTTTCTAGCGAACTAAACAAAATTACTCTTCAACTTGACTAAATTACCGCATTTTCAGGCTATTTACAATTTGAGAACATCTGTTACTACTTATCCGAAGACACTACGAGCTTGTGTGTGTGTGTTTTTTTTTCTTTTTCAATCTTTCCCACATTTTTTCTCCATCAAAATGAAATGAAATGATGTTTTCTTGATATTGAGAAGCGAAAATTCGAATCACTTTTTATATTGTACAGGGGCTTCAGCGCCAATCTAACTTCGGTGGGAGTCGACGTTTAGATTGCCTTTCCCCCTAAAATGTTCAGGGTGTGAGAAGGACAGCATTTCTGTCGCAGTGGTGACCAACAAACAACGGGTAGAACAATGGCCAAGTCATTATATGTGCCCTCAACTCACAACTGTCATTAATTTATAGCCCAACAATAATTGAATATCGGTACATTCGTTAGAAATTCAAGACCCAGCTGTGACATAATAAGGTAACATTTTGTTACTGATGGAAAACTTTGAATACTCTATCATTGGCGGATTTCCTGTGACGTCACCCTGAGTTAACACTTTACCTTCCTGAGACAAGTTGTTGCAACATCTCGATAAAATATGAAAAGTCAACATGAATTAAGGTTAATAACGTTAATACACACGAAAACATTGTCAGAAAAGGAGAAACTGCTCGTTTCCCTTTTGATACAACGTTTTCAAAACTGATCTGGCGAATGACGCAACATTTCCTCTGCAGGTGGAAATGCGTTCAAGGAAGGAAGCAACGAGCATGGCACGCGAGGAATTTCTTGATATTCGATTGTTTTTGCACCACATATTATTTACGCGATGTAACCCTAGCGGCCCTTTCTCTAACTGACTCTTTATTTCTCGCACTGCATTATATAGATTTGAGCCATGATATAAGAAAAGGATGCGTAATGCATTTGCAAAAAGTATCGAATCATGTCAGCCTGTGCAGTCCGCGCAGGCTGAGAGGGCCGGAGCTTTTTGCTATTGGTCAATTTCCTGCATTTCAAAGGACCACTACGCCTCATGATTCAGTCGTTTGTTAACCCTTTCCCAAACGACAAATTTTGGACTAGTCCAAATTGAAAGAGTTTCCAGACGACAATTTTAAATTTAATGAAAATGGCAGAAAGGTCTCAAAATGGGTAGAAAACACTGTGGGAAAAGGAGAAATTGCTCGTTACGAGCAATTTCTCCTTTTCCCACAGTGTTTTCAAATGACTTGTACTGCAGACACGTGAAAACCAGGGCTTGTTTGGGAAAGGGTTGAACAAAATGGATTTTATGGATCCACTATTAGGCAATGTGATGACTTGCTTGCACGGAGATGCATTAAGGCCCTTTTGCCAGAGCATGACTCAATTTCTATCGTCGTCACAACTAGAGATATAGACGAAAACGAGTAAATTTTTGTTTTGCTACAAGGGTGTTTGAATATCTCTCGATCCAAGTGTTCTTACAGGCACAATTTCAAAAACTTATGATTCCTGACCGCCAGGGTGTCAAAAATTCTGGCCATTAAGGGCAAAAACCATATCACAATACTTGTTAGACAAGTTTAGCCAGGATACTTTTCAAGTTTCGATCCAAGATTGAGCTGTATGCTCTGGCAAGTCTGATTTTGATGTGTTCAGTACCCAAAAGCACTTAAAGGCGCGTTAACCATTTACCCTTAAAATCAAACCGGATGCTGCGTGTTTGCAATCTCGAGGAAGAGGGCTGTCGAAACCATGCATGATTGGAAAAGGAAAAATGTTGCTTACTAATATTTTCTTGTTTTCCCCTGTGCTACTCTTACAAACGCAAAACCCATCATTTTAACCACCTTGAACTTGTCGTCTGCAATTGCTTTCAAATGTCATATCATTTGAAATTTTACCGTCTGTCAAATAGTTAACGCTTTACCAAACAATTCCGAGGTTTAAAGACCCTGGAAAAGATGGATTTCGAAAAAAAAAAAAAAAACCTGGGAAAAGGAAAAATAGCTGGAAACCAGCATTTTCTACTTTTCCAACAATGTTTTCTTCCCTTTCATAGACAAAACCTATCACTTGAGCCACATGTTATATGTCGTCTGTAAATGCTTAGAACTTCTACAACTTTGTCGTTTGGTAGAGAGTGTCAGGGTTATGTGACCTATGGAATTACAGTGATTTACCCTTTACCACAAAACCCCGACTTTTAACGACCCTGAAAGAGAAAGTTTTTGAAAACATTGTGGGAAAAGGAGAAAATGCTGGTAACCAGCATTTTCTCCTTTTCCCACAATGTTTTCTACCCTATCAAAGACAGAAATTATCATTTTCGCAACATTTGATTTGTCGTCTGCAAGTGCTTTGGCTTTGGTCCAGTCCAAAAATATGTCGTTAGGTAAAGAGTTAAGAAAATTCTTTTGAAATACAAGGATAATCGCGAGTTTAACCCTTCCGCTAACAAATTTATAAAACGGACTCTCTTCAGTTTCTAAAGAAATATTTCCTTGCATTTACAGATATTGTAAGGTGGCATGTTTAGATGATTAGCTGGCGGACGGCGTAGGATCAAGATAAGACTGCACGTTCTGTGCAGTCTGATCTTGATCTACATCGTCAGCAAAAGCTAATTATGTATGAAGTGAAGGGACGAAAGCTGTTTGGATTATGCGCAATCTGTTACATGTAAAAAATAAGAGTCACATCTTGCCGTAGTACTATGGAGTACTAGCATCAAAACATCAAAACAATCCACGTCACATTAACCGATAAACCCCTGTGCGGCAGACGACAAGTTTTTCGTCAGCAGACCAATTTTGTTAACTTTGTAGCAATAGGAGGAATTGTATCTTTGTATTGACCGGCGTCACGTGATGCATAAAATTACGACAAAATCAAACGCACCCAGTCATTTATCTTTTTAAACATGTATTCTTGATTTTTTTTTTTTTTGTTAAACCTTGGACAATGACAATCACTGCAGACCCGGAACAGATGCATGGAAACACAGCGGTTGATCGATTCTACAGTATTTGTTACATGAAACGAGTTTTTTCTTCGGCACTGAACTAGGAGCATTGGCAGTTTGGTAGAGCTAATGCGCCCAAGAAAGCATGTATACTTACCGGATATTTTAGGCATATCCATTACACGGCTTGAAATGGGTAAACTCTTTACCAGAGAACAACATTTTAGAAGTGTCCTTACCGAAAACATTTGCAGTCGGCAAGTAAGATATGGCTCGAACCCGTATTTAGAGGGTATGGTGGTGACCTGCATTTTCTCTTTTTCCCTGCAATATTTCCAAAAATCTTCCTTCTAAAGACCATAAAGCAAGGGATTGTTTGGTAAAAAGTTGACCTAAAGACACTATCTACACACAGTGTATGTGCTTTCATATGGTAAATAGAAATGAGACACGCTCTTTGAAATGGGGACTTTCTGCACAGACCGCGTAGGCTGACATGGTCGATACGTTTTGCTATTTGTAAATTTTCTGCCCGTCAAAGAACCATTCCACCTCATGATTCAGTACGTTGTTAGTCAAAATGGCTTTTACTGATCTATACTTGTAATGTGAAGACTTGTTCTGTATAACGGATAACGAAGAGACATTTAACCCCTTTTGCCAGGGCGCGGCTCAAATCCTTATCACTAAGGACTGGTTATCTAGGGCCCCTCATATGACAGGCTGGTTAACCTTGTAGACGGCAAACGTTTAGTTCAATAAAAAGGTAAGTCGTTTTATCGAAAGTGATTTCCGTCTGACAAGTAATGACCTACTGTGCAGTTGCTGCACAAGACAGAAACAGATCAGTTGAAAGTGTGTTAGATCCCCGCTATGGCCTCAGGGAGGCAGCAATTATTTTCAAGGGGGAAGGGGGTCGCTCAAGTTTTTCGAGCTTTTACAAATATGTGACCTTTTGCCACCGCTCAAGTGATAGAAAGTTGACAACCATTGGCAAACTTCGGGCAAAGCCCAAATTGTACCATGGGTAGCTTAAGGGAGATAAATAATGCAGGAAAATGATTATCTAATTTATCGAGTGAATTCCCTTGGAATTTATTCGACACTTGGCACTGCAGATACCGGAAACTTTGTTTTGGTTTTCGGCTGCCCACATGCAAAATCATTGTGTCAAAAGCAGATCTGACAGTGTGGTGCCGTTTCCAAGACAATTCTTTGATAGGTAACGGAATCTCGAACTACATTACCAGATTCCTCCCCCCCCCCCCCCTTTAGTCCAATGCTTTTCGAATTGAATAATTGAGAAGTGTAAATACCTGGCTTAAGATGCCAACATATTCTTGAACACTTAAAAAGAATTCAGATGTTCAGTTAAGGCCTCATATGAAACTGTATTTTGGTCAAGACTTTATTGCCATTAGAAATTGATTATTTGGAAGTCATTGGGACATAATTGTTCACTCATGGCTCGCGAAAGGGCACTCGAACCTGTGATTTTAAATTATGAGAAAATGTAGTTTTGACAACATGCTGTATTTTTAGAACTTTGAGCACACTGTCGGGGCGTACCGAAACTTAGAGGGAATGAGTAAACGAGGCAAAGGCAAAACGTCGCAAAAAGTACATGTACTTGGAATATCTCTCGTAAGTTTTGTAGTTTGTGTTTGTGTCTATCTAAACGTGAAGCAGATTCCAGTCAGCTCTCGGGCATCAACAGTCCTCAACGTGCCTACAGTCACGATAAGGAATTCTGACTTTCTAAACGACCTGGATGACTTGAATTTTTCCATTCATTCATTAGAACCAACGAACATTACTATTACTACAACAACGGAAGTTAAACATGTGAAAGGAGAAGAAAATAAAACAAACAGTCCCGACATATCCATATTTACAACAGGCATACCCAACACAACTGAGAAATTATACAAGATGGCAGGCCTCTTTACTCGACAGCAACCAATAGTACCACCAGAAAAGGGTACTAAAGAGTATAAAGTTCCGGAACCGGTAGCTAATGTTCGACCGGCCTTTGTGAGGATATATGAAGAGAACGATGTTTATGATAAATATGGCTTATGGAAAGTTGGCGGCAATACGTGTGAAGTAGATACATTGATGAAAGTGATACTTAAATCGCTTGTCGATCAAAATGACGAAGACAAAGAAATAATTTGGCCGCCAACACTTTGGCCCTTGACGTTGTCAACGCATCAGATATCAATTACAGGGAATCAGACTTTGATGAATCCAAAAGATGATTAAAAAAGCATAGCGTTTTTCTTTAACTCCTTACCAAACGACAAAATGTTAATCTGGTCCAGATAGAAAGCTTTTGTAGACGACAAATAAAAAGTGCCTGAAATGATGGAATTCGTTTGTAAAAGAGTAGAAAGCATTGTGGGAAAAGGAGAAAATGCTGGTTACCAGCATTTCCTCCTTTTCCCAGAATGTTTTCAAGAGCCTTCTTCCTCAGGGTCGTCAAAACTCAGGATTGAGTGATAAAGGGTTAACTCTTCAACTAACAACAACAGATACAGTTTGTTTGTTTTGATAAAATCTCCCACGAGTTCGAAACTGGGTCACGTCGGGTCGAAAGGTAGGTCACTTTGCCAAATCTTATATGTGTACCTTAAAAGTCACATTTTCAGTCCGATACTCATGAAACTTTATCAGAATGTTTGTCTTGATAAAATCTCGGGCAAGTTCGAAACTGGTTCACGTCGGGTCGAAATGTAGGTATCTTGGCCAAGTCTTAGAAAACCTTGCATGCACTCAAGAAGCCACATTTCTTGCCTGATACTCTAGAAGCTTTATCAGAATGTTTGTCTTAATGATATCTTGGACAAGTTCGAAATGTCAGGTTAAAAAGTAGGTCACTGGGCCAAATCTTAGAAAATCCTTGGGTGCACTCTAGAGGCCACATTTTCAGCCCAATACTCATGAAACTTTGTCAGAATATTTGTCTTAATAATATCTTAGACAAGTACGAAATTGGGTCACGTAGGGTCAAAAATCAGTTCACTGAATCAAACTTTAAAAAAACCTTGTGTGCACTCTAGAGGCCATATTTTCAGCCCGATACTTATGAAACACTGTCAGGTTGTTTGTCTTGATTATATCTCACACAAGATTGAAACTGGATCATGTCCGGTCAAAAAGTAGGTCACTGAGCCAAATCTTAAAAAAACCTTGTGTGCACTTTAAAGGCACCAAATTCAGTCCAGTACTCAAGAAACTTAGTCAGAATGGTGATATCTCTGATAGGTATGAAATAGGTAGGTGATTGGGCAAAATCTCAAAAATTAAAACTACCTTGTGTGCATTCTAGAGGATACATTTTCAATCGGATACTCATGAAACTTGGTCAGAATGTTTGTCTATGTGATATCTCTGATAAGATTGAAATTGGGTCACGTCAGGTCAAAAAGTAGGTCACTGGGTCAAATCTTAGTAGAACCTTGTGTGCTTTCTAGATGCCATATTTTCAGCCCGATACTCGTTAAACTTCGTTAGAAGTTTGTCCAAAGTAGACTAAGTTGATCTAAAAGTAGGTCACTAACGCTCATGTGTTTCACATTGTTACAACCAGGATCACTTCAGTTTTATCAATCCTAGATGACTTTATCGGGTGAGCCCTTTAGGGCCAATGACCCTCTCGTTTTTAGCCTGGGCTTGCCTTGCCAAGCCCAAGGCTATAGTAATCGTATACCAAAATTTCAACCCCATCCACATGATCCGAGCAGTTACGAGTAAAAGTGAAAAGTACCGCTTGCAATGCATCTCACTACGCTGAAAGAAACGACCCCCAAAAATGATAAAAATATTTGGGTTTGAACATCATAGTTAAGTTTAAGTTCACAAAGAACTGTGAGAGCTGCGCGATGTTAATCTATCGCAAGTATGTGACAAGGAATTTCAAGCCCTAATGATCTTATTTACAAGTGGAAATTAGTGCGCTGTAACACTGAAGAAACATTGGCAAATCCTTAAATGTAGTTACGGAATCGGCCGAGTAGTGCCGAGTGATGTTGCCGAACAATACTCGGAATCTATCGTCTTTCCTATTTTTTGACACAATGTGCATGACAAAACGCAGACGATGTGCGCTTTCCCCAAAACAGCTGAACATTTCAAAAACTCGGTAAGATTTATTTTCGCAAAATTACTGTGTTTCTCGTATCTAAAGGTACAAATATGTTTTGACTGGCCCAGTATGTACAATGCGTTATTTCTTCTTGTCAGAGTTGTCCCGATATCCTGTGACGTCTCGGACCATGACAATTTCGACCCATTTTG
This sequence comes from Tridacna gigas, assembly GCA_945859785.2. Classification (NCBI taxonomy): domain Eukaryota; kingdom Metazoa; phylum Mollusca; class Bivalvia; order Cardiida; family Cardiidae; genus Tridacna; species Tridacna gigas. The sequence continues at coordinate 34,354,271 of OX244040.2, read as the reverse complement.
GGCATTAAAAACTCGGCACACAAAATCGAATATGTAACGTTACACAGGGTATAAAACTTTGAAATATGAGCCATGGACAACCAGTTAAGAAGACCTAAATGGCGAGCGTGTTATATCAAAGATCAGGCTTCTCATTAAGTGCCATCTGATCTTGATTTTTAATCTCCTCCGCTATTTATCGATAATAATTTGCTTGACCTGAGATTAGCATCAGGTGGTAGGCGTTTTACATCGAAGATCATATTTATTACGCGGTGCAATCTGATCTTGATCTAAGCTGTCAGCACGGGATATTTAACCCTTTAGCTTCTCAGCGCAACTTGATGCTCTTTTACGGATAGTGTAGATTAAGATCAGACTGCACAGAACTTGCAGTCTGATCTTGGATCTCCATTGTCTGATACGATGGGTTATTTTCTACCAACAACAGTTTTGCAATCGCCATGTTACAGCATATATAAGTGGCTTGAAAACTTCATCCATTGTTTTGAACAATTTAACCCTTTACCAAACAATCCCAACTTTTAATGACCCTGAGAAAGAAGCCTTTTGAAAATATTGTGGGAAAAGGGAAAAAAATGCTGGTAACCAGCATTTCCTCCTTTTCCTATAATGTTTTCTACCCATCCTGAAAAAGATTTCAATTTTTCAGTCACATTTATTTTGTTGTCTGCAACTGCTTTGAATTTGGACAGGTCTAAAATTTTGTGGTTTGGTAAAGAGTGAAGGGTTAAGTGATAATAGGTACTGAAAGAGTTAGGTTTTTAACATACTGGTTACGGATCCATATTTTTACTGCCAGTTGTTGCAGACAAATTTGATGTTAATTCATTAATAAAGTTACTGTGTGCAAATGAACTGCTCCTTCCAAAATGATAGGAACATATTTCAAAGCTGATGAATTTTCAAAGGTGTCGGAGTGCAGGGCAATTCAAGACTGTCGATATTAGTACTCATCTGTGTAAATCCACAATGTTACTAAGAATAATGTAAGAAAAATATTTTATCGTCCTATCATGCATTTGGTTTGAGGCTAGTTTGTCCAAAAACTATAGCTTAGCCGTGGGCATGTTCATCCCCGGGCTTTTTCATCCAGGCTTGTTTGACCCACATTATTGCACCCTACTTTATTAAAATGAATTTTAAGTGAAACATGAGTTAAAAGATCAAGTAACATCATATATCCACAATTAGGAAGATTTATTTTTTTTTCTTTAATTAATGTCTGTGAATCACTGGTTTTCTTAGAATTTTCACCATCAGCAATGGGGGAACAATCTCAAATTTGTCGCCATCATTGGCTTCTTCTAAATACCAAGATTACCAATCGTCAAAATTCAGAATTAAGGTAATATAAAAGCTCACTGCTTAAGTGAGAGAGGATTGAATTGTGCTGTAATGACTACCATCAATCATCGAAAAGAAATTGGCTGAGCTAAGGATTCAAACCAGTGACCCCCCTGTTCTCAAGTCTGGTACGCAAACAACTGGGGCTCGACTGCAGTAATTGGTTTTAACTTTTTACCAAATGATAGAATTTTAGACTTAACCAAATTGAAAGCCTTTGCAAATGATGGAATTGGTCCCAGATAGGGTAGAAAGCTTTGTGGGAAAAGGGGAAAATGCTAGTATACATAAAAGCAGCAGTATCTTGAACCACTTCAAAAATGCAGAAAATGAATTGAACAAGTTAGGAACAGGCCCAGTGTTCTTAAATTTTAAAGAATCAAATAGAATAGAGAGCAAATTGCTTGTTTACAAAAAAGAGAGCCATTTTCTTTTTACCCCAAAAAGGGCCATGTTTTGCTCCAAAAATATTGACCATCAGCAAATCATTTTTATGCACCATGTCTTGGATAAAGTTAAAAGTAAAACTGTAGCAAACACCAATCATCTGAAGACTACATCTCTGGCCAAATCTTCACCACATTTAGTCCTAGTATTTGTCTTTATATTAATATTTAATCCTTTACCACACAGTCCTGAGTTTTAACAACTGTGATGAAGGAGGGTTTAGAAAATACTGAAGGAGGGGCTCAGGAGAAATTGCTGGTGACCAGTATTTTCTCTTTTTTCCACATTGTTTTGCTACACTTTCCAATGTCAGCATTAGCATCACATCCGATTTGTCGTCTACAGTAGACTTCAAGTTGGACAAGTCTAAAATTTTGTTGTTTGATAAGGAGTTAAGATAATTTTGACAATTGCCACTATGCAAATATGAAAATTGGGTTAGCAAGTTTGTTTCCTAATTACAACGGTCACAAGTTTAAATTTTGGTAAATCTTGGTAAAAATAAATAGGTCACACAAGACAGATTACAATCACTCTTGTTGTTTTTTTTTTGGCAATAAATTTGAATTATCTTAGATGACTTCGGATGGTTGCTCCCTTGGTCACAACACTGACAACTTGTTTATACTTCTGAGACCATATTTTGATTACATGAACTGAGTTCATATTCACCAACTGTTCTTAAAAATGTTCTTTGTCTTATTCTCCAAGATTTTCAAAATTTGAAAGTAAAACACTTCTTCTGATTGGCTAAAACCAGATGGTTTAGCCAATCAGAAGTGTTACTTTCAAATCTAGAAAATTCAGGAGAATAAGACTAAGAAAGTTCTTGGGAATGGTAAGTAAATAGAGATCCTGATCTGTCCATCTGTCTTAATAGTATGACATGCAAATTTCCTTTTGTGTTTAAAGCCAAGCCAAGACAGGTGGTTCAGTCTATTAAATACAAGGCTTGAAAGCCAGGTTTGCTGAGCTCTGCCTATTTCTTTCAGACAATTGATGATAGTCATGGGAAGAGGATTCAACCCCTTTCACTGCTGTATAATTTTTCAACTATATTTATGTGGTAAAGTAGCCAGTGGCTTAAAAAGTACAAGTTAAACCAATTCTAGGAAGGCATGTATAGGTGCACTGGCCTTTGCAACATAATTGAAATAATGTTGAAAATAGTGTTAAACCATAGGAGCAAGTTTTGGTCCAAACTGAAAACTGTTGGGCCAAAATTTTGTCTAGATAATCTTTTTGACATTACAATACCTATAGGTCCATTTGTATACATTTCAAAAACAGTATAAGCATGGAAAATCCTAAAAGGATATTAACCAGGTTACCCTTCCGCCTAGTGTCAATGAAACTTAGTCAAAATGTTAGATTTCACTGTGTTTTAGGGTAGCTTTGGCTTTAAATTGAAATTGGGCAGAATATTTGTAATTTTAAACCAACGTTTCCCTAAAACACAGTGAAATCTAACATTGAAATTGGACAGAATATTTGAGTCCAGCCCCTGTAGCTCAGTCGGTAGCGTACAGGACTTGAAAGCAGGGGGTCGCTGGTTCAATCCCCGGCTGGGCCAATTTCTTTCCAAGGATTGATGATAGTCAATGCGACAGGATTCATTCCTCTCGCACTGCTGATCATTGTTTTGACGATGGTTATATGGGAAAGCAGCAAGTGGCTTGGAAAGAATATTGTGTGTAGTACTGGTAAAAGAAACTCAAGGAAAGCACGGATAGGTGCACAGGCTGCCGTGAAATAACTGAAATAATGTTGAAAAGGGTGTTTAACACTATAAATCAATCAATCAATCAGAATATTTGTCTTGATAAATATTTCAGACAAGTTTAAAATGAATCATATCAGGTCAAAAAGTAGGTCACTGGGGAAAATCGTAGGAAAAACTGTTTTCACTCATAGATAAAATTTTCAGTCAGATGCTCTTGAAAATTGGTTGGAATTTTTGTCTTAATGACATCTCGTACAAGTTTGATATTAGTTTGTGTAGTATCAAAAAGTAGGTCACTTTTATGAATCAGAAAAGCGTTGTGTGCACCATATAGGCCACATTTTCAGCAGTAGGCCTATTTTGATTGGTTGCATGAGCCTTTATAAATTTATGTTTTTCCATTTTGTTTTAAACTCTACAGACTGTCAGTGTGAGACAATGTAGAGATATTTTTATTAGTCTGTACAAATGTGATCTAGAAGTTTCAAGCCTGTACAAATGTGATAGAAATTTTGAGTTTCTGGGCCTCTTCTTTCTTCTTCTTCACCCCTTCAGATGCCCAGGCTTTCAGTGCCTTTAGCGCTTTGATGTTTTTATCTCACGAGTCATATTCTAAAAACGATAAAACCATCTAGTTAGATAAGGAAACAAAAAAGTCCGGTGTGATATATATATGAGCCATTCTCTGTGAAAAGGTGAAAAGGGGGCTTAATGCATTTGCGAAATGTATCAAGCAAGTCCGCACAGGCTGACCTGGACCGAAACTTTTCGCTATTAGTCAATTTTCTGCATGTCCAAGGACAATTCTACCCCATGATTCAGTCATTTTTTTTAAATCGAAAATGGAAAAAAATGGACCCATAATTATGTGATTACCTGCATGGTATAATGCACCATGGAGGTGCATTAAGCACCCTTTTGCCAGAGCATGGCTCATATCCTGTATTCGTCTAAATTGCATATTTTCCCCGAAATAATGCCCATACGTCGAATGTTAAAGAGATAACGAAACTGTGTGAAGCGGCTTTTTACATTGAAATGAAAATCCTTATTTGCGAATTCTGGATTCCAAATAAGAAATGAACTGGTTATTTTACGCATATTAACACCTTTATAAACCTAGGATTGACAATAAACGCTTTTTTATTCACAGACCATATTTTTTTTTTTTATTTCGATAACAAGCTTGTCTTCAAACGTGACTTTTTACTTTAAAATGTTGAGATGTTGTGACACGAGTAGAATATAACAAAAGTATTCCAAATGTTGATATTCACTCCTTCGCTTCTGAATCGTTTGAGTCACATTTAATTTGTCGTTTGCAGGCAGATGTAATCGCACGGAACAAAGTTTCACTGGTATTCACCGACTATTCTTAGTAATATTTCAAGTCTAATTCTCAAGAATTGTCTAAATTTCAAAGTAACTGAACTTCTGATTGTCTAGACCAAATGGGTTAGCCAATTAGGAATTGTGTTACTTTTAAAGTCTAGAAAAAGACTATGAATGCTATTCAGAATGGTTGGTAGTAGTAAGGTTGGCGCTGTTGGGCAGAATGCCTGCTGACCCTAATGCTGCGGATAACTGATTGTCAAAAGGAAGCCAATAATTTTTTCTTCAAAGCATTTTTCCGTATCAATAATTTACGGTATGCCAAAAGGACTTTAATATTTGTTCCGTAAAATGAAACATAAAAAATACCGCAAGAATTCGCTTAAATCATTTCATCACGTGTTTGTTATGTGAAAAATTAGTGACTGGCGTTACTTAACTGTTTTTTTTTTTACCTACATACCGCTTTACAATTCTTAAAATCGTAACACTCCACTCAGGTAGAAAACAATAGTCACAATTTTTGTGGGAATCTTTCTAAATACATTTCAACAAACAATTTGTACATCTATTTTGTAACTCGGTCTATCAATTACAATGACATTTTCAGCGATTGGTTGCTTATCACCTTGGCTGCTATTGCCGTTGCTAATCGATTTACATGGATGCCGCCATGTTTAAGATCATGTGACTGGCAGTATTTCAAAATGGAAACCACCTTGATACGGACGAGGTTAGATGTAGTTACGGATTCGACCGAATTGTTACGAGTGATTAACCCTTTAGCGACAATTTTCCCACACGATACTTTCATTGACATTTACTGATTAAGATACTCTTTTCAAAGTAGTACCTGTTGGCAGGTGCGCACTCCAATGATCAGCTGACAGATAACATAGGAAATATACGGCACCCTGTTAACCGGTAGAAATTACTGCAGGTGACGGGACAAAATGAAGTAAGGCGAACATATTGTCAGATTGTAGAATGTTGTTTTATTTAATTTATTACATTGCTTTTAAATATTAATCATGTACACTGTATAAGCTCTTTTCCCCCTGACATATCGAGTAAACAGTACTTTTGCGTCCTCGTAGGAGCAATTTCTGAAAAGGAGGACCGTTTAGCCAACAGTTCTAATTTACCGTTACATTCTTATTTTTACCGCAATATCCTTATTTACTGCTGTAGTAAAGTTTTCTCGTATATTTTCGAATAAACAGCCAGGATCTTTCGATTTTACATAATATTCGACTGGTCAGGATTTTAATGATGGAGGAACAAGAGCATTTACATCTAACATAGAACACAACAATATTTGAGCCATGCCCTGGCAAAAGGGGGTTTAATGCATCGCCGTGATGCACGATAACAAGCAAGTCATCACATTATAACGGATTCATAAAATCCATTTTGTAAAACCGACTGAATCATGAGTACCTTGGTCCTTTGACATGCAGAAAATTTACGAAAAGCAAACTGTGAAGTTTCGACTCAGGTCAGCGTGCGCGGAGTACGAATGCTGACCTGGGTCAATACTTTTTGCAGATGCATTAAACCCCCTTTCACGGAGAATGGCTCATTTATATTACATTTTGATTTAGAAACCTTTCTGAACTAAAGAACACTTAATACAGTTTGACAAACTATAAATTCACCGTCAATTAATCTTTTATCACACAATGCCATGTTTTTATGACCATGAGAAAAAAAGGGATTTCGAGAGCATCGTGGGTAAATACGAAATGCAGGTGCATTGCAAACAACACTTTATCCTTTTACAACAATGTTTTCTACCCTTTTCAGAGAAACATCTTCTTAGAGCCGCATTTTATTTGTCTTTAGAAAATGGCACTATAATAGAAACTTAAAATATCAATAGATTAGTCTAGTTTTTTTTTTAAACTCTTTATTAGACGACAAAATTTTATGCTCGTCTAAACTAAGAGTATTTTAGTCAATAGATCAATTGTAGCTCAAATAACAGGCTCTAAAAAGGTGAAAAAAAAACTTGGAAGTGGGGCCCAACAGAATACTGGCTAACATTATTTTCTCCTGTTTGCATAATATTTTCATAAATCTTATCCTTTAGGCCGGTATTTACACGGGATGTTCCTGTACAGGCTCTAGAAGAAAAAAAAAAACCACAATACTATAACTCAGCAGTCTGAAATTTCACAACTCTTAACTCTTCGGCTGCAAAGCGCGACTCAAGGACCTTTTGCGGACAGTGTAGATCAAGATCAGACTGAACTAAACGTGCAGGATGTTGTTGAATCTATTCTGTCCGATAAGGAGATATTTTCCCCAAGAAATACATTTGAAATAGCAAAATTCGGGTTTTCACTATCGGCTTGAAAATTACATTTCGCTTATTTCGCAGATTAAGGATTAATAGAAAGAAGTTTCTCTTTTAGCCATCAACGAACTAGATATTGTTTTTGAAAAATTGTCCAGAACTCTTATCATACATTCGATATTATGAATCAATGACAGAACAGTTCTATGCAATCCGATCTTGATCTCTTTACAGTCTGCAAGTGCAAATAAAGCTGTGTTCTGTCCTTGAAGGGTTTCAGTTTTTACCACATGACTAAATTTTAGACTGGTCCAAATTAGGATCATTTGCAGAAGACAAATGATATTTTAACTGTGGATTTTGTCTTTGAAATGCTAGAAAAAATTGTGGAAAAAGAGAAAATGCTGGTTACCAGTATTTTCTCTCCTTTTCCCGAAACGTTTTCAGAAGTATCTTCTGTCAGGGTCCTTAAAACTTTGGATTGTTTAATAAAAAGTTAAAATGCCGCGCTAGACTTCCTGAGATTGATTTCAGCAACAATGTCAAGGACTTTTCCCAGAATGTCTTGCATCATGTTTATATCTGTCGCGCATGACAGATGTGTGTGTACTTGTTTATGACATGGTCTGTGCTGGTGGAACAGGTCCCGGATAAACTTTACACATTCTTCGGGGTTGTTTTCTCCTGTGTGCATGCAGACAAAAAATAATAAAAATCTTAAAAATACGAAAGATTGCAGAGAGAGGGGAAGGGGAAGGGGGTTGAACAACTTTGAAACTTCTATAACAATAAATTTTCGAACAAAAAAAAGGAAAAACATTATCGTGAAAAGGATAATGAAACCTAATTAAATCGCGGGCCAAAACAGCCCCTCCCCAACCACCCAACCAAAATAAGTGGCTGCTAAGCGCGACTCACTGACCTTTTACGGAGAGTATAGATCAAGATCAGACTGCACATAACGTGCAGTCTGATCCTGGATCTACATTGTCCGATGAGGAGATATTTTTTCTATAACAGTTAAGTTTTAAATAACATAATATGGGTGTTTACTATCGGCTTGAAAGTTCCAATTAAGTTATTTTAGCAGCTTGAAGGTTGGTTAAAAAATAGTCTACAGAAGGGCTGCAGAAAGTTTTAGTTGTATGGTACTCGTACAGGGTTAAAAGTCCAGGGTCCGTATTCACCAACCATTCTCGGCAACATTCTTAATCCAGTTATAAATCTAGAAAGTAACACAACTTCTGATTGGCTTTAACCAATCAGTTCTTGTCTTTCTTTCAAATTAAAAAAAAAAAAGAATTAAAATGTTCTAAAGAATGGTTAGTGAATCCGAACCCAGATAAGAGGTTTACTAGTTAACTAGAAACTATTTCATTACCTTTATAATCAGGGCGGTAAGTTTTCAGATGTGTCGCTTGTAGTTTCTCGACAAACAAGTCATATTTATTCAGAAATAAAATAAAGTCGGTCTTTTCTAAATATTTGTTGTGGGATACCTCTCTAAATGTTTGTAGACTGTCGTCCAAGGAATTCTGAAGTGAAAGAAACTATTAACCCTTTACCACACAACCTCGAGTTTTAACAACCCTGAGAAAGAAGCCTTTTGAAAACATTGTGGGAAAAGGAGAAAATGCTGGTAACCAGCATTTTCTCCTTTTCCCACAATGTTTTCTACCCTTCCCAAAACAAACTTAAATTTTTGGGTCACATTTATATTGTCGTCTGCAAATGCTTTCAATTTAGTCCAATCTAAATTTTTGTCGTTTGGTAAAGAGTTAACTAACTCATACAAGTGACCGATCCTAAAACATTGTGATGAAATGGGTATTTTGTATATGAAACTTCCGCAAAATTTGTCTTTTAAACACAACAGTCATTGAAGACGCGTCAGACTAGATAGTCGAACGTGATTTTGATTGATTGAAGCATTCCCACTCAGATTTACCGTGTCGAAAATCGACCTCAAAAACTGTTTCCGAGGTACTTCACTCTGCAGTAAGAACACCTTGCAATAAGTACCATTTAGAAAACACTTGATTCAGTTTAACATGAATGCAAAACTTACACGACTTGCACAGTAGATAAAAGAATTTAAAAACGAACGTTAAAACAGCCTACTTTGATAAGAGGGAAAAAGCAAGCGTTTTGATACGGGTCTTTGTATCGGTCCCACTGAAAAGAGAAAAGAAGCCCCTAGAAGTGCCAGAAGGATTAGAAAGTTCGGAAGCGGCATGAGAATTCTTATGCTGCTTTCTTTGAGTATGATTGGTTTGTCCAAATATCGCTCAATTATAATACTTTTTTGTACACAATTTTATCTTCATTTTTTTTAACTCACCCGCCCTACACACACAAATGCTCTTCCGTCAGGGATTTTCTAAACTACGAACTAGAACACGAACAAATTGGTGCAGAAAAGCATCTAGATGTCTTTGAGAGCAACGAGATTTTCAAGTCTTGCAATAACAAATAACTTTTCTCTCGATGGCATACGATATTTGTGCCAAAATTCAGCATAAAAAAATTAAATATATGATTTTTTCATCAAAACAGATGTCTCCGCCCAAAAACTTTGACTTCTCTGTCATGGAAGGAAAAAAGTGCATATGACCATTAACCACTCTCTGTAACCCTGATTTTGCTACTGGTATACAATGCCTCTACTCTGCACATACTGTCATCTATACATGTACATGAGAAATATTTTCAAATTCTAACAAGGGGTTTCAGAGCTTAAAAATTCTAAGTGTATGTGGTCTTTGAATACCTGTTGTCAGCTTCTCTTTGGAGAATTGTATGTGAAATCTCCACGTTTAGACGTTTAGACGGACAGACAAATATAATAAAAGAAAAAGTCTCTTCAGTCAGGCATAATTATCGTGATATAAAGCTGAACATTCTTTTTTTTGCTCAGATAACTTGTATCTACAGTACGAACGATGTTATGGTGTAGTATGATTATAAAGGAGAATACATATAACAAATATCTGTCATGAACAATGAGCTATTTCCGCAGAATCATTATAATCTTAAGTTTCTTGATGGAATTCTTTGAATAACTTTTAGGAGAACGATGGTATGATCATATCTGTAAAGTCTCGTCTAAGTTGGCTAAGTAGTTTAAGAGAAGAAAATTATTTGAAATAAAAGTAAAAGGACGCTCACATGCGTGACGGACAGAGGGTCATAACGAAAGTTCACTGGCCTTTGGCCGTTGGAGCTAGAATAAACTGTTGGTGGTGACATATGTCTTTGCAATATGGTTACTACCTGCAAAGGTACCACTTTTTCAGACTCGTGGAGATACCGAATTATATTTTTCTGCTGTGGTAGATATTATAATCAAACCCATAATGAATAGGCTATTTTCTTTAAAAAAAAAAAAAAAAAAAATACAAGGGAAATATATCTTTTTTTTTTTGGCGGGGTAAATGGCAAACACCTCTTTTAGAAATACCCCTACCCAGTGAGATATAAGGGAGAAAAAGAGACGAGCCCAGGAAAATCTGAGAACTTTGCTTTTTTTGTCACTTTCTTGTAGCCTTTAGCTCGTCCAGTTATCTTATCTCTTTTTGACAGGGCCAAAATCAAATGCATGCAGTTTGAAAATAGTCAATTCGCCAAGAATAGTAACCGGTAAATACGATTATCGAGTAAAAATACTAGTACTGAGGACTGAAAAACACCTCTAACTGCCAGTTGTTCCAAGTTACTAAGGACGAGCCCATTTCAGTGCAAGCCGACATTTTGTAACAGAGATTACTCATCCATAGACGACTGGGAAAATTCACACGATTGAACTGGATACAACCTGAATTTATAGCATTTTACGCTGTTCATTACATGTCCTAAAACAAGTTCCTGAAATTGCAGATGACAACATACATGTAGCCACTTACATTCTGTCGCAAGAATATTCGACCCGCTTTTACGGGTTAGCAAGACCAAACCGTTTCAATCCGGAAACTTTACCCTCTGAGGCCACTGGCTCAGTTTACACATAAGCAAATATGTTGTACCTTTTCAACGATAGCTTGTTCAGTCTATGGCCTGTTCAAATCAGGCTCATACTGACGTATCCCGAGGAAACCTTTTTCATCCTTGTGTTTTTCGAGGGTTCTGTTAGTCTAGTCTGGCTTCGAGTTCGTCCGATCCATTAGACGAAAAAAAAAATGGAAGGTTCATCTAAAAGTGAACTGTAGAAATTATTCAATGCCATATCATCATTTTTTTTTTTGATTTTTAATTTTAATTTTTTAATTGGTATTTTCTATTGTGAACAAGTAAATGGCTATAAGTGGTGGGTAATACTGTTTTGTTTTCAGACATTGACATCGTATAAATTACCATGGAGTGGTAGAGGCTTTGCACTTCATGTCAACGTCAACATTGCCATATTGAACTGAAATTAAGATTTCTAAAGGAAAGAACCATTTCCTGTGGGACAATATTAGCGACTGGGTTCTTTTGCTTGCTTACATTTGGATCTGGGTCGCTTACGATGCTAATAGACCAGCTTGAGGATGGCTAGTCTAAAAACAAAACAGTACTGGAAAAATTATAATTAGAGATGAAATACATGTACCTGTGCAAACCGCACTTTTCCCTGTAAAACTGCGGTTTTTAGGTTCGACGCGGTAAATATGCCCGCCACTCCTTGCTTTCTTTCACAGATACAAAGCTTTAATGATTTGCTGTGAGGAATAAGCTCATCATGTCTCAAATTCAGTCAAACAGTTTAGTATTATGAACAGTGCACAAATATCAGAGTTTGTAGATTACCTTAGCCCGCGTTGAGGGATTGGTTTGCAAGCGGTAATATAACTTTTAACCCAAACCGCGCTATTCATCGAAGATCCTCCATTTCGATCTCTACTGTCTAAAGGCCAGCGAGCTGATGTCATGATTCTGTGTCCGCCGTGCATATGAACGTGCGCGTGTCTGTCATTCCGTGCGTGTGTTATCTATTTTTAGCTTACCTGAGCACAAAGTGCTCAAGGTGAGCTTTTGTGATCGTGCTATGTCCGTCGTCCGTCGTGCGTCGTGTGTCGTCCGTCGTCCAGGCGTCAACAATTACCTTGTGTGCACTCTAGAGGCTACATTTTCAGCCAGATCCTCATGAAACTTCGTCAGAATGTTTGTCTGGATGAAATCTTGGACAAGTTCGAAATTGGGTCACATGGGGTCAAAATTTAGGTCACAGGGCCTGATCTTAAAAAACCTTGTGCTCAATATAGAAGCTACATTTTCAGCCTGATACTCATGAAACTTGGTCAGAATATTTGTCCGGATAAAATCTCGGACAAATTTGAAATTGGATCACGTCGGGTCAAAAAGTATGTCATAAACTTTGTGTGCAGTCCAGAAGCCACAATTTCAGCCTGATTAGCATGAAACTTGGTCAGAATATTTGTCTGAATAAAATCTTTGATAAGTTTGAAATTGGGTCATGTTGGTCAAAAAGTAGGTCACTGGGCCAAATCTTAGAAAAACATTGTTTGCACCTTAAAGGCCACATTTTCATGCCTGATATGCATGAAACTTGGTCAGAATTTTTGTCTGGATAAAATTTCGACAAGATCAAAATTAGGTCATCTCGGGTAAAAAAGTAGGTCACTGGGCCAAATCTTAGAAAAACATTGTGTGCATTCTAGAGGCCATATTTTCAGCCTGATACTCATGAAACTTAGTCATAATGTTTGTCTGGATAAAATCTTGGACAATTTCGAAATTGGGTCACATGGGATCAAAATGTACGTTACAGGGCCAGATCTTAGAAAAACCTTGTGTTCAATCTAGAAGCTACATTTTCAGCCTGATACTCATGAACCTTGGTCAGTATGTTTGTCAGGATAAAATCTCGGACAGACTCGAAATTTGGTCTCGTCGGGTCAAAAAGTAGGTCACAGGGTCAAATCTTAGAAAAACCTTGTGTGCACTCTAGAGGCCAGAATTTCAGCCTGATATGCATGAAACGTGGTCAAAATAATTATCTGCATGAAATCTCAGACAAGTTTGAAATTGGGTGACGTCAGGTCAAAAAGTAGGTCACTGGGCCAAAACTTAGAAAAACATTGTGTGCACTTTATAGTCTATATTTTCAGCCTGATACTCATGAAACTTGGTCTGAATGTTTGTCTGGATAAAATCTTGGACAATTTGAAACTGGGTCACGTAAGGTCAAAAAGTAGGTAACTGATCCAAATGTTACAAAATTCTTGTGTGCGCTCTAAAGGCGACATTTTCAGCCTTATACTCATGAAACTTGGTCAGAATGTCTGTCTGGAAGAAATCTCGAAAAGAATGATATCGAGTCTTATCAGGTCAAAAAGAAGGTCACAGGGCCAAATCTTGTGTGATTCTAGAGGCCACATTATGAGCCAGATTAGAAATTCAAAAATAGTCTATACCAGTCAAAAAGTAGGTCACTTACACTCGTGCGTTTTACATCATCACAACCAGGATCTTTTCAGCCTTATCAGTCCTAGATGACCTTACTCAGGTGAGGGCTTTAAGGCCAATGGCCCTCTTGTTTTCAAAAATCTCCTTCAATGACACTATTCATCCAGTTGTTACATTTAACACAAATGGTTTTACAATTATCCGCTTCAGAACTCCTTGTAAGAAATTGATTCGATCTAGTAAAAAAAACTGAATAAATATTGAAAATATTATACAATGTTCCTCTCCAAAGCCCAGGCATAAACGATTCTTGGAAAGACCTCTTTCAGATTTCTTGACATAATTTTGAACAGTACGAAATATTGGTGCTGCTGACTTGGCTGAATTGTCACTTAATAACAAGCTATAGTGTAGCTTACAATTATGAAAGAGAGGTGTCTCTTTTTTAATGACTGACATTCGCTACCATTTATCTTTCTTGATTTTCATACTTTACTTTCTTGTTGTTATATGTTCAGTTTTAGGTCAAAAGAATTCCCCCAAAGATATTTAATATGACCTAAGATTTTATATATATTTTTTTTCATGTCACTTTTTGTTCTATTTTTGTTTCTTTAGGGGGTAAACCTTCTTGTCCAAAAACTGTATTTCAGATTACATTGTGGGTTTAGAAACACCGAAACCCTTTAGATACCGGTACACAGATAATGTCAAAGTTTCATTTCAAAACTTGACACACTAGTTACATTTTATGTGCGCTTGTATAGGGCGGGTGTGGGTGTGTGTGCGTGAATGAAAATGTGCGCGCCTACCAAAGATTCGTCCTCTTCTAAGACTTCGTCAAAGCCACTTAGCGCAACAAAGAAAAGTGCCACAGTAACATTTTCAAACAGGTGTATCCACTTTTTTCTCTGGCTTTTTTGTCCTGCAACGTCGATGACCCTGTAACAAAAAATAGAGAAACTCAAGTATTTAACTGTTTTAAAAGTGAAATGAAATGTCCAGGCAACAGTAAAAACAGATACTGTGATTTTAATATCCTTTTTGCCAGAAAAATATCATCGTATCGGACAGTGTAGATACAAGATCGGAGTGTGTGGGCTTATCTCGAAATACACTGTCGGCCAAATCGCCTCGAGTTCGGCCTTGGAACAAATAAATTCGACAAGACGGCGTTGGCGGACAATTCTATATACTTATACGTCGAGGTTTGTATTGTCTCCAGCTGATGGCCGTGTACGATTGTTCCGACACGGGCATGAACGTTTTGCCTACTGGTGCATTCTGCAAAGCGATCGTTATTTGGGCGGGGGATCAGTTATGGTGTGAGCGGTATTGCTTATGGATATCGCACCGCACTCGTCGTTATTGGGCAAAATTTAAGTGCAAAAAATGTAGGGAAACTATTCTAGGCCTTCATGATGTCCATCTGCTTCAAATCCACTACGCCATAACGACGTTACATAATGCCCGTGTTGCTCGAGTCAATATACATTTTTTACAAATTCGTAACATTGATTTCAACGACAACTGGCCCTCGAAGAGCCCGGATTTTAGACCGAATAGAACATCAATGGGATAATATTGTTCGACGCGTACGTCGACGTCCAAACCTGCAAAACAACATCAACGACCTACGAGCAGCAGTACATGAAGAATGGAATAACATCCCACACACTGACATAAACAACCTTGTGCTCTTAATGCGACGTCGCTGACAGGCAGTCAGCATTGCTCGCGGTGGTCACACATGCTACTGATATTTGACTCTTGAAATAGATCAAAAGATTCACAAGGCACTGTCTTACAAATACAAAACATTTCTGCAAAATCTGTTGAAATGTTAAAAAAAAAGTATGTACATTCGAACTTAAGGAAAATTTCTGTATTGTTTAAGTATATATACACCAACTTACACACAAAAAAAAAAACCTGTCGACTTTGAAAAAAAAAAGGGACTCTGATTTTTTCCTTTTAGTTTTGCCAAAAGGTTTAGTTTAATTGCTGAAATATTAAGCCCTTGGTTTTATTCACTATAAATTTGCAAGTTAGAAATATAGGAGAGGATCTACATTTTTCCGCCCATGTATCCACAAGAAACCGCATATCATATCTTCCTAGTTGCCATATTGGGGCACTCAAGGTAAGACCACTAAAATTTTAGGATTTTCGTGAACATTCTCTAGGCATGTTTTAAATGAACCGTGATCTGTGAAAAGGAGGCTTGATGCATCTGCAAAAATTACCGACTTACGTCAGCCCGCGCAGTAGGCGCAGGCTGACCTGGGTCAAAACCTTTTGCTATTGGTCAATTTTCTGCATGCCCAATGACCACTCATCCTCCAGATTTAGTCAATTGTTAGACAAAATGGATTATATGGATCTATAATTACATATATATATATATATAATGACTTGCTTGGTATCATGCATCACGGAGATGCTTTAAGCCCCCTTTTGCCAGAGCATGGCACAAATAGGATCTTACCCTCGTGTTCATCTTATCAAACTCGTCTTCTAATACAAGATAGAAACCTCAGCAAGTATCGTTGTATCTTGTCTTATATGTATGTAATTCGTTCTATGAATTGAATAGAACGTAGACACTTATTTAAAGTCATGTATATATACTCATACTATGCAGCCGCAAAGGATCTTTATGTGAGGGAATAAGGTAAAATTGAAAGATGTGAAGAGATTTGATCTGAAATATACGTAGAAATGTCAATTGCCCAACGTTTTCTTTCGCGTGTTTGCTTCACATACATCACAGAATATAAATAGAAACTTGTGTAAATTATTCGTGGAAGACGAATTCAAAGGCACACGAGAGACTCACTGGGGAAGAATTATATCTCACGAGTCGGACAATTTTGATCTCATAAATTAGTTACGTTAAAAACATAGTGTTCTGGACAGCGCGCCAATAAGGCAAGTAATTGAAAGTCGATGCTTGTGTCTCTGCACAGACTTTGCCCTATTATTGTTACGCCTAATAAACAGACTGTTTCACCGTTGAAAAGCAAATCTCTTACATCCTTCGCAAAATTCACTGACTTCACTGCAGTTCAGAACGAGAGAGCATTTTACAAAAACAATAAGTGACTTCAATATGAACTTTTGTTGTTGCACTGAAATTTTGAGCGTCGATACTATAGTTTTATTCGCTAGGGAATTATGATTATATGTTTCTGCTTGACAGCTAATTATCGTTTTTGTTTTAGACAAATATTTTAACAAAACTTCAAGCTACGGCAGGTAAAAAATAACGAGTCAAAATTTGTCATAGCCTTAAAGGACCCCTTTATAGTTATCCTTGCGAAAGAATTAGTCAATACGATTTGAGTGAATAAGTCGGTCCGATGGAACTTTAATATGCAGAAAGTCATGTGATTTCCCTTTTAGACTTAGTGTGGGAAAAAACACGATCACATGATATAATTAACTAATATAAAACGAAAGATCTGTAAATAATTCATCATCTGCACTGGTAAGACGGTGAGAACATTTTAAGGCACTTCCATCGAGACGAAGTTTTTCGGCCTTGCAAATCTGGGCGACATTGATGCTATGCATCAAAATTTTCTTGGTTTCTTTCTACGAGACAGTTTTTCAGCTGGAATGGCCAGCATTACAACAAAAATAATGAAATAAGCACATAAGCTTACAGGGACAGACAGAGAATGAATGTACAGCCAGTACGACAATATGAACAGAAGAAGGAATTTCATAAAACACTTTTTTTTGTCATGTGATTCTCAAAAATAGTCCTCTGAAAGACAAAGAAAACTGTCCGAAGAGAGTAATCAGATACTTATCATTCAGAGAAATACTGCATGAAATTTTAATCGCACAGTTATTTGATGTGGAGAGATCGATGGACTGGTGTTGTTATTGTGAAAGTCGTCATTTTCTGTCGTTGTACTTTACTTGCAGTTGCTCATAGCCTCTCTTGATAAGTGAAGTTTCATTCTAATGAATATTTTTTCGGAGTAAGAAACACTGTCTATTTAAAGGACTATAGTAATTGGCTCTCAAAAGTTCGAAGGTTGTTGAATAGTAATGGATTTTCTTACATTTTTGGAATTCCGTCTCCTTATGATTTTACGTCTTTATTTCTTACACAAGGGTTTCCAGACAATTTTTCTCAATGTACACTCAATACATTTAAAAACGTAACAGTAGTTGCAAATTGAAAATCAGCCGGAAAATAAATAGTTTTGATCGGATTTACCACTAATGTAATTCATTGTTATTCCCTTTAGTGATTCACAAAGTTTAATGAGTATCGGACTGAAAATATTGCCACTAGAATGCATTTAAGATTTTAAAAAGATTTGTTCCAGTTACCTATTGTTTAGCCTGACATAATCCAACTTCAAAATTGTCCGAGATATCATTAGGACAAACATTCTGAATAACTTTCATGAATATCAGAAAGAAAACGTGGCCTCCATAGCGCACGCAAGTTTTTCTAAGATTTGTGATCGATAACATACTTTTTTTCAGACGTTGCCAAGTATCAAACCCGTACCAGATTTAGTTAAGACTAACATTCTGACCAAATGCCGTAAGTATTGGACTAAAAATATGGTCTCTAGACTTCCCTCAAGGTAAATGTCTGGACGACGGACGACGCACTACGGACGACGGACACGGCACGATTAAACGTATCACCAACAGACTTTATCTCGTCATACAGCTCACCAATTTCGAAAAAGAAAGTGCGACAGAGAGAGAAATCGTTTGCACTAGGAAATGCTATTTAAAGTGGTTTCAAGCAGTAATGAGTTTAAGTCACCTACCGATAGACGCAGTTATCAATGTGGAATAAATGTTCAACAACACCAAGTGTGGGACGCCGAATAAACAGTATATCTTGCATTGTTGGAAGGTATTGGTCCGTCAGGATGCGATTTAGGTCATTTAAAAAGCTAAAAAAAAGAGAGAATTATTTCAATAAAATGTATATCTTGACCAGAAGGAACTACAGCAGCTACCTTTACGAAATGAGAGATCCTCTAAAGGGTTAAAATTAAGGAATTGTACTCTTCAGCCAGAGATTCGTGATGCAATTCCTGCCGGCAGTTCCAACGTACTAGGAACTTTAAAGCCCGAGTTAATTACTGGTGCAATATCGGAAACAAATCAATAAGCTGTAATATAGTCATACGACTTAAAATACTGCTCGATTCAGCAGTAAACACCACGCAGACAACCATTCCACCGACCGTTTATATCATCATGATTAGACTGGAAATAACGTGGATCTTCAGTCCAAACCTTAACCTACAGAACTAGACAGAACGATAAAAGATATTACACATTTCAAAAGAATGATTTGATGTTGATGGACTACACCAAAGGTATTTAGGTCAAATGAGGTCATATATCACCCCACTGACCTCAATACCCTTGGGGGACATCAGCGTAAAGTAATACTTCTAAAATGTTCATGTATAATGTACTACTGAGCATAAGCGTCGGACGCAAGTACTAGAATAACTCTTGGGCATAATAATCGTAAATTATGCAAACGAAGACCCGAAATAAACTTAATTTCTGTCTTCACATTTTGTATCGTCATAATAATGCAGTAATGGCATTTCGCGAGTTCCGACGTGTGCACCACGATATCCATTGCAAAGTGCATTTTCTGTATCGTTACGTAAGTTAGTACATTTTCATGTTATGCATTCAATATGATGTGTGTTAGTTAACTTGAATCGTGATCTTCATTCGTTACATCGTACTGTAATTATTCTTGATGGCGATGTGCATTCACTATATATTTTTATAGTTATTTTCTGATCGTGATGTGCATTCAATAGGTGATGCTGTAGTTTTATGCAATTTTTGGTGGTGCATTTACTGTATCGTGTTTGCGTTATACTGGGATGTAATGTGCATCGAATATATCGTGCCGTATTAATTCTCGATCGAGCTTTGCATTTATAATATCGTGTTGTCGGTAATTCTTATCACAATGCACATTTAGAATATTGCAAGGCACTTAGACTGTAAGCGAGCCCCGCAGCGCAGTCGGTAGCGTACAGGACATGGAACCAGAAGTTCGCTGGTTCGAATTTCTTACTCGGCATTTTTTTCAGAGGATTGACGGTAGTCATCGGAACAGGACCCATTCTTCTCTCACAGCTTATCATTGTTTCGACGATGCGTATGTCGGAAAACAGCCAGTGATTTGGAAAGAATATATTGTGCAAAGTACTGGTGACAGAAACTCCAGTAAGGCATGGATAAGCACACTGGCCACCGCGATATAACTCAATGTTGAAATTGGCGATCAACATAATGCCATCAAACACACAAACAAGGTATACTGTTACGTGCTGTGCAAACAATATATCGTCCCTGTTTGAAAAGAGGGGGTTTATTTCATGCTGTGGCTTCAAGTTATCGTCTTGCAGTTATCCTAGATCGTGCTATGCATTCAATATCTCGTGTTGTATTTACTTTGCAACATGATGTTTATTAAATTTCTCGTTTTGCAATTATTCTTGGCAAAGTCACCCAGCATGATCATTATCTTTCTGAATCGTTCTGCGCAAGAAATACTAGTGTATCATTTTAACTCTCCACTTGCTAAATTAGTTATGAAAAACTTTCCAGTCAATAGTAGAGAACCCAAATATTGCAATTTCAAAATTATTTTTGGGGGAAAATATTTCCTTATCGGACTGTGTAATATCAAGTTCAGACTGCACAGAACGTGCAGTCTGTTCTTGATATATGCACTGAGTCGCGCTTGTCAGCCTAAGGTTTAAAATTATTTCTAATCATGATTCGTATTCAACATTCTGCCTTTTGATTTTTCAGAAAAATAGTACTTATTCCATGTTCCGTCATGTAGATGTACATATTCATGTTTGGGTGGTGCATTCAATAAACCGTTCTTCGATCATTCCTTAAAATAGTTCGTTGTCACTATTTTGTCCTGTAATTATTCTAGACCGTGCCGAGACTTCAATATATTGCGCTGTAGTTATTCGATATCGTTGTGTGCATTTATTGTAATGTGTTATAGTTATTCTAAATAACAAACATGACTACAATACTGTTAAAAGAGACACAAAACAAAGACAAACAAAACGGAAAAGGAAAATCCTGACAACAAGATAAGAAAAGCCCTCTTTCTTCGATTTCAAGCGATGAATGAAAAGAAAATTCGAAAAAAAAAAATCTTTCCAAAGTAATGAACATGTACTTACTAAACTTCCTGTGCAGTTAGGACCTTGTCTTCTTTGAACTTTGTCCTTAGTTCGAAACATCGTTGAAAACCTTTGTCGGTCCAGAATTGAAGCAGCAGTTTTTGATCAGAGGTTGAGAGTCCGTTACACTTTAGACTTAGATAAGTAAATCTCTTTGTTAATTCCGAGCACGCCATGGAGATCAGGCTGTTTGCCCCTTTGGCATTTTTGTCAATGTCATCCACGTCTGGAACTTGACTTAGCAGTGCTTTTAAGTTTAAAACTGGATTTCTTTTCTGAAAATCTTCCGCCTGTTTCTGCAAAACAACAGAACGCTCAAGTTCTACATCATACAATGTACATCCCTTTTCCATACTTACCTGACATGATATGGACCTTTTGTCCACAAAACACAGTATTTCATAGCACACATACTCTAGCAACGCTATTCGTGGACTTGTGTCTTTCTTTAAAAAAACAAAATGACAAAAATAGAAGATTTGATAATTGAAAAGTGATACATAATAGTCTCGCTAACTCACAAAGAAGTCTAAATCAGTTGGAGTTAAAAATCATTCGAAAATCACTCAAAAATTCAAAACAGTATGAAAAGATATATGTACAGAACAAATGGGTATTTAGCTGGCATACGTTCATGAATACTCTTCTTTTTTCTGCAGCTCTAGCTTTGATTGTGCGCAGGAAGAATTAGAATTGCTGCCGCACTATTTCTTAAACCGCACTATTTCTTAAATCATGTCGGTTTCAGTAAATCTGCGAATGAACCAGATAGCCGAATGTTGGAATAACAGGGATTTCAGTGTATTGGTAGTACAAAAATGAAACCCTCGCAAGACGTGCACAACCAACATGAATAGAAGTTAAAAAAATCGCCTTCTATAATCTATTATATAAGATAAGCGTCCGTATTCACCAACAGTACTGATTATAATACAACCATATGTATTAGATCGAAGATAAATGACCGTAGAATACGATAAAGATAACGACCATTTCCATCCTAGTTCAGAAATGTGTGATAAGTGCTGACGAATACCCGTCAGAAGTTGTGTTACTTTCAGATTTAGAAAATTCTTGAGAATAAGACTAAGAATGTTCTTAAGAATGGTTGGTGAGTACGGACCTAGGTGTCCAACTCTATTGCCTGTCGTACACTAATCCCTATCATTTGTCAGTATTTATCACACATTTCTAAACTAGAATGGAAATGGTCGCTATGTTTATCGCATTCTACGGTCATTTATCTTCGATCTAACATATGGCATGGAACATGAAGCTAGCAATGATAGTCGAAAGTTTGGAGGTGGAAAAATATTTGTCTTCCCACCGTCAAATGGAAATTCTTATACCGAAGTGAATATATTGAACTAATCTGATTTGTCAATGAGTATTTGAATATCAGCTTTGACATAACGGCGTGATTCTAAAAATATTTTTTATAGATCAGATTTATCTAATATGGCATACTGGACGAATATTTTATATTCGCTCAAATTCTGGCCAGTAGTGGGAGGCAAAGTGGCCCATCAACATTTCTGTAGACTAAGTGATCCTGTTATCGCTGTACAAAGTAACATATCGTTCACATGAAACAATATCGAGATCGAACAAGATAACATTTCGCTCCCACGAGATAATATCTAGTTCGTGTGAAGTAAAATTTCGTTCCAACGAGATAATATTTAGTTCGTACAAGGCATTATTACGTACCAACGAAATGAATTTTAGTTTGCATGAATTAACATTTAATTCCTACGATATAATACCTAGCTTTTACGAGGTAACATTTGGTTCCTCGAGATAATATCTAGTTCATACGAAGTAAGATTTCGTCCCCATGAAAAAAATCTAGATCGTACGTCGAGGTAACATTTACATTTGGTTATCGTTTCTACATACTAACATACTAGACATTTGCTTTGTCGGAATGAGATATTCTTTTGTTCGAACGAGATGGAAAGAAATCTTTACGGGCGTCCTGTCCGTGCTAAAGTGAGACTAGCTTATCGTCTTACCGTGAAAGAATCATTTTCGAACTCAATATTAAGGCTCCTCATACTGTCTAGCAGCTTGTTTGCGGCCGTGGATACATTATCCAAGACCTGGGGCGTATATTTTTCCCGCTCCGTGTCCGGAAAGCCGTCCCCGTAGTGAAAACGTAATTGCTTCACGAACGTACTCTTCCCTGAGAAAGCACCACCTGTGATATGAAAAGGCAAAGCTCAAATGACCTTTTACGAAAGTAAAGCCAGATTTTTAGTTTCTTTAAAGTTAATGTAGATCAAGATCCACCGACTGCTAACTTTGATCTTGGAATAATTCTATCCTCTTCCTTATTCTAAACTTATCTATTACTCATC
Source organism: Tridacna gigas (assembly GCA_945859785.2). NCBI lineage: Eukaryota > Metazoa > Mollusca > Bivalvia > Cardiida > Cardiidae > Tridacna > Tridacna gigas. Next base: position 34,331,129 of record OX244040.2, on the reverse strand, counting down.
TGTACAATGGCAGTATTTCCAGTCGTCAAAAACTGCTCAACCTTTATAAAACAAAATTTAAGAACTTTCCGTAATGACCATATTCACAAAAAATTCTGCACGGCTTAAATGTGTCACGGACGGACAGACAGGTGGAAAAAGCAATTCTTATAATGCCTCTCCGCTTCACGGTGTGGCATTAAAAACGGATTTGTAACAAAACATTGTTCGATGCATGTACTTGAATAGAAGATTTAAAGCTACATAAAACCGTGGAGAACATATTTTTATGATGTTGTGCAACCCAAGTTTTGAACAGCAAAGAAGTACCACGACTCAAGGAATGGAACAATATTCAGAACAATGTTCAGAAATATTAGAAGCAAACTGATTAACCCTTAGCTCGACTCAAGGACCTTTTGGGGAAATTGTAGATCAAGATTAGGCTGCAAAGAACGTGCAGTCTGATCTTGGATCTACACTGTCCGATAAGAAGATTTTTTCCCCCAAATGACTTTGAAATAGCAATGTTTGAGTTTTTACTATAAGCTTAAAAAAATTCATATCACTTATTTAGCAGGTTAAGGGTTAATCATCGGAAATTCTAAAACTGTAAAAAAAAAGAAAAAGTACCCCAATATCAGTTATTTTTGAAAAACAAAAAGATCTGTGACATATTGAAACTCTTCAACTCCCTCTAATAGGAAAGACAAGTCTTGGAGATCGACTGAGATTCAATCAAATTTATCACCCGCTCAAACAATATTGGATTTCCAAATTTCCAATGTAATTCACTCTTTGTAAAATGAGAAAACTTCGGACTTGTCCAAAGCATTTGCCCCGGATATAGATCTAGATCTGTTAAAGTGTGACTCATTTAAAAATATTTTTTTTGCGACAGGGTAGAAAACATTGTTAGGAAGGAGAAAGTACTGAATAAAGATTTTCTTTGTCAGGATCGTCAAGACTCGGAATTTTGTTGAAAAAAGTTAACTTACTTTTGAATAACCTTGATTCAAGAGTGCTTAGCACAAGTGACGTTATCTATGCAGACAGTGAACCTTCAGATTATACGGCACAGACGTGCTGTCTGATCTTGGATCTATGGCGTGACGTACTTTGTGAAATAGCCTGACCAAAACAGCATCGAGGTTGATGTTTTGGATTAGGAAAGTTTGTCGGGTAGGGCGTAGGAATTTTATTCTGATTTGCATTGAAAATCCATACATTATTCTAATGGAATCTATCACCTAACTAACGCACATATCGACATCAATTTAACTACGAGTAAGAACAGAAATCTAAAGCGTCCTTATACTAGATCTAGATGTATATGCAGCGACAGTGATGGCGTCATAAATGATACGGATTCTGTCATTAACGCGACATTCACACACAGAAAACATTGTGTCAAAGGAAGTCAAGTATTTCTCTATTAAGTCAAGTATTTCTCTGTTTTTGAGGTAAGAAGGTAATCAACTGGTTCCCTTACCCAAATCCTAACCACATCAAACTCCATTCGAGTGGCAGTATCACACATTCAAGCTGATTATCTTACTTAATATCATATACCTAATTCATCATTTGTTTTCTGGTTATTGGATTAAGAACGGTACGAAGAGACGAATTATTTTTCTCCTCTACACGTACGGTATCCATTTTTGGCAGAATCTGTGCAGTATCAGATGATGTATATAACGCATGCGCAAGAATGGTATTGCGCATGCGCGCAAATTAGGTAATTTTCCTCCGTTTGAGAAAACGCGGATAGTTTACTTCGGTTAAAAATGCACGCGACGTACTGTATCTACCATCGATTGAAAATTACGCAAATTCACAGAGTTACGTACTTGCCAGTCTTAGAGCACGCGTTGTCTCTTTAGAAAAGAGGAATGGGAATCTTGAAAAAAAAAAAAAAAAAACATAGCCAATTAATAGTAAAGTTCTTGCCATACCGGATACTTCAGCTGTTTTACAAGGCAAGATCCCGACTGAGAACAGGTCGTACATATGTTTATATGAATGAAGATCTCACCAAGTCTCAAAACAAGATTTTGTATGATGCAAGACAGCTATTGAAAACGTCTGCCATCAGTCATGCACGGTGGAGAGATTCTTGTAAAAAAAAAAAGATAACAGAATCCATCGAGTCGAAAAAACAAAAGACTTTTCAACCTTTATGCAGTAAACTCCTGCAGTGTGCCGGAACTGTGTTCTAAAAAACTTATAAAGTGGACCTCATGAAATAAAAGTTAACCCTTTGTAAAAACATCGAGTTTTAAGGACCTTATTTAAACCTCTGCCTTTTTTAAAATGGAATGCGTGAATAGGATAAAATGTTGATGTTGAAGAAAATGCATGATATGTCGCACGTGGATAAAGTATCACACACGACAGAAAAAAAGGAAACGTATCTACACAGTGTCAAATGCGGTTCCGAATATGGTATGATGACGTGCATGGAATACGCATGCACTGATTTGCGATTTGATTTGTCAAAATGTTACGCTATGATATTTATCTACCATTCGTAAAAACGAAATTATTACCGACTAAAGACAGTATATGTTTTATTTCGTTCACCGTTTTCGAATAAAATACCAACGATTCTTTTTAATTAATGTCACATTTTAGAGAACCATGCCTTATCATTGTCCCATATTCAGTATTTTCAACTATGCAAAACCAAAAGCTCAAATCAATAAAGCGTAAAATTTGGAAATATGTCAGTATGGACTATAATTAGCCATAAAATAGACTGTCAAAGGTAAATGGAATATTGTATACACGTAAGGTGGTTTTCTTATGTATGTCCTAATAATATTTCTAACATTATTATTGAAAGAGTCGCACAATCTATTCCAAATGAAAGTTTCACAGCTAAAGGGCAATGAACCTGCTTGGATAACTTTAACAATTAAAAGAATAGTTCGATAGAGAAAAATTGTCTGTTACAAGGCAAAAAAGACAGGTTTCGCCCCATACTGGCTAAAGCTGAAATGAGCAAGAAATGAAAATATGTCATGTATTCGAACAGGTAAGAAAAAACATTTTGAGCGTTTTGAAAAAAAAAACAAAAAAACTAGCATCCTGTCAGTTAATAAGTAGAGATGGTGGAAAGTCTCAACACTCATTTATGTTTCCCAATTTTTACTCACCGCCATAAATTTTGGAATTAACGACGTAGTTATAGTAAATGAGCACACAAGGGCAGGTGTCTTTAATTCATTTTTCTCTAGTTTCTAGTTTAGGATTCTTCGTGTGATCTTCCTTGTAACTAACCACCTTGCTCAAGCGAACTATTGCATTCCTTTCAAAACCTGGAAAAAGATTAAGTACGTTCTTCGAGACCTTACCCAAGACAAGGATCAGTATTTCTCTGTCTTTCTTCTCTTTTTCCGCCTCCAGTTGATGATCAATACTTTTGCTTTTACTCATTGCTGCTCGTGCACTTTTACTCATGGCCGACCATGACAGTGTCTGCAATTAGAACAGTTTTTGGTGTGTATAAACTGATATTTTAAAGTTTTGGTTGGTAAAAGGTTAAGCCTAACCGTTGCTATTAATATAAGTTACTTATGTTTGCACAGAATTAATTATTGATCACTAAATTTTATTCTCTTACTTTGTTTTTTCAGTGATGTGGTAGTATCATTTTTCTATGGTGACTTTTCACTGGACAAGTCTGGAGTTCAAAAAATCGGCTTGCCCAAATCTTGAACTCATATATACATATACCTAATATGATCACGCTGTTAAAGGAATGGTGACAAGGAAGATACCTTTTTACTCCAACGTTTTCAAATGGTTATTAATATTTCTAGATGTTGGTTTGTGAATGAAGAAATGGGTCACGATTACAAAGCCATTAGATTAGTTCAAATACAGAACTCCACTAAGTTTTATTTTACTGATCAATACTAGTTTTTCATTGTGTCATGTTGACATATGAAATAATTGAATATAATGTAAACCATTGCAATAAAATTGAGAAATTGATTACAAATTTGTTTCAGGAGGTCATGAGGTAATAAATCGGATCTACACTGTCCGATTAGGAGATATTTTTTCACGAAAAAATTACTTGAAATAGCAACATTCAGGTTTTTACTATCGTGTTGAAAGTTTCATTAACTGATTTTGGCAGGTTAAGGATAAAATGTTAGGAGAACAAGAAAGCGCCCAGCTTGAGGACGAAGCGAAGAATAAATCTACGGGTCGAAAATGACATTGGGCCTTTTTTACGGGCTGCCATTGGCACTATTTGTTTTTTTTCTACAGATCAGAGGAATTATTAGCCTTACATGGTGAAGCACTTCTTTTTATTACAATGAAGTGGCATTAATTTGCTGAATGGGAGGAAACAAACCCTGAAAAAAAGTCAGTGTAGGGCTCAATAAAATGTAACTGACAGTTTTGCTTAGAAAATAGAGTAGTTCCTTTAGTTTGTATGAAGTTCTTCTTGACTCTATTAAGGAGGGCAATTCAGATCTGAATAATCTCAAAATTTCAAAACTGATTTAGTACTGAATGAAGACGGTATATAATTAGCGAAACAGCAGTAAAGAAGAAAAATAATTATGTATTTATGCTAAAAATAAAAATGTTTTCAAAGGTATTTCTTTTATTTGCTAGCTAGCACTTTAAGGTATGCTTAGATTTTGTGCCAGAATTTCGCAAAGGTTTATGTGGGTCATGCGTCAATTATGCGGGATCGTATTCAAATAAGTACGGTGACGTCATATTTGATCTCATAGAAATAGACGGAGTTACCAATTGCAAAAATAAAATTTCTTAGCAAAAGATCTTTCACTGAGCATGACCCCCCCCCCTACTAAATGTGTTTGTGGCAGTAGCAATGTATTACTCAGACTACCGTGCCCGACATTTTCACATTGGTTCCGTCGGGTTGCTTGACCAGATAATTTAGCGCGATTTTAGGCACCCCTTTAAGCCCGTGTCGACCACATCTACCACCGGGAACCTGACGGACTTCCATTTTCATGCATTCGTGTGTGTTCCAACTATAGTTGTGTATATGGGAATCTATTTACTGTTCAGATAAGCGACCCCAGCTGGCGCTTAGACTAGTAGAGACGCATGACTATGGTCACAAATTCGAATTCTAGTAGAGCCATATAATTTTTGTGATATTTTTATGTGTGTGTGATTTTTTTGAACTAAGAGTAAACAGTCAGTCTAAGAATTTATTTGACCCTCATAAAAGTTGGTCTGGACGTTAGGTGTGATACTATCTCAAAACAATTTCGAAATTTGGTCACGTCGGGTCAAAAAGTAGATCACAATAATTTGAAAAACATTGTGAAAAACATTGTGTGCACTCTAGACGGCACATTTTCAGTCCAAAACTCATAACATTTGCTCAGAATCGGATGTTTGGATAATATTTTAGACAACTTTGAAATTGGGTTGGGTCAGATCAAAAAGTAGGCCACTTTGTACACTTTAGAACCCATATTTTCGGTCTGATACTCATGAAAGTTGGCAATCATGTTTGTTTTATAGATAGCATCTCGAAAAACTTTAAAATGGATCACCTCGGGTCAAAAGATAGTTCGTCAGGACAAATCCTAGAAAAAACCATTATGTGCAATCTAGAGGATTTGATTTTCAGTCCTACGTTTTGAATTTTGCTGAGAATTGCCAGAATATTTTCTTAATGATATCTCGAACGAGTTCTAAAATTGGTCGTGTTGTGTCAAAAAGTAGGTCAATAGGATAAATATCAGAAACCTAGTATGCACTTTAACGACCGCTTTTTCTTTCCGATACCCATGAAATTTCGTCAGAATGTTTATCTCAGTGATTTAGTGATTTTTCTGAAAATGGATAATGTCGGAAAAGAAAATAAGTCACTAGGATAAATCAGCCAAATTGCCTGTCCAATACTCAAGAAAATTGGTCAGAACATCCGTTTTGATAACATCTGGACATGTTTGAAATTAGGTCACGTCGGGTCAGAAAGCAGGTCATTAGGACAAATATTAGAAAAAAAAAAAACCTTGTGGGCACTCTAGAGACTATTTTCAGTCTAATACTCATAACATTTGATCTTGGATGATTTTGAGATTTGACATAACTGATCGAAAAGTAGGTCACTTAGAGCAATCTTCTGCACTCTTAAGGCTGCATTTTTGTCGAATGCTAATTTAAGTTGTTCAAAGGCTGGTCTCGATTAAATCTCGGACAAGTTCTAACATGGGTCATGTCGGGTCAAAAATAAGATCAGTTGGTAAAAACCTTGGAAAAAACCCTGTGTGCACTCTTGAGGGAATATTTGGAGTCCAATTCTCAGAAAATCTGGTCAGAAACATTATCTTGATAACATATCGAAAGAGTCTGAAAATGGGTCACTTTTGGTAAAAGAGTATGTCACTAGGACAAATCTAAGAAAACGTTCTTTGCATTTTGAATCCAGTGCTCATGATAGTAGCTCAGATTTTTTCTTTAAATCATAAGTTAGAGTGGTCCTTTGAAATGCAGAAAATCTAACAATGGCAAAAAGTTTCGATCCATGTCAGCATGCGCGAACTGCGCAGGCTAGCTTGGGTCGATACTTTTTGCAGATACATTGAACCCCTTTTCTCAGAGCATGGCACATTGGATTCTGGAATTGAGACATATCTCTGCGATACTAACTACTTACTTTGGTAATAAAGGAAAGCTTATGACTTCATAATTAGTACATGCATGTAAAGAGCATTTCATAATTTCATTAGTCTGGCAGAAAAAAAAAGGTTAAACTGTCACGATGCCATTTACACATGCTTCCAACTAAACCATGTCACTAAATCTACATTGTGCACATGTCATTCCACTCAGAGAAATAGGACAAAAATCAATGGAAAATGACAGACAAAACAAACTGTATATTCACAGTCTCCCACGCAAAACCAAATTACTATTTCCCAAGAGTCAATATGTCGCGGTAACAGTAATTTCATTACATGCAACCTTGATTTACTTTACTGTGACCGGGCCTTCATTGTTTTATTTTTGTTATTGTTTCCGTTGTAGTTTTCTATTTTTGAAGAGCGAGCGAGCGAGCGAGAGAGAGAGAGAGAGAGAGGAGAGAGAGAGAGAGAGAGAGAGAGAGCCAGCAATGCTTGCTAGGTCTCTAGGTTTTTTAAATCTTAAATTACTTAAAATTGTCTTCTGATACATGTGGTTTCAAACCATTTTTCAGCAAGCATTAATTTGGATGATCTCGGCGAGAAAATCATTTGCATCGCTAGGAGGGCCATGATTGCCCTGAATCGCTCACCTGACACTTTGTATCTTTGAGAGTTTTATACGACGTAAAAGAAAATATTTGGACCAACTTTCATGAGTTTTGGTCTGAAATTGTGGCCTGTATTGTGCACAAGGTTCTTCTAAGATTTGTGTAGGTGACATAATTTGTATCCGAGGTGACCCGTTTTCAGATTCATCCAAGATGTAATTGGGACAAAAATTCTGACCAACTTTCACGAGTATATGTCTGAAAATGTAGCCTCTAAGGAGCACGGAAAATTGATAAGATTTATCCAGATGAACTTCTTTTTTATTTGACATGATCCATTTTCAAAGCTGTGCAAGATATTATCAAGATAAACATTCTGCAACTTTCGCCAGCACCAGACTTAAATTGTGGGCTTTAAAGCGAGCATAAAGTTTTTTCTAAGATTTGTTCCAGTGACCTATTTTTTGACCTACCGTAACCCATTTCTTAAATCATTGGAGATATCATCAAGACAAACATTCTGATCAAAATTCATGGGCACTAATTTGTTGGCTCTAGAGCGCAAGTTTTTTTCTAAAATTTATCCCAATGACCCACTTTTTGACCTACCGTGACCCATTTTCTGAATCCTCGGTGATATGATCAAGACAAACATTTTGACTAACTTTCATGAGCACTGGACTAAAACATGGCCTCTAGAGCGTACAAATCCCTGCGGCCTACTATTAAAGCTACCCGTAATCGGAGATGTCATCAAGACAGAAATTCTAACCAACTTTCATCGTAATGGACTGAAAATGTAGCCTCTAGAGTGTACAAAAAATCCTAAGAGCTGTTTCTTTGACCTACTTTTTGACCCGATGTGGCCCATTTCAAACTAGTCTTACATATCATGAATACAACATTCTAACCAGTTTTCAGTTGTACTGAACTAACACGTGACCTCCAGAGTGCACGCAGGTTTTTCTAAGATTTGTTCCTGTAATCTGTTTGTTAACCCGACATGACCCATTTTTTCCGAGTCGTCGGAAATATCATCAAGACAAATATTCTGACTAATTATCATGTGTAATGGACTGAAAATGTGTCCACTGGATTTTTAAACTTTTCATCATGTAAAACGTGTGACCCCATGAGGAGGGGACAATGTTGACCCCAGGGACATCATAGGTAAAACTTGAAGAAGCCAACCAGGAAATGCTACATACCAAATATTACAAGTCACAGCAGGTTTGTAAATTTCAGTATACAAACCCGTATAACTTGTGACCCCCGAACGGGGCCAATTCTAATCCTAAGGATATCACTTGAACAGTCTGGATAGAGTTCAAGTAGAATGATTCTACATACAAAATATTACGGCCCCTAGCCCTTCGGTTTTTAACAAAAGATTTTTAAATGTTTATAAGGTTATTGGGATTTCGGTATCTATTTATAGTCAAAAAGTGTTACCTTACAAAGTTAGTGATCTTGAATTTACCTCACTGTGAGATAGGATAAAGATGATGTTGCAGCGGAGGTTTTTCGAATGTCCCGAGGCCGTGACGTAACGTTCGGGGGACCGTTTTACAAAAGAACTTATACAAACTTAACTAAGAAATTTCGTAAGTTTTAGCTTATGTCCAAGTTATGCGTTTTACTAAAATTTGTGTGCTAAGTACGAACGTAAGTTTTTGCGTAACTTTACCCACAAAAATATCGGTCGTAAGTTAGACCATAGGCCTAATTGTGGAGGCTTTTTTTTATTTCGTCGTCATAGAAAAAAAAAAATGAGAAAAACACTATAATTATCTTCATAGCTCTCCGTAGTAGTCAAACGTTTCATTTTTTGACGAATTGGCTAACTTATGAGATGACGTGAAGCGCGAGAAATGTAGGTAAAATGCGCGTAAATTACGTCATATTTCGCTTTAGTTGAACGCTTTACTTAGGAAACAAGTGCACGGGAACTACTGTTTTTTGCCTTCAATTGAAAAGTTACGGAAATATTTACTTCCGCAAATTCACAAAATTACGAAAGTTTAGTAAAACGGATTTACGAATTTCGCAAGTCTGAACGTTGGCGTAAAGTTACTAAAATTCTTAAGCAAAAACCTCACTAATTGTTAGTAAAACGGTACCCGGATGTATAACAGCTGAAAAAAAAAAAAGATCTTACCGAAACCCACCAGGTTATTCAAAGCGTAAGGTCGTATACACGTACTTTCTGATTCAATTATAAGCGCATTAATACGTAACGATATTATATTGGCAGAGATGTGAGAAAACCAGACCAAAGTTGTAAAATCCACAAGTACAACAAGAGCTTTGATCAGCATGACCTAATGTTGCTGAGACTCTGAAGGGTTTTGACAGTTGAAATTCACGGAAAAATGCTATGTATGGTTCACATACCTTACGTGCCCTGTGCATGTTTAATAAAAATAACACATGAATCGAATATTACTGTTCAGTCCCTGCTGTGACCTTGACTTTGAAGCCTTGTGTCTCAAACCTCTGCATACTGTCTAATCAGGGTAGGCACATGTGTAATTTGTTTTTGAATTTGAAAGGCAATGAACAGATGTGAACAGAACAAAGTTAAAGATCATTCCACCATTGAATCCTTACCATGACTTTGATCTCGGGACATGTTGCCCGAAACCTACGCTCTGATCATCAGCATGTTAAGATTCGTGTATGTGTGAAACGTTTTTGAGGTGGGGTGCTATGCATCCGAACTCAGATTTACCATATGGGAAATTGAACCCTTAAAAATATGATTCTGGGGTACCTAACATTGCAAAATCATTACCTGGAAAAATAGTACTGTTAAGAAAGCATTTTATTCACTTTGGCGTCAAGGCTTGACTACAACGTTAACAAAAGGGGAACTTACACGACTTGGTCGATAAATATGTAAACAAATATACCATTATCATAACACAATTTAAAAAAAGAGTGTTAGAACAGATTACCATGACGCGTGCGTAGGTATACACGTTTATGTATCAGTTCCACCAAATAGCGTCAAGAAGCGTCAACAAGTGCCATGAAGCGCTTAGAAGCATCATGAGAACTCTTGTGCTAATTTCTTTGAATAAGATTGCTTTATTTGTCCGGATATTGCTTAATACCAGTAATACTTCTTAAGTCGTTTTATTTCGACATTCTATTGAACCACCCTCCCGACAAAAAAAGAGAGAAATTTGTCAATTTGCTCTGAGATTTATCGGAGAGATACCTCTCAGCTCTTTAAATGTCTGCTTGCTTTTACTCAACTCTTTCTAGCAGCACTACCTGCCCATTATTCGGTACAACAGTTGGATTTCAACTTGAGCAGGATTAAACGCACCCCACCTCAGCAGCGCTTTCACCGCTTTGATTTATTATATCACATATGTTTAGCATCAAAACCTGTGAAATAAAATCGGACGTAAGGACAGACAGACGGAAGGACAGAAGGACGCACAACTCTAAAACAATACCCTCTGTCTCCAGGAAGCAATAAGTAAACAGGATCATTAAGATACCTTGTTTGTGATAAAAGATCATAAAGGTATCTAATTACAGGGTTTGTTCTGACGAACATGCTAGATTTTCCGTTTCATGTTAACTTCACAGTGGTTGTTTCGAAAAAATATTGTCACTCACGATGTAAAGTTTTCCTGTTTATGTGCATGACACTTTACCAAATAGTCTCGAGTTTTAAGGACCTTGACAAAGAAGGCTGTTGAAAACATTTAAGGAAAAAGCAAAAAAAAAATAATGCTGGTAACCGTCATTGTCCCCTTTTCCCCCCACATCGTTTTCTATCCTTTCAAAGACAAATACCACAAGAACAGCTGTTTGGAGATTTCATATTTTTAGCTCTGGTGGCCATGTTTTCAGCTAAGTGAAACTTTCAGAGCAATTTTGTCAGAAGAACATATCTAAGAAATCAGAAGTATTTCTTTTACTTAAAACAAGAAGTGGCTCACATTTTTTTTTTCTATTTTTTAGTTTTTGTGGCCTGCTTCTTCAGTAGAGCCGCTGGAGCAACTTTCGCCCAGGGTCAACATCAGAACATTTCTGTGAATCAATCTATTTCAAAATCATCTCACTGGTTTAGAAGGAGGATTTATTTTTGTTCTGAAAGCCATCTTTTTTAGTAAGTAGAACCATTCGCACCATTTAGAAAGGGGTTATCTAAAGCATTGTTCCAGTGAAATTATTTGAAAACCCTCGAACTGATTTAGGAGGGCAAGAGGTAAAAGCTTATTTTAATTCCCCGCCGCGAAGCAGACAGGGTTATAGGAATAGCCTTAATCTTTCCGTATATCTGTATGTCTGCCTGTCTGTCCGTTCCTTCTTTCGACCCCTAACACTTTTGTCCGCTTCATATCACTCAAACCTTTGTCCGATTTCAAAGCTACTTCACACTAGTGTTCAAGATGCAGAGAGGAGAAACGCCATACTGCAAGGTTAGGTCACTGAAGGAGAAAAAAGTGGCATGTGGCATGCTCATGAATTGTGTCCGCTCCAAAACTATAATTATAAAACATCAATATAGTCAACACCTTCGTTTTCACGCAAGCTGGACCACTGCTGTTATCAGGGGCGGCATCGGCGATGCATACATCTAAAAAGACGTCGGATGACTACGAACAGTTAAGGGAGTGTAGCGGCCACTTCAACTAACGCTCTCGAACGTGGATGACAACGACATACCAGCTTTCCGAGATTATTCAATAAATGCGATAGGGGACAAGTCTTGCTCATCGCTGTTCATCAAAGAGAAACTTTATTTCCTTTGTTTGAGATATTGAATCAAGAACCTGGTGTGCTCATGTGTTTTCATCTTGGAAGAACAAACAAAATCCATCTTGTCTAGCTAATAGTACCACGTGAGTGACAGGTAAGTTGTCTAGCCAGTAGGCGGGAGTACCACGTCCTAGCCACACATACATGTACAGTATATCTCAGTTCTGCTAGTAATTGTAATGTCTCCTACCTCGTATCTATAACCCTCAGTGTACTGCTCGCCGACACTGCAAGGCCCCTGAAGTATGCCTAGTCTTGTCACGGATCATAAAGTTATTTCTCAGGCGAAGATTCCATTGCCTCGTAAGTCTTGTAAGTCACGTAGAGTGCTCCGTGGTGTATTAACCTGGTGGGTAGCACAGTTACGTAGAGATCATTGGCGCAAGGTTGATTTCTTCGTTTGTCTAGAGACGTCGTTGCCTGACAAAGACTGTGTTCAAAGCCTGGGTCCGTATTCATCAACCATTCTTAAGAACGTTCATTCTCTTATTCTTCAGAATTTTCTAAGTTTGAAAGTAACACAACTTCTGATTGGCTAAACCATTTGGTTTAGCCAATCAGAAGTTGTGTTACTTTCAAACTTAGAAAGTCTTAGAGAATAAGACAAAGAATGCTCTTAAGAATGGTTGGTGAATACGGACCCTGTTGACGTTACCAATCTGTCAACCAACGCTTGATTGGTAATGAACTGCCATATCATGTCTGCTAGTTGATCTTAAACGACGTCTATTTCTCGGCCAATCGTTTGCGCCACATTTTCTAAAATACCTTGACTATATTTTCTACCGACAAGAGATAGCCAAATTTGCGTGGTAAGTGCAGATTAAGCCTTAGTGCTGCCCGTGCGAGTATGAGAGCCACTCTCAAAAGCTCCACTTTCATTACCCTTTTGATCCCAAACTAAACAATTGAGAGAATTAACAAGAACTTTAGCATAAAACTCGGAAATTTTGGCTATTCTCTTAAAAGAGCGGTGCCTAAACCATTTAAACATGGACGTCGACTTTTCCGTTCTCAAATTATTCAAAAGGTCTAGAAACACAATTATTTGAACTTGATAGATTCTTACATAAAAATTTATTCAGATAATATACTGTTTAGGTTTAAACATTTCTGTTCAAATGCTGGATGTCGCAATATTTTGCCTACATCAAATGCGCAATTTTAGACCGATGTCTGTTTTTTCATGGCGACTGGAAAAAAAAAAGACTCAAAGAGATATTCACACTAAGCATTTGGTCAGTTTCTGTGAAAATTTGATGAAGAGCACTCTATTTCAGTTAAAAGTCTCCTTCTTTAGTGCTACCTATCGATTTTGGCAATTTTTTCCCCCGTCGCTCTTTGCTAATGTTTGTTTTTAATTACGATCTTTGTTAAAGAACGTGTCTTGGATTGATTATTTCTCTGTAGAGTTGCTCTTGCTACAGAATTATCTCACTTAGAATCCCATACTGAACAGGCAGTATCTTTAGAACAAGCCACTTACACAAAGGCAAAAAATATGAGCCATGCTCTGTGAAAAGGCGGCTTAATGCATCTCTGTGTTGCATCATACCAAACAAGACATCATATAATTGGGAATTCATAAAAATCATAATGTCTAACCGACTGTATCACAAGGTAGAATGGTCCTATGACATACAGAAAGTTGACCAATTACGAAAAGTTTCGGCCCAAGTCAGCCTGCGCGAAGTGCGCAGGCTGACCTGGGTCGATACTTTTCGCAGATGAACTAAGTCCCCTTTTCACAGAGCATGGTTCATATCTTTTAACTCTTTACCACACAGTGAAATTTTCGACTTGTCCCAGTTGAAAGCATGTGCAGATGACAAATCAAAGGTGGCTCAATTGACAAATTTTGTCCTTGATAGGATTTAAATCTTTACCTGCATTTTCTCTTTTTCCCACAAGGTTTTCAAAAGCCTTCTTTCTCAGGGTCGTTAAAAGTCGGGAATATGTTGAAAAGGATTTTAAAAGAAAAGAACGTGTTTCCTTTTTGCAATGATATGGAAAACGCTGTGGAGAAAGAGGTAATTGTAATATCTATCTTGAAACAAATGCCTCTCTTCCCATAATGTTTATAACCTGTATTCTACAGAGGAATGAAAAGTCTTATTTGTATGTTACTGTTTAAAATACACACTTACCTGCCGCAAAGATGACGACTTTTAGCGCAAATTTATATCAGAGACGAGTCAAAGAAATGTGCTTGTGTGATACCAAAAGGCCATTTTCAAAAGTATTTCAGTTTGAAGTGGCGCCTTGTATGAGTACAGCTGATTTCCTGTACTTCCTTTACCTCTTTGCAGCACCTTTTTGCAAGGCACTGAGTTTTTTTTTTTTTCTCATGATCAAATTCGAAACAAAAGACAGCTTCAAAAAAGATCGACGGCGTAAGAGATGATTGAATATGAATATTGAAACTTTTTTGTCGCTCATTACTGATATGAAGTAAAATAATGAAAAGTAACCTCACGAGCAATTTCCTCTTTTCCTTCCCTGTTTTTCCATTTTGTTGAAAAATAGTACTTATTTAGTTATTGGGTAACGCTTAGGAAAATATTTAATTTCCAAATAGCACACGAAAAGAATCATTCTCTATTACATTACTTTGCTACGGTATGAATCAAGGGCCCGGGGCATCAACTAGCGGTAGCAACGTTTGTTAATAGTGGTTTCATAAATGTGTGAGCAAATATGCCAGCAGGGGCCCGCTGAATAAACATATGCATATTTTTGACCTATCGCAAATTTCCATCTATTCATATGGAGCATATGCTCTGTGAAAAGGAGGCTTAATGCATCGGCAAACGAAAAAGTATCGACTCAGGTCAGCCTGTGCAGTCTGCGCAGGCTGACCTGCGCCGAAACTTTTCGCTATTGGTCAATTTTCTGTATCTCCAATGACCACTCTAGCCCATGATTATGTCGGTTGTTTAAAAAAAAAAGTGGCTATTATGGATCCATAATTATATGATGGCTTGATTGGTACATCACGAAGATGCATTAAGGCCTCTTTTGCAAGTGCGTGGCTCATGCCATTACTGCATTAATTTGATTAACAAAAGTTGAGACTCAACCATATGGATCAAAGGAGATACCTAAAAATCTTTGCATAACATAATAAAGCGATATGGTTATATTTGAAGAACGGGCTGGAAATTTATCAACATTTTAAAGCAATGACTGATGGATTGTGCTTGTCAAGCATGGCATAGTAATGTCCATGGCTCTCCTAGGCGTATTTTTCATTAAACAATTTTGGAGTCTATTGAATGTTGAAATCTATTTAACGGTTGATATCCTGCCATACTATAAACGCTCATTGTCTCGTTTTAGTAGCCTTGGTTCTAGTCTGAACATTTCCCCCCCTTTTATACTCGAATATTCTGACGTTACTTTGTCAAAAATGGCAGTAACAATATCGGAGCAGATAACAGTTTGTCACAAGATCTGTACAGACCGTGAAATAAGATCGCAATAAGGATTGATTAAAGAATTATTACTGCCTAGGCCCAGGCAAGGTTTTAGATGTTCAAATTAGATCTTATTATAGAAGATGGTCGTTATGTCAATATCAGTAGAGAAGATAAAATATATGTATATAAGTGAGTCATGGTCTGTGAGAAGGGGGCTTAATATATTTGCGAAAAGTATCGACCCAGGTCATCTTGCGCACTCCACGCAGGCTGACCTGGGCCGAAACCTTTCGCTAGTGGTCAATTTTCTGTATGACAAGGGACCATTCTGGCTTATGATTGTTAGATAAAATGAATTCTATGGATCCCTAATCATGTGATGACTTGCTGGGTATAATGCATTACGGATATGCATTAAGCCCCCTTTTGCCAGAGCATAGTTCATGTATTTTGCTTATTTAGTGACAACAGTTTAAATATAGAAGATAAATATCGTGGCTTCTTTATTTTTTGAAAAAGAATAGTGATAAGACAAATCGATCTACATTTGTATTCTAGGTATACAGGATAACCCAATAGAGAAAATAAGCATTCCAACACACGTCAACAATAAAAAAAAAAGATAGCATTACAATGAGACAAAATTATTGGAATTAAGTCAAATTGCACATTACAAAACTGCGCTATTACAAAATAGATCGTATGTGAGCCGTGCTCTGTGGAAAAAAAAGGGCTTTATGCATTTGCAAATAAGTATCAACCCAGGTCAGCCTGTGCAGTCCGCGCATGCTGACCTGGGCCGAAGTTTTTTGCTTTTGGTAAATTTTCTGCAAGAAGAAGACCAGTGTACCTCATGATTCTGTCGGTTATTATACAACACGGATTTTAAGAATCTATAATACTGTGATGAGTTGCTTGGTATGATGCACCATGGGGGGGATGCATTAAGCCCCTTTTTCGCAGAATATGGCTCGTTTATTTTTTGTAGACCAGAGGCCTAATTATAAAATATTGTATTGCAAAGATATTGTTAACCATTTATGAGGCATGCTCCGTGAAGAATGGGTTTAATGTAAAGTTTAATGCAAAAAGTATTTACTGACTTTTCGCAGATGCATTGATCCCCCTTTTCACAGTGCATAGCTCAATTGCAGTCTATATACAAACCAAGTTTTTACGACCTGTAATTTCAAGGCTGTTTTTGCCATCATTTTCAATATGAATTTACGATTAGTCATACTGCGCCTTGAGACCAGTCTGATCTCGATCAAAAACATCTTACCTTTCTCACTCGTTTTAAAGTTTGCTTCACCTTTTTCGCGTCTGTCTCCATTCTTTAATGAATGATTTACTTTTTAAGATGGTACATCCGCTTTTCGTTAAAATTCCAGAGAGTTTGCATGAAAGTTATGAGCACACTTCTGATTGTTTTAATTTTTCCACTAAAAGTGTTCACTTTTCATTTGAATTCCTAGAAAGTTCTGCACACACACAAAAAATCAACTGTTTTTGTTGTTTACTTATTTTACAAACTGCGTCAATTTCTTAACCCTTTTCCTGTACCTAAAATGAAACTTTTAAGTCGACAGTAAAGACCCAAAATACTGCTATTTAAAAGTTATTTTCGGGAAAAAAATCTCCTTATCGGACAATGAAGATCCAAGATCACACTGCACGTTCTGTGAAGTCTGATCTTGATCTACACTGTCCGCTAAAGGTCCTTGAGTCGCACTTAGCAGCCTAAGGGCCAAGTTATTTTCCTGGCAAACTTTCAGACTGTTAACAGAAGTTCGTATGATCGACCTTTGTTTTCTATGGAAATGGTTCTCCATGCCGAATCAAATTTTCCAATAAGCTATATTCTACTTGGTTGTATTATACCTGCACATATAGTACAGTCTTCGTATTACAGACCCCACTCTTTTCCATTTTGATCATTTGCTAGTTAGTTAGTGTAGGTATTTAATGCTGTTTTCAACAGTATTTCATTTGTATCACGTTGGAAAGTTCACCCATGCATTACTCGGGTTTCAACTGCCACTTTTTTCAACGTTGATTTGAAATAAAAATATGTTTTTGAAAAAAAAAAAAAAAAAAATCAGACTGAAAGTTTGACTTTTTAACAATAAGCAAAACAAAAGGTAAAAGAAAGCAATTGCTCGCGAAGTTACTGTGCATTATTTCTCTTCATATTGAACCACAAAAGAGATTCAATCATCCTCTTCCAGTACTTCTTACGTCGTCTATCTTTTTAACCCCTTAACCTTCTAAATAAAATGAATAAAAACTTTCCAGCCAATGGTTAAAAACCCGTATGTTGACTTTTATTTTTCAGGGAAAAATCTGTCCTTATCGGACAGTGTAAATTCAGGATCAGACAGCATGTTCTGTTTAGTCTGGTCTTGATATACACCGCAAAAAGGTCCTTGAGTCGCGCTAAGCAGCTTAAAGGTTAAGATATATTTCTTCCTAGTATTTACTTTCATTTTTTTTTACTTTTTCAAATTATTCTGGCTGGTCTTTTTCTTTAGTAAATTCAACAAGAGCTTGTCAAGTCTGGTCAAAACTATTATTAAGTCCATACTATAACCATTAAACAATTGTTGGTCCCTTGGCCATCTTTTTCTGCATTCAGGTGGAAATGAAATATTTATCAAGTTCTGGTAAGCACTGCTACGACTTATGTCAACGATTTGATCGAGATTGTCACGTATTGCCTTGAGCATAATTACATGCCATGGTCATCCATCCATCGGTGGTGACGATAAATAAAAGAAAGTAAATCCATCCTCTCATTCTCTCCAAAGATTCAAAAGAGAAACCAGGTATGCATCCAAGAGATGAAGAAGACGCTCAGATGGACGTTTTTTGTATATCTTTATTAGAAATAGAAAAGAAGAGAGGAGAAGGCAAAGAGAAGGCATCAGGCCTGCCAGGTGAGACCATGGTAAAGTGTTAATAAGAGGAAGCTATTGAGACAATATTCTCAACCTCTTTACACCGTATTAATGAGGCATGAAGTAGTGAAACTTGCTGAGTTGTGTTTCTAAGTTCACCAAGATCACCTACAGTGAACCACCAAGGTCCGATGAAATGCGCTAAGGTCTGTTACGTTGTACTACCTACAGTGAACCACCAATGAAGTCCGATGAACTGCGCTAAGGTCTGTTACGTTGTACTACCTTTTACTACAATTTCTCCGATCTATCGCGTTCTCTTTCAAAATTAACTTTAAATCGGCGTAATCATGGCACAGTTTTTTTGACCTTCGAAAATTATGTCGCGATCCTTACAGTTATCCCGATAGAACCCTCCAGATCAACACGATTCGATCCCACATTTGCACACGCTCACTATGCTTCTCTAAAATCGTGGGCATCGTAACTTACGTAAACGCAGCATAACCATCAGATGTCAATACACGTTCTTAACACCTCGTTCAAAACCAATCAACTTAACATTACCTCACTTTTAGCAACCAATCGTCACCTCTTTAACACATACATCAGTCAGTCCTAATGGATTTATTTTCATGTTATATACGTAGTCTATGCTGATGAAAACCTACGTACCACTGAAACAGATATCAATTTAAAATGCGTTCGGACAAGATATAGAGTTTTTTTCTGTGAAAGATCGAAAGTTATTTCATCCAGTGAACATCATCGGTAATATTTTCACTCGTGGCTGTGCCACTCGTGAAAATATTACCGATGATGTACACTCGATGAAATAATTTCCGATCCTTCACACACACAAAAAGGCTATTCTATTCATACCCCCCTCACATAACGCATTACAGTATTGCGTATAGCGCGAGAAATATATGGTAAATGCACCTAAATTACGTCATATTTCCCTCTGGTTGAACGGCATGCGCTGTTAACCTAGGTAACTATAGTCTGGATTAACTGCCCCTAAAACTACTTTATCGGGACAGGCATAGCGCAGTAATGGCGGCCTCCATAGCGGCCTCAAGCGTAGCCCTATATGCTTTCATGTTTTTCCCAATTTCATGTGATCCAATTTGATTACTGAATAAGATGAGATCAATCTTGTACAAAATATCCATTACCGAATCTAAAACGTGCTGTTGTCGCACGGTTTTAAAATAAATTTGACTACGAATCATTTTTAAAAGTAGCCCTGTTTTCGGACGTTATATACATGTAGGTCCATTGGCTTATCGGATACTCAAAGTATTTCTGATATGTAGTTTTTCTCGCTAAATAAGAACGTTCATTAAACAAAACTCACTGCCATTACTTTATTGCAACCAATCTGTTTTGAATTCAGCCTACAGTTCGATTTGATCAGGGATCGTATATTAAGGATCGATTAGTCAGTTCTAGTATTTTCCCCTTTAACCTTTCTCTGTACCAAACTACAAAATTTTAGACTTGTCCATATTCAAAGCATTTGCACACGGCAAATCAAAAGTGGCTCAAAGAACGGGCTAGGTTTCTGAAAGGTAGAAAACATTGTACGGAAAGGGAAAAAATTTGGTTACCAGCATTTTCTTCCTTTCCTACACTTTCCTACACTTTTTCAAAAGCATTTTATCTTAGGGTCGTTAAAACTCGGGATTGTTTGGTGACGGGATAGTAAATTTAAATAAAGGCAAAATACAATACAAATGAGCCATGCTTTGTGAAAAGTGGCTTTAAAGCGTCTGCAAAAAATAAAAACTCAGGTCAGCCTAAACAGGCCGCGCAGGCCGTGCAGGCTGACATGGGTCGAAAACATTTGCCATTGGTCATTTTTTTACATGTGCAAGGACCATTCTACCTTACGATTTGGCGTGATGTTGGACAAAAAGGGTTTTATAGATTTATAATTATGTGATGTCAACTTTGTATTATGCATCACGGAGGTGCATTAAACCCCTTCTTGCCAGAACATGACTCAAATACTTTAAGATATTGTCAATGATGAGAGAGTCATATTACAAGGCTGCCATCATCGGAAGTGCAGTCTGATCTGTATTTACATGCTTCGCAATGAACACAAGAGGCCGTTATCACAAATCATTCCATGCGAAAGTGCCGTCTGATCTTGGATTAAATTTCCTATGCCCTTTTCTTTTTATATCAGTTGGCATGGATATGCAATCTGATTTTTGTCTACATCCAATGAAAGAACATCTGGGTCAGTGTTCATCAACCATTCTTACGAATATTCTTAGTCTTACTCTTCAAGATTTTCTAAATTTGAAAGTAATACAACTTCTGATTGGCTAAACCAAATGGTTTAGCCAGTCAGAAGTGTGTTACTTTCAAATCTAGAAAATTCTGGAGAATAAGACTATGAACGGTTTTAAGAATGGTTGACGAAAACGGACTCCGGGCCCGCATTCGCCATTCATTCGAAAAGAATTTGAAGTTCCAAGACTAGTTATTTGATTCAGAGATAATCATACGCAAGGACAAAGAAAACGGTATTTGTTCTTATCGATCAAAAGTCTTGACCGCAAGAAATTGTCTGTAACATCATAATGGCCTATTGCTAGCTTTTCTTCCGAAGAATACAATGCCATTAAATCACGCGGTCCATTCATATTTTTACATCGGGTCTTTAACCTTTTCAGGGCCATAGCCGAAAACATGGGCTTTTGCGGAGGGTATAGATCAAGATTACACTGGACAAAGCCTGCTGTCTGATCTTAGAAATATACCGCTCGCTTGTTTAGTCAAGCCTACAATGTAAGACTCTTTCTTTGTTTCAGTAGATTGTGTATTCAGCGGTCGAAAGCGGCCCAAAAGCGACTCAGTTTATATATTTTGCGCTGAAAGAGTTAAGGCAACATTTCCTCACACTCAGGAAGTATTTCTTGGTCTCTTCAAACTCAGTATCAACATGAAATATCTTGTTAAAAAAGATAGACGGCGCTAGGAGTACTGTAATGTGAATATTGAAACTCATTTGTCATTCCGAACGAAGAGAGAAAACGTTCTAAGCAATTGTCTCTTTTTTTTCAGCTCTTACGAGCTGTCATTTAAATACTCACAAATGGGCCCGCAAATCAAGATTTCCTCATTTTCACTAATCGCAAATTACCATTTATTCATCTGAGTATAACAATACTAAGAAGAAAGCCAGAAGCCTGGATATTCAGCAACGCCGAAAAATAGCAGGAACCAAGAACAGTTTGGTTGATTTTACTTATATCACGAGTCTGTCACCAGACTCTCAAACGTAAAACGAACATTTTGTTAAACAAATTGACATTGACATTGTGTTGAAAAAAAAAAAAACTCTTTCTTTCTCAGGGCCATTAAAACTCGAGATTGTCTGGTTAATGATTAAGAGGAAGTATTGACTGCCATCAGTTGAGAAGTTAAGATGTATGGCAGGATGTCGGATTGCTCATAGTAACAATCGTAACTGCTAAGGACCTGTTTTTCTGAAAATTCCAATTTCTCAGAATTACTTAATTGAGTAGTAGATTGAATGGTGTTTTCAACTTTATTCCAGCTATATCAAAGAAACGGGTTTCTAAAGTGTCTTGACCAATAAAACGTTCCGATGAAAAACCGAGCGCTTCGAGTGAAGATCGAACCCGAAGCCTCTAGGTTACGAAACCTAAACCAAACAACCATTTGACAGTATGAGCCACAGTGAAAACCAAATCAGTCAACCGCTTGAATAAATGAGCCATGGAGAAAGCCGAACTAACTAACAACTTGAACTACTGAACCACTGAAAATCCTTAACCAACAAACTTCTTGAACAACTGACCCACAGAGAAACCCAAACTAACTAACCCCTTGACTAACTGAGCCAGAGAGAAACCCAAACTAACAAAACCCTTCAACAACTGGACGACGGTGTTACCAAAACTAACCAACCCCTTGACCAACTGAGCCAGAGAGAAACCAAAAGTTACAAACCTCTTGAACAACTGAGCCACAGTGTATCTCAAACTAACCAACCCCTTCACTAACTGAGCCACAGTGAAACCGGGACCAACCAACCCCTTGAACAACTGAGCCACAGAGTAACCAACCCCTTGACCAACTGAGCCAGAGAGAAACCAAAAGTTACAAACCTCTTGAACAACTGAGCCACAGTGTATCTCAAACTAACCAACCCCTTCACTAACTGAGCCACAGTGAAACCGGGACCAACCAACCCCTTGAACAACTGAGCCACAGAGTAACCCAAACTAATCATTCCCTTGAACAAACGAGTCACAGAGTAACCAAAACTTACCAACTCCTTGAACAACTGAGCTAGAGAGTAACCAACCCATTCAACAACTGAGCCGCAGATTAACCCAAATTTACCCAATATTACCAATCCCTTGACTAACTGAGCAACAGAGAAGCCCAAAGTAATCAACCTTGACCAACTAAGGCTCAGTGTAGCCCAAAATAACCAACCCCGTGACTAATTGAATCAAAGAGAAACTCAAACCCAAACTACTGATCCAAAGAGTAACCAAAACTAACTCCTTGAACAAAGGAGCCACAGTGTAAACCAAATTAACCTAGCCCTTGACTAATTGAGCCACAGAACAACCCAAACTGACCAACCCTTGAATAACTGAGCCACAGATTAATCCAAACTAACCAACCCCTTAGCACTTTAGCTATAGAGAAACCAAAAATAACCAATCCCTCGAGCAACTGAGCCACAGAGTAATCCAAACAAACCAACCCCTTGACTAACTGAGCCACATGGTTACCAAACGTAACTTACCGCTTGAACAACCGAGCCTAAAAGAAACCAAAATCTTTAACAATTGAGCCACAGGTAAACATAAACCAACCAACCCCTTGAACAACTAAGCAACAAAGAAACCCCAAATAACCACCTTGTTGAGAAAATGAGTCGCAGAGTAACTAGACCGACAGGGAAACTCGAACTTACCATCCCCTTGAACAACTGAGCCACAGTTAAACCCAAACTTACCAGCACCTTTAACAACTCAGCCACAAAGAAAACCAAACTTATCAGCTCCTTGAACAACTGACTACAAAGAAACCCAAACTTACCACCCCCTTGAACAATTGGGCAAAAGAGAAACTCAAACTTAAATGTACAACCCCTTGAACAACTGACCCATGGAGAAACCCACACCGACCAACACCTTGACTAACTGAGCCACGAAGAAACCCAAACTTACCAGCCCCTTGAACAACTGGGACACAGAGAAACCCAAACTTACCAACCCCTTGACTAACTTAGCCACAAAGAAACCCAAACTAAGTAACCCATTGAACAACTGAGTCACAAAAAAAATCCGAACTTACCAACCCCTTGAACAACTTAGCCATGGAGAAACCTACACCGACCAAGCCCTGACTAACTGAGCCGCAGAGAAGCCCAAACCTACCTGACTAGCTGAGCCACAGTGAAAGTAAAACCAACCAACTCCTTACACAAATGGGCAACAGAGAAACCCAAACCTACCATCCCCTCAATTTACTGAGCCACATAAAAAAAATCCCTTCAACAACTGAGCCACGGTTAGAAAAAAAGAACAAAAATCAACCACCTAAACAACTTAGCTACAGGAAAAACCCCAAACCAACCAACTGAACCACAGTAAAACAACCAAACCACTAACTACTTGAACAACTGAGCCATAGTAAAACCCAAACCTACAATCTCATTAAACAACTCAGCCACTGAGAATCCCAAACCAACCAACCACTTGAACAAATGAATCACAGAAAACTCTTAATATACCACCCCCTTAAACTTCTGAAAGAGATGAAAGCACCAAATGCAAAAGAAACTTTTTTTCCGGAGGGCCCTTTATATTAGCGTGAAACTAGCTAAGTAATATCTAATAATTGTCTAATTTTGTCGAAACCAGGATGCCGAACTAAGACAGGAGGGTAATTAGGTATTGATCGTAGACATAAACAATCATTTCTGGATGTACTAATCCAGCGATACGCTTTAGACTAGAATCTAATGGAAGCTCGATTAACCTTTGCAACCTATGCATTCAAACCTGTCTCATTGGCCACCTCGAATAAACAACCAATCTATTATAACAACACACTAACGGGCAAAGAGAAAACGATGCAGGAGTCGAAATGCAGATAAATTTAATTCATTCCATTTAAAAAGATGGATTTTATTATGAGTCTAATGATGTGTTATGTGTTATAGTTAACACTTATCCTGCTAAATAAGTTAAATGAAACTTTCAAGCCGATAGTCAAAACCCGAATGGTGCTATTTTCAAAGTTACTTGTTGGAGAAATATATATCCTTACCGGACAGTGTAGATCAAAGATCTTCATCTACACTGTCCGCTAAAGGTCAGTGAGTCGCGCTTAGCAGCTTAAGGACTAAAACTGTCATACCTCCAGATTTTGCTTTAGTCTCAATCTACAATTTTCTGCCAGGGGGGCTTTGACAGATTCCACTCTAAAATATTTATGTTCTTCTGGTATTAATTTGGAATTCTGTTGTCCAGCCATTTAATACAGATGCGGAGAGCACTGACTAAGACCAGACTTAACGTAAATGCAGGCTGATTTTGGTATACAAGCTCAGTAATATACATGTTAATTCAAAGTCTCGTGTGGTAGGATAAGTGTTAAGAGGCTAACCTTTCATTTCCAGTATAAAATACACAAAAAAAAAAAAAATCATTTACTGGCCAAACATCAGTTCCCAGAATTAAATAGGAAGAAATTTACTTTTATTTACCAAGCAAGCGCCTTGAGCGGGATTTTTTCAACTCAATTACCATAGCTTTTGTTCCGTTTGTTTTAATTTTTTTTCACACATTTGAAAATTTAGTGAAAACAGCTTTACATTAAAGTGTTACTTCGAAACCGTTTTCAGTGTGCAGTAGAGTTCTTTTGCGTTTGCGTCTGTCATTAATTTTTATGTTCATATGGAAGCATTCACTCTATTTATCACAAATTAACCCTTATCCTGTTAAATAAGTTAAATAAAACTTTCAAGATAAAACCCGAATAATATTCTTTCATACTTATTTTTTGGAGAACAATATCTCCTTGTCGAACAGTGCAGCCTGATCTTGATCTACACTGTCCGCAAAAGGTGAGCCAGTCGCGCTTAGTAACCTAAGGTTTTAAACGTCCATAGTCAGTAACTTGGTTCTGTTATTCCATGTATAGAAAAGTGCACTACAGATAAACAAAGACTGAAAATGAATCACTCGTTAGTGTACTACATGCATCATTTCTCATGTCTTTACCAGTCTGTCAATACTTTTAGTACTTTGATTGTGTACTTGCTATCGAACAAACATCATTTGAAGAGAGCTAGCCTTACCATGCCGATTTTAAAATGTTGACTATTGCAAAAGTAGATTCCGTTAGGTTCATTGCCATTGAATGGATTTTATATGGCCAAACATTCCGAGATAGCAGTTGAGAGTATAAAGCAAGATCGAATTGCACGTATCAACAGGCTGATCTTACTTTACACTCTCCGTACAATACATCCAAGGTTGCAAACGTCAGGACAACAGTTAATGGCGGTGAAAATCTGCTATCTATTGAAACCGCATATTCATTATAAATCAGGTGTACGCATGCTCGTAGGAGTCTGTCCAAAGATTTTTTCTATTTGCATAGGAAATGAATTCGAGTCGAATCTATTTAACCCATGCTCTGTGAAAAGGGATTTTAAAGCATCTGCAAAAAAAATCGACCCAGTCCACGTCGATACTTTTTGCTAATGGTGAATTTCAAGGACCATTCTATCAAACATTCAGCCGGTTGTTAGACAAAATGGGTTGTATGGGTCCATAATGATGTGATGACTACAAGGCGTGCATGCTCTGTGACTTCGGTCCACAGTCTACCCTGCGTATAAAGCAAAGGATATTTCTTCTGGAGTCGGAGGTTCAACCGATTCAACTTTCATTACCAAATCAAATCGTGTTTGGTTCTTCAGTGACCAATAGACCTAAAGCCACCAATTGACCCCCCTCCACCCCAGGGGGAATTTAGGCACTTATTTTCTGGAACCGCAATGTCTGCTGAGCACTTTGTCAAAGTCTGCCACCTGGCGACCGGGTCCTTTGCGAGGTAAAGAGGTTAAAGGTCATCAAGTGCTATTTTTGCATACAGGGTATTAATGAATCGCAATTGAGGTTACATTTTCATTTAATTTTCTACATTTAATGTGTCAGAAACATTTTCAGATGGGTTGATACACTCACATCTATTGTCACAACAAATGTTTTTACGGAAACAGAAACAATTTTGTTTGAATCAAAGTACTGAAAGAACTTTACTTTGTCATGTTTGTAAATCTGAAATGGCTAATGTTCAAAAACACATCCATAGTATACAAACATAATCTTTTATGCTCTTAGTGATAGATAGAGTAGATGTTATGACAAACATAGTGCTTTTTCCTTATAATTTATCCTATCTATAAGCTCTTTTAGCCAAGTAATTCAGAGATTTAACAATACCATTTTTTTTAAATCATGTGACCTGTGCGGGAATTACAGATTTTTTATGTTGTTATTAAGAATTTATGGTATTCAGGATTGTATTTGTCATTTTTGTGGCCAAAAGTGAGGAAATTAACGCATAGACTCGTATTGTATTTAACCTAGTGCGTAAAGTTGTTTTGACCTCTTTGTTATGGTGGCTTTCAATAGAGTTCCTGTCTAATAAAAAACGCGTCTTTTAATTGAAATGATAACAAGGATGCTTACAACAGATCACTTCACACTATATGAAAACCCGTTCATTATCACTCTCATCCGCACAAACCACATTCATGAAGTCAACATTGTTATTGTCCTCCTCGTGGTTTGGTTAAAACATATTTCACTATGTCACTGCAATGAGTTACATGTACGAGGGTTGTCGCAGAAGTAAAAGGATTATTGCTGTAACATGAACAATTATTGGCGTGTTAACAAGAAAACTCACATGGATCAAGTATCATATCTCATGATCAATTCCCCAATTTTTAATAAAAATACATAGAATAAGAGTGAAACTACACTCAAAATACATACAACACTATATTCCACCCGGCGCACAGAATAACGTCACGTCACGTCAAAAACAATGTCGCTAATTATATTTTCTCCACGTAGTCCCCACACTTCCTGTGACGTGCGATCCATTTGTAAAATGTTTCTGCATAAAAATGACGACACAACCCTCTGTGTTTCCAACAGCAGCTCATCTCCACTGCTGAAATGTGTACCTCGTAAACGGGACTTTACCTCCAAGAAGAGACGAAAGTCCATGGGAGAGGGGTCGAACTGTAAGGTGGATGACTGAGCCTCCGGAACCCCAAAACGTCTGTCTCCAGCTGAGTGAAACTTGCTGTATGAGGAGGCGCATTGTCTTGGTGCAAGACAATGTCAGTCAGCTGAACATCAGGCATCTTTTTTCCGCAGCGGATGAACAAGATCACGGCGCAGTAGATGAAAACCACAAAACGCATTTTAGAATTTCGTAACTGGCATGCAGTTTTATCTTATATTTTTGAAAACGTATTAATATGTTTTTTTGAATATTGAAACATTTGTTAGACTGTGATTTCAGTTTAATATTTTACATCTATTTCATAATTATGTTTTTCATACATTACCTTGGAATAATATGCAGCATTTATAGCTTGTCCTACGGGAACCCAGTGGATTAAGATTATCCCTCGTCTGTCCATAAAGAACGGCAACATTCATATTGACGGGCTTCCTGAACAACCCCATATGCCTGTGAAGGTGTTTTACCGAGTGTTTGACAAAACTGGATTACCATCCGCAACTCGACATTGCCTGTTGACGTCATGAAGCTTCCTCTCTTTAGACACTGGTGTGATGAAAAACGATGTATCTCAGCTACCGGAAATGCTATGGCACCCACATAAAAAGGAAATGACGTCGTAACATGAATTGTCGTGCAGCCGAAATTTCGCGCGCAAGAAGAAAGCGCGAGAGTAGCTATTACGACATATAAAAGAGCCAATGTTCTCTCTGCGTAATAAAAAACGACGTGCGCCGTCTACCATGGCCGTTACCTTGGTAAGTCTGCATCCTCCGAAATACGTAAGATAAAATTTCATTTGGAGCAGATGTGCCGGTGGCATATATGTTGAATTTTATTCATACAAAAATATAGGAATGTGCGAGGGACAATTAAGCAGGTTCAAGAAAAGTCCTTTACTTCTGAGACAACCCTCGTATATTCTTTATTTTTAAAAAGTACCTTATATTCTCCTATTGTTTAAAAACTATATACACAAAATTTTCTTTATATATCGTGAAGGTGTATTGTATGTCTATCACATGAAGAAATACCAAGTGAATGTTTTTAACAATTCAATAAAGTTCCTGTTCTGTTCATAAAACGAAAATTTTACTGCATTTAAAAAGTATCAATATGTCACAAAGATAACTTGTATAAAACCATTTTTGAAACACTCTTGGTTTGTTATTTTCACAACGATTCCAATGTAGAATTTTGCAAAACACGATTTACTTTTGTCGAACTACAGAGATTTCCCTTCACAGCGTAGAGTTTACGAATGAGAAAGCCTCTTAGAAAGAAGGAGCCATACCCCACGACCTGATCATTTTCTCCCACAAATGGACAATTTTGGTGTATCACTCATATAGAATAATACAGTAAAATTCAACCTATCATTTGTAATACGGGAAACAGTATCCTGGTTATAACCATTAGCCAATGATCTTGATACCCAATACAAATCAAAGGACTGATAGTCCTGAGAGTCGCCTGTTGCTTAGTTGTTTGAAAGTTTAAGGGGCATTAAACCAGATTTTGACACCCTTTTTCGGAGGAGGGGGTTAATTTTTAGTAAATAAAAATCAAAAGGACGTGGCTTTTTACTCTTAGTGGCGAAAAAAAAAAAAAAAAAAAATGCCTCCTGTGACCTTCAACCATAGTTAGCTACTGTACCAACTGTTTAAGATCATGTGACAAGGAGTATTTCAGCATGGAAATCCCTATATTACAGACGAGGTTAGATGTAGGTTACTCGGCTGAGTTGTGACGAGTGCGTGGAAAGGTGGAATAAACATAGAACTTTCCCTGACAAGCCAGTTCCTGGCGACAATTTTTTTTAGAGACAGTTCCCAAACACTTTTGTTCTAAGTCAAACTATATGTACCTATTACTTACTATCATTAACAGTTATTGTTGGTAATCGTTGAAAATAAAGGATATTTATTGATAACACATGTTTTGTGATTGGATAATTTGTACCTGTTATTCTATATATCTTATAAACATTTGGCAACAAAATCATCTGGTTGGCGTCCGCACCGTCCGTAGATGGCTGTCTTATCCTAAACTACATCAGGCAAACACACACAAAACCGTTAAAATATAATGATTCGAGCTTCTGGAAATACGTGACATTTAAGAGCTATAATAACATGTTAATCTATCACTGAAATATGAAATATTGCAAATTAAAGAGTTGTCAGAAATCAAGTAAAAAAGAAACTGAAAGAAGTAATTATACCCCATCATAAAAGTACTATCTAAGGTTCCTCAAAATTTAATCAAAATCGATGAGAGTCAGAAGATCAGGCTGTGCATTGCATACAGTGTGATCCGAGTTTACACCACCTGCAGTTCAAGAGAAATTGCATATGTATACATCCCATGATAGTTGTCTGAAATTGTCGGAAAACATTGTACAGATGTGTCAGGGAATTATCTTGTCGGGGAACTGTGTTGTTCCCGCGAAGGTGAAGGTTGTTGCTATAAATAGACACCGGTAATATGAATCTCAGCACATCTTGAACGGCATATAAAGATGTTTTGGCTTGAAAATACTTTGAGAAAAAAGACAAACTTATCTATTGTATACTTAATATATTTTGGGTCAAGTTTTGTTGGTTAAATCTTCCTAGGAGAGTAAACTCTCACAGTTAAACAAGTTAGCCTACGACGCAATTTCCCTCTATGACCGAGCACCAATGCCGTTCGACATTGCCTTTTCCTTCTGTCATTGACTGATTTTAAATCAGAAAAGGGTATGAGGGCTGGAACCAAATTAATGCACTTTAAGTGGCTAATTTGGCCAACGAAAAAAGAATAGTTTTATTAATAACTGTTGCCGTATATATAGCGGGGCTTCAAAAGCACACGCCAGACGACATCCAGATATGCAAATTATTCTCGGGTGCATGGAAAAACCGAAATTCACTTCGAACCGCATTTCACCGAAATTCATTTCTTGATAACCGTATTTCACCTCGTATGACCATATTTCACATCAAATAATGAATTCTTCGCCATGGTGATTTCTCATTTAGCTAATTTATTATGCAATATAGCTTATCCACATGTCAAAAAAATCTTTTCAAAAGCAGTTACATGTTGTTCTAAAAAACCCTAACAAATTATTGTTAGAATAAGATATTTTCCAGAAAATTAGCATACAATTATGCTGTTCATAAATATACATGTATTTCATTTCAGATCAAAAGTTATCACTATGGCAATAAAATTCGTCATACTTGGGTGAAATGCGGTCATCAAGAGGTGAAATTTGGTGAAATCCGGTTCGAAGGGAAATACGGTTTTCCACGGACCGATTATTCTCGATGCCAATGTGAAAGTTCAGTGTTCGTGTATCCTAGAGCAGGAGACAATTATTTCAAATATTTACGCATTTGAATACTTGAGCTGTAAGGGACGTCTTCGATATATCTGAAAATTTAGCAACTGAAAATTATGTACGATAGAAGCATTGAGGATAATGCAACATTACAAATGAACTACGCAACGTTTCGCAAACCGGAAGTCAGTACAAGGCCGGAGGCATGCTTACGTCACCCCATGAATCAGGATGATAACAATGAGAGCGACTCAAAAAATCTAAAAAGATAGATCTATAGCATTTCTCATTTCTTTTTATATCAGACGATAACGATCAAGATCAGACCACATTTTGCCAGCTAGATCTTGATCTATAGAAAAAGGATTCAAATTTCATAAAACCACCCCATTTTGACCACGCCAAAAGAACTTTGTGGACCACCCCCACCAGGGAATAAATTTATTTGTTTTGCTTGATACTAGATTAATGAAGTAAAACAAATTAATTTATTCCCTGCGCACCCTCATTGTTGGACCGTGAGGAACCGGGTCAATTTATCAAAACGCCAACTGTAGAGAAAAATTTTGTTTAATATACGGGTCAACTAATGAAGAAAATAAAAAGCACGTACAAACAAAACCTATGTGTCGCAGAGAGACCCAGCAAAAATGACGAAAATGAAGGCAATGCAACTAACCACGAGATTTCTGTTCCCGCCAAAGTTAAGATCGTCGTTACGAACTGCTTCTCTTAAATTTCGTCTTTCGCGTCTGTTGAGATGTTCTTTTCGGTTTGCAGTCTGCAATTCGTTCACTGACGATGAAACAAAAGTCTTTACCAGAAGCTGCAATGTGTAACTTTGTAAAGTGATTTTGGGTACGTGTAATTTACGCTTTTCAACATGGCCTTCGATGATGTCGTCTGCATTTAATGACGGAAATGAACTTTAAATGGCGAAAAGGATATCTGTTCAAAGAAGCAAATTGCACTTGTTGGTAGCAATTTCAGTTGTCCACAACACTTAACAATAAGAAGGGAAACAATCAGAAATTTCTTAAACGGAACCCAGAAATAATAATAATAATAAAAAAAAAAAAGATCTACTTGGTAAAATGTTAAAAAAAAAAATCTGCGTAAGTGTGTGGAGGGGAGGGGGAATGTTCATATTCATAAAAATATACTCCAAGTCCTTAACAAATCACTTCGTTGGCAGTTGTATGGTACCATTTTTTTTTTTCTCCCTAAAGAGGTATCTTCTTTTCATGTACGAGTACTGTCCGTTGGAGGTTGAAATTGTATTTTTGCAGTCCACAAAAAGTCTCCTTGCTGACAGACGGAATGTATTTTGAGTCCCTAAAAGCGTTGTCTGCGCATGTCATTTTCTTCGAAGATGATGTATTTGAAAAATGCCACCCAGCGGGAGATAACGCCCTAAAAGTCCCTTCGTTTGCAGTAGAGATGTATTTTCAGATTTTACAATGTCCCTTCTTTTACCATGGAAGTGTAGTTTTATTCCTGAGGAAGTCGCATTGTTGGCAGTGGAAATGTATCTTGAGTCTCAGGAGATCATTTAGTCTGCAGTCCACGTAAGGTCTCCAACTCAGCGCTAGAAATGTATTTCGGTCCTCAAGTAGTCTCTTCTTTAGATTTATCCCTTTACGAATGCAGGTGATCAGCATTTTCTACTTTACTTACATTGTCTTTTAAGTTTTCAAAGACGAAATCCTCATTTTTAGGTTCATTTAATTTGTCCTCTGCAGCTGCTTGCATATTGGATGACCCTAAAATTTTCAAGCGCGGTAAAGAGTCAATTAAATCGCATTGTGTGTCTCTAAAATACCCGTCTATATGGGAAGCAGGTCTATTTCGAGTCCAAAAAATTGCCTCGCCGTTCGAATGGAAATTGTATTTTCTTCAGTCTTAAAAAAAGTCTTTTCCTTTGCATTGGAAATGTGTAGGCCCTGTTTTCAGACACCAAAAAGTTTTTTTTTTACTAGAATTGTATTTTGAACATTAATCAAAAAGTAGTTTCATTAGCTATGGAAACGTATTTTTTCAGCCCTTCTGTAGCCTAGTCTCTGTATTGGCACTCGCGGTATATTTCCCCTCTCCGCCGTCCCCCTCCCATAAAAAATCACGAACTGCTTCATTTGGCCATGAGAGTGCTAATTTAATCCAGCGTTTTTACCATTCTTAATTTTATGAATTTCGATGTTATTTACATATTTTACCTTCCTTTTACCTTTATCAGACAATGCTTTTGAAAACAAAAGTGCGAAATTAAGAGACCTCTTGTAGATCTAATCAGCATTTGGTCCTTTTCCACCATTTTTTTTTTCCGGTTAAACTAAATCCAAAGATTTGATCCACGAATGAGTTGTTGTCTGCAAATGCTTTGAATATAGACGAGTCTATTTTTATCGTGTCTGAAAATGAGTTGATTAATATGGCGGCAAAATGATCTGAGGGCAGGGGCGGAGCAGAATCCAAGCCTACAACTGATAGAACTATCAGAAAAGTAAAATGTTGCCCTGATAACAACTAAAATACTATTGAAACGGGAAAAAATCTCAAAGGTACAAGATATTCAGTAGATTGCTCTATGAGGTCCAGATTATTATATAATAAGCACGGCGCTGAAAGAGTTATAGTTCGTCAGACTTTGTTACGAAACATCCGGAAGCAATTGTCATAGCAATGTCAAACCTTATGTCAATTGAGTCTTATTGACATTTCTTGGACAGGAAGTTTGGAGTTTTTATCTTTTTCCAAATTCAAAGCATTTCCAGACGGCGAATAAAATGTACCTAAAATTATAACATTTGGCTTTGAAAGGTTTAAAATATTGTGGGAAAAGGAGAAAACGCAGGGTACAAGGCGCACTGTGCACAGTGCCCTGGCAGGGTAGAACTAGTACTGGTGAAACCCAGCAAAGACATGAATACGAGTGACCGTGATATAAGTGTGTACTGTTGAAAGGGGCGTAACACACCACCTAAATTATTCACCTAAACTATTAATCTAAAAAGCGCTGGAACGGACTTAAGTTGTTGTTTGCGGACAGTATAGATCAAGATTAGACTGCACAGAACGTGCAGTCTGACCTTGGATCTACACTGTTCGCTTCTTTGTCACATATTGTTGCTAAAACAACTCTGAAATGACAATATTTTGGACGTTTTTCCTAACTGAAAGGGTCCATTTAATTAATTCATTCTAGAAATAAGACCTAAATGGTTGCAATTTTGAGCCTTACTACCCAGAATATCTGCGCAAGCGGACAGTGTAGATCCGAGATCAGACTGCAATTTTATGCAGTCTGATCTCGACCTATTCCGGCCGCATTGGCAACTATAATTGTTACGGTGCCTAAGGGCCAATCGTTGCTCCCGTTTCCGACTGGTCACTTGGATTTTAGGCTGACCCCTATCACGTGACTCCTAATCCACCCAGGTGATTGTTACTCAGTGTGAACTCAGTCAACGTTTAGTCGGGCAAAATAGAGGTTTAAACAAAGAGCCAAGCAGGTTGATCCGGGAAAAAAAATGAAGTAAGTCTCTTTTTCTTTCGTAATCTTTGTATTTTTTTCCATGAATAAGTAAAGTACATGTATGTATATCTAGATCTGGCATTGTAGTTGAAATTTGTGATTGTTTTCGTATAATTTTCCCTCGCATTTGTAAAACGCCAGCGTCTTTGTGCCTATGTTTGCGCCCGCCTCCCGATTTCCTTCTTAAAATGTCGCTGTAATATGCATATCTTTTCGAAATTTGTTTTGAAACAAAGTTTTCCTTGAATAACTAGGAGATCGCAGACGTCTTAGAAATTGAAAAAAAAAAAAGAAAAAATGGGAACTCTGGTGTGAGCGGGAATTGTAGCCTTTCGCACGAGGAGCATAAAAATGTGCATCTTGTTGTAATGGGTTCATTCTTTAGTGCATGGAGATATAGTTTTATACATTCGGCATTTATTACTTAGGGGAACATTGTGGAAAGTAGAAAAATTGCTTAGTGTAGGGATCATAGACATGTCTACATACTGTATGATCCTTGCTTATAGAAAGTAATACCGTGAATCCATTAAGATCAGAATTTCTTATCGGATGTTTATCCCTAAGCTGCTAAATAAATAAAGGAGAAATTTCCTGTTGATAGCAAAAGAAAAATCCGACAGATTTATTGTGATTTCAAGGTTCTCTTTGCCAGCAAAATCTCCCTATGTTGGACTGTTTTGATCCAAAATCAGACTGTGTGTTTGTTGTATGCACTCTGATCTTGATCTGTACACTCCAAGTCAGGATTGTGTGATAAAAGGTAAAGAGGCCTTCTTAAGTTGTTTTTGCTGCAAATTATTTATTTCTTGTTTTGTTTAACACTGATAAGTACCACAAAATACTCTTTTCTACATAGCCTATCAAGGAATAGATAGAAAAATGTTTTTTCTTACATACATCCTTTTTTTAACTGATGGTTTGCCAGCTATTGCATTGGTTAATTTAGAGATGTAATGTTTTTTAAGTTTGTTGAGATTATTAAAAATCTGAATAGTCCCCCTTAAGAACTAAGGACAGCTTTACATGTCTTGGCAAAAAGTTTCATTCAGTATCAGACTACAGAACATGCAGTGTGATCTTAACGCTTTATCACACAATCCCGACTTTTAACAACCTTGAGAAAGAACCCGTTTGAAAACATTGTGGGAAAAGGAGAAAATGCTGGTAACCAGCATTTTCTCCTTTTCCAGCAATGTTTTCTACCCTCCCAAAACAAACTTCAATATTTTGGTAACGTTTACTTCGTCATCTGCAAATGCTTTCAATTTGGACCAGTCTAAAATGTTGTCGTTTGGTAAAGGATTTAATGTTTTATCAAGGTAGGTATTCTGCGATAATGTCCCATCATAAGGCACACAGATTGGCATTTCTCCCTCTCTTCATTTCAGAATAAGTATTGATTGCATTTGTCTAGCTTATTTAAAAACAAAAACATGTATTTGCTCTAGTTCATAGGACGTTATTTCCCTCTCAAAACCCTGTACCACACTTGGGCTTTAATGACCTTTGGAAGAAGCCTTTTGAAAACATTGTGTGAAAAGGAGAAAATGCTGATAACCAGCATTTTCTGCTTTTCCCACAATGTTTTCTATCATTCCAAAAACAGTTTTCAATTTTTGTGTCCCCTTTATTATGTCATGTGCGAAATGCTTTCAATATAGTTGAAGTCCAAAAGATTGTTGTTTGGTAAGGAGTTAAACATCTTTGGCAATACATGATCTTGGATTTAACCCTTTACCATACAATCCCAAGTTTTAATGACCCTAATAAAGAAGCCTCAAGTGTGGTGAAAAGGAGAAAATGTTGATTACCAGCATTTTGTTCCTTGTTCCACAAGGTTTTCTACCACTTTTATTATTAACCACTCAATCCAGACTATTATCGACCCTGAAGAAATCCCCTTTTGAAAACATTGTGGGAAAAGGAGAAAATGCTGGTATCTAGCATTTTCTCCTTTTCCCACAATGTTTTCTACCCTTTACAAAAAAAAAAAAAGAAAATTTTGAGCTGCATTTGATTTGTCATCTGCAATGTTTTTAATTTGGACCAGTCGTTTGGTAAAGAGTTTAAGATAAATTACATTATTTAAGCCACATTTAATTTGTAGTTTTCCAAACACTTTCAATTTAGGCAAGTCTAACAATGATTTGAACCACTTGCTATTCTGTGAAATATTTTTTGAAAGAAGCCTTGAATACAGCATTTAGGTCTCTTTTTTTTCTAATTGAAAATATTAGTCATTATAAGATAAAAATCTAAAGACAGTCTTGGTCAGGATGTATTGCAAAATATAGTGCACACATTGTAAATCCCAGATCAGACTACATATTGGGTATAGTCTAAACCCAATACATCTTTACTTGTTTTCAGCCAGATTTTTACCCATTTCAGTTTTTCACTCTACTGGCTGGAAGCCAGCAGAGCCTATGTCATAGCGAGGTTTCCGTCGTCCATCAGTCCATCACTCTGTCTGTTCATCTTTTTCTTGTTTACATGATAAATTCTGCATTTTTGTCAGATTTTCGTGAAACTTGCACAGTTTGTTTATCTAATCAATAGCTTGAACCCTATTGATTTTGAAAAATTCTGACAATCAGTAAGGGAAAAGTAGCCATTTAAAGTTGAAAATTTACATATCGTATTTACTGGATAAAATCAACATTTTTTTTATCCAACTCTTTTGTATTATCACGGGATTGAACCATATAAAAAAAAAATGAAGAAAATCCAGAAACCAAGAACTTACATGATGACTGAAAACCTAACATACCTTAACCTCTTTGGGTGAAATTTGTGGCAGAGGATTTTAAAAATGTCCTCTTGAAATATGGATGATAATGTTTGAGACATAAATACAAGTGGAAATATTGTGACAAAATGCAATATAATTCAGTCATTCCCAACAATTTCTCCTTTGCCACATTATTTTTTTATTGTTGTATACAGCAAGGCCAAAGTCAACTGTTGGTGATTATGCTTCAATTCTTTACCAGAGAATAAAACTTTGAACCTGTCTAAATTGAAAATATTTGCACATGACAAATTGTGATTGGAATAGTGGTATTCATCTTTTGTAAGGTAGAAATTGTTGTGGGAAAAGGAGTTTTTTCTTGTTTTTATCCAACAATGTTTTCAATATCCATCCTACTCAAGGTCATATAAGCATTGGAATGATTCTGGGAATTTCTTGGGCCTATGTTCAGTGCAGAATTAAATATTTTAGGGTAGGAAAACACCTAATGGCCATTACAGCATACTGAGGCAAGCCAAAGAGTATAATTATAATAAGTGTTTTAATCACCCTATACCAGACCACAAAACTTTTTACTGGTCCAAATTGCAAGCCTTTGCAGACAACAAATTGAATGTGACTTGTATGATGTAATTTGTTAAGGAATAGAAAAAGTTGTGGGAAAAGGAGAAAATACTGGTTACCAGCATTTTCTCCTTTTCCAACAATGTTTTCAAATGACTTTTTCCTTAGGGTCATTAAAAGTTGGGATGGTGTTGTAACACTATTAAATATACACATTTATTTAGAAATAATTTTTTTCACCTGGAACAACTTGGTGCTTAAGTTACTTGTTAATAATTCTACATAACCTTATCTTTATCTTTGTAGATTTACAGTATGACCAGATTTGGACTTTGTTAAGGTAAGAGTCACTTAACATCGGGTAATCAACGGTTAAAATAAGTGCATGATAAATTATACAAAGTCTTCAGATTAATGATGGGCAAGTTTATAAAAAATTATAAAAAATTGTGATATGTATATTACAAAACATGGAGGTTTGAATTTGATGTTTTTTACCTGCCTAAAAATCATATTTCAAATATAACATGGTAGAAAGTGATCGTCTGCCATGGAGTCGAAGGTGTAAGACAATAATATTATGGTTACCATAAAGTGTTGAAAGGTAGCAAACTGAGAAAGTTTGTATATAATTTCAAAATATGAACCACACACAAATAAAGCCATTTTACTAAGATGGCACACACTGCCCTCAAAGTACAGCATTCTGCCTCATTTTATGAGGCTAAGCCCTGGAATCAGCTATATAGGTCCAAAGTTTGACAGAAACATAAGCTAGTATGGATATTAGTATGAAGTTTGCATTGATAAAAAAAAGGGCATAGTGTCATGAATGTTAAACTTACATTGTTGCCGGACCCATGTGTTTTATTTCTTAAAGTAATTTCAAATATACCAAATAAATCAATACAGACCAATCCCATGTACTAAAGAACCAAGTTTACCAACAAATAATGCCTTACTAAACCTTCAGACTGCCGAGTTGAAACATGTGATACATTATCAGTCTCCAAGACAAACCATCTTCAAGCAGTTCCAAATATATTCTGACCCCAATGACATCAGTTTATGCATATCTTTACATAATGCCTCTGATATCCGTTAACATCTCTTGTGGTTTTAAGACTATAAAGTGAAAACTTGGTAATACTCCTTGACCAACCCCTTCTTGGTACACCCCAGTCATCAACAAAACACACTGCATACTTTATTTTTATCATTATCATGTCAATATGACCGGTACTATTTTGCAATGATGCTTTGATAAAATACCATATTTCACCTAATTAACGCTCCCTCCCTAATAGTAGCACCCCCACACTATTATTTCTTACTCCAAACGCTTCCAGACAACCCCCACCCATACCCAACCTTTAACCTTATAATCGACAACTGGGGTGACAAACTTCCAAACGCAAGATAACTTCACTGAAACTTTTCAAACACAGACTGATGAAAATGACTAATGACCAATTATTTATAAACAAACTTACAGGTACGGCATAGACATAATCCTAATTACTTCAGCAATCAATGTCATTAACAGCTGACTGTCTGAATACACATACACTTCCAATAACATTATAAACTTCCCGTAAAACAAAATTTGTCAACTAACTTGGAAGAACATTAAAAAGGTGAAGTATTGAATTTCAGTGTCCCATACTAATCGTGAATGCTATTAAATGTCTAAATGAATCATGATCAGCAGTAAAATCAATATTCTGCATTACTGCATTACAGGAAGTCTTTCAAAATGGCAATCACTTTGCACTGGGCTCTGACTAAAACTCAGATCAAAGTACCATACTTACTCTAAGTGATGGCAGTGAAAATTTCGGGAAATTGGCTATGGACTAAGAGTGCCCTGTTGGTGTTTTGAATGGTGCCCCTTGCATTAATTAGGTGAAGTACGGTAGGAACAATAACTTTCAATAAGTCAATCAATAATGTCTTTTATGCAAATACGGAATACACATAATCTTTCTTAATTTAACACTTTTTCCTTCTATTTTTATCTTTTTAAGCACAAAAATTGCATTTTATTATGTTTTAATACATACATGTGTGCTAAATTACCTGAGCTGTCATCGTGCCATAAATGACAATTATTAATTCATTCAGCTTTCAATAATCTAACATTATCAGGGATCAATCACTTTACATTGATCTTGTAGGTCGGTGTTGGTCATCATTCATTTATAGGTCACACTATTTTTCACAAAACAACTCAAAAGTGGCTTGCTATAGGTTTAATAGTTTACACATTGTATATGTCTAAGAATTCATCTTAAAGTGGGGCTATGTGGATGGGACAGTCGAAATAATTGAGCATACTCTTTATATCACACATGATATAATAACTACATCACTTATGATTTTAAACGGTTATTGAGGCTGAAATTGTTTGTTTTTTTTTTTTTTTAAATCACATAATAATTTATTGTCACTTTACAAAATATTTGAATTAGACCAATCATAGACCAATCAGGTAAACACTTAAATATAACTTTGATTTCCTGCTAGTAACAGATCAGTAAAGAACATGTTTGTTGCCCCAATGTTAGTCTGCATCATATAAAGTATGAGTTACATAGTTGTTGTCCTTTAATAAATAAAAAAACATCAGAAACAACAACAAATTTCATTCAGTGTTTGACACCTACATACAAGGCGTCCAGTATGTCAAAAATTTGCATAGGGTATTACTCTTGAAATTGTAATTCTAACTAGCTCTTAATTGGATTTGACTTCCGAAAATTTTTGCTCAAAGGCTTCAGTTTCAGAGTAGAGCAGAAAAAAAAGTCTTATAGGAGTTTCTTAAGTTTTAGTTTTGTGGCCTGTGTATTCAAAGTATTTCATTACTTGAGAAGTACAGAATGGCATAACGTTAACAATGGATGAATCCTTTAAATCAGCACCATGTCTATCAAATTGGTAGGTGTGATACATATTGAAGTATCCTTACATGATGTGTGTCTATCAGACACACATTAACTTAAACATGTTTGAGGGTTTGTAAACCAAAGGGAGTTGTAATAGCCACTAAAGTATTGTCAGCATACCTTATGTGATGTTGAGAATCTTAAATCCTATATGTATATCAGGTAAAAAATGAAAGTGGATGTAATTTCTTTTTACTTAAGTATATTTTTCTGTTCCCTTATTAAAAATTCTATTTGCCTTATTTAGCCCTTTACCGAATGATCCTGCATTGTAGCAACACTGAGGAAAAAGGCCTTTAAAACATTGTGGGGAAAAAGAGAATCAGCATTTTCTTATATTCCCACAATGTTTTCCCTCTACAAAGACAATTTGCACCATTAATTGAGCCACATGTAATGTGTCATCTGCAAATATTTCCAAATTGGACGAATCCAAATTTGTTCCTTGGTAAAGAGTTAATTTTCAGGGTTCATTTCAGTTTTTTAACCCTTTCACTAAAACAGTTGCCTTTGCGGCCAGTGTAGATCAAGATCAGGCTGCACAAAACATGCAGCCTGATCTTTGATCTACACTGTCCACTATGTTAAAACAGGCAAAAGGTAGCCATGAATTTGCAGTTATATTGGTTTATTCTAGAATGAAAATGACAATTGGGTTTATTTGGCGCTTTAAGGGTTACTTTCTTGTTGCGCTGTTATGAAAGCATCTTTTTTTTGTACACAAATTCAATTTGAAATGAACCCTGCAGTTCTTTTTAAACCAAAACCTATGCAATTATTATGGTGTTAAGGATCTTTGATCCAAAAGTAAGAAAGAAAATAATTTATTATCTCATGCAATGTTTGATGTTAAGGATCTTAAATCCAAAAGTAAAGAAGAAATAGTTTATTATCTCACTGTAATGTTTGATGTTAAGGATCTTACATTAAAAAAAAAAAAAAAAAAAAGAATTATCTCATGCACTATTTGATGTT
Source organism: Tridacna gigas (assembly GCA_945859785.2). NCBI lineage: Eukaryota > Metazoa > Mollusca > Bivalvia > Cardiida > Cardiidae > Tridacna > Tridacna gigas. The sequence goes on along the minus strand of OX244040.2, from coordinate 34,289,371 downwards.
AAGGATCTTAAATCCAAAAGAAAAGAAAAACTCATGCAATGTTTGATGTTAGGGATCTTAAATCCAAAAGTAATTTAAAAAAAATGAAAAAACTAATTTTCTCATGCAAATAATAATAATAAAGCAGAATTTGAATTATAGTTAGATTAGTAAGTTAAATCTGTCCATATAAAGTTTGAAAATGGCTTGAATAAAGTAAACTATTTCCTTTGGCAAAGATATAGGTGAAAAATATTGCATTTATGAAACAAAATTATTTTTATAATTCATTTCTCAGAGAGGTTATCCATGCATTGGACTGGTTAGTATCCAGGAAACACAGAAAGATACATGTAGACAGAGTTGATTACTGGGTGGGATCCAGGAAAGATTTGTTTTTTGTTCAAAAGTTTTAAATCATGAACAAACAAAAAATATAGAGATTAAACTGTTACCAATGACGGATCAAGGCAATCCAGAAAGGTTTGTCGGTCTATTCAGGGGCAGCAACTGTGTTTCATCTGCAAAGTTAACCTCGTCTGAGCATTTTTGTCAAAACCAAGTACATGTAACTGAAAAATAATTAATCGGTTCCTAAGACCATTTTCAAAAGTTATGTGAATGCATTTATCTTACCTTTTTATTTGTGAAAGGTACTGTTTTTTTCCACTCAAAAAAGACTTAGCTTTGTACCAAACAACAAAGTTTTATAGTCAAAGATGTAAGCATTTTCAGGCAACATACCAAATATGGCACAAAGATAGGATTTGCCCTTGAAAGGTAGGAAAACATTGAGGAAAAAGGAGAAAATGCTGGTAACCATCATTTTCTCCTTTTTTCACAATGTTTGCAAAAGCCTCCCTTCCAGAGGTTGTTAAAATAAAAATCAGGATTGTTTGGTAATGGGTTAAGACCACACAACAGTTTTTTTGTGTGTCAATCTCTGCAAGGTTCATGAGAAAGATCTTAGCCTGCAAAGTGCCTTAACAACAATAGTGTTTTTTGGTTTTTTTTTCTGGCTAGTGCAGATCAAGATCAGACTGCACAATGCAGCCTGCTCTTAGATCTACACAGAATACTATGGATAGACATGGCTTGCAAAATTCAGTCTCATAATGACATTTTATCTGGTCCCTCTTCACTTTGTTTGGCACTTCAAGGGTTTTATCCAATAGATATGTAGGGCTTAATGGTACATTTATTTATGTAGTTATTGCAACATGTGTATGGATATTTTTTTGCTTTTATTTTTAGATTTTCTTTGTTCAAATGTTTTTAATTCCAATTTTGACTTTTTCATTGAAAACTTTTTGAGTAGGCAGGGACTGCCCAGCCACTCAGTAATCTTTTATGCATTATACAGTCTTACTTCATTTAATGTTTTTGCCATGAATTCATCATTTTGTTCAAATCTTCTTAAGTGCAACCATTCTTCTTTATCATCTCTTAATACAGACATGCACACTTAATTACCAAAGCCGTCAATTGATGCATCATAAAACAACATTCATTAATTCATTTATTCATTCATTCATTTTGATTTATAATAATAAGTTTGCTATTTCTCAGTATGGAAGCTTTTGCTTTTGTGTGATCTGACTGTCTATAAATGCATCCTGTGAAGGCAAGTGCTCATGTTGAATAGGATCATTGACTGTAAAACAGCTTTGGGGCAATTTTAAGTTTAAAATTGAATCCAGTGCTGATAGAAGAGTGGACCCTGTTCTTTTTTCCCACTCACATAAGACTTCAGATCACACTCTACAATTAGGTATGCCTCATATTTCATTTAAGTTGCTGAGAGCCTTGCACAATGTTGTAGGCTAAGGATCTTATTTCCACAAGCAAAAATATATATTCTTTTATTACTAACTCGGCTGTTTCAAAAAAAAGTCGAGTTATTGTCATAGCCCTGTCGCCGTCTGCAATGTCGTGCAAAAACTTTGACATTTTATAATATCTCTGATATTACTGAAGATATTTACTTCAAACTTGAACAAATTGTTGACTATGAAAAGGGGAACCCATAGAACTAGGGCAGGTAATCACTAGAATATTTTGACACAGGTATGCCCTTTTTGCGACTTCGAATTTTCACTGAAAATCAAGCAACTTCAGCTGAGCATTGCCACCCGCATTCCATGCACTTGTTGTTTTTATATAAGGAGGTACACAATTTTAGAAATGATGTACCTTTTAATATAGAATGTTTATCATAGTTAGGTTGTATTCTGTATTTCATGATGAGAATTAGTCATTTTTTTTCCACAGGAATGTAATCCCTGCTGGTTTAAAAAAAATCTCAAAGATGTGGTCTGTGAAAAGACTTTAGATTTAATTGGGGAAACAATATCAAACAGATATTGAGGAAAATCCAAGACTTTGTGCTTTTAAAAGATTCATCTGTTGGCTCTCTATTTATATATTGACACTGTTTGATTTCAACTCAGGAACGCATGCAAATCCACATATGGAATACTTTCGAATACTGGAACCAGCCACAAAGCCAAAACAACAAATGATTTGAATGATGTTTTAATTATATTATTTCCTGTTAAATCAGAACAGAAAGATATCTTGTTTAAAAATACAGGAATTCAGATAAAAAATGTATGCCTGATTTCAAATACTTCAGCAGAGCCCTGATATTTATATTTGTGGTTAAATCTGACAATTACTATCATATTCATAAGCTTGGTCTTTACACTTTCATCTACAGAAGTTGTTTTATGAAGTTGTTTGGTATTTGCAAGGAATTTAAGTATTTTTGCGGTTGTTTGTTTGATATAGGGGAAGAGGGTTGAACTGCATTGAACACAACGTCACCTTCACTATTTAAGTATCTATGAGCATTGAAAGAATGTCTGAGAAAGAAGAATTTCGCCATTAAATGCTTAGGTTTTTCGTAGAAATACTGATCAAAATCAAGATGCTAATTATTTACACTAAAGTATATATAGTGCAACCTTTCAAGATCATCCCCATGATCTTTAATCAATAATACTTTCATCAGTTTACCAGCACGGTCCAAGTTTGTATATTACAGGCTTAATTGTTTGAGGAAACTTGTCACATACATGTATTGTTTTTTCCTGTGATGTATCAAATTGCCATTTAGAAAACAAAGACATCACAATTTTTAAGTGTTGCTTGATTATTTCAAAGTTCAAGTGCTATTTCAAAGTTCAAATGCAAATATGAGGATAAATGACAACTGTCTTGGTTTCTACAATTTTGGCAAGCCTAGAAACATTTGTTAACCCCAGGAACATTAGCTTATTTCACATGGACTCATAGCCTGGATGACTCCAGTACACTACACATTAAATTGTGTCAGTAACATTAAAAAACAGCATAATTCAAGCACTTTTCAATAAATATCTCTTAAATTCCATCTTCATTTTTGCAACACTTTTTCAAAATCAGCTTTTTAATGGGTAATCAGGGGTAGTTATTTCTAATCATCCTTTGGAGTTTTTGTGAGAAGCATTTGGTGGAGTATAGGTCATAGTAGATCAAGGACACTGATAATATATCTCTTTACAAACATACTTTGGAAATAGCAAAAGCACACAACATGAAACAGAGCTGTCTCAGGTTTGAGTAACCTGGTTCCCATCCAATTTGTATGGGCTTATAGTATTCCATAATATACTAGGCACATTTACACAAGTATACTGAGACTCTGACATAAAATCTTGAGAGTGGGGACAGATTGGAAAGCAAATTCTGACATGAAATCTTGACAGTGGGGACAGATTGGAAAGCAAATTCTCCTTTTAAAGCAGATACCATATCTTACCCAACAATTTACTAAACCAATCCTCAAGACATGAATTTGTTACTTACTTCTGTAAAGGGTGATTTTTATTTTTAGCTGGGTTGTTCATGAATATGTTTTATTCCTTAAAATGTTACACACATGGTTATATTTCACCAGGGTAGTACATGAAAAGGATCAAAACACACACAAAAAAAAATGGTTCTACTCTGTTTAATGCAATTGGACAAATCTTGAAACAAAAGACAGGAAACAAAATAAATTGATCAAAGCAAAAAGAATCTTATTAATAGAAAGTTGGAAAAAAAAAAAAAAAAAAAAAGAAATGGAAAATTCAGGAAAAAAAATTAAAACAAAATTAAAAAAAAAAATCTTAGAGATAAAAACTCACAAATTGAAAAAAAAGATACAACAACAACAACAACAGAAAAAAGGAAAAACAATTAGAATATGATAATAATAAACAAAGATGATTTAAAAACATGTAAAAAAAAAAAAAGAAAGAAACAGTCTGTAAAACAAACATGTAAAAAAACAACTGAAAATGGCAAAATTTAGAATAAGAAATTATGAAAAGAATTTTTAAAAAATGAAGAAAAGCAACATCAACAGAAAAAGGGGAGAAAACCAAAACCTAAAATGATCGAAAAACAAATGTAAAAAAAGTAAACAGTTTTTTTTAAAAAAAAATGTGTAAAAAATGAAAAAGGCAAAAGATTAGAACAAAAGAATAAAGACCAAAAGAAAGAGGAAATAAGAAAATACTAGAAAAGAAAGAAAATTATAACTAAATGATAAAAGAACTGAAAAAAAATCTTATTGAAAGAATGAAAAACTTTAAAAAGAATAAAAAGAAATAACATGATAAGAAAAATAAAGAAAACTTTAAAGAATATGAGAAAAAGTTACAAAGAGAAATAAAATTATAACAAAAATGATGAAAAAAAGAAAAAAAATGTTACTAAAAGATGAAAAACTTGAAAAAGGAATAAAATAACATGAAAAAAAAAAAAAAAAAAAAAAAAAAAAAAAAACCCATAAAAAGAGAAATAAAAATGAAACACAAAAAAAGAAGCATGAAAAGAATGAAGGAAAAAAATAACTAAACCAAAAAAATTAAAGAATTTAAAATATTAACAATAAAACTGAAGAAATAGAAAATAAAAAGAATGAAAAACAACATCAACTGAAAAAAAAAAAAAAAAACACGGGAAAATATATAATAGTGAACAAAATTATAATATAGTAAACAAAAATTATTAAAAATAAAAAGAAAAACTAACAAACTATAAAAGAAGAAAAGAAAGAAAATTCTAACAATATAATAAAAAGAATAAAAATTGTATAAAAAAATAACAAAACAAAAACAAAAAAATAAACAAATGTTAAAAAAAAGTAAACAGTTTTTTTAAAAAAAATGTGTAAAAAATGAAAAAGACAAAAGAGTAGAACAAAAGAATAAAGACCAAAAGAAAGAAGAAATAAGAAAATACTAGAAAAGAAAGAAAATTATAACGAAGTGATAAAAGAACTGAAAAAAGTCTTATCAAAAGAATGAAAAACTTTAAAAAGAGTAAAAAGAAATAACATGATAAGAAAATTAATGAAAACTTTAAAGAATATGAGAAAAAGTTACGAAGAGAAATAAAATTATAACAAAAATGATGAAAAAAAGAAAAAAAAAATGTTACTAAAAGAATGAAACACTTGAAAAAGGAATAAAATAAGATAGCATGAAAAGAAAAATAAAACCCATAAAAAGAGAGATAAAAATGAAAAACAGAAAAAGAAGCATGAAAAGAATGAAGGACAAAAATAACTAAACAAAAAAATTAAAGAATTTAAAATGAAAGCAATAAAACTGGAGAAATAGAAAATAAAAAGAATGAAAAACAACATCAACAGAAAAAAACCATGGGAAAATATATAACAGTAAACAAAAATATAGTAAACAAAAATTATTAAAAATAAAAAGAAAAACTAAAAAAACTATTATAAAAAAAAAAAAAAAAAAAGAAAGAAAAGAAAGAAAATTCTAACAATATAATAAAAAGAATAAAAATTGTAAAAAAAAAAAAAAAAAAAAATAACAAAACAAAAACAAAAAATAAATTAAAAAAAAAAAAAAAATAAATAAATAAACAGAAACAACCTGAAAGAAATCTTAATAAAAGAATTGATAAATTCAAAAAGAATAAAAAGAAATAATATGAAAAGAAAAATATTATCATAAAAAGAGAAATAGAAATCAAAAACAGAAAATGAAGTATTAAATGATTAAGAAAAAATGTAGGGAATTTCAGTTGGGATATGTTTGTTTCTGATACCCCCTGTCCCTGGCAAAAATATTGCAATAAGTATCAGAGGCTAGCATTTTCCATTAAATCTTAATTTTAAGAGTAAAGGAAGGAATTTGCACAACAATTTTCACAAGGAACTAAAACAACAAATTTGCAAAGTGCAAAGGAATCTTCAAAAAATTACCTTAGATACAAACTTAGATTCTAAAAAATATTTAAACTGTAAATCAACAGTCATGAAACTGCATATGGAGTATAAACTAAAACTTTCCAGTACTTTAAGAATGAAAAAAAAAAAACCTGTGATTGAAAATGAAAATATTAACATAAAAGAACTAAACTCTACTTTATATTTACTTGAAAGGTAAAGTTACGTAGCAAAGGTGTAATTGACAAGTTAGATATGCACACAGCTTTCTATAGCAGCAGGTCATTCTCACTCCCAAACACATGTATTGGCAAGAAACACTTGTGGAATGTATAAAATGAAACTGACACATTGAACATGCATACAGTCAGCTTTCCACAGCAACATATTGAGATGATAAAAACACACACACACAAAAAAAGAAATTTTGAAAAAACAGACATGTAAAAAAAAGGTGAACAATGTAACATGTGAATTTTTCTTGAAAAAGTGTTCCTTCCCTACAATTAGCTGTTCCCCCCCCTCCCCCAATCCCACCCCACAAAAAAAAAAAAGGTTTTCCTTTTTTGTTGTTTTTTTTTCAATTTAAGATACCATGGCTTTGAAGTGATAGTACTTGGAAAAGACGATGACAGACACATTGCCCAAAGCAGTTATGTGAACAATCAACAAGTCAGCAGAGCATCTACATGGTAAGTTTAACATGGATTAGGTATATTAATATCCCTTTCACTTATTCACTTATTTAGTATCTGATTATATACCATTTGGAAATGTAAGTAGTAAAATGAAGAAATCGTGTGACTAAATGCATGAATTTAAACGATGTTCTGTTCTGATTAAGATCAGGCTGTACAGAATATGCAATCTGATCTTAAATCTACACTGTGATTTTTTTCTCCGATGTAATACCAGTATATAAAAATGCAATATCTGGAAAGTCTTTTGACTACCAAACATCTATTCTTAAGCTTGTCCAAATTATTAGCATATGCAGACAACTTATTTAATATGGCTCAAAAAATGGATTTGTCTTTGAAAGGGTAGAAAACATTTGGGGAAAAGAAGAAAATGCTGGTTACAAGCATTTTATTCTATTCACACAATATTTGCAAAAGCATTTTTCTCATTAAAACTTGAGATTGTGTGGTAAAGGGTTAACTCTTTACAAAATGACAAAATTTTGGAGTGGTCCAAGTTGAAAGCATTTCCAGATGACAAATGTTGCTATATTGATGATTTTGTCTTTGATACAGTAGAAAACATTGTGGGGAAAGTAGAAAATGCTGCTTAGCAGCATTTTCTCCTTCTTCCACAATGTTTTCCTATAGCCTTCTCTTACAGGGTGGTTAAAATTTGGGATGTGTGGTAAAGGGTTAAACTAACTGAAAATATCCACCGTGTTTATTAAGCAAACTCCTGAAACAAATTTGCTGCAGGTACCTATGAGAATATTTTTGTAAAATAGGCATTACTGGCATTTATTTAGGTCAAATGGAATTCGACTAAATAAGGAATACACTTGTAGCCACAATATTTTCCAAAGAACATGAATGTATTTTGCAGAAAACCCAAAAATATTTCATCAGGAATTGGAAGTCCCTGAAAGCTTGCTTAACACTCTTCATTGTGACCAGCATTTTCTCCTTTTCCAACAAAGTTTTCTTCTCTCTCACAAGCAAATTTCAGACATTGTCTGAATGTATATTCAGTACCAACAGTTCTGAAATTTTGTAGCCTAGCCCTGGTAGCTCAGTCGGTAGCATACAGGACATGGGAACAGGGGGTCACTAGTTTGATCCCCAGCTCGGCCAATTTCTTCCGGGGATTAATGATAGTCATTGTGACAGGATTTATTCCTCTCTCACCATTGACCATTGTTTCAGCAATGGTTATGTGGGAAAGCAGCCGGTGGCTCAGAAAGAATATAATGCATGGGACCAGTAAAAGGAACTCCATTAAAGCATGGATAGCTGCTGGGATATAACTGAAATAATGTTGAAAATGGCGTTAAAGACCATACAATTAATCAATCTAAAATTTTTAGTTTGGTAAAGAGTTAACTCTTTACCGGGCAACAAAGTTTTAGGCCTGTCCAAAATTTTGAAAGTACTTGCTGACAACAAAACAAATGTTGCTCTAATGATGAGGTTTATGTTGTAAACAATATTGTGGAAAAAGAAAATTCTGGTCACCGTTTTCCCCCTTTTCCCAAAAGGTTTTTAAAACACCATGGGAGGTAAGAACACAACATGGGTCCAAACTTTTTAACAGATGCATTAAGCTTCCTTTTCATAGAGCATGGCTCATATGTAGACCTCCCTTTACAACCTTTATTTTTTCTTAAGTTTTTCATCCTTTTGTTTTAAATTTCCAGTTCACGTGGGGTCCTGCATGACTCAGTGGTAAAGTATAGGTCTCATAACCTGGAGGCCCCAGGTTTGATCCTCACAGATAGCACTGGGTTGTTTGTCAGAGTTTACTTGGCAAGACACTTCATAGGCCTAGCCTAGCACTAGTGAAACCTTAGGACTTACATGAATATGTGAGATATAACAGTCATGTGACTGAAATGATGTTGAAGCAGTGAAAAAAACACCATTTAATCAATTAATCATTAAATCTGTTCATAGGTATTAGAATACCATAGCTGCCAATACACTATGAAACACCATTCATTCATTCATTCATTCATTGTTGTACATGTCTTTAAAGTAGGTATTGAATTTTGTTAATTATATAATTTGTATATGTAGATGATGAACAGTTTTATTTTCAGTGTTTTTATGTTCCTTTTAAATTTCTTTCAGGGAGGAAATTAGCTAGCTGATAAAGACACTTTGACATGGTCATGGACTGGAGGTAGGTCAAAGTTGTCAGTTTTCAATATTTTTTTCTAAATTCATTTTACTTTGGCTCAATAGAACTTTCCATCAGTAGAGCTAGAGAAGGTTATAGTGTATTTCTTATTTCATCATTTTGTGCATAAAATCCTTGTCTGCAATGCACTTCATTTTGGCAGTGCTGATGCAATAGTAAGAGTACTGGGTGCAAGACATTCATACTCATCTTCATTGTACAAAGTTCCACAAGTTTTTATTTTCTGCATTATATTTTTGTGTAGCTTTGCATCCATCAGTTACCTGAATAACTGTGAAAGATTATAGGCTAACCCTTTAGCACAAAATCCTGAGCTTTAACTAAAACTGGCTTTTGAAAACATGGTGGGGGTGGGAAAAGGAGAAAATGATGGTAAGCAGCATTTTCTCCTTTTCCTTCTGTGTTTTCTATCATATCAAAAACCATTATTTGATGCAGATTTGATTTGTCATCTGAAAATGCTTTCATTCTGGACATGTCTACAATTTTGTTGTTTGGGAAAGGCTACAACGATAAGAAAAACGTTGAACTTTTTCACAGTATAGAAGCTTTTCAATAACTATAAAGAGAATGTTTGCAATGATTTGTATCTAAAAGCTTTTGCACATGTATTTTTAAATTACACACCAAAGATTCTTTCCAGTCAACTTATAATAAAATGTTTTACCCATATAAAGTAGACAAGTGAGATTCATTTAACTGATGGTAGGAATTATAAAGCACAAATGCAAGTTTAAACTACCAAGTTGCTAGCAATACTTTAACTGTAAACAGGTAAAATATACCTCAAGTAGCCAATAAAATGTTCTTTCATTACGGAATTTAGCTCTGGACTAAATACAGGCTGCAAAATCTAGCTCCTGAAAATATCCTCTTTGAATTATATAAACTGTTAGGTTAAATACAAATCTTAGCAAGTTTGGTTAACATTTGAGTCTGGTTCTTAAAAAAAACATCTATAACATATAAATATTTAAACTGCTAGGTTCTATAGAAATCAAAGGATTAATTTTAAAAGTTCTTACATAAAACATAAAGCATTAAGGTTGTATAGACATGTGGTTATTGGCAGACTGACAGTTGGAATTTCCATTACCAGTTAATACATTGTGGCCTGGGACAGGGGCTCTATAGAACAAAATGAAAGTTTCAACTATCAGGTTGCTTGCAATACCACTTTCAAATCATATGTAATACATCAAATATACATTAAGTATGAAACCATAAAGTTCTTTTCAGTCACTTTATTAAACCTTTGCACTATTATTAAATGCCCCTAAGAAGGCAAGCTTAAGTTAACTGAGACACAGAATTTTCACTGTACAAATGTTTATACAGGGGCCAGGAACAACACATCATCAAACAAGAGATCGCTTAAACAACTTCTGTACATAAGTTAAATTACTATAAAAAGGTGAGGTTCAGTTAACTAACAGCTGGAATTTCCTTCATATACTTTGTGACCAGGGACAGGGGTTTTACAACCAAGAAGGCAATTTCAGCTATTAGTTTGCAGGCAATACCTTTTGTCAACTATTTTGTAAACAGGTGATATGCATATCATGGTGCCAAGTAAAAAAAAACTAACCGGTAGATATCTTAGCGTTAGGTTTAACCCATAACTGCACAACTCCGAGTTTTAGCAATGCTGAGAAAGAAGCCTTTTGAAAACATTGTGGGGAAAGGAGAAAATGCTTGTTACCAGCATTTTGTCCTTTTCACACAATGTTTTTTATGTAGTTAAGGCCAAATACTATCATTTGAAAAATATTTGAATGTTGCTCTGTAAATACCTTCAACATGATCGAGTCTAAAATTTTGCCATGTGCTAAGGGTTAAAGTTCTTTGATAAAAGTCATACTTACAGAAATTTCCTTGCTGAATTCATTAGACTAACAGTTATTTCTTTTTTCTAAAAATATTTTTTTGTTTTTTTACGAAAATTCCCATGGTCTAAACTACATTTGATTTGCCATCTGCAAATGCTTTCACTATAGATGAGTCTGAAAGTAAAGAATTAATGTCTTTGTCAAAATCAAACTTTGTACACTTCAAGCCAATACTGTGAATGTCTTACATCTTTCTTAATTTTGCATCTGGACTGTTGTCTGGTCATGCTATGCTATGTCAAAATGAATGAAATAAAACATACCAGAAAACCTCTATATAACAAACTCTAATAATAATTTTCTAAATTCAAAACTGTTTTTGTTTGTACATTTTTTCATGCTTATTTCAAACTTCTGCAGAGGTTTTGTGAACAGTGCCATCACCACATTGATAACCTAGGTACCGGCCTGCAAAAATGTACCTGATATGGCCAATGTACAGAAAAGATATAGGGCCTTATGCTTTTTCTGTTACAAAGTATTTTGTAGGTTAAGATGGTACTGTCATGGAGTGTGTTGGCAACCCTGGTGCGGAGGTCATCTATAGAGACTATAGGATCTCTGCCAAGTCTGATTCAAAACCTCATCCCAAATATTTACTTCTTCAAAACAGGCCCATGTGTCTTTCATATAAAGACTGTCAGGCCAAGGCATGTCTGAAAGCATCGTAATCGTGACCTCAAAGTGACAGCAAGATGGCCATTAACATGCTGACACCCAAATTGTATTGAGCAGATAAGAAACTGGCCATTGACATGCCTAGAGAAAATGCTCCTCCCTATGTTGGCCACACCGTGCTAGGTGGACAGTCTTGTCTGATGTCTGGAGTGTATAAAATAAACATTAGATATTATGTCAGCATATTTGTTAGGTAATGGGTTCTACTTATTACCATACAGACCATTTGTTTTTGATCTATGAGAAAAGAAACACAGCTGAGAAACATTTGAAAGTAATGTCTTTTTAACCCTTCACCAAACACGCCTGTGTTTAAATGAACCTGAGGAAAAACCTTTTGAAAACAATGTGGGAAAAGAAGAAAATGCCAACTAATAGCATTTCCTTCTTTCCCCACAGTGTTTTCTACCTTTCCATTGAAAAATTTTTCATTTGAGCCTATGAAAATATGACATCTGCTAATGTGTTTAAATTGGACCAGTCTAGAATTTTGTCATTTGGTAAAGAGTTAACAAACAGGAAAACTTTTAAGGAGAGAGGGAATAATTTTCTGAAATATGCAAATACTACTTTTCCAAAGAAGGATCTTCTTCAGGGGCTTAACAAGTAAAGTCTGTATGGTAGTGAGTTAATACTTTTGATAAAAGACTGTTAGGCCAGGGCATGTCTGAAAACATCTGATCGTGATCCAAAAATGAGAGAAGAATGGTCATTGCAAGGCCGACACCAAAATGAGCATCATTTTAAAAATGACCATGAACATGCCCATAATACATTCCCTAAAATATTGGCCACACCGTGCTAGGTGAACAGTCTTGTCTGGTTGTATGTTTGGTGTATGATACAGAATGCAATATTGTGTCGGCTTAAAGGGAAAGGAATCCAATAATTTTCACATGAATAGATTTTCGTATCTGTCTTCAAAATTTGTAATTCTTTGACAGCAATAGGCTAAATCAAATGATAACTTTGACCTACTTAAGGATGTGGTTGTTGTTCCTTACCTCTATTTCTGTTTCAATTTTAGGTAAAGTACAGAAGTAGAACAACACGGACAGAAGGCAAAGCCGAGATGATTTTTGTAAATTGAACCAATGGATGATGTACATTATACTAGTGTAAAAAGTACAGATCCAGCAACCACCATAACACTCTTCACATCACTGCTCTAGATATTTTTTTAAATATGGCAGTGTTTTCACAATGACGATGTGTGTTTAGCTACTCTGATGATATCACAAGAACAAAACTGGCCAGTTAACTTTGTACCTGACAACAAAATTTCAGACATATCCAATTTGAAAGCAGCTGTTGGTGACATATTAAATGTGACTCAAACATTGATATTTTGTCTTAGAGGGTGTAGAAAACATTATAGAAAAGGAAGAAAATATTTTCTCCTTTTTCCACAATTTGTCCGAAAGCCCTCTTCCTCAATGTTGTTAATCACAAGATTTCCAAAAGGAGGTTGTCTTATGATAACAGATCAGATTTTTCATCCAAAGTTATGTTGTTTAATCAAATTGAGCAATGTTTTGTGTCCAACAATACATACTTGATTTTACTTGTTTAGTAAACAACTAATGAGTTCCAAGGGGGAATGCACATAATGTACAGCAAAAGGGTACACTAGCGAATGGTGTGTCTCATGTATGCATATATATATGTGAGGCATGCTCTGAAAAGGGGGCTTATTGCATTTGCGAAAGATATCAACCCATGTCAGCCTGCGCAGGCTGAGGGCCGAAACTTTTCGCTATCTTTAAATTTTCTGCATGTCAAGGGATAATTTGATGTCATGATTCAGTCGGTTGTTTGACAAAATGGATTTTATGGATCCATAATTAGGTGATGTCTTGCTTGGTGTAATGCATCATGGAGATGCATGAAGCCCCCTTTTGCCAGAGAATAGCTTATATGGTTGTGGGTGAACTACCACTTGATAAATTGATATAATAATGTGAAAAATTAGTGCTTTATTTTCTAATTTGTCCTTTACCAAACAACATAACAGTACACTTATACAAGTTGAAAGAATTTGTGGCAGACAAATCAATAGTTTGTCATGGGATATATCTTTGAAAGAGCTGAAGGCATTGTGGAATAGGAGAAAATGCTGGCTAACAGCATTCTTTCCTTTTCCTACAATGTTTTGAAAAGTCCTCTGCCACAGAGTCATTTGAACTTGGGATTGTTTAGTAAATAGTCAAAGCAGAAGTTGCTTTTTCTACAGTGAACATGTCTTGATTTTATGGTTGTTTTTCCCTTCATTACACAGATTGACTTGAAGCTTCTATGAGACAACAAATTAGCAGACTACAAAGTAAATGTGACTCAAATGATGGAATTTGTCTTTCAAGGGGAAGAAGATATTGTTGGAAAGGGAAAAAACGCTAGTTATCAGTGGTTTCTCCTTTTTTCAACAATGTTTCATTCCTCCCTCACCCCTGATCATTATTTCGACAATGATTAGGTAGGAAAACAGCCAGTTGCTTTGGAAGAATATCATGCGAAGCACTGGTAAAACAAATTCTAGGAAAGCATAGATAGGTTCACTGGCTAATGTGATATAACATATGTTGAAAGTGGGGCTCAGCAACAAACATTTTCAAACTGATTTGTCTGTGCTATTAATTTAGTCATATATCATGGGACTACTCTTTGAAACGTGAAAAAAACATTGTGAGAAAAGAAAAAATGCCAGTCTCCCTTTCTTAACTCCTTATCAGACGATTACTCCTTAATGATAACTCTTTCACCCTTTACCAGACGACAAAATTTAAGCCTTATCCAAACTGAAAGCGTTTGCAGACGACAATTTCAGTGTGGCTCAAATGGTGCAATTTTTCTTTGATAGGGTAGAAAACATTGTGGGAAAGGGAGAAAATGCTGGTTACAAGCTTTTTCTCCTTTTCCCACAATGTTTTCAAAAGGCTTCTTTCCCAGGGTCATTAAAAGGTGACATTGTGCAGTAAAGGGTTAACTTCTTATCAGATGATAAGAAGTTTTAGACTTGTCCAAATTGTAAGCATTTGCAGACGACATATCAAATGTAGCTCCATCAATGGGATTTTTCTTGTGAAGGGTAGAAAAGATTTTGAAAAAGGAGAAAATGCTGATAACCATTATTTTCTTCTTTTCCTATTATGTTTTCAAGAATCTCCTACCTCAGGGTCATAAAAAATGGGATTGTTTAGGTAAAGGATTGAATTATGAGGGAATATAGAGAAGCATAAAGCGGCAATTTCATGGACGATATTTGTGCTTTCAAATGATACAGGTTATCTTGAAAGTAAGATTTGTTTATTAGGTGTTTAATGCTGTTTTCATCATTATTTCAGTCATATCACAGACTTTAGTCCACCACTGCATGCATTTCTTGAGTTTCTACAGCAAGTACTTTGCACATTATTATATACCTGAAATTTTTCTGGCTCAAATACATGCGTCACACGCGGGAAAAATAACACATGACAGAAAAAAAATCTATCTATACTGTGAAATACAGTTCCAAATACATTTATGGTATTGATGACGTAACTCACCCGCGGAAATCATATGTAATGATTTGTGATTTGATTGGTCAAAATTTATGCCATCACATTCCGCCATTCATAAAAAAGAGGTTACTAGCTACTACACCATTGTTTATTTTGTTTACCAATTTAAAAAAAAAAAAAGAATAAAATGTCAAGAACTGCAAATTTTTGCCGTTGAAAGTTGTCGGTATATAATAAAAGGAATATTATTTTGTAGTAACTTTCCTGATGCTAGTATCTACTTCTCGCTGCATAAGAAAATTTTGACATTTCGTTCGACCTTCGGTCTCGCGCAATATCAAATTTCTTCATGCTGCTCGAATTAAATACAAGCACCAGGAAAGTTACTACAACATAATATTCTGTATATATTCCTCCCAATATTCCGTATATTTTCATCCAAAGCCACTCACTGCCTTCTCTCCTAACCATTATAGAAGCAATGATCGGTGATGAGAGGAAACAAATACTGTAGCAATGACTATCATCAGTCCTCTGAAAGAAATTGGCAGACCTGGGGATTGGTACCCAGCATTTGCTCTTTTACCCACCATATTTTCTACATTTTCAAAGACAAATCTCATCATTTCCAGCACACTTAGTTGGTCATCTGCGAATGTTTTGAATTAGGGCATGTCTAAAACTTCATCATCTGGTCAAAAGTTAACCCTTTACCACACAATCCCAAGTTTTAACGACCTTTAGGGAAAAGCCTTTTGAAAACATAATGGGAAAAGGAGGAAATGCTGGTAACCAGCATTTTCTCCTTATCCCACAATGTTTTCTACCCTCTCAGAGAATGAAATGAAGTCATTTTAGTGACTTTTAATTTGTTGTCTGCAAATGCTTTCAATTTGGACAAGTCTAAAATTTTGTCGTTTGGTAAAGAGTTAACTGGGCTGGGATTCATTCACGACACATTGATTGCAAGCCCTGAAACTTACTGGCTTGATTGTTTAGCTTTGCTTGAATGCAAGGTAATCTGCCAATCTCTACTTGGACCCACAGGAACATTTTTAGACCCCTCACCTACGAAGTAGAGGGGTATATACTGGTTTCACCATATCTGTCTGTCTGTCCATCTGTCCATTGTCAGTCTGTCCATCTTTTTGTTTCCGTGCTCTAACTTAAAAGCCATTTGATCTATGACCCTGAAACTTTATACAAGTGTTGCTCATGACCCAAGGAGGTGCCCTATTGTTTTGGGGTCAAAGGTCAAGGTCGGGTTAATTTTGTTTGAAAATTGATTCCATGCACTAACTCAAAAGCAGTTTAATCTAGGACCTTGAAACTTAATACAAGTGTTGCTCATGACATCTGGGTCCTTATTCACCAACCATTCTGAAGAATATTCTTAGTCTTCAAGATTTTCTAAATTTGGTAGTAACACAACTTCTGATTGGCTAAACCAAATGGGTTAGCCAGTCAATAGTTGTGTTACTTTAAGATTTAGACAATTCTGGAGAATAAGGCTAGGTGTATTCTTAAGAATGGTGTGTGAATAAGTACCCTGGTCAACTCTGTAACTTGTTTACCTAGTTTATTTTGTACCTGATGACAAAAGTTTAGACCTGCCCATAGGGAAAGAACTTGCAGACAACAAGCTGGACTTTGCTCAATGATAGGGCATCTCTTTGTTAGGTAGAAAATCTTGTGAGAAAAGAAGAAAATCCTGGTTACCAGCAATTACTCCTCTTCACACAGTATTTCCAAATACTGTCTTCCTTAGGTCATTAAAACTTAACACTGTTTGGTAAAGAATTAAGGACAAGCAAAGTGATAAAATTTCATTGAAATCAGATAAACTTAAACCAAGATAAAATCTCTTAAATCTTTTACAAAAGACAAAATCTTAAAGTCCTCCAAATTGAAAGCACTTTCAGACAAGAGATAAACTCTTGATGCAAACAAAAGCATTTTTCTTTTAAAGGACTGAAACATGGATCAAACAGAGAAGATGCTGGTTATCAGCACTATCCTCTTTTTTCCCCCACGATGTTTTCAAAAGTCTTATTTCCAAGGTCCTTGAAACATGGCATTCCTCAGTAAAAGATAAAGTCTTTTCCAAAAGACAAAATTTTATACTTGTCTAAATCCAAAGCACTTGCAGAAGACAATTTAACCCTTACGCTGCTAAGCACCACTCAATGACTTTGCAGACAGTGTAGATCAAGATCAGACTGCAGAGAACATGTCTCCAATCAGGAGACATCTTTCAACAAAAAATACCTTTGAAATAGCAAAGTGTGGGTTTTTACTCTTGGCTTGAAAGTTTCATTTCACTTACTTAGCAGGATAAGGGTTAATGTGGTTCAAAAAGAATAAAATATCTTTGAAAGGGTGGAAAACATTGTTGGAAGAGGAGAAAATGCAAGTTACCAAACACTATCAATCAAGTTCAATAAACATTAACCCGTAAACTGCCAAGCACAGCTCGGGGCGCTTTTGTGGACAGTGTAGATCAAGATCAGACTGCACAAAACATGCAGTCTGGTTGTCGATCTACTCATCCGATACGATATTTTCTTTCCGGTGAAATCAACTTTGAAACAACAAGATTTGGGTTTGTATTATTGAAAACATTGGCAGACAACAAAATAACATGTGCCATGACTCAAAATTTGAAATTTCTGTTTGGTAGGGTACAAAACATTGTGGAAAAAGGAGAAAACTCTGATACCTGCAAAGATTCAACCGCTTTCCTCTAGCAATGGGACTAAATGATGTGATTTGCCTTGAAATTGTTTAGCATGGGGCACAAACTAAGAGCACTAAGAACATTTGATGATGCCTTTGGACAATAGTATAGACAAAGATCAGGCTGGTCAGAACTTTCAGTACATGCCTGAGACCTTTTAACAAACAACAAAAT
Organism: Tridacna gigas; assembly: GCA_945859785.2. Taxonomy (NCBI): domain Eukaryota; kingdom Metazoa; phylum Mollusca; class Bivalvia; order Cardiida; family Cardiidae; genus Tridacna; species Tridacna gigas. Next base: position 34,271,305 of record OX244040.2, on the reverse strand, counting down.
TTTAGAATTGTCAAAATTGAAAGCTTTTGCAGGCGACAAATTATCTGTCGCTGAGACTGTGGCATTTGTCTTTGAAAGGCTAGAAAACATTGTGGGCAATGGAGAAAATGCTGGTTACCAATCTTTATCCTCTTGTTGACACGCGACATTGCTGATGAAGCATGGCCGTAGAAGTTGGCTATGATGATTCTACATGCGTTTCTTCAAATACTGAACCTCAGGGCTAGCCATATGATGGGCTGAGATATTTGTCACAGCTAATCATGTTACTAGCTTTGAAATTCAGCATTTCCTAGAACAGAATTAGCCTAGTCCTAATACCAGATATTTATCAATTGTAATGCTAGGTTGTTTAACCCCTATGCTGCTACGGGCAACTCATTGACCTTTTGCGGACAGTGTAGATTAAGATCAAACTGCAGTCTGATCTTGGATCTACACTGTTTGATAGGGAGATATCTTTTCTCCAGAAATAGGACAATTTGAGGTTTTACTGTTGGCTTGAAAGTTTCATTTCTTTTATGTAGCCGGATAAGGGTTAAATAACACAACCGCTTAAAACTGACTTCAAAATTATAATTCATGCAGCAGCCAACTTTTAAAGTCTCCGGTAAATGCTAGGTTGTTTAAATAACACACCTCTTTAACCTGTTACCAGACGACAAAATTTTAGCCTTGTCCAAATTGAACGCATTTGCAGACAACAATTTCAGTGTGGCTCAAATGGTGCAATTTTCCTTGCATAGGGCAGAAAACATCGTGGGAAAAGGAGAAAATGCTGGATACCAGCATTTTCTCCTTTTCCCACAATTTTTTCAAAAGGCTTCTTCCTCTGGGTTGTTCAGCTTGTAAATTATAATTCATGCAGCACCTAACTTCTTCAGTCTCCAGTAAAGGAATCAAAGGACTGATAGTCCTGAGAGTTGCCTGGATGGTAATAGATCAGAAGTTTTCACCCTTTCTTGTTCAAATCTGTTAAAAGCATTCAAGATACAAAATAACTTAACCATAAGACACTATTATATGCAAGCATATTTCTAAGTTGTCATCCTAAACTTACAAACATCAATATTAAAATTTACATGAAAAAAATATGTGGTAATTTAGGCACCAGAAACAGGTTGAAAAAGTTCAAAGTCTCTTACCCCGGTTGACTTCATTTAAAGAATGGTTTTCAAAAGGTACAATCAATATAAAAACAAGGCATTTCATTGAAATGATATCCACCACCGAAAAAAAAAAAGAACCTTTTTTTTTTGAAGAAACATAATTATGAGAGGTATTGTGTTTTGCATGTAAACGTGGCCTTTTTTGTAATTGGTAAAAATATACATTAAACCCCTTTTTCCATGACATGGCATTTCATTAAATCACAAACAAATACTGATTGTCTGTGGCTTGTGATAAACAATACAAAAATGAAGTTTCATAAAATCTTGTCCAGTAGTTAAAGAGATATTGGTCCAGAATGGAAATATACATCAAACCCCCTTTTTCCATGACACAGCATTAAAACAAAACAAAACAAAACAAACAAAAAAAAAAAAAACAAAAAAAAACAAAAAATCAATCAAACAAAAAAAAAAAAAAAAAGCAGACCGGAAGACACCAAGCCTCCTTTTTCCATGACAATGCATTACATTTAAAAAAAAAGTTTATCGGAGGAACACATGTATAAAGTTTCATTAACTTTCGTTAACGATTTTAGAATGTATCTGTCTGGATGGACGGAAGATCGGACGGACGAACGGACTGCCGGACAGACAACATGGAAACTATATCTCCCACCACCCGAAATTCGGTGGGGCATAATATCTGTCTAAGTTTCATCAATATTTACAGTTCCTCCCTAGCTTAATAATGCCTGTAAAGAATGTGTACAAAAATTAGGCTTCTAGGTTGATAAAAATGTTTTTCTAGCGCAGAATCTGGGCGACTTAACTTACATGTATATCTTAATTCTTACACATATTGCTAAAACAAACATTCTAAATAATTTCAGTAGGATAGGATATACATTTTCTCTCCAGATTTAGAACAAGTTGTTTTTGCATGACACAAATTTTCTAGAATTGGACCATGTGGTTATACATATATCGGTTAATTTGAATAATTGTCCGTTCCAAATACAGGATGCTAGATATGAAATTTGGGTATAATTGCTTATACAGTTTCAGAGGCGGTAATTTTGAATGTTACTAGTCAGTTCTGAAGCTTCTGTGAAGTTTACGAAAACAGTGCAGAACCACTTGAACAATTTTACATGAGGAACATTTAGACAACATTAGTATGGAACTCAATTGAACTTTGTCTTCTGGTATATGATCTACTGACATACTTTTAAACCAAAAATGCCCTTTTGCAACTCACCCATATCTAATCTAAGCAGTCTGACAAAGTTCCGTGAGTATCGGACTGAACATAAATGGATTCTAAAGCACTAGATCTATTACGGTTTCGTCTGATTTGACCTAGTGACAACCTTTTTCTTTTAACCCCCAGTGACCTACATTCAGCTTTGTCAAAAATATTATTGAGACAAACAGCCGGGCAATTTTATGATCATTGGACTGAAATGTAGCCTCTGGATCACACACAAATATTTGACTCAGTAATCTACATGTACCTGTCCCTTGGAAATATTTTGTTGTTGTTGTTGTCCGGGTTCAAGTTTTCTCCACAGTAGACTATAAGAATGTGGCTGCTACAGCTCAAGAAAAACAATATAACCCAATAGCATGATCATCAGCCTTTTAACTTTGCATTTTATAACGTCCCAGGAACTAGTACTGCTTCCACACCAATTGCAAATTGTAGAGATCTACATATATATTGCTTTGGTGTAAACTAAATGTTTGCGATTCGCTCTATTACCCTTTACAACAACCCTTTACAAGATTACGAACACTCCAATAAAGAACTTGTTGTTCGAGTGGGTTGACATTGATCTGTTCTATTATATCTGAAATATAGTGGAGTAAAAAGTCAAGTTCTCAGATTGCTGGTTGTTAGGACCGCGTTGTTTCAAGTCGAATTCCTGTGTGAATTAAGATTTTGGCAGTTACGACAGCACCTTGCGTTCTGAAACCCGCACTAATAAATTGTTGTTTCGTATATACCAGACCTAGGTTAATCGCACATTAAGACAAAATAAACAGCAGACTTTGACAAATTCGCCTCTTTTAAAAAAAAAATAAAACGAAAAACAATTAATCAAACACAGTGTAATTTAAAACACTCTCTTTGCATGGATCGGTGAAGCGCTAGGTCGGTGTACGCTGAAAATAACGGCCCGTCCAGTGACTGATTCATAAATTTATAGAGAATTCCGTGGTGCAAATGACGTTATACGTCACGTGATTATAAGTACTATATTTGTCGCACAGCTACATTCCAGAAAGCACCTGTTAACCCTTTCCCAAACAAGCCCTGGTTTTCACGTGTCTGCAGTACAAGTCTTTTGAAAACACTGTGGGAAAAGGAGAAATTGCTCGTAAAGAGCAATTTCTCCTTTTCACACAGTGTTTTCTACCCTTTTTGATAACTTTCTGCCATTTTCGTCAAATTTAAAATTGTCGTCTGCAAACTCTTTCAATTTGGACTAGTCCAACATTTGTCGTTTTGGAAAGGGTTAAGCGATGACTTGGTACAGCCTAGATTCGTGCGCACTGCATACTGCATGTACGATCTCTGCTTGTGCACCTAGAATACGGGTGTGCAAAGTATTTAAAGTATAGAATAAAAAGCTCTGAAGAAGCAACTTGTAAGAATGTCTAAGAAGGCAACGCAACCGTTCCAAACCGTGATAAATTTGTAAAAAAAAAAAGATCCTACTGTTGAGAAAAATCTCCATTGAAAGCTTCCATGTTAACTTGGTATCGCCTTTCTCTTTCCGATCATAGGTTGAGTGTTGAATTGAAATAAGACTTACAATTAGGGACAGATTTTAAGATTAAGACTGTACTTCAAATGGGTAATAATCATTTTCACTGAGAATTGGCAACAAATAGAAGCGTGCCGTTGTAAAGACGCTGTCGTCGAAGAGTATGTTTCAGCGTGTCCCTTAACTTGTTTAGTTCACGACAGCTATTTTTAGATACATACATAATGCGCTATTTTTAGAGATGATATCTGTGTAAGCGATAGGCTATGGCGTACCCTTGTGGACGAAATGTTTTTTTCAAAGGTTTGAACAGTTAAATAGCTCAGTCTTTATAGGCATATTCATTATCACAAAGGCACAGCTGCAAGTTATTTACAACAGAAACTGGATTGTTTACCGAATAATTAGAAAACTATGTTTTATCTCGTAAACCGGAACTTGGGACAGGAAGCAGTACAAGGCCGGAGGTATGCTTACGTCACCCCATAGATCAGGATGATAACAATGAGAGCGATAGGCTATGGCGTACCCTTGTGGACGAAATGGTTGTTTCAAAGGTTTGAACAGTTAAATACCTCAGTCTTTATAGACGTATTCATTATCACAAAGGCACAGCTGCAAGTTATTTACAACAGAAACTGGGTCGTTTACCGAATAATTAGAAAACTATGTTTTATCTTGTCAACCGGAACTTGGGACAGGAAGCAGTACAAGGCCGGAGGTATGCTTACGTCACCCCATAGATCAGGATGATAACAATGAGAGCGATAGGCTATGGCGTACCCTTGTGGACGAAATGGTTGTTTCAAAGGTTTGAACAGTTAAATACCTCAGTCTTTATAGACGTATTCATTATCACAAAGGCACAGCTGCAAGTTATTTACAACAGAAACTGGGTTGTTTACCGAATAATTAGAAAACTATGTTCTATCTCGTAAACCAGAACTTGGGACAGGAAGCAGTACAAGGCCGGAGGTATGCTTACGTCACCCCATAGATCAGGATGATAACAACGAGAGCCTGGTTGCTACGCAACCAGGCGACTCAAAAATGTTCATCTGTTCATGCAAAATAATACAATTATGCTATAACTGAATGAGGAGGAGCTTGTTACAGTAAAAGTATTTTGCAGCAGGCATTGTACCTTCATATGCATGTATGAGAGAGAGAGAGAGAGAGAGAGAGAGACTCTGCACATGCCTTTAGCCCATAGTAAAAATGAGAAGAGTCACAGCATATCTATCAATAATAAAGATTCTGTCTCTGCTGAATGTGTACAACATCGATCAAAAAGCTGAGAAAGCAAATCTTGAATTTACACCTATGATAAATCACTAAAATACAATATAAATGAGTAAGTGAATACATAGCCTTGAAGTAAGAACAGGATAATCCGAGCAATCAAAGGATTGCCAAGTGAAAAACAATAATTTCAATGACCTTTACAACAAAAATATAACCATAACAAACAAATGAACAGTACATGGTAACACACAAAATGGCCCTCATCAAAAGTCAACAAAAGGAAAAGAAAATGGATAAAAATGGTTAACAGAATGAAAAAAATCATCTCATTTCTAACATGTCATGATTGATGATTTTATGGTGTTTAACGTCGTTTTCAACATTATTTCGGTTATATCGCAGCGGCCAGTGAGCCTATCTATGCTCTCCGGGAGTTTCTGTTACCACTACTTCGCACAGTATTTTTTCTAAGCCACTGCCTGCTTTCTCATAACCATCGTCGAAACATTGATGTGAATTTTGTCGCAATGACTACCATCTTTCCCCGAGAAGAAATTCGCCGAGCTAAAGGATTCGAGCTAGCGACCCCCTGGTCTCAAGTCCTGTAAGGTACCGACTGCTCTATCGGGGCTAGTCTTCTATATACTTAGCGTTGTTTTATGATCGTGGCATGGTGCCTCCAATTATTTTCTTGTTTCATGGTGCCAAACAGATACATGTATCTTGACCTAATTCTAAATAGATAACAATGGAAAAACAAGAGGGCCATGATGGCCCTGGATCGCTCACCTGAGTCAATAGGCGAAATTCACTCAATGTGCATAATTCAATTTCTGACCAATTGTCAGGTCAATTGAGCTTAAAATGTGGCTTCTAGAGCGTCCACAAGGAATTTCTGTAAGTTGACCTAGTGACCTAATTTATTACCCCACGTGACCCAATTTAGAACTCATCAAAAAATTTATCAAGACAAACATTTTGAACAGTTTTCAAGTTAATTGAGCAATAATTGTGGCCTCTAGAGTGCCCACAAAGTGTTGACCCAGTAACCTAGTTTATGACCCCAGCTTACCCAATTTCAAACTCACCCAATATTTCATCAAGACAAACATTCTGACCAACTTTCAAGTCAATTGAGCAAGAAATGTGACCTCTAGAGTGTCCTAAAAGTATTTCTTTAATTAGACCTAGTGACCTAGATTATGAGCCCAGGTGACCCAATTTTGAAGTCATCCTAGACTTCATCAAGACAAACATTTTGACCAATTTTCAAATCAGTTGAACACTAAATGTGGCCTCTAGAGTCCACACAAGGTATTTTTTTAATTTGACAGAGTGACCTAATTTAAGACCCCACATGATCCAAATTCGGACTCATGTGAGATTTTATCAAGACAAACATTCTGACCAATTTTCAAGTCAATTGAACCAAAAATGTGGCCTCTAGAGTGCCCACAAGGTATTACTTTAATTTGAATTAGTGACCTAGTTTATGATCCCAGGTGACCCAAATCCAAACTCATCTAAGATTTTATCAAGACAAACATTCTGACCAAATTTCAGTTCATTTGAGCGATGAATGTGGCCTCCGGAGTGCCCACAAGGTATTTCTTTAATTTGACCTAGTGACCTAGTTTATGACCCCAGGTGACCCAATTTCGAACTGACTGAACATGTTGTGCTCAGGTGGGCTAACAAACTTAGAACAGGTTCACTACATACCAAATAACAAAGCTCTATGCCTTCAAGGTTTAGAAAAGAAGAATTTTAAAGTTTTCCTTCTTTGTTCCTATGTTAGAACTTATGACCCCCGGGGCAGGGCCAGTTTTGACCCCAGGGGCATCGTATGAATAAACTTGGTAGAGGTCCACTAGGAGATGCTACATACCAAATATCAAAGTTCTACGCTTCCAGTGTCAGAGATGAATAATTTTTAAGTTTTCCTTCTTTGTTCCTATGTTAGAACTTGTGACCCCCGGGGCGGGGCCAGTTTTGACCCGAGGGGGATCATATGAACAAACTTGGTAGAGGTCCACTAGAAGATGCTAGATGCCAAATATCAAAGCTCCACACCTTCCAGTTTCAGAGAAGAAGAATTTTAAAGTTTTCCTTCTTTGTTCCTATGTTCGAAACTTGTGATCCCCCGGGGCGGGGCCAGTGTTGACCTCAGGGGCATCATATGAACAAACTTGGTAGAGGTCAACTAGGAGATGCTACATACCAAATATCAAAGCTCTACGCCTTCTAGAATCAGAGAAGAAGATTTTTAAAGTTTTCCTTCTTTGTTCCTATGTTCAAAACTTGTGACCCCCGGGGCGGGCCAATTTTGACCCCAGGGACATCATATGAACACACTTGGTAGAGGTCCACTAGGAGATGCTAGATGCCAAATATCAAAGCTCCACGACTTCCAGTTTCAGAGAAGAAGAATTTTAAAATTTTCCTTCTTTGTTCCTATGTTCGAACTTGTGACCCCGGGGGCGGGGCCAGTTTTGACCCCAGGGACATCATATGAACAAACTTGGTAGAGGTCCACTAGGAGATGCTACGTACCAAATATCAAAGCTCTACGCCTTCTAGAATCAGAGAAGAAGATTTTCAAAGATTTTCCTATTTTTTTCCTTTCTGTTGCCATGGCAACCAGAGTTTTGGGTGGAATTCAATCTCTTGAACAACTTTTGTAGAGCTTCACCCAAGGAACATCCCTGCCAAGTTTCATCAAGATTGGCCCAGGGGTGTAGGAGGAGAAGATGTTTAAAGGAATTGTGGACAGACGGACAGATGGACGCCGGACAACGACCCATCACAATACCTCACCTTAGCACTTCGTGCTCAGGTGAGCTAACAGCAACAACCACAGTTTCCATAACAAAACCAAACATAACAAAACAAACAGCCACAAATATGGCTTGCTTGCAAGAAAATGATGATCTTTTTACTGAGCAAATATGAGCCATCATTCCCAATGTCACTTCATCATAATTACGGTCCTCTGTATCTGAATATTTACGAACGAATGTGCCATAACAGGCGCATCTGCCCTGTGGAAATATCATATCCAAAGGACAAATTAAACTCACCTTGGAAACGTACGAAGCTAGTAAATTACCGGATCACTTAACTGATGTATGTAAGAAGTTGGGATTAACTTGGCATCATATAATTACGTACAATTTCGGGCAGTTAAAGTCACGTCTATATATCATACATTTAGCGAAAAAGGTAGATGTGGCTGTAGGTCATACCTTTTGTACTTCGTCATGACAAGTTGAATATTTAGTACTCTGCGTATATTAATAGACAAGTTGGCTTCTTTAAAAAAGAAGCCGGGAGAGGTCAGCATCAATGTTTTCAAATAGCTTATCGCTTTTAATTTCAATATATTTTGGTACATATAAACAAATACTAAGTAAGGCATTATATGACTGCCGCTGTGTAAAAAGGAGGAACCTCTTATGCATTATATGACAGACACGTGGCCTTCTTCTCACGTTTTCAAGTTGCGTGATCTTTTCCCGCGGTGTTCTCTTTTTTAACGAAATTCTTTGTGTGTGTGTGTAGCTTTATTTGTTCAATGAAAAATTACAACTACTGGAAAGGTCATTTGCAATCAAATCAATATAACAAATCCTTTGTGAAATCCGTCATATAAAAACAATACACGTCTGTTTCCTATTTCAGTTTTTTTATTTCAGTTTGTTTATAAAACTATGACGAAACAGACTGTGTATCAGAACAATTTCGCAGAAAAGCATGGAGTAGGCAGCAATTTCTGAGGCAGTCTGCCTTTCAAAACTCACTATTGTTGGAGAGGTTTGATAAAACTAAAATGATGAACTAACAGGAGAAAGCACTGTAGTTGACATATGAAATGTCTTCTTAGTAAATAACATCAAGATACATTTAAAAGAAAAAAAAAATGTTCGTTTCTAGATGCAAGAGTTTAATGGTACATAATGACTGTGTCATTAATTTCAACACTTTGACTCACAATAAAAGTTTCGAATACATTAGGACCATGAAAATAGGCATACCGATAAATGCTGGATCATTTTTAAAGTCTGAAATAAAGAAGTGAACCAGATTATGGTTGAATCCTCAGCAACTGATATTAAACATTCAGAAGTATATTTGATGAACTTTGGTAATTAGTACTTCCGTTTTATTCATGGAATTGAAAAGCTGGTGTAACCTAAATATGAAAAAGCTACGTGGGTTGCTTCTAGGGTGCATTCAAGTGATCCGTGATCAAGAAAATGTCTTTTATCTGAAATATATCCCTGTAGGCTCTCAAATTATGATTTTTAGAAGCTTAAATCGTAACAGTTCTGTGCTTTCAGTACTTTAATTTGCACTAAACGCTCTTTCTACTTTGTAAGAAATGTATAGAAATATTTAGATATAAGCTTATAACATTAACTGAGATCTTTGAGACTTAAACATGGGCTAAAATTACATAAGAACTGTTAGTTGCAGATCAACTGACCAGTAAAGTGAGTCAAGAGGTGCACTTGATGACCTTTGACTTCTATAATTTGCAAAAGCCTAACTCGCCAGATGGCAGACTTTGGAAATGTGGTCATTGGGGTTTAGAAAATAATGATCCCGAAAATTCGCCCTGGGGGTCGGGGGAAGCAAACACCCTGTTGGCTCATAGTCTGTAAAGTAACACATCGCAGCAATAAATGGTGTTGAAGGACGGCTAAAGCCTAGAAACGAAAAGGCTAGATCTACGACTCCAAGACTGCACTCTCTGATCTTAATCTACGCCACCCTAAAAAATTATTATCTCGGCTTTAGTTGTGTGTTTTCACTGTAAGACACTATTTGGTTAGATTTGGAGATACAGAGGACAAAGCTCTTACTGCGTTAATTGAAAACGACGTTGGTATTGAGATGAGTAATCGATAAATACTGTCTAGTTACAGTCTATTTTTGTCTGCTCCAAAAACGGCAAACGGGAACACAGTCATTATTAACCGTTAGAGAAAGGAAAGAGACAAAGTATACATGAGTGAGCGGCACTCTGGGAAAGGTGGGTTTAGTGCATCTCCGTGATACATTATACCGAGAAAGTTATCACGTAATTATGGGCCCATCAAATCCATTCTGTCTAACAATCGACTAGATCTTGGGGCAGAATGATCCTTCCACATGCAAAAAATTAAAAATGGCAAAACGATTCGAACCATTTGATGTCCATGGACTGCGCAGCCTGACACGGTTCGATACTTTTTTAGATGCATTAAACCCCCTTTTTTACAGAGCATTGTTCATTATAGTTGTCATGGCTCACAAAATATGGGATATCGTGCAGTGAAAAACAAGATCGGATTACAAGTTTCGTCATGTCTGATCTCAATCTATCATACCTGCGAAAGCAAGTAAAATTGCCGCTGGGGTTGAAAAGTTCAATCTGTCTTTTCCTACTCATATAACTGATATTGATGCACATTGATGCAGCCGACAAATTTAATGTGACTCAATTGTAAAAAAAAAAATTGTCTCTGAAAGAGTAAAAATATTGCAGAAAAAGGAGAAAATGCTTGTTTACTCTCATTTTTTTTTTCTTTTTCCACAATGCTTTCAAAGGCTTCTCCCTCATAGTCCGTAAAACTTGGAATTGTTTAGTGATACCCCCAATTCCACTGGATGGCGGTTCCACTGAGCTCATGGCGATCATGGCGCTTTTCCAAAATCTTCCATATCACCGCAGAAGCGCCGCAATGTGCAAAATTTTGGGTCTTAATAAGCATCTACAGTGCGCTAATAGTGCGCTTCAATAACGATCTCTCTGCGCAGGTCACGATCCTGTCGTGCTTTTGTTGCGCTTCTACGGCCCTTGAGGTCTCTCCTAGATGTTTCTACTACGTTTCCACCACGGTGCCTGATTTCAGGCTACGCTTAGTCCACGCTTACTACGTTGCTGCTGTGACCTTGCTACAACCTAAGCACAGGAGCTGTGCGTCTGCTGCGCTTTTGGAACGTGAAAAATCGGTCTTTTAACTTCTTTGGCAGTTGTTGACCATCAGCCTTCGAAGAAAATGGATCGAATTGTACCAGTAGATGTGCTCTGGTTTGCAATTATAAACAGTAGATTAATAGGATTACTTGTTGAGAGACAAGCCAGGCGGAGGAGGGTTCTGGGTCCGTCCATGGCTGTCTGCAGAGCGAAGGCTCCGATTTGGTCATCATTACCAACTTATGAAAGCACTCAGTATGGAAGACAGCACTTCATTTTTTCAGATATTTGAGAATGGAGCCTCACTTTTAATGAGGTCTTGCCTAGACTTGGTCCTAGAATCGAGAAAAGTGACACCAACTTCAAGAAAGCACTTGAACCAGACCTGAGCATGGACAAATATCTCGACGCTTTCGTTACCATGCGCTGCGCTTGCGCTACGTTACTCGGCTACGATACTGCTGCGTTCATGAATGTATTGACACGCATTTACAACGCTTTTGTGGCGCTTCAAGTCCACGGCGATTCCTCTACATAAATTTTGAGCAAGGTAAATCTGCCCTGTTGAAATATGAAGTGGCGATCACGAAGCTTCAGTTACGCTTCTACTGCTCTCAAGGCGTTTCTACTGCGCTATTCCTGTTTCTGCTACAATTCACGGCGTTTTGACCAAAATTTCGAAGCGTAATGGAATCGCCGCTCAGTGGAATGGAGGTTTAAAGTGGTTAACTCTTTACCAGACAACAAAGTTTCAGACTTGTCCGAATTGAAATAATTTGCAGATGACAATCAAAATGTGGCTCAAATGACATTTTTTTCCCATTTCAAAAGGTAAAAAACAATTTGGAAAAAGGAGAAAGCGCTGTTTACCAATACTTTCTCCCTGTCGCACAATGCTTTCAAAAGCCCTCTTCCTCAGGTTGGTTAAAATACAGAATTGTTTAGTCAAGGATTGACCCTTGTCGCAAGGTGAAATCTCAGATTCTTTCACGAAGGAAAGAACCGAATTCACTGTTTGTGAAAAAAGTACCTTTGTAAAGGTATTGGTAAAAAAGATTAGAGAGAGAGAGAGAGAGAGAGAGAGAGAGAGAGAGAGTTTGTATTAGATGGGTCTACACAATCTTTATTACTTCAAAACATGAATTGGTCAGGAAGCTAAGTATCGTCACGTTACCTATTTTCGACGGTCACCTATTTTCGACGGTCTCGGAAAATTCCGTAATACTTTAAAACTCTCGCGAGATTTCATGCATGACGTCACCGGAGCGTTGAATATTTATAAACCGTCACCCTTCGCTGGCTTTGAACGAAATATGGAAATAAGAAAGGTAAGTATTCATTTCTCAAATAAAAACAACATAATTACCCGCCATTTTAATAAAGCCATTTTTCACGCGTTTTTAAATACATTTTTAACCCAAAACACATCTAAAATCCAAAATCTGTCTCTCGGCTTTTTAATAGCCGACAAGTTGTGACGTCATATTGGGGATTCACCTATATCTGAGGTGATTTGAAGTTCAAACATATGAATAAAAAATATGATGGTCCTTACGTTATTTTCCTCCATTTTGAAAATGTATTTGCATATTTCCAGACCAATCCAGCCAACAGAGGCCGTTACAGAGCATCATACACTGCAGATGACATTGCAGACGCCTATAGAATGTGTATTGAAGAGTCTCTTCCGGTGGAGAGGGTCGCTAAAAAATTTTCTATACCAGTCTCAACCCTGAAGGACAGAGTTCGGGGGAGAGTTGATCTTGATGCAGTTAAGTCTGGTCCTTGCACAGTATTTTCAAGTGAACAGGAAGCTTTATTTCACAATCATTTAACTGTTATGGCTGAAATAGGCTACGGATATTCAAGAATGAAGACATTGAATCTGGCATCAGATTATGCAATTCATTTAGGTCTTAAACCAGCGGGACATAAATTCAGTTTGAAGTGGCTGTATGGTTACCTAGATCGTTGGCCAGATTTGAAAGTTAAAAAGCCCCGTGCTTTGGAGGTGGCCAGGGCAAAATGTGCTACACGGGAAGCTGTAGATAGGTATTTTCATGAGCTTCATGCAATTTTGATAAAGTATAATCTAAAAGACAAACCATCAAGAATATACAACATTGATGAAAAAGGACTCTCAATGAACCATAACCCTCCTAAAATTGTTGCAGGTAAACATTATAAAGCACAGGCAATTACCGCAGGAAAATCTAAAACTGTAACTGTCATTGGCGGTGGAAATGGAATTGGACATCAAGTTCCCCCGTTTTTTGTATTTCCTGGTGTAAGAATGCAGCCAGCTTTGTTGGATGGTGCTTCACCTGGTTCCTCAGTAACTGTCTCTGCATCCGGATGGTCTAATACTGACATATTCTTTTATTACATGAAGAATCACTTGCAGCCTATTTTGCCATTTCATGATGCAGATAATCCTATCTTAGTGCTCTATGATGGTCATAAGAGTCATGTATCTCTTGGATTAATTCAATGGGCAAAAGAAAACCATATCATTTTATTTGTTTTACCACCCCATTGTAGCCACATTCTACAGCCTATGGACGTCTCATGCTATGGACCTTTTGAGAATGCTTGGAATGCAGCACTTCACCAACATCTCAGGGCCTCTGGTGGTTGTACTATCACTCGTTATGATGTTTGTAAAATTGCTTGCAAAGTCTACTCCCAAACACTGACTGCAGTGAATATCCAGTCTGCTTTCAAAAGATGTGGAATATTCCCATTCAATAACAAAGTAGTAACTGATTCAGTTATAGCACCTTCTCTGACCTTTGATAAAGCACAACCATCCATGACAACATGTGAACAAAATACTGGAAGTGCATCGCTATTTTTAGAAAAAGGGGTGGGGAAGTTTTAAACAATGTCAATGTTGCTAAAACTCGTAAAACTCTAAGTAAGGTTGTAGCAGGTAAGCCAATAACTGAGGATGATATACTGGATCAGGTAAAGGACCACATAGAAAAGAACAAACCATCGAAATCCAAAGCATTTGATAAACAGAACAACAAACTTTTGAAAAAATCAAGCAAAAAGTCTAATATTTTAAATACACATATTACATAAGCTACACATATTCCAAAACCAAGCACGTCAGGTTCAAGTAAAAATGGTAGTTCTTTTAACCACACTGTGTCGGATGATTCTGAAACAGAAATACAAGAATCAGAGAAGTGTTGCGTTTGCAATCTATTTACCCCATCAGACTTGAAACACTGCATTAGCTTAACTTTGGTGAAATGGGGCCAATGTGACCTCTGTGATAGATGGGTTCATTTAGGATTTTGTTCGAAGGTAAAAATTCTTAGAAGAGGAGATTCTTTTCAGTGTCCAAAATGTTTAAATGAGGAATAGAACACAGACCGTTAACTTGCCCGTCTGAATTGTAAATAGTTGTTAATGTTTTCAAAATTTCATACATTTACCCGTTATTAAGCAAGAAAAAAACATTTAAAATGTTTATCAGAGTGTAACTTTCATGAATACAACTTGAACGGCCCTCATATTTTATCTTGACCTTGACCGTCGAAAATAGGTGACGTCATCTCAACTGTGTGATTCCGATAGCTGCATAAAACCCTTACCATTTTTAGAACGGGAATGTAAACACTGAGGAAATTTAAATTTGAAAAGGTAAGAAAGAAATTCATTTTTCAAATATGTGATGTTTTTACAAAAATGTTAAACGTATAATGAGAAACCGAGCATTTTCTGTTGTACCGTCTAAAATAGGTGACACGGGGATACTGTAACACTAGACCATGCAAAAAGGACTTAGTTAAAATAACACATTAGTTCTCGTCCTACATTCTTGTTTGGTCTCAGATACTAACCCCTCTCAACTGTAAGAGAGGCGAGCGCTTCCACAGAGATTCGGAACCTGCAAGAAAAAGAGTCAATAACAGCATTACTTCCTCCATTTCGAAAAGGGTGGGAAGTATTTAAGCTAACCCAGCACAAGTTGGCTTCTTAAAAAAACAAAGAAGCCAGGAGAGGTCAGCATCAATGTTTTCAAAATAGTTTATTGGTTTTAAATTTCAGTATATTTTACAACATGTAGACAAACAAGTAAGGCATTATATGATTGCAACTGCATAGAAACCTATTATGCATTACTTGTCAGACACGTGACCTTCCCGCATTTTCAAGTCGCGTGATCTTTTTCCGCGGTGTTCTTACTCTTTTTTAAAGAAATTCTTTTTTACCCGCTTAGGATTTATTTGTTTAATGAAAAATTACAAATATTGGAGAGGTCATAATGTTCTGACTGTAATTGAAACTATCCTTTGAATAGAAATAATGAATAATTGAAACTATCCTTTGACGTTAAGCAAGAATTAGCTCCCTTAGTTTCCGGTTTTCGAAAAGATGAATGATGTACCAGAAAATAAAAGAGGAAAATATCGAAAATAATCTTGGTTTTTGTATCGACCGTCGAAATACACTTGCAGTCAAATGAATACATTCTTTTTTTAAATCCGTCGCATAAAAACAAAACACGTCCATTTCCTATTTCAGTTTTTTTTTTTATTTCGGTTTATTTATAAAACCATGACGAAACAGACTGTGTATCAGAACAATTTCTCAAAAAAGGTGGATTTAAATTGCAGCTTCTGAGGCAGTCTGCCTTTTAAACTCACCACTATTGGAGAGGTCTGATGGCCTCTCCAATAGTGGTCAGACTGACTAAGCTTCGTTTTGTGACAGTGTACATTTGTCTCAAAAAGGAAATGACATTTCTCTTTATACATTAGTCGTTCCGGACCATCGATCTTTACACTGTCTAGTGTTTTTGCTTATCCGGAAACGGCTTGTTTTGCCTGGCTTTCTAAATTGGTGATCTGTATTGTTTACCCCCAGTTACACGTTTTATAATGACTTGATAAATCAAAGAGAAAAATATTTTGATAAAGTATTATGAGTATTGGATTGACAATATGGTCTTTAAACTGCACACCACTCTCTTGCACTACGGATCATTCCCATTCACCTCTGCAGTTGGCTCTGAAAGTAGTCCGTCATCAGGTCATATTTTCGTCACATGACCATAACTCAAAATGGCGACACAAACGCCGGTGAAAGAAAGACCAATCGATAGTTTTGTGTGCTGTTCAAACAGCATATGGCCAATCAGACTTACTGGTAGGAAATGTGAAAAAGGGGGATTTTCTGAAAAGCTTAAATGTCTTTTAAAGGACGATAACTTGTTTTTTAATTTTGTTAAAATTGTCATCATTGGTTGGCACAGCCATTTTTTTTTTACAATTGGCGTAGGATTCTGATCAGTAAAGAAGCTTGAAAAAATAGTTCCATTGTATACAGGTAAATTCATCAGTTTCAATGCACCTATAATGTATCCGGAATCATATTTCCTTTATCTACTTTATTATGTTACACATGAAACTGTTAAACAGTAATAAAACATGTTTTCCTCGGTTTGACAAGATTCTTGTCATTTAGCCCGTTGCAGAGATGGATGGTGAGAGTAACGAACGACAACTCTGCTCGGAGATTGAGTGCACACGAGGTATTTTTTCGAAGTAGTGGTTTACATTTTGATCCCACGGTCCGAATCTTAAAATTCGTTCGAGATATTTTTTTGGACAAATTTTCCGATTAAACAACATAAGCATTGGACTGAAAAATACGGCCTCAAGATTGTACACAAACTCTTCTAAGATTTGACCTTTTGACTTACTTTTTGACCCAAGGCAACCCTATATACAGCTATTAATGGCGTTAAATAGTAGCAAATGATATCAGACGCTTTCGTAATTTAATTCAATATACATTATTACACTTACTACTGCAATTTCAACATGACCTAAGTCTTCGCCTATGAAAATAGAATGAAAAGTCGAACTCAGATAGAGGGAAGCTATGTATTTAGTTCGAATTATCGATGCATTCGAAATGTCGAAAATATCGGTAAACTTTGTATAACCACAATTACCTGGGACCCTGGGCATTCACACAAACTTTTTCTTCTTCTTCTTATTTTATTATTACTTTTTTTACTACCTGATTTAACTTTTTTTCTCATTGGCTATCAAATGTTCTGCAACTATATCTAAAAGCATGTCTATTTCAGGCAATTATTCGAAGTGCCCCATGTGTTGCTGACATCTTCTGTTTGAATAAACCGTAATTAAGATACACAAGAGTGTTTGAACCCTACATCGATATGAGGCATGCTCTGTGAAAAGGGGGCTTAATGTATCTGCGAAAGGTATCGACCAAGGTCTTACCTGGGCCGAAAATTTTCGCTATTGGTCAATTTTCTGTATGTCAACGAACCAGTGTGCCTTATCTTACAGTCGGTTGTTAGACAAAAATGGATTTTATGGTTCCCAAATCATGTGATGACTTGCTTGGTATCATGGATCACGAAGATGTATTAAGCCTCCTTTTGCCAGAACATGGCTCACATAGAATTTTATCGTCTTAATTACAAAAAAAAGCCGCCACAATCACCTGACGCCATCATGACTTATCGCCAGACGAGAAAAATAATCCTAGAGCAACTTCAGAAAAAATATACGGGGCTCGTGTGATGGTATTTCTTTGGGAAGGGCTATAAAACATCGTTGGAAAATGAGAAAATGCTGGTTTCCATCAGATAATCATCACTTTCAATATATTTCAACACCTTCTTCTTTTAATTTGTTTTGGTGGAAAGTGTTGACCAAGATCAGATAGCACAGAACGTGCAGTCTGACCTTGGATCTCCTTTATCAGATATTTCGCCAAATGCTCTGACCAACTGGGATAACCGAATATACCTTTTCAGGCTATATTCAGTTGCTTTGACTCTAAAAAGGCTGCCATATTTCTTCATATGTACTTTATGCATTATTTATTACATTGGGCGTTAAAAGCTTTTAGACAAAGTTTTCCACTTGCGTATACAGTGTGTCAGGTCACAGTTTTGTGATAAATGGCATCATCCCATCAACTTAATCCTTATCCTGCTAAATAACTTAAATGAAACTTTCAAGTCGGTGGTAAAGTCCAAAATGTTGGTATACCAAAGTTAAGAGAGGCTGGGGAAATATCTCATAATCGGACAGTGTAGATCCAAGATTAGACTGCACGTTCTGTGCAGTCTGATCTTGATCTACACTGTCCGCAAAAGGTCCGTGAGTCTCGTTTAGCAGCCTAAGGATTAAAACTCATTCTCCCTAAAATGCATCCCTGTTCCTTCCTAAGAGCAATTTGGCTTACACTTCTTGTAATACCACAGTTTCAATTCGTATTTCTATGCCGAGTTCATGTTATAACAAACCAGAAATGTCGTTTAAAAGAGACAGACGGCGTAAGAGGTACCGAGATTATGAATATTGAAAATCTCCTATTCTCGTATGTAGAGAAATAAGGAAACGTAACCTCGACAACAATTGCCTCTTTTTCCTCATAATTTTGCACATGAGAAGTCAAAGTTTGAATTAGACTATTTTTGAAGGTATTCCAAATTATAGCTGGACAAGGAGCAGTTCCTTTTAAAAACGAGAATTCGTGTAATAGGCTATCTAGTACTGTTTAGAAATCAAAGCGCTGACGCACTGAAAGCAATGAGATTCTTTTCTGGCGCTGGATACATGCTCATAAATTGTCGTGTTCTGTGATTTTTTAAACTAAAAGCAAACAAGACCCATGGAAAGTTTCTCATACAGAATTAAGTTGAAATGCTACCTCAGCATCGCAGCATTACTAGGGAGGAGTTTTTGTTTTCCAGGTTATAAAGTTATGCAAGCATCATAAGGCAAAACGAGATGTAGCGTCCGATGGTATTTTTACATATTTCTTAGTTTAAGCAATGACAACAAAACTGAAAAAAAAAAGAGATCCATGGTATGATTCAATTTTTTAAGACATTGCCCAGCTAAAAATAAAAAAGAAAGAGATAAAAACATATGTTCTTTGTAATGAATGGAATGTTAAACACGGTACGGTTTCAGGCCTCAGTATTATATCAAAACGATCAGATTTTTGTACATGTAAGTTATATCTTGGCAGAGAGAGTATCTATTTGTGAGCGCATTATGGTAATTAGCTTCGCTTTCAAAGTAATGGCAAGAATCGGATTTTCAAATTAATCAAAATAGTAGGAATATGCTGTATCAAAACACCACAATTTCCTTGTTGGTTTTGTTTAGTTTAAACTCCTACTCGTGAATAATACAGTGTTCCATTTGTATGTGTGTAATCTCGATTTTTTAATATTAAGTCCATTCAGCATACTGCAGATTGAGCAGTATTGTTGTTTTGTAGCAGTCAGTAATTAAATGACAAATATTGTGCATACTTACAATATATGCGTTTGTCATTTTATGTAATAACTGGACCTTATTTACAGACTAGAGCAAACAAACAGTCGAGCGAATTTGTCCTTTTTCGACAAAGTTTGGTAACAAAAACCGCCATCTCAGCAGATCGACGATGTTAGAGAACCGCATGAAAAACAGATCTGGTGGGATGACTCATGATGACCATAGGCTGTGCATAAATACTGCAAGTGTAAATTAAAAAAAAAAAAGTACAAAGTGAAAACAACAGGCAATGCAGAATATAAATCAACAAAGTAATTATTGCGGATTCATGTGCTAATCAATATCCTCATTAGCTTATGAATACGATTTTTAACGTCATCGCAGATCTTGAGACATAACTTTGAACCATTTTCCAAAATTTTCTGTTTACTTAAAGTGTTCGGATGAAGAAATTCTGGATAAATCTTCCGTCAAAATCAACAGTAACACTGGTTAGCAATTGCATGTACTAGATTCCTGCTTAAACCTTTATCAACTTGACTTTTCTTTAATATCTCACTCACCGCCACTTGTAGTGTTCTCCAGATACAAGTAGGTAAATGTGTATTCTTTCCTCTTGATTTTGTCAAATAAATGTTTATTCATTTTTCCACCTTTGTTTATTTCAACACGTGTTGTGCTTTCTATCATGTTCAGCTACAGTACATTGTTCTTTTAGGAACCTTGACAAATGTTTAAATGATCTTCAATGCATAATTTTGATTCTGAAGATATAGGTGGGTGTATAATACTATAAATGAGCTGCGCTCTGGAAAAAAAGGGGTTCAGTGCATCTCCGTGATGCATTATAAGCACGTCATCATATGATAAAGGATCCATGAAATCCCTTTTGTCTAACAACCAACTGAATCATGGGGTAGACTGGTCCTTGGACATGCATAAAATTGAACAATAGCAAAACCTTTAGACCCAGGCCAGCCTGCGCATACTGCAGGGCTTAAATGACAGTAATACTGGTAACAATATTGTTTATATTAGATTCAATGTCAGCACATGGACGGGACATTAAACCAGATTTTGATCCAAGACTGAGAAAGGACTTGATATTTAGCAAGGAAAAATCATAAAATTATTATAGAAAGATGTAGTTTAGTATGGAAAAATCATTAAAGCAAGCACATTTTGAGAATGTTCTGTGCAGTCTGATATTTATCAACATTGTCAAAAAAGCCTGACATTGATCTCCGTTGTCTCCACAGCGACTTCAGCTGTGCTTATTGCAGTTGGCATTCAGACGCTGTATTTGACACATTATGAACAAGATACACGGTTTTTGGACAATGAGCCAGTAGGGTATTTGCCGCCCCCCCCCCCCCCCTCCAAAGGGAAATTTTCGAAACTTTTATTCTTGTCAAATCGAAGTGTCTCCTGAGAATATTTACGAAGTTTAGTGGAAATACATAATTGGATTTCTGTAAGGGGTAGTGGGGTTGACTCCGACCCCATTCCCCAATGGTTGACAGGGAACAATAAATGGGCAAGTTGTTTTGCCGAACTTAAAAAAAAAACAAAAACAAGTCTGCCACCTGGCAAGTGGGGCTTTTGCAAGTCTGACTGCTACTTATCATTTGACCAGCAACTAACAATTCTTTGGTAATTTCAGTCCTTGGTTTAAATCTTTACCACACATTCCCGAGTTTTCGCGAATCTGAGGAAGAAGCCTTTTGGAAACATTGTGGGGAAAAGGAGAAAAAAATGGTAACCAGCATTTTCTCCTTTTTCCCACAATGTTTTCTATCGTTCCCAAAACAAATTTTAAGTTTTCATTCATGTTTATTTTGCCGTCTGCAAATGCTTTCAGTTACAACCAGTCGTTTTCAAACAGTCAAAAATTATGTCGTTTGGTAAAGAGTTAAGTCCCAAATGATCTCAAATAAAGTAATGAGGTTATATTTAAACCTACACAATTCTTACAAAGTAGCAGAGCGTTTAGTGGAAATCAAAGCATTGAATGCACAAAAATTTGTATGATTTAAGCTTCTAATTCGTCAAAATCTGCGAAACTACGCGGATGTTTGCAGATAAAATACATTTTCTTGATCCGAGATGCCTTGAATACATCCTAGAAGGGACATTTTCAGATTTATTTTACATCGTTTTGTCAATTTTATGAATAAAATAGAAGTACTAATAACCCAAGTTCATCATATATTTTTCTTTTAAATCTTTTGTATCAGTTCCTGAGATTTTAATTATTATCTAGATCATTTTTTTGTTTTAGATAGAAATGATTCAAGATATTTTGGTGTGCCTATTTTCATGGTCTTGATGTATACATTACTGTAAACAGAAACTTTTAGTGTAAGTCGAAGCACTTAAGTTACTGGTACATTATGCACCAATAAACTCTTGCATCTAGAAAACGGATATTATTTTTTAAAAAGTAAGATATATCTTGATCTTATTTACTAAGAAGACGATGCATATATTAGCTACTGTACCTTCTCTTGTTAGATTATCATTTTAATTCTATCATTCAGTGAAATCAAATTGCTAAAAAATAAACTTGCCTTGACGAAGGACGAAAGGTATAACCTACAGCAATATCTACCCTTTTAACTAAATGCATAGTATATATGCATGACAATAACTGTCCGAAATCAGACGTGTATCATTCCTAGTTAGTCTTGTGATAAGCTCCACATTTTGCACATAATTATCAGTTTAGAAATCCGGTGATTTACTAGCTATGTAGGCTACCAACAGGGCAGGTGCACCTGTTACGGTTCATTTGTTGATCATTTTCGGTTACAGAGGAGCATAGTGACATGGGGAATGAGAGCTCATACTGCTCAGTCAAATAATAATAACATTCAACATCATCATCATTCTCATTCATGCCAGCCATATTTGTGGCTGTTTGGTTTTGTTATGGCAACTGCGGGTGTTGTTTTTACCTTTCTTTATAGAATTATGTCAGATTAACTGTTTGGCTTCATGAAACAAAAAAGAAAATAATAGGAAGCATCACGCCACGGTTATGAATGAAACAAAGCTATGTATAAATGTTGAAATGAGATGCTGTAATTTGATATATATAGACTGCTCAAGTCTTTAAATATGAAATGAAGAGCCCTGACATTTTTTCCTTTTCTTTCTTAGTTCTTTTATCCATTTTAATCCATTTCATATCCCTTTTATGGGGGCCATTTCTGTGTTATTATATACTCAGTCATTAGACCTATATTTTTGTTGTTGTTGAAAGGTCATGTAAATTATTATCATCTTTCACATGGCAATCCTTTTATTGTTCAGATTATCTTGTTCTTACATATGTATAACTTCTTGTTTTCTGCTTGCACAGCTTCAAGGCTATATATTCACTCACTCATTTACATTATATTTTAGTGAATGATCAGTGAAAATTCAAAATGCTTTTCTCAGTTTGATATTGTATACATTCGATAGAGACGGAATCTTTATTGATATTACAGATAAACAGTCATTATTCACTTTGTTTGATAGATATGCTGTGTCTCTTCTTATTTCTACTATGGGCAAAAGGCCTGTGCATTGATTTTGCTTTTCTCTCTATCATACATGCATATAAAGGTACCCGTCATATTTAAAAATGGAAATGCCTGCTGCAGTATATACATACAATACATGTATGTGATGTATAAAGAAAAAATTTGTTTATATACTCTTTAACTCTATACCAAACGACAAAATTTCAGACCGGTCCAAATTGAAAGCATTTGCAGACGACAAAATAAATGTGGTTGAAAAATTGAAATTTGTTTTGGGAAGGGTAGAAAACATTTTGGGAAAAGGAGAAAATGCTGGTGACCAGCATTTTCTCCTTTTCCCACAATGTTTTCAAGAGGCTTCTTTTTTTGGGTCGTTAAAAGTCGGCATTGTGTGGTAAAGAGTTAAACAATAGGCGAATACAGGGTAAATTTATAGAATATATAATATAACGTATAGCAATGATTTAGTTAACGTAGTTAAATATATTCTAACCAAGCGATGAGGAGAACGATAACAATGTTGAATTCCTGACTGTGGTTTATGGGGATGAAAGTGATAATGGATAGACTTTCATATAGTGTGGAATAATCTGTTAAACATCTGTTATAAACATACTTGTCAGAATTCAATAAAAGACAACTTCATTCGAACCCTATGAAGGACCACGATAAAGAAAGGGATCTGAACAACTTTATTCACTGGGTTTCATACAATACCAAACTATGCGGTAATTTGCTCACTGTTGACCACAGAAGTGATAAATAAAATCCTAACTTCAAGAAATTTTTATGGGTCAACAACAACAACAAAAAATCTTTAATTCCCACTAAGGTCGTGAGATTTCAGGAAAAAAAAAAGTTCAACATTTGGTATTGTTAATTCTTTGACTTGCTTGGCTAAACACCTTTGAGATAGAGTAAATTATAATGAGAAGACACCATTTTTGCCATAACATCAATTCTATATCTCTAAGATCATAAAAGATAATGTTGTATTCTAAAGATATGTTTTTGAATACAATTTATGGCCCGCAAACATGACCAAGTACATTTTTTTTTCCAGTACCTTGATTCAAACAAAATTGTTTCTGTTTCTGTAAAACATTTGTTGTGATAATAGATGTGAGCGTATCAACCCATCTGAAACCGTTTATGATATATTCAATGTAGAATATTAAATGAAGATGTAACCTGAAAGTCGATTCATTAATACCTTGTACGCAAATATGCACTTGATAACTATAACTCGCAAACATCCCGCTCGCCAGGTGGTATGGCTATGACAAAGTGCTCAGGAGACATTGGGGTTTCATGAAATAATGGTGCCGAAAAGGGGAATCTATTGGTAGCTCAAGGTCTATGAGGCTTAAATAAACAAGCGGTCGGTATAGATCCAGGATCAGAGTGCATATTTAGTCTAATCTTATATATGCCGCTGCAAAATCCACTGTTTTTGCCTATATATCGCCATACTGGTTAAGAAATAACAATTAATACTAGTTGCTGAAATGGTCAACCAGGGTATTACTCAAAGTGCGCTGAATTAATGGAATTGGCGTCTTTCGTTCTGAATTTTAGCGATCTACATTTGACTGCTTCAAGGTTGTTTTTCCCAGATTGTCTTATAAAAACTGCCAGAAAATATCTAAACATCAGGCTACATTTTCTGTGCAATCAGATCTTGATCTGTTGTGTGCACTAATGGTACTATCAACTTTGCTTAGCATTCAGAGAGGAATCATTCAGACACATTTCACACTCAGACCCCTTTCCCCAGTCCTTAACCCTTTATCAAAGAATCCCGTGCGTTAACGAAACTGAGAAAGAAACCTTTTGAAAACACTGCGGAAAAAGGAGAAAATGCTGGTTACCAGTATTTTCTCCCTTTTCTGCAATGCCTTTTACACTGTCAGAGACAAAGTTCATCATTTGAGCCAAATTTGCTGTATTTGTAACAGTTCTGAATTTGGAGGAGTGTAAAATTTTGTCGTTTGGTTAAGAGTTAAGTCAAACAGTGAGAGCGTTATGCTGGTGTACTTTTCTTTCATTTTTGGTCTATATTTAGCGCTCCCAGAGTGAACGTGTCAGCAAAGCCAGTGGAAAATGGAACTTGTGTGTTTGTAAGGATCCTGTCTCCTGCAGAGAGATGTTCAAACAGATATTGGTCATTATATGAATGTAGTATCGAGTTACTGGGACTGCATTCTGAGAAAAACCTATCCACATTTGGCGCAACCCAAACATTCACATCCTGCGAACCTAACACTCTTCGAATAGCTTACTGTCCAAAGCAATACATACCTGATTGGTCGTGCATCACACATAAAGCCCATTACTAGCAGATTTTCCTACTCTCTCCCCCTCCCTATTTTTTCTGTTAAACGAATGAATAATTGATCATGAACAATAAATAAATGCTAGTTACATTTAGTAAACGGAACCAACCCGTAAGTCCTTTATTTAAAATCGTTACGAGTGTTCTCCCTTGGAATGACAAGGTGCAGCATGAGTTAATTGAATGACGTTTTACGCCTCTTTCAACATCATTTCAGTCATATCACGGCGACAGCTCACATGTTCACGTTAAGTCCTTCACTAGTACTAGGCTGAAGTGTCCTGCCAAAGGACAATCCTATAGAATACGTGCTTCCAGTGAAGCTCGAACCCGGCTTACAAAAAATTCCACAGTCGCCACATTCTGTCCAACAGAAAATCATTTGCTCTGTGAGAAATAGTAATTCTGTTACATGAGACAATGTTGACATGAATTACATAATCCTCCAGTTTGAACGATGTATCCTTACAAAGTCATATTCTGAATAAGATGTCATCGAGAAGGTACAAGATGGTTGCTTACGTGTAAATTATGTATGTAAAGTCAGTGACCTATGCAAATCAGGGTCATCTGTACTTATCCAAACTTTTTTCATTCTCGTGTTTTTGCAGGTGTCGCTGGTCTCGTCTAGTTACGGGTTCGTCCAATCAATAAGAAAGTGAAAAACCAATGAAAGTTCAACTAAGAGTGAACTCTAGAAAGTATTCAAATGGTAATTTGTTGAAAAGTGGAACTTTAGATATACATGCATATTAAAAGATACATCCTTACAACCAGAGAGAAAAAAATGCTGCTAACACTTGAAAGTGTGTATAATGGCTCAGAATCAATGCATTAGCTATCCGTCGTAATCTATGTAACCTTGCAGCCGTCAGGGGTAACATTTGGCATGAAGATACAAGAATGATTATAGTTTCATGAAATAAAGATGAAATGGGTAACACTTGCTGAAAATAAAACTGAAATGGTTAGAAACTTGCTGAAAACGATTATAGATGTACCTTTAAGATTACAAATTAGTCCCAGTCATCGTTGAAGAAAGAATAAGACTTCAGTATCGCACACGTTGCTCAACCTCATCGGAGAGCCGTGTATCATACCGTATAGCTGTGACAGCTACCTCACACTATACTACTGTTTTTAAAACAGGCTGGTTGCAAGCATTTTTCTCCCTTTCCCACGAAGTCT
This sequence comes from Tridacna gigas, assembly GCA_945859785.2. Taxonomy (NCBI): domain Eukaryota; kingdom Metazoa; phylum Mollusca; class Bivalvia; order Cardiida; family Cardiidae; genus Tridacna; species Tridacna gigas. The sequence goes on along the minus strand of OX244040.2, from coordinate 34,244,871 downwards.
TCTATCCTATAAAAGACAAATTTCATCATCTGAGCCACTTTTAAATTGTCATTTGCTTTGCAAGTGTTTTAAATTTGGATAAGTCTACATTTTTGTCGTGTGGTAAGGAGTCCGCGCTGACCTGGGCCGAAACCGTTTGCTTTTGTTCACTTTTTCTCATGTCAAAAGACCAGTGTACCTCATGATTCGGTCGGTTGTCAGAAAATATGGATTTCATGGATCCACAATTATATGATGAATTGCTTGGTATCATGCATTTTCAACATTTCCAACATTTTCTCTTTGTCCCACAATGTTTTCTACCCTTTCAGGAACAAGTTGCATCATATAACCCAGACTTAATTTGTCATCAGTAATTGCTATTAATTTGGATAGGTCTGGTAAAGAGTTAAAACCTGATGCCCAGATCTTGAATGTAACAACAGCAATACTTGACCGAAAAAAATCTATGAATTACCAGCTCTGCACGTATTACTCTATCTAATGTTCAGTTACTCTAGACACCAGTTTCTACTCGGAATTTAATCGATAAACAATTATTTAAAAACAGTGAGCCAATACAATTTTTTTCAATAACGTAAAGCGCAGCAATGTGTCTGACTGCAATTGAGTTTCAATGGATTGTTTGTACAGCAATGAACAGCAATAGCAAAGAAAGTAGAAAAGAAGTTGGCTGTGCATTGGACGTTCAATTTTTTAGCGGTACGAAATGATTTAAAACAATTAAACCACTATTATATTTGGAGGGAAAAAAAAAAAAATGTAATGTATGTAAACCAAGAACCAGCACTTTAAAACGAATTCGAGATGTGCTCTCTGAAAAGGGGCTTAATGCATCTGCGAAAAGTGTCGACCTGGGCCGAAAGTTTCGCTGTTAGTCAATTTTCTGTGTGTCAAAAGACTACTTTACCTCATGATTTAGTCGATTGTTACGAAGAGTGACTTTTATGGATCCATAAGTATGTGATGGTTTGACTGGTATATTGCATCAAGGAGATGCATTAAGCCCCCTTTTGCAAGAGCATGGCCCATATCATAATTTCATGTTGTGAGCAGACAGCACTTTTGACAAATGTAAGATCACTAAACAGATGAAAGGAGCACATTCAACAGGAAGAGAGAAAGATCTGGATTTTATTATTTAGCTTTTTCTTTCAGAATCACTCAAATATTTCACAGTGAAGTTCAAACATCTGGGTCCGTATTCACCAACCATTCTTAAGAACTTTCTCAGTCTTATACTCCAGAATTTTGTACATTTGAAAGTAACACAACTTCTGATTGACTAAACCATTTGGTTTAGCCAATCAGAAGTTGTGTTACTTTCGAAATTAGAAAATCTTGGAGAATAAGATTAAGAATATTCTTAAGAGAGGTTGGTGAATACGGGCCCAGACTTCATGTTCTTCGCAGCCGAATCTTGACTCTAAGTTTGTTGCTTAACATTGTAGAGACAGGAGAAAAACTGAATTCTGATAACCTCCATTTATTTTTCAATTCTCATTCAGTCATTTCAAAGTATATAGGTTGAATATATTGCATTCAAATGAAGGTTTTGAGTGTTCTCATTGCCACTTAGTTATTATTACTTGAAACAGTCGCATTTCCTAATAAGCTAATGGAAAATACCGATCTGTATAATTATGAGCAGCTTCTGTAAAGCTATTTATCAAAATAGGACAAAGTATCTAAAATAGACAGTTCAGTAAACATTTTATGTAATATTTCTTGCTTAGTGACATGTTTGCTTTCTTTTGATTTTTGATGTGTGTCAGGAGAAATAAACAAGTTCGCTTTTGAGGGAAGTAGCATGACATTACATTTTTTCTCTGCATTTTCTGTACTAAATTAAATATATTGTGAGTGAAGATAAGAAAGATCTTTACTCTAGATACATTCTAAAAATGCAGTAATTTGTTCTTTTTGACATTCAAAGCTCACTTTCTCTGGGCTAATGGATTGGTATAAATTATAAATGGAAGTTTGGACAATCGAAGTAGAAATGAGATTTCTTGTGGTTTTTCTTTAAACTTTTTATCATATTTAAATGTATACTGTTATTTGTATGTTAAGGACACAACTGGTTTGATGGGTGTACATGATTACTCAAACAAAACAAGATGTTGATTGCACTTTTAATTTTTGGGCCAAGGAAAATGAGGGTCCTATTTCTGGTGGGCTCAAAACTTCTGAAATGATGTGGCAACATTCTTCCCATCAAATATCTGTTGTATCTCTTTCACAGTTCTTTTGTACCAATTTGAGAAAAATCTTAACATTTCTCGTAATCAGCTGAAATGTTTAAATCAGTGGATGTCAGATAGTATATGTATACTAAAGTTTTGTTGAATTGTTATGAAAGTTATGAATCTTGAACATGTAAATATTTAACCCCTCCCCTCGTCCGATAACTTCGTGCATATGAACAGATTTAACAGTGCCTTAGAAAACCCATTGGTTTTACGGCTTTGTAGGAGGGGGTCGTGAAAACATAATGAGAAAATAGTGACTTTTTAATGAAAGATACCACATTATTGTGTTAGCAAAATTTAACGGTTGAAAATTGTTGCTGTGTTCCACAGTTACTGGGGGACTTTTCAATCTTGAAAATGTGGAAACTATCTTGTCTTATAAGGGTTACAGTTTATACTCTTCCAACCAGTTGTCGGAACCTTATCTGCAATTGTCATCCTTGCATAAAAGTCTGGGCTCTTCTTCTACAGAAAATGAAGAATTTAACGGACAGTAGAAAATATTTTAAACTCTCAGGCTGGTATTTGGCTGACCATTCATGATTGGTTTTTATTTGGGTCATAGTATTTCTTAAACATACCTTGTTCATTTAATTGTATATGTAATTGGTCCTTTGTGTTTTATAGTATTCCTACTTCATATAAATAAACCTGTACAGTATGTTCATGAGAAGACCCCTTAAAACTGCGTAAGCGATAAGCCAAAACGAATAATTTTCGTTGAATAAATTCTGCTTTGCAAACAACGGTCACTTCTTGCGGATAAGTGTTACTTTATCGACATTTTCTTTGCACCTCGCTGTTTTTCTAGTACTTTCAGTGCTTTGATAAAAGAGTTTTGAAAAAATAGGCCAACAGCGTCCTGCCGATGTGCACATTTTTTACCAATGGAAAATTACCTTCTATTCATCTATTTCATTATACCAAGACGTAGGTAAAAAGCCAACGCATTCAGTCACGAAAACATCACAAAATAAAGAGCAATAACTGATCTTAGAGGCGAACAATTTCGTGATTTAACGGAAAGAGCCGAACCTGAATACACAGTAGTCCGTGAACACAATGATGTTTTTTTAGAGTGGACGCCTACTACGGTTCCAGACTACTTTTCCCACAGTGGTATTATAAGCATTTTTTATGGTTGTGAAAATACACGAGTGTGTTAAAGATCATGATCAGACTACATTTTATGTGCAGTATGATCTACGACGTCCGCAAAAGCGCACTGTGCAGCGCTTAGCAGCCTGAGTGTGAAATAACACTCTCGATTCGGAGTGCGTAATGATCCTGAACCCCTGGTTACGCCCCCCGGTACTGTGCACAAATTGTCACAGTTAAGTCCTGTACACATGTGACCTACAAACGCTGTACTCCATGATAAAAATTTGCGGCAGTCCACTTTGGAAGCATGCTTGAAATTAAGTCATCCAGGTTTAACCCTTACGCCGCTAACCGCGACTTAAGGACCTTTTTGTGGACAGTGTAGATCAAGATCAGACTGCACTGTCCGATTAGGATCTATCTTTCCCTCAAACGTCTTTTTGAAATAGCAGAAATTGGGTTTTTACTGTAGGCTTTAAAGTTTTCATGTCACTTATTTAAACAGGGTAAGGGTTAAAGCATACATTATAAGTGAAAACATCGTGGCAAAATGAGGAATTGCTCGTCACGAGCAATTTCTCTTTATTTCACGATATGTTCAAGTATAATATACCTGCTGCAAGACGAAAAACTGTGTGCAGGAGATAATGAATAAATAACCCCTACCCGTACAGACTGATGTTAGATTCAATATATATGGAAAGTGATATCAACGAAAACGTTGAGAGGAAAGGAAAATATCCGTCTTCATTTTCAATTACAGAAAAGGATAAGTTGCTTTTAATCAGCAATTGCTCCTTCTCACTTAATGTTTTTAAAAACTGATGCTTTGTCGCATTGATGAAACAAACCTGTATTAAACCCATCCTGCTAAATAAGTGATATGAAATTTTCAAGCCTATAGTAAAAACCCAAATTTTGCTATTTTAAAGGTGGTTTTTTTTGCGGAAAGATATCTTCTGTGCAGTATGATCTTAATCTACACTGTCCGCAAAAAGTCATTAAGTTGCGCTTAGCAGCTTAAATTAATATTATTCCTTCTCTGCCTGACGACGAAATTTTAGATCCGGTTCTAAATTGAAACCGTTTGCTGACGACAAATGCAACGTGGCTCCAATGATGGAATTAGTCTATGTCAACGGTAGAATACATTGTGGAAAAAAAAAAAAAAGAAAGGAGATGCTGATTACCGGCATTTTCTCCTTTTCCCACTATGTTTTCAAAAGCCATCCTCATAGTCATTAAAACACTGGGTTGTTTAGTCAAGGGTAAAGTTCACTACTCTAAAGATAACGTGTGTTACCATACAAGGTGGCGTATATGAGATTTTAGTCTTTTTGTAGTGAGTAAGTCCCTTTTATTTGTTTGGTTTAGCCGTGTGGGTTGATATAATCTTCATGTTGAACAATGTCTACGCTGTTTGCCCATGTTTTCTTGTGAGAACTTGTGGCCGGTCTCCTTACAAATATCTGCGCAATTTATGCTAACGTTACCTATTTTTGACGTTGTACTAAGTTTTTGTGTTAAACCATGTATGTGATGCATACTAAAATATGCATGTTTAGATCATTGATTGTATGGCGTTTAATGCCGTATTCAACATTATTTCAGTTATATCGCGGCAGCCAGATTACCTATGGATCATGCTTTCCTGGAGTTTCTTTTACCAGTTCTACGCACAATATTCTTTCCGAGCCACTTGCTGCTTTCCCACATAGCCATCGTCGAAATAATGGTCAGCGGTGAGGGAGGAATGAATCCTGTCGCAATGACTATCATCAATCCTCGGAAAGAATTTAGCCGAGCCGGGGATCGAACCAGCGACCTCCTGTTCTCAAGTCCTGTACGCTACCTAGTCTCAATGAGACGTTTACGGTGTTTCTTTTCTTATTTGGACATTTACTGTGCACCGCATCGGAGACCAATCAAAAATAAAACCGCCTTCGGGGGCAGTTATCTGTAATAGTACGCTACCGACTGAGCTACCGGGGCTGGGCACATGTTTAAAGGGGCATTAAAACTGATTTATTTTTGCATTTTTGGTTCAACTGAGCACGCATTGTTCAAGATGGTCTTTCTGTGTCCGTCGTCAACTTTAACATTGTGTACGCTCTGGAGCCTACATTTTCAGTCCGATACTCATTAAACTTGGTCGGAATGTTTGTCTCGATGATGTCTCGACCCAGTTTGAAAATGGGTCACGTCAGGTCAAAAACTAGGTCACACGGTCAAATATTTGAAAAACTTCGTGCGCACTGGAGAGGCCACATTTTCAGTCCAATACTCAAGTCGGTCTGAATATTTGTCTCGATAATATGTCGACTCGAGTATGTAACCGGGTCACATCAGGTGAAACACTAGGTCACTAGATCAAATCTTTGAAAAGCGTTGTGTACACTGTAGGGGCTACATTTTCAGTTCAAGACTCATGAAAGTTCGACAGAATGTTTTCATTGAGGATATCGCGAACTTGTTTTTAAAATGGGTCATGTCGGATCAAAAAACAGGTCACCAGGTCAAATCTGTGGAAAACTAAAAACTTGTGTACACTCTAGAGAAAGTCTCAATAATGAGACCTTCGCGATGTTTCTTTGCATACTTGGACATTTAGTGTGCACCTCACCAGTCAAAAACTAAAATAGTAGTGGTTATCTGTACTAACTCTAGAGACTACATTGCCAGTCTAATACTCATGAAAGTTGGTTAGAGTGTTTGTCTTGGTGGTATCGCGGATTAGTTTGAAAATTGGTCACATCAGGTGAAGAACTAGATCACCAGGTGAGGTTAGAAAAATTGGATTTGGTATTTTAACAGAGCAGATGGAACTGTAACGGCACATTTGTAGGTCAGTATTCAGTTATATGTCATAGTGACATATGTACCAGATTGAAAATATTGGGGCAGATACATGTATGTGAGAAATACTAACAATTGACTCTGGGTTGTGTTCGGCAGGTACTATAGCTCTTACTCGATAAACGTTTCATTATCAGTTTATATTATTGTTTATGTTTGGGATAACAGGTTTAAAGTGATGTCCCGTGACGAGATAATTTATGAACTCAAATCGATAATATTTATATTATCTCATCATGCTTCGCGGTTTTAAAAATGTATTCCCAAAAAACGAACAATAATATTAACTGTTAATGAAAGGTTTATCGAGTTGGAGTTATGCAATTGGACACATTGTCTTAAATATTAGGTCATAGAGGGTGAAGCTTGTCAACAACAAAAAAAAAAAAAAAAACCACAAGCGCCTGTGAGGGAGATCCTTTGATATTATTACAAATCAATCCATCACAATTTTACAATTTGAGGATAATTTAAGGGCTAGTCTGTGCGACTTTCTCTCAATGCTTTCAGTCCATTATCTACCGTTCCCACAACATGGTGGGAAATTTTACGTACGTGACATTCAGTGTCTGACTTCCTCTGTACCAGACGACAAAATTTTAGACGTTACCGTATTTGCAGACGACAAAATGAATGTAATTTGTCTTTGAAAGGGAGGAAATCGTTGTGGGAAACCAGCATTTTCTCCTTTACCTACAATGTTTTCTACCCTTCTAAAGGCAAATTTACGACAGCCTACAAGGGTCGAAATGGAGGTAAAATGTTTATAACGAATTGTTTCACGTCAATACGACTTTAAAACACATTATTACGTGTTTTAGAACACGTTTGTACGAGGATTTTCGCGTTAGTGCGACTTTTTTTTTTTTGCGTTATAACGTCTTTTTGATTCACGTTTTTACGTGTTTTTGAAAAAAACATTTTACCTTCATTTTGACCCTTGTAGGCTTTCGTACAAATCACACCACTTGAATAAAATTTACCTGGTCGTCTGCAAGTGCTTAAAATTCGGACTGGTCGAAAACTTTGTCGTTTGGTAAAATGCTAATTTGCTTGGGTTAGATCCGTCCGATTCACAATAATACTTTAATTTCAGCCATAGAGCGTAAGAAGACGTGCTACAACGGCCATGCTCTACGTGTAAAGGTTTTATTGATTGACCGAATGGTGTTTTTCGCCGCTCTCAACATTATTTCAGTCATATCACGTCGACAAGTCACAAATTCTCGGATGAGGCTTTGAGGTGTCTTGCTCAATGACTCTCCTAAGGACAACTCATGTGTTTGGTTATAAAGTAGAGAGTGGCTTTCTATTGATCTTCTATAAGCGAATCAGTACCCCACTTTCAAGCTTATGAAAGCAAAAGTAGACCAATGGAAAAATTCTGATTTTGTCGCACAACTTTAGATGCTATTTTTGCTGGATGAATTTGACGACTTTTGCAGCGACTCTGATTAGGTGAGCCATAAGATCATGTTATTAATCGTAGGATTTCAGACCGGCCATGTTATATTGCCGAGACCGAGACCAAACAATAGGGTAAATCCGAAATCACTTCATTCAAGAGTTTGCATATAACAAAAGCAGCATTTGACATATTGGTAAGAGTGCTGTACATAAATTTGTGTCACTGAGAGCAGTTTGGTGTAAAATGTGTCACTTCAACGTGACAAGAGAGTTGGCCTATATATTTGTACGGTATGTTATCCATTTTTCACTGGAATGTATATGACGTGCTGTGTGGCGTTTACTTGGGTGTGTGACCAAAGCTGATGCACGTAAAAATATGCCAAGGGTTAAAATATATGCCATATATCATTGACTTAAGGTAAGATTCTGCAGTTATCGTCTTCATCTAACTTCATGACACTATTCTAGAAACAAAACTAAACAAAACCTCAAGGACTTAGATGATAAAACCAGCAATTAAATGAAAAGTAATGGATGGAGAAATAACGTATCAGAGTTCCAGACAGAGGGAGTGATTTTGATTTTAAATTTGAAAATATTGATTATTCTCCACTAAACCCTATGTTATGGGCACTCATTAGAATCGTCTCATCGATTCTAATGAGTATCCACAACATAGAGTTTGGAAGAGAAAAATGGATTAAGAATACCATCACTCCCTCTCATCGGGAGCTGTGTCTGGTATGGATCCTTAGGCTTTGTCGAGAATAGAAAATTTGTAGTAGGCGACTTTGAAGTCTGCATTAAAATAGGTATCAACTTTGGTTAGTGAATGGTACCCGCGTGCAGAACAGCTGCTTTGAATCGCTTTAACTCTGATCCTGAGATGAAACTTTCAATCCGATAGCAAAAAAACCAAGATTTTGCTATTTCGAAGGTGTTTTTTTCGGAGGGGGGAGATATCACGTTATCGTACAGTGTAGATCCAAGATCAGACTGCACGTTCTGTGCAGTCTGATCTTGATCTACATTGTCCGCAAAAGATCCTTGAGTCGTGCTTAGCAGCCTACGGGTTAAGCTGGCAAATTTTGCTCTATAGAATTCGGACCTTTTTTTTTTCTATTAAAGCCTCTCCAAGCTGTCTGTTTGAGGTAAATAGACAAGGACTAACAAAGACGTCTACCTTACTTGAACTTCTCTCAAATTTGTTCAATCGGATTCATATCTGGGAATCGGGCATGTCATTCCATAATAATTATGATTGCTTCATTCCACCAGACCATGACGGACCCTTCAGCCGTATCGTTGATGCTGAGCAATACAGGCCGATGCAAAATGATAATGTTTCATTCATCAGACTTGAGCTCGCCTATACTGAATGTGGAATCAACACAGAACCAGGGATCACCAGAATAAGGTCATGTGTCAAGTTTTGGATGCACCATTTGGAATCGCTGTCTAAAGTAGTATTGATGCAGCGAGACGCGAATGACTTCCTAATGCATTCATACTGGTATCGTGAATACTATTGTGCACCTTGTGCTTTGATAGCCCAGCGTCTATTATTCACTCCAAAACTTGTTTCACAGAGTCACTACAGTCTGGAAAGGGTGCCTTCGAGCTTGTACGGCAAGAGACAGGTCATGGGTTTGAAGTGTTGACCTTGTCTGGCCTCCCCGATGTCGGTGATCCATCGACGCTCTGTAAATTTGAGAGCGAAATACCCCTTTGGATAATTTCTGCTTCAAGCATTCACATACGTTAATTCTTTTCTTGTTCATTAAGACTCTTCCTAGGGGTCATGCGTTTCCCAGTGGTAAACTGTAGGACTCGTAAATCAGAGGACCCGGGTTTGAGCCTTACTGGAAGCTCGGGATATGTCGTGGGAGTGTACTTTGACAAGAAACTTCAGAGCCCTAGCATAGTACCGGTGAAACCCGAGGCATTCGTGAATATATGAACTGTCGCCGTGATATGACTTAAATAATGATAAAAGCGACGTAAAATACCATTAATCAATTAAACAGTCAGAGACGCTTCTTACATATTCGTTCATCATAGATAGTGTGGTTTGTAGCGCGAGGGTAAATAAAGGAAGCCTATTGCACTGTTCTATACTGAAGGTTTATTCTTGGTGAGAGCCAAAGAGGCTCTGGGCTAGGTGGATGGCATATCTACACCCTCTATTTGCATGTATTGGATACGATTTAACTTTTTGTAAATAAACGCCTATAACCAACAGAAAATTTATGAAGCTATTATTGAACCTCTGTAAATTTTGATTTGCATATTTTCCATTTACAGAGCTACACGAACAGACAGCTGTCATGGACGAAAATCAAAACTGTGAGAATACTAAACCAGATCTGATCGACCTTCAAGATCCGGACCTAGAAATGAAACCTAAAGTTACCATCGAAATGGTACCTGAGTTGATAAATAAACTGTATGGAATAAAGGTGTGTGTGGAAAAATAGTTCTGTCTGTATCTCCGTTCGTCCGTCCTTCTGTCCACCCCTCTCTCTCTCTCTGTGTGTCTCTGTCTCTGTCTGCTCTCTCTCTCTCTCTCATATACACAGAACAGTTCGTTTTCCGTTTCCGTTCATCGATATCTTTACTCTATCGTTAACTCTTTCCTAAAAGGCAAGATTTACATCCAACGAATTGAAAGCATTTGCAGACGACAAATCAGATGTAGCTCAAAAGACGATTTCTCTAAATTGTAGAAAACATTTTGTGAACATTTTTTTTATCCTTTTCCCAAAATGTTTTCAAAAAGCCATATTCCTCAGGTTGTTAAAACACAGATTGTTTCGTAAATGATTAACTTCTGTCTGCAGCCTCGTGGTATCAAAGAACTACCTAGCTACGACGATTTAAACTACTTCTTTACGACTGAAGAGTTAGACGGAACAAATCCTCACATTTCTATTGTTCACCAACATGGTTATGTGATGAAAATTTTGAACTCTCTTCAGTCGACCCAACCTGCAATCATAGGTAAGTGTATTTAACTTTTTACCAACCTGCAATCATAGGTAATTGTATTTAACTTTTTTCCAACCTGCAATCATAGGTAAGTGTATTTAACTTTTTACCAACTTGCAATCATAGGTAACTGTATTTAACTTTTTACCAACCTGCAATCATAGGTATGGGTATTTAACTTTTTACCAACCTGCAATCATAGGTAAGCGTATTTAACTTTGTACATGCAATCATAGGTAAGCGTATTTAACTTTTTACCAACCTGCAATCATAGGTAAGTGTATTTAACTTTTTACCAACCTGCAATCATAGGTAAGTGTATTTAACTTTTTACCAACCTGCAATCATAGGTAAGTGTATTTAACTTTTTACCAACCTGCAATCATAGGTAAGTGTATTTAACTTTTTACCAAACATTCCCGTGTTTTAATAACGACCCTGATGAGAAAGGCTTTTGAAAACATGATGGGAAAAGGAGAAAATGCTCGTAACCAGCATTTTCTCCTTTTCCCACAATGTTTTCTGCCCTTTCCAATACATATCATATCACTTGAGCCATATTTAATTTCTTGTCTGAAAGCACTTTCAATTTGGATGAGTGTAAAATTTTGTCGTTTGGTAAAGAGTTAAGCCATTAATCTCATGCAGATGACTTTCTGTGTCTTGCAGAAGGACACTTTTGAAAACATTGTAAACAAAGGAAAAAGAATACTTGTAAATAGGTTTAAATTTAGAGACAAGCGGAAGAGTAAAAACATTGTGAAAAGAAAAAAGGAGGATCAAAGGAGTAAAGCAGAGTACAAGAAAAGACAGTCGACAACTGCTTCCAACCAAATATTGCAAATTCAAGGCTGTTTGGTGAATAGTATCTGGAAAAGTATAGGACCGTTTAGATCAGTCAATAACATTGCGTACATTTTGCTTATACCGTCTGATCTCGATCTGTGTGTGGGCTTAAATTTGGTTGATTTCATTAGTGTTTTTCAGTTATAGCATGGCGACAGCCCACTTATTCACGTGTGTCCTAAGTGTCACATGTGCTAGGATAGGGCTCTGTACTGTTTTTTTCAAGGACTCTCCAACAAAAGACTCAGCGGATCGAACCCTTGGTCCCAGATTGGAAAAAAACATACCCTTTCATCACTACTGAGACTAAGAGGACCTCGACCCAGTTTTACGAAAAAACTTAAATCTCTTATTTTACTCAAATCTACTAACTGTTATTTGACAAACATTCAGCAACATGAACAGACTGTAGCAACATTCTCAAACCCTGCGTTAACACTACGGTTCAGACTCAACACAGCGAAATGAATGGACACGTTTAAGTCAGACTGAATCATTAGAAAGACTGGTCCTTCGACATTCTGAAAATATACCAATAGCAAAAAGTTTCGGTCCAGGTCAGCCTGGGCTGACTGAGCAGGCTGACCTTTTCGATACTCTTTAATGATGCATTAAACCCCGTTTTCACGGGGCATGGCTCATTTACTTATCTATTTTGAACAGAGGCGAACCACGCGTTCCAGGCACATTTACGAGCACGAGGTATATCCTCACAAGTTCCTGTACTCAATAAGAACGGACACGAATACAGTCAGGAAACAGTGGTGGTGCAGGAAAATGGTATGACCTTAAAGGTCTATATACTCTAGTGTCGACTTTGTGGCTTAACTGCTGGTAGCTTTGTGTGTTCAACCTGTGAAGGAACTCTGGGTGGAAATGCATAAATGATCGCACTGAAACACTTTTGGAAATGGTTTTAAACACCAAACATACAAACAGTTTAAACAGGTTTACTAACCCTCAGAGTATCAAAAAAGAAATTTATCATATTCAGATTGTAGAAAGAACCTACACTCAGTGGCTAGAATTGAGTTCCCAACGTTCTCTCATCTACCATTCAAATGTATTGACAAGATTTTAATAAAATGGAAAGAAAAACACAGTTACTTAGATTAAAACTTTATAATATGGCCTTTTGCCTTTCTCAATTCAGTATTCCGTTTTGGAATATTGTTGTAAAGTTTCTTTTTGGTCTACAGTTGTGGAGGTCCAAATTCATAAGCCCTCCCTTGGATTAAATTTCATTGGGTCTTTTTGGCTCACTTTGGCACAAATTCGAAAATTCGAAAATAAAAAAAAAAAAAAACGCTGCTGGGACAAATCATAGAACAAGAACTTTGTCTACGCTCTAGGGGCCACAATTTTTGTCATTGGAGAGGTCATCAGACCTCTTCAACAGAGGTGAGTTTAAAAGGCAGACTGGTCCAGAAATTGCGGTCTAAATCCACCTTTTTTGCAAAAATTGTTGTGATACACAGTCTGTTTCGTTATAGTTTTAAAAATAAATCGAATTCAAAAAACTGAAATAGGAAATAGACGTGTTTTGTTTTTTATGTGACGAATTTAAAAAAAGAAAAAAAATTATTTTGATTTGATTGCAAATGTGTTTCGACGGTCGATACAAAACCAAGATTATTTTCGATATTTTCTTCTTTTATTTTCTGTTTCATCATTCATCTTTTCGAAAACCAGAAACTAACATTAAGGGAGGTAATTCTCGCTTAACCTCAAAGGATAGTTTCATTTATTCACTTTTTTTTTTCAAAAGATAGTTTCAATTAAAGTCATTATCTTCAGAACAAAATGACCTCTCCAAAAAGTTGTAATTTTTTATTAAACAAATAAATCTAAGCGAGAAAAAAAATAATTTCGTTAAAAGAGAGAAAGAGCACCGCGGAAAACGATCAGGCGACTTGAAAACGCTGCGGCAATCATAAAATGACGGACTTGTTTGTTTACATGTTCTAAAATATATTGAAATTTAAAGGCAATAAACTATTTGAAAATATTGATACTGACCTCTCCTGGCTTCTTTTGTAAAGAAGCCAACTTGTATGCCAATTAAAGTCTATCAGAATGTTTGTCTGGATACTATCACGGTTAAATTTGAAATAGGGCCACGTGGGGTCAAACAGCAGGTTATTGGGATAAATATTAAAAACCCTGTGTGCGCTCTAGAGGCCACATTTTCAGCTGTGTCTGATAAGCATTTTTTTTTTTTCATATCAGATAGTGACGTCGAGGTCGGACCTTATATTATACGAGTTGTGACTTTTATCCCAGGGATCACCTTTTTTAACACCCCCTACGTGCCCGGTTCTTTTTATAACGTGGGCAAGTTTGTCGGCAGACTTCACCAAGCAGCCAGCGTAAGTTCGTTATTTTCCCCACTGTAAAAGGAGTGTGTACCGTTTGATCAATATCATTTTTAACACTGCACGTGTCTGTTTCTTTTTAAAATGTAGAAGTGTATGTTTGAGGGGACACCATAGTATAACGGCGACGGTGTGTCACTCGGTTAGGGTTAAACCAAATAGTTCTGTGGTAGAAAGACATAATTTATAACCTCGGTAAATCTTGGAAACGAATAGCTACATTCTCATGATACCAATTCCATATTGTTGTTTTTGGATTTTTTTCTTTATAAACAAATGACATGATATCGACTTGTACATTTGTTTGTTTCTTTTTTTAAATATATACAGGCGGTTAAATACATGTTGTTTATTTTTTCCCATTTATTTCACTGTAACAGCAGTGAGTACAGTGTTGCCGGGAGCGGTCGATTGCTACAGAAAAATAGAAACGACTTTGTAAGGGCAGATAAAAGCTGTTACCTGATAATACATATGTCCTTTAATGTAATGAACTGTTACTTTTGTATTGATTGCGTTCACTCCGGTCACATTTGCGGCTTGTGTTTTTGCACGGCGCACTAAGATTAAGCGACAGTAAAAAAAAAAAAGGCACTCGGCGGCAACGTCAACTTACGTAACTAATACTCCTGAGGGTACTTGGGTCGATACTTTTTTGCAGATGCATTAAGATCCTTTTTCACAGAGCATGGCTCGTATAGAATTGAGCCATGCTTTGGCAAAAGGGAGCTTAATGCATCTCCGTGATGTATGAAACCAACAAGTCATCATATAATTAGGGATCCATAACATCTCTTTAGTCCTACAACCACGTGAGTCCTCAGGTAAAACGGTCCTTTCACCTACAGAGAAGTGACCAATAGCGAAAAGTTTCGGCCCAGGTCAGCCTGCGCCGAATGCGCAGACTGACCCGAGTCGATACTTTCCGCAGATGAATTAAGCCCCCTTATAGCTCAGATGTGTAGGCTATTTATGAAATGACAATTCTATTTTCTATAGACATTCCATCACCCATTTTTCGACACTTACAAAAACATCTGGAGCTTGTTAGAAACGCCGGCATTGAAACAGTTTGTGTATGCTGTAAAAGATCAAGGTGATGCTGCTATCGTAAATGAAGCAATCGAAGCTTTCGAGACGGAAGTTCAACCAAACCTACAGCACTTTACGAAAGGTTTGATGTCTCTTTTTGGCATTTAAGATAAATTTTATCAAACGAGTTTAGAAAAAAACGTTTTTGAATGAGCATCTGGCGAACTTGATAACATTTTTGTAGACAAGTTTAATAAAATTTTATCTCAAAAGCCAACGAGTGTCAGATTCTTTGTATCTCATATAAGAAATCTATCGAATTTTAGGTAAGCAAAACCTCAACCATACATGTACACGGGGTAATTTCCATGGATAAAAACCGGTTTACTTCTCTGAAAGCGTGAAATGAGGTCACATAATTTCTATCTCAAACATTTATTAGATAAGATGCGTATATTACAGTGAAAACTTAATGCATATATTACAGTGAAAACAATGGAGGCTACGTGATATAACAACAGCTTACACGAACAAGTTGGCTTCTTTCAAAAAGAAGCCAGGAGAGGTCAGCGTCAGTGTTTTCAAATAGTTTATTGGCCTTTAATTTCAACCTCTTTTGCTTTACATGACGGTCATTTGATCTTCTTTCCGCCTTCTCAAGTCGCATGATCTTGTCCAGCGGTCTTCTTTCTCTTTTTTGACAAAATTCTTCACACTTTTTCTTCTGCTTAGATTTATTTGCTTAATGAAGAATTAAAGTTATTTGAGGGGTTATTTGTAATCATGGCAATTTAATGTAACAAGTCTTTTCTGAAATTCGTCATATCAACTCGCCCCCCAAAAAAACTCGCCACAAGGCAACTCGACTCACCTTCAGAAGTCAACTAGCCCCAAGTTATGAGACAACTCGCCCCACGTATAAGACAACTCGCCCCGCTCTTATTACTGTCACCTGAACGTATTTATAAAACTACACGACGATTTTTTTGTGGGGCGAGTTGTCTTTTGGACGAGTTGTCTTTGGGGCGAGTTGTCTGTCATTCCTAAAAATAGAACCACGTCTATTTATTCATTTCGGTTTTTTGATTTCGCTTTATTTACAAAACCATGACGAAACAGACTGTGGACCATACTAATTTCGCAAGAAAAATGGATTTAGACAGCGAATTCTGTGGCAGTCTGCGTTTTAATCTCACCACTGTTGGAGAGGTCTGATGACCTCTCCAATAATACAAGTTTCTGTCAGATCCATTGATTTATCTTTGACGATACGTTGAATTCTGTATGCAGTTGAAACCACCGGTCTTGTAACTTTATGAAAATCTGTACAAATTCAAACATCGCTTCGATTCTCTATACTTATCCATTGACTTCATTTTGCAGTTTTTGATGTTTTTAAATATACATGAATATATGGTACTGTCTACTATAACTTCTGGCCTGCTGACTGTTCGGTTGATTGTTGCTACCTGTGTCATCTTGGCACTGCATCTCCATTTTACAAATTTCTGGTGATCTGTTGTTCAAAAACCTCGGCAGTATTATCATAGGTGATATAGGCTATATATTCTACAGGTTTACATCTTGCGTTTCTTCACTGGACATTCTACCGCTTTTTGTTGTGAAGATCATATAAGACACCATAAAAAAGCGACTCATAGTTTTAAATCGAAACCATTTTTAAATACATTTCTGTTGACAAAAAAAGTTTGTTATTTGATTTGTTTACATACTGTTAATCATCAATTTCGATAGAAGTTTTGCTTAGAGATTGATAAATGTAAATAACTTTGCTGTATTTATTGCTGTCGTTGGTAAAGGAATATTTTGGGGCGCCGCCATATCATTATCTAAGATCATGCGGTCCTACTAAATACCACAAAGACACCCTAAACACCACAAAGACACCACAAAGACACACAAAGACACCACAAAGACGCACAAAGACACACAAAGACAACATAAATACGTAAAAACGTTTAAAAAAAAAGAAAAAAAAAAATAGGGATTTTTTTAGTTGTTTGCATTATGCTGGGGTAAAAAATGGACCGTGAAAATAATGCAAATTACACACGTAGGTTAGAGCATCCGCCATATAATTTTCCTGCAAACTATTTTTCCTGTTAATCATTTAATCTCGGGTAATTTAAAAGCCTTGTTCTCTTTTGATGCCTTTTATTAAATCGGCACCGTAAAAATTATGATTATTTGTAATTCGTAGTTAATGACATGGTTTGTTCTTTGACCATAATCAGTGATCGTATATACATGTATGTAAGATCCCTGACCATAATTAACTGGACAATCTCATTTCGAATAGCTAACAGTTTGACAACTTGTAATACATTTGCTGATTTGTGAAGTTCAAGATGAAAGAGAATCATGCGAAATTAAATTTTAATGATATTTATTGAGTCTTATGAAAGACAGGCATGTCGGTATATAATGGAACGTTTAGATAAAATCTGTAAAAAGTAAAATTTGGCGATGAGTGATAATTTGAATTCTTGTTTTGGATTATTTATTAGTGATGTCCAATTCTGAACAAAGAATAGTGATTACATTGTATGTTAAACAACGGATTGCTGTTGCCGTGAAAACGTGCAAAAGTTAAAGTTGTAGGTAAATTTAAGAACTAGATCTACATGTACATATGCATTCTCAATTAAAGTGGACAAAATGCCTAAACGTGCAAGAAATAAGATAGAACTTTCTCCCGTGCCCAAGAAAAAATTTAAATACTCTAACCTACGTGTATAATTTGCATTATTTTGATCAATTTTTACCCCAGCATAATGTAAACAGCTAAAAAAAATCGCTATTTTTTCCTTTTTTACACGTTTCTACGTATTTATGTTGTCTTTGTGCGTCTTTGTGTGTCTTTGTGGTATTTAGGGTGTCTTTGTTGTATTTAGTAGGTGTGATGAAAGTAGATTCAATGGCGACCTTCTTGATACGGTGGGTCATGTTGTTACGGAATTGGCAGAGTTGTGACGACTGACTAAATCTCGTGTCATTGTGAAGATCTCATAGTTTTTGAACGACGCTATGATAAACATCAAGACAACAACCACTTTACCGTAACAAATGCTTTCTTCAAGCCGGGCAAGGACTTAGATCCTGCCATTAGGTTTCGTATTCACTAACCAATCTTAATAGCATTTAGTCTAACTCTCAAGAATTTAATACATTCCGAAGTAAATCTGGTTGAAATTGCATTATCATCTAAATCTAGAGTAAGACTGAGAATATGATTTAGAATGGTTGGTGAATACGCGCTAAGGGCTTCTAAAGTTCTAATGTTTAGGCTCGATAGGCATAAAAGTCTAGCTGTCACAATTTAAACCTAATTATTTTATGAAACTTATAAGTCATTTCTACAAAACTGAAGGCTTATAATTTTGTTTTCACAACTCGTTATTGCTTTGTCATACATTTACAATTTTTGGTCGTTTTATTGTCAGTTTTACGTGGCACCCATTAGATTACAGGGATAGTCCTTGGATTCTTTTTGAGTAGTATAACGCCTACTGGCAATTATCAATAGTGTGAGATCAAGGCCAGTGTTTTAAGAAAGTATTTCTCTTTTTTTGCGCAGGTGTGGTTCATGGTGACATCAACGAGCAAAATCTCGTCATGCAGGAAGTTCCCGATCAGAATGAAACTCCAAGAGAATCGCGTGTTCATGACGTCAGCGGAATACTAGATTTTTCGGATGGGACTAAGTCCTATTTTGTACTGGATGTTGCCATTTGTATCGCATACTTATCAATAGAATGTGAAGACGTTGGTCAGACTAAAGTTGGTGGCCATTTTCTTGCCGGATATTTGGAGTATTTCAGTGTAAACGAGAAAGAGATGGACTGTTTGAAAACTTTGGTGTGTTGTCGGCTCTGTCAGTCTCTGGTCTATGGCGCGCATTCTTATTTACAACAACCGGAAAACGAGTACTTGTTAACAACTTCCGGTCGCGGTTGGCCTCTCCTACGGAAACTTTGGAAAATTGAAAAGAACGATTTACTGCAAATTTGGAAAAATGTTATATCGGCTTACACATGAACAATGTTAGTAAAGACCATCAGTCTTGTAAACTTGATTATGATATTGAGTCAATGACGAATTATATACTGTTAACCCATGACAACAAATAAAGGGATCAGGGTCCGTATTCACCAACCATTCTTAAAAATATTCTTGGTCTTGTTCTCCAAAATTTTCCGAATTTGAAAGTAACACACCTTCTAATTGGCTAAACCATTTGGTTTAGCCAATCAGAAGTTGCGTTACTTTCAAACTTGGAAAATCTTGAAGAATAAGTCTAAGAACGTTCTTAAGAATGGTTGGTGAATACGGACCCTGGACTATATTGGGTCCTAAAAGACATTTTTTACCGAAACTTTATCTTGTGATTATCAAATGAGTCATTTCACCGAAATAATTGAGCCATGCTCTGGCAAAAGGTGGCTTAATGCATGTCCACGATGCATTGATGCATTATACCAAGCAAATCATCACATACATGTAATTATGGATCCATAGCATTCATTTAGACTTATAATTGACTGGATCTGGAGGTGGAAGGGTCCTATAATATTAGGAAAATTGACCATTAGAAAAAAGTTTTAACCGATGTCAGACTGCGCTGGCTGACATAGTGGGTCGATACTTTTGACAGATGCATTAAGCCCCCTTTGGCCAGAGTATGACTCATCAACAACACTTGGTAAAGAACTAGCGGTTTTAGTCAGAGATCATATTCGGGTAACTCCTTATCAAACAACAAAATTTGGACTCAACCATATTGAAAGCAGTTGCAGATGACATATTAGAAATTATTGCTCATTGATTGGATTTGTCTTTTCAAGGTTGTAAAAATGTGGTTACCACCATTTTTTCTTTTTCCCACAATGTTTTCAAAGCCTTTTTCTCGATGTTTTAAATGCTTGATCATCTTTCACAGGGCGAATACAAGTAACATCTCAACGTGAAGTGCTGATCTTGCTCCTGTTCTTTTCACATATTCAGAATTTCTCCGTTGTGGAAATGATCTGAAATATTAGTTAAAACATAGAAAAATAACCCCTTACCAAACAATCTCGTGTTTCAACGACCCCAAGGAAGATGACTTTTGAAAGCATCTTTGAAAAAGAAGAAAATGTTGGTTACCAACAATGTTTTCTGTCCTTTCAAAAGCCGTTTTAGTCATATTTAATTTACTGTCTGCAAAGACTTTCAATCTGAGTAATTCTAAAATTTTGGCAAGGAGAAAAGTATTTTTTACTTGATATTATACCTTAGGCTGCTAAGCGCGACTCAAGGACCATTTGCGGACAGTGTAGACCAAAATCAGACTGCACAGAACGTGCTGTCTGATCTTGGATCTTCACTGTCCGAAAAGGAGATATTGCCCCACCCCCACAAAAAATGAAATAGCAATATTTCAGATATATTTTTTTTTTTTTTCTAATTGAGCCATACTCTGTGAAAAGGGGGCTTAATGCATCTGCGAAACGTATCGCCTCAGGTCAGCCTGCGCAGTCCCCGCAGGCTGACCTGGGCCGAAACTTTTCGCTATTTGTCAATTTTCTGAATATTCAAGGATCACTCCTCATCAAAATCCAGTCAGTCGTTAGACTAACGTGGATTTTATGGATCCATGATTATTAATTTTGATGACTTGCTTGATATGATGCATCACAGAGGTGCATTAATCCCCCTTGGGCCAGAGCATGATTCAATTACTTTACATCGTGAAACATGTTCTTAAAACTTACATTAATCGCTCTCGATGATTGCCTCCTGGAAACCTTCACCAGTACAGGCGCCATATGGGTGGTTTCAAAGGTTGACCCAGCTCATTACGGAATTCGAACCAAGGACCTTTGACGTGAGAGGCCGATCCTTTACCCGTAGACTACTGTCGATTAGCCGGGTATGCTGCTTCTTGATACTGATATACTCATGTGAATAAAAAGTAATTTGCGATTGGTATAAAATGGACATGGTTATTCTGCGGGCACCTTTATGACACCAATATACAAGCGTTGCTACCGGTAATAGATATCTCGGGGCGCTGTTAAACTTACTTGGAAACCTTTGTGGGAATCGAAGATGATTTTTGCTGTTGATCCATAAGAATTCATTGCAGTCAGGTTTGTATGTACCACTTCAATGGCCAACAGTCGAGAAATTGCCCCAGAGATTGATACTAAACCCAGCGAATGAAGTTGTTTAGATTTGGTAAAAGGGGGCTTAATGCTTCTCTGTGATGCATGATAACAAGCAAGTCATTATATGATCATGGATCCATAACGTCCATTTTGTCTACAACCGAATTAATCTTGAGTTGGACTGGTCCTTTGACAAACAAAAAATTAACCAATATTGAAAAAGTATCGGTCCAGGTCAGTCTGCGTGGACTGCGCAGGCTGACCTGGGTCGATACTTTTCGCAGATGCATTAAGCCCCCTTTTCACAGAGCATAGCTCATTTTATTCTTTATGGTGGGCCTTCATAGAGTTCGGGACTAATATGAAGTTGACTTTCCTTGAAATGATAACAATGATGCCCACAACAGATCATTCCAAACTTTATGAAAGTCTAGTCATAATCACATTCATCTTCATAAATCACATTCATACAGAGGACATTGTCATCGATTGGTTAGAATGTATTGGACTATTTTAACTACATCAGTGCTATGAGTAATACGCTACATTCTATAAATTAACATTACATTTGCCTATTATCTAGTTTGTGTAAAGAATGATCATTCTACACTTTATGAAGGTCTAGTTATTATCACTTTCACCCTCATAAACCACATTCATGAAGAGGACATTGTCATCGATTGGTTAGAATGTATTGCACTATTTAACTATGAGAAAGCTTATTAGAAAAATAGGAACTATACTGAGCAAAAGAGCTAACCGAACACAATCTTGTAGAGAGTCCCAATATACAGTTCACACAATCTCCTGCATAATCAACTTGTAACCATTCATTCATGGGGTTGGAGGTTCAAATCAAAGAGCTGCTTAAAGATTCACGATGACGAGTTACATTTGCACTATTTCTAATTATTTCTGGTAACGAGTCGATTGAAATACCAGAAAAAAAAATTAAAAACGTTGTAAACATGCTGTGTATGACTCCTGTAAACCGCAGACAAAAAGTCGGTTTGCTGCACATATTTGATTTGACCCTCCAACCGCATGAATGGATGATTGCTATAGTGGATTATGCTGGAGATTGTGTGCACTGGATAGGGAGTCTCGACAAGATTGTGGCATGCAAAACAAAAGATAAAAAATGTCTGTTTTGTGTGTAATATCTTAGTTCAAAAAGTGTTCGGTTAGGTGGTTTGTTTAGGATAGACTGCTCTTGCTGCTCTATCAATGTAAATAAATGAATGACGCGTCTAGGTATCTACATAGTAACAAGTAAAAGACACCCACAATCAATCAATGGACTAACAAATAAAGGAGTCTAATATGTAGGGGGATGTGGGTGTGGGAGGTGTGTGGTGTGTGTGTGTGGGGGGGGGGGAGGATTTGTAGAGCAAGACAAAAACAAGTTTAAGCAGGACAAATTCACTTTCACGAGAAGTTCCCGTCAAGTACACGTATAGTACAATGTCAACGATACTGTTGGCATTAGATTTGTCTTTTTTAGGAGTGGTATTGCACTATGGGGGAAAAAACACTGAAATGGAAGGGGTTAAGAAAAAGTAGACCACCGGGACAATTACATCGAGACGAACAGAGGAAAACATCACGAAAGGGGCCTTAGACGCAATTTGCTCATGCAGAGAAATGTGCATATAGTGACTATTTTACGAACGATTCATATTTTTTGCGCACTTGTTACTAGGTAAACAGCACGTGCCGTTCAACCTTCTGAAGGGGTGCCCAGTTGAATTTAACTAAGTGAAATATGAGTACCATCAAGGACCTGCTATTGAATAAAGCAACAACCGTAGAACGAATTTCCAACTGAACATGCAAAGAAAGGGGGGCTTAATGCATTTCCTTGATACTTGATACCAAGCAAGTCATCAAATAACTATGGATCCATATTGTTTAAAAACCGACTGAGTCATGAGTTGCACTGGTCCTTTAACATGCAGAAAATTGACCAATAGCAGGAGGTTTCGGCCCAGGTCAGCCTGCGCGGACCTCGCAGACTGACCGAGGTCGGTACTTTTTGCAGATGCATTAAGCACCTTTTTCACAGTGGTGAAACGGGAGTTTAATGT
Source organism: Tridacna gigas (assembly GCA_945859785.2). Lineage (NCBI taxonomy): Eukaryota > Metazoa > Mollusca > Bivalvia > Cardiida > Cardiidae > Tridacna > Tridacna gigas. The sequence continues at coordinate 34,221,754 of OX244040.2, read as the reverse complement.
ATTTGTTGAAAGTATTCACATATATGTAGGTCATATATATGTGGGTCGAAACTTTTTGCTTTTGGTAAATTTTCTGCATGTCAAAGGACCAGTCTACCTCATGATATGAGTCAGTTGTTGGACATAATGGATTTTATCGATCGATAATTATATGCTGACTTACTTTGTGCCATGCACAAGGGAGATGCATTAAACCCTCTTTTGCCAGAGCATACATAATGCTAACAAAGATAATAGTCAACAAACTCTGTGTCCAATTAGGAAAAAGATACATTTTTCTTTATCTAGAGGAAACTACTTTCGAAGAAAGAAGCTACATGTATTTTCGTCCACTCGAGGAAATTTTGTGTATAAATTCCCGACAATGCATATACATGTAAAGATAAACTAGGATCTGAATGTCAAGATTACCTCCTGGATAAGATCTTGAACACGTGGAAATATTGTTATAACATGTATACTATTCTATACAATTTGATATACATGTATAGCATCAAGCACAAGTTTATGCCATGTAAAAAAGCTATTTTCATACAGGGGAAAGCTATTTCGCTAAAATTTGCGTTATCTACCAAAATACATACATGTATTCTTTCCTGTCGTACAAGACACCATTGACGGCTTTGGTGGAAGGTATGAACAGCGATCAGCAAACACATATCAAGTTCTGATCTGTGTCTATAGAGTCCGCTTCATGAGCTCTTAAATATTTTTAATGAATGGGTCACCTTGACAGAGAATAAAGACTAGTACCAGCCTGTATATGGGGGTCTGAACTCTGTCTACAAAGTCCGCTTTCGGCGGCTGTCACATACTTGCATTGAACTTGCCTCCTTTGCATTGTATTATGTTTTTTTTTTTTTTTTTTTCTTAATGAAGTGCTTGGCGGGTTTACTCGCCATCTGAAACCTATTGTACATAATATCTTTACGAAAATTGTAACTATATAACCATTGGTAAATAGCATAACGTATGCTTTGTATAATGGGCTGACGGTCTTAGATTATTGATAAAGAATTGAATTGAATATTATCTGCCGTAAAAGACTGGCGGGTACAACTACACTACAAACAGGCAAATTACTAATCCGTTATTGTACAGTAAATTCGCATTTTCACATTTTCCACTGAAATTTTCCCAAGGACTTACATATAACTATTTTTCTCCCTTATCTTTCATGCAAATTATACAAGCTATTCGTTCTATTCAAATAATGCTACCAAAGCAATCTCATCCAAAAGAAAGAAATCGTTTGTGTATACAAACACCAAGAAAAAATGTGAACTATTTTGAATTGGGTCAATATTCATGAAGACTGACGCACCGTGGTCAGGGGAATCTCAATATATCTATCTTTACTACGTTCAATCCAATTGGGACGAATGAGCCTGGGCGAACAAGTCCAGGGACGAAAAAGCTTGTTTTCCCCCCCCCCGCTGGTACCGGTTATCTCCCTTTGTACCGGAAGTTGGTAAGCTTGAATTAAAAACATGGTAGGCAACACGTGTTTATTATGCGTTGATTTTCTTGAAGTTAAGATATTGTATCAATGCGTTCAGTTGTTCATTTCGATTGCGCGGTAAAATGACAATCCAGTGCGAAGGACTGATAATTTTTCACGATCGAACTCGGTGATTTGCAAGTTGAAAAATCGATGTTGGGCTGAATGGCTGCAGAAAATCGTCCCCCTGGAGAAATGATCCCCAAATGGAATGAGAAACTTATTGTCAGGCTAGATGATACGCCTTCAGAAGATTTACCCTTTTGCCGATACACCTTTGAAATGCCGCTACAGTTTATTTGCAAGTCCGATACTCCCTAATATTATACCCTTGAGAATAGTGGCAAATACCCTAATTAATCTGTTTATTGGAGGCCCTCATGCTGTTTTTCCGGTAAGCGGTAAATAACGCAGCACATACACATACCTAGAATCACTCAAGCATTGACCAGGTAGAGGGAAGCAGTATTTCAAGTAAAATTGGTTCCCGGATGTCATGTCGTAAACTAGAACGAAGTTAATTTGTCATGGCTTCCAGCTGACGGTCGTAAAAACAGTTATTAATCTGTGGTAATCGGAAGCCACAACTCGCGAGATTACTTTGGAAGGTGTTAAATTATGAAGCAGTCTGCCTGTAGATAGGTAAGCATCCCATTATATCCCATGTATACCAGATGTAAAGGTAAGAATGTGTGATAAATCACCGAAAATGCGTAGCCCTTATTTGTTTGATGTAATTTTGTGATTGTGTCAAAGGCTTTTCTTCCAACCCAACAGGCTAAGTGATTATGTATAAAATGAATTAGCAAACGCATTTTGTTAGTACTTTTCATTGTGAGAATTCAGTCTGATCTTAGACATTTTTAGTGGGTCAGTACTGTAGGCCCTGATTCTACTTTTATAAATGATGGGTTGATTTTGCTGATGGCCTTATAGTGCAAGAAAAGATCAGTCGGCACATTTCTACATTCTGATCAGTACTCATTGCTCTGTTACAATAAATCTTACCTAATTAATTTCATGCAAGAACTGACTATCTGTATCTCTTTAAATTGGATTATAAATTCATAATCCTGAAGAACTTTATTTCTTAACTCTTTACCACCCAAAATTTTTCTTTTAATAAATTTCAAAGGGTTTGCAGACAACAAATTAAAGGTGGCTCAAATTGTGAAAATTGAAATTAATATGATAAAAAAACATTGTGGGAAAAGAGGAAGATGCTGGTAGCAGCATTTTATCCTTTTCCTCCAATGTTTTCCAAGGCTTTCTCTAAACCAAAGGGTTGTTAAGACTTGGGATTGTTTGGTGAAGGCTAAATCATTAATCAATCTAAATCCTTATTCAAGGGAAACAGGAATTTAACTCTTTACCAAATAACAAATTTTTGGACTTGTCGAAATCGAAAGCTTTTGCAGATGACAGATTAAATGTTGCTAAAGTGATGATTTCTCTCTTTAATAGGGTAGAAAACATTGTGGGAGAAGGAGAAAATGCTTGTTACCACATGGAGTTAAATCATTGTAGCATTCTGACTTTAGCAGAAAATCATTGGTAGAATTTTGAGTTTTGCAGAAAATCATGGTAGAATTGTGGGTTTTGCAGATTTAATTTTCAATACTTTCATTTAACAAGAAAACATTCCAAATTATATTTCAGATTGTGAAAGAGGATTTTCTACACTGAAAAGGATAAAGACAGACTTGAGATAAAACCTTTCAGGCCATATTTTAAACTGTTTGTTGACAGTCTCTTTAGAAGGAAAATCAGTACAGGAGTTTGACATAAAAGAATGTGTAAATGTTTGGTCTCAAGAAAAAAACAGAACAATTAGACTGTTAAGAACAAATGCGAGATTAACACACATGAGTTCTTTAACTCTTTACCAAATGACAGAGTTTTAGACTGGTCCACTTTGAAAGCATTTGCAAATGACAAATGAGACTAAAACATTGAAATTAGTTTTTGGAAGGCAAGAAAACATTGTGGGAAAGGGAGAAAATTCTGGTTACCAGCATCTTTTCTTTTTCCCACCATGTTTTCAAAAGCCCTTTTTTCAGGATTAAAACTTGGGATTGTGTGGTAAAAGGTTAAGATATGTGGCCAGGTAGCATCATAAATTTGTTAATTTTTTAAATTTTATAACTGATTACATTCTTAAGTTTAAATTTTATTTTTCTTCAAATGACAATTGAAATAACACAACTGAATAAATTGGAAGACAAAAATATACCCCATATCTTTGTTTATTTCTTAACCCCTCTCCTGCTGATCCTGAAATATTCCTGCTTTGGCAGGCAGCATAGACAAAGATCAGCCTCCATATATGATAGTGTGCAGTCTAATCTTTGTCTAAACTACCTGCTTGTCATTTTAGCATTTTAAAATACCTTTCCAGTGCAAATGCATTGAATATTAAAAACAGTTGGGAATTAAATTTTATTTCACAGGAATATAAAATTGATATAAAATTGAAATACATATGTATATCCCTCTTTTAACAATATTTACGTGTCCTTCAAAATCCTTTGGACATGTCTTCGCTGCTAAGTAGCACTACGCCTTCCAAATTTTCTGGGGAGAACCTTGAGATCTGAAACTCACCCAAATTCAAAAGCATTTGCAGATGAAAAATTAACTACGATGCAAATAAAGTTATTTGACTCATCAGAAAACATAGAAATGGAGTAAATGCTTGTCCAACAATGTTCGACCAACACTGGCAGACAGACCTCAAATATTGGACACAAGAGACCCAGCCTATAACTTAAACGATTCCGGGACATTTCGGCCCATAACAATTTCGGCCCATAACAATTTCGGCCCATTACAATTTCGGCCCATAGCCTAAATACCAATTAAAAGACACTTGAATGTTTCCCTGCTTGTTTGTCTGTCAGCTTGCATGCTCCGATCTGTCTTGCTACCACTCTTTGTGTTGATTGATTGCTTTTATGTGACATTGTTTTAGCCGCTGGTCTACACCTTCGAAGGTTTGCCAAACAAAACTGCCGCGTTGGGTAAGGGAGGATTAGTGTCCGCGTTTGAAACAACACAAAGGCATTTCCAGACTTGTAAACTTGCCAATCATAACTTATTTCAAACTCAGTTTTAGCTGAAGAACGTATGTTTTCTAAGGATAGTTCATTATGCAGAGCCTTCATTATTCATTAAGGACTAATTTCTAGGAATTTTGAAATTCCAGATGTCACTTTAAAATTGTTTTGTTTTTTTATGAAAATTTGGGAAGGGACAATACCACAAATCCATTTTTTTCCTCAATTTTACCATGGAACAGATAAAAGTGTTAATTTGGGCTTCAGCATGAAAAACGTTATATATATGCAATCGTTCTAAAAACCATGTGTTGTTTAGAATTATTACATGTAGACAATGAGTTAGTACCCACGACATCGATAGGGTTAACTGAGATCAGGAGAAAAATTAAGTGCTGACTAAGCAATTAAATTCTTCTCTGATCTGGATGCTATAGTGAAATAAATTGAAAAAAAAAAAAAAAAAAAACAGTTACCTTACCATTTCTTTGAACTTTTTACCAAACGACAAAATTATAGACTGATTGAAATTGAAAGTAATTTTAGACGTCGAAGTAAATGTTGCACAAATTATGAAACCTGTCTTTGAGTGGGTAGAAAACATGGTGGTAAAAGGAGGCAAGGCTGGTTATCATCATTTTCTCCTTTTCCAACAATGTTTCCAAAAGTTTCTCTCCTTGGGGGTCGTTATAACTCGGGATTGTGTGGTAAAGGGTTACAAACATGAATCCTTGGTAAACAGTCAATTATCATGAATAAGAAAATGCACCAAACAAGACTTATTGTGCCAATTATTATTGAAAATAATTACTGAAGTTGCATCCATTCATTTATTTTCCCCTGCCTTAAATTACACAAATTTCAGAGCACTCACGCCGACGAGTAAACGCCTCCCCCTTTCCGATCTACGTCGTTCGATAACAGACTTTATTTCATAAGAAATTTTCTGACCTTTTTCGTAGTGACTGATATCCCAGCTCCAACATTATAAATTGTATGGCGTCTATACAAGTCAGCTATATAAAGTTGTTATCTAGGCTTAAAAAAAAGTCAGTTTGAGGGGGCTATGGTCGGACGAATGTCAATTTGATACTAGGATTGTCATGGGTTTTCATTTTTTTTTAACCCATGCCTTGCAGTATTTTAAAAAAGCATTTAGAACAGCGCGTTTTCACATACACACTAAGAATTGAAGTCAGAATGAGATTGTGATACAAGTATTTCAAGACCCCAGAAAAAGTGATTTGGAACAGAAATTTAGCACAAATTTGTTACAGTATACAAGTCAGAAACTTGGAAGTTCTATTGGTACCAGTTGTCTTTGATCACCACTATTTTAGGGCAATTATGACAGTGTTATTACTAATTACACTGCTCCGTACTTCTAATCAGCACAATATGATTATAAAATACCTGTTTCACATGTACTTGGTTGTCAAGGAGACTAGATTCACAACACCCAAGATAATAAAACGCGACGAAGCGTGTACCTAAATTCGATGGATATCTTATACGATATTATGACATTACGGATACTGGATGGTTTAAACCCTTAACCCAGATTGGAGGACCTAAAAAAGAGAGTATGATTAAATTTGCCTTCAAAAAAGAAGGTAAAAAGATCAATAAACAACAGATTTAACTTGACCATTTCAGTTCCGACGGAGACCTAAGTATCCGTCATGGAGAGCTTAGATCAAGATCAGATTGTACTTTTAAAGTGATGAAAACTCTTCAATTTATAACGTTTGCTACCTGATACTTAACTTAGATAATTCAAAATTTAGGAGATGGGAAATTTAGTTCTTAACTCTTCCACAGTCGATGGCAACTTAGTATCTTTTGTGGATGGCGTAGATCTACACCGGATTACATTTACAGTCTGATCTTCGATACAAACCAAAATTTAACGTCTGCCGTATGATTATATTGGTTTTCCTTTGCTCACATTGTTCAAACTCTTTTACCATGTGTAAACATTCTACCAGGACGTAAAACAAATATCCAAAATGTTTATTGATGCAAAACAAACAATGTTTAAAAGAGAAATTTTATGCGCCAAACATTTAGTAAAATGACTCATCAGGTCGTGCAATATTTATGATACACCAATCATGGGCCGAAATCGTTATGGGCCGAAATTGTTATGGGCCGAAATGTCCAGTCACCACTTAAACTCCCATGAAAATGTAAATATTTTCAAAAGCCTTCTTTCTCAGGGACGTTATAATTTGAGATTGTTTGGTAAATAGAGAAAAAGAAACTTGAGTTACACCAAAAAAATCTGGTGCCATGGCCTAATGAGGATACCTTTTTAGATTTTTTGCGATAAAGAAAAGAAATGTGTAAAGCACCAATAGATACATGTGCTACTGAATATCTTTCTTAGCAAGCAGATAGACAGTTACTTTTTGTAGAGTAGAAAGCGGCAGCGTGGCATTTAAATAACAATGGAGAGTATTCTTCAATCGCTAACTCATTTTATAACACAAGATAAGACATCAACATATTCCACGTAATCGATATGACTGGTTTCATTTATCATTATCATGTTGTGATGTCCATGTTGGTGAGGTAGAGCATCGGCCTTGCAACCACAAGGTCCCAAGTTTGATTCCCAGGAGCGAGTGTCAACTTTGGGAATGTGCTTTGTCCAACACATTCGGCACGAGTACTGGTGTAGTTCCCAGGAAGTGGAATCAAGAGAGATAAGTATAAGTTGCAAGGATGTAATCTCAAGCAATGTAAAACAAATATTATTATACATACCATGTGGCAGTTTCACCAGTCTATGCAAAACTAAGTTTTGCATGTTACAATAATCTGGATAACTTTCTTTAACTGCAGATCAGATAGTCTTTTTATTATTGAAAGCATTTACAGATTATATATTCATGTGGCTCAAATGATGGGGTTCAGTTTGGTTGACTGAACTATACTTGTGTATTTTCAGGCTATGTTTGTTCTGTTTGAGCATGCCTCAGGGTATGCTCTGTTCAAGGTGAAAGAGTTTGAGGAGATGGGAATGCTCCTACCAGAGGTGGAAAAAGGTGTGAAAGAACTCAGCAAATTCAATTCTGTTGTCTCGCTGACAGCATTTGCCCCATTTAAAAGTGGAACCAATGCATTGGACAACATCAACAGTATATCAGAAGGTAAGTTCAGGGTCTGTATTCACTGTCCATTCTTAAGAATATCCTTTGTTTAATTGTCAAGAATTTTCTAGAATTGACAGTAACATAACTTCTGATTGGCTAAACCATTCAGATTAGCCAATCAGAAGTTTTGTTACTTTAAAATTTAGAAAATTCTCCAGTATAAGACTGAATATTCTCATGAATGGTTTTTTTGATTATGGACCCAAGTATTATCGTAACCCGTCACCAAACTCTGGCATTTAACGACTCAGAGAAACTCGAAGAAGGCTTTGGGAGACATTGTTGGAAAACTCCACTTTGCTACTCTTTGACTTTGTATTGGTATGTTTTTACTTCAAAGCATTAGGAACATTTTGACGAAACACTTGGTACATTTTGACTTCACAATGGGTACATTTTGACTTCACATTGGGTACATTTTGACTTCACATTGAGTATTTTGGTGAAATCCAGGACATACAGTACATTTAGGGTTCCAGATAGAGGGAGTGATTTTGATTTCATATTGAAAATATTAGTTATTCTCCACTTAACCGTATCGAGATGATTCTAATGAGTACCCACAACATAGGGTTTGGAAGAGAAATAATGGATCTAGAATACTACCACTCCCTCTTATAATATCTGCAGCTCTGTACATTTACATGAATGATACGTGGGTTGTTGCTGTGATATGACTGAAATCATGGTGATACCAGGGTGAATCAGCATGCAATCCATCAATCTTTCAACAGGTATTATTCATGAAGATCTGCGAGTATTTTTGGAAACCAATCTCCCAAAACAAAAGAAGAAATCCAAATTGACACTCGGAGTTTCTGATGCAAAAATTGGTTCTGCCATATCGGAAGAGATGGGATATGCTTGTAATCATATTGGCGTGGTCCCTGAAATTATCAGAGGTAAAGTGCAAAACATACTATATTCATCCAATCCCCTTTTATTTTGAAAACATCATGACAAATGTAGAAAATGTTCAGAACAGGTAAATAACCCTGTACCACACAATCCCTACTTTTAAGGTTCCTGAGGAAAAAGGCTTTTGAAAATGAGAAAATACTGGTGATGGCATTTTCTCCTTTTCACACAATGTTTTCTAAAGCCTTTCAAAAAAGAATACAATTTTTGAGTCACAGTTATTTTGTCGTATGCAGATAATTTCAGTTTTGAGTGGTCTAAAATTTTATTGTTTGGTAAAGAGTTTAAGATAATTGTTACCCCTCTCTAATCTGTACATGCCTTTAACTCTTTACCAAACGACAAAAATTTAGACTTGTCCAAATTAAAAGCATTTGCAGATGACAATTAAAATGTTACTCAAATGAAGGAAATTGTCATTGATAGGGTAGAAAACATTGTGGGAAAAGGAGAAAATGCTGGTTACCAGCATTTTCTCCTTTTCCCACAATGTAATCCAAAGGCCTCTTTCTCAGGGTCGTTAAAAGTCAGGATTGTGTGAGAAAGAGTTAACTCTTTCACTGCCGATGTTGTCTTAGGGAGATTTAGCAGGTGGCTTGGATCAAGATCATACTGCACAAAATGTGCAGTCTGATCTTTAATCTAGACTGTCTGCTACCTGATGCCAGTCTTCAACCAATATCAGTTCCAAATGTGACGAAAAGTATACTTTCAGACCTCGGGAAAAGTTGAATCCATTTAGTTGGCAGCAAAAGAGTTAAACCTGAGACAGATGACATTTCCACGGTGTCACTTTTTGCAGATGATAAAATAAGTATCACTCATCAATTTTTCACTTGTTTTTTTGGAAGGGAAGAAAATACTGTGGAAAAAGAAGACCAGCATTTTCTCCCAATTTCACAATGTTTTCAAAATTCATCTTATGTAGGATTGTTAAAACTCATGCTTAAGTGGTAAAGGGTTTAATAATTTTGAAGCAGCTGGGGAGCACGCTTGTAATATATCGGTTATAGACACTAATTAAGGTTTGAAGTGTTTTGACCAGGTTGGCAGAGCTGGGATTCAAATGCACAATCCTTAGTTTACTAGCCCTGCATAGTATCACAGAGCTACTGGGTGTTGGCTAGAAAGCCCTTAACTGTTAACTCTGTACCAAACAATTTTGTAGTTGTCCAAATCCAAAGCATTTGCAGGCGAAAAAGTAATTGTGGCTTGAATAGTTGAAACTGTCTTTGAAAGTGTAGAAGACATTGTGGTAAAGGGAATTAATCCTCGTGACCTGCATTTTCTCCTTTTTCAGTAGTGTTTTTGTAAGCCTTTTCCTCTATGTTGTTAAAATTCATGCTTGTGTAGTAACAGTATAACATATTACAAACACTAGCTCCATTTCTTTCATGTAGTCTAAGGATGATATTAAGAAAATTTGGTCACTCTGTTGAGAAGATTCAAGTCATTATCAATCTGAATGTGATATATGTATAAAGAACACACTTGTCACTGCTTGGGAGTACCAGTATTTCTTACCATGTTGTAAGATGTACTTCTGTAGATTTTCCTGTACCGAGCCAGGTTGCTTGGTGGGAAAAATCACGGGAGTTGAAAGGAAGGGATGGCTGTTTGGAATTCGCCACTAGGCCAGTTTGTCTCTGAGGATTGATGATGTCATTGGGACAGGATTCAATCCTCTCTCATTGCTGATTGTTGTTTGGACAATGGTTTATGTGAGAAAACAGCAAGTGGCTTGGGTCAAATACTGAGCAAAGTACTGGTGAAAAGGAAGTCTAGGAAAGCATGGATAGGTGCACTGGCCACTGAAATATAACTGAAATAATGTTGAAAAAATCTTAGGGTTTAGTGTCTAAACCCTAAAACCATACAACCAAGCATCATTTTCCTTGACAGCCCTGTGTTGCTAAGTGTTGAAGATGTAGGATTCATAATGCAGAGGCTCTCGGTTTGATCCCATGAGGCTCCTGGTTATTTCATAGGGGTGCCTTAGGTCGAGACACTTCAGTGCGGTAGTCTGATACTGGTGAAACCCAGGGCAGTGATGAAAAGATGGGCCTGTTGCCGTGATATGACCGAAATGGTGCTTAACCCTTTACCACACAATCCCAACTTTTTAATGAGCCTGAGAGGGAGGCCTTTTGGTAACCAGCATTTTCTCCATTTCCCACAATGTTTTCTACCGGTCCCAGAACAAATTTCTATGTTTGAGTCACATTTATTTTGTCGTCTGCAAATGCTTTGAATTTGGACTGGTCTGGAAATTTTTTCATTTGGTAAAGAGTTAAAGTGGCATAACACACCATTCTGTCAATCATTTTCTTTCAGGTATCAGACTCCACTTTCCTCACCTGGTGAAAGGACTGACAGAAGTTTCAGCAAGTAAAGCCCAGTTAGGGTTGGGACACAGCTACTCGAGAGCCAAAGTGAAGTTCAATGTGAACAGGGTGGATAATATGATTATACAGAGTATCTCATTGCTAGATCAGCTGGATAAGAACATTAACACATTTGTGATGAGGATCAGGTAACAGTTTAGTTTTATACTTTGAGCTCCCGTAGCATTTAGCTGCAGTTACTGCAATATTCATGACAGTCGGAAGATTTGAACCATGCTCTGGCAAAAGAGAGCTAAATACATGTCCGTGATGCATTATATCAATCAAGCCGTCACATGATTAGCCACTTCTTTCAACAACTGTGTTCTGGTCAAAGAACAATGTACTCAAACAGTAATGCGTCTTGTATTTTAATGTTGAAGATGTTGATACATGATGGTTGGTGAAAGTATGTACAATAACAGTAGTGGCGACGACAGTGGTGACGAGAGTGATGGTGAAAGCGACGACGATTAACTGAAACAACAACACAATACCGTCATTAGTATGAGTCGTTAAACATAAGTCTATAATTCCGCTTTGATAACTGCAAAGAAGCCTAATAATCTGCTTAAATGCAATGGAAAGCACTTTCGTACTATTCAATTCTGGAAACTAATCAAAAACATCAGAAAATGTAAGCTGAGATCCAGCCACGCAAAGAGTATAGTCTGATCTGCATCTACACTGTCTGCAAGAACATTTTTGGGTTCAGACACAGTGGAACAAGAGAAAGTTTTAATGATTCTATTCGTACTAAGATGATAAGCAATAATTGCGTATATTTTGGCTGAAGTGAATTGTCGAATAAATTTATGAAGAAAAGTCGAAATTACTGCAAAAGCTCATAGAACAAAGAAATCTTGCCATTACTCGAACATGGCAAGAATGACAAGTTAACTTTGGTCTAATGATAATATATGCCAAAGTATATTCAATATTGCCGAGGATTATTCATATTACTAGAAAATAAACCTTATTTGTGCTAAACATAGCGTACATTCAGGGTTTTCATTTAAAGCCGATTGCCGATCAAAAACATCGGTTGAAATCGGCCTTTAATCGGTTGTTTTTGCTCAATCTTTGAAAAATCGATTGCGTTGTTTTATATAGAAAATATTTCTATGGTAACTGTACTGCGACACCGGTTCAATTTTACCGCGAAACCAGAAACAATTGGTTTATGAATGTTACGAAGTCATTCATTGGATACTTGCATACAATTATCCAATCGTAGGTGACGATACATTTCTCCGATCTCCATTTGGTAATCATGGACGCCAAAGCAAAGAGAAAGAAGTCAGGAAATCGCTGTTCATTTGACTTTGGTTTTAAAAAGGCCAAATTAGACGATGACGCCGGTAAGCAAAGTTGACATACAATTAACAATGAAGTTTAAAGTGCGTGACTCAGTTTTTTACAGACCATTTTGCACTTTTAATCCAAGGAGCGAGTTGTCGTCGAACTATTGTACATCGTCAATACATACTTTATGTTTCATATTATTTATATCTTTCGACATTTACCATAGAAGCGAATGCATTGATCTGAGATATTTGAAATATTATTTAATTTGTTGAATGTTTTTAGGTGAATTGAGTTAGATTTGCGGAAATGTGCGTGATTATTGATAACGGTAGACAAATTGATAAGCTAGTTTATTTATTCATTCAGTCTATGTCATTTCTTACAAATAGGAATTGATGGCAACTGCTTTGTGTTCTCAGTAAGTATGTTTGGTGTTGGTAATTTATATAGGTATGTATATGTCTTACTGTTAATTGGCTGTGTAGTAAGACATGTTAACATTTGTTTTCATATTTTGTACATGTATTTTTCTCAAAACAGTATTTGGATCTCACTTACATACTGTATATAAGTGAGATCCAAATACTGTTTTGAGAGCAAACTCATGACAGAAAGAGAAAAAAATACAGATTTACCATCAAGGAGAGCTCACAAAACAGGTTTAAAAAAGCTCACAATCATTTTTGGCTGGGGGGCTTTGCCCCCCTGATCCGCCTACCAGGGCGTTGCCCTGGACCCACAAGGGGGCCTAGGTGGCCCCCTTGACCCCCGGCCTGTTGTTTTTGTCAATCAATCTGTTGCTTCATTTCAAAATGAAAACCCTGACATTGATAAGTTCCCACAACACAGGTTCTTATGCTCTTATTGTGGTCAAAGGGAGATAATTCATACTACACTGCACAATACTGAGCTTAATCCCTCACATTGGTATGTCTCTTGTAACGTGAACAATAGTTACTGTAAAAAATTGTATAAATATTGCAGACGGGTAGAAAAAGTCATAGTAAGTCGAATGAACAGTGATGACTATGATCAGGCTGCAGAGGCATGCAGCCAGAGCAAGTCAAAACAGTTCAACAATATTTTTCCAGAGCCTTATCCATACAAATAGACAAGCTTAACCATGAATATATCATACCTGAATAATCTAGCATTAAAGAATATGCCGTCTAGGAAATGACAAACAAAAGGTTGCGAGCATAGGCTAGCTAAATGTATCAAGCGTATCAAACACTGTCTAGAAAAATATCAAAACAACAATTACACCAACAAAATGCCCCTTTAGCGGAACAAAATGTTCATAGCAATGGCTATTTATCGTTATTACACCATATTATTTGTCTTTTTTCAACAAGTTTCGTGAAGTAACCATGTGACTCATTTGGAAGCCATTGAAAACGTGCCAATTACTGACCTGGAAAAATCCTAGAAATACTCCATTAAAATTAAATGTCATGTAACAAAACATATACAAGCGTTGACAATAAATGTCCTAGTAAAAGACTACTTACCAAATTTGAGTATTTCTTCATAGAAACATGGGAAGTCATGGTAAGTTTGCTCCAGCCAAGTTCCAGCGTGACTGACTTTCACGAGGATCTAGTAAATAGTGACGTAGCATACGCCCAAAGCCTTCGTACCAATACCTTTACTACCAAGGCTTTGGCGCCATGAATTTTTCGCTCCTACACACCAGCCCCTTAATTGGGTGTAATACAAATTATCACACTATTACCACAAATAACAGTAATACATATATGTACAATAACAAACGACATCCCTTGTGTTTGTAAATGATAGCTAGCAGGTCTGCTTTCTTGAATCATATGAGCAACGATATTACATATCCATTGTTCTTTTGCTCTTATGGATATGAAGTGAATTTACTCATTTTGTAACAACAAGCAGAGTTTATCTACTGGCTTATTAAGGCTGCTTGTAGAGGTTTTAAGTTTAACTTGACTTACAAATGCTAATTTATCTGGCATTGTTTCTTGAACAGTGGCCAATGGCCAAGAATTCCTTGGTGAATTACTATCTACTATCATAACTGTATCTCCTACTTTGAGATTTCTCTTAACCCTATTCCATTTTTGTCGTTCTTGCAACAACGGCAGGTATTCACGAGTCCATCGCTGCCAGAACAAATTTGCCAAATACTGAACTTGTTTCCATCTACGTTTGCAATAGTTATCGGACTTGTCAAATAACCCAGGAGGCAAGTTGGGTTTTCTTTTGAGCAATAACAGGTGGTTAGGAGTAAGTGCCTCCAAGTCATTTCTATCATTTGAAGCCCTTGTAATAAGACGGCTATTAAGGGTTGCCTCAATTTCACAAAATAATGTAAGGAGACCATCATCATCTAGAACCTGCTCTCTAACAGTAGAATTGATAGCCTTCTTTACAGACCTTATTAATCTTTCCCAAACACCTCCATGATGCGAACCGGCGGGAGGGTTAAATTGCCAGTCTATGCCCTTTTGCAATATTTCTTCATTAATCTGCCTAAGATTCCATTCCTGTATGCAACGCTTGAGCTCGTGATCTGCCCCGACGAAATTTGTGCCATTTTCAGAAATTATCTTAGTAACTTGGCCTCTTCGCGCAGTGAATCGACACAAAGCGTTTATATACGAACCTGTATCAAGAGAAGATGCAACTTCGAGATGGATAGCACGGCTTGTTAAGCAGGTGAATATAACACCATACCTTTTTACCCTACTACGCTTTACATTAACATCGAATGGGCCAAAGTAATCAACACCAACCTTCGAAAAGGGAGCTTTGTCCCGATCGACACGATCGGAGGGCAAGTTTGACATTTTTTGTTCTACAACATTAGAGTTGTTTCTACAACAAATTAAGCACTTTGAGATCAATTTTCTTATCATTGAAGGGGCATTAACTAACCAGTATCTTTACCTTAATGAAGCCAACATATGGTTTCTCCCTGCATGTCCCAAGTCATTATGAATTTGCCTAATGATTAGATTAGACACATGATTGTCTTTGGGTAAAATGATAGGGTGTTTAATTTCTAATGGCATTTGTGAATTATGCAAACGACCGCCAACGCACAGGAGACCGTCTTCTAAGATCGGGTCTAGTTTCCTAATATTGCTATTGCGTTTTACCTGAGAATCACCTTTACTCAGGGTATTAAGTTCTTGGGTAAATTCTTGTCTCTGTAAATAAGCTAGAATAGCCTTTTCTGCCTTAACAAGGTCAGAAGCTGATATTGAGCATGGTTTGTTAACATGTCTGGTTGAGCGTCTCCTCCGAATACGCTTGTAAAGTTCCTCTTTAACTTTAAGAATCCATGCTACACCTTTCTTTAGCTTATGCCATGAAGAGTAGAATATCAAAAGTCTGTTAAGTGTTTGTATTCCATCATTCTGCTTTGAAACTGTACTATTAACCCTTATCTTCTTCACTTCTGGATCTGAAACATGGGAAGTCATGGTAAGGTTGCTCCAGCGAAGTTCCAACGTGACTGACTTTCACGAGGATCTAGTAAATAGTGACGTAGCATACACCCAAAGCCTTCGTACCAATACCATTACTACCAAGGCTTTGGCGCCATGAATTTTTCGCTCCTACAAACTGACTGAATCATGAGGTAGACTGGTACTTTGACATACAGAAAATTGACCAATAGTGAAAAGTTTCGGCCCAGGTCAGCCTGCACAGACTGCGCAGGCTGACATGGGTCGATACTTTTCAGAGATGCATTAAGCACCCTTTTCATGGATCATGGCTCATTTTGTCTTGATGATATCTCGGACAAGATAGAAATTTGGTCATGTCTTTTCAAAAAGTAGGTCACTAGGGCATGGCTTTAAAAAATGTTGACTTGCACCCAGGAGGCAACATTTCAGTCCAATACTCATGAAAGATGGTCAGATTGTGTGGCTCGATGATATTGTGGGCAGGTTCAAAAATGGGTCCTGCAGGGTCCGAAAGAAGGTCAGGAGGATAAATCTTAGTAAAACCTTGTGAAAATTCTCATGAAAGTTTAGGCTTGCCTTTATGTCAAGTTATGTAGCACTCACAAGTGTTACATTGAGAGAAAAAACGAAATTTCCACTATGCACATACTGAATTTAATTTGTGTGTGTGTTACATCATCACCACCAGGATCTCTTTAATTCTTCTCCGATGGGCTCTTGTCTCCTGTACAGGCTGATTGAATAAAGTTGGTAAAATTTGTTTTATCCTTAAAAAAATTTCAAGAGAGGACCTTTTGTCCAATTAATAACAATACAATCATGAGTCTTAATGACTGTGAAGAAGTCAGCTTTTGAAAACTGGTTTTTAACATTTTCTCTTTCCACAGTGTTTTCTACCCTTCCAAAGACAAACTGCAATTTCTATAAATTTCTATAGTCACATTATCTTCTGCAAATGCTTCATTTTGCCAAAAATTTTGGGCTAATTCTAAAATTCTGTTGCTTGGTAAACAGTTAAAGGAAAATCTAGATGTAACTTCTTTTTTCGAGATCATGTGCCAAAAACTTGATAAATATCGATCTACTATAGGCTTGTTTCAGATGAAATTCTTATGTTTTTGAGGCATGCCTTGTGAAAAGATTGTTTACTGTATCTGCAAAAATATCAACCAGTGTCAGCCAGCAAAGTCTGTGCAGGCTGGACCTGGCTCAAAACTTTTTGCTATCATGACCCTTTACCACACAATCCTGAGTTTTAACTATCCTGACGAAGAAGTCTCTTGAAAACATTGTGGAAAAAGGAAGAAATGCTGGTAACCGGCATTTTCTGTGTTTCTCACAATGTTTTCTACCTTATCAAAGACAAATATCAACATTTCAGCAGCATATAAATTGTTGTCTGCAAATGCTCTCAGTTTGGACAAGGCTATATTTTGCTTGTGTAGTAAAGAGTTAAATTTTCTGCTTGTGAAACAACCAGTCTACCTCATGGTTTAGCTGGTTTTAGACCAAATAGATCCATATCATACGACAACTTGTTTGGTCTAATGCATTATAAAGATGCCTTGACTCTTTACCAAGCGACAAAATTTTAAACTTGTCCAAGTTGAAAGCATTTGCAGACAAGAAAATAAACGTGACTAAAAAACTGAAATTTATATTTGAAAGGTTAGAAAACATTGTTGGAAAAGGAGAAAATGCTGGTTACCAGCATTTTCTCCTTTTCCCACACTGTTTTCAAAAAGCTTCTTTCTCAGGGCCGTTAACAGTCGTGATTGTGTGGTAAAGGGTTAAGTACCCTGTACCCAGAGGACTACTCAAACATGCTGTAGGCAAAAGGGCTATAATGCATCATCTTAACCCTTTACCAGACAATCCCTACTTTTAACGACTCTGAGAAAGAAGCCTTTTGAAAACATTGTGGGAAAAGAAGAAAATGCTGGTAACCAGCATTTTCTCCTTTTCCCACAAGGTTTTCTACCCTTCCCAAAACAAACTTCAATTTTTCAGTAACATTTATTTTGTCATCTGCAAATGCTTTCTATTTGGACCAGTCTAAAATTTTGTTGTGTGGTAAAGGGTTAATGCATTATACCACCCAAGTCATCACGTGTGATTATGGGGATCCATATAGCCTTACAACTGACTGAATCATCAGATAGAATTGACCTGGAACATGCAGAAACCTGACCAATATCAAAAACTGTGCAGACTCTGCAGGGTTACATGGGTTGATACTTTTTGCAGATGCATTTAATCCAGTTTCACAGATATACAGATTACTGGTATATAAATATATTTACAGAGAATGGTACTCATACCACTTCCCAGAGTTGGCCAAGATTTGTAAGGACAATTACATGTATTGTCGAGTAGCAAAGATCATAAAAAACAGAAAGGAGTTGACGGGGGAAAAATTAGCAGAATTGGAAGAAGTGGTAATGGATGAAGCGATTGTGAAAGCTATTGTTGATGCAGCTAAATCATCAATGGGTAAGGAAAAAAATAGTGTGTATACAAGTAGTTGGGTTTTGTTAACCCTTTACCCCATGACAAAATTTAAGACTCGTCCAAATCGAAAGCATCTGCAGACTACAAATCATATCTTGCTAAAATGATTGAAATTGTCCTTGAAGGAGTAGAAAACATTCATAGAAAATGCTGATTACTAGCATTTTCTCCTTTTCCCACAATGTTTTCAACAACCTTTTTCCATAGGGTCAAGAAAATGTGCATCATATGGTAAAGGGTCAAACCTTATGCAATAATATTGATTAACTCTTTACAAGATGACAGTTGTAAACTTTTTCCACATTGAAAGCTTTTGCAGGTGACAAACTATGGCTCAGATGATTGCATTTGTCATTACAGAATTGTTGGAAAAAGAAAAAATGCCTGTTACCAGCACTTTCTTTTTTTTCCATCATGTTTTCGAAGGCCTTTCTCCACAGGTTAATACCAGTGAATCATTAACACCCCCCAACCCCCACCCCTCTACCCCACTTTGTGTCTAAGGCTTATTACACTGGGCTCCGAGTCACCTAAATGCATCAAAATCAATAGGTTATCATGGGGAATAATAGAAAAGATGTTATGCAATATGTATGGTTAGTTGTTATCTAATGTTTTTTTCCTCATGTGATAGCTCAAAAGGGAGACAGTGTTATCTTTAATGGGGCATTTTTTTTTTTGCAGTGAATTTAGTACTTTTGTTGAATTTTGATAGATGCTACAAATTCTACTTTTCTCTGCATACGTAAAGACAATGGACAGTTAAAAGCAGTTGAAAAGGTGCAAATTTTGTGTTCGAATAACAAGTTGGTTGCTATGCAATCATTTTCTCTATCAATTTTTATGATATCAAATATGAAGTCATTGTGCTTATTTGAATATAATCCCACATAATTGATGTGTGTTATTCATCATGTGACATTCCTTTCAATCTTTGCGAAATTCTGGCAGGTAGTCTAAGAATACCTTGAAAGGCAATATAGCCCATAAAGGAAATACCACTGAAAAATATGTTTTATCACATTTGTCTTCTTTTTTTTTTACTGATAATTTGCCAGCTATTGCCTTACTTAATTCAGTGATAAATTTTGTTTGAAGTTTGCTGAGATTATAAAAATGTGAATATTAAACCCTCTTTCATTGTTAAAACAGAATTTGATATTCACAAAGAAAAAAGATTTAATTCTTTTTCAGGAATGGAGATTTCCCCAATCGATTTGATCAACATCGAAACATTTTCTTCCAAAGTGATTTCTCTGGTTGATTATAGAAAAGGTTTGCAAGAATATCTTGGCAACAAAATGCAGCAGGTTGCTCCAAACTTGTCCGCTTTGATTGGAGATGCTGTAAGTAAACCAAAAAATGTTTTTAGTTGATGTTTTGCTGCACCTGGCTGCTAGAATTTGCATTGCATAAAATGTTGAAGTGTCCGAGACTCTTGGCTTGGCTAGATTTTTTTTTTTTTTTTGGGGGGGGGGGGGGTTGACGAGTCTTTTTTAGCAGAGGAATGATTCAACTTCCAACAATGAATGTAGTACTTTGTGATTTAGTGTATGAAAGCTGCCAGTTGCTTTGCTACAGTATTATTTATAGCATGTTTACTCTGGCTACAGTCAATACAGTCAAACTGAAAAATACTGTTGAAATAAAAACTTGGTACGTAATGATATGTTCCTTTGATAGATTTAAACCAGAGATGTTACGGGTTCTCTTCTCCCTCCTTTCTTCCTGACCATTTTGAACAAAAGGAATAGCACCATTTTCTTTTCTTCCATTGTTTATGTAAAGCAGGGTTGTATAGTTATGTGTTTATGAAGTAGATCTAATTGGTAATTTGTAAATTAAGTTAGTGCTTGGTAAGAATGCCTTTTATTCTGCTTATCATATTGTATATTTCTAGAATCTTAAAGGAAACATGATTGATAGTTAATACATTGATCCAGGGTGTGACCATTAACTTTTTTTCAACGAGACTAGTGGACAAGTAATTTGCAATTGTCACTGGTAACCAGCATTTTCTTCTTTTTCCATAATGTTTTCTACACTTCCCAAAACAAATTTCAAATTTTCAGTCACATTTATGTTGTCGTCTGCAGATGCTTTTAATTTGGACCAGTCTAAAATTTTGTTGTGTGGTAAAGACTTAAATATGTAAATATTGGCCATGAAATGTACTTTTTTTTTGCTTAATTAGATTGGGGCCAGATTGATTGCTCATGCAGGAAGTCTAACCAATTTAGCCAAGTATCCTGCATCTACTGTACAGATTTTAGGAGCTGAGAAAGCGCTCTTCAGGTGAGATTTTGTAGGGTAGCAGTGCGGCATTCTGGTATTGAAAATGGGATAAAAATGAGTTGTCCATCACAGCAGAAAGGGAGGATCTTCAGAAACTCTTGATAAAGCTGCATGCTTTTTCAAATTGATAAGAAATGAATTAAGTCTCAAATGATCAGATTTGTCCTTGAAAGGGTGGAAAGCATCGTTGGAAAATGAGGAAATTGTGGTTACCAGCTCTGATAATTCTAATACATCTCTTGGTTTGGAGTATTTACTTGAACTGACATATCAGTGTAAGACAGTGAAGCAATGATTCTGCTTGGTTATGAAAGCAATCAGAGCTGATTGTTCTGCACTGTTTAAAGAAATCACCTCTTTATGTATGGCATAAATGGTCGAAGTTATAAATAAAAGCAAAGAATGAAATGAAGATCCTGGCTTTTAACATGTTGAATTATTTCATTTCAGGAACAAGATCAGTGTTTCCTCTTTCTATAGTTTCTGTTGAACCATTACCTTTTACCAAACACAAAAGTTTTAGACTTGTCCAAATTTAGAGCATTTGCAGATACAAATTAAATATAGCTCATCAATTGTAATTTGTCCATGAAAGGGCAGAAAACATTGTTTGAAATCAATGGAGAAAATGCTGGTTTTAAAACCTTTCTTTCTCAAGAGTCGTTAAAACTAGAGATAGTTGGTTAAGGGTTAAAGGGATGACAAAATTTTACGCTTGTCAATTTTGAAAGTGTTTGGAGACAACAAGCTAAAATTGACTGAAATGGTTGCTTTTTTTTTTTCTATGGGAAGAAAACATTGCTATGGAAACACTCTTCCAAAAATGCATGACTACAAATTGGTAAAGGGTTAAACAGAGATACAAACACTTTGCATCAGTCTCACTTTTATATGTTGACTTCTCACTTCCAGGGCCCTGAAAACAAGAGGAAAAACTCCAAAGTATGGGTTGATATTCCATTGCACCTTCATAGGCCGAGCTAAGGTGAAAAACAAAGGTCGCATCTCACGATACCTTGCCAACAAGTGTTCCATTGCTTCGAGGATTGATTGCTTCTCAGGTGTGATACAGTATCCCATATCATTTTATCCATGACAGGTTTTCAGTATACTATAACTTGACCTACTAAGTCAAGGGATGGGACAGAAATGAGGAATACTCAAATATGAATGCACCTAGAACATTATCTTACCCAATAATGTGAAAATGACTATGAAATTAAGATAACTGTGTAGATATACATATAACTTACACATTTTTTCTAGAACCATTTAAATCCATTCATTTTAGCAGTATCTGTTGCTCTTTGAACATTGCCTACTCATGTATACTAATACAAAAATGATTGGTAGAAGACCAGAGTGTGCTGTTGAAATATATTCGTCTGTTAAAATTCATTGTATTTTTGGCATAGGGTGTAGAGCTAATTTTGGTGAAATAATGTTTTGTTTATGGGTTTAATGAAAGGTCTTTTTCCATGGTAATTTGTTTAACTCTACCAAATGACAAATTTTTAGACCAGTCCAGATTGAAAGCTTGTGCAGACAATAATGTAAATGTTACTCAGAAACTGAAATCAGTTTTGGGAAGAGTAGAAAACAGTGTGGGAAAAGGAGAAAATGCTGGTTACCAGAATTTTCTCCTTTTCCCACAATGTTTTCAAGAGGTTTTTTCCTCAAGGTCGTTAAAAGTCGGTATTGTTTGGTAAAGGGTAAAGAAATTCAAATGTAGGCCTGTTTCAACAGAAGATGCACCACATGGCCTTCAGCTGAAAAATAGCAACATCTGCCAAGATGCTTGCTAGATCAACAACATAGTTGCTACTGATGCAAGATATGCTAAGCAAAAAGCTAGTATGATTGTTCATTAGGAGAAGCTCATACAATTATGAATCATAATTTGAAAATGAGAAAGAAGCTGGATTTTCCATCTGCTGACACATAAGCAGAAAAAAAAACATGCATGTAGTGCACAAAGATGTTGCTTCAACAGTTTACTAATTTTGATGCACAGTCTTTTCCAAATGTTGTCACTGGTGACGAGACATTGGTTCACCTATTTGAGCCAAATCAGAACAATGAGAGCAAAATATGGGCAACAAATTCAGACAAATGACATGCATTACAAAGTGGCCTGTAAGTGTCAAGAAAGTTATGTATGCCATGCTCTTCACAACTTGGGGTCCTGCAATTCAGGTTGCTGCACTAAAAGGCAAATCCACGATTGAGAAGTTCTGTAACACTCATGTTCTTTAAAAACTCAAGAAATATTTCAAAAAACAAGACTACAAAAATGCCTTCAAGGATTGGATCAAAAGACTGAAGCTATGCATATCTATTCGAGATTAATATTTTGGGGGACCAAAATAGAATTTGTATTGAAATCTTTCAAGGATAGTTTTTTAGGTGCTATGGTGCATTCATATATGAACATTTCACATACTCAAGTAAGAAAGTACTTATCAATTGAAGGTTTGCTGTTTTATTATCAAATCTATCTTCATACAAGGGTTTTAACCCTTCATACAAGGGTTACAAGAGAGGTTTTGACCCTGTATACAAGAGGTTTAACTTCATACAAGGGTATTAACACTTTATGCAAGGGGTTTAAACTCTTTATGCAAGGGTTTTTACTCGTCATACAAAAGTTTTATCCTTTTGCAAGGGTTTATCTTATCAAACAAGGATTAATATGAATAAATGGACTGGTGACCTTGCAACTTTGATATAAACAATGTGTTGTTGAGAAAAGCAATAAACAGCATTCAAACATTTAATTTCCTTTATTCTGTGTTCTTTATTCAGACGTACCAACCTCTGTATACGGTGAGTTTATGAGAAAACAGGTAGAGGACAGACTGAAGTTTTACGACACTGGAGAAGCACCATTGAAAAACGTAGATGTCATGCATGAAGCAGCTGAGGAGGTGAGAATTTCTCCTGGTTACACTTTTACGAATAATTCAGAAGTCTTTGTTTACAATTTATCGTATCTTTACACTTACATTCAGATTTAGGAATTTTTTTAATTAACTGTGGTAAGTTTGTGAATTTGCTTGCTGCAAGTAAAAAATATTTCTGTGGCAGATACATTAAGTCACGCCCATTTATAACTTTTGTAAACAACATGTGTCAGGAAACATGACTTAATTTACGCATTACAGTTTCTTGGGCTTTACATCATCTGATACAATAGCTGATGTTGTCAAGTAGGGATACTGTATGTGTGAAGAAATACTTCATTGTCAAAAAATGAAAAAAAAAAAAAAAATAAATTGTATTGCAGACAGCTAAAAGGATAAATTTGGTGTTTTCTAATATCTGTGTCTTTCACATTTAATACAAGAAAGTGTCTCTGTATTCTGGCCTATGTTGTCATGAATGTTATTTTTGCATGTAAAGTTGAGCATAATATATGTTTGAATTTAGCAACAAAATTTGAGTGAATGCAAAATCATACAAAATTTGAGACTTAGGTGTGCATAGGTACTTATGAGAGAGAAAACCTGTGGAGGTTTATGTTAGTGCTTCTTCCGTACTTGCTCGGCAAAATTCAGGATCAAGATCATGTACCTGTTAAAGAATCTGGTATGCTTAACCCTTTACAAAGAAAAAAAAGAAAATGAGCCATGCTCTGTGAAAAGGGGGCTTCATGAATCTGCAAAAAGTATTGACTCGGGTCAGCCTGGGCAGTCCAGGCAGGCTGACCTGGGCCGAAACTTTTTGCTATTGATCAATTTTCTATGTGTCCAAGGACCAGTTTACCTCAGGATTATGTTGATTGTTAAAAAAAGTGGCTTTTATGGATCCATATGTGATGACTTGCTTAGTATAATGTAGTCACATAGATGTATTAAGCCCCCTTTTGCCAGAGCATGTTTTGGCAACCTTGATAAAGAAGGCTTTTAGAAGCATAATTGGGAAATGAGAAAAAGCTGGTACCCAGCATTTTCTCCTTTTTCACAGAATGTTTTCAACCCGTTTAACAACAAATCCTGTCACTTGGGCAGCATTTAATTTCTTAAATAATGCTTTCAATATGGATGAGTCTAGAATTTTGTTTTCCAGTAAAGAGTTGGAATGTATGAGCCAAGCTCTGGCAAAATGGGGTATAATGCATCTTCATGATGCATCATACCAAGCATGTCATCACTTAACCCTTTCCCAAACGACAAATTTTGGACTGGTCCCAATTGAAAGAGTTTGCAGACGACAATTTTAAATTTGATGAAAATGGCAGAAAGTTATCAAAAAGGGTAGAAAGCACTGTGGGAAAAGGAGAAATTGCCCGTTACGAGCAATTTCTCCTTTTCCCACAGTGTTTTCAAAAGGCTTGTACTGCAGACACGTGAAAACCAGGGCTTGTTTGGGAAAGGGTTAATTATGGATCCATTAAATCCAATTTTTTTTCTAACAATTGACAGGATTTAGAGTTAGAATAGTCCCGTGCCATGTAGAAAATTGACCTATGACAAAATGTTTCAAACCATTTCGGGCTGTGCGGACTGCGCAGGCTGACATGGGTCAGTACTTTTTGAAGATGCATTAAGACCCCCTTTTCACAGAGCATGGCTCATATGAGCTGTCATTAGCAGGTTGTAAGGGGGAAAGATGATTATTTTCAGGTTTTCAACTAGTTTGAATGTCTCTTTAACCTTTTATCGAACAATGATGTTCGGAGATGAAGGCGTTTAAAGTATATAGGAAAAGAAGATAATCCTGGTACATGTAGCTATATTTTTTTTTTTCATTGTTTTTTCTGATAAAGGCTGTAAAAGTCAGGGCTGACATTATCAAACAAGAAAAGAAGAAGAAAAAGAAGGAGAAAAAGAGAAAGCGAGAATCTGAGATGAATGGCGTGAGTGAAGAGGCAGACGCAACAGCTGATTTGACAGCCAATACAACAGCGGATCTCACAGCAGAGAGTTCAATGCTGGAAGAGCCACCAAAGAAGAAAAAGAAGAAGAAGAAGAAGAGCAATCCTGGTGAGAGCTTGTTTTATATGAGCCATGCTGTGTGAAAGGGAGTTTATTGCATTTGCAAAAAGTATTGACCCATATCACCCTGCCAAGTCATGGATCAAAAACTTTTTGCTATCTGTAAATGTTATGCATGTTGCAGGACCATTCTACATCCAAATTTAGTCGATTATTAGACAAAATGGATTTTATGGATCCATGAATATGTTAGGCCATGCTTGGTATAAGGCATCACAGGGATACATTAAACCCCCTTATACCAGAGCATGGCTCATG
The DNA here is from genome assembly GCA_945859785.2 of Tridacna gigas. NCBI lineage: Eukaryota > Metazoa > Mollusca > Bivalvia > Cardiida > Cardiidae > Tridacna > Tridacna gigas. The sequence goes on along the minus strand of OX244040.2, from coordinate 34,195,919 downwards.
TAGAATTGATAAACTGAGTACAAGTGGCAGTAGGGATGTATTCCAATTAACACAACCTTTACATAAATGGTCTATGAAAGGAGATGCAAATTTTTTACATGTCAAAAATCATCTTGGAGAGCTCAGGGATTTATTTTACCATAAAAGGCATGTAAATTATAAAACATAGCTGTAAATTGCTTGCAAGAATCCATTATCAACTTATCAAATGTCAAAATTCTCCTTGGAGAGCTCAGGGATTTATTTTGCCATGAAAGGCTTGTAAATTATAAAACATAGTGGTAAACTGCTTGCAAAATCAATATTACAATAATGAAAGGTATACGATAAGATTATGGACTATCAGGGATGCTTATGTGCTGTTAACATTAAAGGTCATGTGAGGATGGTTTTATGGATTTAAGGATACTTTTGATTCATTAAGAACACTTTACCTGTCAAAAGAAGTTTATTTTGACTGCAGTTGTTAAAATCGTTGATGTTGATTAATCTTCAGTGTATTTCTCTCATACACCATGTCATTTCACACTGAGATCTTTAGGTAAAATTCATCGTTCATCTCAAAACCTAAGGATTTGCAGTCAGTGTTCATTGTTTCGTAACTAATGGTAAAAGGGTTATAACTTTACATATAAATGCCTGAATTACTCATATATAACCATTGTGCAGTGTTACGTTCCTTTAAATACAGAGTAAAATTCTCATATCTTTTCCATATTTGCTTGTGTTAGGTTGTAACAAATCAAGGAATTAACTCTTTTCCACACAATCCCGAGTTTTAACGACCATGAAAGGGAAGGCTTTTGAAAACATTGTGGGAAAAGGAGAAAATGCTGGTAACCAGCATTTTCTCCTTTTCCCACAATATTTTGTGCCCAACTAAATAAAGAAATAATCATTTGAGGTACATTTAATTCGTCGTCTGCAAATGCTTTCAATTTCGTTCAGTCCAAAATTTTGTCGTTTGGTAAAGAGTTAAGCCATAATATTCAGTAAATAGCTTGTAGCACCTCACAATTGAATATTAATCACTTGTGAAAGTGTCAAATCATACTTTTACATTTTGTGCCATCCATAACAACTCATAGGAAAAGTCTGTCTAAAAAGGAAATTACTCAAATGTTAACTATGTCTTTACTCTTTATCAACAATCATGTTTTGAAAGGACACTGTGGAAAAAAGGCTTATGGAAAAAAAAATTTGGTAACCAGCATTTTCTTTGTTTCCCACAATGTTTTGTATGCTTCCAAAAACAAATTTCAGTTTCTGAGCCATATTTGTCTTTCTCATTTGCACCTTTCTCATTTGCACATGCTTTTAATTCAGATTATTAGTCTACAGTTTTGTTGTTAGAATGGTAGAAAATATTATAGTAAAAAGAAAAGAAATGTTTGTTTACAGCATTTTCTATTTTTCCCCTAAAATGTTTTCAAAGGTCTTCTTCATCAGAGGCAAGGAAAATAATGGATTTTTGATACAGAAATATATCTGATCTGACATAAGTTGGTATTTGATACAAAATTTAATTGAAGAGACTAGGAAAATGTAATAAAAGTCTCTGACAAGCTTAATAACACATTTTGTTTACAAGCTTAATAAGATTTAATCCTAAATACCAACAAATATCAGATTCTCATTGTCACATAATGATACCAGATTATAGATCAAAATATGCAAGACAATACATGCACACCTTGGAATTATTGTGAATAAACCCATTTATTTCATGCTTTTTGGTAGTTTATCGGGAAGTGATGGTGAATTATGGTTTGATATTTCATGTTTACTGCTAGCGAAAAATAACAATTTCACATTTTCTAACTCTTCAGTTAACCCTTTACCAGACGACAAAATTTTAGCCTTGTCCAAATTGAGAGCATTTGCAGAAGACAATTTCAATGTGGCACAAATGGTGAAATTTTTCTTTGACAGGATAGAAAACATTGTGGGAAAAGGAGAAAATGCTGGTTACCAGCATTTTCTCCTTTTCCCACAATGTTTTCAAAAGGCCTCCTTCCCAGGGGCGTTAAAAGGCGTCATTGTGCGGTAAAGGGTTAAAGGTGGAAATAGTAGTTCCCTGGCTCTAGTAAGGAAATATGATGTAATTTACATGGATTTACCCTATATTTCTCACGCTTTACGTAATATTGTAATGCGTTGTTATGTGAGGGGATACGCCACGGGGAATTACTGAAAACAACTCTACTGGTTTTTGGGGAAGTCCCAACAAAAAGGGGTTAGAAGCATGAAATAAATAGTATATTTGTTTGGTTTTTTTTTTTTTTTTTTCAGTGCAAGATTGAAATTTATTTCATTGAGTGAACATTATTGGTAATATCTTCATGAGTGGCACAGCCATGAGTGAAAATGTTACGGACCACAAGTGAAAATGTTACAGACGATGTTCACGATATGAAATAAATTTTTATCTTTCGCCAAAAAAACCCCCCCAAATATCCTCTCTCTCTTTTCTCTGCAAGGTGTATAAATGATGTCACTAATGATATCACAAAACTTACCTCAAACGAGAGCAAGATAAGAAAATTGTATATGGTTATAGTACATAGGAAATAAGAAAAGTGATGTCAAAAAATGTAATTATCACAGTATGTTCTGTATTGTCATATTTTAGTTTGTATCTATGAACCATGCTCTGGCAAAAGGTTTAATGCGTCTCTGTGATGCATTATTTCAAGCAAGCCATCATGTAATTATGGATCCATAAAATCCATTTTGTCTAATAACTGGCTGAATCCTGAGGTTAGAATGGTCCTTGCGTATGCAGAATATTGACCAAAAGCAAAACGTTTTGATACAGATCAGCCTGCTTGGTCTGCACAGGCTGACCTTGATTAACTCTTTACCACACAGTCCTGAGTTTTAATGACCCTGAAGAAGAGAGCCTTTTTAAAAACTTGTGGGAAAAGGAGAAAATGCTGGTTACCAGCATTTTCTCCTTTTCCCACAATGTTTTCGACCCTTTCCCAGCTAATTTTCTCCATTTGAGCCACAGTGAAATTGGCATCTGCAAATGCTTTCAATTTGGACCACTCTAGCATTATGTCATTTGGTAAAGGGTTTATACTGTTTGCAGATGCATTAAACATCCCTTTCACAGAGCAGGACTCATTTCGTCATTTCTTGTACTAAGGTTTTTATGATACTTTTACTTTTTTAGATGAAGAGGAGGCCAACGTTACCATGGAAACAACACAGGAAGATATGGATACCTCTCGCAACGAGACCATCAATACGACCCAAGAAGAAGTTGTGGAAGGCTCTACCAAGAAGCAGAAAAAGAAGAAGAAGAAGGCAAAGAAGGTTGAGGAGGATTAGAGAGTTTCATCATTTTATAAATCACGGATTGTATGTGAGCTGTGCTCTTGCAAAAGGGGACTTAATGCATCTCTGTGATACACAATAGCAAGCAAGTCATTACATGGTTTGGGATACATATAGTCCATTTTTTATGACAACCAACTGAATCATGAGGTACACTGGTACTCGGATTTGCAGAAAATTGACCAATAGCAGAACGTTTTGGCCCTGGTCAGCCTGTGTGGACTGCGCAGGCTGACCTGGGTCGATACTTTTTGCATGATGCATTAAGTCCCCATTTCACAGTGTAAGGCTCATTTGTTTAGGAGTGTCTTTCGAAGGCAAAACTTGTATTTTTGCATAGATCAGGTTGCATTTGTATTGTAGGACCAAAAAATGGTAATCCAGTGACGGCATCATTTATGTTTCCAAAGTATTTCTAAGGTCATTTCAAGTACAAGTTTAGGCAGATGGTCCTCAGTTATAAAAGTAAGAAGACAATGTTTAATGTTTAATTGATTGTCTCTCATGTTTATCTAACATGGAAGGCTCTTAACTGATAAAATGTTCAAACCATCTTTTTCTATAATTGCCACAATTTTTTTGACACTGTATTTAGAGAGATTAATTATAGATATATCTAGTATTACCCTTTTCATGTCTTTCTGTAATGTTGGATGTGTAAAAATGGCTGATTGTTACAAACTGCTTCTGATTTATTTTTTATGGGCATTTGTTTGATCCACTGAACAATGAAGAAGAAGAATAAAAGAAATTTTTGACTTTCATCTTTCTTGTGCACATCTTTAAGTGTAGATAATTTGAAGTCTGACTGGATTGTTCAAGGGACTGTATCCTCCAGTCAATCTGAATTGCATTCCCAATCTTATTTAATGAGAAGGTAATGCAATTTCTGATTGGCTTAACTGAATGGCCTCTTTATGTTTTAGCTCTTGAAAAGGGGCTATTCAGAATTTACAATCATACCAAGTTTGAACGAACTGAAATAAATGTATAACGCCAAATTTAGTGTGTCATTACTTTGCAACCCACCAGTAAAATTAGAAAAAAAAAACCGTGTAGTAGACTTTTTTGAACGATACCCCCTTAAGATCAGAGAGATGTGTAGCCTCTGAAGGAGTTCTTAGATTTCCCTCAGGAATTTTGCAATGGTTTGTGTGGATGTCACCTGATCTATAATTTACATCCGTTAAGTGAGATCGTATCGAAAAACTTTAGGTGATGTCACTTTATGTAACGATCCAGTTTCTTTAGGCTTCCAATAAAAACATTTTGTTGTTAACCCATAGACTGCTAGGCGCGACTCAAATACCTTTCGCTGACAGTGTAGATCAAGATCAGACTGTACAGAACGTGTATTCTGATTTTGGATCTACACTGTCCGATTAGGAAATACTTATCCTCCCAAAAATACCTTTGAAATGGCAAAATTTGGGTTTTTGCTATTAGCTCCAAAGTTCCACTGCACATATTAAGCAGGTAGAGGGTTAATGGAAAGTGAAGTAAGAGTAAGTTCGTATTTTTCTAAGGGCACTCTGCAAAAGACGCTCAAGATCATTATGGCCTAGTAACGCTTGAAATAATTTAACCCTTCACCAATCAAGTGTTTTACCAACAAAGAGGAGAATGGCTTATAGCACATGTTGGCTGCTTTACTGACCTGTGTTTTAACGACAGAAGGAGGAAGGCTTTTGAAAACAATAATTGTTGGAAAAGGAGAAAATACTGGTAACCATCATTTTCTATATCCCTAAATTTGGCAAAGACAAATCCCATCATGTGGGAAACATTTAACCCTTTACCACACAATCCAGGGTTTTAACGACCCTGAAGAAGAAGCCTTTTGAAAACACTGGGGGAAAAGGAGAAAATGCTGGTAACCAGCATTTTCCCCTTTTCCCACAATGTTTTCTAACCTTTCAAAAACAAAATCAATCATTTGAGGCACATCTAGTTTGTCATCTGCAAATGCTTTCAATTTGGACCAGTCTAAAATTTTGTCATTTGGTAAAGAGTTAACTTACTGAAGGGAACTCGTTGCGCTTTTGCTGTTAGTTTAGATCAAAATCTGACTGCACAGAGCATGGTCCTAAGCAGTCTTCTTGCAGTACAGCAAATACGTGTAAGCTAGGGTTTTGATAAAGGCGTTAAAGCACCTCCGTGATGCATGTTACCAAGCGAGTCATCACAATCATGGACCCGTGAAATCTATTTTGTCTAACAACTGACTGAATCATGAGGTTGTTTGGTACTTTGACATGCAGAAAATTGACCAATAGCAAAACGTTTCGACCCAGGTCAGACTGCGCAGGCTGACCCGAGTCGATACATTTTGCAAATGCATCGAACCCTGTTTTGCTGTAACATGACATATATTTCTAAAAAGTGCCTCTTGTCCGGGTTCTTGTTGCTTGCAAGGAAAAGCATGTGGGTCATGCTTGGGCAAAAGGGGACTTAATGCATCTCCGTGATGCATGATACCAAGCAAGTCATCACATAATTCTGGATCCATGAAATTTATTTTGTCTAACCATAGACCACTGAAACTCCATTAGTCTATTACCGGACAACGAAATTTTCCTTATCGGACACCGTTACTATAAATAGCACATTGGCAACTGCCTCCATATTGTATATAATAAGACTTGTATACAACATAGAGGCAGTCGCCAATGTGCTATTTATAGTAACGATGTAAATGAAAACTTAACCCTTTCCCAAACGGCAAATTTTGGACCGGTCCAAATTGAAAGAGTTTGCAGACGACAATTTACATTTGATGAAAATGGCAGAAAGTTCACAAAAAGGGTAGAAAACACTATGGGAAAGGAGAAATTGCTCGTTACGAACAATTTCTCCTTTTCCCACAGTGTTTTCAAAAGACTTGTACTGCAGACACGTGAAAACCAGGGCTTGTTTGGGAAGGGTTAAAGTCCCAATAAAGTCCAAATGTAAACAATGCGGGGTAAAAAATGACGTTAAATTTTAATCATACCATTTAAAACTATGTAAATTAATATAACGATGACACTCTCTTAATGTGCGATTGGTCAAAGTTCCATTCGCTGGCAGAAGAATTAATTTCAGAACTACAAGAAATACTACCAGGTATCTCTAACTTTTGTTTACATCAATAACGATGACGTAGGTACACCACGTGATACCTTGGAGCTAAGGTAAACGAAAAACAAAATGGAGGACGGTGTGACGGTGTGAGAATCATATTCGACAGAAAAACCAAGTTCGTTTACCGAATTTGCCGAAGAGCGACACAGAAAGAACAAACGGGCTTCTATTTTAGGATTTGTTTCTTTTGTTTTGAACAAGAAGCTCCGTGTAAATATACAGAATGAGAGAACTGTCTGAAAACAGATGCGGATTTCAGTTCGCATTCTTGAATCGGTAAGTCGCCTTACGTTCATCTTATATTTATTGTGTTAAAAACAGATTTATCGCTATATATCTGTATTGATTTCCCCATTTACTGTTGGAACAGGATACGTAAGCACTTTCTGATTAATGAATATCCGCTAGTAAGCTGAAATACAGGTGAACGGCGAGCGACAGTATAATTCATATATTACACACTAAATTACTTACTTAGTGTGTAATACATGAATTATACTGTCGCTCGCCGTTCACCTGTGAGATGAAAGTGATCTTTCATTTTTGCGCAGCACCCGATTGACCCATTTTCTTTGCAGAGAATGCAGATAATGATTAAATGTGCATGAATGTAGTCTGAACCTCGGATATACGCGACGCATATTTATTCGGAGAATTGCCATTTACCTAGCAATCCCTAGTTTTTAGATATCGAAAAAATGCTTTTGAAAACATGGTGGAAATATGAGAAAAAGTTGGTAGCCGACATTTTCTCCTATTTTCACAATATTTCTCTTGTATCACAGACAAATTTCATTGTTTGAGAAATATTTGTTTTTCTGCAAATGCCTTAGTGTTGGAAAAGGCTAAGTATTTGGGGTGTGTATGTGTGTGTGTGTGTGTAACACTTTAGAAATGCAATTGAAACTCAATGTGTTGAATTAAATCTGCACCATTTAAAAAAAAAAAAATGGCTGAATTTCTTGGGTGACACAAATTTGAACGTAGAAACCAATTATCTTTCCCTAATCTGGTCAGTGCACATATCAATGGAATCTTGGTGTTTTTTTTTAGCAGATGACAAAATTTTGGACTTGTCTAGATTGAAGCCATTTGCAGACGACATAACTTGTATTGGATCTACATGATTTGTATTTGAAACAGGAGAAACAATTGTTGAATTAAAGGTAAATACTAGTCACCAGCAGCATTTTCTCCTTTTCCTACAATGTTCTGAAAAGGTTTATGCCTCTGGGTCATTACAGCACTGGATTGTATGTTAACCCTTTACTACACAATCCCGAGTTTTTACGACCCTGAGAAATAAGCCTTTTGAAAACATTGTAGGAAAAGGAGAATATGTTGGTAACCAGCATTTTCTCCTTTTCCCACAATATTTTCTACCCTATCAAAGACATATTCTATCGTTTGGCCCACATTAAATTGTCGTCTGCAAATGCTTTCAATTTGGACAAGTCTAAATTTTTGTCGTTTGGTAAAGAGTAAAAGATGAATTTGCACATTATTAGGTCTGGTGTTCGATCTGCTGGTTTTTTCATGGGAGTGTCTTTGGGCAAGACACTTCAGAGCCCTAGCCTAGTACTGGTGAATCCCAGGAAATACATGAATTTGTGTGATGCTGCCACGATATGACTGAAATACTGTTGAAAGCGGAGTAAAACACCATTAAATTTCTAGCACAGAATGTTAAATGATATGTAAATGATATTCCAGAGTATGGAGATAATTACTTTACACATCTCTGGCCAATGTGAATGGATCCTCCTACATGATGATACACATATTGAATTATACTGACTGTGCAGATGCATATGAGCCTTGGTTTCTGACTCAGTTATGACTGTGATTCCATCCCAGTAGATTCAGAATTTGGCATTCACTCTTCAGGTACATATGTCTTAATCAGATAAAACAAATTTTATTTTCAATAGCCAAATTCACAAAATTTACATGACTGGTAAAGTAATGAAAATTCAAAACAATGTACATGTATTGCAGTTTCAGGGATTCACCTCAACCCACCGCATGGGCTATACCTATAAAGAAGCAGTGTAGATTCAAGATTACTGGTATACTGTAAGAAGTTTTTGCTGTCTCATTTTGCTAGATTTTGAATGAAACCCTTATTATAAGCCAGGATGAAAATGGAGCAGAATTCTTGAAAATATGCTGTTGGACAAAATACCGGTAGACAGCTGATTAAGCTACTACTGTGCTTATGCGAATGAATTTTGTTTTGTCACTTAGGGCTTCACAGTTCTCCTATATTACTTGAGCTGACCCTTGTGATACTAGTAATGCCACAAGTTTTATTCAACTGAACAGCTGTAAAGGGCTCAAGGATTACTTCATGTCTCAGTGGTAAATGCATAATATAAGTAGTCCATGACTCAGATTCAATTCTCACTGGGTTTCGTTGGGATGTCCATGGGCAAGTTACTTCAGATATTGTTAAAACTCAGGAGACATATGAATAAATGATCTGTCAAAATGGTATGACCGTTATAATGTTGAAAGCTACACATATGTATCACTCAGTCAATCAAACTGGGCTTCATTTGCAAAAGTGCTGATTACTGAGTAAAAGATACTGCATTACACTGTTCTAGAATTTACATGTATCATACATGTAAACAGAATGATTGTCAGAAACTGAAAGGCTAAAAACTACATTCATTTGTTTGATGTATAGCCCATACCCATGATTGTATGTGCTACTGTTTAAAGGCCCAGCAGCCACCAAAAGTAAACAAAGTGGGTGTTAAAATGCATTTTCATTTAAGTCATACCTTTTGAAAGTACAAAATTGTTGGGAAGATGACAATCTGTTGTTGTACAGTCAATCCAAGTGTAAGTCAATGGCAAAAAAAAAAACTGAAATCAAGTAAAAAGTTAACAAAAGATAGAGCAGCGTAGCAACTGCTGACCTACTTTTTGTGTACTTTTTGCTACTATTCGGGCTTTGAGACATATGCCATACTAGAGTAAAGAACATGTGAAGAAAATTAGTAAAAGGTTGGAAATGCAGCAGCAGTCAATTTTGATCCATATGGAAAAGTAACATTGTGGAAGATGGATCACATGATTCTTCCCTACAAATGATAAGTAATTACCAATGCTGTTTCAAAACGGGTTTGTTAAAAGCTGTATTTGTACAGTTATGACTTCATACGCGTTCAGTTTTCAACATTACCGTATTTAAGTTCAACCAAATGCTGCAATCAATTCTGTTATCAAATGGAATGAAGTTGGAGTAAACCTACACCTATTACTATACTGCTGTCTTTTTTTTTTTTATAGTTTCAGATTGAGATAAATTAAAATAGAGAATACGTCTTTTTTTAATTTTTCAGATATACAGCAGAATAATCAGATTTCCAAAGACATATTCTGTGGTGTTGCTGAAGAATATGTAGCATGTGAAAAGCTGGCCTTCAGTACTACGATATAAAACTGGCTGGTTCAGATCACAGCTCTTACAAAGACAGATATGTTTCATGCAACAATCAAGGCAATATAGTGTAATATTATTTTATTATTTTTAATACATGTACATCACAACAGTCCTACAAGAAGAATTTGTGGACAAGAAATAAAAAAATATATTCATACATACAGAGCAATGTTAGAAGCTATTGCTTGCCCTCAACCCTTAACTCTTTATGAAACAACAATATTTTAGACATTTCCAAAATGAAAGCATTTGCAGATGACAAAATAAATGGGACTCGAAAACTGAAATTTGTTTTGGGAAAGGTAGAAAACATTGTGGGAAAAGGAGAAAATGCTGGTTACCAGCATTTTCTCCTTTTCCCACAATGTTTTCAAAAGGTTTCTTTCCCAGGGTCTTTAAAAGTTGGGATTGTGTGGTAAAGGGTTAACCAAAACATCCAAGTTATTATGTAAAGCACTATTTAATCATTTTAACAAAGAAAAATGCTTTTGAAACATTATGGAAATAGCAGAATTGCTGGTTACCAGTATTTTTTCCTTTTCCAATAATGTTTACTATTCTTCTTGAAACAAATCTTTTCATTTGAGCTACTACGTCCAATTTTTCATCTGCAATTGTTTCCAATTTGAACAATTGAACTAAAATTTTACCTACTGGTAAAGGGTTGCGCACCTGCTTGGAATGTAAGAAAATGGTAGTCGTCTTGCTTTATTTTGACAAAACTTGTTTCATAGTAGCAGAAAGTATAGATCTTAAATCAGACTACATGTTATGTGCAGTCTGATCTTTATCTACACTGTCTGCAAAAACAACTTTTGTCTGCAAAAACAACTTAAGTTGGTTCCAGGGCTTTAAGCCGCACCCAGTAGCTCAGTCTGTAGCGTAAGGGACTTGAGCACAGGAGGTCGCTGGTTTGATTCCCGGCTCGGCCAATTTCTTTCCGCTGATTGATGATAGTCATTGCGACAGGATTCATTCCTCTCTCACCGCTGAACATTGTTTTGACAATGGCTATATGGGAAAAGCAGCCAGTGGCTTGGAAAGAATACTGTGCGAAGCACTGCTAAAAGAAATGCTAGGAAAGCATGGATAGGTGCACAGGCCGACATGATATAACTGAAATAATGTTGAAAATGGCATTAAACACCATAGAATCAATCAATCCTGGGCTTTAAGGGTTAAGGAATGTTCTTAGGCAAGACATTGCAGAGCCCCAGCTTTGTGCTGGTGAAATACAGAAAAGACTGTAATGAGTTGTCACACTGACATGAATAAATATCTGAAATAATGTTCGAAGTGGTGCAAAATGCTCTAACAAATAAACACCCAATCTATACAAGAGAAGAACATTTTAGTCTCATCTAAATTGAAACTATTTGCAGATGAAAAAGTACATGTAACTCAACACAATAAATGTCTCTCTGGAAGGGTAGAAAACAGTGTGGGGAAAAAAGAAAAAAATGCAGGCTACCAACATTTTCTGCTCTTTCTACAGGCTATATTGTACCAAAATTTTCTCTTTATCCCACAATATTTGGAGAGGCTGTCTTATTAAAAGTTGTTAAAACTTGGGATTGTTTGAAAAAGGTTTAAATTTAATAATGCGCCTTTTACCCATATTTCATATACTAGTAATTCTCAGCAAATTCTCTAAAATTCACCAGCTGTTTCCCCCATGAGCAAACCCAAATCATGTTCAGGAGTTTGAGAGGATCAATCCTGTTGCAATGACACTTAACTCTTTACCACACAGCATTATTTTAGATTGGTCCAAATTGAAAGCATTTACAGACGACAAAATAAATGTGACTCAAAATTTAAATTTGTTTCTGGTAGGGTAGAAAACACAGTGGGAAAAGGAGAAAATGCTGGTAACGAGCATTTTCTCCTTTTCTCGGAATGTTTTCAGAAGGCATCTTCCATAGGTTCGTCTAAACCCGGAATTGTGTGGTTAAGGGTTAATAAACAAGGACGTGAAGATGCTTGCAAGCCAACCATGGCCTTTTGGTTGATATGATTTGTAAAACATGTGTTCAAAATTCAACTGTAGCTAGAGCTTGATAGGTAGTTTCCTACAAAAAGTAACCTCCCCCAGCTTTATTGCCAGTAATATCTCTTTACCAAACAACAAAATTTTAGACTGGTCCAAATTGAAAGCAGTTGCAGACGACAAAATAAATGAGACTGAAAAATTGAAATTTGTTTTGGGAAGGGTAGAAAACACTGTGGGAAAAGAAGAAAATGCTGGTTACCAGCATTTCCTCCTTTTCTCACAATGTTTTCAAAAGGCTTCTTTCTCAGGGTCGTTACGTCGGGATTGTGTGGTAAAGGGATATTGACCCAGTGAACATGAGTAAGTGTACAGCTACTGCTATACAGTTGAAATACTGTTGAAAACAGATTTATTGCATTGTGACATATATCAGTCAAATACATTTACTTGTTTCTGTTTCTCTTCCTACCTTAGGTGCTCTATGATGGAAAGTTTTACGTGAACAGTATTTTTGCCCAAGATACAGATAGCCAGTATTAAGTTTTTACAACAGTCATGAAGAATATTGAATTAAGATTACCAATAATTATGATTAACTCTTTACCAAACAACAAAATTTTAGACTGGTCCAAATTGAAAACACTTGCAGACGACAAAATAAATATGATCGAAAAATTGAAATTTGTTTTGGGAAGGATAGAAAACATTGTGGGAAAAGGAGAAAATGCTGGTTACCAGCATTTTCTCCTTTTCCCACAATGTTTTCAAAAGCCCTCTTGTTCAGGGTCATTAAAACCCTGGTTGGTGTGGTAAAGAGTTGAGTGTGATATTTTTGTGACCATTGTTTTTTATTACTAAAAGGAAAATTATTGAAAGATACTAAACTCTATTTCCAGTTTAAGCCTTTACCACACACTCACAGTTTTTAACAGCCCTGCGAGAGAAGCCCTTTGAAAACATCGTAGGAAAAGGAGAAAATGCTGGTAACCAGCATTTTCTCCTTTTCCCACAGTGTTTTCTTCCCTTCCGAAAAAGAATCTTAATTTTAGAATCACAATTATTTTGTCAACTGCAAATGCTTTCAATATGGACTAGCATAAAATTTTGTCATTTGGGAAAGGGTTACAGTTTTAATTCATGTTTATGAATTTTAAAACAAAACCATATCTTACAAAGTTCGAGACCAATAAAAAGTACATTTGAGCAAACTGCAATTGTTTTCACTATCTACATATTTTCAAGCTTTTAAATCAAGTATACAATGGTCCTTAAGCAAACAATCTCGTCTTTTAATGACCCCCAGGAGATAGCTTTAGAAACTTCGTGGGTGAAGGAGAAAATGTTGGTAACCAGCATTTTCTTCTATTCCCTCAATGATTTCTACCATTTCAATGACAAATCTAATCCTTTCCGCCACACTGAATTACAGTAGTTGTCAAAAAACACTTCCAATTTGGACTTGTCCAAAGTCTGTCTTCTGGTAAACGGTTAACCCATTTCTGCACATAGTTTTTAACTCTTGACAAACAACAAAATTTTAGACTTGAAAGTATTTGCAGATGATAAATGGGACTCAAGTATTGAAATTTGCTTTTGAAAGGGTAGAAAATATAATGGGAAAATGAAAAAAAATGTTGGTAACCAGAGAATTTCAACAATGTTTTCAAAAGTCTTCATCTCTAGTGTCGTGAAAACTCAAGATTGTTTAGTAAAGGGTTAAACCGACAAAAACCCTTTTTAAAGTACCTCACACAATAATATTTCCAAGCCACTGGCTGCTTTCCCACATGTCTCAATGAATATCATCAATTCTAAGAAATTGGAAAAGCCAGGAATCAAACCACTGACCCCCTGTTCTCAAGTCCTTGACTGAGCTACCTGGGCTTTGTCCTGTTCATATGTAAATACCTGTGTATAGTAACATGAACCAGGCTATGGCAAAAGGGGCTTAAGGCACCTCTGTGATGCATGATACCTAGCAAGTCATAACATGATCATTGATCCACAGAGTTCATTTTTTTCTAACAACTGACTGAATCATGAGGTGGAATGGTCCTATTACATACAGAAAATTGTCCGCACAGGCTGACCTGGGTCGATACTTTTCACAGATGCATTAAACCCCCTTATTACAGAGCATAGCTCATAAGCAAAATCAGTCATCTTATACCCATTAACTATTCCAGCACTCAGAAAGCAATAGCTCGTAACTGTATCTGTCCAAACTTGTTTTCTAGCTTTATTGTCTGTAGATGATGTGTATAGATATATGTATAGATAGAGTTCTTATTTTGAATTTTACTCACTCAAATTCTTCCAAAAGAAACCTCCAAAATCCACAATTTTGATCCAAAATTCTAAAATTACCATCACCAATCACTGCAGAAGTCCATTCCGATGTTACTGGTATATTGTTAAGTTAGTAGATGCACTAATATTTTCCATATTTGTCTATAAACTGAGAGCGACTTTTTCCCTGTCCACACTGTTCAAATGTCACGTCACTCTGTCCAAAATGAGACACTGAAATGACAAGAACATAAATTTCTTTTTAACTCTTTACCACGCAATCCCGACTTTTAACAACCCTGAAAGAAAAGGCTTTTGAAAACATTGTGGGAAAAGGAGAAAATGCTGCTAACCAGCATTTTCTCCTTTTCCCACAATGTTTACTACCCTATTAAAAAGAGAAATCATCAATTTAGCAACACTTAATTTGTCGTCTGCAAAATTAATGCTTTCAATTTGGTTCAGTCTTAAATTTTGTCGTTTGGTAAAGAGTTAAATAATGCAAAGTATGTATGGGCCATGCTTGGGCAAAAGGGGGCTTAATGCATCTCCTGTTTTGAAAACATTATGAGAAAAGGAGAAAATGCAGGTAACCAGCATTTTCTTGATTCCACACTATGTTTTCTACCCCAATAAAAACAAATTCCATCATTTGAGCCACAGTTAAATTTTTGGCTGCAAATACTTTGAATTTGGACTAGTCCAAAATTTTGTTGTTTGGTAGAGTTAAATGAAATCCTAAAGAGGCCATTTAACAACTATGTCCTCGTATCTTACACTGCCATTGAGACTGCATTCGCATTTTGAGTCTGAAATACAAATTTATATAAGGTCTCCCTGGCTCAGTGGTAAAGTGTAGCACTCATAACCTGGAGGTCCGAGCTTTGAGCCTCACTGGAAGCAATGGGTTTTTCATAAGGGTGTCCTTGGGCATGACACTACAGAGCCATAGCCTTGCACCATTTAAACCCAGGGTATACATGAACAAGCAAACTGACGCAATGAAATGACTGATATAATGTTGAATGCCGCATTAAACACCATTCAATCAATCAAGTAAATTTAGATTGAAAAACACATGTATTTTTAATCTACTAGTCTCGGATTGTATCTCAAGAACTATTTTACAAGATATGTTCATTTCTTTATACAGTAAACCCTGCCCTTGTGGCCACCTTTATACTAATTCTTTTCAAGCTGATAAAATTTCTAACTTGTCCAAATTGAAAGCATTTGTGGACAACAAATTGAATGTGGCTCAAATGACGGAACTTGTCTAAAAAGGTAAAATCACTTTTGGAAATAGAAAATGTTGCTTTTCACCTTTTTTCATTATGTTTCAAAAGCCTTCTTTTTCAAGGTAAAAAAAACCCACACAATTTGAGAGTCTCTTTGGTGCTGGCTTAATACAAAGCAGCTTTTGAGTGTACCTTTTGTGCTTGCTTACTAAAAGTTGGACTTTGTTTTAGCCCCAAGGCATGCCTTTTTCTCTCTCAAGAGTACATTACTTTTACGAAATACTACTGCAGAGCCCTAGTGGTGCAGCTAGTCGCATAAAGGACTTGAGATTGGGGGATTGCTGCTTCAAATCCCTAGCTCAGCCAATTTCTTTCCCAGGATTGATGATAGTCATTGCAACAGGATACATTCCCCTCTCAATGCTAATCAGTGTATTGACAATGATTACGTGGAAAAGCAGCCAGTGAGATATTATGCAAAGTACTGGAAATAGAAACTCTTGATAAGCATGGACAGGTGCACTGGCTGCCGTGATAAAACTGAAATAATGTTGAAAATGGCATTAAACAACCGACAACTGGGATATATTCACACAAAAAAAAAAAAACTAAATGGAGAAATGTGAGAAAGGAGCAGTTGCTTGTAGCAAACAATTGCTCCTTTCAAAAATTTATGGCAAGGGTGTAAAAAAGTTGTATTTGATCAATCATCCCTTCAGCAGCTGATCTTTTCTAAGCTTAAAATATAATAGACTTCAAAGTTCTAACATTAATGTGTAATAGATGTAGATCTAAATATCATTCAAATACCTGTTGACATGGACTGTGCTAAAATCTGTGAAAAAAAAAAATCGTCGTACAGCAGAGATATAATAACACCAGACTGGGATATCTATTTGTCGGTTAACAAACATCTTGGTCTCTCTGTATCACACCCTAAAAAGATACACTGTGTTTAGATTGGAAAGAAAAGAGATCAGTAAAAAATGACATAAACAATATTTTTCTTAATCACAATGTGGTAGATAAATATTACTTGAGTACTAGTAAACTTCTACTTTTGTCTTCAATTGTCTTGCACTCCAACAACTTGAAGTACATGTATTTATCAGCTTTGGAACATGTATCTATAATTTTGAAAAGTATGGTTCATCTGCATGCAATAACTTGACTGATGAAGTAACATCAACTCTGTCTTCAAAAACTAGCAGTAAAAATAACTATAAGCAATGTGTTTTACTAAACTCTTGAAAGTTGAGAAATATCCTTTGTTGACAGCATAAATCGAGATCAGATTGCACCTAGTAAGAGGTCTGACCTTTGATATAAAACGTCCACCACCTGATGCTAAACTCGGGTCAAAATTCGCTAGTAATTACAGACCAAAAAAAAACCCCACAAAGTTCTTAACTTTTTCATTACCTACGAAGATCAAGATCAGATCGCACATAATGTAAAGTCTGATCTTCGTTATAAACCGTCCACATTTTGTTTGAATTATTCTCCATGGCTCATATTACAAACCTTTATACCCTGTGTAGACATTCGATTTTGTATGCGCCGAATTTCTTACTAGTCGAAATTGTAATAGGCCGAAAGTGTTATAGGCCGAGATGTCATTCGATGTTTGGACGACTCTTGACAAGAAGAAATAGGCATATCATGATCGAAATAAATATAACACAACTCCGATTTACCAATCAAATGCATACAAATAAATTAGATACGATGAGCGAAGGTAATTTAACGAAAATTAAAGACTTACCGAAGTTTCGCAACGTTTCTAAAGAGAGAAAGCACATCGTGTGTGTAATACGTCATCGGTCACATGGTGTCTACAAATAGGACACCAGAATGATTCCGAATAGTGCGTGGCAACGTCACTTGGGAGAATTGATTAAAAAAAAATAGGATTTTTTGTATGGTTCTGTGACATGAACCGATGCTGCAATGAACGCCCCTATACCCTTGGCGACAAAATAAGAGTAAATCTAACAGATTCGTGCCTTTTTTCAAGCATAAAAAAATTCTAATTTTGGACTTTATTGGGGCTTTAAGTATTCCCTGATATACAGGCAATGCACCAATTCGCAAGTATTCGATGATCAACCAAGAAAAATGTTAGTGTTCCGTAACGGATCAGTGGAGCTTCAAAGGCCTATGGTATAACAAACAACTGTATCGTGGGGGTACATTGGTCCTTTGACATACAGAATATTGACCAATAGCAAAAAGTTTCTGCCCAGGTCAGCCTGCGGGGACTATGTAGGCTGACCTTAGTCGATACTTTTTGCAGATTATTAAATCCCATTTTTACAGAGCATAATACGGTAAAAATCTAAAATATATACGCCTTAAAGGCTAGGGGGATTGTGATCTTCACTAGATGACTAAATTTTAGACTTGATCATTTCGAAAGGACTTACAGATGACAACTGTGACTCAGATCATTGGTTGCGGGACGGTAGAGACCCGGTATTGCCCCGTAAGTGCCAGTTCTTAATATCTCCCCCGGCAGCGATTGTATGAAACATTTTGAAACGGTTCAACAGGGTTCATCCGTGGCCGTGGGAATTGGGCTTTAGTTTCCATAGTCGGACATAACGTTCACAAATTCATGCCAAATGCATGTAATAGACTATTATAGTGTCCATTTTAAGCTACCAGCACTTTGGTAAGACTGGGTCGGCAAAACCGATTTCGTATGAACCTTAACCCTCTTGATAGTGTTTTTAGCTCACCTGAGCAGAAAGTGCTGAAGGTGAGCTTTTGTGATCGTGCTGTTTCCGGCGTCCGTCATGCGTCGTGCGTTGTCCGTCGTCCAGACGTCAACAATTACCTTGTGTGCACTCTAGAGGCTACATTTTCGATCAATACTCATGAAACTTGGTCAGAATGTTTTTCTTGATAATATCTCGGACGAGTTCGAAAATGGGTCATGTCGGGTCAAAAAGTAGGTCACTGGATTAAATCAAAGAAAAACCTTGTGTGCACTTTAGAGACCATATTTTCAGCCTGATACTCTTGAATCTTGGTCAGAATGTTTGTCTTGATAATATCTTGGACAAGTTTGAAATTGGGTCATGTTGGGTCAAAAAGTATGTCTCTGGGCCAAATTTTTGAAAAACCTTGTGTGCACTCTAGAGCCCACATTTTCAGCCTGAAACTTATAAAACTTGGTCAGAATGTTTCTCTTGATAATATCTCGGACGAGATTGAAATTGGGTCATGTCCTGTCAAAAGTAGGTCACTGGGCTGAATCTAAGAAAAACCTTGTGTGCACTCTAGAGGCCATATTTTCAGCCTGATACTCTTGACAGTATCTTGGACAAGTTCGATAGTGCGTCATGTCGGGTCAAAAAGTAGGTCACTGGGCTCAATCTAAGAAAAACCTTGTGTGCACTCTAGAGGCCATATTTTCAGCCTGATACTCTTGTATCTTGGTCAGAATGTTTGTCTTGGTAATATCTGTGACAACTATGAAATTGGGTCATGTCAGGTCAAAAAGTAGGTCACTGGGCTAAATCTTAGAAAAACCTTGTGTGCACGTTTGTAGTCGGATACTCATGAAACTAGGTCAGATTGTCTGTCTTGATTATATCTCAGATAAGTTTGAAATTGGGTCATGTCGGCTGAAGAAGTAGGTCACTGGACCAAATCTTAGAAAAACCCTGGGTGCTCCACAGAGGCAACATTTTCAGCCTTATACTGATAAAGATTGGTCAGAATGTTTATCTTGTTGATATCAAAGACAAGTTTGAAAGTGGGTCATGTCGGGGCAAAAAGTAGGTCACATGGTCCAATCTTAGATAAACCTTGTGCGTACTGTAGAGGCCACATTTTCAGTCTGATTCTCATGAGACGTGGTCAGAAAGTTTGCTTAGATGATATCTTGGACTAGTTTCAAAATGGGTCAGATCTGGTCAAAAAGTAGGTCACTGGACCAGAAAACCTTGTTTGCACCTTAGAGGCCATATTTTTAGTCTGATGCTCATGAAACTTGGTCAGAATGTTTGTTTTAATGATGTCTTGGACAAGTTTGGAATTCAGTCATATTGGTTCAAAAAATATGTCACTTACACTCATGTGTTTTACATCATCAAAACCAGGGTCTCTTCTGCTCTATCAGCTGTGGATGACTTTACTCAGGTGAGCGCTTTAGGGCTTACTTCAAACTTGAGCTTTTCGATAAATTTCTATTAAAAGGGGATTTTATTCAGTACAACAGAGGTAGGTAACCACCAAAATATTTTTGGCAAAGTAATTAGTCATGCCCCTTTTCGAGTGAGAACTTTTAGCTCGGCTGTTTTTAGAGACATGGTATTTTCATAGCCCTAGTGTCATCATCTTCGTCGTTTGTGTCGTCGTCATGCAAAATATTTGACATTATACAATATCTTTGTTATTACTGAAAATGTTTATTTAAAACTTGGACAAATTGTTAACTATCAAAAGGGAAACATAAACAATAATTGTAAATAACTATCAAGTTAAGCCCCTTTTTCAACTTTGTGTTTTCACTGAAAATCAACCGAGCATTGGCGCCCAAATGCGGACGTCTTTTTATTTGTTGCCATAGAAACCAAAACTTAAAAATAAAAAGAAATACGTAAAAGATCGTCTTCTCAGACACAAAATCGTGCTCTGTGATATTAGCCTTTAAAGACTTTTATGTTTTTCCTTGTCATTGCTCAAAGGACATGGTTACTATTTCAACCTATAGACTGAGTGTGGTAAAATGAAAGAAAAGTATGATTCATTGCTTGGCCATTGTGGATTTTTGCACTTTCCAGAAATAGTCCCTGCTGTTGCACGCTGCTCATTTTGGTTTGTTACTATGATTTGTTGGCAAAGCAACGTAAAGGAAGAAAATAGGAAGCAGAAAATCCTTTGAAAATTATCTCCTATCAACCCATAAAGACCATGAGACCAAGGCTATACAAAAATACTCATTATACTGGCCTTTACAAATTTATGTTTTTCCATTCTATTGTCAACTCCACAGACTGTCAGTGTGAGACATGTATTTATTTATTTTTTTTTTTTATTAGTCTGTACAAATGTGATAGTAGTTTTTAAGCCTGTACAAATGGTACAGCAACTTAGAGCTTCTGGGCCTCATTGTCCTACCTCTTCACCCGTTCTGATGCCCAGGCCTTCAGCCTCTTCAGCGTTTTGATACGGATGAGGTAGGATATACGGTCGTTGCGGACTTGGCTGAGATTTGACGACTGCCCTAAATCAAGACAGCAAGGTTAAACAATCGCGGAGAAGACATGTACCAAACCGCATCGCTTTATTATATTATACCTAACCGGTCCCAAATTCATTATCTTACGGGTATTTAAATGCTACCCATACATGTTATGTTTAACTTTTTCAAAGACAAAGAAATTTTAGGATGGTCCAAAATTAGAGTACATGCAGATGAGAGATTAATTTTTGCTCAAATTATGGATTTGACTTCTGAAAGGGTAGAAAACATCGTAGGAGCAGGAGGAAATGCTGGTTACCAGTCCAAAGTCCCGTTCATTAGGTTTATGTGGTAAAAGGTTCAAATTTTTGTGTATTATCGCCTTCGGTTGCCACGGTGAAAAAGTTGTGGCGTTGCATTAGCACTTTATCGCTAATTAGTACGAAAGGCAAAGGTGAACTGCGTTGAAAGGCACCTTTTAGACGCTAATGGAATAGAAGGAAAATGTCCCGTCAATAGTAGTAGTCAGGGATCGTAAATTATGTTATACACCATCCCTGACCCAGGAATGTGATTTTACAGTTCTATTCACTGAGGAAAAATTCGCCTTACCGCACAAATTACATGTAGGTTGTGCAGTTTAATTACATCTTTACCAGACGACAAAACTTCAGACCTGTCCAGATCGAAAGGTTTTCAAAAGCTGGAAATAACCTTGTAAAGGTAGCAAACTTTTTCGCCAAAGGAGAAAATGATGGTTACCAGCATTTTCTCCTTTTCAGCAGAATGTTTTCAGAAGGCTTGTACAGGGTTGTTAAAACTCGGGACTGTGTGGGAATGCGTTAATCAGTCAATGTCCTAAGTACTTCATCAAATTCCAAAGTTCTTATTGTCTTACACGTATTCTTCTCTCTGCTCTACACGCACTCTTCCGCTTGCTAGAAAATTAATCACGCTGCCTCTGATCACGTTATTATAAGGAAAAGTATACTGGTTGAGAGCTAGGTTACTGGAGCTATTTACAGTAACAGACTAATATGCTCTTATTGTTTCTCGCCTGGCAGCAGAGTTTTAGCTCTCTGAAACCTAGTGTGTTGTTTTAAGTTTAAACGATACTTTTAGGCGTAACTGAATGCGCTGACTTTTTGACCTACTTCTTGGTATAATGAAATCGAATGAACCAACTGATGGTAAGTAGCCATTGGTCAAATATGTGCCTATGTTGATTCGTCTGGCCTACATTTATGACGCTAAGATACAAGCGTTGGTACCGCTAGTCGATACACTGAAACTTTATTTACACCATAGCAAACGACGGGAGATGACCCTTTTCTTGCACTATTTATTAATTTAGATATTTTCTAGGCATAACGTAATATAGCCCAATTCTGTATGTCTACAAGAGTGTAATTCGAACAACCTCGTTAGTTTTCGGAATCAGCCGAATGAGTGCGCACATCTGTGTTAGTTGATGTGTGTTAAAAAGATATGGAAAACAATGAATGTCAGGAAAAAAAATATAGCAATCGTCCTTAAAGCAAAGAAAACGGTCAAATAACTGTCACAGCTGTCCGATATGATGCGCGCTCTCCTATGCAGATAAGCAAAGTAAATGTATGTTGAAATTAGCCCTTAGATGAGTGACCAAGTTGTGATGCGACACCGAAGCCGGTGACCGTATTCTTTTTACTTTTTTAGACTAGCGAAGCTAGTCTATAGGCATCAAGACTGACCTAGAGTCAAAGTAAACAAAAAACCCCACAGTTGCCAAATACTGCCTCACAGAAAAATACTTCTTTCTGTTATAAATCTTAATTCTGTTATATATGACAATTTTGACAAAAACCACTAAATCATTACCGCTCCAATTTGAATATGTCATCTTACAAAGTAATAAACTGAACAAGATGTCATTTACAAGGTACCAGATCTTTGCTTATATGTAAATTAAGCGACCTATGCAAAGCAGAGAATCACTTTTTCCTACACCACTGTAACATTATGAATGAATCTATTAATAGATATACCTAGGTAACTTGTAGCAAATCCCAGTTACAATAACCCTCATTGGACAGGGAACCCTTGTCATTCCTTCAGTCATTCATTATTTAGATCATTGTGTACAGTTAAACTGTTATGTTAAACTGTTATGCTAGTCTTGAATATTAACCCTTTACCAAACAATGCCAAGTTTTAACGATACTGGGGAAAAATCCCTTTGAAAACATTGCGGGAAAAGGAGAAAATGCTGGTAACCAGCATTTTCTCCTTTTCCCACATTGTTTTATACCCTTTTGGAATCAGGTTTCATCAGTTCAACCACTTTTAATTTATGGTCTGCAACAGCTTTGAATTTGGACTGGCGTAAAATTTTTCGTTCAATAAAGAGAGTTAAATAGTTAACTACATCCTGTGCTATTGGATAGTGACTGATAGACTGCATGGTGTTTAACGCCGTTTTCAACATTATTTCAGTGATAATGCGGCGGCCAGAGCACCTATCCATGCTTTCCTGGAGTTTCTTTTACCAGCACTAGCGCGACTCATTGACGTTTTGCGGACAGTCTGGATTAAGACGAGACTGCGCAGAGCATGCAGTCTGATCTTGGATCTACACTGTCCGATAAGAGGATATATTATTTTCTCCAAAATGTAACTTTGAAATAGCAATATTCAGGTGTTAACCATCGGCTTGAAAGTTCATGGTGAGCTATTGTGATCGTGCTGTTTCCGGCGGCCGTCGTCCGTCGTCAACTTTTTACCTTGTGTACGCTCTAGAGGCCACATTTTCAGTCAGATACTTCTGAAACTTGGTCAGAATGTTTGTCTTGATAAAATCTCGGACGAGTTCGAAATTTGGTCATGGGGGGTCAAAAGTAGGTCACTAGGTCAAATCTTAGAAAAACTTTGTGTGCGCTCTAGAGGCTACATTTTCAGTCAGATACTTGTGAAATTTGGTCAGAATGTTTGTCTTGATAAAATCTCGGACGAGTATGAAATTGGGTCATGTGGGGTCAAAAACTAGGTCACTAGGTCAAATCTATAAAAACCTTGTGTGCGCTGTAGAAGGCCACATTTTCAGTCAGATACTTGGGAAACTTGATCAAAATGTTTGTCTTGATAAAATCTCGTACGAGTTTGAAATTGGGTCATGTGGGGTCAAAAACTAGGTCACTAGGTCAAATCTTAGAAAAACCTTGTGTGTGCTCTATAGGCCACATTTTCAGTCACATACTAATGAAACTAAGTCAGAATCTTTGTCTTGATGATATCTTGGAAGAGTTTGAAACTGGGTCACCTTAGTTCAAAAACTAGGTCAGCAGGTCAAATCTTAGGCAAACCTTGTGTTCGCTCTAGAGGATACATTTTCAGTCCGATACTCATGAAACTTGGTCAGAATGTTTGTCTTGATAAAAACTCGGATGTGTTCGAAATTGGGTCATGTGGGGTCAAAAACTAGGTCACTAGGTCAAATTAAAGAAATACCTTGTTGGCACTCTAGAAGCCACATTTTTCGCTCAACTGACTTGAAAATTGGTCAGAATGTTTGTCTTACTTAAATCTCAGATGACTTTGAAATTGGGTCATCTGGGTTATAAAGTAGGTCACTAGGTCAAATTAAAGAAATACCTTGTGGGCACTCTAGAGGCTTTTGCTCAATTGACTTGAAAATCGGTCAGAATGTTTGTCTTAATTAAATCTCGGATGAGTTTGAAATTGGGTCACCTGGGATCATAAACTAGGTCACTAGGTCGAATCAAAGAAATACCATGTGGACATTCTAGAGGCCACATTGTTTGCTCAATTGACTTGAAAATTGTTCAGAATGTTTGTCTTAATTAAATCTCGGACGAGTTGGGGTATTGCTCAATTGACCCGAAAATCGGTCAGAATGTTTGATGTAATCTTGGATAACTTCAAAAATTGGGTCACCTGGGTACATAATCTAAGTCACCAGGTCAAATTAAAGAAATACCTTGTGGGCAGTCTAGAGGCCGCATTTATTGCTCAATTGTCTTGAAAATTGGTCAGAATCTTTGTCTAAATAAAATCTCGGATGAGTTTGAATTTGGGATACCTTGGGTCATAAACTAGGTCACTAGGTCAAATTAAAGAAATACCTTGTGGGCACTTTAGAGGCCACATTTATTGCTGAATTGACTTAAAATTTGGTCAGAATGTTTTTCTTGATCAAATTTCAGATAAGTTTGAATTTTGGTCACCTTTGGTCATAAACTAGGTCACTAAGTCAACTAAAAGAATTTTTTTGTGGGCGCTCTGGAAGCTTCAATTCTTACTCAGTTGACCTGAAAATTGATCAGCACGTTTGTCTTGATAAAATCTTGGATGAGTTCAAAATTGGGTCACATAGGTCATAAACTAGGTCACTAGGTCAGATTTAAAGAAATATCTTGTAGGCGCTCTAGTGGCCACAATTCTTGCTCAATTGCCCTTAAAATCGGTCAGCGTGTTTGTCTTGATAATATCTCGGATGAGTATGAAATATGGTCACATAGGGTCATAAACTAGGTCACTAGGTCAAATTGAAGAAATACATTTTGGACACTCCGGAGGCCATATTTTCAGCTCAATTGACCTGACAATTGGTCAGAATGTTTGTCTTAATAATATCTCAGATGAGTTTTAAATTGGGTCAATATGACCCTGGAGTGAAATTTCGCCTATTGACTCAGGTGAGCAGTCCAGGACCATCTTGACCCTCTTGTTTATCATTTTTAGCAGGTTAAGGGTTAAACTTAAACTGGATTACAGTTGACCAATAGCTCGCATAGCCCCAGCAGCTCAGTCGGTAGTGTACAGGACTTGGGAACAGGAGGTCGCTGGTTCGATCCCCGACTCGGCAAGTTTCTTTCCGAGGATTGACGATAGTCATTGTGACAGGATTCATTTCTCTCTCACGTGTCGACGATGGTTATCATAGAAATGTGGGAAAGCAGCCAGTGGCTTGGAAGGAATATTGTGCAGAGTACTGGTAAAAGAAACTCCAGGAAAGCATGGATATGTGTACTGTCCACTGCTACATAACTGAAATAATGTTGAAAACAGGGTTAAACACCATACAAACAATCAATCAATCAAATTCGCTAGTCTGTCAGTACTTTCAGTACTTTGATTTCCTTTTCAAATGATGATTGGAATTAACGTGTAATCTTGAAATAAGAATGAGTCATGCTCTATGAAAAAGGGGCTTAATGCATCTGCAAAAAGTATCGACCAAGGTCAGTCTGCGCAGTCCGCGCAGGCTAACCTGGGCCGAAAATTTTTGCTATTGGTCAATTTTCTACATTTACGTAAAGGGCTAGTTTACCTCATGATTCAGTCATTTGTTAGTGAAATAGAATTACCAGTGAATAAACAAGAGAAAGGAAGGAGTAAGAAAGAGAGACACACGAAATGATGGGCTGGTTGCTTCATTTAAGAATGGGACAGAAAGACCACAACCAGGATGGACAACGTTCATTTAGATTTATCTATGCACGTGGAGGAAAAGCTTGTAACGATTCTGGACATGTGTCGTCATTTCCGGCTAAACCACGAAGAAAACTGAAAATGAACTCTGTTCCTGAAACTGGCGCACATATTTATTTCATTTCCGAGTACACGCTGTAAAAAGTTTGCCAAATCCTCTTTTCGTTGGAGGTCTTTCTGTTTTATCCATCAATGAGAAGTCGAATTCTTCTTGTTCATTCTGAAAGCAGAAAATAAAGATGGTGATTTAATTCTCAATTACCGCTAAACTTATTACAAGACGACAATATTCTTAACCATCCATACGGCAAGTATTTGCAGACAAAAAAAAATGTGATTCAAATGATGCAGTTCGTTTTTGGAAGGGTCGAAGACATTCTATTTTCTCCCTTTTCCATTATGTTTTCAAGAACCTTCTCTCTTACGGCCAAACAGGGAATTATTTGGTAAAGGGTTGAAGCATGTTTCTTCGAATAGATGTTCTATTTTTCCCCCGCAAACTTCAAATTTTCAAAAAATTGTTCTAGACCTATAGAATGTAAAATTGCACACTGTCAAAGTATTAAGTTGTATTCGTCCTATCTTTTAACTCTTTCATTACTGACTCAAGAAATTCCACTTTTTTCGAGGTCTAAAAGAAGATTCCCACTGCTACTGAATATGAATTGCATCATAGTCTAGCATCAGGTAGCGGATGGTGTAGATCAAAGATCAGACTGCACGTTCTGTGCAGTCTGATTTTGATCTAAACCATCCGCAAAAGCTACTAATGTCGCCATTTGTAGTGAAAGAGTTAATGGAATACGCACCCTTGGGTGTAAACATTTCGAAAGCTTTAAACCGATTTTAAAAATCGCACAAAATGTCAAAATATTAATATTTATTCGTCTCATCCTATGATGGAATGCAAACCTTTGGGTGTAAACATTTCAAAAGCTTTGAACCAATTTTATTTTGTATTTTGTATAACACATTGCAGGAAATGACATTCATCGTATCCTATTGTAAAACATATACATGTACACAAGACTTATTATTCATACAATTTATAGCCGTGTTTCATACACTCAAGCTGAAATTTGAGTTGCTAGGTTTTGGTAGCCAATCGACGAGGCTTAATGCAGCTGCGAAAAGTTTCAACCCAGGTCAACCTACGCAGTCCTCTACTGGTCAATTTTCTACGTGTCAAAGGACTATTCTACCCCATAATTCAGCTGGTTGTTTAAAAAAAAATGTGGCTGTTGTGGATTCATTATTATGTGATTGCTTGGTATTATGCATCACGGAGATGCATTAAGCCCCCTTTTGCCAGAGGATGGCTCACATGTGTTGGACAGATTCCATTATTGTAGGTAGACAATAATGTTTTTCTATCACACTGAGATGTTGTTTGTTTTGTCGCAGTTGTTTGGTTTCTGCCAATGACAACAACCCTTCATGAGAGTGCCGAGTAATTCAACTTGACACTTTCAGTCTGGAAAATATACCTGAAACATTTCAGTGTAAATGCCGTTTTAACAGAATGTTAAAAAAATCTATGTGGAAGTGTAGATCAAAGATCAAACTGCACAGAATGTGCAGTCTGATCTTGCTCTTAACTTTTCGCAAGAGCAATTGCACGAGAGATTTAACTCTTTACCACACAATCCCGACTTTTAACGACCCTGGGAAAGAAGGCTTTTTAAAACATTTTGGGAAAAGGAGAAAATGCTGGTACCCAGCATTTTCTCCTTTTCCCAAAATGTTTTCTACCCTTCCTAAAACAAATTTCAAATTTTCAGTCATGTTTATTTTGTCATCTGCAACTGCTTTCAATTCTAAGTAGTATAAAATTTTGTCGTTTGGTAAAGGGTTAAGTTATGCTCGAAGACAGATTGCCAATTCGCCGACTGACTCAGTCGAATCCCGTCGTTAGCTCTTATGGCACAACTTGCATAATGTAAACAGAACACGGCTGGATATGACAGCTGAAAGCGGTGTATGCTTTGTATACCTGAACGGCGATAATGTGTTCTTTGTAAATTCAGTAGTGTTTTACACAGCTTTCAACATTATCTCTGTCTGAGAGTGTCAATTCACAGCGATAGCTCATGTATTCGAGCCGTGCTCTGGAAAAAGGGGATTTAATGCATCTCCGTAATGCATTATACCAAGCAATACATCACTTAATTATGGATCCATAAAATCCATTTTGTCAATCAACCGACTGAATCATGAGCTAGATTTACCCCCTGACATGCAGAAAATCGTTTCGGTGCTCTAACTCAAAAGCCGTTTGACCTAGGACCCTGAAGCTTTGTACAAGTGTTGCTCATGACCCAGGAAGGTGCCATATTGTTTCTGGGTCACATTGGTCAAAGGTCATAGTCACAGGTGAACTTTGTTTTGAAAATAATTTCCATTCTATAATTGACAAGGTGCTGGTTGGGGTATGCTCGTGAGGATCAATTTCTGTTTTAGTCACGTATTTTTACATGTGGTCTGCAAGGCAGACTAAGTTGTTTACAGGCGGTCATTAGCGGTTGATGTTTACTCCTTTACTACACAATCCCGAGTTTTAAGGACGCTAAGAAAGAAGCCTTTAGAAAACATTGTGGGAAAAAGAGAAAATGATGGTAACCAGCATTATCTCCTTTTGCCACAATGTTTTCTACCATGTCAAAAAACCATCATTTGAACCAGATTTCATTTGTCGTCTTCAAGTACTTCTAGAGTTCCAACGATCCTTAGAAAGAAGCCTTTAGAAAACATTATGGCAAAAGGAGAAAATGCTGGTTTTTTCGCGAACCAATGCAATCAGATCTCTTCCGAGTTGGATTGTTGGACAGTTTCGAGCTAGATATTTTTTAGCAGCTTGAAATGACTCAAATTGTGACATGATTTTCTTGTAGAACAATGTTTCCGCTATCGAATGGTACTATGGATGTTAATATTGGTAGTAAAATGACTTGTAAACAGCATGGAATGCGTGACTGGGGTGTTGAAAATACATTTCGAGTTGTTTACCTTTCAGTATATTAGTGTGCAATATAGGATTTACATTGTCGTCGCCGTTCACTTGTGCTGGGAACTGCACTGTTTAACTCTTTCGCTGCCAATTAAACAAAGTCAACTCTCCTTGTAGATCTAAAAGTATTTTTTCGTCGAAACTGAAGACAATTTTGGTCAAAGTTTGGGATCAGATAGCAGACAGTGTAGATCCAAGATCAAACTGCACGTTTTGTGCAGTCTGATGTTAATCTACAAAGTCAGCAAAGCCATCCAGGGCGACAATGGCAGTGAAGGAGTTTAAAGCGCGCATGATATGGTCTAGAATAATTTG
Source organism: Tridacna gigas (assembly GCA_945859785.2). Taxonomy (NCBI): domain Eukaryota; kingdom Metazoa; phylum Mollusca; class Bivalvia; order Cardiida; family Cardiidae; genus Tridacna; species Tridacna gigas. The sequence goes on along the minus strand of OX244040.2, from coordinate 34,166,474 downwards.
GTTTGTGACATTTAACCTAGACTGTGTTTCAAACCCAAGCAGGGCCACTTCTATAAATTTTGCTTCAGAAATCTTGGATAGTCACTAAATTTTAAACACACCACTACCCATAATTCTATTATGAAAAAATAAATAGAGTCCGTGAAGTTAGAAATAATTAAGCCAATGCTTGTTCAACAACATGTCTCTTTTTTCTGATTGGGTTGGGGGCAATATCTGTGTTCAGATTTACTTGAGCAAAAGGAAAATGGAATCAAGCCTTAAGCTGCTAAGCGCGACTAAATGACCTTTTGCGGACGGCGTAGATCATGATCTACACTGTCAGCAAAAGGTCAGTGAGTAACACTTAGCAGCTTAAAGGTTAAGATCAACGTAAAATACAAAATCGGATTTATCTTTCAACCTCTGCTAAGACAGAATCGATGGACTTGTTTTTCTCTAAGGGTGTTAGAGCTTGTGAAAATTGGAGGAAATGGTGTAAGACGTAATAATTGTAACGTGCGGTTTAGCGAAATTATCCAATCTTAATTCATACCCCTAAAATAGTATTAATACTAAATCAAGTGAAGTCATTAAAGAATTTCTTTTTTCTCTAAGACTGAGCTATCTGATGCTATCCAATGTTAATTTAAATCTGATCAAAGATCAGCCCCTATTTAAAAAAAAAACAAACTTATTTTGAAAGAAAAGCAGATAACATAAAAATATGTATACAAATAGAGATACTGCCCCAATCCAGAAATGACATCAAATTCAGCTGAAAGAATAGAACAGATATAATAATAATAATAATAAACTGCTCAAGCTTAGAAATTTCCCTTACAAATATGTCGATTTTAGAAATAGCAGAAGTACAAAAGTATAAACCGCTGGGAAATATTATTTTGGCCAAATGACCCTACCCAAATATTGCCATAGGCTCAGCTATTCTTGACCATTTTTTTTTTTTGTGCGTAAACAACACCTAGCCTAAGTGTTTATACACCTATAGAACCTGATAAAGTTCTTTAATTTTTGTTAGATTAAGTTTCGATTTACGCCGCTTTCAACAGCAGTCCGCGCAGGCTGACCTGGGCCGAAACCTTTTGCTATAGGTCAATTTTCCGCATGTTTAAGGACCAATTCACTGCAGGATTCAATAGATTGTTTGACCATGGTCGATAATTTTTGCAGGTGCACCAAACCCCTTTTCACAGAGCATGGCTCAAGTATATTTATTGGAGAGGTCATCAGACCTCTCCAACAGTGGTGAGTTTAAAAGGCAGACTGCCTCAGAAATTGCTGCCTAACTCCATGCTTTTCTGCGAAATTGTTCTGATACACAGTCTGTTTCGTCATGGTTTCATAAATAAACCGAATTCAAAAATCTGACATAGGAAATAGACGTCTTTTGTTTTTATATGACGGATTTCAAAAAGGATTTGTTATATTGATTTGATTGCGAATGACCTTTCCATTAGTTGTAATTTTTCATTAAACAAATACAGCGACGCACACACACACACAAAAAAAATTCTTTAAAAAAGAGAACACCGCGGGAAAAGATCATTCGACTTGAAAATGTGGGAAGAAGGTCACGTGTCTGTCATGTAATGCATAAACGGGTTCTCCTTTCTACACAGCGGCAATCACATAATTATTTGTTTACATGTACCAAAATATATTGAAATTAAATGCAATAAGCTATTTGAAAACATTGATGCTGACCTCTCCTGGCTTCTTTTTTAAAGAAGCCAACTTGTGTGGTACAGGACTGGTTCTTTACCAGGCGAAAACAGATAGACTTATAGATGTTGAAAGCATTTCCAAAACGAAAAATTATAGATGCTTCAAACGGGAGGATTTCTTTTTGGAAAGGTGGGAAAACTTGTGGGGAAAGGGAAATGCTGGTTACCTTCATTCTCTCATTTTCCTACATTGTTTTCAAAAGCTTTGTTTGCCCTCCGGTCTCAAAATCACGGGCACTGTTTGGTAGTAGATTGACCCTTTACCTCACAATCGCGAGTTTTAACAACCCTGAGAAAGAAGGCTTTTGAAAACATCGAGGGAATAGGAGAAAATGCTGGTAACCAGCGTTTTCTCCTTTTCCCACAATGTTTTCTACCCTTTCACAGACAAGTCTCACAATGTGACCCATTTTTAACATGTCGTCTCCAAATATTTTAGATTTGGACTGGTCCAAAACTTTGTCGTTTGGAAAAGAGTTAAGCACTAGCTTGATACTCACCGTCTGCCCCTTCGATCTCTTCAGATTCAGCCACAGTACAGTAACAGCTGTCAAGTCATAGTTGTAAAGCTCTACGTGGCACTCCCCTATCGGCATGGAGAAGGAAAATATCCCCGGCTTGTCATAGAATTTCAGCTTCAACTGACTTTCCAACACTTGGTCTAGTGTAAGACGGAAACAAAATAGGTCATGGAAGGTTGGATCGTGCGTGTTGTGCCTATTCTCGCTCTGCTGTCGCTGGCGTTTACCCGGCCTAAGGCATATCTTGGCGTAAATACCAAGATTGCCCGATGTGCTGGCCGCCATATTGCAGCCTCTAAGTAATGTTACTTCAAGCTGTCTTTTAACCGTCATGTACTGAAACATGATCTTTACTTGCCCGTAGATACTCGGAATGTCTCGTGAATCGGATTCAAAAGTGGATCTGAAATCATCATACGGACTGCACAACTTTCGTAATGATCCGATAAATAATGGCCGGGTGACCTTGGGTGAAAAATCGGAAATGTTCTTGACCGACGAGTTACTGCTTGTTTCTTCTGACTTTTCGGGTGAGTCGTCAGCTTTAGCATTACAAAGCAGTCGAATTAGCGACGATCTGCGTCTTTCGTAGACTCGCTCCAGTTCGTCATTATTAGCGAGAGAAAGTTTGCGGTCCGAAGAAGGCTTGCTGGGCGGTCGGACTTTGAAAGGGTCCAAATTGATCGATATGGAACGTGTTAAACAGATGGCGCTCCGAGCCTTTTTCTGCGAACCATTTCTTCTTGCTCTCTTAAATTTCCCCGAATGCGATTTCTTTCCAGTTGTGCTCGAGTTATGGAAATCGGTTTGTGAGACAGCTTTCGAGATTTGATGGTTCTGTCGTGCAAAGGATCGACTAACAGCGGCTCCACATGAACTCGTCCGTCGTAATGTCAGTTTTCTCTTCGTGTCGTCTTCAGACAGAGTACGTCGAGGTGATATTTTATGGGATGCTTCACCACCTTCTTTTGGAATATCCTTTAGATTCTCCAGTGGGTTGGTCCGAAATTCTTGTTCAGTGTTTACACTACTGACGTTTGAGTCTGTTGAACGAAGAGATGGAGAAGGCGAGGCTGTCGATAAATTTCTTCCTACACTAAATCGAAATGCAGGAGATAACAAGTGGAAATTGCGCGGACGAGACCCTTGTGATCTTAGACTTGATCGGCTCTTTCCATCAAATGGTGTAGATGGTTCGGACACGGTTATACGGTGTCTCCTCCAACGATTTGGACTCGGGCTCAAAATACTTGTGTCACCTTCCGTACTGATGGAGGTCTTCAGTCCTTGTTGATGCTGTCTGGGGGCAAAATCAGAATATGTCTTTGCCAATGGACTTTGTCTACGAATAACCGGTGTATTCATAAGAGAGTTTATACTTTTGTTACTACCACGAGAGATTATGATAGTGGGTACTTTACCGCTCTTCATCTTATTCGTATCGTCCATGATTTCCTTCTCTACTTGTCCGTCGTTTGAGTCATTAAATGGGATCTGCAACTTAGAGAATAACCACTCCTTTACAGTCGTAAAATTCTCTCTCTCACCAGGTCTGCCCAAGCGACCTTCTGGAGGGTAGTCCGCCATTTCAGCAATAAAATCCAAATATCCCAAAACGTCACTGTCTTCTGTATGGGTTTCTTTTAAACTACACAGTCAAATAGTTTATAGCATCAATTCTGGTTTAGCCCTTTGTGTGGGCTTTAACTGCGACTATCAATTAAAACAAACACCGCTAGATATAGCCTAAATTAAATTTTCTCGTCAAAATTTAACTGTTCAATGTAAGTGATACAGGAGCATGTAGAGCGATCTTTACGTCCTCAACACAATCATCAGAATACGGCATCTCCTTTGTTTTATCCACAACAAGTGGCTGTCATTTGCACATGGGTAAAGCTGTCGATGAACTCTGTTGGGAGAGGCTTCTGATGCCAATGACGTAAATTGAATGTCAGATGACCCCCGAGGTCACCAACCAAGGTTTTTACATAACAATCAAGAACTTCAGAATCATAGTTCTACAGTTAATTTTAAAAATAAGCTAGGCTATAAAAGAGGATAACACTTTAATGTGCACACTAGTTTTTGGGCCTACTTTAGACTAACGCAATCAAGAAACAAAATGGGGAAATGAGTGACGGACAGGGAAATCTGGCTTCTAAATTGTATGGAAACATAAAGAGAGAGAAAAAAAGCAAAGCGTGCTTGTACTACACAGACGTTCTTTTTTTCCAGTGCTTTCGACAACTGTCTGGTATACACTAGTACTTTCACTCTTTACCAGACGACAAACAATGCAGACTTGTTCAAATTGAAAGCCGATGACATTTCAAATGTGTCCCAAATGGTGCAACTGGTCTTTGATTTTAACAAAAAACATTCTTGGAAAAGGAGAAAATGCTGTTATCAGCATTCACTCCTTTTCCAAAGAATTTTTCCTCTAGGTTGTTAAAACACGGGATTGTGCGGTAAAGAGTTAAAGGTAGCGTTTGTATTCGAACACGGATGAGGCCTTGGGCTCAAGCGGCACTGGAAACACTGGGCCTCTTGTTGGAGCCCATGACTAGTAAAGGTGAATACATGAGCTGTCACAATTGTTTGACTGAAAATGTTGAAAGCAGCGTATGACACCATTGAACAATCAGGGTCGTTAAGACTCAGGATTGTTCGGCGAAGCTTCAAAGAAAACAATCGGTATTGATCATTCGTAGGAAACATTAGGGGCGAGCTGTGATTCTTTAGCCAGTAATGCACATGGGTTATGAGTTCGAATCATGGTTTAGCCGAACCATTCTCAGGATTTTAACAAGAATAATTTCCTTATCTTCGCCCCCTACCCCTGTCACTTCTGCTCACTGCGACATACATGTAGTTGCTATGAAAGACCAGCAAAATGGCTTGTAAACAGCGTCGTTTTGCATTGTAGGCCTACACCAAGAAAGCCAGAAAATGTGAACTGATCGTCTTGAAATAACTCAACTGCCGTTTCAACGATCTTAATAAAAAAGATGGGGCATATAATAATAGTAATCATGAATGAAACAGAGGAAAAAATCGCTAAAAGGCTTATGTTATAAATTCTGTGACAAATGGGTAATTTATTGCATATGCAGACTTAAATAATTCCGGCGTGACTCCGTGATGAAGGTTTGACATTCGCAACTGGAGGCACCAAGTTGGATGCTCATTCTTTGCGCGGTTTTTTTGCGGGAGTGTCTTTGAGAAAAAACTTTAGAATCTTAGCTTCGTTTCGGTGAAACCGAGGGCAAATATGAATAATGAGCTGTAGGAAAGATTGAAAGCGGCACGAAACACCCATTTTTTACCTAAACTCCCTTGCTTTCAGTGTAATATACCCATTACGAATTTTCTTACACACGTATGAGACAAGCAAGGCGTGATGATATGTGACGCCATTAAAACTTATACTTCTTCCAGAGAGGTGAATCGGATTTTTATTAATTGAAATTACCGCATGTGCAAGTATGTGTCTTTTACATTCTGACCTATAACTCCAGTACACAACAGTATGACATTCATTGCCTTTTGAGATAATTTCTTTTACTGAACTCGTCATCGAAAATATTCTTAAACTCACCATAAGCTCGCTTAATAACATATAGACTCGCTTGATATAATTTTCATGACATAATCTCCCTTGTTTTCAGTGTAATGTACCAATTACGTTTTTTCTTATCCCACATATGTTTGAGATAAGCAATTTTAGACTTTTTCTAACTGATGGAAAATACAACGTTTGCATGTATGATTTTGTATATTTTGGCCTATAATTCGCGTGATTTCGTTGTGTGATAAAAAGAATCGAATCTGACATTCGATGGCTTTTGAAACAGATTTCAATTAAACTGGTCCACAAAAGGCTCGCTTAATAACACTTCTCTAGACTCGTTGACTCGTTTAGTAAACTTTTATCTCAAATACCAACTTATGTTATATCCTACCTATCTACACTTGTGACAGATACTATATGTATCATTGCCTCTTCGTTCTACTGACAATAGATGTGAACTACGATTCAGTTCACAAATACATGTGAAACATTTTTGTAAAAGGAGAAATTGCTTGTCACTTGCAATTTCTGTGTGTGACGGGCAATTTCTCCTATTGTCACAATCTTACCAGAGATGATCTGCTGCAAGACGAAAATCAAAAAGTCGTTTACAGGAGGTAATGCGTTAATTTTGCCATTTTTTCCGATCATACATAGCTCTTGGATATGTTTTTTTTTTTCTTTCGGTGAAAGATCAAAATTTATTTCATCTCATTTATTTCATCATATTACTGTGTGATTTCCACGAGATGAAATAAATTTCGATCGTTCTCCGAAAAAAAAAATAAATAATAAAACACACACACAAATAGTCTATTTATTTCACGCTTCTAACCCTTTTTTTGGGGGGGTGGGGGGGGGGGGGCTTTCGAAGTATAGGGCAGCTCTCGGTATTTCCGTATACCAGTCAGTTTATCAATCGGTAAATTTACTTGTCAAAACGATGTAATTATCAAACCATAATCCACCGTTAGTTCCCGATAAACTACCGAAAAGCATGAAATAAAACATTCTCAACTGTCAATAAACAAAAGGGTGGTGTCGGCATCTCTCAGCAGGTTAAATTTGTCAATTTCTTTCCGATTGGTCAAATTGCCTCCTTCCTCGACAGTATTTTCAGAGGGTGTGCCTTACAGAAACAGAAAAAGGACGTAGGCCGTATGTCTGATACTTTGGGAGTGTTTTTGTTAGATAATTTTAGACATCATAGTAACTCCTTTGTGCTCCGTCACGTATGTTATCCTACGTTTAAAGTTGCCCCAGGCCAATTTTTAATTTCAGGAAAAAGCAAGAATCGTCATATATTCACCAAGCGTCTTAAAATGCTCTCTTATTGTAATTTTTAAGATTTGTTTAAAACTTCCTAGTAACCGAATTTCTGGTTGGCTTAAGCCGATCAGAAATTATTGTACTTTCTAAATGAAATAAGACCGAGAATGCGATTTTGAACAGTGACTGATTGGTAAATGAGCGGCAAAATAGCATACTAAACACCAATGGTATACTTAACACGTTGAAATCTACAGTTACATTGACCCTTTTTTTAAAACTCGTGTTTACAGGAGCAGTATGTGACGTCAATAGATGTCAAAAACAGTAAGTCACGAATTTCCCTCATTATGTCATGTGCACAATATTAGACACTGCAGTAGGAGGTCTCGGACAAAAGAAGTTGAAATTTTGCCTCAAATTTTGACAGTGAATCTGCCCGCATGCTCTGATTTAACAACCATTATTAAATGCGTTCTGAGCCTCCTTCTAAATTTAGAAAGTAACGCAATATCTGGTTGGCTATTACACCATTTGGTTTAGACCGTAAAAAAATGCGTTACTTTTGAATTTTAGAGAGTTCTCAAGATTTAGAATTCATATGTTGTACCTATCATTGTAAGCGCACATGAATGTGTTCATATGCAAGGAGATGGGGGAGGAGGAAGACAATGAGGTTCAAAGCAATCGGAATGATTCAATAAAACGTGCGGACATGTGTCTAATGATACATTTCCATGCTCTGGGAAAGTGGGGAGGGGGATTTAATGCATCTCAGTGATACAATATACCTAGCTAGTCACTACATATTTATGGATCCATAAAATTTAGTTTGCCTAACAATCGACTGAATCATGAAGTATATTAATCTTTTGACACGCAGACAATTTACAAATAGCAAAAAGTTTCGATCCGTGTCAATCTGAGCAGACAGCACAGCATGTCATGAGTTGATACTTTTTTGCAGATGCATGAAACTCCCTTTTCACAGAGTATGGCTCAATTGAGACTCCTTTCACCAGATAATGTTTGATGGATGGCGAGTAGTCGAGTCATAGTCCAGCCAGAACTCGCAGTTATCACTTAATCATGTCTCTTTCTGCCAAAAGGTATGTTTAGGATTTTGTTACATGACAAGATAACACAGATCTCTAGTTAGTTACAAAATGCTCTTAATGGTAGTCGGCCGCGGCAACCACGTAACTTCAAATCTCCGCCTCCTCTTTTTAATTTTAAGATTGACTTGTGTTGTTCATGACGGATTTTTTAAAGAAATAATTTTGTGGCTTATTGGTTAGACTATCCAGTTTATTTATATCACATTGTCTCGGTAATATTCCATCTTCTTTCAGGAAGCCTTGTGAAAATGAAAAGTACGTATATATGCTCATGCTTTTACGTTCGTCGAGTGGGCAAAATGTTAGAGGATAAAAAAAATGAGAGAAAAAATATTCTTACTGAAGTGGTCTGAAGAATTATAGGGCAGTAACTAGCATGGTCATTTAGTTTTTACTGTATACCGATCTGAATCGGACCATGATTGTATCTTTCTCATTGTAAATATGGGGTTCTGAGCTTTGGATTCTTCCTGGCATTAAAGGTAGATTCTGTAAATGACCTTCTTTCCAAAATCTCAAAGTAATTTATTTTATGAGTTCTTTATACATCAGGACTTGTTATTTAAAGGAGCCTTTTCAGGTTTTTTTTTTTTTTTTTGCGAATTAAAGTGTTTTGTGAAAGACTAGTAAACACATACACTGCAAAACATACCTCCTCTACAAACGTAAAGAAACAGTTTAACATTTACATGTAGTAAAAACGTTCAAATAAGGGGTTGATCCCTTTGCAATCGGCAAAGTTCTGCGTACATGTACGACGTCATCGCAATTATTCAAATACGTCCATACTGACCGCATTTTATTAATCAAATGGCATTTCTGCAAATCTTTGCGAAATATCTTACGTGAAATTAAAAAAAAAAAAAAAAAAACAGAGGTTACTTATTCTATTGAAGAAATATATGTGAAAAATATATTTCTTACATTTACTTTTCTTCTTTACTGGTGGTTTGCTATCTAGATATCGCCTTGCTTAATTCAGTGATGGACCATTTCTGAAGTTTAGATAGATTTTAAAAACATGTCTAAACCCACGGTCTATACCCATACTGGAAGTGTCATTGTGCAGGACAATTGAGAGTCCAAGCCTAGTACTGATGAACCACGTATAATCAAAAGTTGTCGCCTTGATATGACTGGATCAATTAATGAAACGAAAGCTTTCAGGCTGATATGGCAGAATCAATGTTGAATGTATCGTAAAACACAAGACAAACAGCCAATTAATTGACTAAAACTAGTTCCACCAAGAGGTGGAACTTTTCGCATCACCTACATCATTATCTAAACTGGTACCCGTTGTATCTCCCGTAGCCGTCCGTTACGAAGATCGATAACAGGATGCCAGTTCACATCATTATCTGGAATGAGAGTTTCCGAAAAGCCATCATCGAGTGTAACTGATGAATGAATGAATGAATGAATGAATGAAATGAAATGAATGGTGTTCTATGGCTCGTCGACATCTAAGGTCATATTGGGCGCATTTACAAACTTAACCATGCGTTTAAAAGAGGGTAACTGATATTTTGAAAACTAAGAAAGATGTGTACTCTATTTCTCCGAGTCAAATAAACGAAATATACTTGTATGAGAAATTCGAGCCAAACTGATTTTCTAATCGAAAATTATTTTAACGATCAAAGCACAGCTGGTATTGAAGTAAACAACGCGAAATGCAGAGCGCTAGAAGACTTAGACCAGTAAATTCACATTTTCAAACTTACAAAAGTAACACAACTTACCGTTTGACCAATAAATAAAAACTTTACGTAAAAATTAATTCTTAATCACAGATACGGCTAACATTGTTGAATTATTCGGAAATTTTGAAAAGATGCCTTGGGTAAAGGAGTCAGTAAGGTCAAATCAAATTTAGCTTAAGTTAAAGATGTTGGAATTTATTTCTTCAGATATATGAATTAGTTTAAAGTTCAAGGCTTTTTCTAATTATGATAATAGCGATCCTCTATCATATCAGGGTATAGAGAAAAGATAGTGTATAAATATCAAACATTCGTCCCCTACTTATGTCGAACTTTCTGTGAGAATCTTGTTACCATACATTGTTTTTGATACCATACAAGTTTTTGAGGCAGTTCCCCTATAGGTTTGAAGACATTTCCTCGACAGATTAAAAGATAGTTCCCCCAACACTTTTGTTCCATATATGTTTTAGGATTATTTGGAGTTAATTCTTTAAATTGTTTCGATAATTTGTATTTTAGTTGTGTGTATTCCTGTATGTTTTTTAGAATTACATTAGAGGCCAGGATATGGATTTACCTGAGTGAAACACTTTTCACTATACCTTGTACACTCTGTCAGTAAACCTAATACATGTATGTTATAAATAGTATGTTCCATTTGGGAAAATGTAGTGTATTTCACTATTGTTTGGTATTTTGGCCATGAAAGGCCATCATACTGCTCTGTCAAACAAAGCTGAGTTATAGAAAATTATAGACAGTCTCAAGTGATCAAATTTTCTTGTCAGTAACAATTACAAACACTTCAAGGCTTCACTCAGTCGCAAAAGATCATTTATCCATAAAATCCTTCACCAACCATTTTTACCGCTGATAATTGTCATAACATTGAACAAACTGTCAGGGAACTGTTTTCAGATCTGTCAGGGGAACTTATCTTGTTCCCAATACATTGATCACAAAACAACATTGATGTAATTTGTATACATAATAAAGACGGCCCTTTCCATCATGCTTTTCAAAAACAATTTTACTTCTTCTTTCAAGGCTGTGTTAGTACAGTCACATTTGTGAAGAAATCTATACGTTTAATCTTGAACTGATCTAAATCCAATTAACTGTTTTCAATAATGAGCCGTTTATAACGCTTCTTTTCATATTTGGATATTCATGATGCACTGTATGATCTGAGGGATTTTCATTGAGATAAGCTACAGCGCTGTACTGACTTTCTGCTTTGTCAGTTAAATCTGTATTGCAGCAAAAGTAATTTTTAGTGACCAATGACAAATTACTAAACATTTCATTACACAAAGTGCTTTTAGAAGTCATTTATAAATTGTAAATCTCGAAAAAAACTAAAGAAATTTATTGTACATGTTTGGCAGCCAGTGTTTGTGTCTGTTTTCAGAAACATAAGCATCTTGAGTAAAAGATTCATGAAACTTTTTTCTCATATGAAGCGTCTGAATTGGAAATATTTGTATTTGAAACAAAGAAATCTGTGCAGAGACTTCTAGCATTTTTGGGGGGATTATTTCTGTACCTGGATGCAACCTGTCAAAAACTAAAATTGCATTCTGGGACAGAATGAAGGATGAAGGCTTTTGAAAATGTGGGAAAAGGAGAAAATGCCAGTTACCAGCATTTTCTCCTTTTCCCACAATATATTTTACCCTTCCCAAAACAAATTTCAGTGTTAAACCACATTTAAGTTTGTCATCTGCAAATGCTTTGAATTTGGACTAGTCTAAATATTTTGTCATTTAGTAAAGAGTTAAATGTGATTTCAAAGGGTAGAAAACATTGTGGGAAAAGGAGAAAATGCCAATTATGAGCATTTTGTCCTTTTCCCACCATGTTTTTAAAAGTTTTTCCCTCTGGGTCGTTAAAAGTTGGGCTGGTGTTTTAAAGGGTTAAGTGTCTTTTACAACTTTGGTTGCCTTTACAATGGTGTTGTTCAAGGCCAGACTGTACAAAACAGTTAGTCTGATCTGCGATATACACTGTCTGCACAAAAGCAAGCTTGAGATTGCACTTGCTTGGGTCTTATTCCTAGAATGAAGACAAGCATTTGGTTTATTGTGTGCTTCGTTGGTTAACTTTAAGACTTTATTTTGTTTCCCAGGTTATCAGACAATGCATACAGAGTCAAAGATGTATGTCATCCCAGAAAGGAAAAAAGGTACGACATTGTTCTGTTTTCACCCACTTTGCCTGTGGAAGTGGCTTTTGATGCATCTGAATTAGAAACTTTTTATGAACGTAAAAAGCAATTTCTCTGTCTATTACAATGTTTACTTAGTTGTATAAAGCACACTGTTTTTCATTTCTGTGGTCTGAAATTGGTTCCTTGAATTTTCCTAATATTTCTCATTCTATGCAGTCTGATCAGTATCTGAAGTCTCAATAAAAGCTTATCTAATACTGCATAGCAACCTAAGAGGTAAGTTAATTTGTAACCAGATAACCAGACACGCCCATAGTGTCTGTAAATGTACCTGAATCAGGCCCTAGCTGGCTTAAGATTATTATCTGTTTGGTGTTTAAGTCCTTATCACACAGCAAAAATTTTGACTTGTCTGAACGGAAAGCTCTTGCAGATGACAATTTAAGTATGGCTCAAATGATAGAATTTGTCTTTGAAAAGGTAGAAAACATGTAAAAAGGAGAAAATGCTGGTTACCAGCATTTTCTCCTTTTCCCACAATGTTTTCTACTCTATCAAAGACAAATTTTATCATTGGAACAACACTTAAATTGTCGTCTGCAAATGCCTTCAATTTGGACAAGTTGTGTGGTAAAGAGTTAAATTTATGAATTACCTTTCAGATGAGACCTTAAATCTTTGCATGTGAAGGTGCTATGCACCAACCAAGTAAAAGAACCAAGCTTGACTTAGGATGGGTTTCTTCCTGTATGTTGCACTGTCCCATGTAACATAACTAAGAGCCTTTTGGGGGTATTGTCAAAATGGGCAAGTCATGGCGACAATTCATAAACGAAAATCAATCATTAAAAAATCCATCTATGTACACCTGGAAATTCTTTTACTAGGTCTTTGTTCAACACTCATTTAACTCTATACCAAATGACAAAATTAAAGACTGGTCCAAACTGAAAGCATATGCAGATGACAAAAAGGAGCAAATGCTGTTTACCATGTCCATATCCCACAATGTTTTCAAAAGGCTTCTTCTTCAGGGTTGTTAAAACTTGGGACTGTGTGGTACAGAGTTAAAGCCCTTGGCTGCTTTCCCACATAACCATGAATAAATGAATGAATCCTGTGGCACTGACAACCTTCAGCCCTTGAAAAGGGCTTAGCCAGACTGGAATGGAACTCAACATTCCTGGATTTCAAATCCTGTGAGACCTTGAAGTAAAAAGGCTTTTGGAAACATTGTGGGAAAGGAGGAAATTGCTAGTAGCCCGCATTTTGTTCTCTTTCCACAATGCTTTTTTTACTTTATCATGGACAGAAATTTCAACAAAGCTTTCAAGAATATTATTGGGTCAAGTCCAAAACTTGGTTGTTTTGTAAAGAGTCAAGGGCGAAGCAAACACTGTAGGAACACTCAAAATGAGCCATGCTCTGTGAAAAGGGGGCTTAATGCATCTGCAAAAAGTATCAACCCAGGTCAGCCTGAGCAGTCCGGGCATGCTGGCCAGGGCTGAAACTTTTTGCTATTGGACATTTTTTTTCATGTCCAAGGACCATTCCACCTCCAGATCCAGCCCATTGTTAGACAAAAGTTGATTTTATGGATCCCCAATTATGTGATGTCTTGCTTAGTACAATGCATCCTCAGAGATGCATTAAGTCCCATTTTCACAGAGCATGGCTCAAGTGTTTTTTCCTAAGACAAGTGCTTGCTAAGCACAAGTGCAGTTCATCATAAACCTTCTCTATAAGGTATATATGATATGCTTCATTGAGCTGCTAGTTTTATTAGCGTTCACCTCTAGGCCAGGGTCCGTATTCACAACCATTCTTAAGAATATTCTTGGTCTTGTTCTCCAAAATTTTCCAAATTTGAAAGTAACACACCTTCTGATTGGCTAAACCATTCGGTTTAGCCAATCAGAAGTTGTATTACTTTCAAACTTGGAAAATCTTGAAGAATAAGTCTAAGAACATTCTTAAGAATGGTTGATGAATACGGACCCTGATTTTATTGTATTTGAGTCATGCTTTGGGGCATAATGTATCTGCAAAAAGTATCGACCAAGGTCAGCCTGCGCAGTCTATGTAGGCTGACTTGGGCAGAAACTTTTAGCTATTGGTCAATTTTATACTATGTTCAAGGACCAGTGTACCTCATGATTCAGTGGGTTTGTTAAACAAAAAGTGGCTATAATGGATCCATAATTATGTGATGGCTTGATTGGTACAATACATCAAGCAGATGTATTAAGCCCCCTTTTGCCATGGGATGGCTCATTAGTTTTCAAAAGCTTTATGTCCTTGGGTTATTGAACACAGCATGGTTTAGTACAGGGTTTTGATTATTGATTGTGGTTGTGACATTTTAAAGGAATCAATGAAACAACAGATGGAAATGCTGACTCCAGAGGAACAAGTAAAACAGAAGGAGCAGATACGAAGCACATATGAGGAAAATGAGTGAGCTAGAGTTACTTACAATACTTGTTGCTGCTGGACTCTTAAAATAAGAAAAACCAACAATTTGAAATACATAAGAGCCATGGTTTGGCAAAAGGGGGCTTAATGCATCTCCGTGATCCATGATACCAAGCAGGTCATCACATAATCATAGATTCATAAAACCCATTCTGTCTATAATCCCACATAATCAAGAGGCCCTCTGGTTCTTTGACATGCAGAAAAATTACCAAAAACAAAATGTTTTGGGCTAGGTCAGCCTGTGAGACTGCGCATACTGACCTGAGTCAATACTTTTTGCAGATGCAGTAAGGCCCCTCTCGAAGAGCATGGCTCATATTCATATAGTGGTTTATTTTAGGTACATGTATTTACTCCATAGGACATGTCGAGAGAAAACATACCACAGAAAAACAATATGCATGTAGTAAACAATTCAGACTGCCCATGCAAGCAAGCAAATGAAGGCTACAGCAAAGTTTTCAAAAGAAAATTACTCACATTAGTGTAAGGACTTGATTAAATGGGTATAAGTATAAAGATTCTATCCATGTAAATACAGTAAAGGGTTTTGAAGTTTCGAGGTTTTTTTTCATTTTCTGTCGTACTAATCAGATTATATGAATAGATCATTCATTTCAAATTTTTCAGTCCTATGTGTATCCAAATTATCGATTTAGAAAGGTTATCATCTGGATGGCTCAGTTGGTAGTGTGCAGTGCTTAAATCCCAAAGAGTGCTGGTTTGTTTCCAAGATAAACCACATTATTTCAGAGCCTTGGTGATAGTCATTGCCATATGATTCTTTCCTTTCTCACAGCTGACTATTTTTAGCTCACCAGAGCAGGAAGTGCTCAAGGTGAGCTATTGAGGCTAGTCATTGTCTGTCGTCTATCAGCATGCATTGTCTATCAACATTTCCTTTAACTCCTTACCACACAACAATATTTTAGACTTGTCCAAGTTGAAAGCTCTTCAAGTCCACAAATTTAAATATAACTTAAATGATGGTATTTGTCTTTGAAAGGGTAGGAAACATTGTGAGAAAAGGAGAAAATACTGGTTCCAGCATTTTCTCCTCCCACAATGTTTTCAAAAGACTTTTTCAGGGTCATTGAAACATGGGATTGTTGGAAAAGGGTTAAACATCCTCCCCCATACTACAAGGAGGATTGCTACCAAACTTCACAGATATGTTCTTTGGATCAGGGTCTTTCAAAATTGTGATGGAATTTTTTCAGGGAAAACTTTGTGGGACAAGGAGTAGATACTTGTAACTAACTAGCAGTTTCTACTTATCTTGAAGAGTTGTTTACTGTAGAACTGTATAGACCAAGTTTTGTTTGATTTTGATCTCGAAAAATACTTCTGTCTTACCTTTCTTTATACTCAGTGGTGGACAAGGAGGACGAATGTCAGTAGCCAAGGTATTTTGGTTATCCTTTGCAGTCGGTACAGCTTATGCCCTATTTCAGAATTACTCTCTGAGGTGAGTATTTATAGATACATCTACATTTCAGCCAGTTTTTAACCCATTTCATCCTTATTTTGTGAAACTATAATCATTCTTTTATCTTCATACCAGATGTTGCCTTTGATGGCTGCAAGATTGCACAGATTACGACTGATAGATGTTTTTCTATCCCTTACACCATATCTATTTACACAGCCAAACCATTTTACACATTTTCAGGTTTTATCAGCATTTTTTCTCTCTAGCTGTAAGGATGTACCCTTAAACCTTCACTTAATAAAGACTGGTCCAAATTCAAAGCATTTGCTGATGACAAACGTGGTTCAAGTGATGGAATTTGTTTTTAAAAAGGTAGAAAATATTGTGGAAAACAGAGAAAAATGATGTTTACCACCATTTACCTCTTTCACCATGCCGATTTCAACAGCCTTCTTTCTCAGGGTCATTAAAACATTAGAGGGAAAGGAGAAAATACTAGTTACTAGCATTTTTTCCTTATCCCAAAATATTTTCAAAGGTCTTTTTCCTCAAGGTTGAAAAACATAGGTTTGTACGGCAGAGGGTTAAAGACAGTGTACATCTTCTTCAGACTGCACAGAATTGTGTATTCTGACGTTCAATATAGATAATGAACATTATCATGACAATGTTTATTAGAGAAAGCAGCCAGTCACTTGGAAAGAATATTGTGCAAAGCACTTAAAAAAATCTCTTGAAAAACATGGATAGGTGCACTGGTAAGTGTGATATAACAATGTTAAAAACAGCCTGAACCGTCAAAGTTTAACAAACTCTTCACCATGATGTATAAATTAAGTCTAAAATGTAGGCTTTATAAGCATGCCCTACTTCTTCCTACTTTTTTTCTGTGCTCTTACCTTTCCCTAATTTATTTCTTGAAATGCCGTACTATCCCTAAATTTTTTTATAGGAAAATGGAAAATATATATGAATAGGGTAAAAAAGGTGAAAAGACTCATGGTCGAAAGTTTTCCATATTATGATGGAATTCCATATCTTGAGGGTCCAACTTGGTCATTTTTTTAAAAGGCTTGTTTCACAGGACTGTCAAAACACAGAGATACTGGGTAAAGGGTGAAAAAGAGAAGTCTGACAGACTGTGACAGGGCTATGAAGAGTCATACATAGAGTTGTATCGTAAAGGGCGGTTTAAACTTTTACCACACAACCCAGACTTTTGATGACCTTGAGAAAGAATCCTTTGGAAAATATTGTGAAAGAATCCTTCGGAAAACATTGTGGGAAAAGGAGAAAATGCTGGTAACCAGCATTTTCTCCTTTTCCCACAATGTTTTCTACCCTTCCAAGAGCGAATTTCTAATTTTGAGTTACAATTATTTTGTCGTCAGCAAAAGCTTTCAATTTAGGCATGTCTGAAATTTTGTCGTTTGGTAAAGAGTTATCCTTTTACCACATAATCCTGAATTGACAACCTTGAGAAAGAAGCCTTTGGAAAACATTGTGGGAAAAGGAGAAAATGCTGGTAACCAACATTTTCTCCTTTTCCCACAATGTTTTTTATCCTATCCAAAACAAGTTTCATTATTGGAGCCACGTTTACATCATCGGCTGCAAATACTTTCAATTTGGACAAGTCCACATTTTTGTCATTTGGTAAAGAGCTAACATCACAAATCTTTTATTATTTATGAACAGTGGAGTATCAGAGACATCAGCAGCCAAGCCCATTGAGGAGGAAGTGCAGGTCAATCAAAAAGAAGAGATAACTGTGATTCGAAGACGGCGGGATACAGCTAGCAGTTAATGGATAATTATTTATTTCAGGGATATTTCATAACTAGATTTTGGATGTAAAGGTGTGATAGATCTGTTTGAGTTGTTTAGGGATTTTAACCCTTTACTGAAAAATCCGGGGTTTTAACGAACCTGGAAAAGAAAACTTTTTGAAAGCATTGTGGAACAAGGAGAAAATGCTGGTTACCGGCATTTTCCCCTTTTCCCGCCATGTTTTTCACCCTTTCAATGACACACCATATTATTTTAGTGGCATTTAAAATTTCGTTTGCAAATGTTTTCAAGTTGGACCGTTCCAAAATTTTGCTGTTTGGGAAAAAGTTAATGAAATTTCTTATAAATTATATTGTGGTTACATTCAGGGATTTTATATACGCAGGGATACTGTATATATGATCCCTGGTACATTGGAGAACTTTGTTGTTTTGAAGATAATTCTAGTAAGCACACAAAACAGAGATTTAACCCTGTACCACACAATCCCGAGTTTCAACAACCCTGAAGAATAAAGCTTTTGAAAACATAGTGAGAAAAGGAGAAAATGGTGGTAACCAGCAATTTCTCCTGTTTGCACAATCTTTTCTATCCTTCCAAAGGCAAATCCAACAATTTGAACCACATTCAATTTGTCATCTGCAAATGCTTTGGATTTGGGCATGTCCGAAATTTGTCGTTTGATAAAGAGTTAAGAGAATAAAACTACATGTATAAAATAAGATTAGATGAGAACAACACCCACAATGTAGATTTAAAGAGAAGAAAGAGGAAAAAGATTTAAACATACTAAAGTCATGCTTACCTTTTTATGCTACTTTATGATGATTCAGCCCTGTACCTAACAACAAAATTTTAGACTGGACCATACATAAAGCATTTCAAAAAGTCAAGCTCAAAAGATGATAGCCATCTTTGAAACCGTAGTGGGAAAAGGTGAAAATGCTGGTTTTCTCTTTTTCCACAGTGTTTTAAAAAGCTTTCTTCTGCACGGTTGATTAAACACAGGATTGTTTGGTAAACTTTTAAATCCAAAACAAAGAATGGGTTCATCAAAACTGGCCCATCTTTCTTTTGACAAATTTATTTCCTCATTTGTCCCACTAAAATCATTTAGATTTTTTTTTAAAATCGATTTTGTGGATTTCAGTGAATAATCTGAGCGATAAATCCAATTGGTTCCGTTGCGATCCACACAATGCTCATTTGCAATACCAGGGACCAGGTAAACTGATAACAGGTTCTTTAAAGACATCGTGAGATAAAATGGGAACCAGTTCAGTCTCATTTCAAGCATCAAAGAAACCTTTACTATTACTCTACATAGAATGTTGTCTGTACCAATTGTTGAATGGTGTTTAGCATCAGGGAGGAAACAAGCTGATCTTGATAGGAAAGTCTAACAAAATTCAGGACAGCTCAACATGAAGTTACAAACCTTGACTAGGGCTCGGCATAAAATGTTATCTGCAGCAAGAAACAGCAACTTTTGATGGCGTTTTTATGAAGACTTTCACTTTTCCATAGTTAGTTGTAAAGTTCATTGTTTGATTGAACATGGGTATTAATATTTGGTGATGTCAATGACACACAATCTCCAGAATTTTATCTATTTACTTATAATTAATGTGAAAATTAAATCAAGAATTTTGACACACAGCATCGACTTTTGACCCCCTTAGCTCAGCATAGGGGGTCAAAATTGACCCTCAAGTTTTTACATCTGGAGAAAGCACTGTTAATGTGCATGTATCTTCACACAATTGATATGAATGTGTAGGAGAGGTTATGCCGAGTTTTTGTATATAAGGAATCCATGGGTAGATGAGAAAGCCAGGAAACACATACATAGGTGCACTGACCTCTGTGATATGACCCAAGCTGTTAAAACGGCATTAAACTCCAATACAAACAAACAAAAAAACTCTGGTTGTGTGGTAAAGGGTTAAATTATGACTTCCATTTTGAGTCCTGTTTAAACAACCCAGGTGAGTGGAGCTTTCAAAAACAATGTTAGTTAAGGAGAAAATGCTGGTTACCAGCATCTTCTCATTTTCTTGCAATGTTTTCTAACCTTACGAAAGACAATTTCCTCCATTTGAGCCATATATGATGTGTTAATGGTTTTAGTGGAGCCAATGTAAAATTTTGTTGTGTGGTAAAAAGTGAACTTGCATTATAAGAAGCCAGCTGTCATGTATACATCATCCCAGTACAATGTGTTTACTCCTATCTTAAAATAATAGGTGTCTTAAAACATTTTGATGAAATTTGAACAATATTCAAGCTTTCTTAAAGGCATAAATACAACTTTTAATGCCTTTCTGCAGTTGATAACTTTCGAGAACATTTTAGACATATGACCTATAAATGTATATACCGGTAATCCATGCTCTGTGAAAAGGGGTCTTAAATATTTACCACATGAAAAAAAGTTTAAACTGGACCAAATTGAAAGTTGTTGCAGACAATAAGATAAATGTATCTCAAAAGATGACTTATGTCATTGATAGGGAAGAAAACATTGTGGGAAAAGCAGAAAATGCTAGTTACTAGCATTTTCTCCTTTTCCCACAATGTTTTCACAAGCCCTCTCGCTTAGGGTTGTTAAAACTCAGGATCGTGTGGTAAAGGATTAATGCATCTGCAAACAGTATCGACCCATGTCAGCTTGCACAGGCCACACAGGCTGAAATTAATCATACTTTTTGCTTATGGTAAATTTTCGGATAACACCTTTGGTATCACTTTTGTGTATACATGTACTTTATTTTAGGCTAGCTATGCCCCTGCCATTGAAAACCTAGATTATTCCCACATGTAAAAATCTGAGGATATGGCATGGATCAACCTGCCTGGAAAAAAAGATAAGTCATGCTCTGTGAAAAGGGGATTTCATGCATTTGCAAAAAGTACTGACCCATGTAGGCCTACGTTGTTGGCACAGGTTGATGTAAGTCGAAACTTTTTTGGGGCTATTTCTGCATGCCCAAAGACCATACCACCACATGATAAAATGGTTTTCATGGATCCATAATTATGACTTGCTTCATCGAGATGCATTAAACCACTTTTTCCCAGAGCATGGCTCAAATATTGGCAAGTCTTGTTGTTCATATAAACATTCAAAATTACTGCTTTAAAAGTATTTTCAGAGGAAACAATTTATTCCTATCATTATGTAGTAAATACCTTCACACTTTACTTTCACTGGTGGCACTGAATGTTTGAAAACAGTGCCAATACTAGAAATTGTGTCTTACTTTTTAGCAATTTCACACATGTACCCATGTATCACATCTTAACCCTGTGAGCACTGGATTAATGAAATGGATCTTTCCAATTGAGGGGGAAAAAGAACTGAAATAATGTTAATTTAAGATTGTTTAGGTCAAAAGAAGTTGCAAAGTAGCAGAGAGTGTAGATCAAAGATCAGACTCCATGTTTTGTACAGTCTTATCCTGATTCACACTGTTCATGAAAGCAACTGAAGCAAGATCCAGGGCTATTTGGGTAAATTCAAACTGATTATGTATTGTTCACAAAGATGATTTCAGAAGTGGTGTACTGCAAATATGTTTAACCTTCTACCACATAATTCTGAGTTTGAACAACCTTGACAGAGGAGGCTTCTGGAAACATAGTAGGAAGAGGAAAAAATGCTGGTAACCAGCATTTTCTCCTTTTCCAAGTATGTTTTCTACTCTTTTATAAACACAATTTTCAGTTTAGTCAAATTTATTTCGACATCTGCAAATGCTTTCATTTTGGACAAGTCTAAAATTCTGTCGTTTGGTCAAGACTTTATGGATCAAAGACCTATATTAGTAACTGCATAAATCTCATCCTATAATACTTGATTACCAGTATGCTCCCTCCTGTTACTGAATTCTTGGTCACAGCTTTGTGTCGCCATCAAGATTTTACAGTAAACTCTTTACCAAACGACAAAATTTAAGACTTGTCGAAATTCAAAGCATTTAGCCAACGATAAATTTTGTCTGATTCAAATGATGAGACTTGACTTCGGATTGTAGACAACATTGTGTGGTAAAGAGAAAATGCTGGTAACCAGCATTTTCTCCTTTTCACACACTGTTTAAAAAGCTTTCTTTTTAAGGATCGTTAAAACTTGGGGTTGTGTGGTAAAGGGTGAAAAAGAAAGTGTAACGAATAACAAATCAGTAGAACTAGCCTGAATTTGTTTTGGTATGTAATTTTTATTAAACAAGTTAACCCTTTACCACACAATCTCAAGTTTTGACGATCCCGAGGAAGAGGCCTTTTGAAAACATTGAGGGAATAGGAGAAAATGCTGGTAACAGCATTTTCTCCATTTCCCATGTTTTCTAGCCTATCAGAGACAAATCTAACCCCTTGAGAAGTATTTAATTTGTCATCTGCAAATGCTTTCAATTCAGACAAGTCTAAAATTTTGTTGTTTGGTGAAGGGTTGAGTGCATACATCAACTGATCCCTTCCTGAAACACATCAGCAGCAGACAACTATGAGAACATCCTTGTAAAATATTCAGAATCATCTTTAATTAACATGATTTAGCGTTTAACAGTATACCAAATAATCCCATGTTGTAACAACACAGAAAAAGAAAGCTTTTTAACAACTTGTGGAATAAGGAAGAAAAAGCTGCTGATCAGCATTTTCTCCTTTACCCATTTTACCCATAATTTTTTTTACCCTTTTAACTCTTTACCACACGACAAAATTTTAGACTGGTCCAAATTGAAAGCATTTGCAGACGGCAATTTAAACATTGCTTAAATTATGAAAGTTGTTTTTGAAATTGTAGAAAACCTTAACCAGCAAACCTGGTTACCAGCATTTTCTCCTTTTCCCATGAAATTTTGAAAAGCCTCTTTCTCTAGGGTCATTAAAAGCCGAGATAATTGGTAAAGGGCTAAAAAGAAAGATAAATAAATTGACCAGCATTTATTGTCTTCAGATGCTTTCAATTTAGGTAAGTCTAGAACTTTGCCTTTTGGTAAAGACTTAACCCTTTCCCAAACGACAAATTTTGGACTGGTCCAAATTCAAAGAGTTTGCAGACGACAATTTTAAATTTGATGAAAATGGCAGAAAGTTCTAAAAAATGGTAGAAAACACTGTGGGAAAAGGAGAAATTGCTCGTTACGAGCAATTTCTCCTTTTCCCACAGTGTTTTCAAAAGACTTGTACTGCAGACACGTGAAAACCAGGGCTTGTTTGGGAAAGGGTTAATTTGCTTATTCACACGAAAAAATTTTGGCAATGTTGTTTCTTGTAAGCAATTTCTCCTGTTGTCACAATATTCTCAACAGTGGTCTGCTGCAAACCAAAGCACATCTGTCTTGGACAAAGTTTTACAAGAACATCTATGGCAAAAATTTAGGTGCCATCTCTTCCTTCATGCCAAAACGTCTGTTGTACCTCTCGTACGGATCATCCACATAGTGTCTCTTTCGTTTCCATGATTTTGTGACCATTTTATCAAACATTTTAGACTGTTGCTTGTTACAAAAAACATGATATTTCCCTCTTTCAATAATCCATTCTGGTTTCTTCCACTTTTTCTTGTGACGACCAGCTCTTGGTCGAATGTAAATTCCCCAGTCAAGTCTATAGAATCTTGAAACAATAGCTTTCACAGTTTTGGGTTGTCCTTTTCGCCGACTGTATCTGACCATAGTCCGAATACATGTGAAAGCCCAAGACATACAGGCTGATGGTGAGCTGAAAATATATGTTATTACCTACAATGAAACCCTTCGTTTGAAATACGTGCATTTTTTTTTTTTAATGCAGAGTTATTAAATTTTCACAATGACTTGAACTTTTCCTCTCCAATCATTAAAAAAATCTTTATGAAAATATAAGATAAAAGAATATAACACACAAAAAGCTTGATTCAATGTCAGACAATGGTGTCAGATTAACAGTTAACCACTATTAATTCTTAAGTATTTGCTGTTGAACATACAGAATACTGATCATTTATAAATAAAAAGTCATCTTGGTGTAAAAAAAAAAAACACTGTAAATAACACATCATCTTATTCTAAAAAAAAAAACTGTAAGAGAAATTGCATTTGAATAGCCCTTTACCAAAATATCCCATTTTTTAATGACCCAACGAAAAATACGGTTGGAAACATTTGGAATTGGGAAAAGGCGAAAATGCTCATAAACAGCATTCTCTCCTTTTCCCATAATGTCTACTACCCTTTCACAAACAAGTTCCATCATTTGAAACATACCAGGTGAGTCAGAAAAGTTCCAGGACTGGTGTGTGACGAAATTTTTATTTTGAATACATAGCACAAGTTTTCCTGTTCAGAGTAATCACTAATCACTTTGGAGTCTAACAAAGTTTCTCATCATTCTCTGCTATGCTTGAATGCAATCCTAGAAGGATTGTTCCTGGATCCTCTGTAGCTCCATCATCACGGCTCTTTTGATGTTGTCAACATCTTCAAAACAAGTCACCTTGAAGACCCCTGAGCTTGGGGAAAGGGAAAGAATCACAAGGAGAGGAAAGAATCACAAGGAGCTAGGCCGGGTGAGTAGGGCAGTTGCTATAGCACAGTCAAATTTTTTCTCGGCCAGGAACTGGGATATTCAAGGTATTGTGAGTAAGCATGCTGTCATGGTGAAGTAGAGACGACTTGTCCTGCCACAACTCTGGGCTCTTCTCATCTACATTTCTCGAGCACTGAACTTAGCCAATGCTGCAAAACCTCTATGCAGAGGTCCTGGTTGATTGTCTGGCCTTGAGGCAAGACTTGGCAGTGGATGATACCTTTCCCATTGAAGAATGTGATAACATGGCTTTGACTTTGGACTCTGCCTTGCTTTCTCCAGCCTTGGTGACATTGGACTCTTAATGACAACACACCTGTTCACAATGCGCTGAGTATTAATTCACTGTGCAGGAGCAACCTCCCTACTCGTCCAACCTGGCTAAATGTGAATTTTTCCTCTTCTGCAAGCTCAAAGGGAATTATCAAAGGGACCCATTTTTAAGATGTGAGGATATCAAAAGGTCTGTGATGATGGAGCTATGGAGGATCCCTTGAGTAACCTTCCAGGAATGCATTGATGCATGGCAGAGGATAGGAGGAATGTGTGTAGGACTCTATGTTGATTACTTTGTAGTTTGTACATGTAGTTCTGATTCAATCTATTGTGACACCAGTCCTGACACTTTTGTAACACACACAATTATTGTCTACAAATGCTTCAAATTTGGAAGAATCTAAAATTTTGCTGTCTGGTAAGAGAAACAGTTATTAAAAATGTACTGAATTTTGCAAATAACAAACCTAATTTCTGAAAATATTCTTTCGTGAGTGAACTGCTGAAAGATATGGTTGGCACTCTGGGAATAGGGGGTATAAATAATACATCTTTATGCTGTATTATACCAAACAAGATATCAGCAATATATGGATCCATAAAATCTATTTTGTCTAACAACTGACTGACTCTTGAGGTAGAATGGTCTTTGAGCATATAGAAAATTTACACATAGCAGTTTCGACCCATGTCAGCCTGCTCATTGTGTAAGCTGACCTGGGTGACGCTGGATCAATACTTTTTGCAGATGCATAAACCCTTTTCACCGACTGTGATTCATATATTTTTTGGGAGAAAACTCTATTGCATGTACTCTGCATAAAGAGAAAAATTCTTACATTGAGGGGGCTGGCGAAGGATCAATTTTCTTGACTTGAACTCTGGGTGGTGTTAAAAGAGCTCTCTGTTGATTGCATACTGTTGCCAAATTTCTTGAGCCACTGTAGAAATTACTATGAGATAACAGACCTAAAATTCTACTGCTGCCTCCTGTAAATAGACAAAGTGCTTGAGCACACTATCACTCACTGAGCTGCATATCCATTAGCATTTATATTGAAAATATTTGTATTTGAAACGTAAGATATTATTGAATACTTAAGCAGTGCTCGCGCTGGCAATCGACATTATCGCCAATTGGCGATTATTTAACTCAGCTGTCGATTAATTCTTCCAACTGGCGATAAAAATTGTCGATTAATTTATCCCCAAAAAAGTCGGGTAAAATGTCCAGTACTTGCCTGGATCACGCGTAAATTTTGCACCGGACACGAGTAGTTATCGCTTGTTTCACACCTCGGCGGACGTAAAGAATTAATCGACCAGTCACAATGGGTGAGGGGGGGGGGGGGGGGGCGGGGGGGGCCGGGGGTAAATTATGACCCTGTATATTTCACAACGCGTGTCATGTAACCGGTTCTTTTTGTAAGCCATTAATTAGAAAACAATTGGCAATTATTGTTTATTTCACTTTAAATTTTGATTGGCCAATTCAGTCGATTTAATCCATTCAGCGATGTTGTATAACCAATACCGGTTATGGCCGAGTTAATGAAACCAATTACACATCATTAATTTGTTTACATTGCGTTCGTCTGCACCTACGGCCAATAGGCCTACCACGATTTTACGATTGGTTTATATATATATATATATATCGCATTCTATTTCTGATTATAAAACAGATATATTTGTCAATCTTTCTCAAAAAGGTAATTAGCATGCACGAATAACAAGAACTATGGCGGAATGGTTGACTCGCTATACCAGTTACCGTACGCGCTGATATTCGGATGTGACAGGTCGTAACTTACTCTTTAACAAATTCACCCACCATTTTAGATTTTATGAAAATTCATGTTGATTTTTTTTATTTTAAAATAGATATTAACCTGTAATTGAATCGACAGTTAAATCACGGTCACAAAAATTACATCGGAGCTAGGCCCCGAGTTGGGGGTAGTTGTATGGGGCACTCCGTTCTCCACCCACGATTGACGATTTATTTTGTCTACATTTACTTCTCCTGAATATAACAAGAGATCCCCCCCCCCCAAAAAAAAAGGGGGGCGGGGGATTGCCTTGCATTTTACAGGCTGCTAAACGGAACTCAAGGATCTCTTGCGGACAGTATTGATCCAAGTTCAGCCTGCACAGATTGTGCAGTCTGATCTTAGATTTACACAGTCCATTAGGGAAATAATTTTCCCCCAAAATCCAAAAATACCTTTAAAATAGGAAAAGCTTGGTACCCAACCAAAAAATACGATAGGAACATACAGTTTTTGGTCTGTTCACATCATAGATCTTTAATTATTAATACATTATGAAATAAAGTTTGTTCATTGCTAAAGGTGCATGTGTTTCTTTTTTACCAACTTCGCGTGATAATTTTGTCTATTATTTTTTTCAATAAAAATTTGTTGGCCATTATTTTACTTGGGCCAGAGCTAGCACTGCTTAAGCCACAGGTATTGTAAAATTCTAGCTTTGTCCTCTATTTGTGAAAATAAGTGAGTTTCAAAGTGTGCACAAAATCTGTGTGCAGGTATTTCAACTGTTTTTTTTTTTTTAATGATCGTCTCCGTAACAAGGGGCAACCAATCAAAGACTAAACTCGCCTTCGGGAAGAGGTATCTGTAGTACATGTAGCTCAAACAATGAAATTTGTCCTTTAAGTGTAACAAAGAAATCAGTGTTTTCAAAAGCCATCTTCCTCAGGGTCGTTTAAACTCCGGTTTGTTTGGTAAAGGGTTTTAATCACAACTTTGATATACTGGTGTAATAGAATTTTGCCAGCACATGCGAAAACTGCCCTTGCTGATTCGCCGTCGGCTAATTTCCAGGTCATCCATTTTGATGAATACAGAATTTAAGCTGACAATGGATCACGCCATGGATTCTGAAAAATCATTTATTACACCTAGACTTGAAGGTTTTTCGATACATGTACATAAATTTAAACCAAGAGTGATCTTCATGACAAAACTACCACAAAATATAAAAATCAAAAAAATTACCGTATGTGTTTTATCAATGACAGTGATCCCACTAACATTTTTTGGGGGGGAGTGCATCCAATCCCTGTGGTAGTCCTATTTATAAGCCCCTACATACGTTATTTTTCATTTTGACATTTATCATATACATAGGTCTTATCGGTTCTCTCGTTTCCTTTAGCAAAGGTTGCTGCTTGAACAGCAAATTTAGATACTTTTACTGAACTTGATCAATAAAATATACATCAGAAATAATTTCTCGATTGAAAAAGGATATTTGAATAAAACTTGCCTATTAAAAAATTACCTAAATCCATTCCAATTCAACATCACTCTGTTTTATTATGAATTACCATGGAAGTGATTCCATTGTTCCAAATGAACCAACATAAATTGGGTTATGCCAGATAATGCAACTTACATCTCAGGTTTTTTTTTTTAAACAAAATTTTGTTCACCATGGTCATGTTTGGTTATTGAAATAGATTTCACTAAAAATTCTATAGTGAATTCTAGTTTGCTATGTGACTGAAAAACATGGCGGTGACTCCGTCGGCAATCCAACATAGAAGTGATTAGATTGAATTCTGAATAAGTCTGCCCATCATATAATAAGACAGCAGCTGAATATTTCCAAAATGAAGTTGTTCCTAAAGCTAAATCAGCTTCTTTTTCATCATAATACCAGTTTAAGATATGAATTTGCTTTTTAGAACTGAATGGGACCCATTTAGGCATTACATGCAACAGAAAAATGTGAAATGTCCAATAGATAAATGTTGAAAGGTAAATAAGCATGTATGTGTCTAAATATTTCGACTGTCCCTGCGGTACATGTTTTGGAGTACAAGAGAAATTCTAGGAAAGCACTTAATAATGACAATTTTAGAGCCTCTATGGAGCAAAGTAAGGGTCTGGTGTATTAAAAATTTGTTTGGACAGTCTCACGCTGCAGTCATCTGCTCTTAAAAACAATATGGGTCATTTAAAAAAAGAAGTTGCTTGAAACGCTTCCTTACTAATGGGACCAGGTTAAGAGGGACAACTTTTAACCTGATGGCTAGTCCAAATATTTAGACGTATACATGCTTATTTACCTTTCAACATTTATCATCGGACATTTCACATTTTATTTTTCTTATTGCATGTAACGTCTAAACGGGTCCCATTCAGTTCAATGTAGCAAATCCGATCTCTCTAAAACCAGTATTATAACGAAAGAGAACTTCATTTACCTGTAGGAAGAACTTTTTTTGAAAATATTCAGCCGCTGTCTTGATA
The DNA here is from genome assembly GCA_945859785.2 of Tridacna gigas. NCBI lineage: Eukaryota > Metazoa > Mollusca > Bivalvia > Cardiida > Cardiidae > Tridacna > Tridacna gigas. Next base: position 34,137,553 of record OX244040.2, on the reverse strand, counting down.
AATAATGAGCAGATTCATTCAGAATTCAATAAAATCACTCACAAGTGGGATTGCCGACAGAGTCGCCGCGATGTTTTTCAGTCATGCAGACGGTTGCATAACAAATAAGAATTGACGTTAAGTTTATGAACGAAATCTATTACAATAATCAAACAAGACCGAAGCGAACAAAATTTCGTTTTAAAAAAAGACATAATACCATTCTGTAAGTTGCATTGACCCGCACATGACGTTTCATTCGGAACAATCATATCTCTTCCACGGCAATTCATAATAAAACAGAGTGGTGTTGAATCGGAATGGATTTAGCTCATAAATAGGCAAGTTTTGGACAAATATCCTTTTTCAATCGAGAAATTATTCATTTATCTTACTTCTGATGTAAATTTTATTGAACAAGTTCACTTGAAGGTATCCAAATTTGCTGTTCAAACAGCGACAAAATTCGATGTCGGAGTTTGCTAAAGGAAACTATGAAGGAGCCGATAAGACCCTACGTACACGATGAATGTCAGAATGAAAAATAACGTACGTAGGGGCTTATAAATAGGACTACCTGATGGCCAGCAGAAATTTCCATTTCATGTCAATTTCATGAAGGTCACACTTGGTTTAAATACATGTATCGAAAAATGAATTTCATGGTCCTTCAATGTAAATGAGAAAATATACTTCTATAGAGAACGTTAAGTGTCTGAATTACTGAAAACAAATCAATCGCCTGCTAACAAATTATACAGACTCCCTTACCTAAGACTGCCTTGACCATGGACGCAGCCATCTTGTCCCACAATGCTAAGGGGGCGCCAAAGTTTATTCACCGGCCCAACTCGAAAAAATAGGCTATAATTCTCGGCCCCGGAGGCTGCACTTGCTAAATCTTTTATTAATTTTTTTATTCGGCTGAAATCAGTATTACACTAACACCTAGATCTATATCAGCCTTCCACATGATATAAAATAGAATATGATCATTGCGTCTAAAATACGATAAGAATTCCTTTTCGCGAAATCAAGATGACTCCTTTTCGCGAAAAGAACCTAAGATTTACGAAAAGGAGTCTCCGAAGATGACTCCTTTTCGCGAAAACACCTTTAGATTTTACAGAAAGGAGTCAGACATTTTTGCGAAAAGCACTTTACATTCCACAAAGAGAATCCTTTTTCGAATTCGGACTTTTTAAAAGATTAATCTGTATGGTGTTTTCAACATCATTCAGTTATATCCCTGTGGCCATTGCATCTACCTATGCTGTCCCGGAGTTTCGAAAAGTAGTGTCTTAAATGTCTCCATGTTCGTGAGAACTCATCTGACGAAAAAGACCATTTTTCGCAAAAAGGAGTCCTTTTGGTAAAAAATAAGTATGAACTTCGAAAAAGACTCCTTTTCGTGAAAAAAGAAATATGATTTCACAACAAGGACTCCTTTAAAAAAAAAAAAAAAACGTTTTCTCTACATTTTGGGACTAATGTTCTGGGTATGGTCGACGCTATTCAAAATGGTCCAAAGTGATAAGATGTAATGAAGTCGCAGGAGAAAGAATTATCCAAGAAATTAGAAGTTTGTCTGCTAGACAGCCTGTGGGTTACCAAAGCAAGTATTGGAAGCCAAATTATGGATGAAAAACTGAACTTAATATTAGAGAGTACTTAGCGCTGTTGCAAAACCGTCCACAGACGGCCTTGTAGAAAGCGGACGAGCGATCTTAGAACCGAATTCCGAAGAGACTTAAAGCACAGGTGAGACGAGCGATCTTAGAACCGAATTCCGAAGAGACTTAAAGCACAGGTGAGACAGTTTCAAGGGATGCGTTGCATTGCAAATCATTTATAGAAATACATGTAATGCTGAAACCGAATGTCGATGAAATAAGAAAAAGAAAAATTCAGATTAAATGGATGGGATAAACCTTCGATTCCACGTATACCATTTAAAGCGATGCCGCAGAACGAGCAGAAACTGCCCGCGCGGATTACAATGACTTAGTTCCACTATAATGGTTAAATAAAAAAAGAAAAAAAAAAAAAAAAAAAGAAATGATCATAGAAAGGAGGTATCCGTTATGAAATAGCACAGCGCCAGATCGTCTTGAGAACGCATAAATAGTTCTTATTAATGGAGTGCCAGTTCATCTGACCAGGGGGAAAAGAAAGATAAATCAATTTCAGAGCATTTCTGTCATTTCTAGCTGTCACAATATCGTGACCGATTGGGACCTTGGCTTCTGTGTGCTAATAAGCCCCTAAATTGGTACCCCTTGTATCTCCCGTAACCGTCCGATACGAAGATCGATAACAGGCTGCCAGTTTAATAAGCCCCTACACGTCGTATAAATCAGGTATTCTGTCTGTTAGAACAACGTTAGTCTAGATTAAAGACAAAAAACTGGCATATGCACGGGTTCCCTCCATTAACATTTTGAAGGCTGAAAACTGTAGTGGGAGAAGAGGACACAAAAAGGACAGGCGGAGATTTCAGTATACCCTCTGAACTTATTGTGGTTGTGGGGAATATCTAATAAGCGTAAAGATATCACACACACACACACACACACACACACATACATATATATATATATATATCCTTGTTCATATGATAATCAGGTTGATCTTGTCCTTTTTAAGGGTAAAGGCGCAAAGTATTGTTTGCTGTGTTCTGTATGTTACAATGTGTCTGTCGTCAACCTTTGCTTGCTTGAACAGCTCAGTCTGCCCTAGGACTAGGACTGTCGGAATTTGATTGTTGTTGTTGTTGTTTTTTATACATTTGTACATTTACATGATCTACATGGAAGCGGGAAGCACAAGCAGAACCTTCATTGTTTGAGAAACAAAACAAAACTAAACAAAACAAATCATATGTATATGAGCTGCGCTCTGACAAAATGGGGGCTTAATGCATCTTATTTATGCATTATACCAAGCAGGGCACCATACAATTTTGGGATCCATAAAATCAATTTTGTCTAACAACCGACCAAATCATATGGTAGACTGGTCCGTTGACATGCAGAAAATTAATCAAGAGCAAAAGGTTTCGGCCCAGGACAGTCCGGGCAGGCTAATTTGAATTGGTCATGACTTCCTGCAGATGCATTCAGCCCACCTTTGAGAAACGATATAACTCGCACTGTATATAATTTTAAGTGAAACGGGTTTTGAAAGGATTCAATTTGGCTAAGTGTGAATATCCTTTTTTAGCCCTACCACACAGTCCCGACTTTTAACAAATATATCAAATTATTGATAGAGGCGGGCTGAAAATGGAAATGTTGACCGTATTGTAAGCTTTCAGCCGAGCAGGATATGGGTTATTTGCAATAAAAATATCATATGGAAACAAAATTACAACAATGCCCCGCCCTTTCTTTTTTAAATACTGTGTTGGATTCCTGTATAATTTGTCTTGAAAGCAATATATCTTTTGTCAGGAAAAGAAAAGGGGTTTCTTGTCGTGAGCTTTTGAGCATTACTATTCCTATTGCGAAAGGGAGTCCCTTTTGTCAAAGGAAGTTCTGTTGTGAAAAAGATTCTTTTTTCTGTTGAGTTAAAAAGCTAAAGTTAAGCACGGAAAGGTGTGAAAAGTTCCTTTCGTAAAGCCGAGCCCGTTTACACACAGGACTTTCAAGAGATCGGGGGTCGCCAGCTTGGCGAATTTCTTTCCAAGGATTGATGATCAATATTACTTCTCACTGCTGATCATTTGTTCGATAACAGTTGTCTTGAAAAGCAGCCAGTGTCTTGGTAAGAATATCGAGCGAAGCACTCCTAAAAGGAACTCCGGGAAAGCATTAGACCTGTGGGTGCACTTGCCTCCACGAATAACTAAATGATGTTGAAAACAACATACAAACAAATCTTCTTGTGAAAAGAAGTCCTAATTTGAGGAGGAGTCATTTTAGGTGGAATGTAAAGTTCTTTCCGCGAAAAGGGCTGACTCCATTTCGTAAAATTAACTTGAAATATTCTTTTCGCAAAAGGAAGTCAAGTTGACTCCTTTTCGCGCAAAGGACTACTTTTCGTTTTTTAGACGTAAGGGCCCCCCGATACTGCAATAGTCCTTGCCGGCTTGCAAGACTTTGCTACTGGAAGGATGTGGAAATCATCGTCTCGGAGAATATCGGCGAAACTTACGGTATTATTTACGTTAGGATAATGATATGATATATTCCTCACTTTCGGATGTATCCATGTAAAGTGTCAACATGTGAAAAGTCATTGCTTAGTGACCTTTACGTTAAGTAAGCAAAGGTGGGTGGGATAAGATAAACATTACTGGCGAAGGGCCTGTTTTCGAGGTGAACCTGTTTACGAACCTAACCTGTTTTCGAGCTATGGAGTGACCGAAGTCACTATTTTGTGTGAACTGCTTATTTGAATGTAAACAATGGTGTCACTCCTAATTAGTGGTAGGCATAACCGTAACTTAAAATTACATCCTTACAGCCAGAGAGAAAAAATATCGTTAAAATTTGATAGACTGTGGAATGGTTTAGAATTAGTCTGCTTTGTAAACATAGAAAAAAAAAAAAACCAATATATATATAGTGTAAGGGATAAATACATACATTGGAAATCTTTGATTTAGGACAGGAAATGTCAGAACAGTGATTTCTTTGAAGGCCTCCGAAAAATGAAATGCATTTTCTTTCGGCTGAATCCTTGACTGTCCATGATTCGTGCTCATAAGCATGAACCGCCCAGTTATTTAATGGAGATATCAACAATGTTAAAAACTATGTTGGGGAAATAAACCTATTGGTTGTGCTTTGTATGAGTGTTCCTGTCTTGCTTCCCATCGCTTCCAACTATTTTAACTGTATACGTTTTAAACCAACCTCAATCACATTTCGGTGTCTGGGGGTACCTTCCTTGAATCGTTTCACAGATAAATGACTTCATACACACTTCCTTTAGAGGCAAAGCCATTCAAACGTCATTTATCATCGGTATGTAACGTTTTTTTGTCGAAGTCGATAATTGCATTATTATAGGACTGATTATGTATAGTGAACCCTCTTCGTAAAACACACAATACAATTACTTTGGCCTTAGTGTTGAAAAATTGAGTGGGATTATCTTATAAAAAGAAACAGCAATAAATGCCATGCAGAAACATTGGCATGTTGGACAAATATTTATGTCATTTTATGATAGTAGAATTTATTTGGAATATGGGAATAAATAAATTATGATATTTTTGGGGCATGTCTCAAATTAAGCCTATAATTACTCTTTTAAAACGCATTTGATGCAATTTTCAGTAATGTAACTTCTGGAAGGAAGTAGAAAGCTGGCAACTTACTTAATGATGTCACCTACTCACCTGATTTATCGTTATTCCTGAAATGCTTGAGGGCACGATCCAAGGATGGGCACAATCCAAGGATGGGTGACGATAATCTATGCAACCTTGCAAACGTCAGGGGCAACATTTGGCATGAAGATACAAGAATGATTTTAGTTTGATAAAATAAAGATGAAATGGGTTAAAATCTGGCTAAAATCAAGTACAGGTGTATCATTAAAGCAGTTGCATACAATACATTAGATGTTGCTCAAATTATGAGATTTGCGTTAGATATGCAGTAGGGGTGAAACAATACGGTAAAAAGCATATTGCAATATATTGCAATACGGCTGACCCGTATTGCAATACGTATTGCAATATGCTGTATATGCTGGCATTTAGCATATCTGACCACTTGTAGTCACTATTAGGGTAGCATATGCTCAAAAGGTGATAAAGAAAACTAGTACATGTGCTTGGAACTCTTCCATTCTTTCAAGATAATGAACTAAAAAGCAATTGTTTCGCATGAACAAATAAAAACAAACTGAAATTGACTAGTCTTTAACACTCACTATCTCGACGATTTTCGTCTGCCATTTTTTTTTTCTTCAAGAGCGTACTTGTTTATATAAAAACCAGCGCTACTATACCGAACTTCGGGACATGGCTCAACAGAGTAGATGTTATCATCGGTATGTAACGTTTTTTTGTCGAAGTCGATAATTGCATTATTATAGGACTGATTATGTATAGTGAACCCTCTTCGTAAAACACACAATACAATTACTTTGGCCTTAGTGTTGAAAAATTGAGTGGGATTATCTTATAAAAAGAAACAGCAATAAATGCCATGCAGAAACATTGGCATGTTGGACAAATATTTATGTCATTTTATGATAGTAGAATTTATTTGGAATATGGGAATAAATAAATTATGATATTTTTGGGGCATGTCTCAAATTAAGCCTATAATTACTCTTTTAAAACGCATTTGATGCAATTTTCAGTAATGTAACTTCTGGAAGGAAGTAGAAAGCTGGCAACTTACTTAATGATGTCACCTACTCACCTGATTTATCGTTATTCCTGAAATGCTTGAGGGCACGATCCAAGGATGGGCACAATCCAAGGATGGGTGACGATAATCTATGCAACCTTGCAAACGTCAGGGGCAACATTTGGCATGAAGATACAAGAATGATTTTAGTTTGATAAAATAAAGATGAAATGGGTTAAAATCTGGCTAAAATCAAGTACAGGTGTATCATTAAAGCAGTTGCATACAATACATTAGATGTTGCTCAAATTATGAGATTTGCGTTAGATATGCAGTAGGGGTGAAACAATACGGTAAAAAGCATATTGCACTAACTTACTCAGTTGCTTACTGCACTAACACTAATACTTTGCCGCTTAACTACTGGAAAACGCAAAAATAAGTGTGAGCAAAGTTATAAGAAATGAATAACATACAAACTCCATTGATCCAAAAGCATTAAAGCTCGACGTTTATTTGGAGTTCGTGTCGTGAATTTTATGTGGTCATAGTTTTACCTAAACACCGGTGACACCGCCTGTGGAAAAAAATAAACAACTTTCGCTTTCGGAAATCTTTAGAACTGTAAGTTGAAAAACGATCGATTTCTGACAGAATTTTTGGGAAAACCAGACTTTCTGATGCAATTAAGAGAAGTTGACATATTGCAGAAATACCGATACGGTAAAATTCGAACCGGTTTCGGTTTTTTCTTTGAATAGACCGCGGTTAATCGGTTAATCGGTAAACCGTTTCACCACTAATATGCAGAGTTTTCCTTGACACATGATTTTGTGCATTTTAATGCATTTTCAAGGAAAGTGACACGTAATTTTTTCAGTAGTGGGTCATTGTGGATGCACAAATACAAGAAAGGTTACTTATGACTGTCTTTGCCACCGACATTGTTACATCGCGCGTACATAAGAAAGCTGAAGTACGAGAAGAAAATGGTATAAAACACTAGCGGTCACATTGATGCCCTTGAAAGATTGAAATTACGCAAATAAATGACATCTTGTCTGCAGCTAGAGCATTTTTGCCTGTTAAGGACATGCTTTTAATGAAGCATACTCAAGATACCCTATGAAAAAAGATGCCATCTAGACTGTAAGCCCTTCTATATAGAGAATCCCTGGTGTTACAATGTATCCTATATCATGCAATAATACATAAATAAGTTAGATAAGGCTTTAGGACGAATAAGAAACACAAAAACACAATTTTTTTCTTAAATAGTAGTCTTTAATGTTTAACCTAGTTACATTTGGTCGTGATCCCCCAAAGTCCAGAATGACCCCCATTATTTATGACTAGCCTAGGGGGTCACAATGACCACCTATTAGTGTTGCCAAGGGAAAACCCTGGATATGGATAGAAAATGTTGTAGAGAAAGGAGAGAATGCTGGTTAAAGTCTAGCATTTCACCTTTTCCAACAAGGTCTTTAAAACCTGTCGTCAAAACAGGGATAGTTTTGTAAAAGGCATAAAGCAAAAACTGGTTTTGTATTCATTCCTCTTTATAGCTAAACATTACTTTGACAATGTAAATGTGGGGAAACAACCATTGTCTCAGACATTATGTTATATGAATTACTTGAATAAAATGTTTTTGGATAGGCGTGGAAAGGTTACTGGTCACCAAAATGCTTTCATTTCCATTCTGTTATGTAATTTAATTCACATCTAGTGACTGCAAGCTTACAATGGCACATGCAGTCTTAGATGATGTTCCATGGTTGAAAAGTTTGCCAAGGAAATAGAGTCACAGCAAATGAGAGAAAATGAGGTTTTTACCTTCAAAGTTAAAGAAAAAATAGTTTTTTTTGATAATGTGATTAGGCCATATTTTTGTAGGGCTCTGGATAAAAATGAGTTTGATTTAGTTATGCAATAAATTTCAATGTGAATTCATGTGTTTCTTGTGTATACATATTAAAAGTGTCTGAGACTAGGTCTTTGTGGATGGTTGAATGTTGAAATGCAGCTTTCTAGATTGTTTCAGTCATAATAAGGGACAACTTATAAGTTTCTTCATGTGTGTCCTTGATTTCACCAATACTAGGACAGGGCACTGAAATGTCTTGCCCAGTGACACCCCGCAAAAGAATCCAGGGTCTAGAGTGAGGATTAAATGCAGGCAGAGGCCTCCATGTTATGTATCCTACACCTTCAGCGCTGAGCCAGGCAGGACCCCTTCCTTTGTGGTACTGGTTATGAAATCACAGACAGTGGCAAAAATAGGAAACATTTTGGCCAGATTTCCATTAGAGGTTTGACTGAAGTGTTTAGTCTTGAACATTAATATAGTTTTGTTACTTTGACCATATTTAGACAGAAAAATGACTTTCACCCACAGTGCTGCCTAAATTCACATAGTTACACTCTGGTTCATCAATAAGGGACCAGTGAGCTGCTAAGGGGCATGGAGAGACAGGGAAAAGAGATATCTGGGTCTGTATTCACCAGCCATTCTTAAGAACATTCTTTGTCTTATGCTCCAGAATTTTCTAAATTTGAGAATAACAACTTCAGATTGGCTAAACCATCTGCTTTAGCCAATCAGAAGTTGCGTTACTTGCAAATTTAGAAAAGCTTTGAGAGTAAGACTAAGAATGTTCTTAAGAATGGTTGGTGAATACAGACCCTGGTGTATTTATCTGTCTTTGTTCATGACAGTTTCTGATTACAGGCTGTCAGTAGAAGGACTGCTGATGTAAGATGTACATTTGCTACAGAGCAAGCAGGAGGCTCAAGTCAATCAGATCCACCCAGAGAAGAGTAAGTTGATTGCTCATTGGTGTGTCAAGTGCAGTCTACCCCTTTGAATTAACCATTTGCCACACAATCCCGACTTTTAATGACCCTGGGAAAGAAAGCTTTTGAAAACAGTATGAGAAAGGGAGAAAATGCTGGTAACCAGCATTTTCTCCCTTTCCCACAATCTTTTCTACCCTTCCCAAAATGAATTTCAATTTTTGAAGTAGTCTAAAAATTTTGTCGTTTTGTAAAGAGTTAACCCTTTACCAAACAATGAAATTTGATACTGCCCGAGTTGAAAGCATCTGCAGACAATGGAAAAAATGTGACTCAGAAATTGAAATTTACATTTGGAAGGTTAGAAAATATTGTGGGAAAAGGAGAAAATGCTGGTGAATGGCATTTTCTTCAAATGTTTTCAAAAGCTGCCTTTTTTAGGGTCGTTAAAAGTCAGAAATGAGTGGTAAAGGGTTAACCCTTTTCTAGGGATGGAGAAATCAGATCAAAACCATAAGAAATTATCCACTTTGAATCAAATGTATGTTATCAATTAAAAATTGTTAATTAGCCCTTTACCACACGATTCCGAGTTTTAACGACCTTGAAAGAAAAGCCTTTTGAAAACATTGTGGGAAAAGGAGAAAATGCTGGTAGCCAGCATTTTCTCCTTATGCCACAATGTTTTCTATCCTTTCCAAAACAAATTTCAATTTTTGAGTTACATTTATGTTGTCGTCTGCAAATGCTTTCAATTTGGACAAGTTCTTAATTTTGTCATTTGGTAGAGAGTTAATCGAAAATTCTTTTCAATGTTTCAAAGTATGTGAAGCCAAATGTATCAAGCTAATTTCTAGCAAAGGGTGCACTTTGGGTTACGGATAAAACACCTCTCAAAACAACCAGCATTTTATTTGATATAAATTGAGCTCTTCTGTAAACCCTTGACCAGACAAACAGGAACAAAGCAGACTGATAAAAGAAAGTTGATTATTGACATGTGCTATTCTGTAAATACGAGATATTATGTTCTAGTAACTATTCGATAACACGCAAGACCGAAGGTCGATCGAGATGTAAAAATGTTGTTACACTGCGAGAAGTAAATACAAGCACCAGGAAAGTTACTACAACATGATATTCCTTTTATTATATACCTATAATGAATGAGTCTGTAAAAACTTCCATTTTTTGTGAATGGTGGATGACTATCATATCGTAACATTTTGACAAATCGAATGGCAAATCAATGCATGCATATTCCATGTACGAGATGCATCATCATACCATATTTGGAACCATATTTGTCACTATGTAGATACAGATTTTTTCTGTCATGTGTGATAATTTATCTGTGTGAGATGCATGTATTTGAAGCAGAAAATGTTCAGGTATATAATAAATAGCAATATTGCACAACAAGTAAAATAATTATCGGATCACAATATGCTGGTGTACACAGTAATATGTGTACTAATTAACCCTTTACCGCACAGTGGCACCTTTTAACGACTCTGGGAAAGAAACCTTTTAAAAGCATTGTGGGAAAAGTTCTCCTTTTCCCACAATGTTTTCTACCCTATCAAGAAAAAATTACACCATTTGAGCCACATTGAAGTTGTTGTCTGCAAATGTTTTTGATTTGGATAAGGCAAACATTTTATCGTCTGGTAAAGGGTTAAAAAGGGTTAAAGTAAAAGGAGTAAGCATAGAAAATTCCTCTGTGATTTTTTCTTCAGCAAGAAGAAAAAAAATTACTGGATATTTATCTATCATACCATACCTTTGTTTGCATATTATAATTTTATACAAAGTCTGCAAATAACCACAGACATACCTCCTGTATTGGGTGCCTCTTTTTGAAAAAAAAAAAAAGTCTCCTAGCTGACGTTCATACTTTCCCCGAAAAATTTAAAAAGCTTGCAAGTATCGGCTTTGATTACTTTTTGGTATTGCAGGAGTAGCTTTCAGTAAATACTCCAAAGGATGTTAGTTAGCAAAATAGATTTTATTGGAAAGCAATTGATCATTGTTGATTCTTGTGTCCAACAACGATTATTCGATTCTACTTGATCATCACAGAATCACTACCATTTACCAAGCAAAAAAAATTTGGACTTCTCCAGATTGAAAGATTTTTGCAGACAACAAATTCTGTGTGGCTCAAATGAATGGATTTTTCTTTGATAGAGTTGAAAACATTCTTGTTACCAGCACTCTTGTTACCAGAAAAATCTGAGTGATTTCTGGTTATGAGGTAGAGTGTAGGCCTGGTAGCCATAAGGTCTCAAGTTCGATACCTTGAACCAGGCGTCAACTTTGGGATTGTTCATTGGCCCACACATTCCTAGCGAGTACTGGTATAGTTCCCAGGAAGCAGAATCGAGAGTGATTAGTACAAGTTGTAAGAACTTGTTTCTCAATCGATGTGAAATAAATAGGTTTAAACTTAACAACAAATCTGAAATGGGTAAATATGAGCTTAAGTTCTCTGATTTGATAGAACACTCTGTGGAAAAAGGAGAAATTGCTTGTTACTACGTTTTGTGCAGTGGAATCTACACTGGCCGCAAAGGTGACTATGATTGTGAAAAGCGCTTTAAGGATTAAAAACAATCACATGATATAACAACATGAGGGAGAAAAACATCTTGGGACAAGAAAATAATTATTTTCTTCTTTCTTCCCCCACCCCCCCCCAATCTTTTCTGTCTTTTTATAGGAAAATCCCATCATTTTAGCCACTGTTAATTGATGTAATGGTTCATCCAAAGACTTATATTTATAAATTATAAACTGTATTGATAATTGCAGGTTTCGGTTTAAAGAAAAGCCTAGGCGATCAACAGGAAAGTAAGCACTTTCTTTTGCTTTTGTTTTTCTGTTTTCTTAGCTTCATGAACACAAGTATTTGGGAGGTACCTCACAAAGAGAGAGCACTTTTTTTTTTTTGACGAGCCCCTGAAAATATCGCAATATTAAATTTCAGCTTTAAAAGATTGAAATTTGTGAAAAGTTGTTGTATGATTAGATTTGCTGCATTTATTTTGCTGTGGATGGATCAAAAGCATTTATAGGCCAGAATGGTTAAAACATGTACAGTAAAACCTCCATAATTCAAAGTCCCAAGGAGATGAGCAAAATGCATCATTTGTTAGACAAAATGGATTCTCTGGATCCATAGCTATGTGATGACTTGCTTGGTATCAAGTATCGTGGAGATGCATTGAGCCCCCTTTTGCCAGAGCATGGCTCGTGTTTTCTTCAAGGAGATATCAACAGTATTAAATCACATTTGTCTTCCTGGTATGTCAAATACACCATTATTGTTTACAATGCTCTTTCTGTGTCTTGGCTGCTTTTCTAAAGTAACAAAGTAGACTTAACCCTTTACCACTGAACAAAAACATAGACTTAGAAGCATTTGCAGATGACAATTTAAAGGTGGCTAAAATGATGAAATTTGTTGTTGATATGATAGAAAACATTGTAGGAAAAGGAGAAAATGCTGTTTACCAGCATTTTCTTTTTTTCCCACAATGTTTTTAAAAAGCTTTTTCCTCAGCATCATTAAAACTCAGGATTGTGTGGTAAAGGTTTAACATGCAGAAGTGAGAGAGGAATGAATCCTTTTGGAATCAAGGTTGAGCTTAAAAGCATGTAGTCACTCTAAACTTTTTGTCTTTGTCTTAGGTGTAATTACTTTTTTAGGTCTCTAATTATACTATTTTTAGTCTCAAACACATGCAAATCACAATTGTTCTCAGCAAACTTGTCAAAACAGACGGTTCAGGAGCAGCTCTGACTGCTTGCATGAGCCAGATTTAGATTTCAGTGTACCCCAGTCATTGTTTTCTTTTTTTCACAAAGGTTTGCCTTCCAGACATTTGGTGTATTAACTGCTGCGACAGCTGGCGTGATTGGCTATGCTTGGTACAGTCATGAGTTTCGTCAGAAAGTCACAACCAATGTGCCATTTACTAAAGATGCTTTGGATGCAGTATTTGTTTTCCTTCCGGAGAGCCCATCTGTGCCTGCTGCTATAATGTAAGTATACTTCAAGCCAAACAATCCTGTGATTTTACTTTGAAGTAAAAGGCTACATTGTAAAGTAGAAATATTGTGTGAAAAGGAGAAATACTGGTAGCCAGTATTTTCTCCTTTTCCAATATTGTATTGTACACTTGTAAAGACAATTCCCATCATCTGAGCCCTATTAGATTTTTGATAGGTCATTTGCAAATGTCTTTAAGTCCAAAATTTTGTTGTTTTGTAAAGAGTGAAGATTAGATGAGTACTTTGCCAGAAAGGTACAGTCTGCTCTTAATTTTATCTGTCTGATAAGTTTTATGTTAGTTTTGGCCAAAAATAAAACTTCATACTGCACAGTGAGGGTCATTTTTCAGTGTTTCTGTTTGCCTAAGATTTTACTGAGTACATATGACTCAGTGTCACTAAAAAAGTTGAATCCCATTGAGCTCCCTCTGAATCCCAGTTTTGCCTTTGTAAATCGTTAACCCCTAAGCTGCTAAATAAGTTAAATGAAACTGTCAGACCAATAGTAAAAATCGGAAAGCTGCTTCTTCAAACTTGATTTTTGAAGAAAAATACCGGTAACTCTTATCGGATGGTGTAGATCCAAGATTTTGTGCAGTCTGATCTTGATCTACACTATCCGCAAAAGGTCAGTGAGTCGCACTTTGCAGCCTAAGGGTTAAAAAATACCTCAAAACAATATGAAAAACTGTTTGTAAGGAGGAACTTCTGTAAGATATCTTCAACTACAGTAAAGATAAGCAACAATTGGCTCCTGCAATCAATGCTCTGGGAACAACTATTACTCTGTCACTGGTTTCACTAGAAAATTCCGAAGTCATTGATTTATAAAGACCTACAGTCACATAGTCTCGGTTACGTCGTGGTGCACATGCAGGTCCAGGTTGTATATGTAGCCAGTTTGGTATTCCTTTTGTGCAAAGGTTTAAAAACATTGTATCCTTGTTTTCGTTCTGATGCAGTTAGATTAATTTAATATTTTGACTTATTTTTTTCTGCATCCCAGGGATGCAATGAACTTTGGTATTTTGTGTCCAAGTAGAGTTTCATACATATATCGATACTTTTACAATGTAAAAGGAAACCCTGTTATTATGGACTGAAACATCACCATCGGAGAGGCAAATTCAATCACCTATGTTGTCTGTATTTTCGATATGTAGCAACTGTGGACAGGTTAATTTTCAAGACATTTGATGATACTTAATTACATACAGATAGCTTATGATTTTATTCATTAATGGACTAGCATAAAGTTAAAAATGGACTTTTCCTACGCCTATCTATTTTGTTGTATACCAAGTAGCCACTGGTTTTTTTTTTTTTACCTTATGCAAAATAATGTTTGACAGTTATATTGGAATTAGCCTTTTTGTTTGTCTGTTTATCTTTAGAAGTGCACTTAGGTATGAGATATGATCTGTGGAAAGGGGTTTAATGCATCTGTTATATGTATAGACCCATCTCGGTCTGTGCAGTCAGCATAGGCTGACCTGGGTCGAAACTTAACTATTGTAAATTTTCTGTTTTTCCAGGGACCATTCTGCCTTGTGATTTGATCAGTTGTGAGACAAAATTGAATTTATTGGTCCATAAATGTGATGACTTGCATGTCACAATATTTGCAAAATGTCAGTGGCTGAAGCCTCCACATTTAAAGGCATTGAAATTAGTAAATATGTACCTAGGATGCGTAGAAAGCATGACAGAAAGTTAAGTTGTTCAAAATGTACCATTTGCCACAATCTTTTCAGAAACCTCTTCATTTAATGGCATCGAATTAATTGTGTTTTCAGATAAATTTCTAACAGTAAGTGAATTTTTTCTAAGTTAATGTGTGTAGGTCAAGGGTGGGCAAAACTGCAGTTCAGCAAAAAGTGACAAGTTGTTTTCTTTGTTATAGTTCAGAGAAAGCAAACAGCCTCAAACCGAAAATAGTTGAAGAAGAACAGAAATCTTTCATGAGGAAAAAGTCTCCTGAAACACCGGGAGATGTAGTACCTTCATCAGAGGCCAAAAGTTCAAAAGTAGAGCCCAAGAGTGATATCCCAACAATTCCACCAGCTGTCCCTGTGAAGGGTAAACATTGCCTTTTTAGCTTGACTGCTTTCAAAGAAAAAAGGTCATGGTATTGTCATAGACCTGTCTTAGGGCCTTATTCATCAACCATTTTAAAGAAAATTCTTAGTCTTAATCTTCAGATTTGTCCAAATTTTAAAGTAATACACTTTCTGATTTGCTAACCAAATGATTGGCTAAACCATATAGTTTAGCCAATCAGAAGTTGTGTTACTTTCAAATTTGGAAAATCTTAGAGATTAAAACTAAGAATGTTCTGAAGAATGGTTGGTGACTATGGACCCTAGTCTGCATTATCTTTGTGCAATAAAAGGTTGACATTTTATAATACCTCTGTCATTTCTGAAGATTTACTTCAACCTCGGACTGGTTGTTTACTATCATAAGGGGAACCTGTGCAACAGGGGCAGGTAAAAATCAAAATATTTTTTACACAGTTATGCCCCCTTTTGACTTAGAAAAGCATGGATAGATGCACTGGCTGCCATAATATATCTCAAGTAATTTGTAAAAAGAGCCATTACAAGCAAAACCTTTAGGGGTCGTTAAAACAGAGGATCCTTTGTTGAATGGTTAAAGAAATTTTTTATGCAACATTGTTATTATGTTGTGGATTACTCGTGGATTACTCAAGTTCTAATATCCTTGCCTTATTGGCAACACATAGCATATGTGCTAGGTTTAATATTGTTGTTGCAACAGTGTTTGCATTTATGAGCTCTGCCTAAATTTATTCTAAAGCCTCATGAATGTCTTTGCATGGAGAGTCGCTCTTCTGACAGCTTTGTATGACTCATGGCTGTTTGAGAAAGCAGCTGGTGACAAATAGTCTGCTTGATGCAGAGAGGGTAGGAACACACACAGGTTGGTGCACTGGCTACACTTAGCATTTTCAGATCACAGATTAACTCTTTACCAAATGACAAGATTTTAGACTGGTCCAAATTGAAAGCATTTACAGACGACAAACTGAATGTAGTTCAAATGATGGTTTCTGTCTTTGATAGGGTAGAAAACATTGTGGGAAAAGGAGCCGGTAACCAGAATTTTCTCCTTTTCCCACAATATTTTTAAAAGCTTTTTTCATCAGGGTCATTAAAACTTAGGATTATTTGCTACTAAAGGATCAAATTTAAGTCCTATTTTATTCAAGTTACTATCTTGGATTTTAGAGTTATACAAGAAATAGAAAATTTTGATCTTCCAGCAGAAGAACAGGAAGGGCAGAAAGTAGAAGAGAAGAAAAACTTGACAGATAAAGAGATTCAGGAGTTGAAGAAGAAGGCAGAAAAAGATGCAGATGAAAAGAAGAAAGCAGATGCATTAGCTGAAAATGCAGCCCTAGAAGTTGCCATAGAAAGTCTGATTGAATCATCATCAGCTTCTATTATGAAAGCTCTGTCAGCCATTGATGATACAATAGGAGCTGCAAAGAAACATACAGAAATGTTAAAAACAGCCATGAATGACAAATCTAGTGTAAGTGGCTTTTTGGATGGCAGTTCTTTCTTAGTGCATAGGATTTTACATAATTATATTAGCACTGGAAGATGACCGTTTTTAGCATGACTGTTTGCAGAATAGGTCAATCTAAAACAGTCCTATTTTCACAGGCCTCATGATTAGTTCTGTTGGTGGCAATTATTTGTGCGGTATATTATCAACTAGTATTTCGCACATACAATTTGGTCAACAAGGTGGTATGGAGAGCAACAGAACTGTTACACTTGCTGTGTTAAGTTTGAAATAATCTTCCTTTCATATTGGAAAAATTTCTTACTCAGGCCATATATCCAAGGCTATAATAGATACAACCAAAGATATATCACTGATGCATTAGGGCTAGTAAGCTGGAAGTAAAGTTAAAAGATCTTTAAAGGGACTATGCAGGGAAAATGCTAAATCAAAATAGATTTTTAAAATGGAAAAAATAATATTGATATGTTCCCATAAAGAGTTTTATGAGACAAGTCTGTGAAAGAATTGGGCTCTGAAATAATAAGAATGTGCCATTTTTACAAAAATTCCCTTCACTTTTGCTATCCTGTAATAGTATGCTGGTTACCAGTATCTTCTCCTTTTTCTTATCTTTTTCTATCAATGTTTTCAAAAGCCTATTCCCCCAGGGGTTTTAATCGTTAGACTGCTATAAAAAAGAATTTGAAAAAAAAAAATTCAGCCAATAGTTTAAACAAAAATATTGCGACTTCAAAGTTTTGTTTTGCCAGAAAAATCTCACCATATCAGACAACAGTGTAGATCCAAGATCAGACTGCAGGCTCTGTGCAGTCTGATCTTGATCTACAGTGTTCCCAAGAGTGCATTGAGTTGTGCGTAGCAGCATAGGGGTTAAAACACATGATTGATTGGTAAGGATTAGAGAAAATATTCTTCTTTCATTAAACACAGAAATCAGAGGAAAAGTGGAATGCAGTTGTAGCAGCCTATGAAGCTGTTGAGAAAGCAACATATGTAGGGGATAAAGCTGTTGCTCAGGCATGGTAAGTGATGTAGTTGGAAATTTCTGTTATTCAACCTTTACATTGCTGGTTAACTCTTTACCACGCAATCCAGAGTTTTAACGACCTTGACAGGGATATGCCTGTCAGACTAAAGCTATGAGAGAAAAATCACACACAGATATTTCAAATGAGATTTTTTTAAAAAACTAGGAGATAGTTGTTGTCAATGCTGAAGAACTTTATTAAAAGGGATAAAAACTACTTCAACAACTGAACAGAAGTGAAATAAAATTATCCCTCCGTTCTGCTACAAAGTTCTAACATATGCATCTAAGATATATCATAGCATTTGACACATACATTAACTTTGAGGATCAGAATAACCAGACTTCCATACTTGCTCAAAGCAGTGTCGTCTCCGGCCATCTAAAATGCACATTTCATGATTCCTGCCAATTCATGAGGGTCAACTTTTTTATGTTTCAAAAGCGCGATTTAGGGTCAGCCACAGCCTGTTTACGATCCTTACTTTTAAGATGTGTTTGAATTGTTGTTTGTACTGATCAACAGGGTGTTAGAACAGAATAGTTCTCTACAGAGATGGCAATACATCACATCTTTCTCATGTATGTACCGTAGTCTTGTATTGGCGCAACCAGTCTTGACTTTGAAGCCATTTTTGCTGAAAGTTTAGCGGATCTTGCAAGTGAATTGTTGCTCAGAGTTATGCCTAATCATATGGAGAACTGTTTCATTGCCCTCTATGGGCGTTAAGTTCTTTTTTTGGTGGCATTTTTCGATTGAAAACTCTGCCTGCAAACTTGCAACATGAAAAACACTAGATACGGAAAAAAAACAAGAGGTTGTCTAAAATGATTACTAAAGGCAAGTAATGCAGTCTAGATTTGAGCTTCTTCATGATATCGATTTATAAAGACAGACACACCAGTCTGAATGATTTATGTCCCTTGTTCCCTATTGAAAACAAAAGTGAAAATGTATTTAGAGGTCACTGATTTTATTTTGGATGTGATTTTTTCTTGCATCTGGAGACTTAGTGAGAATTCTCAGATTTTTCCACGATAATTTCGCGGAATTGGGCATTGGCATGTCCCTGCCTTGAAGAAAAAGCATTTTGAACACATGATAAGAATAATTGGCCATAATTGAAATTTATTCCAGAATTTGTGCTAGTTTATCTTAGTTCATTTTAGTTTTAGAGACAAGTGTTAAAATAGTGATAGTGGATTAAGTATAAGTCACAGAAAGTAATTTTTTTGTAAAGGTAACAAGGTTGAAATTTAAGTTAAAATAGTTATAGTGGATTATGGATAAGTCACAGTAAGTAATATTTTTGTATAGGTAACAAATGTTTCCTACCCTATTATAGAAAAATTCCGTTATTTGAGCCACATTTAAATTGTCATCTTCAAATGCCTTCAGTTGGGATTTGTCAAAAACTTTGTCTTTTGGTAAATAGGTCACACCTTTTGACAGATTAGGGAAGAATTATGAGTACCACATACAAATTCTTTTGTAGGGCTGACGTAGAAAAGCTGCACAGTAAACTTGATGCTGGCAGGGAAAGTGATGTAACAAAAACTAATCATATTTTGAAGACAGGAAGGGACAAACATAATAAGTTCCGCAAGGACCTCACAAGTAAAATAGAACAGGTAAATCAGATGGTTTGTTTTTTTCTAAGCGACAGAGGGAACAATTGAGGTTTTTCAGTATTAGATTTTTTTTTTTTTTTCTCCAGAATCGTGAATATGATTCTTTTTATAGTTGAAATAGCTGAATGCTTCAAGCAGTAAGGCATCAGACATATAATATTTCTTATTAAAGATTTTAGATACTGCATCATATTTCTGTCCTATAGCTATGCTGTTTTTGACGAAACGTTGGATGTTCCAGTAGCACAGCCAGTAGCATATAGGTCTTGAGACCAGGTGGTCACTAATTCAAAACCCCAGCTTTTCCAGTTTTGTTCTGAGGATTGATGATTGTCATTGCAACAGACTTCATTCTTCTCTCGACCCTGATCATCGTTTTGACAATGGTTATGTGAGAAAGCAGACAGTGGCTTAAGAAGAATGTTGTGTGAAGAAGGGTCAGAGAAAGCATGGATAGGTGCACTGGACACCAAGAATGCTTTAAATTTGAGTTATTCCAACATTTTGTTCTCTGGTAAAGAGTTAAAACACTTTGATAGAAGAGTTTTAGAAATATGGTTTAGACTTAAGATAGTGTTTTAGAAATATGACATAAAATATGTTAGGATAGGGTTTTCAGAAATATGATATAAAATGTTATGAGATAAGGTTTTTAGAAAAGATAGGATTTTAAAAATATGATACAGAATGTTAAGATAGGATTTTAGAAATATGATATAGAAAAAGCTTTATTGCACCTAACATCATAACTACTGGATATATTGATAATGCTGTTTGTACTCAATTTGACTGTCAGAGAAAAGAAATACTTGCTTTAAATGTGTAACGCTTACCCTAAAAACAAACCTTAGACTTTGCATCTCCAGACGGAAAATTCAAGTTCAGATAGGGTTATAAAGGTTTCGGGAAAAGGATATTGCTTCTTACAAACCATTTGTTCTTTTCCCACAAGTTTTTTGAAAGGCTATCTCTGCAGACATATTAAAACAGGATTTTTTTGGAACAGGTCGAGATTTAAATTGTAATACATCAGTCAATCAGGCAGAGGCTCATAACCAAATTCTTGTAAGACAGAATTCTTTTGGAGGGTTGATGATAGCCAAAATCATTGAAACAGGGATCTAGCTCTGCTGCACAGCCTTTTTTACGGTGCAAAGCAGCCATGCGCTGGGAAAGGGTCTGTATTGCGTGTAGTGTTTTGTTAAAAATTTTGCACCAGGGATGAAGGGATAAGTGTGCAGGTTGCTGTGAAATAATGTCAAAAAAGGGATTAAGCACCAAAAACCAACTCCAGAATACAGATCGGAACAGTGTAAATCAGGCTGAGAATTGAATTAACCCTTTCCCAAACGACAAATTTTGGACTGGTCCAAATTGAAAGAGTTTGCAGACGACAATTTTAAATTTGATGAAAATGGCAGAAAGTTCTCAAAAAGGGTAGAAAACATTATGGGAAAAGGAGAAATTGCTCGTTATGAGCAATTTCTCCTTTTCCCACAGTGTTTTCAAAAGACTTGTACTGCAGACACATGAAACCCAGGGCTTGTTTGGGAAAGGGTTAAATTATAAAACTTTATATCAAACAATTCTGAATTTTAACAAACCTATGAAAAGAGGCTTTTGAAAATATTGTTGGAAAAGAAGAAAATGCTGGTAACCAGCATTTGCTTGTTTTTCCACAGTTTTTTCATTGGTAATATTTCTCAGGGTCTTTAAAACACAACATCATTATTGTATGGCAAAGGCTTACAGAAGGAAATAACATGGGTTTTACTTTTTGCTTTCCAGCTGTCTAAAGTGGAAAGAGACTCTAAGGCACAACTTCAGTTCAAGTCACTGGTGGAAAAAGGGAAGCAACAGTTCAAGAAAGAGATTGAAAGTCTTTCACCAAATGTGACATTAATGAAAGGTATTGATATATTTTGACTATAACTAACAGAATCATTGATTTTTAGCTCGGCTAAAGGTCACAGGGTTTGTCCACTACTTATCTCAATCGCCTAGTCTTTTGAAAATATTTCACACATGTGTGAAATAATGTGCAGAGCGGAGATGTATATGCTGTCTGTCCCCTTGTCCATCCATCCAAAGGGGCATATTGCCCTGCTTCTTGGAGCACTTGTTACCCTCTTTTCACAGACCACTTTAAATCCTTATCCTGCTGAATAATTTAAATGAAACTTTCAAGCCAATTGTAAAAAACCCGACTCATGGTATTTCAAACATATGTTTTGGAGAAAAATACCTCCTCATCACAGCATAGATCCAAGATCAGACTGCATATTCTGTGCAGTCTGATCTTGATCTACACTGTCCGCAAAAGGTCAGTGAGTTGTGCTTAGCAGCCGTAGGGTTAAAGATAATGAGGCAAATGGAAAAATGCTCATAAAGGACATTATAACCAGCTGGAACAACGTTTTTGAATTTTTGTTCTTGTGTTTAATTTTAACTCTACCAAAAGAAAAAATTTAGACTCATTATCTTGGAAACATGTGCAGACAACAAATCAAATGTGGTTCAAATGACCTAATTTGCCTTTGACAAGGGTTGGAAATATTTTGGGTAATGGGGAAATTGATGGTTACCAGCATTTTTTTCCTTTTTCCCCACAATGTTTTCATAAGTCTTCCTCCATTTAAACACAGGCTTGCTTGGGACAGGTTCGGGGGAGGGGATATATGTAGCCGGGTACATGTGATATATCGTGCGGCCGTATCGACATGTGGTTCGGTAGCTGAGTTGGTTAGAGTGCAGGAACGGTATTCCTGAGCCCCTGGGTTCGAATCCCGGTCAAGCCATGATATTATATCTTACGAGTGGTATGGCAAAGATTGTTATGGAGTAGCACTTACTTTTAACAACCAGTTGTACTCTGGGAAAAGAAAGCACAAAGCTCTCTACTGCAGATGTGTATAAAGTCATGTTTGTATGTTAAAGATAAAAAAAAAAAAGAACCTTATTGACAGCCAGGACATAGTTTTCTGCAATATTCTGAGTCCTTTATCATGCAACAAAATTTTAGACTTGTCCTAATTGAAATATTCTGTGGATGACAAATTGGATACAACTCAAATGTTGGAATTTCTCTTTGAAAGAGTGGAGAACATTGCTGGAAATGGAGAAAATGCTGGTGACAAGCATTTCTCTGTATCCCTCCGTGGGTTTAAAAGCATCTTTCCCTAGGGTCCTTAGAAGTAAGGATTGTGTGGTATAGGGTTAGAACTGTAATCTATTTCAAAACACTTAAAAACATCATGATTTTCCCACATTGTAGGTGGAAAACCCACTGATGAGGAGCTGAATCTCATGATTGCCCATGCCCATAGTAGGATAGAACAACTGCAGAAAGAACTGGCTGAACAGGCTGCCTTTGAAAAACAGGTAGGTAGTCACCCTGGCTCATTCTGGATAGTATGTTGAAGTAACTTTCCTGGTACATGTTTTTGCTTCAAACTGCATAGGAAAATTTGATATTGCACGATACGGCAGGTCTTGTGAGATATCAAAATTTTCTGATGCAGCATTGAGCAAATACAAGCACCCAGAAAGTTACTACAGTATGATGTTCCTTTCATATATATACCTACGACATTTTTAGTTGATAATGGTAAAAGAATTAACACAAATATTGGTTTTGTGTGTAGTATCTTCGATTTATGAATAGCAGATAAAGCATTACTTTTTGACCAAATAAATTATGGGTATGATATAGCATAACATTTTGATAAATCAAATCGCAAACAAATCTGAACATATTCCGCACAGGCCTTGCATTGTCATACCATGTTTGGGACGATATTTGACATTATGTAGATACAGATCTTTTTTTTTTTCTTTTTGCGTCGCTGACCGCCATGATATGACCTAAGCTGTTAAAATGGCATTAAACTCCAATACAAACCAAATAAAAAGATCTTTTTTTCCATCATGTCCGATTTTATCCTCATGAAGTGCATTTGAGCTTTGCTCTGTTAAAAGGGGACTTAATGCATCTGCAAAAATTATCGACCCAGGTCAGACTTTGCAGGCTGACCTGGACCGAAACTTTTCGGTATTGGTCAATTTTCTGTGTGTCAAAGGACCAGTCTACCATGTGATACAGTGGATTGTTAGGCAAAATGGTTTTTATGGATCCATATTTATTTGATGATTTGCTTGGTATAGTGCATGCATTAAGCCCCCATTTGTTAGAGCATGGCTCATTTGTTTTACCTGGAAAATTAATAGGTATATAATAAAGATAGAATGGCTGTGCCAAGATGGCCCAGAGAGTTATGTGCAGGGTTTGAAACATGGAAGACTAGGTTTGATTAGAATTCCTTGCTAGATAGGATGAAAGTGGCATAGTCTTCTGTGGTCTCCCTGAACCTGGCCTGTCTACAGTATGTCAGGTTTGCTGGTGACTTTTCAGAGAAGAGTGTTCCATGAACATGAAAATGAGGTGCAACATTAAGTGCACTCATACCACCTGTCAACATAATAATTGCCATCTGACATTTATCTAATGTCATACCAAGTTTGCGCCCAGTAACAATTTAACAATTTTTAAGCGTTTTCTAATGAGTCGATAAACAATCTCTCTAGCCACATGTGTCAGTTTGAATCATAGGCAGACATTGGGTATGTGCACATGCAGAGCATAATCATTGTAAATGGACTTGATATCAGTGATAGATAAGCAATAGCGCATAAAGAATGCCCTACCGCAAATCTCTGTGGATATGCATTATGTTGTATAAGAGGTTTGGATTTTAATGTTTGCTTTCATGTAAGGTAGTGCCATTTTGAAGTTTGTTGCTAAGTGTCAAATATATGTGCTCTGTAAATCAAGGGTAAAAAAATACATGTGCAAAGTGACTTCTTTTGCAGAGAGCTGCTGATGTGCTGGAGAAGCGAAAAGACAGTGATCAGAAGCTGATTGATGAGGCAGTTCAAGAAGAAAAAGAGAAGATGAAGTTCCAGTTTGATAATGAGATACAGGAAAAAGTATATATGAGCAATGCTCTGTGAAAAAAGGGCTTAATGCATCTCTGTGGTGCATGAGACCAAGCAAGCAATCACAGAATTACTGATCCATAATACCCACTTTTTTTAACAACCAACTGGATTATGAGGTAGAATGGTCCTTTCACATGTAGAAAATTGACCAATAGTTTCGGCCAATTAATCCTTTTTGCAGATGCATTATGCCCCCTTTTCACAGAGCATGGCTCAAATTATTAAGGTTTTGTACATTAAATGGAATACTCATGACACTATTTCCAGAGTGTTAGGATAGTTCATATCACAGATCAAAAAAAAGGAAACAAGGGTAGGGGAGAGGGGGATGTAAAAATTGGGTCACAAGATCTCAAGTCGAAGAAAAACCTTTTGTGCGTTGTAGACCCCAATTTCTGTCCAATGCACATGAAGACTGGTTAGAATTATTTCTTTGATATCTCAGATGTCCCTATGATTTCCTTGATATTTCAAATGTCCATGTGATTCCCTTGATATCTCAAATGTCCCTTTGATTTCCTTGATATCTGAAATATCCCTTTGATTTCCTTGATATCTCAAACGTCCTTGTGATTTTCTTGATATCTCGGATGTCCCTGTGATTTCCTTGATATCTCGAATGTCCTTGTGATTTCCTTGATATCTCAAATGTCCCTGTGATTTCATTGATATCTCAGATGTCCCTGTGATTTCCTTGATATCTCAAATGTCCTTGTGATTTCCTCGATATCTCAAATGTCCCTTTGATAGCTCAGATTTCCCCGTAATTTCCTTGGTATCTCGGATGTCCCTTTTATTTCCTTGATATCTTAAATGTCCCTGTGATTTCCTTGATATGTCAGATGTCCATGTGATTTCTTTGATCTCAGATGTCCCTGTGATTTCCTTGATATCTGTATATCCCTGTGATTTCCTTGATATCTCAGATGTCCCTGTGATTTCCTTGATATTTCAATTATCCCTGTGATTTTCTTGATATCACAAATGTCCCTTTGATTTCTGATTTCCTTGTCCTGCTAAATAAGTTAAATAAAACTTCGAAGCCAATAGTAATAATCACAATAATGCTATTTCAATCTCATTGTTTTCGAGAAAGATATCTCCTTATTGCACAGTGTAGATCCAAGATCAGACTGCATGTTCTGTGCAGTCTGATCTTGATCTACACTGTCTACAAACGGTCAGTGAGCTGCACCTAGCAGTTAAAAGGTTAAAAGCCATTATCAAGGCTAAACAGGAGCAGGGATACTTTTGAAAATATTGCAGGAAAAAGAGAAAATGCTTGTAACCTTTTTTCCTTTTCCAATGATGTTTCTTACCTTTTCATAGACGAAGTCTGTTGTTTGAACAAAAATTGATTTACTGTTTACAAATTCTTTCAATATGGACATATGTAAAATTTTGTCCTCTGGTTAAGAGTTAAAGAAATGAGAGGATAGCTCAGATGTGAAGGTGTAAAATTTGCAACCTAGAGACTACACACTTGCCCTTCACACGAAACTGGGGGACTTTTATAGAAGTACTCTTTGGCAAACCACCCCAGATGTTTGGCCTTTTCCTGGTTAAGCCCATGACTTACATAATTTCTTAACCCTTTACCACACAGTCCTGAGTTTTAAGGACCCTGAGGAAGAAGCCTTTTAAGAACACTGTGGGAAAAGGAGAAAATGCTGGTAACCAGCATTTTCTCCTTTTCCCACTATGTTTTCTACCCTATGAAAGACAAATTCCATCATTTGAGCAACATATGAATTGTTGTCTGCAAATGTTTTCAATTTGGACAATCTACATTCTTGTCATGTGGTAAAGAGTCAAGCGGTCACTGTGATATGACTGAAATAATGTTGAAAGTGGTGCAAAATATCATTCAAAAACACTTGTGTTGAATGCTCATAATGAAAGAGAGAAAGAGCAAGTAATTTGTATCTACCTGTAGGACAAAGAGATCAGGGAGAAGTACCACAGGGTTATGATTGATGAAAGGTACAGAATGGAAGAATGGTGGGAGAGAGAAACAGATCGGAAAATAAAGGAGAAGGAAGATGAACTGACCCGGAAGTATCAACAGATAGTCGAGATTGTGAAGGTACTAGAGCGAGAGCAGTTCCTGGCCGAGATGGCGGAGTGGATTGGTAGAATAAAAGGATTCGATAAAGCCATCAGTTGTATGTATCTCTTATTGGTTGACTTCTTAGTTAAACAATTGAGCCATGCTCTGGCAAAAGGGGGCTTAGAGCATCTCTCTGATGCTTGATACCAAGCAAGTCATCATATTATTATGGTTCAGTAAAATCCATTATGTAACAACCTACTGATTCATGAGCTACACTGGTCATTCGACATGCAGAAAATTAAACGATAGCAAAAAGTTTCAGCCCAGGTCAGCCTGCTTAGTCAACACAGGCTGACCTTGGCCGATACTGCACGCAGATGCACTAAGCCACCTTTTCACAGAGCAGGGCTCAAATGTAGAGTTGGAGATGAGAAGGAGTATTTGACTTCTTAAATAATCACTGGTAAAAGTAGAATGAGTGCTGTTTAATCCTTCACTGCACAATCTAGAGTTTGAGTGACCCTGAAGGATAAGGCTTTGAAAACATTGTTGGAAACCATTGTGAAACTTTCGAAAACTTTAGAAGACATTGTAGGAAAAGGAGAAAATGCTGGTGACCAGCATTTTCTCCTTCTTCCACAGTGTTTTCTACCCTGCCAAAGAAGTGTGGTTCATTTATATATCTTCAGCATTTGTTGTCTGCAGATGCTTTCAATTTGAAAAAGTCTGAAATTTGTCACTTGGTAAAGAGTTAAGTGAAAAAATAGTGTGATATTCTCTTTGAACCTAAAACTGCTACCCAACCCCCCTCTCATATGCACTTCTGTACATTCATTCATTCGTGTGTAAATGCCTGGTGCGAGTGTTTGCCTTGAGAGTTTGTGTAAATTGTTAAAAAAAAAAAGTAGTAAATTGTGTGTGAAAAGGAGAAAATGCTGGTTATAAGAACATGCTGGTTAGAAGCTTTTTCTCCTTTTCCCACAGTGTTTTCAAAAGCTTTGGGGTCTTTAAAATTAGTAGTACTTGTAAAGTGAAGGGTTATATTAATGTAAAATTGAACTTGTGCTACAAGGTCACCCACTGCTTTCCTTGAGTGGTCTCTGAACACAGGTTTGACTGTATGTTGTAACCTGTTAGATCCATGTAAATGAATTGTACATAACATTTTTCTTGCATATTTGAAAACACCTGAAATCTAGCCAAAATTTTGTGTGTTTAATACTCGGAAAAGTCTATTTCATAAATTTAGTGCTCTGCATTTATCTCTAAAGTTCCTCAAGACATAACGTTCCATCTGTAGCTAATCTCTCAAAAACTTTGTGGTGAAATGAGAAAAATCATTTATCAAGTAACTTCTCCTTTTCTAACAATTTTTTTCACATGATTTTGGGTAAAAACATCCTTTAACTTGACCAAATGACAAAATTTTAGACTGGACTAAATAGAGAGCATTTTGCAGATGAAAAATGTTGCTAAAATCATGATTTCTGTCTTTGATAGAATAGAAAACATTCTGGGAAAAGGAGAAAATAATGGTTACTAGCATTTTCTCCTTTTCCTACAATTGTTTCAATAGCCTACTCTTTTAGGGTCATTAATAGTTAAGTGGTGAAGCTGCAAAAACATTTCAGGAGGTAATGAATCAATATATGAATAAAAGCCAGTCATTGTAGTACTATCAACTTTTGAATTTCATTATTTCAGCTCGAGCACAAACAGAAGAATTGGCAGAGCAGGCTCAGAAACTATGGTTGGCATGCCTAGCGCTGAATGGTGCAATTCGAGTCGGAAATTACAGCGGTGAAACTATGGAGGAACAGCTTAAGCCACTGGAGAAGCAGGTGGATGCAGTCTTTGATGCGGCTAAAAACAACCCTTTTATATGTTTGGTGCTACAAACTATTCCAGAGAAAGCCCTCACTCGAGGTGTATTTACAGAGGATAATTTAAAATTACGATTTGGAAAAGTTTACCGTGTGGCACGCCGTTTAGCTTTGATAGACGAAACAGGGGGATCGTTGTTCAAATATTTTGTCTCCTGGATGCAGTCTGTCTTTGTGGCAAGTGGGAAATTCACAGTGAAAGCAAAATCAGAGGAAGACCAAATTGATTCGGCAGACATGGATACTTTTGAAATTTTAGAAAATGCAAAACACTGGGTAGAGAAAGGCAATTTAGAAGTAGCTCTTAGGTTTATGAACCAATTAAAGGGGGAATCACGCAGAGTTGCCACAGACTGGATTGAAGAAACTAGACTTTTACTTGAAACAAGACAAGCCTCTTTTACTCTCATGGCCTTTGCCTCAGCACAAGGATTAGGAACTTTGTTTTAATTAATAGTAGAAAAGATTATCTAATTTTACCGTACCAATGTATGTCAGATCGGCCATTTTAGTTCACCTAAGTACACTGCACTCTAGGTGAGGTTTTGTGATTGTGCTGTGTCTAGTGTGCATTGGCAGCCTTCCTAGTGTCAACAATAACTTTGTGTGCACTTTAGAGGCCACATTTTCTATTCAGTACTTATGAAAGTTGGCCAGAATGTTGTTCTTGATAAAATCTCAGAAGGGTTTCTAATTGGGTCACTTGGGATCAAAAAGTAGGTTGTAGTGGCATATCTTAGAAAAACCTTGTGTTTACTCTAGAGGCACCACTTTCATCCTGATACTCATGAAATTTGGTCGAAATGTTTTTCTTGATATTTCAGAGATGTTTTGAAATTGGTTTACATGGGGTTGAAAAGTAGGTCACTGGGACAAATCTTTGAAAAAACCTCATTTACACTCTTGAGGCCACATTTTCAGTTACATACTCATGAAATATGGCCAGAATGTTTGTCTTGATAATATCTGGGACAAGTCTGATATTGGATCATGTCTGGTTAAAAAAAAATAGGTTGCTGGGACAAATCTTAGAAACCCTGTTGTGGACTCCAGACTAATGAAAGTTAGACAGAATGTTTGTCTTGATGATACCTCAGGCAAGTTTTGAACTTTTTTCAAGTCAAGTTTAAAAGTAGGTCACTGGGACCAAAATCTAATAAAACCTATGCACTCTGGAGGCCAAATTTTCAGCCTAATACTCAGAAAACTTGGTCAGAATGTTTGTCTGAAAAACATCTCAGATGTCTTGAAAATTGGTCATGTCGTGTCAAAAAGGTCACAGAGAAAAAATCTCAGAAAAAGCTTGTTCATTCCCAAGAGGCCACATTTTCAGTCCAGTACTAATGAAAGTTGGTATGAATGTTTATCTGGATGATATCTCAAAGGGGTTTGAAAATGTGTCAAGTCTGGTGTAGAAGTCTGGAAAAATCTTAGAAAACACCTTGTGCACTCTCTTGGGGTCTGTTGTCTGTCCAATTCTTGTGACTGTATGTCAGAATGTTTTTCTTGATAACATTTGGGAAGAATGAAAATGTGTAACTTAGGGTTAAGAAGTAGGTTACTGATAGAAATCATAGAAAAACCTTGTGTGAAGTTCTCAAGAAAGTATGGGCTGCACTCATGTGAACAAATGTAAAAAACTTCATACCCATATACACAGTGAATATATTTTGTATGTGTTTTACACTATCACTACCAGGATATCTTCATGAATCCCAGATCATTTCACTCAGGTGAGTGTTTTGTGGCCAACGGCTCTCATATTTCTTGGTACATAGGCCCTGTTATGTTTCTGGACTGTGTTGATGATAGTTATCTTTGTTTGCAGCAATATGTATCATGAATCAAGTTGTGGAATAAAACATTATGCAAATGAGCAATGCTCTGGCAAAAGGGGGCTTACTGCATTTGCGCAAAGTAGCGACCCAGATCAGCCTGCGTGCACTTGTTCGAAATTTTTCGCTATTGGTCCTTTTTCTGCATGCCAAAGGACCATTCAGCAGGTTGTTACATGAAATGGATTTTATGGTTCCATAAGTACTGTATAAGTGGAAATTTTTTGCAATGTGGAAATTTTTGGGATTTCGCGACTTTGAAAAATGCGCAGACTTTTCTGTTTGGGTATTTTACCACTAGTATACCAAAAAATAACGAGTGTCTTGAATTTGCAAACATTTCCGTACACAGAATGTTGTAATCAGTAATTCGCGAATTTTTCGATACACATACATATCCACTTATACAGTATGTGATGACTTGCTTGGTATAATGTATTATGGAGATGCTTTAAGCCCCCTTTTGCCAGAGCATGGCTCAGATATGACCAAGCAATGGGTTCATTTATGAAATTGTCCTTTTCAAAATGTGTTGGTGCCAATGTAAATGCATAATGGTATCATAATTATGACTCCTACAGTGTTGCAACACTTGCCTCAGCTTTCTTTTATTGTTAGACTGCTTCACTCTATACCAAACATTTCCATGACTTAGAGACTATAGAAGATTGCTTTGGAAAACTTTATGGGAAAAGGAGAAAATGCTTATAATTAGCATTTTCTCTTTTTCCACAACATTTTCTGCACTTTCATAGAAAAATCCTACCATATGAGCCACAGTCGATAATTATGTAATCTGCTAATGCTTTAACCCTTAGGCTGCTAAGCGCGGCTCACTGACCTTTTGCAGACAGTGTAGGTCAAGATCAGACTGCACAGTCTGATCTTTGATCTTTGGCATCCGATAAGGAGGTTTCTTCCAAAAGTACCATTGGAAAATTTTGGGTTTTACTGTCAGCTTGAAAGTTGCATTTCACTTTTTTAGCAGGATAAGGGTTAAAATTGGACAAATTTTGTAGTGTGGTCAGGAGCTAACCCTTTATCAAACAACAAAATTTTAGACTAGTCAAAATTGAATGCATTTGCAGGCAACGAAATAACTTTGGAGTCAAAAATTGTAATTTTCTTTTTGAAGGGTAGAAAACATTGTAGGAAAAGGAGAAAATGCTGGTTACCAGCATTTACTCCTTTTACCACAATGATTTCATGAGATTTGTTTCTCAGGGTCGTTAAAAGTCAGGATTGTGTGGTAAAGGGTTAAGTCTGTACCACATAATCCTGTGTTTTTACAACCATGAGGAAACACATATTCAAAACATTTTGTGAAAAGGAGAAAATGCTGGTAACCTGCATTTTCTGCTTTTTCCACAGTGTTTTTTTTTTCCAAGACAAATCCTACCATTTGAGCTGCATGTAATTTGTAGTCTACAAATGTGTTGGAACTGGAAAAATTTTGTCATGTGGTTAAGAGTTAATTACTTTATGTCTATTATTAGGTAACATGCAGTCTTATCTTGGATCTGCACTGTCCGATAAGGGGATATCTTCCCCATAAGAAAACCTTGAAGTAGCAAAATTTAGTTTTTACTATTGCCTTGAAAGTTTCATTTCACTTATTTAGCAGGATAAGGGTTGAGACATACATGTAGCATGAAACAAAGACACAGAACATGAATTTCAAAAGGAAAGATCTCAGACTAGTAGAAAAAAAAAAACCAACATTGTGGCAAATATAAAATGACTTTGATGCACATATTCTCGTTTCATTATGTTTTTGACGCCATATTTCACATATGGAATGCTTTACCAGATGACAAACTTTTAAGCTGATCCGAACTGAAAGGAGTTGCAGATGACAAGTATATTTCACATCATGGAATTTGGCTTTGGAAGGGCAGAAAACATTAAGAGAAAAGGAGAAAATGCTGGTTACCAGCATTTGGAGAAAATGCTGGTTACCAGCATTTTTTTCCTTTTCCTGCAATGTTTTCAAAAGGCCTCTTCCTTAAGGGCATTAAAACTTGTCATTGTTTGGTAAAGGGTTAAGATGTTTGTTGGGATATTTCTGCTTGAAGAGAATGGTATCAAGTTGTAAACCAGTAATTTTACTATAATTGTCAAAACTTTTGTGTAATATGAACAGTGAATCATGTTTGAATAATTTGATGGAAAAATACTGAGTGACTGTTATAAAGTGAGCTTTGACTGCAGTCGAGGAATTATTCTTTAAATTCTTAGTTACCATACTAAAAGCATCTTTCACCTGCTTTTGCAGACATTGTAAATCAAGATTAGGCTGCATCGAGTATGCATTTGATCTCGAATCTGTTTTTGTCTGATATATTGAGATAATCTGACTCAGCTGGTAACTGCCAGTAAATGACAATTATCTGGGCTGCAAATTCATCTACCCTCTAAATTACTTTCTTATTTTAGATTTTGAAAGTAACAGTTTCTGATAGGCTAAATCCCTTGTTTCAACCAAACAAAAATTGTGTTACTTTAAGATTAAGAAAATTACTGAGAATTAGACTTGGAATGTTATTAACCCTTTACCGCACAATGCCAGATTTAATGATCCTGAAAAAGAAACCTTTCCAAAACATTGTGGGAAAAGGATGAAATGCTGGTAACCAGCATTTTCTCCTTTTCCCACAATGTTTTCTACCCTATCAAAGACAAATTGCACCATTTGGTTTCAGTTTGGACAAGGCTAACATTTTGTTGTCTGGTAAAGGGTTAAGAATGATTGATGATTGCAGGCCCTGTTATTTTCTTCTGACAGAATTTATCTGGTACTGTAAGAGTTAATTCTGACACACACATCTACACTATTGATGGTAAACATATTTCTTTTTTTTGTGATGTAGATTTCTGTTAAACCTTAAAGTAATTAAAGGGATATATTTACAAATTACAGGGTTTTTTCTTGTTTCTTGGTACTCTCTCCAGTTTAGAGACACCCTCCCTCCCCCGCAATATTCAGGGTTTTTGTTTGGTTTGTCTGTCAGCCTGTCCAAGCGTCTGTAGGTGATGTTTTCTTGTCCTGTCCTGGCCAGAACTCTTTTTCCAACCACTTATCTACCGCAGTGAAGCAGAGAGGGGATTATAAAAATGGCCTTCATCTGTCTGTTCGTCCATCTGTCAGTCGGTAACACTTTCTTGTTGGCTCCATATCTCCTGAACCCTTTAAAAGATTCTCACTAAACTTTGGTAAAAAATTCATAGCTTTTATACTTTGGAAGTTGTGCTCTGGACGAAAATCACTGAGAATTAGACTAGAAATGTTAGTAACCTTTTACCATACAAACCCGACTTTTAACGACCCTGAAGGAGAAATTTGAAAAGATTGTGGGAAAAGGAGAAAATGCTGGTAACCAGCATTTTCTCCTTTTCCCACAATTTTTTTCAAACTTTCAGAGACCCTGAAAAAGGAGAATTTTGAAAAGATTGTGGGAAAAGGAGAAAATGCTGGTAACCAGCATTTTCTCCTTTTCCCACAATGTTTTTCGAACTTCCAGAGACAAATCCCATCATTTGAGCCAGTTTAATCTGTCATCCTCAAATAATTTCAATTTGGACCAGTCTAAAATTTTGTCGTTTGCTAAAGAGTTAAGAATGAATGGTGAATGCAGGCCCTGTTATTTTGTTCTTAGGATCAAGGTGGAAGACTGATTTTTAAACTTAAAACTTTGATGAAAAAATTTTTTACAACGAAGTTTTAAGTTCAAGTTTTTTAAGAGCTCATATATTCAAAACCAATGATGGGTTTGGTTCATATTTGCCTTGATGACAGGTACAGGTCCAAACTGTCAATGAGCAATATGCTAGCCATGCCCATGATCCCAAGATCAAGAGTTTGCAGTTCCATGTTAGCATTTTTCTATAGCTCCTATTTTCCAGACCATATGATTGATTTGGTTCATATTTACTAGTATGATGATGGATTTATGTCCTCAGTTTCATTCATTAGTGCCCATGCCTGTGGCCAAAGGGTCAAGGTGGTGCTATTGCATCAACGCTGACTTTGGAGTTGGTGTGGGGTCTTCTGTCCTAGGCTGGGACCCTGTTGCAAGGCACTGCCACCCATGAACAATGTACTTTCCCAGGTAAGCTGGCTGTCTGATGACAGTTCTTGTTAGCACTTTTCTATTTATGTCTTCTATATAGTCTAAATAAAAATGAAGAATCCACATCTGGGAATGAAGAAAAGAAATGGAAATGTTTTATACAAGAAATACGGAAGTGGAAAGTTCATTCTTCGTCTCTGAGGATTTAATGTTATTGACCTTGCCCATTCATGGTCGAAAGTACAGGCTGCAGGTGTACATTTTGAGCAATGTTATGTTTTTAAACAGGACTGTTCTGAGCATATCTAACTAAATACTAGATGACAATATTTATTACTGTTCTAAATCGATAAGCTGTTGCAGACGACATTGAAAATGTCTCAAATTATTGGATTAGTCATTAAAAGGATACAAGTATTTCCGCCTTGTTTTCCACATTTTTCACACAGCTTCTGTTGCTTGGTCGTTAAAACTCGGGGTATTGTGGTAAAGTGTTACAGAGGTAAAATTCATTGTAAATATACCACAATGGAAGGTAGCTGCGCGTGTGCCCTTGGAAGCACCACTCAATACTTTTCACGGTGTTTGAATGAAAGATACATAATTTCTTGTGTGTAGAAAAGCTTTATGTATGAGTAAATGGATAATTGTGAGTAAGTAACGAAATCTCCAATGGCGAAACCGCGAATGGTGAAGTCGTGCTTCTGCGAAACTTTCGTAAAACAAAGGTAGGTAAATTGAATTACGGACGTTTCGTACCAAAACCATTTCGTACCAGTCACTTCGTACCATAATTTTACCATTTCGTACCATAGTATATTCCATTTCGTACCATAATTTTTCCACTTCGTACCATAGTCATACTATTTCGTACCTTCTTATTTCGAGACCTATGACAAAGTTTCGACTAAGAAAAACTTTCGCTAGGAAGATATTAGAAGAAGAAGACAAAAAAACAAACAAAAAAAAAAAAAAAAAAACACCGCTATTTATTCAAGTTAGATATTTATTCAAGAAGTTATGCACAATAATACTTCCTGATTATCTCCTTTTCCCAAGATGATTTCATAGCAGTTTCCCCAAGAGTCGTTGAAAAACGAACTGTTTTTGTAAGGTGTGTAATTTAAGTAAATGAATATTGTGCAAAATGATGTACATGTATTTACAAGAAAAAAAACCGTCATATTGACCTTGACGTTTGACCCTGTCCCTGTCGCGGCATCATACAAGGCCCACCTAATTTAAAAAAATACCCATGAACAAACATACAAAAAAGAAGACAAAAAGGAAATAGACAATTTACAATCAAGGGTAATCAAACAATTATAATTCTTTGATTAATTGTGCAATTTAATGTGATCAACTTGTTTCTAATTCTGATAATCCAACTTGCGACAAACATTACAGACAATCAGACCAAACACCTATCTTCTCAATCGCATACTGATTCTTTAAATTGATTTATGATAATATCCCGTAAATAACACAAGGTCCAAAGCATTGGTCTGTACCAAGTAAATATATTAAATACCACTTTTTGTCACATTAAATTACATGTTTGGTCATAGTATGAGAAGGTTCTACCCTGGTACGAAATAGTAACGCCATGGTACGAAATGGGAAATTTATGGTACGAAATGGTAAATTTATGGTACGAAATGGTTACAAACGAAATGGTACGAAATGGTTATGGTACGAAGTGACTGCATACCGGTAAATTCACCGGGTCGAATCAAATACCCGGATCGAACCAGATTTCAAAGTGTGTTGCGTTATTTTCTTTTTTTTTTTTAAATCCAAATCTTTCTTGTTTTTAATTTAAATCATTTCACTTATAAGATTTTATGCTAAACAAACAATTGGATGACTAATAACAGCAGAACAAATTTGACACGACCTCTTGGAAATACGGCACCTACTAGCCTGTAAAGAAGATTCCACATTTTTGTGCTCTACAGTGTACATGAATATCTTTTTTTATTAAAGTCACCGAATAAGTAATAAAAAAAAAAAGAAAAAGAAAAAAAATCTCGTGAGAGTACTATTTTTTGTCAACATGAAATTGGCTAAGATCCGATCCGGTTATTAAGTTCTACCCGGTGATTATATCCAACCGGCCTCGGCAACCACGCCGGAAACCAGTGACCTTTTCATGAAGTGAAAGTAGCTGTTGTTGGTAATTCACTTGTAGAACTTGTCTGTATGTTAAAGTTATATATTCAAGACTGTTTATTTATCAAAAGATGAAACTTATTTAATGTTTTTAAGACATCAACGAAAATTTGACCGAAATGTCAAGAAATAGAAAGCTGTTTCCTTCACTGCGAGAGTCACATCAGACAAACCAATGATTTTCGCTTTCTGTGAAAGTAAAATTGTTCTCAATAGCCTGTTGTCTAATACGGACAGTTTCTATGTTATTTTGTGATTTCCCTGTTATCTAAACAAGATTTGGCAGCATAAATATACTGTGAGTAAAAATTTTTTTCTTTACCTTAAACTATAGGGTAAACTGATCTTGAGTCGGACACGATCTAGAGTCGGACGATTTTGTAGTCTGTTTTCACCACTTTTTCATATCTTTTTGACGGACAACCGTGTATCATCTGTCAAATTCAAGTGTCTTCTATACAAAAATGTCATTCTTTAATGTATGACGCAATTCTGGTCTTTGAGTCATCTCCCCGAAAGAACAACCCAAACGAGAGTAAAACGACCTCACTCTTCGTTAAAAAAGTCACGTTCCTTCTTCTGTCTATGTAATTTCCCCGTTGCTTGTAACAGATTTTACTACCAATTTTTCTATAGTTGATAAAATGAACATAAAAGATTATAACAGGGTTCCCATTCACGCACATATGTGCGTGATTCACGCACTGAATTGTATAATCACGCACAAAAATATGAAGTGAAACGTGTATGCACGCACAGGTTTCAGGGCTCCCGTTGTCGATCACCAGTGGCGCCAGTTGGGACAAGTTACCATGTGTGAAAGTCACTGTTTATCACTGCTAATCAAACTTCATATCAATCCGCTTTTTTTAGTGTAAAATTAAAGGTTTTGAAGCTACATGCTATTCTTATTGACAAATCTATGACAAATCATGCGGAAATACTACTCCAAAATTTAACAGGCATGGTAAAAAGATCGCTGCAAGAAACGCGAAAACCCATGACACAACAAAAATTGGTTTGACATCGTCCGATCATAGGCATTTCAAACTGTCTGTTCAGCTTTATCAATGACTTTAAACAGTAAATTTACATCAATATCTCTATAAAATTGTAAGTGAAAGCTAATTAGTGTCAGAAATTAACAGTGAAATGGAAAATTCCACTGGCCATAAGGCTGTAAGTTGTCCCTCTGAAACTGGTCCCATGAGTAAGGAAATTATAACAAGCATCTTCTTTTTTTAAATTACCCATATTGTTTTCAAGAGCAGCTGACCGCAGAATTAGACTCATCAAAACAAATTTTCAAAACAACAGACCCTTACTGTCCTCCATAGATGCTTTATAATTGTCAATATTAAGTGCACTCCTAGAATTTCTCTTGCACTCCCAAACTTGTATTCCAGGGAGCGCATGCACTCCCAAAAATAGATGTGAGTGGGAACACTGATATAAACGTCCTTTAAATTTCAAAAATAAACATAAAAGAATTCATAAATGTGTTCTTTCCCCTCAACCACTGATTTGATATAGAGTCGGACGCGAAATATCACCAATTTGATGTTAAGTCGGACACTCTTGGAAGTCATGATCAGTCCTCTTAAATTGATCTTTAAGTAGAACCTAGTAAAATACATGTAATATTAGACCTTGATTGCATAACAGTTTCCATGATACACCATTTTGAGATTGTCCCAAATTGAGGAAAGTAGCAGACGACTAATCTAAATTAGTTTAAAAAACAATTCAATATACTGATGTTGACAAGATGGGCATTCTCATAGAAATCAACAGCCAAACGTCTATATAGTCAGTTATGAGGAAAGCAATCTGAGCTCCAGCGAAATGTCCGTCGTCACCGACAGAAAAGCAATGGAGGTGACAGAATCTGCACCTAATTTAAAAACTTGTATTAGGTACAATGCTGCTTATCTCAGTGGAACGGATAAAGGACGGCAAATTGTTTCAAACGTGGAAAATGTATACAAAAAAAGATTTAACAACACTGTTTCGCCAGAATCTGCCAATAATCAATGTTTTCCTCTTTAAAAGAAATATATATATAAAAAAAAAGATGAGCAAAAATTCCTCCAAAATTATTTAAGATAGCTTCTTTCTCAGTCATCACAGGTGATGCTGTATTCAACAAAAACAAAGCAGCAGTGGATGTAGAAAAAAACAAGAACAACAGGAAGAACAGAAAGAGAGAACGAAAGCAGAAAGAAATTTAAAAAAAAAACTCAAAAATCAAATACATGCACACTAAAATTCACGATGTCAATATTCTGTAGTATGTCTTCATTGTACTGTAAAAACCTCCACTTTGCGACCACACATAGAAACTATTTTGTTCACTTAGGGCAAAGATCTGAAGGCAGAACAAGCAAATATGTTTACAAAGACTTTTCAGCATTTATTGTGTTACGCATTCCTCGTGTCTTCTGAACAGGTAATATTATTCGAAAATATTAAAGTAAAATGAGGTATTACTCATACCGAGGTATATCTCCTGGGTAAACCATGTTTTCACAAATAGTTGATGGTCAACATTTATAGAGTTCCCACATTTGCAAATTCGTCTCTAGACAAAATTGTATATGCAGCCAGTATTTCATTTAAAGTATGAATAAATATAGTTCCACTTGGCGAAGAGGTAAATCACCATCATGTCTCCTAAATAAGTGGTTACATAGCGAGTTTTCACTAAAATGTCTTTCGTCTGTGTACCAGTTGTGTTCCTAATCTGTCTTTCCGAATGCTTTTCTTTGAGTCTGCCTGTGCTCTCACATGTTTGCCTTCCAGACTGCAATTGTTTTTAGTACATTTTCAATCATTTTTCAGTTTCTCTCCCCATTTTTGCGCAGACCCACTAGTTCTTTATACTGTATAGCTAGTCGGCAGCGACATGGGAATATAAACCATGGGACTTCCGAGTTCGAATCATATCACGGCCAACATTCTGTCCGGCATTTAACCCAAAAAGCATTTTGCTGCTGATTAGCTGGTGGTGAAGAACTACCCGTTACCAAACTACATATAGATAACACTCGTCCATATTGTCCATATTGAAAGAGTCAGTAAACAAATAACAATCCAGTAGTAACAATTGCAGTTCCCTGATTGATTACATAGTGGGAAAGGGAGTAATTTCTCGTTAAGAGCAATTTATCTTTTTCAACAGTGTTTCCAAAAGTCTTCTGTTGCAGACCCGTAAAATCAAGGGTTTGATTGAGACCAAAACAGTTCTCTAACAAGACAGTTTCCCGACACAAGGTTTCGAGATAGTTGCCCGACACTTTTGAAGATAGTTCCCCAACACTTTTGTTCAATATAAAATGACAACTATCTTGGTTAAAAATGGATGATCAAGGATTGTATGGATAAATGGTGTTTTAGGATTGTGATTGACGAGTACATTTGGTTACCATGAGATTGTAGTTTCCTGTGATTGCCATGTGAAACGTCTATAATTTTCTAAAGTCATCTTTGTTTGACAAGACAGTTTGACGACTGCAAAATACGAAACAGTATCGAAATATCCTACATATTCTCCAATGGTACATACAAAATATGTAAAAAAGAGAGGATGATATGGGCAGATCGTACAAGGTAAAAGTAAAAAATATTTTACTCAGGTAAC
Source organism: Tridacna gigas (assembly GCA_945859785.2). Taxonomy (NCBI): domain Eukaryota; kingdom Metazoa; phylum Mollusca; class Bivalvia; order Cardiida; family Cardiidae; genus Tridacna; species Tridacna gigas. The sequence goes on along the minus strand of OX244040.2, from coordinate 34,097,543 downwards.
CGCCGCCTTTCTCTCTAGCTCGCTCTAATGTAATTCTAAAAACAAAGAAATACCTTTAAAACAAAATTATCCAAAGAATTTAAAGGAATAACTCCAAATACTCCCAAAACATAATTGTTTTATTAACTTTAATGCTGGCAAACCGAATTTTTTATAGTCTCTTATTTTCATGACAATCGTGAATCATTGTGAATTCACCGTCAGAGAATAAGTACTCATCAGTGTATACAGATTTCTTCATCACAAGGTACAAATAATCCAAACACAATACATTAATTAACCACAAATATTTCCAATTTCACATGATTATCAATTAAAATTAAACAACAGGTTATATCACATGGAACAAATCTTTCCGGCAACTGTCTCGAAAACGGGTGTCGGGGAACTGCCTTGCTTCATAAATCTGTCACACATTCCTAGTACCTTCCTTGTTAATTTAATATCGCCATTTATAATGCATTATTCAGTAAATTTCAATTTTTGCGACGGGTTAAGTGGCAATTTAAAAGATTTTGTGATTAATAGAGTGATGGTTTAGATAAGTAAAGAACCGTCCGACTCAATATCAGTGCGTCCGACTCACGGTCGAATGTGTCCGACTCAAGGTCAAAATTGGGTTTTGTGTTTTCAAGCCTTTGGTTTCCCACATATTGACAGTTATCGTAATAATTTTAGTTTAAATTGATAGGAAAATGGTACCAGCAGGTACACGTGTAGCCTGGAAGTTGATAACTAAAAGTTGCGATGTAGGCATAAGCTCACGTTAAAAGGGTGTCCGACTTACGATCAGTTTACCCTAGTATCTTAAACTCTTTATCAAACGACAAAATTTTATACTTGCATCAGAGTAGAAGCATTCGCAGACGACAATTGTAGCTGAAATGATAACATTAAAAGCCTTCTAGCACAGGGTTGTTAAAAAAAAATGGGATATTTTTTGGTAAGAGTTAAAAATGTATTTATACCTAGGATCTTTTTATTCAGGCATAAAAAATTGGTTTCAGTTCTGTAACACCTGAAGTCTTTTTGCCAGCTGATAATGTCAAAGAATTTGTGTCCATTTGTGAAAGCAATTATTGCAGGCAACAAAAAATTGTGCCACTAACAATGGGATTTGTCGTTGAAAGGATAGGAGGCAATGAAGGAAAAGAAGAAAATGCTGGTACTTTTCAGACAATGAGCCTATTCCTGAGGACTGTAAAAACATTGGATTGTTTGGTAAAAATTCTAGGTAACATAATTATTGTCTTCTCCATTTTAACTATTTAACACACAATCCCAAGATTCAACAATTCTGAAGAAAGAAAGTAACCAGCATTTTATCCTTTTTCCACAATGATTTTTACCAGTATCAAAACAGAAATCATTTTAGTATATGAGCCATGCTCTGGCAAAGGAGAGCTAAATGCATCTCTGTAACGCATGATGCAAAGCAAGACGTCACCTAATTATGGATCCATTAACCCTATTTTGTGAAACAACCGACTGACTCATGGGGTAGAATTATCCCTTGACATGCAGAAAATTTAAAAAGAGCGAAAAGTTTTGGCCCAGGTCAACCTGCGCAGATTGAAAAGGCTGACCTGGGTCGATACTTTTTGCAGATGCATCAAGCCCCCTTTTCAAAGAGCAGGGCTCATTTTTATTGTGTCGTCTGCACATGTGTGCTTTCAGTTTGGTCGAGTTTGATCGAGTTCAAAATTTTGTCCAGTGGTAAAAAGTTAAGGGTTTCTTCAGGGAAAAAATGTTTAAACCATTACCAAACGACAGAATTTAAGACTGGTCCAAATTAAAAGTATTTGCAGACAACAAAATAAATTTTGCTCAGATAATGAAATTTGACTGAAAGAATAGAAAATATTGTGGAAAAAGGAGAAAATGCTGGTTACCAGCATTTTCTCCTTTTTCCACAATGTTTTCCACAGCCTTCGTCCTCGAGATAGTTAAAAGTTGAGATTGTATGGTAAAGGGTTTTGATCCATTTCTTCATGTCATAACATTTTAAGCTTTGCTGTTCTCAAAGAAAATAATGAGATATTGTCATGGCCCTATTGTCGTTGTCTTGCAAATAACTATGACATTTTATAATGTCATTGTTATCTTGCCAAAACTATATCATTTTATAATATCTTTATCACTACTGAAGATATTTAAGTCAAACTCAGGCTAGTTGTTAACAATCAAAAGGGGAACCAAAAGCGGAACCTATACAACAGAGGCAGGTAACCATCAAAATATTTTTGATACAGTTATGCCCTTTTTTCAACTTAGAATTTACATTGAAGATCAATCTAAAACGAACTGTAGCCAAGCATAGGCACCTGCATATGGTGCTCTTGTTTTTCTAGTAATTACCCTTTGGCTCAATATTGAGGTGGTGGATTCATTATCTAGATGACATGGTTCAGTTTTCACCAAAGCACTGATGATTATTTTGTGGGATTATTCTTGGGCAAGACATTTCAGAGTACAAGCCTAGCAGGGGTGAAACCAGGACGCAAATGAATAAGTGAGCTGCCGCCATAATATATTTCTTGAAATTGGCATAAAATAACATTCAATCAATCAACCCACTTGAGAGGGTTTGAAAGGTGTTCGCATGCATAAGAAGTTAAAAGTAAAAGTATCATCATACCTTTGAAGTAGCATTGTATTACCTGAACAGACTGATGTTTACTGTTACAATATTATTTTCTAGTGAATTACACATCTCTCAATGATGGCACCCAAAAATACAACAGCAATACTGGCAAAACTGAGAACCTGGATGAAGACCAAGAAATATGTGCAGGAACCACTCAATGCATATATCATACCTTCAGGAGATGCCCATCAGGTATGCTTTACTGAATATGGATCACCTGAGGCTAAATATGTAAATATCAAGATTTTGCAGAACAATACACTAGGCGAGGCTTATTTTCTGTCTGAAATTTTATTGCAATACAGATTTCTTGCAGCCATCATGGCCCTCTAGTACATGTGTAACAGATTTATTTTCTTAAAAGACTACAGCCACATAAACTTAATGTGTGATTAGCATTAACTCTTTACCAAACAAAAAAGTTTGGGACCTGTCTGAATCCCAAGCATTTCCTGACTCTTGGTTGTTGATTTATTTGGCAAGCTAAGGCTTAATAAAGAAAAAATCATTTTCAGAGTGAGTACATTGCCCCATGTGACTGTAGAAGAGCATTTGTGTCAGGATTTGATGGTTCTGCAGGTATATTACTATATTACTCATTTCTTTTATTTTTGTATCAACACATACATGTACTTGAGCTGGTGTCCACCAACTATTCTTAGTAGATGTATAATTATGTGGAAATGTTTGCGACATTGATATTTTTGCAATGTCATAAATTTTTCTGTTAGCATATTTTTGAACAAAATGTATAACTGTGTCTTACCTCGATACCTCTGTATATGTCAGTAATTGGGCAAAAGGGTAAAATAGCACTGATTAGTTGACTATCATCGATTATTGGTGGTGATGTAAGTGAAAAGTATAAAAGCCCTGAAATAACCTATTTTTTAGGGTACCTGTTTTCAGCCCAAAAAGATACCGGAGTTTTCTTGTGCACTATCCAGTGAATGACGTCACAGTTTTGTGTGAACAGATTTTCTTATTTTAAATAATAGTTATACTGCTCTTGGTTTAAAAGATATGTTGAAAACAAGATGATACATTATCTTTTCAAGGGAGAGATTGTTTATGCTGACAAATTTTGTCCCGAGAAGTTTATAATGTGAGACATAGTCAGTTTTGTGCTTTAAAGGCATGTCACCATACTGGGATAATGTGACAAGAATCCAATCTATAAACAGGTCAAAGAACTTTGTCACCAATTTTGTTTACTCACTTATGGTCAAACATTTCTTTTTTTTTTTTTTTTAACTACCTTCTAAAGTGCTGGTACGTGAAATTTTTATTTGACACATAAAGCTATTTTTGTAAATAAAATTTAGATTTCTTACATCTCTTAAATCAGAGAAATATTTGTTTTCCCTCCACACAGTGTCTTCTAAGAATAAAAGTACTGTTTGTGACATAATCAGTATCATTCATGATGTCATTATTGCAGCAGCTTATACAGTAAAAGGACGTTTCTAGTAGGGGTGAAACAATACGGTAAAAAGCGTATTGCAATATATTGCAATACGGCTAACCCGTATTGCAATACGTATTGCAATATGCTGTATATGCTGACATTTAGCATATCTGACCACTTGTAGTCACTGCTAGGGTAGCATATGCTCAAAAGGTGATAAAGAAAACTAGTACATGTGCTTGGAACTCTTCCATTCTTTCAAGATAATGAACTAAAAAGCAATTGTTTCGCATGAACAAATAAAAACAAACTGAAACTGACTAGTCTTTAACACTCGCTATCTTGACGTCTGCCATTTTTTTTCTTCAAGAGCGTACTTGTTTATATAAAAACCAGCGCTACTATACCGAACTTCGGGACATGGCTCAACAGAGTAGACAGTGCGATGCACTAACTTACTCACTTGCTTACTGCACTAACACTAATACTTTGCCGCTTAACTACTGGAAAACGCAAAAATAAGTGTGAGCAAAGCTATAAGAAATGAATAACATACAAACTCCATTGATCCAAAAGCATTAAAGCTCGACGTTTATTTGGAGTTCGTGTCGTGAATTTTATGTGGTCATAGTTTTACCTAAACACCGGTGACACCGCCTGTGGAAAAAAATAAACAACTTTCGCTTTCGGAAATCTTTAGAACTGTAAGTTGAAAAACGATCAATTTCTGACAGAATTTTTGGGAAAACCGGACTTTCTGATGCAATTAAGAGAAGTTGACATATTGCAGAAATACCGATACGGTAAAATTCGAACCGGTTTCGGTTTTTTCTTTGAATAGACCGCGGTTAATCGGTTAATCAGTAAACCGTTTCACCACTAGTTTCTAGTTCCTTATTCCCCACCCCCCCCCTGTGAAAAGATGTCAATTTGTGTGTTACATGTATTTCAGTTGAAATATCCAACTTAAATGGATATGGACTGTAAATGAGAAACATAATAAATGGAAAAGATGGTAGGTGTCTTGGATTGGAAAAGTTTACGTAGGTCGGCTCCCGAACTTGTTCAATTTGTGGTCAGCTTATTGGGCGAAATTCCTACACCTTGTCTGATAAACTTTACCAATCCAAGACACCTACCATCTGTTTTCTCTGACTTATATACTACAAGAACTTAGCTAATCATTACCTTTATTGTATAACTGTAAATGTTCTGGGGCAAGTACATGCATCGCACAGAGATAAAATCAGGATGGAAAAAAAAAATCTGTATCTACACTCTGTCAAATATAGCTTCAGGCATAGTATGATGACATGATTTGTACATTATAATATGAGTACCTTCTGAATGAAGTTCAGAAACTGACAAACTGTTATCAGTACTTATTGCCCTTAACCTATTACGAAATGACAAAATTGTCCAATTGTCCAAATTGAAAACATTTGCAGACAACAAATTTGGCCCAAATGATGAAAATTGTCCTTGATTGGGTAGAAAACATTGTGGGAAAAGCAGAAAATGCTGATTACCAGCATTTATTCCTTTCCCCACATTGTTTTCAAAAGCCTTCTTCCTCAGGGTCTGTAAGAGTTGGGATTGTGTGGTAAAGACTTAACCCATTACCATACAATCCAGTTCTAACAATCTTGAGGAAGAAGGCTTTTATAAACATTGTGGGCAAAGGATAAAATGCTGATCGCCAGCATTTTCTCCCTTTCTAACCTTTCAAAGGCAAATCCTACAGTTTGAGCCATATTGTAACTTTGTCATCTGCAATGGTGTTGGATTTGGACCAGTTAAAAATTTGTCATTTTTTATAGAGTTAATCAAAGTTTCAATTTACAGATTTCCAACAAGGAAAAAGAAGAAGAAATGCACCCCGCAAAAAAAAAATATATATATATATATATATATGGAACTTTTCAAAAATTGAGTGCATATTGCCTAATGTTTGAGTGCATATTGCCTTATGCTACAAATATACTTTTTGTACCCCCTTATAGTGGAAAGCTCTTAAAAAAAAAAAAAAAAAAAAGCAACTGCTCTGTCTTCCAGAAAGTTTAACTCTCCACCAGACAGTCCCAGATTTTAATAAGCATGAAAAAGAAGGGTTTTGAAAACATGGGAAAAGGATAAAATGCTTGTAATTAGCATTTTGTCTTTTTCCCGTAATGTTTTCTGCCCCTTTTAAGGCAAATCCCTCTGGTAGAGCTTCAGTTAAATTATCGTCTGCAAATGCTTTCATTTTGGACAAGTCTATAACTTTGTTGTCTGGTAAAGAGCAATCATACATTTCTGGAAAGATGTTAAAATCTTTTTAAAAAATGGTAAGAAATTAAAGATATATGTATACTCATTTTCAGCCAGTTTTCAATCCATTTCATCTTTATTTTATGAAACTATAATCACTCTTGTATCTGTTTCCCCTGATGGTTGAAAGGTTGCACAGATTACAACGGATAGAAAATGCATTTCATTTTTTGGAGGTCTTCAAAGAAATCACTACTGTTGTATCTGGGTTTAAATTAGCACAAATCCCTTGAGTTTCTCTATCCCTGACACCATATATATTGGTAATTTATCTATGTTTACAAACTTCTGACTCAGTTCTGAGTCATTCTACAAACTTGCAAGTTTTAGCAGTGTTTTTTTTTTTCTCTTTGGCTGTAAGGATGTATCCATAAGAGCAAATACCATTGGAGAAGAGGCAAAACATTTTTTATGATTGGCAGATGAATATTATGACATAGCATTTTGACCAATCAAATCAGAAACCAAACTGAAAGTAGACCAGCAGTGAGTTATGTCATCATACTATATTTGGAACCATATTTGATACTGTGTGGAAACAGATTTCTTTTTCCATTGTGTCCAATTTGATATGTGGGATGCAAGTATTTGAGCAACAAAATTTATAGGTATGTGATAATTATGCAATGACTGTCAATTTTTAATCTTTCATCTCTTCTTTAAGGGACAGCTGTGGTCACTGAAAAAGATGCTGCTCTATGGACAGATGGTCGGTATTTTTTACAGGCTGAAAGGCAGCTTGACTCTAATTGGACTCTTATGAGAGATGGTAATGCTTTGAATATTCGGGTCTTGTCATAAGTTGCAACTTAAATATCTCTAGCGTTTCAGACCTTGTGTAGTGTAAAATAGAAGAAATAGGCATTTTTTGGCAGTAATAAAGATGCAGATATAGCTATTTCAAAGTTGTTTTTGTCAGAATAGGGGGCAAAGACGCAGGCTGTATAGATCCAAGATCAGGCTGCACCTTCAATCTGGGTTCAGCGCTACAAGGGTTAGAATTCTACTGTGAAAAATGGATTTAGCATACACTGAACTTTTGTTGAGATTTGAAATTATATTAGCCATGTTCTGCCTTAGTATACCAAACAAGTTACCACAGAATTATAGATCCATAAGATCCATTTGTCTAACAAACGACTGGATCTGGAGGTAGAATGGTCCTTTGCCATGCAGAAAAATGATCAATGGCAAAAAGTTTTGACCCATATCAGTCTGTGTAGACTGTGCAGGCTGACATAGGTCAATACTTTTTGCAGATGCATAAAACCCCATCTTCACAGAACATGGCTCAATCATCCTTGTATTGGAGTAAGTATTGCCAGTGGCAACTTACAAAGCTTTTACACCACACAGAACATGCAGGCTTATCTTCAATCTACACTATCTGTGTAATGATGCTGAAGTACCACAAAAGGATCTTTAATACAGTGAAACTGTACTTTTAGGAGTAAAACAGAATCAAGGTTACTTATTTGGCAGCAAATGCATTATGATCAAACAGGCCATAATAAAACATGTCTAACTGATATTCTTAATGACTGAAATTAGATGTTACATTATCTATATGAGCTTTGCTCTTGCTTAAGGGGGTTTAATGCAACACCATGATGCATTATACCAAGCAAGTCATCTTGCAATTTAGGAAACATAAAATCCATCTTGGTCAAAAACAGACTGAATCATGAGGTAGATTGGTTCTTTTCCATGCAGAAAATTGACCCGCAGCAAAAAGTTTCGACACAGGTCGGTCTGCCTCAACTGCGCAGGCTGACCTGGGCCAGTACTTTTTGCAGATGCATTAAACTTCCCTTTCACAGACCATGGCTGATATGTATATGAGCCGTGCTGGTTTAATGCATTTAGCGCTCCCCCCCTCCCCCTTTTCAGAGACCATGGCTCATACATGTATATATAAGAGCAGAATATATAGATGAGCCATGCTCTGTGAAAACTTTATCTTAAAACATGATTAATATAGGGTTAATTCAAGTTTTTGAGGTCTTTAACATTTGCAGAGACCAAAAAAATGGTCAGATGCCCATTAAATGTGAATTAATGCTATTATTGCATAAAGTAAATGTATTTTAGCAATGAGATGCAATGAAAGCAAAAGATATTTCCATAGAAATGCAAAGATACAGATTTGAAATGCACTGGACCTGTACTGGTCAAAACTGGAATTCGGCAATGAAATTTTTTGTTATGTATAGTGAAGGGCCATATGTCCTGTGCCGCACTGTTTCGATCTCTCTCTATAATTTGCTTCTAATGTTATTTAATACTTAGAGGACTTTTGTGGGATTAACTTGCACAGGTTTGGATCGATTACAACTAAGATAAATTAGTGGATATGAAATTTCTATGACTGAAAAACGTCAAAAGGATATATCAAGTGAAGGAATTGCCGACCATGTTGAGAAAGTGGGTGGATGTTTAGGGCATCATGATTGATTTTTAGCTCAGATCTCGATAAGACTGAGGTTCTGCGTAAGATTTCGTTTGTGGTGTACTAAAATCATCAAAGACAAGCCATAAAAAGGATCTAATATGGTACTAGTTCCTACAGCTTTGTTGGTTGGAGTCTGGGGATGTATGACAAGAACAAATGTTCAGCCTATGTTGTTTACAAGGTAGGCCCGGATCAAGGAATTTTAAAGTACAAAGCTAGGTGTTAACGGCGCATGGATATACTGATTAATACACGTTTTCTCCCGTAACACCTGGGTTTTTCCTGCTAATATATGCTTATAATGGCCCAGAAATGTACGTTTTATGCAATAATCATGAGTTATACTGTTTCTTTGACTGCAGAAAATTTACCCATAGCTATAAAAAAAAAAAAAGGAAAAAATCCTCTGTATCCCTAATAATAGTAATAAGAGTATCCATGTCTATAAAATGTGTGTAGTACATTTGCTACAGGTTTATCCCCTACACCTGCAGTAAGAAAAGTCATAATGTAAATGATTATTGTATTCAAAAATTGTTTGGTATACCATATTGTCTCCTTTTAGCATCCCAGGGGTGCTACAATTTCCGAAAGGGGGGGTCATTAATAGAGGTAATATGAAATTGTGTTATATTCTCTATATGTATCAACATAGAGAGAAATCAGACTGGAAATACATATATATAAAACTTGTGTGATATATTCTCTAGAGGTGCCCCCTCTTGTATACTCTCAAAGAGAGTATACAACGGTACAGGTACTAGTATATTATAAACTATTTTGGTATATTCTGTATAGGTCTTCTTTCTTACCCTGTTCCACCCCACACCCATATTCTCAATGAGAGTATCTAGTGGTGCAAGTATTATTGAAATAATTTGTGTGGTATTCTCTACAGGTGTCCCTCTCCCCCCTCGATATTCTCAAAGAGAGTGTCTAGTAGTACAGGTATATTATAATACTTGTTTGGTATTTCCCATGTGGTGTCCCTCCCCCTTCCTTTTCTCAAAGAGAGTAACCAGTGGTACAGTTGTGGTACAGTTATATTTCAAAACTTTTGTGTGGTATACTCTCCACAAGTGTCCCCCCCACCCGGCACTGTCAAAGAGATATTGAATGGAATAGGTTTTATAATACTTGTGGTATATTCTCTATAGGCTTACCTGCTACACCTTCACAAGGAGACTGGTTATCAAAGGTGTTGCCGGAAGGGGGCAGAGTAGGAGTGGACCCTTTCCTTATGTCTGCAGGTTTGTGAAATTACAGGGCCAGGAAATATACAGAATGTAGTAGAATTAACAGACCTCTATGTTCATTTTTTTACCACACCAAGCTCTACATTTGCTCAATTTGAAAGCATTTGCAGACTACAAATTAAATATGACTTGAATAATGATATTTGTCTTTCAATGGATTGAAAACAGCTGGACAAGGAGAAAATGCTGGACACCAGAAATTTCTTTTACCATAATGTTTTCTAAAGCCTTTTCTTTCAGGGTTGTTAAAACCCTGGATTGTTTGGTAAAAGTTTAAGTGTATAGTTATGTTCTCTACCTATGAAGGTTAACATTGCCCTTATGTCTTTACACAAACACTTGAATAAAGCAGTATTCAAGACTGTTCATATTGCTCCAGTGCATTGAAAAATTTAATGTATAATTATTGTATTATGCAATTATAGTGTAGCATGTACCAGTACCTTATGTTTTTAAACTCGGAACATCATGACAAAAGTTTAGACTTGCATTTGCAGACGAGAAATTTAATACAGCTGGAATTATTGGATTTATCTTTGAAAGGATAAAAAACAGTGTGGGAAAAAGAGAAAATACTGGTTACCAGCATTTTCTCATTTTCCCACATTGTTTTCAAAAGCCTTCCTCTTTAGGATTCTTTAACACAGGATTATTTGGTAAAGGATTAAGGATTTCATTATATTATCTCCCAGTATGTATTTCTTTTTTTATCTTTTTCTCTCTCTTACTCCCTTACATGATGAAATTAATTCTAATTTCTCTATCTCAAATTAGTCTTTTTTATTCTGGTCCAAAAAATTTTATCAGAAGTTCTTTGGTTACACCGTCATAGATCTTTATTGTTGTATGCAAACATAACTTTGTATATTTTTTAATTACAGAGACATGGAAACCTCTCTTCAAGTTGTTGAAATCCAATGGCCATAGTCTCATACCTGTACAACAGAATTTGATTGATTTGGTCTGGGAGGATCAGCCAGACCAGCCTCGTAACAACCTAATCATACTGGATAAAGCTTATACTGGTGGGTGGTGTTTTGTACTCTTTATCTGAGAAAGGAGCTGGAAAAGACTGTTTTGTGAAGCACTGGTAGAAGAAACTCCAAGAACAGATGGATAGGTGCACTGGCTGCCAAGATGGATACTAGTCTTGTATAATGTTGAAATTTTTGACACATTGCAGACACATTATACCACCTTTTCACAGAACATGACCCAAATACATGGTATTCCATCACCAAGAATTCTTTAGTTTTCTCAAGATGTTTACTGTTAATTTTTTACAGGTGTCAGCTGGCAAGACAAAATCACCACTATCAGAGAAAAAATGACAGCTAAAAAAGCAGATGCTTTGATAATCACAGCTTTAGATGAGATTGCATGTAAGTATTTTATAGGTATTTACCTAACATATCACACTTGCATATTTCCTGTTGTCTTCTATTGAGGCCTTGTATCTCAGTCGATAGAGTATAGGCCTTTACCTCTTTACCGCACTATTCCCAGTTTCAATGACCCTGAGAAAAGGAGCCTTTTGAAAACATTGTGGAAACAGGAGAAAATGCTGGTAACCAGCATTTTCTCCTTTTCCCTGAATGTTTTCTTTGCTATCATGGACATGCTTTGTCCTTTTATTCATTTTCAAATGCTTTGAATTTGGACAAGTATAAAATTTTGTCGTTGGATAAAGAGTTAAACCTCGGTGTGTCTGGTTTGATTCCCAAGCTTGGACAAATTGTGTCTTAATGATTGATGACTGTCATTGCAATTATAGTTGTTTGATCATAAAGTACATTTCAATCATCAAAAAGTCATTTTTTATCATCAAAAAACTGTATGGATGATCAGAGTTGTTTGGGTGATTGAAGAGTGCATCTGGATGATGATGACGGGCATTTGGATCATCAAAGTCAATTGGATCATCAAAAAGTGCTTTTTTGACAGTCCAAAAGCCATTTGATAGATCATAAAGTGAATTTGGATCATCAGAAAGTCATTTCAGTGATCAAGGAGTAAAATTGGATCATCAAAGTCCTATGGATCACCAATAAAATGTGGATGATGACTGAGTACTGTTGGGCATCAAAAAGTCATTTGGATGATCATAATGCTAATTTGGATCACCAGTCATTTCGATGATCAGAAAGTAAATTTTGATCATCACAGTCATTTTGATAACCAAAAAGTCATTTGGATGATCATAAGATGCATTCAGGTCTTCTAAAAGTGCACTTTCATAATTAAAAATTCATTTTAACCATCAAAAAATCATTTTGCTCATCAAAAAATGTGCATTAGGGTTATCATAAAAATGTGAATTGGATCTTCTAAAAGTGTATGTGGATCATAAGAAAATTCCTTTGGGTCATCAAAAAGATACTAGGATCATTAGAAAGTCGTTGGTGATGTTAAAATGCATTTAGATCATTAAAAAGTCATTTGAATCATCTAAAAGTTGTATAGATCATCGAAAAGTGCTATTTGATTAACAAAAAAGCTTTGACCCTCTATAAGTGCACTTTAATAATCAAAAAGTTATTTTGCTCATCAAAAAGACATTTGGATTATGAAAAGTAAATTAGGATCCCTTAAAAGTGTATAAATTTTGATTATAAAAAAGTTCTTTGGGTCATTGGACAGTTATTTCAGTCATCAAACTCATTCTGATGACCTTGAAGTGCATCTTGATAATTAGAAAGTCAATTGAATCATCTAAAAGTCATTTAGATCATCAAAAAATCATTTAGATGATCAAAAAGTCACTTAAATCTTCTAAAAGTCATTTGGATCATCAAAAAGTACATTTGTATTAACAAAAGAAGCTTTTAAATTAATGAAGACTCATTTTTGATCACCAAAAGCTCATTTAGATCACAAAAATACACAGTTTGATCATATATGTCATTTGTATCACTTGACCATCAAAAAGTCATTTGGATCATCTAAAAATGTGGTTTTGATGATCAAAAACTCATGCATCTGTAAGCAACCAATGGATGTAAGCAGATTTTTTCAGGGGAAATTTTCTATTAATACAGATTTGAAAGCCAGGTCCTGTCAGAAAATAGTTACCAGCATTTTCTCCTTTTCTAGCAATGTTTTTAAAGCCTCTCTTCCCCAGAGTCCTTAATACATTGGGTAATTTGGTTAAGAGTTAAAATTATACTCCTATCACATGCTCTCCAGACTTTTTGTGTTCTTTTTTCACAGATTTGTTCAATATGAGAGGATCAGATATCCAATTCAATCCTGTGTTTTTTGCTTATGCTGTTGTGACTTTAAACTCAGTGCAGTAAGTATATCTTCAAGACATCTCCTGTGTTTGATCATACAACGCCTGGTTACCCTTGTACCCATTTTGTAAAGTTTTGCACATGAACTATCGTAAACTTACTCCTAGGATCAAGTTTGTGAAATATGTAAATCAGTTTTACTGAGCTTTCATAACTTAATGCATTCACTTACATATGTAGTCTTGTAACTCTTCAGTCCAAAGGTTGCCTTCACTTTTCACCAAAGTAAATAATGAGCTGTGCTCTGGCAAAAGGGGCCGTGATGCATTACACCAAGCAAGTCATCACATAAAATAGATCCTTTAACCCTTTCCCGAACAAGCCCTGGTTTTCACGTGTCTGCAGTACAAGTCTTTTGAAAACACTGTGGGAAAAGGAGAAATTGCTCGTAACAAGCAATTTCTCCTTTTCCCACAGTGTTTTCTACCCTTTTTGAGAACTTCCTGCCATTTTCATCAAATTTAAAATTGTCGTCTGCAAACTCTTTCAATTTGGACCAGTCCAAAATTTGTCGTTTGGGAAAGGGTAAAATCCATTTAGTCTAACAATCAACTGGATCTAGAGATAGAATGGTCCTTTTACATGCAGAAATTTACATATAGCAAAAAGTATCAACCTAAGATAGCCTGCGCAAGCTGTGCAGGCTGGCATGGGTCATTGCTTTTTGCAGATGCATTAAGTCCTCTTCTCATAGATCATGGCTCAAATATTGCAATCAAATATGGATGCTGTACATGTGAAGAATAGCAATTTGTCAGAAAATCAGAATGAAGATTTCTGCAGACATATTTATAATTGAATGATCAGAAGCACTTTGTAAAATCCATGCAAGGGGAGGCAAATTTGGATTTGATGAAATATTTTTGGCCATTGATTGTAGAATCGTTGATGAAGATTCATGTCTGTGTTTGCAGTTTGTTCATAGATGAAGAGAAGGTTGATAATAAAGTTGAGGAGCATTTGAAGGTAAACAGTTGTAATGGAAATCCTGAAATCAGAATCACAGTTAGTCCCTATAGTGATGTCAAAAAATTTGTGTGTGACTTGGAAGATCAAGTTTTGGGCAAAATATGGGTAAGAGTTCAACAATCTTATAGATAACCATCATCTGAACTTGGTTCTACTCTGTTCATCGTAGTGAAGCATTTTGGCAAAAAAAAAAATAGCCATGGCATTATGATGTTTAAATTTTTCCACTGATTGAAAATCTTCTGTCATTCACTTAATTCAGACTATGAAAAATAGAATTGAGCCTTGCTCTGGCAAAAGGGGGCTTAATGCATCTCCGTGATACATGTTACCAAGCAAGTTGGCACATAATCATGGATCCATAAAGTCCATTTTATCTAACTACCGTTTGAATGTTATGGTAGGCTGGTCTAGCAAAAAGTTTCGTAGATTCATTAAGCCCCCCTTTTCAAAGAGCGTGGCCCAATTTAGAATGCCCATTAACCTTTTATCACACAGTTCTGAGTTTTAGCAAACATGACAGAACAGAGAAAGCTTTTCAAAAAAAATGTTGGAATAGGTTAAACTGCTGGTAAACAGGAGTTTCTCCTTTTCCCACAATGCTTTTTATCCGTTCACAGACAAATCCCATAATTTGAGCTACATTAATTTGTTCTCTGAAAATTCTTCCAACGTTCAATGCTGGGAGGAAGAAGGCTTCTGAAAACATTAAAAAAAAAATAAGCTCTGGTTTCCTTAGAAATCCCATACTACTCCTTTTACGTAAAACACAGGTACATGTATATGAACCATGAATACAATAATTGTAGGATCTGTTATACTTGTATACTGTATATGAACCATGCTGTATGAAAATGGGGTTTAATGCATCTCTGATGCATTATAGCAAGCAAGTTATCACATACTTAAGGATCCATTAAATCCATTTCGTCTAACAACAGACTGAATCATTAGGTAGAGTGGTCCTTTGACATACAGAAAATTCAGCAAAAGCTAAAACTTTTGGCCCAGGTAGCCTGTGCGGACTGCACAGGCTGACCTGAGTCAAAACTTTTTGCAAATGCATTGAACCTTCTTTTCACAAAGCATGGTTAATATTTTTTGTGTGTGTTTGTGTGTTTACCTTACGTAAACATGTTTATTTTGTTTTTCATGACAGATCAGTGAGAAATCTAGTTATGGTATAGTGAATTCTATACCTAAAACAAGGCGTCTGTGCCAGCCTTCCCCTGTTGCAGTGTTAAAAGCCGTGAAAAATAAAACAGAAATAGAGGGAATGAAGAGAGCACATGTAAGTCATTTCAGACCAATTTGGTCATGTGGCCAATATGAGCATAGCCGGCTGAAATATAAGCAAAAAAGGACCACATTGTTACCCAGAACCAGATGTTAGATGGCATTGAAATATGGCATAGAGTAACAGTAACAGAGTACTACAAGGGTGTTATAATAATAATTTATGCAGAGTGAAACTTATCTCTATTTTTACACAGGTGACTTTCAACCTTTTTATACATAGATTAGATATCAGGCTTATAACCTTTTATGAAATAGTCCCAGCTGTTAATGACCCGGAGAAAAACGGGCTTTTGAAAGAATTGTGGCAGAGTTCAATCTAGGGCACGGGGTTGGTAAATTTATACTCTGATCAAGCAATGAAAAAAAATGCGTAGGCCACCTATCTTGGCAACTGAACCTGTCTTCAATGAAATTATTATCAAGAGGTTACCAAGGTCAGCTATTTTTAAACTGTCTAGGCCATTTGTTTCCATATGCAATGAAATGACGTCGTGCAAAAATCTACAGCTGAAGATTGCATGTTTTGTGCAGTCTGATCTGATTTACACTGGCCACAAAAACAATTTTAGGTGTGAAAAGTGCTTTAAGGGTAAACTGAAAATACAAACTAATATTACAAGAACTGTTTTGTACTGATGTCGAGAAGATTTTGTATTAGGTGCAATATTGCATATACCTTCCTAGTTCTAAATTCATGTATATTTTTCTAGTCTATAGAAAAAAACAAGCATATTGCAAATTTAAACCTGTTAAACAAGAATTCTTCTTCATAAAACAGAAAAATTTACAAGATAAGCATTCATGTTCTGTGAAGGCAGATCTTGAGTCTGCATTTCCAAAAATACCATCTTACCCTTTAACAAACATTCCCATGTTTTAAAAAAAAACAGAAGAAGACAAATTTTGCAAACATTGTGGGAAAAGGAGAAAATGCTGGTAACCAGCATTTTCTTCTTTTCCAACTATGGTTTCTACCCTCTCAAGGATGAGAATCATCATTTGGGCTACTTTTGTCATCTGCAAATGTTTTCAATGTGGACAATCTAGAGTTTTGTCGTTTCGGTGAAAGGTTAAAGATATCATTAGTACCATTAAAGTAAAATTTTGTAATATACTGTATAGGTGAAAGATGCTGTCACTTTGTGTGAATATTTTTCTTGGATAGAACAAAACATATCATCAGGAACATTGACAGAGTTGTCGGCTGCGAAAAAATTGGAACATATCAAACAGTAAGTTGGGTGTTGTTTGTTTTGTCTTGTTTTATGAACCCAGTGCATTAACAGCTGTGCTGGTGAAGCTCTTACAGTAAGACTAATAAATTTCTTAAGAGGTTCAAAGCAGTAACCGAGAGATTGCCAGAAGACTTTGTTTTAACTCATTACAACACAACAAAATTTTGGACTTACCCAAATTGAAAGCTTTGCCGACGACAAATTGAATGTAACTCAAAGATGATTTTTGTCTTTGATAGGGTAGAAAACATTGTTGGAAAATGAGAAAATGCTGATTAGAGCCTTATTCTGCAGGGTTGTAAAAACATGGCACTTTTTGTAAAATTAAACATTTAACATTTACATTGTAAATATAGCATGTATAAAAATCTAAAGAATTTCCAGTTTGAAAACATAGAAGACACTGTTAGAAATGTTTTTATTTTTTTTCCACAATCTTTTCAAAAGGCTTCTTCCATAGGGTTATAAATAATCATCGGGTTGTTTGGTATTTCCTTAACCCTTTACCACACAATCCTGAGTTTTGATGACCCTGAAAGAGAAGGCTTTTGAAAACATTTTGGCAAAAAAAGAAAATGCCGGTAACCAGCATTTTCTTTTCCCACAATGTTTTCTACCCTATCAAAAACAGAAATCATCATTTTAGCTACATTTCATTTGTCGTCTGCAAATGCTTTCAGTTTGATCCAGTTCAAAATTTTGTCATGTGGTAAAGAGTTAATTGGCTATGTAGCTTCTGGAGGTGTTTTTAGATTTCGTGCCAGTATTTCGCATAGACTTGCAGGAAGGTCTCACAACCAATAGTACAACAAGTCCATTATATGGGGTCGTATTCAAATAAGCATGATGAGTCATATGAATCTATCTCATAAAAAAAGACAGGGATTACCAACTGCATCATGACCATCCCATTATTTAACTCATTACCAAACAACAATTAGACTCATCCAAATTGAAAGCATTAGTAGACAACAAATAAACTGCTGCTCCAAAGATTGGATTTGGCTTTGAAAGGGTGGAAAACATTGTGGGAAAAAGAAAAAAATGCTGGTTACCCACATTTTCTCCATTTCCAGAAATGCTTTCAAGAGCGTTTTTCCTCGGGGTCATTATACCCCCGCAAAACGAATGTTTTCGGGGGTATACTGGAATCAGCCTGTCTGTCCGTGTGTCTGTGTGTCCGTCTGTGTACAAAATACTAGCAATTTTGTGTCGCAAACTCCTCCAAGAGTTTTCCTTCAATTGCATTGAAACTTTGTGCATATATTGATCATATATTGAAGATTTGCAACACGTAATTTTCAAGTGTCAACTTGCCCTGGTTGAGGAATTATCTCCCCTTGAACTTGACACTTTTTTTCTGTCAAAGTGCTGGCGGGGGTATTAAGTCACATTCAGTGACAGCTCTAGTTTAATTTGGGATTGTGTGGTAAACTGACTGTTATCCAGTCTTTTAATGCTGGTAGGGAAATATACACTTTTTAGTATTTATCAGCGTTATTCAAGAAAATCTAACTCGTGACAGAAAAATCTAGTTAATAGTGAAGATTTTTTATATGTTTTATCTGTTCTTTTTATCAACACTGAACTTTTTTTTACATGTTCTTATCTACACAGAGAACAAGAAGATTACATCAGTTTAAGTTTCAGCACGATATCAAGTGTCGGACCAAATGCTGCCGTCATTCATTACAGGTAAATAGAAGTGACTAAGTTACCCATTCTCTTTTGTGATGAATGTGAAAGTAGAAGACTTTGAAACAGACTTGTAAATTATTATAAAATCTTTACTCATTGACAAAATTTTAGACCACCCCAAATTGAAAGCATTTGCAGACAACACATTAAATCTGGCCCAAAGACAGTAATAGACTTTGTCTTTGAAAAAGACAACAACATTGTGGGAAAAGGAGAAAATGCTGGTTACCAGCAATTTCTCCATTGCTCTCAATGTTTTCAAGAGCTTTCTTCTTTGGGGTCATTAGAACACAGAATTGTCTGGTAAAGGGTTAAATAAATGAAGATATGTAGAGACATTGTGGCAGAAGGAGAAATTACTTATAAAGAACATTTTTTTCCTTTTGCAACAGTGTTTTAACTCTTTACCAAACAACAAAATTTTAGACTTGTCCAAAGTGAAAGCAGCTGCAGACGACAAAATAAATGTGACTGAAAAATTAAAATTTGTTTTGGGATGGGTAGAAAACATCATGGGAAAAGGAGAAAATGCTGTTTACCATCATTTTCTCCTTTTCCCACAATATTTTTTTTAAACGGCTTCTTTCTCAGGTCGTTCAAATTCTGGATTTTGTGGTAAACAGTTAACCCCTTTCCCAAACAAGCCCTGGTTTTCATGTGTCTGCAGTACAAGTCTTTTGAAAACACTGTGGGAAAAGGAGAAATTGCTTGTAACAAGCAATTTCTCCTTTTCCCACAGTGTTTTCTACCCTTTTTGAGAACTTTCTGCAATTTTCATCAAATTTTAAAATTGTCGTCTGCAAACTCTTTCAATTTTGGACCAGTCCAAAATTTGTCGTTTGGGAAAGGGTTAAAGAGTTGTGTACTGGAGGATAGACAAGTCCTGCAGGTTAGTTATGAGCTGAATGATGGAGGAATTATACTAGAAAACCTATTTGCAGTGTGTTTATGCTTGTTGTAAAGTATTCCTGTATCCCTTAAGTCTTTTACCACATAGTCCCAATTTTTTATCCCCCAGAGGAAAAAGGCTTTTGAAAACATTAAGGGAAAAGAGGTAAGTACTGGTAACCAGCATTTTCTTCTTGTCCCAAAATGTTTTTTCCCATTTGAAAGACATAGTCTGGCTTTTGAGCCACACCTACTGTATTTTTTCTTTTTAAAGCCCGTGGGGGTGGGGGGCATGTATTTTCTAAAAGAGGGGGTGATTGACATATGTAAAACGAACTTAAATTTTCTTGGGATGGTGATAACATTACTGTCTGGGTTTTAGTCATTGCTGAGAGGGAAGTGATCACCATATGAGAAACCGGCTGAATTTAATGCAGACTTACAATTTTTTATTCAATAATGATTCCAATAATGATTTCTCCTTTCCCCACAGTGTTTAAAGAGCCACCTTACTCAGGTTTGTTAACGCTTTCCCAAACAAGCCCTGGTTTTCACGTGTCTGCAGTACAAGTCTTTTGAAAACACTGTGGGAAAAGGAGAAACTGCTCGTAATGAGCATTTCTCCTTTTCCCACAGTGTTATCTACCCTTCTGGAGAACTTTCTGTCATTTTCATCAAATTCGAAATTGTTGTCTGCAAACTCTTTCAGTTTGGACCAGTCTAAAATCTATCGTTTGGGAAAGGGTTAAAATGTTGGGTTGTTTGATAAAGGATAACACAGAAGGTGTAGATCTGCGATACCCAATATTCTGACAATTTCTATCATTTCAGCTAAACTTTATTCATTGTCTGGAAATGCTTTCAATTTGGACCAGTCTAAAATCGTGTCATTCGATTAAGAGTTGATGCCCCTTTAGAAAAGACATATATGTTATACTTCACAGCCCATCACCAGACACAGACAAGCCACTGTCTACTGAAGAAATTTACTTGTGTGACTCAGGTGCTCAGTACAAGTAAGTTTTTGTTTAATGTCCATGTCCTCAGCTGCAGGAGTTAGTTTTGACTTTTTAGATGGAAGAAAAAGTTTATTAACCCTTTCCTGATGTATCCACTTTAGGCTGTAAAGAATTATGTACCCTCAATATGAGACATTTTTCCGCATCATGTACATAAGTTTTGGATGCTTGTCTTCTTTATTAACCCTTTAAGGCTTTACCAAATGATGAAATTTCAGACCTGTCCAATTTGAAAACATTTGCAGATGACAAAATAAATGTGACTCAAAAAGTGAAATTTGTTTTTGGAAAGTTACAAAACATTTTGGGAAAAGGAGAAAATGCTGGTTTCCAGCATTTTCTCATTTCCCTAAATGTTTTCTGTAGCTTTCTGTGTAAGGGTCGTAAAAACTCTTTATAGTGTGGTAAAAGGTCAAAACACCTGATGTGTTTTTTAAGTCACCATTAGTGATAGTTGTAGTCTGCACAAAAGTGTTATTGTTCAGTCACCCTTGGGTTATTGAGGTTTTATTTTGTATATTTTATAGGGATGGTACTACGGATGTGACCAGAACATTGCACTTTGGGACTCCTTCCCAATATGAGAAGGTAGGATATGTTCACATTGGTTCTTGGAAAAATTCCCAGGGCTCGGCAGGACTTGAGACTAGGGGGGCAGCTCGGCCACTTTCTTTCCAAGGGTTGATGACAGTCATTGCGAAAGGATTTGTTCCTCTCTCACTGCTGATCATTGTTATGATGACCGCCATATAGGAAAGCAGCCAGTGGCTTGGGAAGAATATTGTACAAAGTACAGGTAAAAAGAAACTCCAGGAAATTATGGATAGGTGGGCTGCCACCGATATAACCAAAATAATGTTAAAAATGGCATTAAATACAGTACAATCAGTCAGTCATTGGAAATATCACTTTCTAAAAACAGTGCAGCAGATGACTTAGGAAGCACAATGGTAAATTTGCATAAGTGTTAATATTTTTGAAATCATACTGATTGTTCTTTTCCTACTTGATTTCCCTTATCTGTTTACCAAAAAATCACATGTTCTTACAATCATCTGGGTCGCAAGCTTTTACCACAAAATCCTCAGTTTTAAAACCCTTACTTAGAAGACTTTTGAAAACATTCTCGGAGAAGAAGAAAATACTAGTAACTAGCATTTTCTTTTTTTTTGACTATGTTTTGTAACCTTTCCAAGATGAAAGTCAATATTTGATCCATGTTTAATTTGTCACCTGTTATTACTTTCAATTTTGGTCAGTATAGAAATTCTTTGTGCGGTAAAGGATTAGATGTGGCACAAATAATTTGAAGATTGTTGAAAGTGGGAATTTAGTGGTAATCCATGAAGCAGGGACCAGTCTAAAATTTTGTCATGTGAAAGAGTGAAGCATTTATCTTGCATGTATATGATTTCAATTATTTTAGGAGTGTTTTACAAGAGTGTTGAAGGGACATATAAACCTCTGCCAGGCAATTTTTCCAAATGGAGTGAAAGGTACGACACTCCCAATTTTGCTACAGTATAACTAGTATTTTGTTTTATTTGTTATTCCTTTACCACACAATCCTGAGTTGTAAATACCTTAGAGAAAAAGACTTTAGAAAACATTGTGGAAAATGGAGAAAATGCCGGTTACCAACATTTTCTCATTTCCCTACAATTCTTTCTACCATTTCAGAGACACATCAAATAGTTTGGGCAACATTTAATATTTTGTCTGTAAATGATTTCAATTTGGACAAGTCAAAGATATTGCAGTTTGATATAGAATTATAGAGGAAAAAATTCGTAACACTGGAGATAGACGAGTTGTGTTGGTTGCCATGATATTTCTTTAAGCCTTTACCACACAAGCCGGACCTATAAAGACCTTGACAGAAAGGCTTTTTATAACATTATGGGAAAAGAAGGAAATGTTGGTAATTAGTACAGTGGATTCTGCTTATTTTCAGTTCCCAATTGTCAGAGAAAAAACAAGGCAATACAGTGGCTATTTCAATAGATACGGACGCCTCTATTTCATTATTCCCATTACGTACTCTGAATACATTTTTACGTGTTTTA
Organism: Tridacna gigas; assembly: GCA_945859785.2. NCBI lineage: Eukaryota > Metazoa > Mollusca > Bivalvia > Cardiida > Cardiidae > Tridacna > Tridacna gigas. Next base: position 34,075,003 of record OX244040.2, on the reverse strand, counting down.
CATCATCACCAGTAAAATCTTTTCAACTTTATGAATCCTAGATCACTTGAATAAGATGAGAGCCTTAGGGCCAATAGCCCTCTTGTTCACTCTGTTATGGAATAATGAAATTACATTCTGAATTCACTGGTAAGAAATTTCTGACCAGCTCCGTCAATTGTATATACGTAGCTCTGCATAGCTCTTGTTTCTATTTGCAGGTAGCCGACTTGACTGCCTGGCAAGAACCCCTTTGTGGGAGGCTGGGTTAGAGTATTTACATGGAACAGGGCACGGTGTGGGATCCTTCCTCAACGTCCACGAAGGCAAGTGTAACTTGTCTCTAACCTACAGTTTTAAATCTTTAACACATAATGCTGTGTTTAACGACCTTTAGGAAGGATGCCTTGAAAATATAGATGCATAAGGAGAAAATGCTGGTAACCAGCATTTTCTCCTTTTTCCACAATGTTTTTTTTATCCTTCCAAAGACGAATTTTGGTCTTTGAGTTACATTTACTTTGTGGTCTGAAAATGCTTACAGTTTGGACCACTCTAGACTTTTGTCGTCTGGTAAAAGGTTCAACCAAATTAGCTGAAATTTAAATGGAATCCTATGTACTGTAGGGACTTTTGCACATGATCTTCAATTTTGATTACGATTGGTTGACTAATACAAGAGTTATTGCTCTTTGAACCTTTTTTCCTGATCCAATGACTAGGTAAGCAGTGGGGGATATTTCTCAGCCTGTGACACTCCTAGTTACTGTGTACGATCTCACCCCTGTAAAATAAAATAAGAAAGATCAACATGAATCAAGGTTTATACATGAATATATGCGAAAGCATCATTGAAAAAGGAGAAATTGCTTATTGGGTACAATGTCAAAAAGTGCTTATATGTAAGACAATAAAAAAATGTTGGCAAAAAGTAATGAATTAACACTTTCCCAAACATTAAAATTTTACGCTTGTCCAAAGTTTTTGTAGTCAACAGACTAAATGTTGCGCAAATTAACGAATTAGGAGATTTTCCTCTGAAAGGGTAGAAAACATTATGGGGAAAGGAGAAATGATGGTAACCAGCACAGTCTCTGTCATATGACTATGGATACTACTAAATCTGGATTCATATTTATTGCTCATATTTCTACTTTTTCCCACATGACAAAAATGTCCAAATTGAAAGTATTTCTAGACAATTTAAACATAGCTCAAATGATGGAATTTGTTTTTGATACGGCAGAAAACATTGTAGGAAAAGGAGAAATGGTGGTTACCAGCATTTTCTCCTTTTCCCACAATGCTTTCAAAAGACTTCATTTTTAGGGTCGTTAATACGTGGGATTGTGTGGTAAAGGGTTAGATGACATTTTTAAGTTGTCTGTTGCAAATTTCTCTCAGGAGATAGAGAGTTCATTTAATATTCATTCATTCATTTTTCTCTTTTTTTTTTTTCTCAAAGGTCCATGTGGAATCAGTTATAAGAATTCCCCAAGTGAAGTACCCTTGGAGGAAGGAATGATTTTATCTGACGGTCAGTACACATTTTGACATATTAGTACTACTTTAGAGTACTACATCTTCAACATAAAATGACCAAATGACACCAGTCTTCTGGTACCCAGCCTTAAATAGTCATGGAATAGTAGTGCAAAAAAAGTACAACCTAGCTTCACTCCTTCAATACAAGGCTCACAACTTACCACTCAGCCCATGTAAGAAAATTCATAATGACTGTATTACGCTGAAAACAAAGGAGGTTACATGACAGATACCCTTCTTTATGAGGTAATAAGGCAAGGATCTGTCAAAATGGATTTACGAAGCAGGGTTTGAATGGAAGATCATTTTGTTTGTCTTGTATTCTGAAATAGGGAAGATGGACCCCCTTTAAACTTCTTGCCTGCTTCCATTGGGACGCAACTTCAATTTGGAATTAAGCGAGTAGAATAGTACGGTCAAAAACCCTTTAATTTAGAATGTCAACTATTATGGTTTCCGCAGCATATTGGACACAATTATAATGACAAACTGTGAAATTTCCAACTGATTATCATTATCTTATAGGCTATTTGATTTGCACGCTTGTCTTTCCACTCTCTGAAAAAGGCAGTGTTTGAAAGTCCAATTTCACTTTATCTGTACAATGATTCCAGGTTGCTAAAAAGATAATGATTCACTTAATAAAAAATATATCTAAAAATCCTGATTGTATTGATAAAAATCTATATATGAAATAAAAGATCAGTAAAAGGCATTAATGAGTGTTTTTAGCTCCACTGGCCGAAGGCCAGCGAGCTATTGTCATGGCGTTGTGTCCGTCGTGCGTCCGTCCGTTCATCCGTGCGTGCGTCCGTAAACTTTTTCTTTAAAAAACTTCTCCTCAGAAACTATTGACTGGATTTTTACCAAATTTCACAGGAATGTTCCTTTGGTGGTCCTCTTTCAAATTCCTTCAAATAATTGTGTTCCATGAAGAATTCTGGTTGCCATGGCAACCAAAGTAAAAAAACCTTTAAAAATCTTCTCCTCCCAAACCGCTATTTGGATAGCATTATTATTTTGCAGGAATGTTCCTTAGATACAGGTTTACAGAATTCCTTTAAAAAAAAATGATCTGTCAAAAAACATGGCTTTTATGGGAGACTCATTTTCCTTTTATGGTATAAAGTAAAATCTTTGAAAAATTTCTTCTCTAAAACTATTCATTGGATTTCATTGTTGTTTTGCAGGTAAGTTCCTATGGTGGTTGTCTGCCAAATTGTTTCTATGGTGGTTGTATACCAAATTCCTTTTAAAAAAATGATACACCTAAAAACACATTTTTTTATAGACAAGGCTTATATTTCAAAAAAATGTTCTTCCCCAAAACTATTTATTGTGTTAGTTTTATCGACTAACAAAGAAAAAGGAAGAAAATTGGATTGACTTGACCTAGTCGGGGCTGTCCTATTTAAGCCCACAATTTTCCTTGGTATTAAGATCACAATTTACTCCAATGATATGCTATTAGTTAGTACTAGTAATGAAATATCACTGGCCATAAATAAGATAAAAGCTTGAGCACCTTTCACAACTTGAGCTTTTCAATTTTGCCTTATTACTAAGCCTGAGTAACCATGCCAAGATAAAAAAGAAAAAGTATTTTAATAACAAAACCCCCATGTTGTAGGTACTTTATAGTCCTTTTGATATAGAACAAGAGAACCTCTGCACTTTTATTAGTTCTGGTAAAGGTTTGTTGACCTACTAATGAGTAAATGCAGAGTGGACAGAGAAGGGGTGTAAATCCTGGTGACCTGGTACACAGTGGGACAGGGCTTTACATTTGTGATAAGGCATTAATGTTACCCAGTCAAACTGATCCCACAACTTCAGTACACCAGAATTAATCTGTGCCCTGGAGCAGGATATTTGATTTATGTAAATGCATTTGTAGACCATTTTGTGTTGTTTGCCACAGAAGACATTCTAACTGTGAAAAGTTGATTATTAGGGATTAGGTGTTCATTGTATGCCAGCATATTTCATTCTATCTGGTGTATTGATGTAAGTTGATCTATATTGCTATAACATTCATTCATTTGCCCTCCTAGCTGTTCTTTTAGATTACCCCTTTACCACACAATCACAACTTTTAACGACCCTGAGAAAGACATATTTTCTATATTTTGATATTTCCCCACCCAAAATGGTTTGTGAAAGGACCTGTTGCAGACAACATATCTTCAAATTAGTAAGACATATATAAAAAAGGATAGAAATTATTGTGGGAAACTAAGAAAATGCTGGTTACCATTTTTTTCTTCTTTTCTCACAAGTTTTTTCCATACCTTTTTTCTTTAGTGAGCTAAAATGCAGGATTGAATGGTAATTGTTAAAAACTTCTTTTCGCCATTATAGAAATATCAGGCCTGTGGAGCGATACAGGCGCTCAAGCGCCTCTAGTTGATGATCAGGTTGGCTTTTGCTAGTTGGACGGAACTGCAAAAACTAGTCAGTGATATGTTGTCACAAATGGTGATTAGCGCAAGCCAGCATTATAACTGCACACGCAAGAATGCAAAAACGTCTGTCAGTGTAGAACAAATGATCTCAGTTTTTAACTTAACTTTTTCACATGTGGGACTCTCAGATCAAAAGCCAGAACCCTTGGTATTATTACACCTAAGTCTTTGTAAGCCACTAAAGTAAATTACAAACTTGATGAGGGAATATGTATTTCACTTTTGGCTGAATTGTTTCACAGAGCCTGGTTACTATGAAGATGGTCAATTTGGATGTCGACTGGAGAACCTTGTCTTGGTGGTGAAAGCTGATACCAAGGTTTGTAGCTAATTATACACAAAAATAGAAGAGAATAGAGCTGCTACATGTAGTTGATGGCAAATGATATACACAGTAAGAAAAGCACTGCACCCCCCCCCCCACCCCATAATATGAAATGGGTGCACCCCCCCACCCCATAATATGAAATTGGGTAGAAACTAGAATCCAGCGGCTGCATACACCTACATACCATTCTTTTGCTCCTGGAATGAAACACACTGAGGTTTCCCTTGACCTCATGGCAGGGGCAGCTGATCGAGCCTTTTCAACGTCTAGTGAGAGGTATGAGACAAAAACTGAAAGCTGTTATCCAAGCCCTGGGTGGAAGTATGCAGTATTGGCTGATCGTGTGTGCCCATTCTCTACAGGTAGCTTTCAACCGATTGTAAGTTCTATTTCCACCTTGGATTCCAAGTTTTTACCAAACATAAAACCTCGTTTTTCTTTGATTTAAATGCAATATCTATGTGAAAAATTCCTACTTGCCATGAAGTCAAGGGATACCTCAGATCTCAGTGCCATTTATTTCATAGGCAAAATGCTGTTTTTTTTTTGTGTGTGTATCAGGTGGTTTCTAATTTCTACCCAATTTCATATTATTCAGGTCAAAAAATCAAACCAGGTAAAGAACACAGGAAGTGCAACACTTTTTTTACTGTGTATATAACTGTACAGCAGGACGTTTTTTCAGGGTCTATATACCAGAGTTAGAAGGTAACATAAGTTGCTAAACCAAATGGTTTAATAGCCAATGAGAAACTGTGTTACTTCCAAATACAGAAAATTCTTGAGAATAAGACTTAAAATGTTTTCAAGAATGGTTGTGAATACAGGCCCTGTCGTAGTAAACGTTAACCTTTAACCCTTTACCTAAACAGTCCTGGTTTTTAACGACCCTGAGGAAATAGCCTTTTGAATGTTGTTTTTAATGTTGTTCCAGAAAAATTCCTATGAAATGGATGTCAGTTCAAATCAGAGCATTTGTAAAACTGATTGGAGACTGTAATTTTGATTCTGACGTGACAAGTGAATTTGGCTGTATAAACACAATGCAATGGAAGTGTGGTAAAATCTAAATCATTCTATTTTCTAAGTAAGAATTAATCTGCATCTGCTTTTGTATACTAAGTATAAACTTGTATTCCTTTTATCAAGAGTTGGTCATGTTAGAATCTCCTTTCTACTGTGGTTTATTGTTCAATAAACTACTGTTTTGAGTTATGAGGGACAATGAATAAACCAAGCAGGCTATCACCCTCGTGGATTACTAGTATTTATTGTGCTTCATAACTCACAACCATGGTTTATTGAACAATAAACCAGAAGTAGAGGGAAAGTTATTTCTTAAATAGAATTTTAAAGTTTTTGTTGGTGTTTTGCAGCACAACTTTAAAGACAAAGGTTACCTTACCTTTGAGCCAATCACTCTAGTACCAATACAGATGAAATTGGTTGATTCAAGTTTGTTGACAGATAAAGAGGTTTGTGCTTATACTAAATTAACATGATCAGTGTATTAACCCTTAACCACACAATCCTGACTTTTAACAACTCTGGGAAAAACAGCTTTTGAAAATATTGTGGGAACAGGAGAAAATGCTGGTAACCAGCATTTTCTCCTTTCCCCGCTATATTTTCTATCATGTCAAGAAAAAATCTCACCATATGGGCAGTATATAATTAGTCGTCGGAAAAGGCTTTCAACTTGGACAATCCTTAAGTCTGGTTGTTTCGTAAAGAGTTTACTTTTTTACAGACAACAAAGTCTTTACACTGCTAGACTGAAAGCATTTACAGATGAAAAATCGAGTATGGCTCAAGAGACAGGATTTATCTTGGAAAAGATGGAAAGCACTGTGGAAAAAGGATAAGATGTTTGTTACCATTTTTTTCTTTCTTTTGCAACAGTTTTCAAGTCTTCCTCATCAGGTTCGTTTAAAAATGGAACTGATTTATAAAGTTTGAAACCTTTCTCTCACAGCCTTTTATTTCTAACCAAATCAACCTCCGCTTTAGAAATCTTTCACTTTCTACATGAACATATTTTTCAGTCACTAGACGAAATGGTAGTAAAGAATTGAGTACATTCAACCTTGTAGAAGCCTAGTTTTCCAACCAATATTGATGAAACTTGGTCAGATTGTTTGTCTTTCTAACTGATGGATACTCGGGAAATTGATCAGTTTGGTTGAATTGCAGAAGCAGAAATATATTTGTGCACTGTAAGGGCCATTTGCTATGCCCCATGTTCACCTAAGTTGACTAGAATATTCCTCCTGGAAAACCTCATTTTGATGTGAATGTTACATTCTGTCTAAAGGTACAAAGGCTCAGATGAGTATTTGTAGCTATCTTGTTCCCCTTGTTAAACACTGTCTGCCCATAAGGCATCTAGAGTTGTATTTTGTTTACTTGTCATTAGTGAATTATCTGAAGGGAGTTGACTGGATTGAAAGGACAAAATTAAAATCTTTTATTTTCTCTTTCCTTCAGATTGCTTGGCTCAACGACTATCACACAAAGTGTAGAGAGACTGTAGGACCAGAACTGAAAAAACAAGGGAAGAAAGCAGCCTATGATTATTTGATGAGAGAAACACAGTTACTTGGTTAAATATTGTAAACATCTACTGATGACCTTTTTTTTATCACATATCTACATGTACCCTTGTTTCCAGACATGGTTATTTGGATAAAATTGTGAACATCTGCTGATAGACTTTTTTATCACATATCTACATGTACCCTTGTTTCCAGTGTATTATAAACGTTACAAATTTTCTTACCTTACATACGAGCTATGCCCTGGCATGAGGGAGCCATAAAATCTGTTTAGTCTTACAACTGACTGAATTTGGTGGAAGAGTAGTCCTTGGACATGGAGAAAATTGACCAATAGCAAAAAGTTTCGACCCATGTCAGCCTGCGCGGACTGCGCAGGCTGACATGGGTTGATACTTTTTACAGATGCATTATGCCCCCTTTTCACAGAGCATGCCTCATATGTTTTAGGTAAAGGAAGAGTTAAGAGTGCCATCATTGAGCAAAGCTTTGTAAAAATGCATCATGTCTCTAAACCCTTTTCCATGTGGAAAAATTTTAGACTTTTCCAAAATTGAGTAGACATCATTGTGAGAAAAGGAGAAAAATTAATGCTGGTTTCCAGCATTTTCTCCATTTTTCCACGATTTTTTCAAAAGCTTTCTTTTTTCAAGGTTGTTAAAAATCAGAACTGTGTGGTAAAGGGTTAAAAGGTTGTTGACCTAGATTTCATTATTAACTCTTTACTACACAAACCCGGGTTTTACTGACCCAGAAAGAAGCTTTGAAATCTTAATGGGAAATGGAGAAAATGCGGGTAGCCAATATTTTCTCCATTTTACACAATTTTTTCTACCCAATTAAAGACAGAAATCATCATTTTAACATTATTTAATTTGTTGTCTTCAATTGCTTTCATTTCGGTAAAGAGTTGATTCAGTTGTCAAAATTGATAATAGTGTAATATTAATAAAGCTGATGATAGCGTAATAATTTATAGAGTTACGAATATCCGGTTTATTTTTTTTTCTTTTATTCAATTAAGCAATTCTGTATACGCCCGTTTCAAACTATTTTTTGTCAAACACATTTGTCTATCAAGCAAAAAGTCTTCTTCCTGTAAATTTCAATACACATGTATACATACAGGCCCATGTTGTTGAATATGATGAACTATAATTCTTGATTCCCTCTTTTGTGATTCGGAGAATCTGACATTCTTTTGGCATTTGAAATAAAGCTTTATAACAATTGACAAGAAAAATGTTATTCAGCTTACCAAATGCTTGCTTAATAATAGTTTTTCGAGATTCTCTTCATAAAATTATCTCAAATGTCAATCGTTGTCACAACCTATATATCCAACATGTCTTCCTATGGACATGTTTTATGTTTGTGAGCCAGATGTTTCACAAATATAACTGTTCAGGTCTTTACAGCTGTTTGTGAGCAAGATGTTTCACAAATATAACTTTTCAGGTCTTTACAGCTGTTTGTGAGCCAGATGTTTCACAAATATAACTGTTCAGGTCTTTACAGCTGTTTGTGAGCAAGATGTTTCACAAATATAACTTTTCAGGTCTTTACAGCTGTTTGTGAGCAAGATGTTTCACAAATATAACTTTTCAGGTCTTTACAGCTGTTTGTGAGCCAGATGTTTCACAAATATAACTTTTCAGGTCTTTACAGCTGTTTGTGAGCCAGATGTTTCACAAATATAACTTTTCAGGTCTTTACAGCTGTTTGTGAGCCAGGTGTTTCACAAATATAACTTTTCAGGTCTTTACAGCTGCTTGTGAGCCAGATGTTTTACAAATATAACTTTTCAGGTCTTTACAGCTGTTTGTGAGCCAGATGTTTTACAAATATAACTTTTCAGGTCTTTTACAGCTGTTTGTGAGCCAGGTGTTTCACAAATATAACTTTTCAGGTCTTTACAGCTAGAACAAGCATTGAGGCAAAAGGAGCTGAGTATTGTAACAAGCAGTTACTCTCTTTCAGTCAAAACTCTTCGGTCTGTTGAACAATAGTCTTTTAACCCTATACCTGTAAATCCCGAGTGTTAAGGATCTTCAGAAAAATGGCTGTTGAATACTTTGTCAAAAATGAGAAAATGTTAGTAACCATTACTTCTCCTTTTTTCTCAATGTTTTCTACCCTTTTAAAGGCAAAATCCCACAATTTATGCCACATTTGATTTGTCTTCTGCAAAATTCTATGCTTTGGATTTGGACTAGTCCAAAATCCTTTTGTTTTGTAAAAAGTACATTGTGTTAACCCTTTCGTTAATAAAGTTGCCTGTGCGGCCAGTGTAGATCAAGATCAGACTGCACAAAAAATGCAGTCTGATCTTTGATCTACACTGTCAACTTTGCGAAAACGCTACAGACAAAAGGAAGCCATGAACATAAGAGCCCCTCCCCCCCCCCCCCTTTTGCTAGAGCGTGGCTCATTTATTTATAAGAGATTTACAAAGTTTGGACACTCCAGTCAGAATTGTAATTCTTTGAAGTTTTTTTCTTATCTGACGATTCACGTTTTTATCTAACTAACCACTTATTTTGGTCACGGTAGGATTTAAAGTTTAGATTGTTGCTTTTTGTAACAAAATACCTTCCTTTATCTATAGCCTTGAATAGATATGTTTTAAGATGATTTGCAGTGCAGCTACTCGTAAAAGGGAATAAAACACTTCAACCCTTAGAGTGCCAAATAAACCCTTTCAGACATTTTCATTATAAAAGATAAGATCAAAATTGCAATTTCAAGGTTTCTTTTGTGCAGAATGTCTCAACAAAGTGGACATTGTAGATCAAAGATAAGACAACATAAAGATGTTGTCTAATCTTGATCTATACAGGCCGCAAGGGCAGCTAGAGTTGAGAAAAGCGTTTTAAGGGCTGTGATATACTAATCAGTGTTGTAGTTGTTGTTATTTCTGGGTCAGAACGTCTTGAGTAACGGATACAAAATGCGGATGGTATGTATTGGTTTGCACCTTGCACTTTCATCATTGATTAAAAAATGAGCCCATCCACCCACCAGCCGAAAACTAATTCTTTGAGACTTACTGAAATTAGCTTGTTCTTCCTTCCATCTGTCTACGGTCATTTTCATATGTGACTAAAGGCTGTGTGGCAACTTTCTCCCTCAGCTTTACTGTCATTGTATTTAAACTTTACACAACTATTAACTAGAAACAACAGAGCCCCATGTCAAGTGTCGCCCACTTTTTATCAGAATGAAATACCTATTTGATAAAATGAAATATTAATTCTTTATAACGAAATCGTATTTTGATAAAATGAATTCGTTATAACGAGATTCTGATTCGATAAAATAAATTCGTCATAGCGAAATACGATTTCGATTAAATGAAATAACAGCTCGTTATAATGAGATCCCACGAGGCTACATCAGAAGCTGTTTATGTGCAAGATACAGTAGTTTTCAGATGTGTGCGCTGAAGCATCAAAGACTTGTTTCCCCTTGACCTTGGAGATTTTAGTGCATTATGCACATAAGATTTTAACATATCTCTTCTCTATCAAAGAGAGGAGGCATTAAGCATTCGCTATTGACAGAGTCGGTGGTACAAAAAAGTTTTTTCAGAGTAGGTTTAGTATACAGTATATTTTGTTGTTGTTTTTTTCAACTCCGCCTTTTTTTTTGTTCCGAGAGACAGTAACACGGTGTACATCGTGATACATAGAATTTTATTTCCGTTTAATGATAACATGGTATTTCAATTCCGTCGGACGATAGTCTTGTTTTTGATCCATTACAAATTCCGTCGGGGTAAGGTTTATTTCACGAAAAGCAAAAATTAGGACAACTGACAGAAGAAATTCTATAAAAACTTAAGCGGTATATTCTTTATCAAACACTTCCTCATATAGGGAAATAAAATACTACATGTCACTACAACGTGAATAACATATACCGCTATGAAAATAAAATGAGCCATGCACTGTGAAAAAGGGGACTTAATGCATCTGCGAAAAGTATCGACCCAGGTCAGCCTGCGCAGTCCGCGCAGGCTGACCTGGACCGAAACTTTTCGCTATTGGTCAATTTTCTACGTGTCAAAGGACCATTATACCTCATGATTCAGTTGGTTGTTTAATAACGTGGCTATTGTGGATCCATAATTATGTGATGGCTTGATAGGTACAATGCGTCACGGAGATGCATTAAGCCCCCTTTTGCCAGAGCATAGCTCAGTGAACTTTCAGAAAAGGGAAAAGACTCAAAGCTTGCAATTTCATTGGTAATTTTGCCAGAATATTTCACGAAACAGCAGACTTTGTAGACCAAAGATCAGGCTCTACATTCTTTGCAGTCTGATTTTGATCTTCACTGTCCACCAGTGACCATCAGGTCTTGGTCTGTATTGCCTGCAGCCGAGGCCACTAGCTCAGTCGGTAAGTTACCTGGTCGCCTGCACGATCCTACGCGGCTCGGCTACTATCTTTCCGGTGATCAACGAAATTCATTACAACAGGATTCATTCTCCTCTCGAGCCTGGCCGGGTAGCTAAGTGGTTAGCGTATCTGTCTTACAACCTGGTGGTTGCAGGTTCGACACAGTTGAGACAAACTTTCTTTCCGGCGAATTTTCGCCTCTCACCTCTGATGCATGTGAGAAAAGTAGTCGGTGGCTTGGACAGAAATTTGTGTCAGTACTGGTGTGAGAAAGCCAGGAAACAAATGCGTAGGTTCACTGACCACTGTGGCAAGACCTAAGCGGGCGTTAACTCTACCAACCGACATTTCAGAGTTGTCCAAAGGCATTTTCAAACGACATATCAAATGTTACTCAAATGATTTTTCTTCAAAAGGTTAGAAAACGGAGGAAATGCTGCTTACCAGCATTTTCTCCTTTTCCCACATTTTTTTCAAAGGGCTTCTTCAGGGTCTTTAAAAAACGGGATTGTTTGGTAGAGGGTTAAACTCGGATACTAACAAACAAATCGGTCGTCTCTCGGCGTTGAACATTCTTTCGACGACGGTTATATGTGACAGCAGCCAGAAGCTTTTAATGAATGTCGTGCAAAGTACTGGTAAAACAAATTCCCAAGTACTGATAGGTGAACTGACAGTCGCGACATTGCTGAAAAAATATTGAAACGGCTCTTCTACCATATACAATAAATTTGATGAAATACATTATTGCATGTTAAGATGGTGTAGCAAAAGGAGAAATTGCTCAGACAGTTCCTCCATTTGCCACAATGTTTTCAAAAGTGATTCGTCTTGATACGCAAAAAAAATTCGTCTGCTAGAGGAACAGTCTAGTGACGAGTTTGTTGTATGGTTTTTAACGCCGTCTTAATCCTTTACTGCATAATCCTGACTAATCCTGACCCTAACAGAAAAGCATTTGAAAACATGGTGGGAAAAGGAGAAAATGCTGGTAACCAGCATTTTCTCCTTTTCCCACAATGTTTTTAGCTCACCTTAGCACAACGTGCTAAAGGTGAGCTATTGTGATCGCCCTATGTCCGGCGTCCGTCGTCCGTCGTCTGTCGTCCGTCGTCCGTCAACAATTTCTTTAAACATCTTCTTCTCCTAAACCACTGGGCCAATCTTGATGAAACTTGGCAGGGATGTTCCTTGGGTGAAGCTCTACCAAAATTGTTCAAAGAATTGAATTCCACCCACAACTCTGGTTGCCATGGCAACAAAAAGGAAAAAAAAGCAAAATCTTTGAAAATCTTCTTCTCTGAAACTAGAAGGCGCAGAGCTTTGATATTTGGTATGTAGCATCTCCTAGTGGACCTCTACCAAGTTTGTTCATTTGATGCCCCTGGGGTCAAAACCGGCCCCGCCCCGGGGGTCACAAGTTTGAGCATAGTCATAAAGAAGGAAAACTTTAAAAATCTTCTTCTCTAAAACTTGAAGGCGTAGAGCTTCGATATTTGGCATGTAGCATCTCCTAGTGGACCTCTACCAAGTTTGTTCATATGATGCCCCTGGGTCAAAACTGGCCCAGCCCCGGGGGTCACAAGTTCGAAGATAGGAACAAAGAAGGAAAACTTTAAAAATCTTCTTCTCTAAAACTAGAAGGCATAGAGCTTTGATATTTGGCATGAAGCATCTCCTAGTGGATCTCTACCAAGTTTGTTCATATGATGCCCTTGGGCTCAAAACTGGCCCAGCCCCGGGGGTCACAAGTTCAAACATAGGAACAAAGAGGGGAAACTTTAAAAATCATCTTCTCTGAAACTGGAAGGCATAGAGCTTTGATATTTGGTATGTAGCATTGCCTAGTGGACCTCTACCAAGTTTGTTCATATGATGCCCCTGGGGTCAAAACTGGCCCCGCCCCGGGGGTCACAATTTTGAGCATAGTAACAAAGAAGGAAAACTTTAAAAATCTTCTTCTCTGAAACTTGAAGGCGTAGAGCTTTGATATTTGGCATGTAGCATCTCCTAGTGGACCTCTACCAACTTTGTTCATATGATGCCCCTGGGGTCAAAACTGGCCCCGCCCCGGGGGTCACAATTTCCAACATAGGAACAAAGAAGGAAAACTTTAAAAATCTTCTTCTCTAAAACTAGAAGGCATAGAGCTTTGATATTTGGCATGAAGCATCTCCTAGTAGACCTCTACCAAGTTTGTTCGTATGATGCCCTTGGGGTCAAAACTGGCCCTGTCCCGGGGGTCACAAGTTCGAACATAGGAACAAAGAAGGGAAACTTTAAAAATCATCTCTGAAACTGGATGGCGTAGAGCTTTGATATTTGGTATGTTGCATTGCCTGGTGGACCTTTACCAAGTTTGTTCATATGATGCCCCTGGGGTCAAAAACTGGCCCCGCCCGGGGGGTCACAAGTTTGAGCATAGTAACAAAGAAGGAAAACTTTAAAAATCTTCTTCTCTAAAACTTGAAGGCGTAGAGCTTCGATATTTGGCATGTAGCATCTCCTAGTGGACATCTACCAAGTTTGTTCATATGATGCCCCTGGGGTCAAAACTGGCCCCGCCCCGGGGGTCACAATTTCCAACATAGGAACAAAGAAGGAAAACTTTAAAAATCTTTTTCTCTGAAACAGGAAGGCATGGAGCTATGATATTTGGTATGTAGCATCTTCTAGTGGATCTCTACCAAGCTTTTTCATATGATGCCATTGGAGTCAAAATTGGCCCTGCCCCGGGGGTCACAAGTTCAAACATAGGAACAAAGAAGGAAAACTTTAATTTTTTTTTTTTTTCTCTTAAATGGGAAGGCATAGGGCTTTGATATTTGGTATGTAGCATCTCCTAGTGGACTTCTACCAAGTTTGTTCCAAGGATGCTGCTTTGGTCAAAACAGGCCCAGCCCCTGGGGTCACAAGTTCGAACATAGGAACAAAGAAGGAAAACTTTAAAATTCTTCTTTTCTGAAAGCGAAAGGTGTGGAGCTTTGATATTTGGTATGTTGCATCTCAGAGTGGACCTCTACCAAATTTGTTCATATGACGCCCCTGTGTCAAAACTGGCCCCGCCCCGGGGGTCACAAGTTCGAAGATAGGAACAAAGAAGGAAAACTTTAAATTTCTTTTTCTCTTAAACGGGAAGCTGTAGAACTTTGATATTTGGTATGTAGCATTTCCTAGTGGACCTCTACCAAGTTTGTTCATATGATGCCCCTGGGTCAAAACTGGCCCAGCCCCGGGGGTCACAAGTTCGAAGATAGGAACAAAGAAGGAAAACTTTAAATTTCTTTTTCTCTTAAACGGGAAGCTGTAGAGCTTTGATCTTTGGTATGTAGCATTTCCTAGTGGACCTCTACCAAGTTTGTTCTTATGATGCCCCTGGGTCAAAACTGGCCCAGCCCCGGGGGTCACAAGTTCGAACATAGGAACAAGGAAGGAAATCTTTAAAATTCTTCTTTAAAACTGGAAGGCGTAGAGCTTTGATATTTGGTATGTAGTGATTCTCTTCTAAGTTTGTTTGCCCATCTAAGCACAACAAGTTCATTGAGTTCAAAATTGGGTCATAAACTAGGTCACTAGGTCAAATTAAAGAAATACCTTGTTGGCACTCGAGGCCACATTATTTGCTCAATTGCCTTGAAAATTAGTTAGAAAGTTTGTCTTTATAAAGTCTCACATAAGATTAATTTGGGTCAACTTGGGTCATAAACTAGTTCACTGGGTCAAATTAAAGAAATACCTTGTTTGCACTCTGGAGGCCACATTTATTGCTCAAATGACCTGAAATTTGGCCAGAATGTTTGTCTTGATGAAATACCAGATGAGTTTGGATTTGGGTCACCTGGAACCATAAACTAGGTCACTAGATGTTTGTCTTTGTAAAATCTCACATGAGTCTGAATTTGGGTCAACTGGGGTCATAAACTAGTTCACTTGGTCAAATTAAAGAAATAGCTAGTGGGCACTGTAGAGGCCACATTTATTATTCATTTGATTTGAAAATTGGTTAAAATGTTTCTTCTGATATAACCAAAGACCTGTTCAAATTTGGGTCACCTGGGGTCATAATCTAGGTCACTAGGTCAAATTAAAGAAATGTCTATAGGGCACTCGAGGCCACATTTTTTGCTCAATTGACTTGAAAATTTGTCAGAATGTTTGTCTTCATGAAAAATGAGTTTGAAATTGGGTCACCTGCGGTCAAAAACTAGGTCACATAGTCAAATCAAAGAAAAACCTGTAAGGCATTCTACTAAGGTGAGCGACCCAGGGCCATCATGGCCCTCTTGTTTTACCCTTCCCGTGGCTCAGTCGGTAGCGCACAGGACTTGAGAACAGGAGGTTGCTGGTTCGATCCCCGGCTTGGCCAATTTCTTTCCAAGGATTGAAGATAGTCATCGCGACAGGATTCATTCCTCTCTCACCGCTGACCATTGTTTCGACGATGGTTATGTGGGACAGCAGCCAGTGGCTTGGAAAGAATATTGTGCGGAGTACTGGTAAAAGAAACTCCAGGAAGGCATGGATAGGTGCACTGGCCGCCGTGATATAACTGAAATAGTGTTGAAAACGGCGTTAAACACCATACAATCAATCAGTCAATTTACCCTTCCCAAATTAAATTTAAATATTTCAGTCACATTTATTTTGTCGTCTTCAAACGCTTTTGATTTGGACTAGTCTTAAACTTTGTCGTTTGATAAACAGTTAAACCTAATTTTAGTTACATCGTGGCAGCCGGTGCATCTGTTCATGAAGGCTTTTCTTGAGTTTCTTTAACCAGCCGACTCGGCACAATGCTGTTTCCAAACCACTGGCTTCCTTCCCACATAACCATCGTCGAAACAATGATCACCGATGAGAGAGGCACGAGTCTTGTCACAGTGATTATCATCAATCATTGGAAGGAAATTGACCGAGCTCGGGAATCGAACCAGCAACCCCCCCCCCCCCCCCTGGTTTTCAGCTGTGTACATTAACGGCTGAGCTAGAAGGCTCGGTATTCGTGGGTTTCATTATCGCTTGTTTCGCTCTGTTTTGCCAACAATCAGTTTTTAGACTGGCGAAGCTAGTCTTTAGGCATCATGACTGACCTAGAGTCAAAGTAAACAAAAAACCCCACAGTTGCCAAATACTGCCTCACAGAAAATACTTCTTTCTCTTAAAAATCTTAATTCTGTTACATATGACAATTTTTACAAAAAAAGAATAAATAAATCTCTACCACTCCAATTTGAACATGTCATCTTACAAAGTACTAAACTGAACAAGATGCCATTTACAAGGTACAAGATCTTTGCTTATATGTAAATTAAGTGACCTATGGAAAACAGAGAATCACTTATTCCTATGAATGAATCTATTAATAGATATTACCTAGGTGACTTGTAGCAAATCCCAGCTGTATGAACCCTCAGTGGACAGGGAACCCTTGTCATTCCTTCAGTGATTCATTATTTAGATAATTGTGTACAGTTAAACTGTTATCTTTAACAGTTATTTTAGTCTTGAATATTAACCCTTTACCAAACAATCCCAAGTCTTAACGACACCGAGGAAGAATCTCTTTGAAAACATTGCTGGAAAAGGAAAAAACGCTGGTAAATGAAACTTTCAAGCCGATGGTAAACACCTGACTATTGCTATTTCAGAGTTTCATTTTGGAGAAAATATATCTTCTTATTGGACAGTGTAGATCCAAGATCAGCATGCTCTGTGCAGTCTGAACTTAATCCACACTATCCTCAAAAGGTCATTCAGTCGCGGTAGTGCTGCGCCACTCGTGAAAATATTACCGATGATGTTCACTCGATCAAATAAATTTCGATCTTTCACCGAAAAAAACAAATATCCTCTATATATGCTCGACAAGAGCTATCAAATAACAAAAAAAACCTTGAGTAACAAAAAAGACCAGGGACCAAACCCTTACCAAAAACTCCCGTGTTTTAACGACCATGAGGAGGAGGGTTTTTTGTAAACGATGTGGCAAAACGAGAAAATGCTGGTAACCATTAGTATTTTTTAAATTTTCACACAATGTTCTCTACCCTATCGAAGAAAAATTCGGTCGAATTCGAGACATATTAAGTTTGCAGTCTGCAAATGCTTTCAAAGGGCTAAACTTCTGTTGTCTGGTAAAGAACTAATCAGATCACACATCTAAATGTGTACTTTATAATTAATCCGATAGATTCTTATACCTGAAGTTACAATTAAGCCGCGTCATTAAAAAAATATGATTTGAACTTTCAAGTCGCTTACCAGCATTTTTCTAAATTTTCGTCCCATTCAAAGAGAATTTTTGTCACTTTAGCTACCTCTCATCTGTCGCCTGCAACCGCATTCCAATATGGATAAGTGTTTTGTTGTTTGGTAAACGATTAAAGCGAGCTATTTAGATTTTTATAATCTCAACAAACGTTAAAAATGATTCCTCATTGAATTAAGTAAGGCAATGGTTGCTGAACCATCACAAACGAAGAAAGAAAATTGTAAGAAAAAGAAATGTACAGTGGTATTTCTTAAATTGGTTATGTAGCCTCTTTGGGTATTTTTAGATTCCTCGCCAGAAATTCTCAAAGGTTTGTGGGAGTGTCACATGATCAATAACACGTGTTGATGACACTCGTCACAACTCGGCTGATTCCGTACCTACATCTAACCACGTCCGTATAAAGGAAGCTTCCATTTTGAACTATGATCACATGGTTTTAAACATGGCGGCGCCCCTGTAAATCGCTTAGCAACGACATGAACAACCACGGTGAAGTTTATTCACATCTATCGATCTGTCGGTGAAAGCTTCCAACGGAATTGATAAAGCACGCCAAAAGTAAATGTACAAATTGTTTGTCGACTGAAATATTCTAAGAAAGATCAATAGAAAATTGTGACTGATGTTTTCTTTTTTAAGAGGAATCTTACAATTTCAATTACAGTAAAACGGTGTGCTTCCGGCGACGTACGAAATGTAACGTGTAGGTGCATATCAAGCTACCTGATACAGCCTGGCACTCGTCACAACTCGGCCGATTCCGTACCTACATCTAACCTCGTCCGTATAAAGGCGGCTTCAATTTTGAACTACCAATCACATGATCTTAAACATGGCGGCTCCCCTGTAAATCGCTTAGCAACGACATGAACAACCACAATGGAGTTATTCACATATATCGATCTGTCGATGAAAGCTCCCAACGGAATTGATAAACCACGCTAAAAATTGAATGTACAATCTGTTTGCCGACTGAAATATTCTTAGAAAGATAACGATAGAAAATTGACTCATGTTTTCTTTTTTAAGAGAAGCCTTACAAATTCAATAACGGTAAAACGGCGTGCTTCCGGAAACGTGCGAAATGTACCGTGTAGGTGCATATCAAGCTACGTGATGCAGCCGAGGGATTTGATCGACGGATCACCCGAGGTATGCCGAATGACAGCCCGAGGGATTTTATCACCGGATCACCCGGGGTATGCCGAATAGTGTCGATGATATAGGTCCGGATTCAAATAAGTACGATGACGTCATATTGGATGTAATAAAGATAAACGGATTTACCGTTTGCAAAGCGACCAACATGCATAACTTTATGAAGAAAAAAACTGACTTGCGACCCTTTTTTAGACGCTCGGGCAGAATTGATCGCATTTGTCAAACGTAAAAATATCCTAGCTCACATATTTAGCAGTAATATACATTGTAGTTGATATTGTTTTTACGGGTAAAATCGTTATTGTTGAGTCTACATCGTTATACGTCGGTGTAACTTTAACCCTCTTCGCGCCACAGGCGACAACAGGAGCTTTAGCAGACAGTATAGATCAAGATCAGACTGCACAGAACGTGCAGTCTCATCTTAGATCTATACCGCCCGCTTCTTTCGTCAAGCCTGTAAGATAAAAATCTTTCAGTGTTTCAATGAATTGTATTTTCAGCCGTCGAAAGTGGTAGAGTTTGAATATTTAGCACATGTGAAAGGAGCTTATTGGTGCTTTCGGGTCTCGGTTCTACATTGTCTGAGAATTGTGTAGACAATATTGTTCTAAAAGAGGAAGTCGCTCATTGTTGCACGTTAGTTCAAATTTAGCCCTTAAGCTGATAAGCACGAGTCACTGACCCTTTGCGGACAATGTAGATTAAGATCAGACTGCACAGAACGTGCAGTCTGATCTTCAATCGACACTGTCCGATATGGTATTTTCCTTCCGGTGAAATCAACTTTGAAATCGCGATATTTGGTGGGTTTTTTGTATTGAGTGGAAATTTTGGTTTAATTTATTTAGCAGCTTAAGAGTTAATTTTCCACTTGTGAAAGGAGCATAAAAGTGTTGTTGCCGATAGTGCAGTTCAAGATCAGGTTGCATGAAACATGCAGTCAGATCCCGGATCTACCATTTATCCAGAAAAACTTTAAAAGTTCATTATTGTGGGTTTTATTACTGACTAGAAATTTCCATTTTTGTGAATTTAGCAGTGTAAAAAGTTTTTATACAGCAATATACAGACCAACAGTACTGAAGTCAGATTGACAACAGTTTATGTTCATGGTTAAACGGACTATTTGTGTTTGTATTGTGATACTTTTCCCGCATTGACTAACTTGTCAATTTGAAAGCTACAATTTACATGGGAATGTAGAAATAGATTCGAGAAAGAAAGGTCCAAAGACATTGATTTCTCGTAACAACTAGAATGGGACCTCTTCAAGCCATGGATTTGGAAGGTAAATATAGCCTATTCATCATGCACACATTTTTGTTTAATTTAGGATCTCGGGTTTCTTTGAAGTCGATTGAAAACTTACGAGTGCTATTATTATTAATTTACACGTATCTCGTTACTTAATACACTAGGCAAAACTGGGAATCAATCTCTCTCTCTCTCTCTCTCTTCAACTGATTCTACCGATTTCATTACACCACATTTTTTGGCACACCCTGAAATTTCCTTTGTGCGGATAAGGTCGTTTTCTGCTGTAACAGCCTGCAACAGGGTGTCACACCGGTAGATTTTTGGTACATGGAAAATAGAGTGAACACCAATCGTTTAGTAAAGTAAATTAGGTTTACTGATTGGCTATCAGAGACTTTCAGATTTAGGAAATTCTTGAGTAATATAAGAAATGTTGCTGAATACGGATCCAGACTACATAAAATTGGGTTAATATTGTCCCACGTTTGATATATGTCCTGGTCGAAACAGCATTAGGATTGAATTATCTTACTTGTACTATATTAGTCATGCTCTTTGAAAGGGGGGGGGGGGGGGGCTTTAAATATATCTGCAAAAAATATCAACCCAGGTCAGCCTGTGCACCCGGGACGAAACTTTTTACTATTGGTCAATTTTCTGTATGTCAAAGGACCAGTGTACCTCGTGATTCAGTCAATTGTTGTACAAAATGGATTTATAGATCCATAATTATATGATGACTTGCTTGGTATCATGCATCACGGAGATGCAGTAAACCCCCTTTTGCCAGTGAATGGCTCATTTATTGGATACTTTATTGTTGAACCGATTGCCTCTTGAAACAAATTTTGAGATTGACGAGTAACAAATCAATGATGTAAAATAAGGATAATTACCATGAGTTTAAGTTTAATGTGATAAAATTGGGGCAAATTGTTGCGAGGGAGGTAGTGTTCTAGAGAGAAAATGCTCGTAACCGTTAGTTTCAACAGTAGTCTGATGTACAAAGCAAAACGTCATTGCCAGTGGGTATTGAAACACGTGAAATCTCGGCTAAAAGTAAACTTTATACTAGGAGGGTCGCTGGTTCGAATCGTCGGCTTGGCAAACATCTTTCGGGGGGATTATGATGGTCATTGCGACAGGATTCGTTCCTCTCCCCTTGCTGATAATTGTTTCGGCAATATTTATGAGAAAAAGCAGTCGGTGGCTTTGGAGAAATGTTGTACGTAGTACTGTTAGAAGAAACTCCAGGAAGCATGGATAGGTGCACTGGCCGCCCCGATATAACTGAGATAATATTCATAAACGCCGTTAAAGACCATACAAACAAACCAGTCGATAAAATCTTTAGACTTAACCAAATTGAAAGCATATACAGACGTCAAATTAAGTGTCTAAACTGATGGGATTTGTCTGTGAAAGGATAGACAACTAATTGCTACCAGTATTTTCTCCTTTTACCACAATGTTTTCAAAAGCCTACATCAATAGGTGTCTTGAAAACACGGGATTAATTTGTAAAAGGTTATACAACGCCAAGATTTGATAGTTATTCAAATTTTTTTTTTTAGAAGCTAAACCTTTACCGCACATATACCGGTTTTTACGACCCTGAGAAAAATGCTTTTGAAAATCATTGTTTGGAAAACAATAAAATGCTGTTGTCCAGGATTTTCTCCTTTTCCCTCACTGTCTTCTGAACGGCACCAGAAAAAAATATCGTTTGAGTCATGTTTTGTCGTCTGCAAATGCTTTCAATTTGGACAAGTGTAAAACTTTGTCGTCTGGTGAATACTTAAAGAGCAATATATTCCCTAATCGTATAAATCATAAATGAACCATGCTCTATGAAAAGGAGGTTTAATGCATCTACAAAAAGTATCGACCAAGGTCAGCCTGCGCAGTCCGCGCAGGCTGATCTGGGTCGATACTTTTCGCTATTCGTAAATTTTCTACATGTGGAAGGACCTTTCAACCTCAAGATTCCTGAGTTGTTAGACAAATGGATTTTATGGACCCACAACTATGACAAATTTTAGACTGGTCCAATTTGAAACAGTTCGCAGACGACAATTTTAAATTTGATGAAAATGACAGAAAGTTCTCCAAATGGGTAGAAAACACTGTGGGAAAAGGAGAAATTGCTCGTTACGAGCAATTTCTCCTTTTCCCACGGTGTTTTCAAATAACTTGTACTACAGACACGTGAAAACCAGGGCTTGTTTGGGAAAGGGTTAAACCCCCTTTTTGCCAGAGCACGACTCAAATGTTTGTCTCAAAATAAAGGATTAAGGAGTTAATCCACAATGCAGTTTATGTTAATCCGTTTCAGTACGTACTATTTACTTCATATGTAGTTTCCAGTGATTTCAGTGAAGACATCTTTTTTGGGATGGTGTTTTTTCACCTCGTTCAAAAATATTTCAATGGTTTCAAAGCGACGGCTTACTTATTCACGTATTCCCTAGGTATCGCCAGTGCTAGGACCTCTGCAGTGCCTTGTTTAAGGAAATTCCTGAGCAGCAGGCTTGATGAAAGGGAATGTTACAAGAAATTTAAAAAGGAAAATACTCCAACATCTTTGAACAGATAGT
The DNA here is from genome assembly GCA_945859785.2 of Tridacna gigas. Taxonomy (NCBI): domain Eukaryota; kingdom Metazoa; phylum Mollusca; class Bivalvia; order Cardiida; family Cardiidae; genus Tridacna; species Tridacna gigas. Next base: position 34,052,436 of record OX244040.2, on the reverse strand, counting down.
AAGTTGATCTCAAAGAAATTATTGGTGAAGAGTTACAAAAATATATATCTTGAAATTACGCGTTTCAACTTATTTGTCCATTTGTAAAAGTGTGGCAAAACGGATCTGCCAAATAGGTCAATACCCGACTACTTGATGCGAAATGTATTCACTCCTTTAACCCTTTCAGCGCCATAGGCGAAAACAGGGACTTGTGCAGACGGCATAGATCAAGATCAGACTGCACAGAACGTGCAGTCTGATCTTTGATCTATGCCCTCCGCTTGTTTGATCAAGCCTATAGGATAAAAATCTTCCGGAGGCTCAGTGGATTGTATTTACAGCCATCAAAAGAAGCCAAGTTTGCTTATTTGGCGCCGAAAGAGTTAATTCTTTACCATGGGACAAAATTTTAGACACCTCCGAATTGAAAGCTTTTGCAGACGATAAGTTAAATATGGCTCAATTTATGAAACTTGTCTCTGAAAGAATAGAAAATATTGTGGGAAAAGAAGAGAAAACGCTGGTTACCATCATTTTCTTCTTGTCACGCAATGTTTTCAAAAGGTTTCTTCTGCAGGGTCGTTAAAACCCATTCTTTTTTAGAAAAGGGTTAAATCTTTTCGCGCACAATTTTGTAAACTCGGCCTCTATGAAAGGCTCAAAATAAAAAATATCTGCTGAAACCGTGGCAGATTTTTGTGCTACAGGCTTGACTAAACAAGCGGACGGTATAGATCCAAGATCAGACTGCACGTTCTGTGCAGTCTGATCTTGATCTAAGCCGTCCGCAAAAGCATATGTGTCCACCATTGACGCTCAAAGGGTTACAAACTCCGTACCACAAAACTAAATTTTAGACTGGTTCAAATTCAAAGCATCTGCAGACGACAAATTAGAGAACTTGGAAAGATTGGATTTATCTTTTCATAGGATGGAAACAGTTGTAAGTTACCAGCATTTTTTTCTTTTCTTACAATGTATTTAGAAACCCCATTCTCTTCGAGGGTTTAACACACGTTATTGTTTAGTAGCAGGTTAACCCTTTTCCAAACAAGCCCTGGTTTTCACATGTCTGCAGTACAAGTCTTTTGAAAACAATGTGGGAAAAGGAGAAATTGCTCGTAACGAGCAATTTCTCCTTTTCCCACAGTGTTTTCTACCCTTTTTGATAACTTTCTGCCATTTTCATCAAATTTAAAATTGTAGTCTGCAAACTCTTTGAATTTGGACCAGTCCAACATTTGTCGTTTGGGAAAGGGTTAAGGGACAGATTGTAAATAATGACAGGGTTTCCACTCGTACGAAAACATTCGACTCTTTTTTTCAATTTTGTATTTAATAGCAGTTTTACATATTCAGCTGATCTGAATAGCACATCTATTAAATGTGGGACTCTACTTCAATAGTGGTGAACAATTCTATATTCTGAATACGTTTGCTTTAAAGTGGAATATTTAGTGATGGGCAGTTGACTGTCATTGTACGGAGCACTGGATCGGTATTTACCAACCTTTCTTAAGAACATTCTTAGTCTTCTCCATTTTTTTTTTTTTTTTTTTCAAAAAAATTATGAATTTGAAAGCCACACAATTTCTGATTGGGTAAACCAAATGGTTTAGCCAATCAGAAGTTGCGTTACTGACTGAATCTTGAGTTAGATTTAGAATGAAAATTAAGAATGGTGAAGAATAAAGCTCCTGAAGATGTCACTTGTCGAACATGTTTTACTACTTTATAAGATAATACTAATTATCGATATTACGAAACAATAATACGTAATAACGGAACCTCATTTCGGAAAAAAAAAAAAGTAATTATTCGTTTTAACCAAACGCTATTTTTTTTTATATCAAAATACTGATTATTTCCATCGAAAGTTTTCGTCCGTTATGAATCGACTGAAAGTGAACAGAGCATTATTTCGTTTTATCCAAATAGGAATTTTCGTCAAAAGGAATTTTTATTTCGATAAAACGAATTATGATTTCGTTTTATCGAACTACTACTTAGAGGTAGCGCATAATCATTTCGACTTATTGAAATAGGATTTTGATGTTAATCTTTTATCTCATTAAATCAGTATTTCGTAAAAATGAAATAAAAAAAAATGTATGACACATTTTACCATCGGGGCTCCGTATCATTGAATGTAGAAGAATTTGTTCGATTTTTTTCCATTAAGGGAACGATAAAAGATGTTCTCGGTTCCGTTTATACGAATTAGTTGTATAAAACTAACGATATAACCCGTTATTAACCGTTCTGGTCCCATAGGCGAAAACAGGGGCTTTTGAGGACGGAATAAATCAAGATCAGATTGCAAAGCTGGTGTAGTTTTTATTTTGGATCTATACCGTCCGCTTGTTTTTTCAAGCCTTTAAGATAAGAACATATCAGAGGATCTAATTTGTGTAGCCGTCGAGAATAGGCCGAGTTTATCTACACGTATTTTGGTGCTGAAAGAGTTAACCCTTAAACAGGGACTTTTGCGGACGGCATAGATCAAGATCAGACTGCACAGAACGTGCAGTCTGATCTTTGATCTATACCTTCCGCTTGTTTGGGCCAGCCTATATGATAAAAATCTTCCGGAGACTCAGTGGATTCCATTTACAGCCTTCAAAAGAAGCCGAGTTTGTTTATTTGACGCCGAAAGAGTTAAAACTGAAATGCGTGGTTTGTTGCAAAGACAGTGGGTGGAATAGCTGAAATATTGTTGAGAATGGCTATAAAACTTGAACGCGTAAACACACTCTTTGTTCAGTGCTTAAAGTTGGAGTTCTACAGAATTCAATGACCTCCGGTAAGTTCATGTCCAAGATGTTTTATATCTTTGAAAAAAGATCAACGATTTTTTTATTCATTTCTCCGCCTTACCATGAAAATTCTTGCTGCTCAATAAGTTAAAAATATTGTTGTAAAAGGAGAAAATGCCGTTGATTGGCAATTTCTCCAATTTGACGTGTTGAAATAATCATGATGTGGTGAGTAAAACAGTATTTTAGCCACACTCTGTCAAAAGGGGGCTTAATACATTTCCGTGATGCATGATACCAGGCAAGTCATCGCATAATCATGGATCCGTAAAATCCTTTGACCTGTGCTTTACACAACATTCTTCCTAAGTCATTGGCTGCTTTCTCACATAACCATTGTAAGAAAACACGATCAGCGTGAGAATGAATCCTGTCGTAGTGACATTAAGGAATCTTCGCAAAGAAATTGGCCGAGCTAGGGCATCGAACCAGCGACTCCCTGCTTGTAAGCTAGCGGGCTTGGCATTGATTTTAACTTGCAGAAAATGGGAGAACTCGTGTAATAATTCCGATTGATTTTGTGTCCAAATTGTCATAAACCATTTGGTTTCTCAACTGACATGTCACTTGGGAGCCCAGAAAAGTGTGGGAAAAGGCACACTCGGTGAAAATGTGCTGGTTTGTGTCAATGTGTGGTTTTTTTTTTTTTGGAAGAAGATACAGCGAAAAAAGTTGGCATTGTTCGCGCTTGCCTACATGCAGCTTGTTTGTTTTCTCACGTTATTTTTTAATATTCGATGCTTTAAACATTTTCTTAACCCTTTCCCAAACAAGCCCTGGTTTTCACGTGTCTGCAGTACAAGTCTTTTGAAAACACTGTGGGAAAAGGAGAAATTGCTCGTAACGAGCAATTTCTCCTTTTCCCACAGTGTTTTCTCCCCTTTTTGATAACTTTCTGCCATTTTCATCAAATTTAAAATTGTCGTCTGCAAACTCTTTCAATTTGGACCAGTCCAAAATTTGTCGTTTGGGAAAGAGTTAAGTGGCTAAAGCAACGTTAATCAGTAACACTTTGACCGATGACGAGATTTTAGACTTGTCCAAATTGAAAGCATTGGCAGATGCCAAGATGAATGTAACTCGTTATAATATTTGCCTTTATAACGGTACAAAACATTGTGGGAAAATGGTGGCATCTTCTTCCTCGGGGTTTTGGCAATACAGGATTGTTTGTTAACCCTTCTCCTGCTGAATAAAAGAAATGAAACTTTATAGTAGATAGTAGAAGCCCAAAACTTTCTTGTTTCAAAGGTATTTTTGGAGGTTAGATATCTCCTTGTCGAACAGTGTAGATCAAAGATCAGACTGCACGTTCTGTGCAGTCTGGTCTTGATCTACGCTGTCCGCAAAAGGTCGGTGGGTCGCGATAAGCAGCCTAAGGGTTAAAGGGATAAGGATAAGTTAAATGTCCCAGGGGATAGAGTATTGCTTTCAAATACAAACAACTTTAAATCCTTCTTCCAAATGGACCCTTTAATATCAATTACAACTTTAACACTTTTTTGCTTTTACGGACAGATCAAGGTCAGACTGCAGAGAACATGAGGTCTGATCTTAGATCTTTACCACCCCTTTATTCAGTCAGTCCTGAAATTTTTCAGTCATTGACTTTCATTGGATTGTATTGTCACCGTCGAAACAGGTTGTGTTGACTATATTCGGCGCTGAAAGAGATTTTTTTTAGCAGTACAGATCAAGGTTAAACTACACAGAGTGTGCAGTCTGATCTCGAATTTAAACTGTTTGTTACTTTTAGAGAGGGTTTCGACATTACGGATTAGAAACTTCAAACAACAGTTAACTCTTAACTAGACGACAATTTTTTAGAGTTGTCCGTTTTTAAGGAATTTACAACCACCAATTCAAATGTTTTTTCTTTTTTTAATAATAGTATTTACCCATGAAAAGGAGAAAATGTTGGTTACCAGCATTTTCTTCTTTTCCACAATGTTTACAAAAGTCTTCTTGTTTAGGGTCGTTAAAGTCATGTGTGGTAAACACTTTAACAGATGACAGTTTTTTAGACTTGTCCAAATTGAAAGCATCTGCAGAGCCGACAAAATGAATGTGACTTAAATGACGTTTTTTTTTTTCATATCGTTTTCGTAAAGACAGAAAACATTGAAGGGAAAGGAGAAACTGCTGGTTACCGGCATTTTCCTCTCTTTTCCCACGATATTTTCAAAAGCCTTATTCCTCAAGGTCGTTTAAGCATTTGCAGACGACAAATCAGCGGTGTCTCAAATTTTGAAATTTTGTCTCTGAAAGAATAGGAATCATTGTAGGAAAAGGAGAAAATGCTGGTGACCAGCGTTTTCTCCTTTTCCCACAATTTTTTTCAAAAGCTTTTTCCTTGCGATCGTCTAAAGCACAAAATTGTGTTGTGAAATTTGTTTTCGTTAACGACAGTCTAAGGGATAAACGGTAGTAAATGACAGAAGTCAAAGTCAACATTATTACTGCGGCCTATCGCCGTCATTGAATATCTATTTCGTTACTAAAATCAATACGCCGCGGCACAGGAGAAAAGTTTCTTTCTTTCTTTCTTTCACTCACTCATTATTTCTAGTTTTCTTTCACGAGTTTTTTCTCTATTTTTTTCTTTCCCTTCCAGGATCCCACATCAGCAACGCTTATTCTTAATCACGTGACATTTCCACAAGCCTTTGTAATGTTCTGTCGCAAAATCTGAAAACAACTTAAGAGGCCACGCAGCCCATTTAGGAAATACCACTGAGAAGTTCCTCTTTTCTTGAATTTGTCTTTCTTCTCATCTGATGATTTGCCAGCTATCGCCTTACTTGATTCCTTGACGAATCATTTTCGGAAGGTGAAGAAAACCTTTCAGGTCTCACCTTCTTATGTCAACAGTCAAACTGAAATCTGTTTCAAGAAGAAAAGGTCCTCATAGATCAATGAATAGACGCGCCTGTGTCATTTGATATGTGAAAATAACATAGGGATTAAAAGTCTGTGTAAGCCAATTACACAAACAATGAACTTCAGAGTTAAATGTCATAGAATAAGCTCTAAATTTGAAATTGGCCTCGTTTGGCAGATTTGACATGGCCTAGTTTATAAAGTCCAAATCGCGGATGGATAAGTTGGAGGAACACTCCAAAACACCCCAAACCCCTCCAAAACACCCGAAAGCACTGTCCTTGTTACACCTAAAATCGCGTGAAAAACGCTTATATACACTACTTTATAGAAAATAGTCATAAAGTAAAGCTATCAATATTAGTAAAAAAATATAAAACGTCAGATGAATGAATTTTTAATGAAATGGTCCACTAATAAAACCCATTTGCGACCAAATTTTTGTCATCACCTTCTATTAGTACTTTCAGTACTTTGATTGAATTTGGGTGAGATTATAAAATTCTGAATAGCCGCATTTAATGATTTAAAATCATCTTTCTCTAACTGTTGTTTCAACCAACTGCAAGACTTCATCGGTAAAAGGGTTGTTGTTTTTCTGTGTCACTAATGTAGTTTTAATTCATTATGCAAACTTGAAGGACGATTTTTTTTTTCAATCTTTAAAAGCCGTGCATTTAAAACGGTCTTTTCAAACAGCAAATTGGAAATTTACATATCTAATTTATCTGACAGACCGAGGCATTCCATATTGCGGTCTCACTGTTTACATCTTTGCGGCAACTTATATTTACTACAATTTGTTTGTTTGTATAGTTTTTAACGCCATTTTCGATATTCCGAACACGATGGCCAATGCACTTATACATGCTTTCATGGAGTTTCTTTAACCCTTTCCCAAACGGCACACTTTAGACTTTTCAAATTCAAAACATCTGCAGACGACAAATTCAAAGTTGATACATTTGAGCTTAAGCTCTCTGATAGGGTAAAAACATTGTGGGAAAAGGAGAAAATGCTGGTTACCAGCATTTTCTCCTTTTCCCACATTGTTTTCGAAAGTTTTCTTTCCCATGATCGTGAAAACCAGGGATTGTTTGATAAAGGATTAAACCGGCACTTTTCACAAAATTTGTCCTTTGCTCTGGCAAAGGGGCTTTGGTGCATCTCTGTGATGCATTGTACCAAGCATTTTCACCTTTTCCCCCAATGTTTTCTACGCTATCAAAGATAGAAATCATCATATGGGCTACATTCAGTTTGTCGTCTGCAAATGCTTTCAATTTGGACCAGTCTAAAACTGTGTTGTTTGGCAGAGAGTTAAATGTTTTCCAAACGATCAAGTGTTAGACTTTTCCAAATTAACCCTTTGACTGCTAAGCGCGACTTACTGACCTTTGGTGGGCAGTGTAGTCAAGATCAGACTTCAGTCACTGCACAGAACGTGCTGTCTGATTTTGGATCTATACCGTCTGATGAGGATATATTTTTTCCCCAAAAATAAATTTGAAATAGCAAATTTTGAGTTTTTACTATCGACTTGGAAGTTTCATTTTAGTTATATAGCGCTTGCGGGTACAAAGAAAAAGTGGCACAAATGATTTAATGGTCTTTTAAAGAGAGATAAACCTTGCAAGAAGAGGAGAAAATGCTGTTTATGAGGATTTTCTTCTTTCCCACAAATATTTTTAAAACCTGATTCGTCGTGGTCGTTCAGGGTTGTGTGGTAAAGGGTTAAATTTGAGAAATGATGGCAGGGGTTTCTGATGTTTCTAGGTGTTTTTTTTTTTTAACAAGAATGGACGAGATAGTTTTTGTGACTCTTGCTACCAAGGCATTTTTCTAGAAAATACTCGATCGTGAAATGACTGTAGTACGAGTAACTGTACTATGGATCTACTGGCACATCGCACGTCTTGCGTCCTAATGTCTTATTATATTTTTCCTCTGTCTCTTAGCCTCTCTTTCTCGTTCTTTCTCTGGCTCACTGTCTCTGTCTCCCTATCTTTGTCCCTATCTCTCCGTCTCTTTCGCTGTCTCTATCTCTTTGTCTCAGTCTCTATCTCTCTGTCTATAACTCTCTGTCGCTTCCTCTGACTCTCTCAATCTGTCTCTATCTCTCTGCCTCTGTCTCTCTCTCTCTATCTCTCTATCTCTATCTCTGCGTCTCTCTGTCGCTATGTATCTGTCTCTGTCTCTGTCTGTCTATCTCTCTATCTGTATCTCTGTCTGTATGTCTCTGTAGCTGTCTTTGTCTCTGTCTTTGTCTTTCTCTCTCTGTCTCTGTCTCTGTCCCTGTCTTATCTCTGTCTCTATCTCTCTGTCTCTTTGTCTGTCTGTCTATCTCTCTCTATCTCTCTCTTGTTCATTCTCTGTCCCTCTTGTCTTTCTCTCTCTCTCGTTCTTTTTTGTCTGTCTGTCTATCTCTCTTTCCCTGTCTCTCTCTCTCTCTCTCTCTTTATATATGTATATATATTTCTGCCTCTCCCTCTCAAATCATTATTAGAGATAATATTTAAAGGAAATTTAGGCTATCAGGACAATAGGAAGTCATAGTAAATCATAAATGACTGACAATCAATGCTTTGAGACAATAGTACTTGGAAAAAAAACTATAAGTTCCCTCGCGTGTATCCAATAATTTCGGCACAGTTCACCTGTTTGGGGGTGATTTAAATCTTTTAACCCTTAGGCTGCTACGCGCGACTCAATGACCTTTTGCGGACAGCGTAGATCAAGATCAGACTGCACAGAACGTGCAGTCTGATCTTGGATCTACACCGTCCGATAAGGACAAATCTTCCCTCCAAAAATACCTTTGAAATAGGAAAAAGTTGGGCTTATACTATCGGTTTGAAAGTTTCATTTCATTTTATATAGCAGGATAAGGGTTAACTGACGACATAATTTTTTATTTCTTTATATTGAAAGTATATGCAGATGATAAATTAGATCTGACGCAAAAAACGGAATCTGTCTCTGAAAGTGTAGAAAATACTGTAGGAAAAAGGAAAAAATATGTTGGTAACCAGCATTTTCTCCTTTTACCCACAATGTTTTAACCCTTTACCGCACAATGCCACCTTTTGATGCCTCTGGGAAAGAAGCCTTTTGAAAACAGTGTGGGAAAAGGAGAAAATGCTGGTAACCAGCATTTTCTCCTTTTCCCACAATGTTTTCTACCCTATCAAAGAAAAATTGCACCATTTGAGCCACATTGAAATTGTCGTCTGCAAATGCTTTCATTTTGGATAGGGCTAAAATTTTGTCGGTAAAGGGTAAAGCTCTTTTTCTTCAGCATCGTGGAAACACTTGATTTTTGAGGGGTTAACTTGGTGAGAGGTGACCGTGACAGTGTTACACGTATATGCGGCAATCGAGACACTATCTTTACCGGTACATTGATACCAGGGAGTTGCTGGTTCGAATTCCCAAACTCGACTTATTTCTTTCCGAGGATTGGTGATAGTCATTGAGAAAGAATGGTCATGTGGGAAAGCAGCTAGTGGCATGGGAAGAATATTGTGCAAAGTACTGGTAACTTTCAGTTAATTTCACAGAGAAATTTGTGTCAGCATCGTTTTTGAAATGGGGCGTATGATTACAGAGATTTGACCAAACCTCGAATAATCCGTTGACCAAATTTGTCGGCTGTACTATGTACATTTCTTCACCGGAAATACACCGCTTTACCGTTCTCAAAATTGTAAGGCTTCACTCAAAAAATGAACCCGGACAGCTTTGGTCATCTAGCGTATCGACAGTTTTGCTCATTTAGCGTGCATGTTGTTAAGAAAAGATGATAAAGTGCAATTTTTGAGCCTAAAAAGATTCAAACAAAATGATGAGAGCAAAAAGTGTAAAATGAAGAAGCACTGGTTAGAATCCCCAGCTCGGCCACTTTCTTTCGGAGGATTGGTGAAAGACTGAGGAGGCAAGCAGGAATCAGCCCCCAGCCAAACCCGATTTGCGGGGAGGAAGGGCCAAGGACTTTTTTGTCCCTTCAAATGATATGGAATATTTATCACTATCAATGACTTGCGGGCTGACCTTAGTCTACACTTTCTGCAACAGGCACCTAGCTTACAGTACGCAGAAATCTGTGCTGACAACTTAAAATACACTATGCTGATACAGTCGTGTGAATCGTGACATGTGTGAATTAGACTATTTATTGTTGATCTATAAGCCCATTCCTGCCGAATCAGTTCAGTCGACTATTACAACAATAGATTCATTAAAGTTGCTGTCACTAAGTCCGGATTTCATGACCGACATACGGTATCTAGAATCGGGGAGCGTAAATCAAGATCAGACAGCAGGAACGTGATCTACACTCTCCGCTAAACGCACCCACAGTCGCAAAAGGTAGGAAAAGGGTTAGGGCCTTATCTCGATGCAGTTATCGGAGTTAGGTTACAAATCAAGTATCAAGTGTCACTCCCGCAATGAAAATATGAAATATTGGAGATAATAAAAACCCCTTTTTCCTTGTGTCACATAATTCTGTTTTTCGGCGTGGGTATTATACTCTGGCTTTTGACTTACTTCTTGGTATTTGTCTCGACTGAATATATATTAAATTTCGATTGGTTAAAAAATATGGACATGTTTACTCTGCGGGCCTTTTCGCGGGCCAATTCATCATAAGAATATACAAGGGTTGCTATCGTTAATCGATTATTCACTTCCATGAAGTACCGGTAAAAGAACAACAAGGAGAGCATGGAAAGGTTGTTTTGGCCGTCTCGATATAACTGAAATAAGGTTCACAACGGCGTTAGACACGAAACAAACATTTACTTCAGTTGAGAGTTAGACTTGATATAAGATCGGCAAAGCGTATACCCATCATTTACTCAGCTATATTTCCTAATGAGATAATTCGTGTCAATTCAGAATTGTGAGCCAAACGACTTCTTACCCATCCAGATTTAAAGCTTTTAGAATTTACAGATGAAATCTGACTTAATTGGTTGGATTTTCTTTTGATAACCAGCATGTCTTTCTTTAAGCTTTTACCAATCGATTCAGTGTTTAGACAACCCTACAAACGAGGGCTTTTGAAAGCAATGTTGGAAGAGGAGAAAATGCTGGTAATAAGCATTTTGTCACTTTCCACCAATGTTTTCTGCCCTTTCAATGTCAAACCCGACCCTTTTGCTACATTTGATTTGTCGTTTGCAAATGCTTACAATATGGAAGAGTTTTCAACCATATCGTTTGGTACAGAATTAAGTAAGCAGTTTTTCTTTCCATTGGCGACAATGCCTTTTTACGCCATCAAAGTCCAAATGATCTCAGCGGACCATCTTATCTCCAGTTTATGAATGCTATAAATGCAAGGCTTTGTTTTTTAAAATATTTAAAATAGTGTCGGTTAGGCCTAAATGGTCCGTATGATAATGGCTTAAAGAATTCGCTAAGATTTTCTCCTGCATTTCCTTTTATACTTTTTTCTAGGCAATACGAGTGAAATAGAACAGTTACATGCAGTAAAAAAAGTGTAAATTTGGCCTTCTGATTAGGCTTCACGTTATTGGTTTTGCATTCTGTAACTCTGCCTAAACTTATGAGATAAAATATGACGTCATCGTACTTATTTGAATACGATCCCAGATAACAGAAGCTCGTTAATAATAACGTGACATTCACACAAACCTATGCGAAAGTCTGGCACGACATCTGAAAATATCTTTTGAGGCTACGTAGCCATTTTAAGGAAACACCACTTATTTTTTTCTTTCATTTGTCTTTGTTCTTTACTTATAGTTTGCCATCTATTACCTCACTTAGTTCAGTGATGAATCATAGGTGATGTTTGGTGAGATTTTAAAAATTTTAATTGTCCCGTTTAACCCTTGGGCTGCTAAGCGCGACTCACTGACCTTTTGCAGACAGTGTAGATCAAGATCAGACTGCACAGAACGTGCAGTCTGATCTTGGATCTACACCGTCTGATCAGGAGATATTTTTCTCCAAAAATAAGCCTTTGAAGTAGCATTATTCGGGTTTCTACTATCGGCTTGAAAGTTTATTAGTGACTTATTTAGCAGATTAAGGATTAACAATGAGCCATGAATCTAAATGAGTAAATTCAGATCAGACTTCACGAACTTGCAGCATATATTCAACCCAGACACCAGAGCACGGGCTACACATTAATAAGGGTTAATTTTACGACGAAATGGGAGAAGGGGTCAAACGAACGACCCCTTAAACAATTGTCTGATACGCTGAACAAATACAATAAGGAGTCCTTCAATGGTTATAAACGATAGATTAGAAATGTACAACTTTAAAATAGATTGTTTAGTTTATTGTGGTGATTTTCGAGAGTAGAGGATTTAAACAAATCGTTTGGAGTGCATTTTGTTTAGGCTTATCTAGTCAACTCTTTTACCAAACGACAAAAAGATGTAAACTGGAACAAATTGAAAAGTATTTGCAGACGACAATTTAAATGTGACTCAAATGATGGAACTTTCCTTTTAATGGGGTAGAAAACATTGTGGGAACAGGAGAAAATGCTGGTTACCAGCATTTTCTCCTTTTCCCACAATGTTTTCAAAGGGCCTTTTCATCAGCGTCGTTAAAACTCGGGATTGTGTGGTAAAGGGTTAAATTGATTCTTCCTGCAATACTGTAGTTTGAATATATTTTCCCCTGGAACTTGTACTGAGCTAATTCTATACCACACAACCCCGTGTTTCGTGACAACCCTGAGGAAGACGCTTTTTAAAAACATGGTGGGAAAAGGAGAAAAAGCTTATAACCAGCATTGTCTCCTTTCCCAAAAATGTTTACTACCCATTTACAGACAAATCGTTTCATTTTAGCAATATCTAATTTGTCGTCTGCATATGCTTTCAGTTTGGACAAGTCTAAAATTTGGTAAAGAGTTAAATAGATTAAAACATAAGCGTAGAAGCTCATTTCGGTTCTTCTCTATGCATTGTTAAAGCAAAGGTGACATGTGAATTTTTTTTTTTTCATTTTTTTTTTCTTTTCAATTCAAGTGAACTAGGAGTGATTTAAAATGTTTGTCCTTGGATTTAATAGATAAAAATTATACGAAAATATTTTCAGTTTGGGCGTGAAAGTTTTAAATGCCTTTATTTTACTCTCAGAAAGATATGTACAATAAGGATAAATTATTTCGGTTACTTTTGGCAGGCTGTGTAAATCGAAGATCAGTCAGTATTGACAGTGCTGTCTGATCTTGGATACACACCACCTATTGTACATTCCATTAAAAACGGCTTTGAAGCTTTATTTATTTGGTATGTTTTCTTCTGTCTGCTCAAAGTATTCATATAACTTTTTCTACAGTCCAGGAGCTCACAAAGATTACTTTGTACGAAACAATCATGTGATCTGATGACCCTGAGAGAGACGATTTTTGAAAACATTGTAAAGAAATGAGAAAATGCTGGTAACCAGCATTTTCTCCTTTTCCTACAATGTATTCTACCCAGTCAAAGACAAAAGTCATCATTTGAGCTTCATGTAATTTGTCGTCTGTAGATGCTTTCAATTTGGTCGAGTCTAAAATTTTGTCGTCTGGTAGGGAGTTCATTTCTTTTTGACTCTACGGCTAACAGTAATCATTATATACTGAAAAACGTTACAGCAGTCGAATTTTTAAAATTTCTTGTAAACTGGGAATAATCATACTCATAAGCGAAAGTCGTGTGAAAACAGAGTGAGAAAAGGAGGTATTTCACGTAAGAAAAATTTCGTCCTTTGCCATATTGTTTCTCTTTAAAATTCGTATGCTGCAAGACAGGGAGCCATATCTGCAAGGATGTTAACACTTTAAACGTATCGTATACAGTTTTGACTTGGATTGTTGTTTGTATATATGATCTTAGACTTTGTGATATTGAAGAAAATACAATTTTTATTTCGAGATGGCAGCCTTGACGTCACTTCAGCAGCTATCGGCGCTGCAATATCCCTGGCATGCTAGAAGGTAAGATACTCGTACACTGTACTCGGTAAACATCGGGCCACGTATATTCAGCAACCATTGTTAAACCTTACTCTGCTAAGTGCGACTCAAGGACCTTTTGCGGACGATATACAGAACACAGAACGTGCAGTCTAATCTTCTAATGTCCGATAAGGAGATATTTTTCCTCAAAAATAACTTTGAAATAAACAATATTTATCTAGTCAGAAATTGCGTTACTTTCTAAATCTTGGATTAGATTTGGAATATAGCTAACTCCTTATTATACGACAAAATTTTGGACTCTGCCAAATTGAAAGCATATGTAAACAAATAACTCATTGTAACTCAAGTGGTGATTTCTGTCTTTGATAGGGTAGAAAAATGTTAGTAATCGACCTCAATAACATTTTATATACTTGTTTAAAAAATCTCTTAAAAGCCAAACGATTGTCAGATTCTTTTTATCACATAACGATATCTCACTAATTATATGTCAAAATATGCAAAACTATACAACCACACGTGGGAATTTCCACTGGTAAAATCCGAGTATAGTATAGTCTGGTACCCCGCCGTACTTCAAAAGTACGTCAGGCAACGAGCAATAATGGCGGTCCCCGTTTGTAATATGCAGAGATAACGGGATATTGTTATTTCACTTGATCAAATCGGACTGTAGACTGAATTTAAAATAGATGGGTTCCGATAAATTAATGGCAGTGAGGTTTTTTTTTTTTTTTGATCGATCTTATTTAGCCGAAATACTTTGAGTATCTGAAATGTCAATGGACCTATATAACGACCGAAAATAGGGCTACTTTTAAAAATGATTCATAGTTAAGTTTATATTAAAACCATATCCAAACATCACGTTTTAGATTCTGTAATGTAAATATTGTACAAGATTGATCTCAGTTTATTCATTAATAAAACTGGATCGCATGCAATAGGGAAAACCGGGTAGCATTAAGGGCTACGCTTGAGGCCTCCATGGAGGCCGCCATTATTGTGCATTGCCTGACCCGGTAACGTAGTGTTAGGGGCATGTAATCCAGACTACTCAAAGTAGTGCAAAATAACGTCACACAAGACGTCATTCGGCATATCTCGGGTGATCCGGTGATCAAATCCCTCGGCTGTATCACGTAGCTTGACATGCACGTACCCGGTACATTTCATCGCCGGAAGTACACCGTTTTATCATCACTGAAATCGTAAGGCTCCTCTCAAAAAAAAAAAAGAAAACATGAGTCACAATTTTCTGTCGATATATTTCTAAGAATATTTCCGTTGGCAAACAGTTTGTACATTCAATTTTTAGCGTGGTTCATCAATTCCGTAGGGAGCTTTCATCGACAGATCGATAGGTGTGAATAACTTCACCGTGGTTGTTCATGTCGTTGCAAAGCAATTTACAGGGGCGCCGCCACGTCTAAGATCATTTGATTGGTAGTTCAGAATGGAAGTCTCTTTTACACGGACGAGGTTAGATGTAGACCTCTACGGAATCGGCCAAATTGTGACGAGTGACATGACGTCACTTAGCCTACTGCTTATTTCAAATGTGTGTATGATAAGAAAATTTGTATTGACCGCTTTACAACAAAAGGGTGGTTATGGGTGGAAAAATGTCTCTCGGTAAGTATCGAGTTCCGATAACCCTCTCGATTGTAATACATAATGTGTTTGGTTTAAATTTGATCTTGAATACAGTTTGTGGTTCATTGATATTTTGGAAAATACTCTGTTAACATTGAACAATGGCAGCAATGACGTTTCCAGCAGCCCTCTGCGCTGCAATATCCTTAGTATGCAAGACGACTGGATATAAACTCTTTTCAGTAAACATCGAGTCTCAATAACTCTCTCGATGTATCACATGATGTATTTGAGCCATGCTTTGTGAAAAGGGGTTTAATGCATCTGCAAAACGTATCGACTCAGGTCAGCCTGCACAGTCCGCGTAGGCAGACCTGGGTCGAAACTTTTTGCTTTTAATACATTTTTCGCATGTCCAAGGCCCATTTTACCTCATTTGTCTGTCTGTTGTGAAACAAAACGGACTTTATCGATTCATTATTACTGTATTAGTGGAAATTTTTGCGATGTGGAAATTTTTTCGATTTCGAGAATTTGAACAATTTGCCAACTTTTCTGTTTGCTTATCTTACCATAAGTATACCAACAAATAAGGAGCGTTTTAAATTCGCATACATTTCCGTTCGAAAAATGTCCGTATACGGTAATTTGCAAATTTTTCGACACGCGTATATATCCAGATATATAGTATTTGGTGGCTTAGGTAGTATAAAGCATTACGTAGATGCATTAATACCGGTGACTCCTTTTTCCAGAGCATGGCTTTTATCTTTTAATCATTCACCAAAAAGTCCAGTGTTTTAGCGACCCTGAGGAAGATGTTTTTTGAAAATATTTAAGAAAAAGATGCTGGCAAACAGCATTTTCTTCTTTTCCCACAATATTTTCCAAGACAAGTCTCATCCTTTAAGCAACATTGAACTTGTCGTCTGCAATTGCTTCTAATTTAGACAAGTCTAAAATGTTATCATTTGGTACACCGTTAAATAGATTCCAAAGTTTCTTTTTTATGACTTTCAGGGCAAGGCCCAACAAAATGCACCGTACAGAAACACCATGTTCCAGTTCCCACCATTCCACTAGCAGAGTAACCTCCCCTGTCGATAAAGAAAGCCTTCGCAAACAAATTGTTGGCCTGGCCGTTAAACGTGACACCGAGGAAAACTCTAGCCCGTCACCAGTCTCTTCTACACCCAGAAAACATAAACACATTCAAGTGGTCTCCGGCTCTGAAGAGAAAGCAGAAAAAGAAAAGGAGAACCAGCCCAGTTCTTTACCAAAGAGATCACGGTTTTACGCTCCGGGTACAAGAGATAAATACGGAAATAGAATGCCGCAGATGGAGCCCCACGAAGTTTTAAGGAAGGCACTGAGACGTTCAAAGACATCAATGAACGGAGAGGCCAAATCAACACCCAAAATTGTAAGATTTAGAATGGATGAATTAAGTGTCGGTGGTCAAAAAGCATCGATTGTAAATATAACAGACACCAGTGATACAAAATTAACCAAATCTCAGCAAGGACGGTTCGATTTGGGACAAACATACGAAGTTCGAGGTAACGCAATAAATGTTCGAAAGGAAGGGTTGAAAGGTTTGTTAGAATATAAAGACTTGTGTACAGAAAACGAAAGAAGACAGAATTCTTTACAAACCTCTCTGAAAATATTCCGAAGACGAATTAAACTGAACGAGGAGAAATTTATCCAACCAAACGAGACAACGACAGAGGATTACGTCATTCACAGAAGGTCGCCATTCTGTGAGATTCAACAGACGACGAGTACGGACGATCAGCCACCGCCACGACCCTTGTCCAGTAGTGAACACTTCAGATTGTTGAGGTCAGCTCTTCAAAATAAACATAATGGCGGAAGTGTAGTTAAACATTCGGAAACCACCGACACTGGCGAATCGTCTAAAAATATCAAATGCTCATATCGTCTGCCTGAAAACCCTAATTGGGGTAAAGAAGTTTCGTTCAAAGACATAAAAGATGACTCTATTCCTAACGTTAAAACCTACGTCGTCGAAGAGGACAAAGAAACCCACTCAAAATTTAGAAAAAATTCATTGCAAAACACCGTAACTTTAAACATCCATAATTTAAATGTTCATAATTCTATAAGTCAGGTGACCGGTAAAAAGGTCAAGGTCGGAGACAGCGAAATCTCGTTCGATCCGAGATTTTTGGACTGGATTGAGGATTCAATGAGTAATATGAAACTGTACAAAGATGCAAGTTTCCTGATGGAAGAAAAAATCGACACATCGATTACTCCAACCCCAAGAAGGAGAATTCCGTCAAAATCATGAATTTAATACTTCCTTGGCATACAGGCATCATTTATCATTGAAATTAGCAGCGTGTCTTATTGGCGTTTGTTTGGACTGTTTGGTGTTTTAAAACGTTTTTACCAGACGACAAAGGTTTTGACTTATCAACACTGAATGTGCTTGTAGACGTAAAAATTAACCCTCTACCAAACGAAAAAAATTTAGACAGGACGAAATTGAAAGCATTTGCAGACGACAAATTAAGTGTAGCTTGAATAGTAATTTATGGACAAAAGAGGGTAGAAAACATTGCGGGAAAAGGAGAAAATGCTGGTTACCAGCATTTTCTCCTTTTCCCACAATGTTTTCAAAAGGTTTCTTTCTCAGGGTCGTTAAAAGTCGGGATTGTGTGGTAACGGGTTAAATGCGGCTGAAATGATGGGAACTGCATTTAAAAATGTAGAAAACATCATGAGAAAAAAGAGAAAGTGCTGGATACGAGCACTTCTTTTTCTTTTCCCACTATATTTTCAAAAACAGTATTTTTTCTCAGGGTCATTGAAACTTGTGGTCATTTGGTAAAGGGTTTAGCCGTTTACAGCAATATTTCAGTGATATCATGGTGGCCACTGCACCTATTCATGCGTTTCTGTAGTTTCTTAATTATTGATTGGTATCAGACTTTTTCCTAGCCACTGGCTGCTATTTAAATAAATGAGCCGTGCTCTGTGAAAAGAGACTTTAATGCATCTGCAAAAAAGTATCTATCCAAGTCAGCCTGCACAGTCCGCGCCGGCTGACCTGGGTCGAAACTTTTTGCTATTGATCAATTTTCTGCATGTCAAAGGACAAGTCTAAACTCATGATTCTGTCGGTTCTTAGACAAAATATAATTTATGGATCCATAATTATGTCATGATTTGCTCGGTAAAATGCAACACGGTGATACATTAAACTCCGCTTTTGCCAGAGTGTCGCTCAAATAGAAAATAATCGTACAACGATCAGCGGAGAGAGAGAGGGAATGGATTTTATAGGGAACCCTCCTACTCCTGCATACAAGGGTGCGCAGACGGATCTTAACCCTTAGGCTGCTAAGCGCGACTCAAGGACCTTTTGCGGACAGTGTAGATTAAGATCAGACTGCACAGAACGTGCAGTCTGATCTTGGATCTACACCGTCTGATAAGGAGATATCTTTAAAAAAAAAAAAAACTTTGAAATAGCAAAATTTAAGTATCGATTTGAAAGTTTCAGGACGAGGGTTAATATTTTTACTCCGCGAATAAAGCATGGAAAAGTTTCCGATCCGCAGAATGTGTTGTTTCAGACTAGCCATTTACCAGATTTATAAACCCGACCTTTTTCGACGGCTGAAAACACAAACCAATGAAACTCTTTCGGCTCACATTTTTTACTAAATAAGTGGACGGCACTGATCCAGGATCAGACCGCACGGTCTGCTCCGTCTGATCTTGATCTGCGTCGTCCAAATAAGCCAACGTTTTGATCTATGGCACTGAAAAGCAAGGCATCCTGCAGCGTCGAAAAATGAGCCATGCTCTGGCAAAAGGCTGTTTAGGATATTTCCATGTTGCGTGAAACCAAGCAGTCATCACATAATTATGGACCCATTAAATCCAACTTGTTCAACGACCGGCTGAATCCTGAGGTAATAGGGTCTTCGGACATGCACAAAACTTACCAAAAGCAAAATGTTTCGATACAGGTCCGCGCAGGCTTACCTGGGTCGGTAGTTTTTGGGGTTGCATTAAACCCACTTTTCATAGAGCATACCTCAAATATATATGATTCATGCTCTGTGAAAGGGTAGTTTAATGCTTCTTTTAAAGTATGGACCCATATCAGCTCTGCAGAGTTCGCACAGGCTGACCTTGCTCGATTCTTTTTGCCATTAGTAGATTTTCTGCGTGTCAAAGGACCATTCTATCCCATGATTCAGTCCGGATTTTTTTTTTTTTGTGGGGGGGGAGGGGGAATGGTTGACGCGACTACTTGCTTTGTATACGGCATTGCCAAGTTCATTAAACCCTCTTTCCCAGACTGCCACCCACGCGTGTTTGAATTATTGAACAGAAAGAAAGAAATTACATTTCCACTTATTTTCAACGGGTAAAGATAGTTTTTCATTTTATTCTATCATTCTACCGTGTCCTTATAGAAATATGTAGACCAAGGGAGGTAATCACTTACTAGCTTTGATTTGGAAAACAGTGGTTATTTCCCTGTAACAGATGATCGAAAGAAAGCCATTCTCAAAAAATGTGGCAGTTAGACCTTTGCCCCACAATTCCGAGTTTTAACGAACCTGATTAAAAGAAAAAAAACTTTTGAAAACATCGTAGGAACTGGAGAAAATGCCAGCATTTCCAACCTATCAAGGACAAACACTACTCAAGCCACATTTTGATATGTCGTCTGCAAATGCTTTCAATTTGGGCAAGTGATAAATGTTTCCGATGGTACAGAGTTACACCATCTACCCACGTGTCACAATTTAGGGCTTACAAGTATAAGTATTACAACACATATTCGAATCTTGGTATCATTATTTCATCAACTTTTGGGAAAGAAAGGAGAGAGAGAGAGAGAGAATTATGCAAGACGCATTAACCGAACAAGCCCCCCACCCCTCCCCCCTTCTGATTTCAAGAGCCCTGTACACTACCGACTGAACTATCGTATTCTGTTGAATTTGTCTATGGACGGTTAAACATTTTCTATTTTTCCTACGAAAATTTCGGATTTTTTTTTTTTTTTCCAGAAGAGTCCTAACAACACTGGATCACTGAGCAGTCTGCATGCAAACTAATTACGATGTAAAATGCATCGAGCAACCTGAAAAAATTGGACCATGCTCTGTGAAAAGGGGGTTCGATGCATCTGCAAAAAGTATCGACCCATGTCAGGCTACTCCGACTACGCAGGCTGACCTGAATCGAAACTTTTTGCTATTTGTAAATTTCTGCATTTCAAATCTACCTTCAGATTTAGTCAATCGTTTGACTGTATAGATTTTATGGATCCATAATTACCTGATGTCCTGCTTGGTACAATGCATCACGGAGATGCAGTAAACCCCTTTTTGCCAGAGCATGGCTTCTCTACTTTCATATAAATTTACATAAATTCATGGACATTTCCATCGTATATTCAGATTGTAGGAGTCTGGTTTGGTATAAAAGTTTCTTTATTAAAAAGGGGGGAAAACACTGGCTTCTTTTGTTAATCTATTTATTGCAAATGGAAAATAAGAATCAAATAAAAAACAAAATGGCTGTGGTAGTAATATTTAGAACTTAAACTTTCAGAGAGCTAGGCGCTACTCAAACACGCCTTTGTGGACAGTATAGATTAAGATCAAACTGCACAGAACTTGCAGTCTGATCTTAATCTACAAGTTCGACAATGTGAGAATTATTCCTGCAAAAAAACTTTAAGCTTTCAATCGGTTTTATTACAATTAGCTCTTTAACCCTGTATCACACAATTTCCAGTTTCTAACGACCCTAACGAAAAAGCCATTTGAAAACCTTGTGCGAAAAGAAGAAAATGCCGGTAACCAGCATTTTCTCTTTTTCCCACAATGTTTTCTACATTTTCACAGACAATCACAATCATTCCAGATAAAATCAATTTGTCGTCTGAAAATGATTCAATTTGGACCAGTCTAAAATTTTGTCGTGTGGTACAGAGTTAACTGTTTTAGCAGTTCAAGGGTAGTTACATTGACGGGTTTGATAGTTCTGAACTACAGGATCTAAAGGCCCTACTTGTGTACTAATCATCGATAACAAGGCTGAGAGCAGCATACAGTGCTTTGGGCGGACATTAAAGATCACGCGCACACTGATCAGTTGGATACATGCCCGATATCTTGTGGGAAAATTACAAAAGCAGTCTTGAGATGTACTTACTCGGCCTTTACAACAATTTAGCATGCTTAAGTTCAATCAATCAACCGACCGACCGACCGACCGATCGATCGATCGATCAATCAGTCAATCAATCAATCTGCTGTTCCAGTATGGCTAGTGATTGTATACACATGTAACTAAAATTAATAGAGTATAGTTCAAATAGATGTCTAAATAGCATGAAAACACCTCTAAAATCTCTCGAGAATATACATATATGTATTTAAATCATTTAACAAAATATCTGTATCTCTATAAATGATCGTCGAATTAATTTAAGAAAAAAATCTAACTAAGTCTCCGAAGAAAATAACTTATTGTTAACACCTTTCAAAAATCTAAACTCTGTAAAAGCTCCAATTTACATGTATATGAAACTTTTTTAACCCTTTATCAGGGGACAAAATATGATAGTCAACTATATTGAAAGCTCTTGCAGACGACAAATTTAGTGTAGTGTAATCCGTACGCTGCTAAGTGCAACTCAAGGACCTTTTGCGAACAGTGTAGATCAAGATCAGACTGCACAGAACGTGCAGTCTGATCTTGGATCTACACTGTCCGATGAGGAGATATTTTTTTTCGAAAACATACCTTTGAAATAGCAAAATCTTGGTCTTAACTATCGGCTTAAATATTTAATTGTACTTACTTAACAGGATAAGGGTTAAATGAAAGATAGAATTTATTGAGGGAAAAGGGGAAAATGACGGTCACCAGCATTTTCTACCTTTCCCTCGATGTTTCCATAAGCCTTCTTTCTCAGGGTCGAGAAAAGTCGGGATTGAGTGGTAAAGGGTCAATTTCTCTGAAAACTATGTCTGGAAATTTAAAAATATAACAATGAGAAGACAAAATCGTCAATGGCAGTCGTATGAACTGAAACCAAGAGATGGAAAACAAGAAATATCTTAATAAAAAAACCCCCAAGAAACAGACGGCGAAAACTGGCCAACAAATAGGCAGGGTTTCTTAGAACAAATATGCCTACACTTTTGACTACAGGGGCCCTTAGAATATACATATCTACATATTTGACCAATCACAAATTTCTATTTATTCATTTTTTATCAGTATCAAAAAGTAGGTCAAAAGCCAGCACATTCAGATACGCCGAAAAAAACAAATAAACGGGGTAAGAGGTACTGGAATATGAATATTGAAACTCTATTGTGGTTCAATGTACAGTGAAATATGTACCGGTAAAGTAACAGCGCCAACAATTACCTCCCTTTCCTCATTGTTCGGTCGCCGTTAACCCTTTCCCAAACGACAAATTTTGGACTGGTCCAAATTGAAAGAGTTGGCAGACGACAATCTTAAATTTGATGAAAATGGCAGAAAGGTCTCAAAAAGGGTAGAAAACGCTGTGGGAAAAAGAGAAATTGCTCGTTACGAGCAATTTCTCCTTTTCCCACAGCGTTTTCAAAAGACTTGTACTGCAGCGTTACGAGCAATTTCTCCTTTTCCCACAGTGTTTTCAAAAGACTTGTACTGCAGACACGTGAAAAATAGGGCTTGTTTGGGAAAGGGTTAACGTTTAAGTAGTACATAAATCTACGATGAACGCCGTCCGACGACCAAATTTTCGGCAGCCAGTGCTCGAGAACAACTGCCATCGGACTGGCGCCGTCCGATTTCTCCTGATTTCGGGTCGAAAACTGACGCCGTCCAGGGGAAGTTACTTTATCGTGACTGTAGCATTGATGATGCTACATATTTATATAGATAAATAACAAATGTGCTCCTGGAACATGTGATTATAAACGTAGAAAAATGAGAAAATAAGTCAAAATGAAAAAAAAGAAAAAAGCATAAAAAGTATAACAATAATAATAAGAATAAGAACAGTAATAACTGAGTGACAAAAACTAATCTTGCCCAAGCATCGGTCTTAGTTGGTATCAAGCCCGAAAAAAAGGCACTTTTTATAAAATATATACAAAATTGATATTGCTGCCAGATATTTTATTTTTAGCCCCCCCCCCCCCCCCCCAAACACAATCTGCTTCCTATGTGCCTGCGTATACTGTTTGATCCTTTACCACACAATCCCCATTTTTAACGACCTCAAGGAAGAAGGCTTTTTTTTTTCAAAATACTGTGGGAAAAGAGAAAATGCTTAACTCCGTTCCCTGGTATGTTTTTTTTTCACCGATTAAAAGACAAACTGTAGTTACACTGTAATACCCATCCGCCATTCATAAAACAAGGTTTTTACCCGCTAAACCAGTATTTTTGTAACCGTTTTCAAATGAAACTGTCAATGATTGTTATATTTTGTTGTTGTTGAAAGTTGTAAGTATATAATTAAAGGAACATTTTTTGTAGTTACTTTCGCGAAACGCTTCTACAGACAAAATTCAGGGGTACACCTTCACCAACAAAACTTTACACTTTACATTCTATGGGGGTATAAATAAGAAGACCTATAACCGGCAGATCTGGTTTTTCGGGCGTTATCATAGGATCTAATATGTCGGTCATATTTAAAGTCTAGATCATCATCGAAAGAATAATCCGTGTCTCGATCTGCCGACAGAGGTCGGAATGTGTTGTACGCCGCAACGGAGGAAGCGAGTTTGTTCCTCGCAGCCAGAAGAACTTCCTCGGTCACTGAAGAAACGCCAGGGCTGTGTGACGGAAGTATTTCGGACGGTAACTCGGTGCTGTGATGGTTACCGATTACACTTCCTGTGTCTCGCTCAGGAATATCCGCAAAACCTGAAGAAATGAAGGAAAACAATTATAAGTGTCATGCATGTGAAAATACTTGAGCCACGCACTTAGGATAGGGGGAATTGATGCATCCGCAAAAAGTAAAGGCCAATGTCAGCCTGCGCAGTCTGCGCAGGCTGACACGGGTCGAAACTTTTTGCTATCGGTCAATTTTCTGCAAGTCAAAGGACCATTTGACCTCTTGATTCGGTCGGTATTTGACAAAACGAATTTTATGAATCCATATTTGTGTAATGACTTGCTTGGTACAATGCATCACGGAGATGCATTAAACCCCATTTTGCCAGAGCACGGCTCAATTATAATAGCATGGATTTGTTTTTATTATTATTCTGGTTGGTCTTGTTAACCCTTTACCAAACAATCTCACGTTTTAACGGCTTTGAGAAAGGAGGCTTTTGAAAAAAATTGTTTTCCCCGCATGGTTGGCTCTATCCAATCGTGTGAGCGGCATTTAATTTGTCGTCTGCCAATACTTTCAATTTGGCGGAGTCCAAAATTTTATTGTTTGGTAAAAAGTTAAAAGAGTGGAATATTTAATTGTCTGTTTGGTGATAAAAGCCTTTTTAAAGATTATATAAATTATACTTCGGTGGCTACCGCACCTATCCGTGCTTTCCTGGAGTTTCTTCGAGCTCCTTTCTATCAAAGTCACTGGCTACTTTTCTACATAAAAATCGTCGAGACAATAATCAACGGTGAGAGAGAAATGAATGCTGTCGCAGTGCCTACCATCTGTCCACGGATATAATTTTGCAGAGAAGGGAAATCGAACCAGTGACCACTGGTTTCAATCCGTGTTCTTTGCCCACTGAGCTACCGGCTGGGCTGCTTTACTTTTATGCCTTCTGTTAAAGATGTGCCGTAAAGTGCGGATGTTCTGTCTACAAACTGCAAGGTTTCAGAGGATTATCCTCTCTACCAGTTTAACCATTTACCTAACAGTCGCTTCTCTGTGGCTATCTTAAGGACAAAGGCTTTTGAAAAAAAAAAAAAAAAAAAAGAAAGAAAAAAGGACAAAAATGCTAGTGACCAGCATTTTCGCCTTTCTCCACAATGTCTCTTTCAAAGACAAGCCCAGTCTTTTTAATCAGACTTAATTTGTTGGTTGTAAACGCTTTCATTTTGGACTAGATCTAGTCTAAAATTATGTCGATTGGTCAAGAGTTTACTTTGGTTACCAACATTTTGTGTCTTTCCTAAAACTCTAGAGCCTAATTCTTCAAGACCTTTAACACTCTGGATTGTTTTTGATGGATGGTAAAGGAAGAAATTGGAATTCTTACTTGAGTGTGCTGATTCAACGTCTTTCTTTGGAGATGACGTCATCTGTGGCGTCGCGTTCCTTGTTCTGCGCAGGCGTTGTAATTCTTCTTCCTGTTTACAGACTGTGTTCTTTGCCGATTCTAATTCCGTTTTGAGTTTGGAGCAGAGTGCCAGAGCTCCTTTCGCCACATAACTAGCCGGCACAACTTGAGTCTCAAAGGCACGTTTAAGCGTAGCTTCCCCTAGTAAAGTGACATCAACTGTTTCCATCAGCTCTGTACGCTGTTCTGTTGTCAGTTTTTCTTTTTCTGTAATGAAAGGTATAGCTCGTTGGAGTTATTCTCTTTCAACAAAGAAACTTAGAATAGATGAATGAACCAAGCTCTGTGAAAAGGGGCTTAATGCATCTGCGAAAAGTATCGACCCAGGTCAGCCTGCGCAGTCTGCGCAGGCTGACCTGGGTCGAAACTTTTCGCTATAGGTCAATTTTCTGTATGTCCAAGGACCAGTCTACCTCATGATTAGGTTGGTGGTTAAAAAAGGTGGATTTTATGGATCCATAAGTGTTTGATGGCTTAATGGGTATGATGCAGCACAAAGATGCATTAAACCTTCTTTCACCAGATCATGGCTCTAATGTTTATTTATTTATTTATTTATTTTTTCCAATCATTTGACTAGATCCATATCGATTTACTCTTAGCCAAAAGATAGAGTTACAGAATCTTCCATACCGAATAACCTTTATCCTGCTTAATAACTTAAATGAAGCTTTCAAGTCGATTGGAAAAAACAAAATGTTGGTATTTCAAAGTTAAGTTGGTTGTTAAAAAAGGGGCTATTAATATGTGATAATTTATGTGGGGCCATAATTATGTGATGGCTTGATAGGAATCATAGATCACGGCGATGTATAAAGCCCTCTTTTGCCAGAGCATGGCTCAAATATATGAATTAGGAGTCATATACCAATGACTTTTAACTTTTGCTCATTTATTTTGCCTTACAGAGACGGTGAAGAATGTGCCGCAGTATACATCCGCAATATCACAATCATTCTGTACGGACTTAAAGTACAGTATCCTACATTTTTTTATTCAGGTTTTGGTTTGTTTTGTATTGGAGTATAACGCCATTTTAACAGCTCAGGTCATATCATGGCGGTCAGTGACGCACCCAAGTGTTTCCTGGCTTTCTCACACCAGTACTGACACAACTTTCTTTCCAAACCTACTGACTGCTTTTCTCATTTGCATCAGAGGTGAGAGGCGAAAAATCGCCGGAGAGAAAGTTTGCCTCAACCGGGTATCGAACTCGCAACCACCAAGTCACGAGTCAGATACGCTAACTACTGAGCTATCAAGGCGGGTTTTCAATTCCGGCCAACAGCCTTTATCAAGAAAAACAAATGAAATTTTTCTTTCTTGATATAGGCCGTTGGAGGAAATATTGAAAAAGAAAAAGTTTTAATTCATATGTTACATTCACAAAAAGTTTTCTGGCTTTTCTCGTGCCGTTTGGACCAAATCATAATCTTTCTTATTATAGTAATCTACGAGATCCTCATGTATTGTGATGTTTGTCAACAAAACAATTCAACAGATAACATATTGTAAATAAACAATAAAGTCAACGAGTACTCTGTCAACACAGTTCTGTATGAATTGTCTTATATTACAGTTCAATAATCCATGATACGATTCATTCCAAAGATTATCTATATGAGCCATGCTCTCGCAAAAGGGGGCTTAATGCATCTCCCTGATCCATGATACCAAGCAACTCATGATCATGGATCCATAAAATCTATTGATGTCTAACAACGACTGGATCACAATGTAGACTGGTTCTTTGACATATAGAAATCTGACCAATAGCGAAAAGTTTCGACTCAGGTCAGCCTGCGCGGACTGCGCAGGCTGACCTGGGTCGATACTTTTCGCAGACGCATGAAGCATCCTTTTCACAGAGCATGGCTCATATACATGTAATGTGTCAGAGCTGACATACATCGAAGTTGGGTAAAAAATCTTAACGATTGGTGTGGGTGCGATATAGGGGTTAATTTATTTCAAGTTTTTACCAAACGTCTCAGCGATTCTCTACACAAAGGACAAAAAGAGAGAAAAAACTATGCTGGTGATCTTTTTCTACTTTGCCCACAACGGTTTTTACATGCACTGTGTTAAAGACCAACCCAATCGTATTAGTCACATTTAATCTGTTGTAGACATATACCCCAGTTTCAGCAAGTCTTACATTTTATCATGTGGTAGATAAATAACCATTTACCATGCATATCCTGAGCTTTAATGATCCTCAGAAAGAAGACTTTTGAAAAAGCCGTGGGAAAAGGAGGAAATGCTTGTAATCAGCATTTTCTCCTATTTCCACAATGCTTTTTAACCTTCCGTAAACTTTTTCTTTTTTGAGTCACACTTATATTGTCGTCTTAAATTATATCATTTGGTAAACAGCTTTGCAAATTTAGACCCCAGGTCTACAATTTGAAAAATCTTAGTAGATGTCAATTAGATGAAGCTCTTAGCCTTATGGTTGGGAACGAGAAGATTTTTAAAAGTTTTCCCTTTATAAGCCCATGTAAAACTTTTGCCCTCCGGAGGCGGGCCCACTTTTGACTCCAAGGTTATAGTTTGAAAAATCTTATTGTTGGGAACGAGAACATTTTTAAAGTTTTCCCTTTATAAGCCTATGTAAAACCGGGGATGGGGCCACTTTTGACCCCAAGATTACAGTTTGAAAAATCTCGGCAGGGGTACACTGGATGAAGCTACGGACGGACACAGGGCAATCACATAAGCTCGCTAACTTTCTGAGCTAAAATTGTTTGAACGTGGTTTGCTGCACATTGTTATGAGAGGTATTTGGTTAGTCAGGCACATGTTGTCAATTTAACCCTTTCCCGTACAATGCCGCCTTTTAACGTTCCTGAGAAAGAAGTCTTTTGAAAACATTGCGGGAAAAGGAGAAAATGCTGGTAACCAGCATTTTCTCCTTTTCCCACAATGTTTTCCACCCTATCAAAGAAAAATTGAAGCATTTGAGCCACATTGAAATTGTCGTCTGCAAATGCTTTTAATTTGGACAAGGCTAAAATTTTGTCGGGTTAACCCTCATAGAACCTTTTGATAGGTTTCCAAAATACTATACAGTTGTATCGTTTTGAATTATATTCATTAATTAGTGTTGACTCAGTATTTTCAATGTAATTAACTCTTTATCAAAAGTCCACGATTTTTAGACTCTGGGAGAGGAAGGTTTTTATATGCTTTGTGGTAAAAAAAAATTTAAAAACTCTTTTGGGAAAAGAAGATCATGCTGATTTTCGGCATTTTCTCCTTTCCCCATAATGTGTTCTACCAATTTTTGAAGACAAATCCCATTGACTTATATTTGATTTGTCGTCTACTTTCAATACGGACAAAATTTAACTTCTTGTCGTCTGGTAAAGAGTAAC
Source organism: Tridacna gigas (assembly GCA_945859785.2). Lineage (NCBI taxonomy): Eukaryota > Metazoa > Mollusca > Bivalvia > Cardiida > Cardiidae > Tridacna > Tridacna gigas. The sequence goes on along the minus strand of OX244040.2, from coordinate 34,023,503 downwards.
CTTGTCGGTTAAATATGTGTCGGCCTATAGTTTTGTCTTTCGTAAGAGCCAAATTCATATTCCACAGTCAAAAAGTGACGTTTGTCTTTAGTACTAAGGCTGCCATATCGATCTTTTACAGTTTGCAGAAAATACCCTAATATGAAACTCACCGTGTAAGTGCCTCTCACATTTTCAGTCGCATTTACTGCTAGTGTTTATTGGGATCAAACTGCACGAAATAGGCAGCCTGATTTTGGATCTACACTTTTTGCAACGCTGATACATTCTGGTCAACAGCAGTACTTAGATATTAATCGATTGAGTATTTTTTCATGACTGAAAATTTTAACCCTTTACTGCAGATATCCGAGTTTCAACCACCCTGGGAAAGAAAGCTTTTGAAAACATTGTGGGAAAAGGAGAAAATGCGGGCTACCAGAATTTTCTCCTTTTCCCACGATTTTTCTAGCCTTTCACAGACAAACATTTATAATGTCTTCTGCATATGCTTTAAATTTGGGTCAGTCTAAAATTTTGTAGTTTGGTAAATACCCAGAGACTATATTTTGGCCTGACAAAATACCGATCAAGACCTGACTGCGTAGTATGTTCCTTGATCGGGGTTGTCCGCAAAAACGTATCAATGCTGTAGCGGTATTCTAAGCGCCAATGCTGTACAACCGTTTATTATGATTTGTTTTAGTTGAATTTGTCAATGAGTAGACCTCCTTGCGTGGCTCAGTGGAGACGTATAGAAATCGTAACAGAAGGCCCAGGGTTCGATTCTCCCTCTAGGTGCCAGATACTTCTGAGCCTTGGCCTAATACTGGTGAAACCCGGGACATACATAAATAAGCCTTGCTCGGAGAAAAGGGGGTTTAACGCATCTACAAAAAGTTTCGACTCGGAACAGTCTGCGCAATTCACGCAGGCTGACCTGTGTCGAAAGTTTTTGTCATGGGTAAATGTGCTGCATGGCAAAGGACCAGTCTACCTCATGATCCAGTCCGTTATTAGACAAAATGGATTTTATAGATGCACAATATGTGATAACTTGCTTGGTACAATGCATCAAAGAGGTGCTTTTAACCCTTTCCCAAACGACAAATTTTGGACTGGTCCAAATTGAAAGAGTTGACAGACGACAATTTTAAATTTGATGAAAAAAGGTCTCAAAAAGGGTAGAAAACGCTGTGGGAAAAGGAGAAATTGCTCGTTACGAGCAATTTCTCCTTTTCCCACAGTGTTTTCAAAAGACTTGTACTGCAGACACGTGAAAACCAGGGCTTGTTTGGGAAAGAGTTAAACCAACGTTTCCCAGAGCGTCGCTAAAATAATTAAATAAGCTGTCATATTGATTGGTTGGTTGGTTGGTTGGTTGGTTCATTCTGGTGTGCCAATATTGCATGCATACGTTTTTTCGTGGCTCAGTCGAAGTTTTATCGAACTACCTACTCGATCGATATTGGGATAGTTTTGCTATTAAGTTGTGAACAATATTATCTGTAGCCAAACGGAGCGACTTGTAAAATTAGAGACATTTATAAGGTCTGATAAGTATTTTCAAGGTGATTGGAATTTAATTGATTTTTAATATCTACACTTCGATAAAGTTGTGATGATTTATTCACAACGACATGAATTAGCAAAAATCTTGTATCATATTACATTCTTTTTGAAATCTTTCTTTTTGAGTGTTAGGATTTCAAGGTTCTTTCTTTCTTAAATTTTCCGTGGTAATTTATGAGTAATTATATATTTCTTTACAGTTCAAACTAGGTTGAAGCCTTTTACCAAACAGTCCTATGTAATTTATGGCAATTATGGAAATGGAGAAATGCAGGTGTCCCAGAACATATGGTAACATTTTAGATATAATGCTATTTTATCCATCGTCGGTATTTTTTTTTTTCTTTTCGGCGTAGCTGAATGCGCTGGATTTTGACCTACCTCTTGGTACTGATAAAGAATGAAAAGATGGTAATTTGCGATTGGTCAAAAATATGAACATGTTGGCATATTTGCTCACATATTGGCATATGAAGCCACTATTCACAAGCGTTGCTACCGCTAATCGATCCCCGAGGGCCTTGATTCATACCATAGCAAATTAATGTAATAGAGAATGGCCCTTTTTTTGTTCTATTTAAAAATCTAATTTTTCAAGAGCGTCTCCCAGTAACCCAATACCACTTTTAAACAGAATGGAAAACGGTGAGGACGAAGAAGAAGTATATTCTCGGGGGGGGGGGGGGGGGGGGGGGGAGGATTTTCATTATTTTACTTCATATTGAGCCACAAAAGAGTTTCAATATTCATCCTCAAATATCTCTTACGCCGTCCATCTCTTCTAAAGATATTTCTTGTTATTCATATATCACCTTAAAGGGCTACAATTAGAAAGTTGATATTTTGACAGGAAGAATCATTAGGGCGTGATTGTTTACCGTTAGGTGGGAAAATGTTAAAAGCATGCATGGGGGTTACCTCCGACTGGACCCGAGCTCACAACCTTCAAAATCAGGGTTCGTGACTGTACCATTACACTGTCGAGCAAACTGATATTTTAGTATGGTTAAACTGATGATTTATTTGTTCTTTGTTATGCAATAGCGTCTATATCGTTACTAACGGAAGAGGAAAATTTCAACTTGAGATACAAAAATACTTTTATCGTGTTCTGCAATAATTCATTTCAGTCTGGTACATAGAACCAAACAAGTGCTTTAATATTTCGGAATCAATAAAGGTCGAAAATTTGGAAGCGGAACATTTATTCTCTTCCACCTTGAGATGAAAATTTTAATATCGCAGTGAATGAAGTATTAATGTCAGCTTTGAAATAACGGCGTGATGCTAAAAATAGGAAAAGACCTATGAGATTCGTCCAGTATGATATTCAAACATCATTTACTAAGAAGATTCGTCCAATAGATTCACTGCGGTATTAAAATTCCAATACCATGGTGGGAAGAGACTTACGTAACTTTCATGTTGATTTATGACTGTAAACTGTTATGAGTTTGAGTTTTCCAAGTAATACCAGGACTTTGATTAATCCAGTAATACAGATGAAAAGAAACGAGGAAATAAAAACTTGCTCTATGCGAACAAAATTTCTCCGTTCGTCACAATGTTTTATAAATTAGTCAACAGAATACGTCGATAGAATCTTCCGTGTTAACATGTTAAGTTTTTCTACATGTGTTTACAAGACTTCTCAATTGTTAGGAAATCACAACGTCTTCAAAACTAGGTGGTTACAAATCTACCAGCAGTTAGACAAAGAATGGAGTTTTATTAGAGGCGAGAATGTTAATGATTTAGTAGATCGAGTAAAATCTCGGTAATTCGAAACTAGCGCGTCTTGAACAAATGATCCATGCTCTGTGAAAAGGGGCTGAATGCATCTACGAAAAGTATCGACCCATGTCAGCCTGCGCAGTCCGCGCAGGCTGACCTGGGCCAAAACTTTTCGCTATTGGTTAAATTTCTGTATGTCAGAGGACCAGTCTACCTCATTATTCAGGCGGTTGTTAGACAAAATGGGTTTTATTGATCCACAATCGTGTGATGACTTGCTTGGCATCATGCACCACAGAGACTCCTTTTGCCAAAGCATGGCTCAAATGCTACTCGAATTTGTCTGAATCTTGCGTGGGTCAGTGCTAAAGTGTAGGATTCGTAACCTGGAGGCCTCTGGTTCGATTATCACTGGAAGCACTGGGTTTTCCGGGGGAGAGTCTAAAACCTAGTAATGGAGTAAACAAGGACATACATATACATGTATATGTGAAGTGTCGCCATGATAAAACTGAAATGCTGGAAGCAGTGTAAAACACGCTTCAAAGAAAGCAACAGACAAAATTGCCGATTTACTTGTTTATAACTCATCTTTTGTTTTTGGGGGTATTCTCGCTGACAAAAGTACATAATATTATAATTATTATAATAAAATTGAATCTTATAAAATGACCCCTCCCCCTCAACTGCTCAGTTTAGTCTCTTTAGAAGATCACGTGACCTGATCACATCACCTGATCAAAAGTGGTAACGAACCACTGTACGTTAAAATTGTAGGCTACATCGACAACGCATTCATGTTCGTGTTATCCCTTGTTCGAATTACCGAGGTCTCACTACCATCTGTTATAACGAAATAAACGTTTCAAATCGCTACATCTACTGAACACGGTTTGAAGGAACACGTCTCGAACTTTGTTTTAGTAAAATAGATATATCCCAAAAAACACGGCTTGAAAAATATCTACATACCAGTAAACCATACTAAAACCCAGTATTCTCCTAGAATATAAGTTAAAAGGGTTTTATAATAATTATGCTGTAATTTTTACATGAGCTATGCTGTGTGAAACTGGGATTAGTGTATCCGCATAAGGTATCGACCAGGTCATGCTCAGTTGAGTACGATCTCAAGCTGGGGATTTTTTATAAGCATAATATTCTGAGCCAGTCGGACTTGGAGTTGAGCAAGAAACCGCTCCTTGGGCATGAGACTGTGCTCAAAAAAGTTTTATAAGTACGGTGCCTGGGGTTCAGCAGAGCTCCAGATAGAGGGAGTGATTTTGATTTCAAAATTGAAAATATTAATCATTCACCACTAAAACCTATGTTATGGCTACTCATTAGAATCGTCTCATCGAGACGATATTAATGAGTACCCAGAACATAGGGTTTTGAAGAGAAATAATAGGATTTAGAATGCCATCACTCCTTCCTATCTGAAGGTTTGGTTCAGAACCATTACGTAATCTGAATCGAGAATGCGTCTAAGCGCTACACAGTGGGCTTTAGCAGACAGTTTAATTCAAAATCAGACTGAAAAGAACGGGAGTCTGATCTTGATCTAAACTGTCCGATAAAGCGAGATTTTCCATCGAAAAGAAATAGGATGAAATTGCAGTATTTCGAAATTTTCTGTTTTTTAGCAGTTTTGGGCATACTTCTAAAGTAGGGGTTGTCCTTTCAAGTAATAAAAGAATGTTTCGCCTGTTAGCTTTTCTACATCACGCACCATGCGTGCCTTTGCTCGGGGTCCTTAAAACATAGGATTGTAGCAAAAGGTCGATATTGCATTTATTTTTTCTAGACATGTCCGTTCAAAAAACAAAAAAATCGAATATCTATTATATGTATATTTGAATTAAACCTTTAACAAACAATATTGAATATTAACACCGATGTGAAAGAATGCATTTGAAAACATTGTAGGGAAAGGAGAAAATGCTGGTTACCAGCATTTTCTCCTATTCCCACCATAGACTGTTTTCGACCCTTTCAAAGACAAATCCTATCACTATAGCCATGTCTAATTTATCGTTTGCAAATGCTTTGAATTTGGACAAGTCTAAAATTTTGTCGTCTAGTAAAGAGTTAATTACATGCTTAAATGATCAAACTTCACTGTGTATAGACCTTATGTCTCTGCACTTCCCTGTGTTAACTACATGTATTTTAGAATTAATTATTTATTAAGTTTCTCTATATTTGATATGAGTTTTATGGCAAAACAAACAAGCATGTAAATATTGACAAATGATAGGGGTCGGCAAACTGGTCAGTGTATGAAACTACAGTTCAAAGGCAGTTATCGTGAATTCTATGGTCCTTTGGCGTTACTGTTTGAATAGTGACTGCTCTTTGACCATTTCAAAAACTACATGCCTAACCATACAAATAATTTGTTCACATTTCTTTATGCCGCAAAAGGATTCTTATTTTTGCATTTTCTCTCAATATATGGACAGGGTTGTAACGCTAATAAAATATACAGTGACTCAAACTGTGTTTGTAGCCTACGATACATTTTACATAGTACTTTTGGTCGGTAAGTGAAATCGAATAATCAGACCAACGACGAATTGTTGACGTAGAAAACTTGATGGGGAACTATCCCAAAAGAACTCGTCCAACACAAAGTTTTCCCATATAAATCCAACAAGCGTGTTATAACATACTTTGATGTTGTTTGCATAATGTCCAGTAATTTTAATGTATTTTTGTCCCATTTTTATCATCTATTTTCGTACCTTCCCTTTCGTTTCAAAAACGATAAGAAATACGTTTCGTCAATCTACGGTCAGTCGCGGAATTTTATGATCGGCAAATGACGACGTCACTGTTTCAAGCATTCGGCAGACCTCGGGTGATTCCTTAATCAAATCGTTCGATGTAGTTACGGAATCGGCCGAGAGGTGTGCAAACAAGACGGAGACCTCGTCCTTTCAATCGTTGATAAACTTATTGTATTTGACACATTTTTGTACTTCTGTTCGGTAAGTATTATACGGGAAGACATGTTGTTTATTTCCTATCCTCGTTAAAGTATTCTGCCCAGATAAGCTCTTTAAGATATACATCTAACAAAGAAATTTACAATAATGGAAGCCATGCATATTTTTATTTTTTGACGAATGGCGCGTCTTAACGATCCCGAGTTTAAACATCTCTGAGGAAGAAACCTTTTGAAAACATTTAGGGAAATACTTTCTACCCTTTTGGAAACAAATCCCACCATATGAGTTATACCTTAATTTGCCGTCTGCAAATATTTTGAATTTGGACAAGTCATGATTTTTCTCATGTGGTAAAGAGTTAAAGTAGTTCCGTCCTAGCAACACGTGAAAAGATCAAAGTACGTACAATATCAAAGTATGCGATATGAAAAAAATATATTTATACTTTTATCCATTGCAAATACACAGGGACAATATCAAACTTAGTATGTCATAAAGTCATACTGTATACTCCTATTTTTGTAGGATATTCTGATCTGCTCTACCTAAACAGCCATGGATTTCCAGTTTTGAACTGAGTCTTTTTTTCGCAGAAATGAAAATCGAAAATATTTAGACTTGTTTAAATTGAAAGCATTTGTTGACGACAAATTAAAAGATGGCTCAGTTGATGAGATTTGTATTCGATAGGATATAGAACAACGTGGAAAAGGGAAAGTTGCTGGTTACCGACATTTTCTCCTTGTCAACATTTTTATTTTTCAAATGCATTCTCCGTCAAGAGTTCTACAAAACTCGTGATAAAGGACGAAGCAGTCAATTGGTTTAAGAATGTCCTACTTACCGGCTGTCAGAACATATTCAAGAATCCCGTATAGCGAATCGTGACACTGTCTTCCCTCGGGAGGCCCGGCGTTAACTAACGCCTTGTATGTCTCCGCAGTCAACACACCTTTTCGCGCCATTTCGTTCATATAATTTTCGACTAGCTGACAAGCATTTTGTGCTTGATTGGAATCACCATTACACGACTCGGACACGATATCTTTCAAAACAGAAGGGGAGATAATACATAGATCATCCGAGGATAGAGATTTGAGTCTATCTCCCGCAACACGTACTAATGTCCGCCTACATTTACACCCATGGACTGTTGCTATTTTTAGCACCTTGGTGACCCAATCTGTTGTCACACAATCCTCTGTAAATGCAGCTTCCGGTAGCTCTGTTATAATGGCGTCCAACACCTTTCCGGTGTCAGATTTCCGCTTCGATTTTGTTGAGGTTTTTGTGTCCTTTAATAAATCCAAGTCTTGATTTGAAGACCGCCCGCTCTTGGCCGCCATTTTGGAATCCGACGTGTCTGACTTTTTGTGTTCAAGTGTCGAATTAGCTCTGTCGTCAGCATCGTCTTTGTCCAGAAAGTGAGAAATATACTTGGTTGTCAGTTCAGCAAGTAGAGCGTTTTTCACCCCTTTCTCTTTCGCTTGGATCAGTAACTTAACCAGCCATGCCACTGGTAAACCAAGTAATAGTCTAATATTCTCCTCGGTCTTTTCGTTTCCGGCCTTTTTAGAAGCTGTTGGTGTGTTGAACTTGGTTGGTGGTTTCAGCCAGCATTCCACTAAAGCCTCTGACGTCACTTGGACAATGTTTGCTTTCTCAGCAACAGCGGACGCGGAAATACATGACAATAATAGACCGGCTATTACTGACGTCGCTCGGCTCATTTTCGCCGACGTTATTGTGTCCAATAGAAATTTATCCGAAACTTCGGCTAGATTTCCGGATCCTGTCATCTGTAATACTTCGGCTGCACATCGAATATGGACGACGTTTGTTTTGGTGACGTCAACTTTCATGTTGTAGCAGAAATCCGCCACAATCCCGAACGCTTCCGGTCCGCCTGGGAACTCTTTCAGTTCAACACGATTACAGTCACTTCCTGGAGTTTTAGCGAGGGCACAGAAGAAGTCAGATTTTGCGTACAGTGGAAACTTGTGGAGCTTGAACTCCGTACCGTCTACAACGACAGTAATATCGGAAAGCTCGCCAGTTTGTCGAAATTTAGAGAAATTCATTTTGGTTTTGTGGTTGCTATCTCAACAAACACTTCCTCTTTTATCTATGTAAATAACACTAACAGTCACTATCAAATGGCAAAAGTTATTTAAACAGAAGTATGCATGAATGTAACCTTGACATTTGTATGTTTGTATATCACATCTGTCATTCAGCAATTTTTTTTAAACCTGTAACAGACAACAACATTAAATGCGACTCAAATGATGATATTGTCTTCGATAGAGTAGAAAACATTGTGGGAAAAGGATAAAATGCGGTCAGCCGGCATTTTTCCCTTTTCACCTTTTTTTCAGACGATGTTTTCAAAACTTTTCTTCTCCAACATCAAACTCGGGATTGTGTGCTAAAAGATTAAACCACTCCCCCCTCCCCCCACGTCTTGGATATTACAGAAAAATTTGCCACAACCTGCAGATATAGATTCTAATCTTCTCTTTAAATATTTCAACAACTAAATCCGTATTAAATATCTTCCATCTATCCTTGAAATAAAAAATAAAACAGAACCATTCTTTAAATTACACGAGATAAAAACTGTATTTTCCGATCTATACAATCCGCAAGTAAATAGTTCGCGTTTATCGGCGATTCGACCCTTTAAACCCCTATCCTGCTATATAAGTGAAATGCAACTTTCTAGTCTATAAGAAAATCCCAATTTTTGCCCATTTCAATGGTATTTTGGGAAGAAAGATATCTCCTTATCGGACAGTGTAGATCCAAGATCAGACTGCACGTTCTGTGCAGTCTGATCTTGATCTAAGCTGTCCGCAAAAGGTCAGTGAGTCGCCCTTAGCAGCCTAAGTGTTAAGTCCTATATATTTTTTTTCCACGAGATCTAAAAATAAAAATTTACACTGAAACTGTTGATACTTTTTAGTCAAAGTTTCGGATCAAGTCTTGCACGATGCAGAGATCTATGATCAGATTGCATGTTCTGTGCAGTCTAATCTTGATCTACGCCGTCAGCAGTGGCAAATTATCTCAGGTGTTAACTCTTCGTTAAACGAAAGAATTTTAGAACCTCCATCTTGAAAAAAGGTTTTAGACGATGATCTTTTTATAGGTGTAAAAATGCATCTCGAGCAATAGAGATTGTCTCTGGAAGAGTATCACAGCCTCGTAAGAAAAGCAGGAAATGCTGGTAACAAGCAATTTCTCGTTTTCCTACAACATTTTCGACAGCATTCGTCCTCTTTATCGTTAAAATAAATACGAGTTTGTCTAGCAAAGCGTTGAACATTCGCTGTTAAACCTGTCATCTTGTATGGCTGTGTCCCAAGGTTCGTTAGATCGATAAAACTCCCCATAAATACAATATAAACCGATAACGCTGTTTAACACTATCCAGGTTTTTACTTAAACAAATTTTAACCCATTGTCCCACATGCAATTCTTGTACTACGCTATTTTGAAGGACCTTGCAGGGAGAGAGAAAAAAATCAATACTAATCCAAATAAAAATTTGATACAGAAAATGCAAGAAAAATATTGTGACAGAAGGAAACATCTTTGTTTTTACCCACTTCTCTGTTTGCTACAATGTTTTTGCATATCTGATATTACGGATGCCTCTTTAGGCGGTTGCTTTGAGTTGATTTTATATTAACCCTTTCCTAAACAAGCCCTGGTTTTCACGTGTCTGCAGTACAAGTCTTTTGAAAACACTGTGGGAAAAGGAGAAATTGCTCGTAACGAGCAATTTCTCCTTTTCCCACAGTTTTTTCAACCCCTTTTGAGACCTTTCTGCCATTTTCATCAAATTTAAAATTGTCGTCTGCAAACTCTTTGAATTTGGACCACTCCAAAATTTGTCGTTTGGGAAAGGGTTAAACATATGTTACGATTACACACTTATTCCAATTCCAATCCACATCCCAGTTTATATGCACTATACGTGTCCAATTAGAGGAATATAATCCTATGGATCTAGTCTTAACCTTTTGCCACATAGTCCCGAGTTTTAACAAGTCCGAAAAATAAAACCTTTGAAAACATTGTGGGAAAAGGAGAAAATGCTGGTAACCAGCATTTTCTCCTTTTCCCACAATGTTTTCTACTCTGGAACAAATTGCATCATTTGAGCCATATTTAATCTGTCGTCTGCAAATGCTTCCAATTTGGAATCCAAAGTTTTGTCGTTTGGTAAAAAGTTAAAGTAATGAAACATCTATTCAACCTTTACCACACAATAATCCCATGTTTAAGCGACCCCGAAGAAGACTGCTTTTCAAAACATTGTGGGAAAAAGATAAATAATGTTAGTATTTTTTCTTCCTCCTCCCCCACACACATTTTTTCCTACCCTTTCAAACACAAATTCCAGCCTTTTAGTCACAATCAATTTGTCGTCTGTAAATGCTTTCAAATTGGACCGTTCTAAAATTTTGTCGTTTGGTAAATAGTCAATTCACTTCAAGTCAGGTTCTTTAAATATGTAGAACTTGGGTTTTAAATACGACTAGCCTAACACTATTCTTCTCCTGTAATGATCAATATTATTTTAGTCGACTTAATCCTACTTTACAACTGTTCGTGTCCATTCATGATACAAAACGAAAACATCGTTTTTCGCGCGCAAATGTCATCTTAAAATATCAGATTACCTCCCCTGTGTAAAGGTCCATCCTATCGTTTTCTTGTTGGGTGTTGCCGAGTCCCGGTATCGCAGTCTGTATTGTACAGGACTTGAGAAATGAACAGGAGGTCGAATCCCCAGCTTAGCAAATATCTTTTCAAGGACTGATGATAGTCATTGCGACAGGATTCATTCCTCACTCACTGCTGATCATTGTTTCAACAATGGTCATTTGGGAAAACAGCCAGTGGCTTAGGAAGAATGTTGTGCTAAGCACTGGTTAAAAAAACAACAAACTCCAGTACAGCATGGATAGGTACACTGGATGCTGCAATATAACTTAAATAATGTTGAAAACGACGTTAAACACCATACAATCTATCAATCAATCAAACTAATCAATCAATTGTTGGGTGTTTCACGCCGTGATCAGTATTATATCAGTCATATCGTGGCAGTCAGTATACCTAGTAATGTGTTCCTATAGTTTATCTTACAAGTAATTTGCACAACACTCTTTGCAAGCATGCGGCTGCTTATCCACTTAATGATTGTCGAAATGATATGAAATGAATCGTCTCACAACTCTCGTCAATCCTCGAAAAGAGTTTAGTTTGGCTGAGATACCAGCTTGTAACCTCTAGATTACAAGTTCTGTACAAGTTCTGTACAATACCGACTGAGCCACTGGACCCACCCAACCGGCCATGACTAAGGACTGTATTCACCAACTATCAAGTGTTAATCGAGGCTGTTTTATCAAAGTATCTGGCATAAAAGCGGACAATGAAGATCCAAGATCAGATATGATTTTCTGTGTCGTCTGATCGTCGGTCTACGCTGTCCTCATAATGGTGTGTGAGGGTCGGAGATTTATCCCTCTCTATATCTTATAAATTCTGTTTTAAAGTAATGATTATGCGCATTTCAGGACAATAAAACAGAAACTAAGTATAAACACATTTAAAAAGATAACGAAGTTTTGAAAAAAAAAAAAGAAAGAGTTGTACACGAAAAAGGCAAATCTTCCCAGGTTTACAAAATAAAAGAATGGTATAATCAATCACGAGAAACATTAAAGAAAAAAACGTTTTCACAACTTTTCGTAACGTTTTCTGTATGTTTGTCTTGTGCTACCATAGCTCTTTTCCGTAGGTTTACGAACTTACATGGTATAAAATGACACCGGTTTCTGCACGTATTCGTTTTGTAGATCTACATCTACATAAAAATAAATTTAAAAATGTTTTATTTTAAAAAGAACGACAAGAAATTTTATATTCCATATTATCAATCCTCAAAGAAAGACTTCCCTTATGTAATCACTGAACATTGTTTCAACGACGTTTTTGTACTAAAGCAGCCAGGTGAAAAAATGTTGTGCAAAATATCGGTAAAAGAAACTCCAGGAAGCTATGGGTAGATGACAGGAACCAAACCATGGCTATCATAAATGTAGCATGAGCTGTAAACATTTTAGCTCGGCCGGGTAGCTCAGTGGATAGTGTATCTGACTCGTGACCTTGTGGTTGCAGGTTCGATACCCGGTTGAGGCAAACCTTCGATACCCTGTTGAGGCAAACCATCGTGCCGGCGATTTTTCGCCTCTCACCTCTGATGCATGTGAGAAAAGCAGTCAGTGGCGAAGTTGTGTCAGTACTGGTGTGAGATGTCATCTTAGAAAGCCAGGAAAGACATGCGTAGGCACGCTGATCAACGTGATATGACCTAAGCTGTAAAAAAAAAAAAAAACGGCATGAAACTCCAATACAAACAAACAAATCTAAGCATTTTACTTTAACCCTTTCCCAAACGGCAAATTTTGGACTGGTCCAAATTGAAAGAGTTTGCAGGCGACAATTTTAAATTTGATGAAAATGACAGAAAGTTATCAAAAAGGGTAGAAAACACTGTGGGAAAAGGAGAAATTGCTCGTTACGAGCAATTTCTCCTTTTCCCATAGTGTTTTCAAAAGACTTGTACTGCAGACACGTGAAAACCAGTGCTTGTTTGGGAAAGGGTTAATAAGTACAGTTCAGCATCTAATACCAGCAGAAAAAATTATTGCGTCATATTTATGCGCTGGCTTATCACTGCACAGGATCAATCAGCTAAGCAGACATAAAAATCAGTGCACTTAAACAATAACATCACATTTACACCCCCACCCCCTTGGCTGACCAACTATGGTTTTCCTTGCCTCTGCATGTTACATCCAATAATTTCATAAATATGCATTACATGCGATGAAAAGTTTATTTTTCATTCCTCAATATCAGTGCTAAATACGACCCATTCCTCAATATCAGTGCTAAATACCGGTACTGCTTATTTCTCAATATCGGTATCAGTGCTAAATACCGGTTCTGCTCATTCCTCAGTATCAGTGCTAAATACTGCTCATTCCTCAATACCAGCACTAAATACTCCTTATTTCTAAATATCAGTGCTAAATACTGCTCATTCCTCAATATCAGTGCTAGTTACCGCCCATTCCTCAATATTGGGGCCAGTTAACGCTCATTTCCCCAATATTAGGGCTGCACATCGGTACTGCTCGTTCCTCAGTATTAGTGCTAAATACTGCTCATTCCTCAATATCAGAGCTAAATACTGCCCATTGCTAAATATCAGGGCTAAATAGCGGCACTGCTCATTCCTCAATATCAGTTCTAAATACTGCTCATTCCTCAATATCAGTGCCAAATACCTGGGTCCGTATTCACCAACCATTCTTAAGAACGTTCTTAGTCTTATTCTTCAAAATTTTCTACATTTCAAAGTAACACAACTTCTGATTGGCTAAACCATTTGGTTTAGCCAATCAGAAGTTGTCTTACTGTCAAATGTAGAAAATCTTGGAAAACAAGACTAAGAATATTCTTAAGAATGGTTGGTGAATACGGACCCTGTACTGCTCATTCGTTAATATCAGCGCTAAATACTCCTCATTCCTAAATATCATTACTGTATAATAAATGTTAAATACTGCTCATTAAATCGACTTTTCAGGGCTTCGAGTCCTTTGATCAACTCTCGTAAAGAATCCAACTGGAATATTTGGTGTCAACAGAACTGCTGTATGGCCGACCACACGTATAGCGGATACAGCTGAGCCATGGTCTGTGAAAAGGGGGCTTAATGCGTCTGCAAAAAGTATCGACCCAGGTCAGCCTGCGCGGCTGACCTGTGCGGAAACATTTAGCTATTGGTCAATTTTCTCTATGTCCAAGGACCAGTTTACCTCATGATTCAGTCGTTTGTTAGACAAAATGGATATTATAGATCCCTACTCATGTGACATCTTGCTTGGTATAATGTATCACGGGGATGCATTAAGCCCCCTTTTGCCAAAGCATGGCTTAGATCGTTAAGACCTTTATCCTTGTCTACAATCATGCTGAACTCTTTACCATATAATGTTAAGTTTGAACTACCAGTGGAAAAAGGATTTTTAAAACATTGCAGAAAATGAGAAAAAAAATGAAGATAACCAGCATTTTCTCCTTCTCCTACTTTATTAATTCCCCGTTCAGAGACAAATTCCATCACTTAAGTCACATTTTATTATTTATTTTAAACTAAAAATGCTTTCAATTTTGACAAGTATAAAGTTTTGTAGTTTGGTGAGAGGTTTAAGTCTCCCCGAAAAAAAGTCAAACTTCAAGGCTCGTTCATATTGAAAACAATTACAAATGATCAAATAAATTTTGCTCATGTGATTGTTTTATGAAATGGGTAGAAATTATTGTGGTGAAATGAGAAAATTCTGGTGACCAGCATTTTTTACTTTACCCGCAATGTGTTTTAAAAAAGATCTTATCGTCGGGATCTTAAAACAAGGGATCTACGGTTAAATTTATCTCAAAATCTGATCATGTGCTGATTTTGTCAGCTTAGGTTTTGTACCGATTATCAATCGATGAGAAAATTCAACGGATCATTTATAAATGTACCCTAGTGCAGTGTCGGTGGTTTGTGCTTTACGCCGTTCTCTATATAATATCAATTACATTTCATATATACATATTAGCTGTGCTCTGTGAAAAGGGGGCTTAATGCATCTGCAAAAAAGCATCGATTCAGGTCAGCCTGCGCAGTCCAAGTGGAAACTTTTAGTTATTGGTCGATTTTCTGCCTGTCAAAGGACCAGTGTACCTCATGATTCAGTCGGTTGTTCCACAAAATAAATATTCATGGATACAAAGTAAATTATGTGATGACTTGCTTGGTACAATGCATCACAGATATGCATTAAACCTCCTTTTTTCAGAGCATGACTCATATATTTTCCTTGTTCCCATATTGACCAAACATTCTAAAGTGAATTCTTAGTCTATTTCTAGGAGTTAGCAAGAAACGCAATGAACCAAAACGCTTTAATAGCCAATCAGAAATTGCGTTGATTTTAACTTTGGGAAATTGAGCATGAGACTGAGAATGCTTTGATCCTTGATCAAACAATCCCGAGTTTAAATGACCCCGAAAACATGGTGAGAAAAGGAGAAAATGATGGCAACTAGCATTTACATCCTTTTCCCACGAGGTTTTTTTAACTCTTTCAGGAATGAATTCCTTCATCTAGGCAACACTTTATTTGTCGTCTGCAAATACTTTCGATTTGGACAAGCCTAAAATTTTGTTGTGTGGTTTAAATCTTACCCAATCATCAAAATTTCAGTGTAGTCCAAATTAAAAATATCTGCAAATGACAAAATAAATGTGGCTCAAAAAAATGAAATTTGTCTTGGTAAGGGTAGAAAACATCGTGGGAAAAGGAGAAAATGTTGGTTACCAGCATTTTCTCCTTTCCCTACAATGTTTTCAAAAGGCTTCCTTCTCCGGGTCGTTAAAAGTCTGGATTTTGTGGTAAAGATTTATGGGTTGTAGCATGGTTGGTAAATACTGACTCCAGGTGTTTCTTTTACAAGTACCTCGAACAAACTTTTTTTTTTTTCTACTGGCTGCTTTCCAACATACACGTCATAGAAACAATGTATAAGAGAACAACGAATCCTATCACTATATTAACCTTTGACAAAAGGGGTGAATTTAATACATGTATTTAAGTAAGTAAATAGACTTTCGGACAAGTAAGAGGCGTGTTTCTTTCCGAAAGAGTTTGTAATACATAAAAATAAAATTGCGATAAACGCTCGTTATTTCAAGTTTATCTAACAAACGTTTAAGCGGGTTAGAAAAAAAAAAAGGTAAACGAGAGTAGATAATACAAGCTACTTGGTCAATTTTATTTTCCTTTCCGCTACTTTGATCAACTTGTGTTCTTAAATCAGAGCAACGTTTCGCACTACGATTCGTACCAATATTTTTGCACGAACACAGGTTCGATTGTGTCTTCGAAATAGGAAATCTAAAGAAAGTTTCATTCGTATATTTTAATCCATATGTGACGAATACAATATTCTTGACATCCATTAGAAATCAAAGCATTTCTTGCTCTCTAATGTGAGATATCGCTGCCGATGTAGCACAAAAATCGGAACAAAACCGTTTTCTTAAAAATATCAAGTTCTCCTTTGTAGAGAGTATTCTATGGCTGTGTCTAAAAAAGCGGACGACTTTTTGGCACCTATCGAAACCCGGAAACGGAAAATAGAACAAATGTAAAATACTTTTGAAAAAAAAAAAAAAAAATAAGCGGTATGCCGCAGGTTTTGGTCGCAGTTGATAAAAAATAATTCATATACATACATCGAACTACAAAAGTTGGGTTAACTAGATAGACTAGAATACGCTCAATGACCGAAATTGTGATGTATTGATCAAAGGGCACAAACCTTGTGAAGATTCAATTAAGCTTTGATAAACTGTTACCTTGCCAACTAATAAATTCCACTTTTATTGTGGTTAAAAAAGTAAATTCTCGCTAAAATAAACAGGATAGAAAACATTGTTTGAAAAGGAGAAAATGCTGGTTACCAGCATTTTCTCCTTCTCCCACAATGTATTCAAAAGGCTTCTCAGGCTCCAGGGTCGTTAAAACTCGAGATTGTGTGTTTAAGAGTTAAGAAAAAGACATTGACAATCATTAAGGGGTACTAACTACACTGGGGAAAGACATTTGAAGAAAGAAAAATATTCCCTTTGAAGGTATATAGCAGAGCATTTGGAGGAGAGATGAAAAAAGACGCGATTTGCTGGTAACGAACAGTAGCTACCATTCCCACATTTCTTTTCAAAACTATCCACAACAGAAAAATGATAATTTTGTGTTTATGTAAAGGATGACAAACTTTGCCCCCGACCCCACCGAGTTTTTTTGACACGACTCCCAGAGAGTGAATAGTCTATACAAATGTCCTGATTCCCACAGTCATTGATATAAGTATCCATATGTATAGGTCATATTGTCCGTGGAAACAAACGGCTTGATTTATGACCTTTTTTTTTCAAGTTTCGAAAACTATCCTATTATGTATTTACCACAACATTATCTCTTTAATTTTGTATGTTATGCCGTCTTAGCCGTTAATGAACCACAAAACAACTTTCATTCATTCATTCATTCATTCGTTCGTTCGTTCGTTCGTTCGTTAATTAATTAATTCATTCATTCATTCGTTCGTTCGTTCGTTCGTTCGTTCATTCATTTACACAGTGGAAAAGGGATCAATTATATGTTACACGAGTGCTGTCATCTTTTCTACAATGTATTCCGTAACAATCCTAAACTTCTTCATGTATCCTATAGTTTCTCTTCAACGGTACAGGGTCCCGTTATATGTATACACATTCGATATCTGACTTGAGCCGGTTTTGGATAGGTGCAGCGAGGATATGAGCATGCTCTGGCAAAAGGGCATCTCCGTGATGATTCATATCAAACAAGTCATCACATAATTATGGATCCATCAAATCCATTTTGTCTAGCAACCGACTGAATCCTGAGGTAGAATGGTCCTTGGACATGCAAAAAAAAAAAAAAAAAAAAAAAAAAAAAAAATTATAGATCCATAAACTTGAACCACTTTTTGTAATAATCGACTAAGTCGTGGGGTAAATGTGTGCCTTTGCCCCTTTGTTACTTATAAACTATTATTGTAAAATATTCGAAAAGAGAACACAGAGTTGCGACATTACGGAGGATATTTTTGCACAAAATAACGGTCAGTGCAGATCCAGTATCAGACCGCACGTTCTATACATTAAAATTGGTTTAATCGCGTTCTATATCTTCTAAAAAAAAAAAAAGATGTGTTTTTCTTTTAAAGTCATAAAGGTCTACCAGTAGACAATTGTATCACAGTCGATAAGGATGGACTGGGTTTATTTTAATTATTCTGACAGTTTTTTTTTTTTTTTTTTAAATGTCGTCTCGCGTTATATTACTTTCGTCTTGAAAACGTTGTGACAAAGGGAAAATTACCACAGGGATCGTATATAACATGTAATTTACGACCCCTGAATACCATAAGAAGCATTTTCAACTTTTTGCAACCGGTGAGGTTTTTCATTTACCTGTTCATGTGTTATTTGAAACCTTAATTTATATATTGGTTGTCTCAATTTCAGAAGGATGTTAATGAATTCGTCTGCAGAAAAAATATTGTACTGGGTGAGTGAACCCATTACCAGACAACAAAATTGTAGACGGCATACATCCACGTTGAATGGGATTTTACTTTCAAATGGTAGAAAAACATTTTTGGGGAAAAAGGAGAAAGTGCTAGTTGACAGCACTTTCGCCTTTTCCCACATTGGTCTAAAAAGCCTTCTTCCTCCATGTCCTTGTTCGTTAATCTCAGGTTTATCAAAAGTACCATCACGATCTACTGATCTTCAAAGTACGAGCTCTTCAAAGAAAGATAAATCTTACTATCAACTTTTAATTAGTTCTGCGATTAACCTCCCTTTGATAATTTCGCAACCATTTTTCATTGGACAGTGAAAACTTTAGTCATGTGACGGTCAAAATGGCAGACAGATACTCTCACAACAAACTGATAACTAACGGGATAAAGTTAAATACTCGCATTGGTAGTTAAATTTGGGTAATGTATGCAGTTTCATACATTTTCTATTTCATGAAATGTTATTCTCGTGCATCGTCTTACCTTCGTAAATTTTGTTCTGATATACCAGCAGCAGATTTTTGTTGTCAAATCTAGTAATGGCGGCTATTTGTATGTTGACTTATGATGGTAATCGGTAAGGTTTTGATAATCATTCAATCGGTCAGACAATTTCACGGATCGTCGGTTATAATCCATTATTTCATGTTGCACTGTCTGTCATGGACAACAAGAGGGGGTTATACCCAGTTATACCTTTGATCATTTTTATAGCAGTTAGGAGTAAAAATTTTCTCCAAGTAATAATTATAATCAAGTAACAATTGTAACAGTTATGGTTACCATGACTGTGAATTCTCATATCTTTGTGAATCTATGCCTGCTAGTGATATTTTGTTGCACACTCAGGTTTTGTGCCTCCTGTCAAACTTACAGATGTAAACATTCCAGAGAAGCCTGCTAAAGAAATTCTATTCTATTCTACAGAGACTGTGACCTTTAGGAACACCCCTTGTATGATGTCATCTGACAACATTTCGAATGAATTTTTTCCAAAAATGATTCACATAGTAATTGGAAAGTGTCTGGTTGAGTCCAGGTGGTGATCAAATGTATTTTTAAGATAAGTTCGTTTTGAAAAACATGTAATTGTATTTTCCCATGTCAAATTTTTAAATGAATTCTGACTCTTTCCTTGTCTATTAATGTGCCATAATTGAGTCTATGCCGTGTTTGGCTCTTCGATGGCATGAAATTACCGGTTAGATTCAAGAAGATATGATGACAAGGCATGAACATCAAAGCGTGTCACTTCATCCTATCAGTACTATGTGCATGGATAATCTCTCCAAATGACACCTAACCCTAAACCCTGCTACTTTTCCAAAAACACTTCTACTTGGTACATGTATGAAAAAAATGTGTCAAAACCATCTGCGTCCAGTTACATAATGTTACGACACCAGACTGGTAACTGTGTTATTCACATGCGTTGATTACCAGTCTGAAATCAAAGTAGTCTCTATCACTCTATCACTCGTCACAACTCGGCCGATTCCGTACCTACATCTAACCTCGTCTGTATAAAGGCGGCTTCCATTTTGAACTACCAATCACATGATCTTAAACATGGCGGTACCCCTGTAGATCTTAGCAATGACGTGAACAACCACTGTGAAGTTATTCACTTCTATCGATCTGTCAATGAAAGCTCCTAACGGGATTGATAAACCACGCTAAAAATTGAATGTACAAACTGTTTGCCGACTGAAATACTCTTAGAAAGATAACAATAGAAAATTTACTCATGGGTTCCTTCTAAAGAGGAGCCTTACAATTTCAATAACGGTAAAGCGGTGGGCTTCCGGAGATGTGCGAAATGTACCGTGTAGGTGCATATCAAGCTACGTGATACAGCTGAGGGATTTGATCACCGGATCACCCGAGGTATGCTGAATGTCACTCTATTAAACCAGTCTACAATGATTTAATTGGAAAGAGAGTTACAAGGAAAAAAGTAACAGTAGAAAGTAACAGTTTTTGCTTGGAAAAAAAGAAACAGGGAAAAAAGTAACCATTTATAAATTTCCCTAAATTTATTGGTTCATATAAGGGGCCCATCTTCTATAAAATGCAGCTTTGTTACAAGTTCTAAGGTTTATTATATTCATTTTTTTTAAGTTCCTCATTTATGTGAACTTGTTCATATTATATTATAAAAAAAAAAAATCTTTGTCATTTGGCAAAATGATTGTTTAACTCTTCATCAAAACAAATTTCAAGAATTGTCATTTGCAGATGACAAATTAATATATATATCAGACTATGGAACTTGTATTAGAAAACATTGTAGGAAAAGGAGAAAATTCTTTTTTCTTCCTCTGGCCACAACATTTCCAAAGCAGTCTTTCTCTAGGTTCTTTAAATGTGTAATTGTGTAATAATGGGATCAAGCAGGAGAAATTGTATAAGAAAACTTGGTACAACTGCAGATGACAAGATAATTGAAAATTGTATTGGAAAACATTGTGGGAAAGGAGACTTTGCTATAGTCAGCATTTCCTCCTTATACCAGAATGTTTCAAAAGCAGTCAATTTTGATATCAAAAAGTATAGTTAAAGACATAAAAAAAACACATACTTATTTCTTAGCAGCAGCAGTCAACACCTCATACCAATACTTACACCAAATCATGTAAAACAATTCATGCATCAGAAAGTATAACTGAAGACTTAAAAAATTACCCAAACAACACTTAATTATTATCAACTCAATCATGTAAACAAGAACTAGCTTATGCTTTTAACAGTTTTATTATGTTGATTTTGGTTATTTTGAAGTATCTTTTATTAAAAGTGTTACTTTTTTTTCCTGTTGCTATTTTTCTGTTACTTTTTTCCTGTAACTTTCTTTCCTACAACGATACCCTGAAAAATAGATCTAATAGGCCTATGTGACATTGTGAGATACACATTCAGACCCCATCCAGTTTATTGGATAAGGTTAGTACTGTTTTTTCAACCCTTTGTTCCAGATTTTTTTTCAATCCAATTCTGGAACGCAGATTTCCGGAATAAAGAGTAAAATTTGTTTGGAAAATATTCGTTCCCTGGTACTTTTTTCTGGATCACAAGATCTTCTGAATATTGGAGTCCGGATAAACATGGTCCCACTGTAGTTAGGTTTATTTAACTCTCTACCAGACAATTCCACCTTTTAGTTACCCTGAGAAAGCAGGCCTTTGAAAAAAATATGGGAAAAGGAGAAAATGCTGGAGACCAGCATTTTCTTCTTTTCCCACAGTGTTTTCTATCCTATCAAAGACAAACTGTGTCATTTGAGTAACATTGAAATTGCCCTCTACAAATGCTTTCAATTTGGGCAAGTCTACATTTTCGTTGTGTGTTAAAGAGTTAAGGAAAATGCTTTATTTTGTAGGCCTTCTAGAGAAAAGGGGGGAGGGCATTGTTTCAGAAGTAAGTCATGCAGACTGTTCTCTGGATTAGTCAAATCATGGGATGTATTTATCTGAACTTTTGCACTAGTGCACAAATAGGATTTACAAAACAGGATGTCAGAAAATATTGGTTATCCCTTTATGAAGTAATCCGGTGTTTTAATCCTTTACCACACAATCCTGAGTTTTAACGGCCCGGGGAAAGAGGCCTTTCAAAAACATTTTTGGAAAAGGAGAATATGCTGGTAACCAGCATTTTATCCTTTTTCCACAATATTATTTTGTCTTCTGCAAATACTTTGTATTTGGTCTGGTTCGAGATTTTGTCGTTGGTAAAGGGTCAAGTAAATCTGATTTGGGATGGAAGAAAAGCCTATTCCCTTTCTGTTCTCAGTTTAACCAGAGAAAAGCTAGCCAAATAAAAAGTTGCCAGAAAAGCTAGCCAAGTAAAAGCCTGCCTTAATTTAACTTGAGAAGAGCTAGCCAATGAAAAGTTGCCTCAATTTAACTCTTTACCAAACGACAAAATTCTAGACTTGTCCGAAATTGAAAACATTTGCAGACGACAATCCAGATGGGATTAAAATGATGGAATTTGCTTTTGGTAGGGTAGAAAACATTGTGGGAAAAGGAGAAAATGCTGGATACCAGCATTTTCTCCGTTTCCCACAATGTTTTTAAAAGGTTTCTTCCTCAGGGTCGTTAAAACTCGGGATTGTGTGGTAAAGAGTTAATTGGGGAATAGCTAGCCATTTATAAGTTGCCTCAATTTAACCAGAGAAAAAGCAAGCCAAATAAAATATAGCCTTAATTTGACCATAGAAATGCTAGCAAATAAAAAGTTACCTCAACTGAATCAGAGGAAAGCTTGCCAATGAAAATTAAAAATTTGCCAGAAATTTAACACAAGAAAAGCTAGCCAGGTAAAAAATTGCCTCAATTAAGCAGAGAAAACTAGCCAGGAAAAAATTGCATCATTTTAACCTGAGAAACACTAGCAATTCAAAAAAGTTACCTCATTTTAACCAAAGAAAAGCTAGCCAAATGAAAAGCTGCCTCAGTTTAACCTGAGAAAAGCTAGCGAAAAAAAGTTGCCTTAATTTAACCAGAGAAAAGCTAGCCAAATACTAGTCAAAAGCTGCCTCAATTTGACTCTTTACCAAAAGACAATATTTTGGACTCATCCATTTGCAGACATCAAAATGAATATGACTCAAAATCAAAATTTGTCTTTCAGAAGGGTAGAAAACATTGTGGGAAAAGGAGAAAATTTTGGTTACCAGCATTTTCTTCTTTTCCCACAATGTTTTCAGAAGTCCTATTTACTAGGGTTGTTAAAAGTTGGGATTGCGTGGTAAAGGGTTAAGCAGAGAAAAGCTAACCAAGTAAAAAGCTGCTTCATTTGACCTAGAGAAAAGGTAGTCTATGATAAGTTGACATAAAATAGTGTAGGATAACAATTATTAAATTTATACATGGGAAGCGATAACAGATAACAGGATCTAAATCTTTCAAAACTTTTTTTTTTAATCTTGAGGTTTTACTATCTCTGTCAGGCTAAATATCAAAGATTAGATATGTTATGTACTTGTTTATTTATTTCTTTATGTGTTGTACATTTCATTAGTTTCGCTCCTTTGCCCTGTATCTTTAATTATTGATTAATTGATTATATGGTGTTTAACCCTTTACCACACAATCCCGAGTTTTAACGACCCTGAAAAAGGGGCCTTTTGAAAACATTGTGGAAAAAGGAGTAAATGCTGGTAACCTGCATTTTCTCCTTTTCACATAATGTTTTCTACCCTTCCCAAGACAAATTTCAATTTTTGGTTTACATTTATTTGTCATCTGCAAATGCTTTCAAATTGGACCAGTCTAAAATTTTGTCGTTTGGTAAAGAGTTAACGCTAATTTCAGCATACGTTCAGTATTATCGTGGAGGCCAGTGCACCTATTCATGCTTTCTGAGCTGGGGATTCTAACCAGCACCTCCCTGTTCTCCAGTCCTGTGCAGTACCGACTGTGCTCGCAGGGCTCAGACCCAGTATCTAAAAGCAGTTTTCTATTGACCATGATTTATCCTGAGACTGACACACAGTTTGAGTATTTCTGGACAAGAGTAGCCTTGAAACTGCTATTATTTGGGCAGTACTTCTAAACTGAAATTTTTTGTTGGGTTTATTAGGCTCTCTCAGGGTTAAGGAAGTTTCTTTCTTCAGTGTTCAACTCTCAACAGAATAATCACATGTTCAAAATACCTTGGGAAAGGAGGCTTTGGAAAACATTGTGGGAAAGGAATAGAATGCTGGTAACCACCATTTTCTCCTTTTCCCATGGTG
This sequence comes from Tridacna gigas, assembly GCA_945859785.2. Classification (NCBI taxonomy): domain Eukaryota; kingdom Metazoa; phylum Mollusca; class Bivalvia; order Cardiida; family Cardiidae; genus Tridacna; species Tridacna gigas. Next base: position 33,999,269 of record OX244040.2, on the reverse strand, counting down.
TTTTGTAATCCTCTCCAGATAGATTCAATAGTGGAACTACTTTCTGTTTGTTACCAAGAAATACTTTCAGTCTGTGCCAATATAAAATTTTACCAGACGACAATAGTTTAGCCTTGTCCAAAGTGAAAGCATTTGCAGACGACAATTTCAGTATGGCTCAAATTGTGCAGTTTTTCTTTGATAGGGCAGAAAACATTGTAGGAAAAGGAGAAAATGCTGGTTACCAGCATTTTCTCCTTTTCCCACAATGTCTTCAAAAGGCTTCTTTCCCAGGGTTGTTAGAAGTGGTAAAGGGTCTAGGGTCATGGCTCAGATACTGCAAATTCAATTTTGTTTTGGTCTCAGTTATCTCACAAAATAAGCAGTGTAGATTAAAAACTCATTTTGTAAAGTGTGATTTAAACTGTTCACAAAATTAAATGGTTAATTTGAAAAGTGTCCTAAGGTCTATCAGAAAATTTTAAGTAATTATATACATGTACATGTATTTTCTTTGAAAACTTCCTGGTCTTGATAGGAAATGATACATGGATTGATAATCATTACAAGTGACTTATTGGTAATGTGAAGTTCTTGTTAGGCTAGCTATATCTCACAGGGGGCTATTCTAAATTATGCTTTAACTTCAGTCAAAGTACTGAAAGTACTGACACATGAGTGAATGTAGAAAAACTGGCCTTGGAGAAGGTAAAACTTGGTTTGTCCTACAGTATTGAAGAAAAAGGGTCCATAAATGCAGTTATTAAGCTCATTCCAGATCCAGTCCAGTCTGGTTCAGCTTGGTCCAGTTATCAGGTTATTAAGACAGATCCAGTTTGACCTGGTAACTTTATGTACCGCTCATAGCCATTTGCTTGTCAAAATAGGACATACCATGAAAAAAAATCTGTTTGTTGATCTTGAATGAAAAATAAGGAACATATAAATTCAATGAAAATGGCATCTAAATACTTCTGAGAGTTCACGTTTAGATGAACTTTGCGTACCTTATCACTTTCTTATTGTTTCGATGAACTTGTAGCAAGACGAGACCTACAGCACCAGCGAAAAACAAGAAGATGAAAAAAGTTGCATTGGGAAAGTAAGGATGAGCCTGGTTTGCATACAGTAGGTCACTGACTTGATCTACATTCTAGGAAAATTTATCTTGTACCTTTTCGGTATGACCTGTATGATCTGGTTATTAAGACGGATCCAGTTTGACCTGGTAACTTTATGTACCGCTCATAGCCATTTGCTTGTCAAAATAGGACATACCATGAAAAAAAATCTGTTTGTTGATCTTGAATGAAAAATAAGGAACATATAAATTCAATGAAAATGGCATCTAAATACTTCCGAGAGTTCACGTTTAGATGAACTTTGCGTACCTTATCACTTTCTTATTGTTTCGATGAACTTGTAGCAAGACGAGACCTACAGCACCAGCGAAAAACAAGAAGATGAAAAAAGTTGCATTGGGAAAGTAAGGATGAGCCTGGTTTGCATACCGTAGGTCACTGACTTGATCTACATTCTAGGAAAATTTATCTTGTACCTTTTCGGTTTGACCTGTTTCAGTCTATGACTTTGTAAGAAGACATCATTCAAATTTGAGTGAGAAAGATTTAATAGTTCATGTCAACGTTGTCATACTTAACAAAATTATGATTTGTAATGGAAAATAATACATGTATTTAATGTATTTAAATGGCCAAAAATTTCACCAGTTTATTAAGTATAATGTACAGTTTACATGACTGGGAAAAAAAAATCAGTGTTTTACCATAAATTTTGATTTATTGCATAAAAATTTTGGGCCAGAAGTTTACAGAGGTTTGTAGGATTGTGTTGTGATCAGTAACACACAATGATCATGTGGAATCGAAATCAAGTAAGTATGGTGACATTATATTTGATCTCATAAAATAGACGGAGTTACCAATGGTAAAGTGACCAACCCTTTATTTGAATGCCAAGTTTGCTTCTTTTTACTGCTTCCAGGGTCTTTACGTATGTGGAGGAAGTATATTATCTAGTTTTTATCAGTGTTTAACTCTTTACCAGACAACAAAATTTTAGCCTTGTCCAGATTGAAATCATTTGCAGATGACAATTTCCGTGTGGCTCAAATGGTGGAAGTTTTCTTTGATACTGTAGAAAACAGTGTGGGAAAAGGAGAAAATGCTGGTTACCAGCATTTTCTCCTTTTCCTACAATGTTTTCAAAATGCCTCTTTCCCAGGGTCATTAAAAGGCAGCATTGTGTGGTAAAGGGTTAATGCAAAAAAAATAATAATTTACAGCACAAAAAGCTAAAGTGGCCCCTTTAATCACATGACTCATTGTACTCCATTTTGGAAATTTTCTAAAGAACTAAACTAGTCATGTTGATTACTAATTAACATGATATTCACATGTGATGTAAAATTAGGATACTTCCACGTGTGTTGGTCCAAGAAATAAGCTGTAACTGTTGGAATATTATGATGGAAATATTACTAAACTCTCTACCACATGAAAAAATTTTGGACTCTTCCAAATCCAAAGCCTTTGCAGATGACAAATCAGATGAGCTTCAAAGGATGGAATTTGTCTTTGATGGGGTAGAAAACATTGTGGGAAAAGAAGAAAATGCTGGTTACCAGCATTTTCTCCTTTTCCCACATGTTTTCAAAAAAGGCCTTCTTTCTCAGGGTCGTTAAAAGTCGGGATTGTGTGGTAAAAGGTTGAAACATGAAAACTGTGTCATATCTCTACCAAAGTACCCCATGGTTTTTATGACCAGGAGATAGAAGGCTTTTGAAAACATCCACACAATGTCCTTTTTTCTTTTCTTCCAAAGATAAGTCTCATCATTTTAGCCATGTTCAATCTGTGGCTTGCAGATACTTTCAATATGAATGAAGAAATCTCTAACAAAATTTTAGACCCTTCCAAATTAACCCTTTACTATACAATCACGACTTTTAACGACCCTGTGAAAAAAAGTTTTGAAAACATTGTGGGAAAAGCAGAAGATGCTGGTAACCAGCATTTTCTCCTTTTCCCACAATCTTTTCTACCCTTATCAAAACAAATTTCAATATTTCAGTCTCATTTATTTTGTCGTCTGCAACTGGTTTCAATTTGGACTGGTCTAAAATTTTGTTGTTTGGTAAAGAGTTAAAAGCAGTTGTAGAACACAAATAACATAATTATGGCTCAAATGGTGGGATTTTACATGTACTTCAAATTTAATGGTAGAAAACATTATGTGAAAAGGAGAAAAAGCTGTCTCTATCTGCTTTTTCTCTGTTTCCCACCATGTTTTCAAAAGCGTTCTTCCTCAGGTTGGCAAGAACAAGGGATGGTTTGGTAAAAGACTACCGTGTTTTTACTAAGTATCAGATAATCCTAGTTTTAGCCCCTCTGGCAGCTTTGGTCGTATGAGAGTGTCCATGGGCAAGACACTTTTAGGCCCAAGCTCAGTATCAGTGAAGTCCATGATACATGAATAAGGGGAGAGAGCTAATGCAGTTGAATAATTTACTCTTTACCACACAATTCTGAAACTTCCCTGAGGAAATAGCCTTTTCGAAAACTTTGAGGAGGAAGGAGAAAGTGCTGGTAACCAGCATTTTCTCCCATTCCTAGGATGTTTTCCACCCTGTCATAAAAAGATCTCATCATTTGAGCAACATTTTATTTGTTTTCTACCATTGCTTTCAATTTGAATGGGTTTAAAATTGTGTCATGTTCTAATGCAGTTGTATATTTAATTCTTTACCACACAGTTCAGAGTGTAAACAACCCAGAGAAAATAGCCTTTTGAAAACTTTGTGGGTAAAGGATTAAATGCTGGTAACTGGCATTTTCTCCTTTTCACACAATGTTATGTCATAAAAATTTCTCATCATTTAAACGGCATTTTATTTGTTGTCTGCAAATGCTTTCAATTTCGATTGGTCTAAAATTAGGTCATGTAGTAAAGACTTAACCTCCCCCCCCTCCCCCTGCCCGTCAAGCAGCTCTGGTCATTATGAGAGTATCCGTGGGCAAGACACTGTGAAGCCCAAGCCAAGTATCAGTAAAGTTCATGAGACAAGAATAAGCAAGCTAATGCTATTGTAACTGAAGTCTTTACCAAACAATTCCAAGTTTTAACAACCCTGAGGAAATAGCCTTTTGAAAACTTTGAAAGGAGAAAATGCTGGTGACCAGCTTTTTTTCCTTTTCCCACAAGGTTTTCCACACTTTCACAGACAATTTCCATCATTTCAGCTAAAGTCAAATTATGTCATCTGCAAATGCTTTCAATTCGGACCAGTGTGAAGTTATGCCATCTGGTAAAGAGTTCTTGAAAGCAATGTAAAACCCAAACAAACAAACAAATTATTACTATCATTTCAGAAGTCGACTTCAGATTTGTCTGAGTTGACCCAGGATGTCAAAAGGCTCGAGATTATCCCCAGAAACTATTCTAAAGCTTGTTGGGGAAACAGAAGAGCGTTTATGGAGTCAGGGAGGACTAGGGACACATGCGGGTACCTCACAGGATGTTGGACAACTTATCCTACAGTAAGTTCTTGGCTTTGTTTGATGTTTACTGACATTTCTTCGCAATGCTCTACCCTGTCATGGCTCCAATTTCATGGTCACTTGTGTTTCTTAAACCCTTCACAACATAACAAAATTTTAGACTCATCCAAATTGAAAGCATTGCAGACGGACAAATCTAATGTTGCTGAAATGAAAAATGCTTTGAATTTGGACAAGTCTAAAATTTTGTCATTTGGTAAAGAGTCAAACCACCTTTACAAACAATTGTAGTTGATTTAGGCAAAGTTTTATTGTTTTAATTTTGCCCTTCTTTTTCAGACATGGCTGTAATGGCAGGAAGATTCATGATTACTTCACCAATCTTGAGTAAGAGAATTATTCTTTTTTGACTTTTTTTCATTTCTTCACAGGCCACTGAAGGTACATTGGTCTGTCACAGAACAACAAAATTTTCATTGATTAGTCATTGAACTCTGTTACTAAAAATAGCACATTGGCTCATCACCAGTATAGGTATACACTATACATTATTACAGATGACATAGAGGAAATGGGCCAATGTACTATTTTAAGTAACAGTGTTGTATGCTATTTTAACTCTTTACCATAGTTACAATCCCAAGTTTTAACGACCCTGAAAGAGAGGGCCTTTGAAAATATTGTGGGAAACATGGAGATGCATTAAACCCCCTTTTGTCAGAGCACAGTTCATTATACTTTGTTCAATAGTACCCATTTTCATCTGAAACTCTTGTCTCTGAGAGTTTTCCATGGGAAGTTTGCTATAAAACTTAGCCCTTAAGCTGCAAAGTGTGACTCACTGACCTTTTGTGGACAGTGTAGACCAAGGTCAGACTGCACAGAGTGTGCAGAGTGATCTTGGATCTACACTGTCTAATGTCGAATAAGGACATATTCCCCCCCCCCTCCAAAAAAAAAAAAAAAAAAAATTGCAAGGTCTGCAAGGTCTTGGTTTTTTACTATTGCCGGAAAGTTTCATTTGATTTATTTAGCAGGATAAGGGCTAACAAGTGAGGAATCATGAGCTCAACAAGCATAAGATAATTCCAGTAGAACAATTATACACAATGTAATTATAATTTTCAGACAAAGAAGATGCTGTCTGTTACTGGCATCATGCAAACAAAGGTTCCAGAGTGTTAGGCTGGTAGGTATACAGACATTTCATTACTAGTTTTAATGCTGTACCAATAAACAAAATTTAAAAAATTGTAAGTATTTGCAGACTACAAATTTAATTTTTTTTTCAAATGATAAGATTTGCTTGTAGAAGGGTAGAAAACAATGTGGGAAAAGGAGGAAATGCTGGTTTCCAGCATTTTCTCCTTTTCCAATAATGTTTTTGAAAGCTTTCTTTCAATGGGTCATTAAAACTAGTGATTTGTGCTAAAGAGTGAAGCAGTATACACTCAACTCTTTACCACACAGCAAAATTTTAGACTGGTCTATGTTAAAAGCATAATGCAGACAACACATTAGATGTTAATGAAATGAAAATTTTTGTTTGTGAAAATGTTGGCTACCAGCATTTTCTCCTTTTCCCCCAATGTTTTCAAAAGCATTTTCCATCAGGGTAGTTAAAACTCAAAGGACATAATGTAAGACTTGCTCATGTTGAAGGCCTTTGCAGACGTCGTATTCGCTCAGACATATTCAGTCAGGACTTGTCTCTGACAGCATATAGAACATTGTGGCAAGAGGGGAAAATTCTGGTTTCAGCATTTTCTCTTTTTCATGTAACATATATTTTCTACCTTTGCCACAGTGTTTTCACCTATGTTTGTGTGTTTCAAGGGGTCCTGCATGATTGGTGAACATGTAAGATTCATTACTGGAGGCTTGGATTCAGTTCTCACTTTATGTGCTAGGTTTTTCACTTGAGTGTCGTTGAGCTGGACACTTCACAGCACTAGCCTTGTATAAGTGAGACACGGAACAGACATGAATAAGTAAGCGGTCACCATGATATGACTGAAATAATGTAGAAAGTGGCATAAAACACCAATCAATTGTGGGTTTCAAACATTCATGCTGATTGGCTTACTCAAATACCTCTGCTGTGAGACATATAACTGAAAAAATGTTAAAAATGATGTTTAGCACCATACAAACTAGTACATACAAATACCATTTCAGCCAGTTTTATGCAGAATTTCTCGTAAAATAATTGATAGTCCAATACAAGTATTCATCAAGCATTCTTAACAGCAATTCCAGTTTTATTCTCAAGATTTTACTAAATTTCACAGTAACACAATCTTTGATTGGCTAAACAAAATGGCTTAGCCAATCAGATATTGCATTACTTTTTACATTCATAAGGAGACCAAGAATGCAATGAAGAATGGTTTTTGAATACAGGTCCTCAGCAGTCAAATTTTAAAGGTGAATTTTCTTTTATACTTTTCCTAAATGTCACATTTGCACCTTTTGTATAGCAGATTTATTTCTCTATTACACAATCTGGAGATTTAACGACCCTGAGAAAGAGGCTTTTTGAAAACATTGTGGGAAAAGGAGAAAATGCTGGTAACCAGCATTTTCTCCTTTTCCCACAATACTTTCTTCAATCAAAGACTGAAATTATCATTTGAGCTCAATTTATTTTGTTGTCTGCAAAATGCTTTCAATTTCATTGAGTCCAAAATTTTGTTGTATGGTACAGGGTCATACACTCTTAATAAGATCAGAGAATCTTGATTTCTTTTCATATTTCCATTACTTCTGAAATGTTTCAGGTGCGAAATGATGGTCGAGATAGCGGGATTGAGGAGGGGGCCATGATGAAAACAAGTGTCGATACCATGGAAACAGTGTCAGGGCTGAATGCTGTAGAGTTTCAGGTTTTCCAACAAGCTCTGAAATGTGCAGCATTTCCTGTTTTAGGTGCCCCTGACCCTCCCTCAGGGGCAAGTCCAGTCCCTTCACCCTCTGTGTTTTCACAGAAAAGGTTAGTGACAGCTGTTGTTAGATTAAAAAAAAAACACTTTTGAGCTCTGCAAAATATGTTGTAGAGTTTAAGGTTTCCAACAAGCTCTGAAATGTGCTGCATTTCCTGTTTTAGGTACCCCTGACCCTCCCTCAGGGGTGGGTATATTTTATTGGGAAAAAACCATTGAACCACATTGATTTTGTTGTATGCAGATGCTATTAGTTTGGACATGTCTAGAATTTTGTTGTCTAGTATTGAGTTAACATCATTCTTCTGAAATATCAACAATTAACATAGCTTCAGGTTTTATTGATGAACACAAGTGAAAAGATTGGATAAAAGAGAAATTATTCATTATAGGTTATTTCTGCTTTTGAAACAATGTTTTTGCAAGTTGTTTGGTGCAAGATGGAAAAAATCAGCTGAAGGAGGTAATGTGCTAATAAACAGACACAAAATTTTGACGCTTGTTAACCGCTTTTATATGAGCCATGCTCTGTGAAAAGGGGGCTTAATCCATCTGCAAAAATTATCGACTGTGTCAGCCAAAGTCCAGACAGGCTGACCTGAGTTGAAACCTTTTGCTATTGGTGAATTTTCTTTATGTCAAAGGACCAGTTTACCTCATGATTCAGTCAGCTATTATACGAGATAGATTTTATGGATCCATGATCGTGTGATGACTTGCTTAGTATCATGTATCACGGAGATGCATTAAGCCCCCAGAGCATGGCTCATATTAAATTCTTTACCACATAACAAAATTATAGACTTGTCTAATTTGAAAGCATCATAGACAACACATTTGTTGCGGCTGAAATGATAGGATTTTTCTTGAAAAGGGTGAAAGAAGAGACAATGCTGGTTGTTGGCTTGTCCTTTTCCCGCAATGTTTTCAGATACCATCTTCCTCAGGGTCACTAATGCATGGTTTCATTAGGTAGAGGGTTAACCTTTTTAGATTGGTCACTCCTCCATCAATGAACGACAGTGGGGTGGAAGAACAAGATGATACGGCCATGATTCCTGCAGAAACACTGTGCGAACTGCTACGTCGCGCTTTCAGACTCTCCCCAGAAAAATTCAAACAGTATGAAGAAATTGTGGCATCACATATGGAAAAGAAATCTGCACAAAAAGTAAGTGTTTAAACTTTAAATCTGGAGTGAAAAATTTTACGAAAATGAAGTTTTACAACATGCCTTTGTCAGCTTGCTCTATTGTATGTATGCAAGACTTGTATTATGGCAGAAAAAGTATGACAAAATGCCTTGAAATCAATGAAGGTTAAAATAACTCGCCAAGGGCAGGGATCAAACTCGATCATCCTTGTCCATAAGCAGACTCTCCACCGCATAACTACAAATGCTAGCTCTATAGCAAGGCCCTACAAGCATGAACTTATACTACACCTGGCTACACAGAGTTTTATCTCTTTACCAAATAACAAAATTTGGGATTGGACCAAATCCTATCAGCAAAAAACTACATTTAATTTCTTGCCTGCAAATGCTTTAGATTTTGACAAGTCAAAAATTTTGTTGTGGTGTGAAGAGTTAACTCTTTACCACACAATTCCGACTTTTAATGACCCTAAGGAAAAGCCTTTTGAAAACATTGTAGGAAAAGGAGAAAATGCTGGTAATCAGCATTTTCTCTTTTTCCCAAACGTTTTCTACCCTGTCAAAGATTGAGATCATCATTTTTGTCACATTTAATTTGTCGTCTGCAAATGCTTTCAGTTTGGAAGGGTCTAAAATTTTGCCATGTGGTAAAGAGTTAAGTGTTTATATTCATAATGACTATGACTCTCAGTGACACATGTGGACATACAGTAATGGGTTTTAGGGTAATGCTTAAAAAATACGAAATCACCAATTTACAAGAAAAGGATTATCCCCCATCATATTCATTTGCTATGGTATCAATAAGCGCCCTAGGATATTGATTAGCAGCAGCAACTCTTGTATAATTTTATCGTGAATGTGCTCGATAAATAGGCCTGGAAGGGCTCGCAGAATAAGAGTTACACATTTTTGACCAATGGCAATTTACAACATATTTTATTGATTTCATGTTCAGGTACTTGCAGAAGAACTGGTGAGGCAGCTTGTGGCACTGGAAAATAACAACAACATATTTTATAACCCTAAAACTTTCTGTGTATGTATTTTTTTGTTACTTAACTCTTTACCATTCAACAAAAAAGAAGAATTGTCAGAATTGAAAGCATAATTATGTAGACAACTATTTAAATGTGGCTCAAATGATGGGATTTGTCTTTGATAGCGTAGAAAACATTGTGGAAAATGAGAAAATGCAGGTAACCAGCATTTTCTCCTTTTCCCACAATGTTTTCAATAGGCTTCTTCTTGTTAAAACTTGGGATTGTGTGGTAAAGGGTTAAAGATTCTTTTTCGCAACAGTGATAATAAGAAAGGAGGTACCATTTTTACACTCTCTTTCTGTATCGATAAAAGATAGCTTAGTACCATATCTGACAGGTTCAAGCTATAACAACATTATTATGTGGAAAACTGCATAGGCTGACCTTGTATGACATTTACAGGTTGGTCTTTGTTCACTGTTTGCAGTTAGCCAAGGTTCACTTATCAAAGTTTCAAACATGAAGAAATGAAGTTAGTGACAAAATAGGAAAGCAGAAGATTGTGTCAATTATATTAAGTTTACCTCTTTCAGTGACTGAACATGCAGTCCACAGATCCTCTGAGAGATTTTTATACTGCGGTCTTGACTAACTCCTTATTATTGCAAACACTGAGTACATGTACATGTATTGTACTTAATCCTTTACCACAAGACAAAATTTTAGACTTACCCAAAATGAATTTTTTGAAGACGACAAAATAATTGCAACTCAAAAATAAAAATTGGCTTTTGGAAGGGTCGAAAACATTGTGGTAACCAGCATTTTCTCCTTTTCCCCACAATGTTTTCAAAAGGCTTCTTCGTCAGGGTCATTAAAACTTGGGATTGTGTGGAAAAGGGTTAATTGCCTTCCAGATTACAAAACATACGTCTCATCTATGTTGATAGCATTAGCAGAGACAGAAATTAGCTGTAGCTCAAATGACAAGAATCGTCCTTGAAAGAGCAGAAAACTTGGGGGAAGAGGAGCAATTGCTAATTACCTGTATATTCTCCTCTTCCCACAATGGTTTCAAGAGCTTTCTATCTGAGGGATGATAAAAAATGATCTCATTTGGTAAAGGTACTGGTTACCAGCATTTTCTCCTTTTTTCCACAAGGTTTTCTACCCTGTCCAAGAACTTTAGTTCCTTGATCCCATATTTAGAATTTGTTGTGTTTAGGTGCTTTCAATCAGGAAGAGGTTAAAATTTGCAGTTTGGTAAAGGCTTAAGATGATATAATAATTATACAAAATATATTGCAGAACAAGCTTGGCTATGACCAATGGCAGAAGAGAGAAAGAAGTCATATCACAGATTTGTTGAATAAATTCTGGCATTTTTCTCTTCCTCAATCATCTAAGATGGCACAGGTACTTTCCATATATTTGTTTAATAATCACTCAGTTTTGTTCAATAAGTTCTGGCATTTTCACTTCTCCAGTCATCTAAGAGACAACACAGATACTTTCCAAATTTGTTGAATAATTTTCTTAATTTGTTTAATAAGTCCTGGCATTTTCTCTTCCCCAGTCATCGAAGACAACAGAGGTACTTTACATATTTGTTGAACAATTTTCTGGATTTTTTTAATAATTTCTGGCATTTTCTCATCCCAAGTCATCTAAGACAACAAAGATACTTTCCAGATTTGTTGAACAATTTTCTGAATTTGTTGAATAATTTCTGGTATTTCACTTACTCAATTATCCAAGAATACACAAGTACTCTCTATATTTGTTGAATGAAATTTGGCATTTTTCACTTCCCCTAATTCTGTAAGGCAACACAGGTACTTTTACACTTTTGTTGAAGAAATTCTGGCATTTTTCACTTCCCCAATCATCCAAGACAACTCTGGTACTCACCTTAATTTTGCTGTGCTTACAACTACATTTGTATGTCTACAGATGAAAAAAAGAAGACTTGAACTGCACCTTATCCGACTGTAAAATTGCATATTAGTCCATATTGAGACATTCGCAGATAACAAATTACTAATAAATGAGACTTAAATGATACAATTTTTCTTTTAAAAGGAGAACAAACAATGTGAAAAGGCCAATTACATTTTTTACTTTTCTCACAATGTTTACAGAAGCTGTTTTCTTCATGTTTGTGAAAACAGGTGCTTGTTTTGCAGAGGGTTATCTCTTTAACACATGACACAATTTTGGACTCATCCATATTGAAAGCATTGTAGATGACGATTTGAATGTGGATCCAAGCCTTTCAGTTGTCTCTAGCTTGGTTGTAACATCAAGAATATGCACTTTTATTTAACTCTTTTCCAAATGACTTAATTTTGGCCTCGATGAAGTTGTGTAACGAGCATTTTCTCCTTTTCCCACAGTGTTTTCTACCTTATCAAGTGCAGAAATCACCATGTGAGCTACATTCAATTTGTTGCCTGCAAATGCTTTGAATTTGGACAAGTCTAAAATTTTGTTGTTTGGTAAAGAGGTAAAACAATACAGCTGATGTTATGCACATTTAACAGTGTTAAAGTTGGATTTAATGTTTCAGACTATGAAATAGAAAATATTGAAATAAGAATGATTTTTAGAAATTTGTTTCTTATTATCAGGTTTTTCACTCCCATGACCAATATAAGTTTTTGATGCAAAAGCTGATACAATATGAATCCCCGTACAGACAACAGAGTGAACTGATAGCCCCAGCCCCAACAAGCCCACTGTCCAGTGCGTCTGTCTGTCTGCTGAAAGAATTTGGGCTCAGATACGGAGTGGTAGGCATAGAATTTTGTTTTCAAGCTAATTTAAACTCTAAACTCTTAACTCTTTACCACATAATCCCAAGTTTCAACGACCCTGAGAAAGAAGGCTTTTGGTAACCAGCATTTTCTCCTTTTCCCACAATGTTTCCTACCCTACCAAAGGTAAGATTCATCATTTGAGCAACAATTAAATTGTCATCTGCAAATGCTTTCAATTTGGACAAGTCTACATTTTTATCAAGTGGTAAAGAGTCAACCAGGTGACAAAAATTTTAGACTCATCTGTATTGAAAGTGTTTCCAGACAGCAGTTTAACTGGAGATCTGTAAATGAGATGTGTCTTTGAAAGGTTAAAATACAAAGTCTTTTTTCCAGCATTTTCTTCTTTTTTCTACAATGTTTTCAAAATCAATCTTCTTCAGGGTTGCATAAACATGGGACTGTTTGGTAAAGGATTAATTAATAACGAAATCATTACTTAATTTAGAAATTATATCTAATTTTCAAATGTTTATATCTTTTCTGATTTTTGCCCTCAGTTTTAAAAGACAGACTGTTACAAGCTTACATACCTTTCCCCATATTGTTTGTACAAGCCATTAAGTGTGTCGACTTAAAATATTGTATTTGTGCAGTAAACAGATGAATGTCAACCCAACCATGTTGAAGTATGTTCCATGCATAGATTCTGGAATTTTTTTTTAAACTCTGTCCCAGATGACAAATATTAAAATCGTCTATCTTTAAAGCATTCTCAAAAGAAAAATGAGGTTCAGATAATGCGATTATAATTTAAGAGAGTAATGTTGATAAAGGCACAGCAGTCACTGTCTGCAGCATGCCCACAATATTTTTAATTTCACCATGGAAACACCTACATCATCTTTACACTCAAACAATTTTATTTTGTTTGATTCTACCATTCATTTTCTATTCATTTAGTTTGATTTCAGTCAATATAGAGTAGGTTAATGCATGAAAACTGAAATGTATTCATAGGTTCATTTGATTTGTCACATAAAGGTACTTACATCTATGTTTTAGGGGGAACAGTACAGGAAAATTGTGTATTTGGAGTACTTGGCCTTGAACTTTGACCCCACAGTATGGTTTATTCAGCATGTGACCTCTTCTTTGAACTCTGTCATGGAGATCATGCCAAGTAAAAGGTCATGTTTGGTCATTGTGCAGAAAGAGGTATGGTTGACAGTTAGGAATATAAACATGAAAGCCATGCTTTGTGAAAAGGGGGTTTAATGCATTTGCAAAAAGTATCGACTCAGGTCAGCCTGCACAGGCTGACCTGGCTCAAAACTTTTTGCTATTGGTAAATTTTCTGAATGTCAAAGGACCAGTCTACATCATGATTTAGCCGGTTATTAGACAAAATGGTATCTTATGGATTCATAGTTATATGACAACTTGCCTGGTGTAAAGCATCACAGAAATGCATTAAACCCCCATTTCCCTGAGCTTGGCTCATGTAGATATGCAAAGTTTACTTGCTTATCATGTATAGCTATAATGACGGGATTCATTACTCTGTCATAGTTGAACATTATTTCAACAGAGGTTATTTAACCCTTTACTGCACAATGACGCCTTTTGACGCCTCGGGGAAAGAAGCCTTTTAAAAACATTGTGGGAAAAGGAAAAAATGCTGGTTACCAGCATTTTCTCCTTTTCCCAGAATGTTTTCTACCTGATCAAAGAAAAATTGCACCATCTGAGCCACATTGAAATTGTCGTCTGCAAATGCTTTCAATTTGAACAAGGCTATAATTTTATCGTCTGGTAAAGGGTTAAAAAATTCATTGTATAACTCTTTTTACCACACTATACTGGGTTTAAACGACCCTGAGGAAGAAGTCTTTTGAAAACATTGTGGGGGAAAAGAGAAAATGCTGCATTTTCTCCTTTTCCCACAATATTTTCTACCCTATCAAAGACAAATTCCATCATTTGAGCCACAATGAAATTGTTGTGTAAAAATGCTTTCAATTGAACAATCTAAGCTTTTGTCATGTGGGAAAGAGTTAAGTTGAAAAGCAGCTAGTCACTTCACAAGAGTGTTGTGCTGGTAGAAGAAAGCCCAAGAAGCATGGACAGGTGCACTGGCTGCTGAGATATGACTGAATTAATGTTGCACATGACAGTCACAATAGCCCTTTAACAAACAATCCTTTCTTCTAACTACCCTCAAGTAGAAGGCTTTTAAAAACATTGTTGGAAAATGAGAAAGTGCAGGTGACCACCATTTTCTCCTTTTCCCAAAATAAATCTGTTGTCTGCAACTGCTTTCAGTTTGGTCAAATCTAAAATGTTGTCATTTCATAAAGGGTTAAGTCTTTACTGCAAAACAAATATTTAGGCTTGTCCAAATTCTAAGCATTTGCAGACAGAAAATATCAATAGGGCTCAAAAATCAAAATTTGTTTTTGGAAGGGTAGAAAACATGGTGGGAAAAGGAGAAAATGCTGGTTGCCAGCATTTTCTCCTTTTCCACAATGTTTTCAAAAGGCTGCTTCCTCAGGGTGGTTAAAACTTGGAACTGTGTGGTAAAGGTTAAACAATAAAAGAGAAAAAAAATCTTTTGCCTTTGTATGAAAAGAAGCTGAATGGCCTAAGGAGCATGTCTAATTATGTACATTCATCCATTGAACAAATTTCGAAGTATAATGTGTTTTCTTCTAATTACAATGTATATGATACTTATATCATATTACATTTGTGATTTCCAAGTATTGTCTAGTTCATGCTTGTAATTATTTTAAAAAGATTTTATCATACTTAATACCTTATATTTCAGTTTTCACTTCTGGAAAGTGCTCTAGAATTACTTGAGGTGAAATCCTGCACTGCCATTGTCAAAATGAAAACATTGTTTTCCAGCAGTAAACCTCTGGATGGTGTAGGTAAGTCAATCGATCTTAAAGGAGGCTATTCAGGTTTATATGATCTCACTAAACTTTAAAAATGATTCATCACTGAATTAAATTATGGCAATAATCGCCAAACCATCTGTAAAGACAGAAGACAAATGTAAGAAAAAAAAAATTCAGTAGTAAATCCGTAAAGGACTGTGTAGCCTGCTAAGGTATTTTTAGATTTTTTGCCAGATTTTTGCAAAGGTTTTGGAATGTCACCTGATCAACAACACACGTCATTTATGTGGCAGTGTATTCAAATAGGTATGACGCCATATTTGATATCATAATTATGGACGGTGTCACTGCTTGCAAAGCAGTCCAGCTAGTCTTTTAAACACTAAATTTGCACCTGTTTACTGCATGTAACTATATAATTTTTTTTTTATGTTTGCAGATGATAGTATATTTTATGGTATTTATCAGTGTTTAAGAAAACAGTTCTCATCTAAAAAGGCCCTTTTAACCCCTTTACCCCACAATCCCCAGTTTTAACAACCCTGACCAAAAGGCCTTTTGAAAACATTGCGGGAAAAGGAGAAAATGCTGGTAACCAGCATTTTCTCCATTTCCCACAATGTTTTCTACCCAGTCAAAAACAAATTCCATCATTTAAGCCAAACTTAAATTGTCGTCTGCAAATGCTTTCAATGTGGACAAGTATAAATTTTTGTTGTGTGGTAAAGAGTTAAATCTGTTTGAAACTGATATCAAATGCATTTTTAGGACCCTGACTTATACAAGTACATGTATCTCGTCATATACAATAGCAGTGATAAATATGAACAACCGATAGTACACCAAGGGCAATAACTGTTACATGTATATATTATAAAACATGAAGAATCTACGCTGTTTGTGAAGCGGTTGATTTCATAAAATCTTTTTTTTTTTAACGTGATATTTCTGTCTCAATGTTTTCAAAAGAAAGAGAGTGAGAAAATAAATGAGTTTTCGTCCAGTATTAAAAACCAAATGTTTCAGTTTCAATTTCTTATCATCATAAACATTTCCTCTATCAGGCAGTGCTGATCATAGATCCAGATGCACTTTATGTGCAGTCTGATTCAAATCCACACTGTCTGGAAAAATCATCGAGGCTGGCTAAGCAGCAAAAGAGTTTAGCGTTATTCATTTAAATTCATTAAATGGGCCTATTCCATCGCTGATGGTATAAGTGTATAATTATTTCCTGTTATGCATAAATTATTGGTTGGCTCCGTTGCTGACTTAGTAGAGTTGCCATTTTTTTTTGTTTTCTTTTTTTTGACAGCACTTATTTTTTTAAATTTTTTCCCAAACGTAGGATAAACCCATCCTGTTGTCCTTAAAATGTTTCCATGAATATTGTTAACTTTCTCTTCCCTCCCGTGCCCCCCCCCCCAAAAAAAAGGGGTCAAAATGTGGTTGAATGCCCCTTTAACTCTTTACCACTCAGTCCCCACTTTTAACAACCCTGAAAAAGAAAGCTTTTAAAACATTGTGGAAAAAGGAGAAAAAGCTAGTAACCAGCATTTTCTCCTTTTTCCACAATATTTTCTTCCCTTCTCAAAACAAATTTCAATTTTTGGGTTACATATATTTTGTCGTCTGTAAATGCTTTCAATTTGGACTGGTCTAAAATTTTGTCATTAAAATTTTGGTAAAGAGTTAATCATACAATCCAATTATTTCAGAGTCCCTAATTGACCTACTGACATTGATTCTACAATCCAAATCCTATCTGCTGATGAAACCGGAGGAATCCCTTGGCTTAAAGCTTTCCAGAATCATACAGGTCAGTGATAATATCGTGCCAAATCCATGGATAGCCTCGAACAGTTTGTTGTGTTGTTTAGCTGTTGAAAACATTATTACAGATAGAGAAATGACTCAAATTCAGTGTTTTCTCTTTTTGTCACAATGCTGTAACCCTTTCCCAAATGACACAATTTTAGACGGGCCCAAATTCAAAGTATTTGCAGACAACAAATGAAAGGTGGCCCAAATGATGAAATTTGTCCTGAATATGCAGGAAATCATTGTGGGAAAAGGAGAAAAATTCTAGATTCCAGCATTTTCTTCTTTTCCCATAATGTTTCCAAAGCCTTCTTCCTCAGGGTCATTAAAAGTCGGTATGGTGTGGTAAAAGGTTAAATGGTGGTGTGTTGAAAGATGTCTGTAGGAAGCAGAAAGAGTTAAAAATAAATGAAAGACAGCATAAGATAAAGAAAGAAAAATAGATGTGTTGTAATAGATTAAAAATGCCATGAAAACATGCCACAATAATTTTTCCAAAATGTACCCTCTACCAGATGATGAAATTCTAGACCCATCCAGATTAAAAGCATTTGCAATTGATAAATGAAATGCCACTAAAGTGGTGGGATTTTTCTATGAAAGGATATAAAATATTGTGGGAAAAGGAGTAGCATTTTCTTTTTTTCTCATGATGGTTTCATAAGCTCTTCTCGACAGGGTTGCTAAAACTCAGGATCCTGTGGTAAGGGATGAAGTAGTGCCAAAGTACATGTAATATATAATACAAAACCTCTGAAAATTGTTGTTTTCAGGAGATATTTCCAGCTACTTATGAAAGACATAAATTGGTGGCACTTGATGAACTGAGACAGAGTAAGTGGCGTATGGAACTTAGTCCAAACTTGGTAAATATTGTTGACATTTTATTTTTCTAACAAAGTATGTTTGTAATTGCAGGCTAGTCTCAGAAAATGACTCTTTTTAAGCTTGGCTGTTTGGGAAGATGTAGAAGTATTGTCATAGCCCATTTGTCTGCGTGCGAAAACTTTGATTTTATAATATCTCTGTCATTACTGAAGATATTTACTTCAAAATCAGACTAGTTATTAACCAAAAAGATTGCATGCCATACTATAACTGGAATAATGTTTAAAATAGCATTAAACACCATAAAAATAAAGAATTTTGTAACTTTTAAATTGCATTTTAAATGTTTTTATCTTTTCAAACTTCCTGTAAGCTGAACATGCTCATTGGAAATATGAGAGATGAAGTGTTGGACTATAAAAACAACTACCATGTGGCTTTTATCAAGTAAGTTACACTTCTTGTTTGATAATTTGAGTGATCAATATGTGTAGTACACCAGATAGGTAACCAGGGGATTGTTGGTTTGGATTCCCAGCTTGGCCAATGTTGTTCCGAGGATTGATCATAGTCATCACAAAGGATTTATATAGTGACGTCCTCCAGAATTTGATAGTGTCAGAATTTGAAACAAATACATGAATGTAACCAAACCACATTTCGGTGTTTGATGTGATAATTATGTGATGACTTGCTTGGTATAATGCATCACAAAGATGTATTATACCCCCTTTTGTCAGAGCATGGCTCAATTGCTCTATTTCTGTTTGTCAGTTCAATCAAATATGATTTTTCAAACCTGTGCTAGTTGCATTACCAATGCCAAACTTTAAACACAAAACTAATCAACAAATAAACTATTCAAAATGTTCACCATTTTGACAAGCCTTCTTATTCAGATTCCTTAACTGTTCACCAAATGACAAAATTTTAGACCTGTCCAAATTGATAGCATTTGACGATGACAAATGTGGTGTAAGTTATAATGTCTTTGGTGGATAGGGTAGAAGAATCGTTTGAAAAGGAGAAAATGCTGGTTACCAGTACTTTCTCTTTTCCCTACAATGTTTTCAAAAACCAGTTTTAGACGGGTCTTTAAAACTTGGGTTTGTGTGGTAAATGGTTTAAAATATTTACGAACTCTTCAAGTGTCAAATAAACCCAAGAGACATTTAAAAACTAGAAAAAAGTTACAAAAAATGCAATATCAAGGCCTCTTTGTCCTGAATGTCTCAGCAAAGCCAAAAGTGTAGATCAAAGAGCAGACTGCACATTTTGTGCCATCTGATCTTAATCTTCACTGGTTGCAAAAGCAACTAAAGTTGTGAAAGTTGCATTAAGGGTTAAATGTGCTGAACTATTACGTACAGAGTAAGGTGTTATTATTTCTGTCCAGTTTGGTTATGTTTTATGGCATATGTGAAGCATCTATTACTGCCTATTGTGTAAAATGAACTAACCAAACAAGCCAATGCTTTTATGACACTGAAGAAGAACAATTTTTGTAACTGCAATGTTTCTGTCTTTCAAAGACAATTCACATCTTTTGAGCCACATTTGTCATTCAAAATTGAGGTTTTCCAAAGCAAATGGTGTCCCAAAGCAAGTGGTGTCCTAGAGCGAATGGTGTCCCAAAGCACATGGTGTCCTAAAGCAGTTTTTACTAATACATGTGACACATAACTCTTTAAAATGCTGCATCTCCAGATATCCCGTCAAACAGTTAGATATCCTGGGGACCCTAGGGCACTGTTTGTGTCGACCCATGCATGTTTAACCCATCACCAAACAAAAACATTTTACACCCGATGCAGAGTGAAAATGATTGTTCTTTCAACTTCAGATATTTCAACATCACAGCAGAAGCTGCCCAAGCATTTTATAAATTGTTGATGACAGATGTGGCCCAGCTCTGTAACCAGCAACGAGACAGTATTGTGAGTAACCCTTTTTTTGATATGGGTTAAAGCCCCTTTAAAACCCTTTACTAAACAATCCTGAATTTTAGAGACCCTGAAGAAGAAAGCTTTGGAGCACTTCATGGAAAGATGTGAAAATACTTTCAACCAGCATTTTCTGCTTTTCACACAATATTTTCTACCCCTTTTAAAGGTCCAATATTCGAGCTAGATTTCTGGCAATACTTTTCATAAGTCTTCTTCTGTAAGAACATCAAAACTTGGCTTTGATTGGTATGGGTTAAAGCCCCTTTAAAAGCCTTTACCAAACAGTCCTGAATTTTAACGAACCTGAAGAAGAAAGCTTTGGAGCACTTCATGGACAGATGTGAAAATACTTGTAACTGGCATTTTCTGCTTTTCTCACAGTATTTTCTACCCCTTTTAAAGGCATGTTCCAATATTCGAGCTAGATTTTATTTCTAGTCAACAAATGCTTTCAAATTAGACAAGTCAAAACTTTGTCAAAGGTAAAGTGTTAGTCTGTTATTTGATCTTTTAAACACTATCATTATTACCATCTGTTGTTTTACTATAGATAGAAATCTTGATTTTTGAAAAAGGTACTAATTTTTATTAGTTCATATTTATTATAAAATTGTTAGATACATTCTTAAGAAAAAGAACATCCCAGCAGTTCTGAGTATTCAGGCATGTATAAATTCTCTTTTCTTGCATTAGTGATGATATAATTTTACTTGAGTAGATTACACAAGTTTGGAGTCATCTATATCAAAGTGGATGTGGTTAAAAGAATTAGATGTGTCTCAAAGTCTCAAATGATGGGCTTTTTTTTTCAAGAATGCAAAACATTGTTGGAAATGGAGAAAATTCCAATGGTATTTTTTTTTTCCAGAACACCATGGAGATAGACCTGCTGATGCTGAGTTTAGGATATCGTTTGAATCAGTTAGATCATGATTGGTCAACTTATGTAACATATCAGTAAGTAATGGAAATCTTCCTCCTACAAGGCTAAAATCCTTACCAGGCAAAACAAAAAAAATGTAACCAACAGGAGTGGAAGCATTATGCAAATAACAAAAATATGGTGAAGCTCAAAGGATGGGATTTGTCTTTAAAGTGTTGAGAGCATTGTTGAAAATGGAGAAAATGCTTACAACTGGCACTTTCTCCATTTGCAACAATGTTTTCAGGAGTATTTATATTCAGGGTTGTTAAAACAGAGGATTGTTTGGTAAGAAATTAACAGGTACATGAAATGCATGTCTTATTTTGATCTTCTGACAGCTAGATGGATGGAAAAGACATTTTTATGTAACTCTTTACTACAGAATCCTGAGTTTCATTGACCCTAAGACAGAAAGCCTTTGAAAACATAAAGGAAAAAAGAGAAAATCCTAGTTACCATCATTTTCTCCTTTTTTCACAGTGCTTTCTACCCTTTCATACACAAACTTTATCATTGGAGCCACACTTTGTCATCTGCAACAGCTTTGAATTTGGAGGAGTCTAAATTTTTGTTGTGTGGTAAAGTATTCATTGAAAGGACCCAGACTTGGCAAATTGAATTTGATGGTTGTTATAGTTTGATCATCCTTTGCAATACCAAACATTGTAGATTGAAGATCAGACTGCAAGTCCTATGCAGTCTGATCTTGCTGTATAGTGTTTGCAGAAGCATCTGAAGTTGCCATTGGCATGCCACGGGTTAACATTATTAAAAGATTTTATAAAAAAATATATTTTCAAGAATCTTTTTCTGCTTAGTTTGATCTTGCTGTATGCTTCAGGCAAAAAGTTGACCTCGGCATATTTGGGTTTCAGTTTCAGAAATATTTGATAGGTTCAAGACTACATTATGAATTCATTTATGAATGAAAGAGCACAATAGAATGTAAAACTTAACAGAAGAGATGTTAGGTCCTTTTGAAGCAAGCACGTTTTATAAAGAGGTAAAGAGTTAAAGATCATTTGTTGTGTGTTAGATATTTCTTGCTCAAGCATGTTCAACAACAGTTCCAAATAAATTTTGAATGTGCTTTGCAAGGGGCTGGCAATGTTTCAGGCTTGATTTTCTCTGAATATGATTGTGATGAAAATCTTACAGAAGCAAGATACAATGTTTATATTTGATGTGTACGAATATTAGCAAAATCCCTTTCATATGGTTAGGAAACTAGTGGTTATGGGGTCAGGATAACAAGCTAAGAAATTACATATAGTGTTTTGGACATCCAAAAGCTAGGCCATAGTAAAGAGTTTATTGAGCCAAAGATTTGAGTAGTAACTCCCAGTCCTAATGAAAGATTCCCCAGCCAGATCTAAGCAACATGGATCTGGTTTGTAGATTAAGCATCTCCAATACACAAAATCTAGGGTTTTAGGTACTATTAAGATCAATTGGTTCATGATTTTATTGAAAGTAAGTAATTAGGAATATGCAGCATTTGACAAAATTGTCCATGTTAAATCATCCCTCATATCAGAAGTGTGTATCTATGTTGATGGGATGCACTCACGTTTAGTACAAGGCACAACCAAAGAACAGCTAATAGGCATAGTAAATAACTATATCCTTTTACCACAGTGCCTGCAGGTGGATTTGTGGTATAGCTTAACCCTTTACCAGACGACAAAATTTTAGCCTTCTCCAAATTGAAAGCATTTGCAGATGACAATTTCAATTTGGCTAAAATGGTGCAGTTTTTCTTTGATAGGGTAGAAAACATTGTGGGAAAAGGAGAAAATGCTGGTTACCTGCATTTTCTCCTTTTCCCACAATGTTTTCAAAAGGCTTCTTTTCCAGGGGCGTCAAAAGGCATCATTGTGCAGTAAAGGGTTAAGAGGAGGAGTTAACACTTTACCACACAATCCCAAGTTTAAATAACCTGAGGAAGAAGGCTTTTAAAACTATTGTGGGAAAAGGATAAAATGCTGGTAACCTGCATTTTATCCTTTTCCCACAATGTTTTAAACCCTACCAAAGACACCTTCCATCTTTTGAGCAACATCTAAATTGTCGCCCACAAATGCTTTCAGTTTAGACAAGTCTACATTTTTGTCATGTCAAGAACATACCAAACAGGGTAGGGAGAATGTCCTGTTTTACAGGCACTCATTGTTCAACTTGCATTACAATCAGGCTAATAATGAATTACTTTGTTGTGGCCTAATATAGATTTCACAAACACTTGTCTCTATCTTATTAGAATGAATCCTTAACCCTTTCCCAAACAAGCCCTGGTTTTCATGTGTGTGAAGTACAAGTGTTTTGAAAACACTGTGGGAAAAAGAGAAATTGCTCGTAACGAGCAATTTCTCCTTTTCTTACAGTGTTTTCTACCCTTTTTGAGACCTTTCTGCCATTTTCATCAAAATTAAAATTGTCGTCTGCAAACTCTTTCAGTTTGGACCAGTCCAAAATTTGTAGTTTGGGAAAGGGTTAAAATAGTTCCTATGTTAAATTGTAGAATGCAGACCTGGAGAGACTTATTTTTAAGCCAAGCTCATCACTGGAGTATCGTGATTAAAGTTCACATGCAAGACTTTGTCGTTCAGTCCATGTCAACAGACAAGGTGAGACAGTCTCTTCCTTGTTTCCTTTGACTGCTTATGTGTTTAACACTTTACCACACAATTCTGAGTTTTAACGACCCTGAGAAAGAAGGCTTTTGAAAATATGGTGGAAAATGGAGAAAATTTTAGTAACCAGCATTTTTTTCCTTTTCCTCACAATGTTCTCTACCCTTTCAAAGACAATATGCAACATTTCAGCCACACTTAATTTGTTGTCTGCTAATGATTTCAAATTGGACATGTGTCAGATTTTGTTGTGTGATTAAGAGTTAATTCTTTACCAAATGACAAAAAAGTGGACTCAACCAAATTGAAAGCATTTGCAGACAACAAAATAATCATAGCTCTTCTATCTTTCTATCTGTCTAATCTACCTGTCTGATACATTAGAAAACATCGTGGGGAAAAGAGAAACTGCTGGTACCAGCATTTTCTCTCTTTCTCACTATGTTTTCAAAAGCTTCTTCTTCGGGGTCATTAAAACTTGGGATTGTGTGGTAAAAGATTAACTGTTAAGAGTGTTGAGCACCCTTACAGTTCTTTTTAGAACAGTGGAGGTTAAGATCAGACCACAAAGAACTGCTGGTGTGATCTGAACCTCAAATCTGAGCCATCTGATCTCCTTTGTACACTGTCAGATGTTGTCTGACTCTTTCTAAATACATCAAGGCTCTAAACTTGTAGGGGACTTTTATTTGCTGTATAAAACTTAAACTGTGTTCAAACATGCAATAGTTTTACTATTACCATAACTTTTCATCAGATGACATAATAAGAAAACAATGTAGGAAAAAGGGGAAATCCGGGTTACCACCATTTTCTCCTTTTCACGCAAAGTTTTCAAAAGTCTTTTTCTTCAGGGTTTGTAAAAACATTGGATCATTAGAAAAAGGGACCATGTTTTCTTTCTTCTTTTTTTTCATCTGCATTAGCTATTTTAATGCTATAGGCAAAAACAGGACTTTAGCAGATGGTATAGGTCAAGATCAAACTGCATAGAACTTACAATCTGATCCTAGATCTATGCCATCCAATTGTTTAGTCAAGCCTGTAAGATAGAAATCTTTCCTGAGTCAGTTTATTGAAATTTCGGCCTTCCAAAAAAGTCAAATTTATTTGGGACTGAAAGAATTTAACCTTAACCCTTTCCCAAACAAGCCCTGGTTTTCACGTGTCTGCAGTACAAGTCTTTTGAAAACACTGTGGGAAAAGGAGAAATCGCTCGTAACGAGCAATTTCTCATTTTCCCACAGTGTTTTCTACCCTTTTTGAGACCTTTCTGCCATTTTCATCAAATTTAAAATTGTCATCTGCAAACTCTATCAATTTGGACCAGTCCAAAATTTGTCGTTTGGGAAAAGGTTAACCTAACAATCCCATGTTTTAACAATTCTCAGAAAGAAGGGTTTCAGAAAGATTTCAGGAAAAGAAGAAAATGTCTGTAACCAGCATTTTCTGCTTTTCCAACAATGTTTTTTACCTGTAGGAAGACAAATCCAATCACTTGAGTCTCACCTATTATCTGCAAATGCTTTTAATTTGGATGAGTTGAAAATTTGTGGTTTGGTGAAGATATAATAGTTGTCAGAAAATAGTATAACTATGTGTGGTAATCAGCTAGAATTTATAGAATAATTATGTAGTATTGTATTTTCTACAGTTTAAGAATTGTGAGCTTTTGCCCGCTGGCCCTCTAACGAGTGCAACACCGAGTTTACCATTTATACGTCAGAGAGCCATTTCCAAACCTTTGACACCGTCTGCCAACAGTGCTTTTAGTTCCCCTTCATCGGCCAACTCTACTCCAGTGAGTAAAATATTGTTAAAATCTTTCAAGTTTAATTCTTAAAGATACATCTATACTCATTCTCAGCCAGTTTTTTTATGACTGATAGAAAATGCATTTCATTTTCTGGAGTCCATCAAAGAAATCACTGCTGTGACATTTCTGGTTTTAAATTGAAGATTTCCAATATAATGTACTTATCCCTCACACCATATATACATATATATATTTTAAAAACAACATTTTTTTTCTCTCTGGTTGTAAGGATGTGTCTTTAAACCTGTATATAGGAAAAAGTGCAGGGAATCCTGTAAAAGTGAAAAATTCTTTATGCTTCTGAGCCTAATCTTTCATAATACCCTCTGTTGTAACAAAATTAATTATTTTGTCTGTTTGGAAAATTAAGTCTCATTTTGCTTTTTTACTATATGGTTGATAGTCCCTTTAACTGATGATTCTAAAATGAACTTCACTGTTGAATGCTTGTCAGCATCTAAAACATTCCAATATAAATATGAAATTTTCTTAGCAGATCAATACTTTACTGTGATTTTTATCCCCTTTCAGCTGGTATCTGGTGCTATACCAAGGGCAGTTCACCCACAATCCAAACTTGTAGAGCATCAACCAGTTATACATTCCAATACAACACAACAACAACATCCGGTGTTTCCTATAGAAGAGAGCCCTTCTTTAGATCCTACATCTCCAATTTTTGGCAGGCGACCCAATTCTGACCCCGTAAACATATCCCATAGTTCAGTATTGAATGGCACATATCTTGGAAACATGGCAAGGTCACTAGGTCACTATGATGATGACTTTTTGACCTTCACCCATGTCAGACACAGCAGTTCTTTACCAAATATTTATAGACAAGAAAACTATATTGAAATGATTGATCAGACAAAACACAAAACACCGGGCCATGTTAGTGAAGGTCTTGATGCTAGATTTGTGGTTAGACGACCTTCAATCATTTCTCAAGAGTTAGCAAATTATGCTTCTGTAGAGCCTGAAGTCACAGAGAATAATGATGAGACAGATGATAGTGAAACAATAACAGATGAGACTGGTTCACAGAATGGTGACTTCAACTTTCCCCCTTTAGAAGAGGTAAAAACCTCTACTCCTGCTTGCAGCATAGATGGTAAACCAGTCCAGGATGATAGAACAAACAGAAAGAACAATGTGATCAGGCCGGTTGTAACAAAAAGCAAACAAGTTTCTCCCAGTAAATATATGTTAGGTCATGAAAAAGATCAAGTCAAGCCAGACACAAGTACATTTCAACAAGATCAAACACAAAATTTCAATCAAAATTATGGAATTAACAATTTAAATCTGGACAGTGCAAGTTTAGACAGTGTAAACAACAGATATGGTGGGCAAGAGTCATTCACTGATTCACTGGTATCAAATGTGTCTTTCCCTCAAGTCAAACTTTCAGAGCATTCCAGTTCAACATTGCCCATATCGAGCTCTGCCATTGATGTAACTGTGATATTACAGAGAATAGTGGGATTTGGCAAGACGCTGTGTCAGATGTTGACTCCATGTAGAGAGGACATGGACACAGACAGTTCACAACCTTCCTCTGTTAAGGGTCGGAACTACGGTAGTCAAGTGCAGTATAAATATTGTCAAAGACTTTATGAAAGTTTTCTAGGTGTAAGTATATATATTGGTTGCCTTTTCTTAGCTAACCAGGGTTAATCATTCAACTCATTGCCACCCTAAACAAAAATAAAAAAAAAATAAAAATGTCAAAAAGGGGAAACGTTTAAATCTTTACCACACAATCCCAACTTTTAACGACCCTGGGAAAAAAAACTTTTGAAAACATTGTGGGAAAAGGAGAAAATGCTGGTAACCAACATTTTTCCCTTTTCCCACAATGTTTTTTACCCTTCCCAGCACAAATTTCATTTTTTCAGTCACAATCATTTTGTCATCTGCAAATGCTTTCAATTTGGACAAAGGTAAAATTTTGCTGTGTGGTAAAGGGTTAAGTTTTTACCAAATTTATCAATTTATTGTTCACAGCATTTGCCCTGTTTCTCACAGTTTCTTGAAAAAAGCTGTATTTTTCTGTTCTAGCTAGTTTTGGCCAGTAGCTCATTAGGTCAATGAGTTTTGGCTTGGCTAAAATTCTTTCCAAGATAGATGGGATAATGTTCTTGTATAACATAATTATCCTTGTTTGCCATGTATACGGCCATAACTCAGTAAAGAGTTAAACTAGTTTCAGAAAAGTGAATCAGGTTTCAGCCATGGGACATGTCAATTTTTGCATACGTGGTTTTGCAAGTTCGGACCTATAATTTTTCAGATATTACTCTGTGATAAAAAGAATCTAACATTTCATGACTCTAGGATAAATTTTTGCTAAACATGTCTACAAAAATGTCATTAAAATCATCAAAGGCTTAATAAAATTTTTCTAGGCTCATGTATAAATTCTTACCAAACGACAAAATTTTAGACATATCCAAATTGGAAGCATTTGCAGACTACAAATTAAATGTGGCACTAACAAAAAGGTTTCACTCCAAAAGTTGTAAAACATGTTTGGAAAAGGAGAAAATGCTGGTTTCCAGCATTTTCTCCTTTTCCCACAATGTTTTCAAATAACCTCTTTCTCAGGGTCATTAAGCCTCAGGATTGTGTGGTAAAGGGTTAAAATTTTATCTCAAATGCCAGTTGATGTCAGATCCTATATCTCTCAACACTGAATATTCATCTTCCTATTTTTTTTTCTTTATCATAACTGAGATTATTCATATGATAAAGATTTCTTGAAAAGAACAAAATTCTTTTCTTTGACATCCTATGGTGTCTGTTTAGTACGTACTTTCTTTAAACCCCTTACTAAAATGCAGTATTTAAGGGCATAACCACAAAAAAGAATTTTGAAAACATTGTGCTGGTTACCAGGGTTTTCCTCTTTTCAGTCAATGTTTTTTTACACTTTCAAAGACAAATCCCATCATTTGAGCCCATTTGTCAGCTGCATGTGCTTTCAATATTGACTAGTCTAAAATCCTGTTGTCTTGTGAAGACTTAATTCTTTACCAAACTACAAAATTTTAGACCAGTCCAAATTGAAAGCCTCTGCAGAGAACAAAAAAAATTTGACTCAAAAATTAAAATTTTGGGAAGAGTAGAAAACATTGTGGGAAAAGGAGAAAATGCTGGTTACCAGCATTTTCTCCTTTGCCCACAATGTTTTCAAAAGCCTTTTTCTTAGGGTCGTTAAAAGTCAGGATTGTGTGGTAAAGGGTTAAGACAAAATTATTGCTGTTAAGAATATTTCATATACATGTGTGAATCAGCTGTCAAACACTTTAATTTTATTTTGCAGGCAATATGTAACACGGTTCGCCAGCATGCAGACAACATGCTTAGTATGGACCTGTGTGGAACCTCAAACAAAACAGCAGACAGATTGGCTGGACCAAGGGTATGATAGATTTCACATCATTTAACATTGTTAATGCTTATGTTCCACCAAGGTTAAGAAGATCTTTTTGAGTTTTTGTTCTCTCAAAATGGTATTAAATCTTTTAACTCTACCAAACAGCAAAATTAGGGACTGGACCAAACTCAAAGCATTTGCAGATGACAAGTTAAAAAGTGTTGCTATAATGATTATTTCTGTCTCTGAAAGGATAGATAACATTGCTGGAAAAGAAAAAATGTCAGTTACCAACATTTTCTCCTTGTCCTACTATGTTTTCAAAAGCTGACTCTTCAGAATTGTTAAAACTGGGGATTGTGTGGTAAAGGTTAACTCTGCATCTGACATAAATTGGCATGTGAGATAGAATTTTATTAAACTGACATAGGAAAAAGTTGTTAATGGAGCCTTTTGTGGGCTTAATAACAGTTTTTTCTCCAAAATTAATCAAATTTTACCCCAGAAGGAAATAACCTGTTAATCTGTCACTTAACTCTTTACCACATGACAAAAATGGAGACTAGTCTAAATTCAAAGCATATGCAGACGACATTTTAAATGTAGTTCAAAACATAACATTTGTCTCTTAAAGGGTAGGAAACATTTTGGGAAAAGAAGAAAATGCTGGTTACCAGCATTTTCTTCTTTTCCCACAATGTTTTCAAAAAGCTTTCTCGGGTCGTTAAAAGTTGGGATTGTTTGGTAAAGGGTTAATGTTCGACAAGTAATTTCATAATATATGAGTCCTGCTTTGTAAAAAGAGGGCTTAATGTATCCCTAAAAAATCTCAACGCATGTCAGTCTGCACAGGCTGACATAGGTACAACCTGTTTGCCATTTGCGAATTTTCTGCATGTCAAAGGACCAGTTCAAATGAGTTTTCATTGTCTTCTGCATTCACACTACCAGGACTTTTCAATCTGAAGCACTTACAAAACTTTTCACTTGGACTTCAAAAAAAAGTTAATTAAAAATTCTAGTATACATAAACAACCAAAAATATTGCAATTTACTTGCCAGAAAAAATATCACTGTACTGCAAGTAAAGATCCAAGATCAGTCTGCAATTCTGTGTTGTCAGATCTTGATTTGTACAGTTTGAAAAGTCACTGAGTCACATGAAGCAGCCTATGGCTTGATACTGTCAGCATTTTCTACCCTTTTTTGGGAGACAAAACTGTCCCAGAAATCGCCAGTTGTATCAGGTGCACATTGTAGGTCATCAGGGTCGGTATTCACCAACCATTCTTTAGAGCATTCTTTGTGTTATTTTCAAGAATTTTATTTAAATTTGAAAGTAACACAACTTCTAATATGCTAAACTTGAACCATTTTGAGGTTACTTTTAAGAATGGTTGATGAATATGGTCTCAGGTTTTTCAAGAATTTTAGTTGTACTTGTCTCGTAGGTTGATTTATAAGAGCAAATAAATTGCTTCATGTCTATTTGATAATTGTTGGTCCTGAATTTACATTTACCTCTCAAATACAGATACATATATTCTCTTTGTACCCGAAAATTATCACACCAACTCTTTCCTTTTGCTATATATGAAATGATTTACAAGGGACAAAAATTTCATCTAAGCAACTTTTTGTGCAACAATTAACCCTTTACCACACAATCCCGAGTTTTAACGACCCCAAGGAAGAAGTCTTTTGAAAACATTGTGGGAAAAGGAGAAAATGCTGGTAACCAGCATTTTCTCCATTTCCCACAATGTTTCCTATCCTATCAAAGACAAATTCCATCACTTGAGCAACGTTTAAATTGTCGTCTGCAAATGCTTTGAATTTGGACAAGTCTGCATTTTTCTTGTGTGGTAAAGAGTTAAGACTTTTTTAGGAAGAAGTCACAAAATTATCTGAACACCCATTGTTATACATGTATTACACTGAAAACATGGTTAGTTATGTGATGAATAATTTTTATGTTGTAGCTTGTAGAATATCTTCAAACACAACAAAAGAGTGGTCTGATTTGGGGCTGTCGTCATGATGTACTGGGGTCAGGCAATTGTTTCCAGTATCTCAACAGACAGACCCCTTTACTGTGTGATAGACACGAGGCAATTACACAGGATGTGAGTATATTTGTAGCTTTGCTCTTTTCAAAGAAAACTTGAAGTATTGTGCCTGCCCTGTTTTTGGCTGCAACTATGTCTGGACATTTTGGATGGTTCAGGTCCTGCATGGCTTGTTGGTTAATCCTTTACCACACAATTCTGACTTATGAGGAAAGAGGCTTTTGGTAACCAGCTTTTTCTCCTTTTCCCACGTTTTCTAGCCTTTTAAAGACAGAAATTGTTGCTGTTGTAGCATTTCATTTGTCGCCTGCAAATACTTTCAAGTTTGACTAGGCTCAGATTTTGTCATTTAGCAAAGAGTCGAGATATTCAGTTTGTGCCCTGAGTCCCTTGGTTCAGTTCTCACACAATTTCAGAGGACTGTCCATTGGCAAGACACTTGAGAGAGTCTCAGCCTAGTACTGATGAAACCCAGGACATACATGAAATAGTGAACTATTGCCATGATATAATTGATAGTGTTGAAAATGGTGTACAACACCATTCAATCTTTCAGATGGTTATTCTTTACTTAACCCTTTACTGCACAATCCTGCTTTTTAACAACCCTAAGGAAGGAAGCTTTTCATACGTTGTGGGAAAAGGAGAAAATGATGCTAGAGAAAAAAATCTTTTGAAAACATTGTGGGAAAATCAGAAAAATACTGAAATACTGGTAACCAATGTTTTTTTTTTTTCTAAAGGAAACATTCAATCATTTGAGACACATTCAATTTGTCGTCTGCAAATGTTTTCAATTTGGGTAGGTCTGAAATTTTGTTACTCACTAAATAATTGAAAGAGAGTACTCTATATGAGCATCTGTACATAATTGCCTTTGCAGGAGTTGTTTATTATGATCAGCTGTTACATAGATTGCAAAGACTGAATACCTGTAATGGTTTAGTGTGTTTTTGTAAAAGATAAGAAAACTGTGCTACTGAGTAGGGTTGTGTTGTCTCATTTCTTTGCCTCTAGTTTTTTAATTCTTTTTATTGGCTCAGCTGTCTCCTTTGAAGAAGTAGTCAAGGTATTATCATAGCCTTGGCGTTGTCTGTGTCTTCATCTGCGTTGTGGTGCTAAAACTTTGACATTTTGTAATATCATTGTTATTACTGAAGATATTTATTTCAAACTTTGACATGTTGTTAACTATTAAAAGGGGAACCCATACAATAGGGGCAGGTAACCACCAAAATATTTGATTCAGTTATGCCACTTTTTTGACTTACAATTTTCAGTGAAAATCAAGCACTTGCAGCGGAGCCTTGGCACCTGCATGCGGCCCTCTTGTTTCACTTTCCACTGTTTTTACCCCTTCCATGACTGCAGACCTCCAGGCTGCATCCTTAGGTCTCACAGATTGTTTTGTCTTATTTTAGATGTGTACAAGAATAAACAATGTGTTGGCCATGTTGACCTGCCTAGACTGGTATCATAGTTACCTTGGTAACACATTGGGTATTGTCAGTGATTTGACAGTCTACCAATTCAAACAAAATATGCAGATGTCAATCAACAGTTATGAAATGTTGAAAAATGGTAGGTTTTCTTGGTATTAGTGTTAGGTTAAGGAATTGTTGCCACTGTCTACCAACAACAAATATTTTAGCCATTCTCTCTGAAAAGAGGGGCTTAATGCATTTGCACAATGTATCAACCCAGGTCAGCCTGCACAGTCTGCGCAGGCTGACCTGGGCCGAAACTTTTTGCTCTCGGTCAATTTTCTGCATGTCAAAGGACCATCCAACTTCCAGATTCAGTCAATTGTCAGACAAAATGGACTTTATGGATCGCAAATTATGTGATGACTTGCTTGGTATGATGCATCACGGAGAAGCATTAAGCCCCTTTTGCCAGAGCATGCTCATTTAGACTTGTCCAAATTTAAAGGCAAATAAAACAAGGCTCAAATAATAGGGATTTCTCTCTCAAAGGATGGACAAAAATTTTGGAACAAGAGAAAATGCAGGCTACCAGCATTTTCTCCTTTTCAGCAATGTTTTTAAAAGCTACTTTTTCTTCGAATGGATGAGTAAAGAGTTAATTCGTAACCCAACAATCCAGGATCCTGTGTTTTAATAATCTTCTTGAAAATTGCTTAACCCTTTCCCAAACAAGCCCTGGTTTTCACGTGTCTGCAGTACAAGTCTTTTGAAAACACTGTGGAAAAAGGAGAAATTGCTCATAACGAGCAATTTCTCCTTTTCCCACAGTGTTTTCTACCCTTTTTGATAACTTTCTGCCATTTTCATCAAATTTAAAATTGTCGTCTGCAAACTCTGTCAATTTGGGCCAGTCCAAAATTTGTTGTTTGGGAAAGGGTTAAGAAAATACCATGGAAAGAGGGTGAATGCAAAGTACAGGGTCACTAGCATTTTCCCTGGTACCCGCTATGTTTTCTACCCTTTGAAAAATCCAATTAAATGAGCCAAATTTGATATGTTGAATGCCCATGATTTCAGTATTGGTAAGCTTGATTTTTTTGTTATCTGGTAAATAGTTAAATCAAGGGCAAAAGTAAGCAATGCGGGTGTTCAAATATATTTAGATTTAAACCATACCATTTAAAAGTTTGGAAATTATTGTGGAGATAACGATATGTTAGTGTATACGGTAGTCAGTCCAAGCATTAGTCAATGGCAGAAGGATGAAGTAAAAAAACTAGGTAAAAAGTTGCCACAAAAGATAGAGCAACATGACAGCTTCTTACCTAGTTTGAAAATTCATTTTTCTGTCATGTGATCCATGATAAAATAACAGTGAAGAGGATTGTAACACAGGCTTCATAAGTTATAATCTTTGCTTGGTCAAGGTATTTTTGAGGATCTATGATTGTCATTTAGACATTAATTTATTCCTCTTTCACTACTGAATAGATCTTCATGTTTATGTGGGAAAGCAGCCAGTGGCTTGGAGAGAGTATTGTGCAGAGTGCAGATAAATATAATTCCAGGAACAAATTGATAGAATACCAGTAACTGACCACTGTGATATGACAGAAGCCATTTAACTTGTTGTCCTCAAAGGCTTTCAATTTCGATAAGTCTAAAATTTTTTGTATGGTAGAGTTAAATCATTTAAGGATATTTTTAACCCTTTACCACATAATCCCGAGTTTTAACGACCTGGACAGAGAGGGCTTTTGCAAACATAGGGGGAACAGGAGAAAATGCTGTTCACTAGCATTTTCTCTTTTCCCACAATGTTTTTTACCCTTTTAAAGACAAATTTAAAAATTTGAACCATTTGTTGTCTGCAAGTTCTTTTAATACATATGAAATTTTGCCGTTTGCTAAAGGGGTAATAGCATTATAAATTTCCTTATTTTAGAGTTTATATTGTTGGAAAAGTATGGTTATGATCCAAAGAAAGACAGCTCAGAGGTCATGGAGACTGCTTCCCAGTTATGTCACAGTGTCAAGTCTGGAAGTGAGGGTAATATTGTAGTATCCAGTCTAGTTGATTCTGATAAAGATCATCTCATGGCAATTATCAGAGCACAGTGTCGTATCATGGCCTACAGGGTATGTTTTTTTTTATTACTATGTCTTTTTGTCTGTCTGTCTTTTTGTCTGTCTGTCTGTCTTTTTGTCTGTCTGTCTGTCTGTCTGTCCACCCGTCCGTCCGTCCATCTGTGTCTGTCTGTCTTTCTGTCTGTCTGTCTGTCTTCATATAACTGTCCACTAGGAAAAGGTTCACTTCTTTACCGTCTAATCTGATTTAAATTTTTCAGTTTCTGTACTGGTATTTTTTTCTCTTAATCCCTTACCAAACAACCCAGTGTTTTCACGAACCTGAGAAAGAAGGCTTTGGAAAACATTGTGGAAAAAGGAGAAAATGCTGGTAACCAGCATTTTCTCCTTTTTCTACAATGTTTTCTACCCTTCCACACTAAGATATCATAATTATACACACATTCAAATTGTCGTCTGCAAATGTTTAGAATTTTGCCGAGTCCCAAACTTTATGTTGGAAAGACTTAACCTTTTACCAGACTACGAAATTTTTGACTCGTCTGAAATGAAAGTCTCAAAGACAACAAATCAAAACTGCCTCAGATTATTAGACATATCAGTGAAGGGTAGAAAACATTGTAGGAAAAGGAGAAAATGCTGGTCACTAGCATTTTCTCCTTTTCCCACAATGTTTTGGATTTTCGTTGTATATGCACTTGAATTTAATACCACCATTGTCTCCTCTTCCCACAATGTTTTCCACCCTTTTAAAGACAAATCCCATCATGTAAACCATTACCACACCACTTGTCCAAATATAAACCATTTGCAGAATACAAATTGAATGTTCTTCAGATGGTGAAACTTGTCATTAAAAGGCTAGAAACCATTGCAGGAAAAGGAGAAAATCCTGGTTACCAGCATTTTCTTCTTTCCCACAATGTTTTCAAATGCCTTCTTCCTTTAGATCGTTAAATCTCAGGATTGTGTGTAAAAGGGTTAAATATTAGTAAAGAATTAAGTATGGTACATGATCTTTCTGGTTACAGATGTCTAAATATTTTGTTATTTTAGATCAATCTGTTTGTCTGTGATGCTCTGCCAGTTCTGTTAACATTGAAGTCTCCCTCAGCTCCTCTGGATGTGGGTTTGAAGCCTGTTACAGACTTCTTATCTGTGTACATATCTGCTTTGAAAAACTGGTTGTATGAAAGCAGTTACAGACGAGTGCTAGAGTGTCTGTGGATCTTTATTGTTCAGGTAAAGTGATCTACAAGCAAACAGGGCCCAGATTTCCCAGCCATTCTTGATAATATTCCAATTGTAATTTTTGGGATTTTTTTCTGTTTGAAAGTTACAGAATTTCTGATTGGCTAAACCAAAATGTTTATCCAATCAAAAATTGCGTTACTTTCTAAATTTAGATTTAGACTAAGAATGTAAGTTACAATGGTTGGCAAATATGACCTGAGATATTGGTGAGGGCAAGTAAACAATGAGATAGAGCTATTAGGTATGAAGTCAGTTATTTCTTGACAAATTCATTTGATTGTTCAGTTTCTTGCAGATAGATTAGTCCTCATAGATAACAATCAAAACAAGCAGGCTGGCATGCAAAAAGACATCTAATCCCCTGTAATACAATCAGACATTTATTGTAGATACCTCAAGTTTATTTGTACACATGTAGTTGTAGATGTACAAATTGGAGCCGGGGATCAAAGATTAACACTTTGCATTGTGCATGGATATTGTGCAAGGTGCTACTTTTCATAGAAAAGTTTTGTCCATTAATATTTTTGACAAATTCAAAATAATTTGAGCCATGCTCTGTGAAAATGGGGCTTAATGCATCTGCAAAAAGTATCGACTCAGGTCAGCCTGTGCAGTCTGCACAGGCTGACCTGGGCCGAAACTTTTCGCTATTGGTCAATTTTTTGTATGTCAAAGGACCAGTCTACCCAATGATACAGTCGGTTGTTAGACAAAAGGAATTTTATGGATCTATGATACTGTGATGACTTGCTTGGTATCATGCATTACTGATATGCATTGAGCCCCCTTTTCCCAGATCATGGCTCATTTGTATTAACAGCCATATACATGTATTGAAACACATACAGAAACTCAGAAGCTATTATAATTTGCAATTCTGAGTTACAGGAATTTGAGCTGTGCTCAGGCAAAAAAAGGGGGAGGTTAATGCATCTCCAGTGATGCACTGTACCATGCAAGTTATCACATAATTAAGGATCCATAAAATCCACTTTGTCTAACAACCGACTGAATCATGAAGTAGGCTAGTCCTGTGTCATGATGAAAATTGACAAATAACAAAAAGTTACGGCACAGGTCCACCTGCGCAGACTATGCAGGCTGACTTGGGTTGATACTTTTTGCAGCCCCTTTTTCACAGAGCATTTGACATTAATTAGCTATAGAGGTATTTGGGAGCACAGTTAGCCTAACTAGTGCTTGACCAATCAAGTAAAACTTCCCGGAAACAGCCTACTATAGAGGGATATTATTGAAAGCAGTTGCTCTGTCTTGTAAGGTACTTGTTGAGGGTTATTTCTATAGTTATCTCATTGTTTACTGATATCAAGTCATTTTTTACAACAGTTCTGGTATTGAAGTTCAGCTTTTTTCGAAGAAAATATCTAGGTATTGTCATAGCCCTGCCATTGTCAGCATTCTCATTGTGCAAATATTTTGTCAATTTTTCATACCTGTTACTGAAGATATTTGCTTGAAACATTGTCTAGTTGATAACCTAAAAAAAAGATTCCATACCAGAAGGGCAGATAACTCTTAACATACTTTTGAAACATTTATTTTCCTTTTTCAACTTAAAAACTTTACTGAAACCACAGATGAGCATTGGTACCAGCATACAATGCTCTTGTTATAAGAATACAAATTAACCCTTTACCACACAATCCCAACTTTTAACAACCCTGATGAAAAAAGCTTTTGAAAACATTGTG
Organism: Tridacna gigas; assembly: GCA_945859785.2. Lineage (NCBI taxonomy): Eukaryota > Metazoa > Mollusca > Bivalvia > Cardiida > Cardiidae > Tridacna > Tridacna gigas. Next base: position 33,962,120 of record OX244040.2, on the reverse strand, counting down.
GGAAAAGGAGAAAATGCTGGTAATCAGCATTTTCTCCTTTTCCCACAATGTTTTCTAACCTTTCAGACACAATTCAAATCATTTGAACCACTTTAGTTTGTCGTCTGCAAATGCTTTCAATTTGGAACTGTCTAAAATAATGTCGTTTGATAAAGAGTTAAAGCCTAATTTTTGTCATGGTCTGTAAAATGACATGTCTTTTGTTCAGTTTTGTTTTGAGCTCCTTGAGCATTGTTTCTTTTATGGGAAAATGATTTTTCTGAACAATTCTACCCATAGATGTCATCGTGTTAAAATTCATTTACTAAGCAACAGCTCATTTGCCAAGGAGACTGTAAAGGAAAATGGTATAATTGCCTTTTGCATACTATTTACCCTTTACCACATAATCCAGAATTTTAACGACCCGCAGACAGAAGGCTTTTGAAAAGATTGTTTGAAAAGAAGATACTGGTAACCTGCATTTTCTTCTTTCCCCATGTTGTCTGCCTATTCAAGAACAAATACTGTAACTTGAACATTATTTGAATTGTTGTCTGTAAATTCTTTCAATATTTACGAGTCTAAAATTTTTGCCATGTTGTAAAATATTTAAAGCCACTTCTGTAGAGACCTAGAGGATTTTGGTAATCTGCATTTTCTTCTTTTACCACAATGTATTTTACCTATTCAAGAACAAATACTATAATTTGAACATTATTTGAATTCTTGTCTGTAAATTCTTTCAATGTGGACGAGTCTAAAATTTTTGCCATCTGGTAAAATGTTTAAAGCCACTTCTGTAGAGACCTAGAGGATATTTGTTTTTTTTTTCAGTGACGAATTGAAATTTATTTCATTGAGTGGACATCATTGGTAATAGTTTCATGAGTGGCATAGCCATGAGTGAAAATATTATCTTATGATGTTCATGCAATGATGCAAATTTTGATCTTTCACCAAAAAAAAAAAGTATTGTATTTCACACTTCTAACCCCTTTTTTGTTGGGATTTGCAAAGTACAGGGAAGCTCTCAGTATTTCTGTACCAGTGGGTTAATCAATCAGTAAATTCACTGGTTGAAAAAGTGAAATTTTCAAACCAAAATCCACCATTATTTTCCAATAAGCTACCAAAAGGTATGAAATAAAGAGTTCTGTATGTTTTGTAATAAGATAATGGTATCACGGTAACCATTAAAGTGAAAAAAGTGAAAGAAAATTGTTCTCTTTCTTCTGATTGTGCAGGACTTTGAGCTAGAATTAAGCAGGCTGGAAAAATCAGAGAGGGAGACTCAAAGTACAGGACAGCAGTTACTGCAGGCTTTATCTGTGAGTACTGTGGTATTAACACATAAGTAAAGGACAACATTTTGAATCATCCAAACTGAAAGCATTTGCAGACAACAAATTTGATGGGGCCCAAAAATGGTAGAAAATATTTTGGGAAAAGGAGAAAATGTTGGTTATTGGCACCCTCTCTGGTTACTACCATTTTCTCCTTTCCCCACAATGTTTTCAAAAGCCTTCTTTATCAGGGTGTCCAAAAGTAGGTATTGTGTGGTAAAGAGTTAACAAGATTTGTTGTGTATGGCTGGACTGAATGGATTGGCTATCAAAAACCTTCTGCAAATTTGAAGCAGTAATAGAATATATGAGTAGCACTTTGTGAAAAGGAGGCTTAATGCATCAGAAAAAAAAAAAAGTATTGAACCATGTCAGCTTCTGCAGTTTGTGCAGGCTGACCGGGGTCGAAACAGTTTGCTTTTAGTAATTTTTTGCATGTCCAATGACCATTCTATCTCAGGATTCAGCCAGTTGTAGGACAAAATAGATTTTATTTATCTGCAATCATGTGATGACTTGCTTAGTATCATGGATTACGGAGATTCATTAAAATCCCTTTTGCCAGAGCATGGCTCATTCATTTTCTACTTGATGGAGCACATACTTGTCATACTTTACAGTTGTATGTTTATCTTGTGTATTTTACATGCATTTTATAAAGTGTTCTTTTTTAACTTTTGATAAATGAAAAAAAAAATGTAGACTTGTCCAAATTGAAAGCAGTTGCTTTTGGCCATAAAAATGTGGTTCAAATGATGGGATTTGCCCTTGAAAGGGTAGAGAGCATTGTGGGAAAAGGAGAAAATAACCGGCATTTTCTCCTTTTACCACACTTTTTCAAAAGCCTTTTTTCTCAGGGGCATTAAAACTCAGGAGTGTTTGGTAAAGGTTTAGCCACTCAAAAGGTCCCTTTTAATGCAAAGTTCCTCTGAATTTTGCTTGCATTTTGAGTAGGTTTCTTGCTTTGTTACTTCTTAACAAATAAACGGTTGGTTGTTTAACCTAAGGTCTGATATTTTCAACAACTCCTAAAAGGTCTCTTTTAACCTCGAAAAAAAAAAATGTGGCTTCTCAGTTAAAAACTTTTTGTAATATTGTATTTGTACAGAAGTACAAATGCTTTCTGCAAGAAAAATTATTACAATATTATCCTAGTATTAAATAATGACACTTATTTCAGCATCTTCTGAAGTTCATGAACAACCAAGAGGGAAATTTAAGGAAGGAACTTCTTTTAGCCCAAGCAGTGAGTAACATTTATTCATTACTCTATTGCAAGAGTTATCCATAAATATTAGATATTTAGAACAACAATTTGCAGATAATTGTCAGACTTTTCACGTTTTTTCCCTCCACAATGTTTGCAAAGCTTTTTACTATAGGGGTTTTAAAGGTCACATTCATGTCATTATGACTTAACCCTTAACCTGCTAAAAAAGTTAAAAGAAACTTTCTAGCCAATGGTTCATTGAAAGTGGTAATACATAAACATTCATGTAAGATTCTCAATAACTTAACATGTTTAAGGTAGGATTTAGTGAAAGCCGAGGGTTTTCTTTTTTTCTTTACTTTGCTCATGGTGTGCTTTTGCGACTGCCGGTCGTCTGTTGTCACCAATTTCTTTAACTCTTTACCAAACTACAAAATTATAGACTTTTCCAAATTGAAAGCATTTGCAGACGACAAAATAAACGTGGTTGAAAAATTAACATTTGTTTTGGGAAAGGTAGAAAACATTGTGGGGAAAGGAGAAAATGCTGGTTACCAGCATTTTCTCCTTTTCCCACAGTATTTTCAAAAGGCTTCTTTTTCAGGGTCGTTAAAAGTCAGGATTGTGTGGTAAAGAGTTAAACACCTGCTCCTCTTAAACCATAAGCCCAACTACAACCAAGCTTCACAGGAATATTGCTTGGGTCAAGGTCTTTCAAAGTACTTCTTGTTTATAGCCATTCAGACTAGAACTGTATTATTTGGTATGTAGCTTTCTCTAGAGGACCTCTACTAGAATTTACCTTATTTTAGGCCAAAATGGCACCACCCTAGGGTTCACAATTTTTATACATGCTTTTATAGAGAAAACTTTAAAAAAAATTTTGTTCCAAACCATTTGGCCTAGAATTGTAATGTTTGGGATGTGTCATGATATCAGGAACTTCTACTAATATTGTTCAATGACTTTTGATGCCAGTTACTTGTAAGGCACATTTAATTTATAAGGCAGTGCAGAGCTTACAAAGCCATATTGGTTCTCTTGTTTTGTTTATCTTTTCAGGAAGATGTTTCATTCAAATTGAGTCTGTATGCCATGCCAATTTCACAGCTGATTGCAATCCATCGTGGCCTGGTCAAAGAGGTAATGTTTACAAGAAAGATATCTTTTGGCTATGTTTAAATCTTTACCAAATGATAAAATAAAAAAATTGTCTAAATCGAAAAAATTTGTAGACAAAATATTAAACATGGATCAAATAATGGGATTTGCTTGTGAAAGGGTAAAAAACATTATGGAAAAAGGAGAAAATGCTACTAATCAGCATTTTCTCTTTTTCCCCCAATTATTTCAAAAGCCTTTTGCCTTAAAGTCATGGAAACAAACTATTTTTGGTATTTTTCAAGTCATTCGAATTGGCTCTTATGGGTTAAAAAAACTTAAAAAATTGGTTGCTTTAGCTATGTTTGAAAACTGTTAGGATCTCCTAGCTTCAAACACTAGACCTGAAGCTATGATATTCAGTGATTTTGATCTGTTACCTTATGGAATTCTTCAAAGATTGTTTCAGCAAGTCCTCATAGTTAGACAGAAACTCTAACACTTTGTACCAAACAGTTCTCATTCATTGTTTGACAGAAACTCTGACACTTTGTATCAGACAGATCTCATGGCGAGACAGAAACTTTAATACTTTGCATCAAAAGTTCTCATTGTTAGACAGAAAGTCTAACACCTTGTATCAGACAGATCTCATTGTGGGACAGAATCTCTAACTCTTTGTATCAGACAGTTCTCATGGTGGGACAGAATCTGTAACACTTTGTATCAGACAGATCTCATGGTGGGACAGAATCTCTAACACTTTGTATCAGACAGATCTCATTGTGGGACAGAATCTCTAACACTTTGTATCAGACAGATCTCATGGTGGGCCAGAATCTCTAACACTTTGTATCAAACAGTGCTCATTGTTAGGCATAAATTCCAACACTTTGTATCAGACATATCTCATGGTGAGACAGAAACTCTTAACACTTTGTATCAAACAGTTCTCATTGTTAGGCAGAAAGTCAAACACTTTGTATCGGACAGATTTCATGCCGAGACAGAATCTCTAACACTTTGTACCAAACAATGCTCATGGTTTGACACTCTAACACTTTGATCTGTTACTATGTTACAGTCAGCTGGATCAGAAGTGAGCAGCACAAATACCTTGTATCAAACAGTTTTGTTGGTTAGACAGAAACTGAAGCAGGACCTACAGACACTCAGGAAGTGTTTCAGTGGGGATGAACTTGTGCGCTGGATCATGCACAATCAAGATTGTAACCTGGACTTACTGCAGCATTTCCGTGAGTTCTTATATATATGCACGATAATCTGTTAAAAGGGGACTTAGGCATCTGCAAAAAGTATCAAACCAGGTCAACCTGCGCAGTCGGCGCTGGCTGACCTGGGTCAAAGCTTTTTGCTATTGGTCAATTTTCTGCAAGTCAAAAGGCCAGTGTACCTCATGATTCAAAGGGATCCTATGGTCCATAATAATTTGAAGACTTGCATGGTATCAGGGTTAGCCAATTAGAAGTTGTGTTACTTTCAAATTTAGAAAATCATGGAGAATAAGACTAAGAATGTTCTTAAGAATGGTTGGTGAATACGGACCCTGGTTTTTAATCGGAAAATAGAAACACCTGAAACAAGTTGGAGGATTTCTGAATAACTCTACAGGAATATTCCTTGGATGAACCTCTACCATATTGCTCAATTAAACAAGATTGCTGCCAGAGCTAAAAAAAAAAAAAAAATCTAAAACCCTTTACCACACAATCCCGTTTTAATGATCTTGAGAAGGAAAGCTTTTGAAAGCATTGTGGGAAAAGGAGAACATGTTTGTAATCAGCATTTTCTCCTTTTCCCACAACATTTTCTTCTCAGTTAAAGGCAAGTTTAATCATTTGAGGCACTCTTGATATGTCATCTGCATAATTATTCTTTGAATTCGGACGAGTCTAAAATTTTGTTGAGTGGTAAAGATTAAAGCAGTTAAAGGATTTGACAATACTTTAGCAAATGTTCCTGGGTTGTACCTGCTCCATAATTTTTGCTCTGTTGAGTAAGATTATCTCCAGAGCTTTGTACTGTAATACATTCAAATAGCATTGCCACATTGATGGTTCTTGACAAAATTGCTATGGAAAGGCAACATATCTTATATTACCTGGCACTCCACAAGTACCAATTTTGATCAGGTTAGTGATGTAGTACCATCATGGCACTCTTGTTTACTTTTCCTTTATTTCAAATGCATTACCATTTTGAAATCTCTTCTGTATACTATCTAATAGGTCATGAGGCAACCTCTACTAACTTCATATTGAATGTAATATTAACCCTTTTCAACATGCAACTTACTGGTATGTCAACATCCAAACCCTTTCCAACATGCAACTTATGTCAACATCCAAACTTTTTTGGAGGAGTAGGGGTGTGTGTGTGTGTGGGGGGGGGGGGGGGGGGGGGGGGAAATATCAGAATTTGCTTGAGTTTATAATTGTTCCATTTTGTGTCATGTTTCAGATCCTGATCTTGCAGACAATCATATCACTAGGGAGATAGCTCATCACATAGCACAGAGGTTTTTAGACTGGGGCCTTATTGCTGATGTAGAGGGAGACAATAGTGGGAGGGGTGAGTTCTAATACCAGTCTGTTTTAACTTTTCTATCATCACTGAGTAAGCTTGCTTTGCCTATTAAAAAGGACAGTTTAAAAGCTTAGAAGTAAGATGGTAATTGATCAATGAAAAAAAAAAAATGAAAATGTCATGAATATTTTTTTAGGGCAATTTCTCCTTTTTTAGGTGAACTGGTCAAAGGCAAGCAACCTTATATAGAGGCCTGTTTTGGTGTGGGTGTTAACTTTTAATTTAAAAATCTTCTTCTCTGAAACATCATGACCAATTTTGAACAAACTGCACAGAAACGATTCTTCCATGGTCCTCTCCAGAATTTCTTCAAGGAATTTTATTTGATTCCGTTAAAAATTCTGGTTTTTATAGCAAAAAAAAAAAAAAAAAAAAAAACTAAAAAACAATACTGAAAATCTTTAAAAATCCAAAAGTGCAGGTTGAAATTTTCTACAAATGGCATAAATGGTTCTTTGATGGATCTCTCTCACGTTTCTTTATAAAGTATTGATCTGGCAAAGAATGTTAAGTTGGGTGGGGCTTAACTCTTGAGTGTCAAATAAACCTATCAGACATTTTTATCCTAGAAATAGGACCCACATAATTGCAGTTTCATTGTTGCTTTGTCTTCAGTATTTCAGCAAAGCTGACAGTGTAGATCAAATATCAGGCTGCATGTTTTGTGCAGCCTGATCTTGATCTACAGTGTTGGCAAAGGCAACTATGGTCGTGAAAGGCACTTTAAGAGTTAATTATTATTCATACATGCTGTAGAAAAGCACAATCATCAGTAGAAATTTCTCATGTTTTCTCATTACAGATGCATGTATATTAGTTTATTGTCATTTATCTCTCTTGATTATCATTGTAATATGGTTAGTAACATTGTGAGAAAAGTAGAAAATGCTGATTACCTGCATTTCATCTTTTTACCACAATGTTTTTAAGATTTTTATCAGGTTCATATAAAAACAGGATTGTTTGTGAGAAATTTATTTTTTGGATTTAATTTGTTATCCAGCTGACAGCCCCATCAGTATGTCCAGTTATGAGTTTCCAGATATGACCATCCTAGCTCAGATGTCTGGGGAGCGGCCATTTTCCTGCTTTAGCGAGGAGGACCATACACCTCAAGTCACTCCCAGAGCAACACCAAGACCTAGTTTAAGGACAAGTCTTAGAGCCATCTCAAGCATGTCGGGGTTAAAGTCCTTGACCCCTGCTACCAGACAGTTCGAAAGGTCACAAAGTTCACAGTTTATCAGGTCCCAAAAATTCAATATATCAGGTTCTAGTCAAAGAAAGTCAGTACAACAGACAGTGATGGTGGAGATACATGATAATATCAGGCCAACTGTGCATACAGACAAAGATAATGACATTGTTAGTGACGTTGACAAAAGTGATTCTGAGTCAAGAACATTACAAAGTGTAATGACTGAAGAGATCAACTCCAATCCATCAACAGATGAAAAGGACTCAAAGCATTCTCAAACTTTATCAGTAGACAGCGAGGCAGATGGATATGAATTTCCTGTCAACAAATCCGAACAATATGGTGCAGTAATTGAGAACTCTGACTTTGACCCATACGCAAGAAGAGGCACACCCGTGTCAATGACATCAGCATTATCTGCGGAGTCCAGAGTTGCTTATTTCTTTGGCACAGCCGACACATTTTACTTTGTTTGCCCTCAAGTGGGAAATGAAGCAGATTTTAACCATAAAAATCATGAACTGTTTCAGTTAGTTGAGCAGTGTTTTCAGAGAAAGATCACCCCAGAGTATATTGTGAAAATCATGTATAGTAGAAGAAAACATGACACCAAAGCAAGAGAGTTTATAAGGCGCTGTCCTGCTCACCTGATAGAAAGAATCAAATATGAAATATATCATGAAGAAGTTTCAACTTGTGTCAGCAGCTGAGTCATTTAGCACCAAATGAAAACAGACATTCTCATTCAGTGAAAAAAAAAAAAATGCACAGAAAATCTTTCGTTTCAAAACTGTTTTGACTAGAATATCTTACTATGAATGGGACAGAGTATGCACAGGCTGACCTGGGTTGAAACTTTTTGCTATGGGTAAATTTTCTACAAGCCCAAGGACCATTCCACCTCATGATTCAGTCTGTCGTTGGACGAAATGGATTTTATGGATTCATAATTATGTGATGACTTGCTTGGTATGCATTAAACTCCCTTTTGCCAGAGCCTACTTCATTTCTTTAAACAGAAACAACCACAGTATTTTTTGTTTATGCTTATTACATTTGCAACAGCTTAAAGTGTGTAAAATAAGGATTATCAGCATGACCTTTAGTTAACTCTTTTCTAAGCAATCCTAAGTTTTCACTTAAGATCCTAACGATCATGAGGAAGAGGGCCTTTGAAAAGACTGTAGGAAAAGGAAAAAATCCTCTTAAGCAGCATTTCCTCTTTTCCCCACATTGTTTTATAACTATTCAAACACATTTCCAACCCCTATAGTCCTACCTGTTTTGTTGTCTTCAGATACTTTCGTTGTGAAAAAATCTGAAGTTTTGTTGTCTGTTTAAAGCTTAGATACATGTGAAAACTTCCACAAACCAAGGGAATGGTTAGGACGAGTGCTTTCTGGTTTTAGTTCTAACATTTTTATTCAACACTAATACGATACATGTATACAGAAAACAAGAAGTACAATCAAACAACAAAGTTAGCACTAGAAATTGATCAGTAGGGAAGCTCAGGTAATAGAGTCTCTCCAAATAATGGATAACAGATGCATTAGGTATAATAGCAAGAAAAAGTAGGGAAAATGACACAGATACCAAAACAGAGAAAAGAGGGGCTAACAGTTTACCCTGTACCACACAACCCGGTGTTTAATTAACACTGAGGAAGACAGCTTGTCAAAACATATGCATTAAGCCCCCTTTTCACAGAGCATCACTTATATATATATATTATATATATATATATATATATATATTAAAAAAAAAAGAAGCTGGTAGCATTGTCTCATCAGCTAGTTGTCATAGCATGTAAGTTCATTGATTTAGCTGACTGCATTTCATGCATTAGTACTTTGCCAAGTGATCCCACGTGTTTGCAATCAATGTTGAGGAAGGAGATTTTTTTAAAACATCTTTGGATAGGAGGAAAATGTTGGCCATCAGCATTTAACTCTTTACCACCCAACAAAAATGGAGACTTGTCCAAATTGAAAGCATTTGCAGAAAACAAAACATATGTTGCTTAAAAATTAAAGTTTGTTCTGGGAAGGGTAGAAAATATTGTGGGAAAAAGAGAAAATGCTAGTTACCAAAGGCTTCTTCCCCAGGAGTTTGTGGTAATGGGTTAATTCTGTTCCCACCATACCTTCTGCTCTTTCTGAGACACATTCCACCATTTTAACCACATTTAATTTTTAGCCCTGCAGATGATTTTAATAAGGGCCTGTCTAAATTTTCATCAGCAGGTAAATGGTTAGTCTAAAAAATTCACTTTAAGACACACATCCAAGTTCTGTAGTGTTGAAAGGTTCTGTATTGAGTAAAGGTTCTGTGATTTCAGAGTGTCTTTCATGTTTTAACTTTATTTTTTACTCTCTCGTGTTAAAGCTGTATAATAGATGGAAAAATATATGGAACATAGTTATACATACATGTACAAGATACAGCTTTTATGCAAATGGTAATAAATAATGTTCATTTTGATACCGTTCTATTTGTTAGCACTGTTTTATTACCGTTGTTTTTATCAGCTTTACTGGCCAAAGGCCAGTGAGCACATGTCATGCCCTGTGTCTGTCATGTGTCTGATCATCAGTCGATCCATGTGTGCATTAACTTTTTTTTTCAAATATCTCTGAAACTACCTATCGAATTTTTACCAAACTTCACAGAAATAATCTTTCCATGGTCCTCTTCAGAATTCTTTCAAAGAATTCATATTCTAGTTACCAAAGCAACAGAACTGAAAAATATTGAATATATTTTAAAAGTCTTGTTTTCCAAAAGGCCTAGGGCTACCAAATTTAGCTTGTAGCTTGATCTAATGAACCTCAAACAAAGTTCTTCGAATTATAGCCCTGGGATCAAAACTGGCCCAGCCCCAAGAGTCACCTTTTTATATAGGCTTATATAGTGAAGACTTTAAAAATCTTCTTGTTCCTCACCACAAAGCTTTGGGCTACCAAATTTGGCATATAGCTTTATCTAGGCTACCAGATTTGGCATATGGCTTTATCTAGTGGACCAATACCAATATTGTTCAGATTGTAGACCTGGGGTAAAAATTGGTCCCACACAGGGGTCACAAGTTTTACAAGGGCTTTCATAATGAAAATTTTAAAAATGTTCTTATTCCTAACAAGAAGGCTTTGGGCCACTAAATTTTGCGTGGACCTTCATCAAAAGGACCTCTACTAATTATAGCCCTTGAGTAAAACATGACCCCTCTCTGGGGTCACAACTTTCATACTAGGCTTTTACAGAGAAAACTCTGAACATTTTCTTTAATATTCATTAAAACTATGTTGGCGATATGACTTCTTTCAAGGCTGTTATTGCGACACAGATTTTTGATAGTTTGATGACTATTGATGTGTATGGCTCATGCAATCATTAGGCAGTAGAGTGACTCAGGGTTATTGTGGAAGTCTTCTTAGTCCTCTTGGGAACAGTGACCCCTTTCTCTTGCACATTGGGGTCCTTTGGCTTGCACAGTGAGCCCTTTCTCTTGCATAGTTGGCCTTTTCCATGCACATTTGGTCTTTTCTCTTGCACAGTGGACCCTATCCCTTGGGGGACAGTACAGATCAAGATCAGACTGTACAGAACATGCAGTCTGATCTTTGATATAAATTGTCTGCCACTTTGTAGCAAATTCCGGTTAAAAATTTTGAAATTGCAGTATTTTGGCTTGGTTTTTCCTTATTGAGAAGGTCCATTTTATAAATTCAGTGCTATAAGGTTGAAGAAAAAGGAAGCAAATGCAACTGCTCTTCTTTCCCACCTTTGTTTTCAATTAATCCAAAGAAGGAAGTTTTAAACTTGTCCTGCAATGCAATTTGTAAACAGTTCCTCTGTTTCTTTCATCAAATCCTTTAATTCAGAACTAACATGAAAAACATTAACAGCTTTTTAAAACCAGTTGGATGAAAGAGAAGAAAATGCCTTTTTGCCCTGAAATAACTCTTGGATGAATGGAATAAAGAATTTAAAGAGGACTAACTGGCACAGATGATGCCAGACAGTTCTATTTTTTTAACAGTCCCGAGGAGTAGAGCATTTGAAAACATTGGAAGGAAAGGCTGTTAACAAGCACTTTCTCCTTTTCCCTAGTATTTTCTACATTTCAGACACAGATGTATACTGTTATTTTGGTATCGGCAAATGCTTTCAGTATGGACACATCTAAATTATATTGTTTGGTAAAGAGTTAATACCCCTGCCAAGTATTTGATCCAAGACATTGTCTTAGTTAACTCTTTACCAAACAAAAAAACTTTAGACTGGTCCAAATTGAAAGCATTTGCAGACCACAAACTAAATGATGCACAAATTAGGATTTTTTTTCTTAAATGGGTAGAAAACGTTCTGGGGAAAAGGAGAAAATGCTGGTTACCAGCATTTTCTCCTTTCCCCATATTCATGCTCCAAGCCTGTTATGAATAACTACCATTTTCAATTATCTTTCTGAGGGTGTTTCTGAAGATGTATAGTCAACTCTTTTCCTTATAAAATCTGTACAGACAAGGTCGACATATCATAAGAACTGCAAATTCAAAGCTAAAGTTGGATCATTACAATAATGTTGTAGAAAGCACAAACTGGATAAATTGCTTGCAGTAAGACATATATAGGATCTGACATGAGTTGGCATTTGAGAATATATTTTATCAGACGAGTCTAGGAAAAACGTTGTTAAGCGAGTCTTTGGCAAACTTAATAACATTTCTTCTTGACAAGTTTAATAAAATTTCATCTCAAAAGCCAACAAATCTCAGATTCTTTTTAATCACATAACAATATTTATCATAGATCAGAGGATGCAAAACCATCTTTAGATGCACATGCGGTAATATCCATTAAAAAAAAAAAATTTACTTAGAACTATGAAATACGTTCAAAATGACGACAAAAATGGCAACACACAATTGTGATATTAAACATGTATAGGATAAGAAAATTCGTAATGGGTATATTACACTGATACATGTGAGTTTATGTGATAATTCACTGTCTGCAATAACAGTTTCATAAGGCACCAGGGGTGTATGCATGTCTAAATGAAGTTCAGGGTTACCTCTATACCAGTTAAAGATATTCTTTCCTTTTCACACAAAAAGTTTTCTATCCTTTCAAATGAGGACCAGCTAAATTCCTTTCAAATGAGGACCAGCTATATTGACTGATCACTCAACTAACAAATCCAGTGACTCCAGTATACCCATGATAAATTTGTTTGCATGCTTTCAAAATCATACAATAAGACAAAGTCTCAACTCTTGAAAGCATTCCTTATCTGGGAAGCAAAGACTTCAGTTTCCGTCCAGGGATGAAAGAATCAAAGTCATCCACTGCAGAGTCATATCTGGCAGGAAGTGTGCCATACTTTTCTAAGAACTGCCTTTTTGACTGAAAAATAAAATGCATCACAAAATCAAGGATCTATGGTGATTGTTTATGTGCACAAACCAAATACCAGTATTGTCAATAATATTTCATCAACCCTAAATGTGGTTAGTCAGGTTTTCTTCATCCTATCAAACTTCAAAAAAGAACAAAATATTTCTGTACAGAGTTAGTCAAAATTCAATAAGGTGACAGTCCTTTTTTTTTTTTTTTTTGCTAACCTGATTTTTTCATGAAACTGAAAAAAAATAAAAGGACTTTTTTTCCAATTTGATGTTCGGTCACAGCTCCCACTCGATGAACAGAACAGCTAGCATACCAAAATACATGAACGTCTTTTCTACATGCATCAAAGGTGTTCCCACACAAGCTTGAAAATGGTTAACAAGTTTAGAACATTGAAAATTCTTTAAGTGAATGTAACTATCCAGTTTCTTTATGCTTGCAGAGAAAATAATATTTTTTACTAATGATCTGGTATTTTTTACAAGAAATTTTTTACTAAGGGCAAAAAAACTATGTATTTACCTTTGAGTTCTTGAGTCAAAATGAAATTTTAATTCTTTGCCACACAACAACATTTTTTACCCTTCTAAATTGAAAGCGCTTGCAGGCGACGATTTCAATGTGTCTCAAATGATGCAAAGTCAGCATTGTGTGGTAAAGGGTTAAACTACAATGAGCTCCTTGCAGTCTGCTCTACAATTTTGCAACTATCTGAGCAATACAGCTAGGTAAATTTGACATCCATGTATTGGCTGCAACTGACAAACTATGAGAAGTGTTACTCCACTGTTTTTGACACAGTCTGATAAGACAAGAAATTTAGCTCTGTAAATTACAAGTCGTTATAACTAAATTGCTGAAGTGTTTTGTTTTAATTTGACTGCATCAGTTAATTTCTCAATACAGTGATAGTATGTATGCATGAAATGACATAGTACATGTATCCATTGCAGTTTTAAATGGAAGATATTTCTTAATGTTTACCAGCATTTTCTCCTTTGCCCACAATGTTTTCCACCCTTCCCAAAACAAATTTCAATTTTTCAGTCACACTTATTTTGTCATCTGCAAATGCTTTTAACTCTTTACCAAATGACAAAATTTCAGCCTTGTCCAAATTGAAAGCATTTGCAGACAACATTTTCAATGAGGCTCAAATGGTGCAATTTTTCTTTGATGGGGTAGAAAACATTGTGGGAAAAGGAGAAAATGCTGGTTACCAGCATTTTCTCCTTTTTCCACAATGTTTTCAAAAGGCTTCCTTTCCAGGGTTGTTAAAAGTCGGGATTGTGTGGTAAAGGGTTAATTTGGACTAGTCTAAAATTTTATTGTTTGGTAAAGAGTTAAAAGAAGTCACTTATGCTGCTAATACTCCACCAATCAATAGCCAGTTTACAGTAGAAATAACGCATACATTTTAGCAAACCTATATTTTAGCCAAAAACATAGCAATGATGAAGACCCCCTCCATTTATTAACCCTTTACCACAAAATCCCAACTGCTAAAGCTTTTGAAAACATTGTGGGAAAAGGACACAATGGTTTCTACCTTCCCCAAAACATTTTTTTTATTTTTGAGTCATATTTATTTTGTTGCCTGCAGATGGTTTCCTTTCGGACTAGTCTCAAATTATATCACTTGGCATGGAGCTAAAGATTGTACTGTATTATGTTCTACTCACAACATAGATCTTGTCCTTCTCCTCCATGATCCTTCTTCTCTTAGAGGCCTGAAAAGGCATACAGGAAAACATAAATTTCTCTAGACAAGATGGCCTCCTATTACTCCACTTCCTAATATATACACACTGCATGTAATTGACATTAACAGTCATTAAACTGCAAGAAATCTGTATTGCAAAAATAACATTGGAGAAAATAAGCCTAGCCCCTAAAAAAGTCCTAATTATCTTTTTCACCTGTCCAGATGATGCTAATGAATACAAGCTAGTATAATCGATTATCATTCATACCAAGTATCAAAGAACTCTGAAAGAAAGTATTTTGATTAGATGATTTCCAAGAAGATGGCCATAAGATTTTAAAAGATCTCTGTAAAAGCCCATATGTATGTTGTTACCTGACGGCAGGTCCATTTTTGACTCGTCTATAATTAGTTGAATCCTGGTAGAGAGCGACTAGATGAAACTCAAGACCAAATAATATAGGTCTAGGCCCATTGATTATAAACAAGAAGATAATTAAAGTTTCCACAATATAAAGGCCCTCAGAAGGTGTAATCCCCTAGGCAGGGGTTGTTGTCTTAAATATGAATAATTTATTGGGCTTGGCTCCAGAATTTTACCCGATTCCTCTTCTGCTGAAGAGAAAAAAAACTCCTTTGCCTCTCCTGACACTCTTTCGCAATCCAGGACCCCTATAATAATAATAATAATAATAAAGTACTTTGTTTAAAGAGGGTGAAAAGACTCATTTAGTCGTTAAACTAATCTCCCATGAGGCCCTCTTAAAAAAAAAAACGTAATAGAAAATGAAATATCCATTGTAAATTTGAGGTATTGGGTACTGCACTCTTTTATCAAAGGGAAGCCAATTAAGTTGTTTGAACATATCAGTTGATGGTGTCATTAGTTTTGCATCTGAAATAATCTGTGCAGCCCTTTTCTGAAGTTTTACAATAGTTTCAATGTTATTTCTTGAGCAAGATCCCCAAATAGCACAACAATAATCTAATAGAGGTGATATGTAAGAACAATAAAATAGCTTCCTTGCATGTAGTGTAAGATAACTTTGGAGTCTTTGCATCAGGGTAAGACAGGATGAAACTAGTTTACAGATATAATCCTCATGTGAGTTCCATGTTAGTTTTTTATCAACTTGGATACCTAGTAATTTATGACTCTCTACATTGCCAACAATTTCTTCATTTATTGATAAATGTAAATTGCTTTGATGGCTAGGCATTACCTAGTAGCATTGTCTTTGTTTTAGATATGTTAATATACATTCCATTATGTAAGCACCATTGATTAATGTTTTTTAGGTCAGTATGAACATGATTTTCAATCTCTTTTAGATCAGTGCTTGTTGTGTGGAAAGTTGCATCATCTGCATACATATCTGTCCTGGTTTTTAGCTCCACTGGCCAAAGGCCAGCGGCTAATGTCATGGCCCGGTGTCCGTCGTCCGTGCGTGCGTGCGTCCGTCCGTCTGTGCGTTAACTTTTATTTCAAACATCTTCTGTGAAACTACCCATCCAATTTTCATGAAACTTCACAGAAATGATCCTGCCATGGTCCTCTTCAGAATTTCTTGAAAGAATTTGATTCCTTCAAAAACTCTGGTTGCCATGGCAACAAAACTGAAAAATATTGGAAATCTTTAAAAATCTTCTTGTCTGAAACTATAAGGCATAGGGCTACCAAATTTGGCATGTAGCTTTATGTAGTAGACCTCTATCATGTTTCTTGAAATTATAGCCCTGGGGTCAAAATTGGCTCTGCCCCAGGGGTCACAAGTTTTACATAGGCTTATATAGAGAAAACTTTAAAAATCTTCTTGTCTGAAACCATAAGGCATAGGGCTACCAAATTTGGCATGTAGCTTTATGTAGTAGACCTCTATCATGTTTCTTGAAATTATAGCCCTGGGGTCAAAATTGGCTCTGCCCCAGGGGTCACAAGTTTTACAAAGGCTTATATAGAGAAAACTTTAAAAATCTTCTTGTCTGAAACCATAAGGCATAGGGCTACCAATTTTGGCATGTAGCTTTATGTAGTAGACCTCTATCATGTTTCTTGAAATTATAGCCCTGGGGTCAAAATTGGCTCTGCCCCAGGGGTCACAAGTTTTACATAGGCTTATATAGAGAAAACTTTAAAAATCTTCTTGTCTGAAACCATAAGGCATAGGGCTACCAATTTTGGCATGTAGCTTTATGTAGTAGACCTCTATCATGTTTCTTGAAATTATAGTCCTGGGGTCAAAATTGGCTCTGCCCCAGGGGTCACAAGTTTTACATAGGCTTATATAGAGAAAACTTTAAAAATCTTCCCGTACCTAGCCATAAGGCCTAGAGCTACCAAATTTTGCATTTAGCTTGATCTAGTTGGAGTCTACCAAAAGTGCCCAAAGTATAGTCCTGGGGTCAATTTGGCCTCATGCTTGGGGGGGGGGGGGGGGGGGGGGGGTCATAAGATTTACATGGGCTTACATAGGGAAAACTTAAATCTTGGTGTACATAGCCATAAGGCTTAGGCTACCAAATTTTGTATAATTATAGCATTATCTAGTGGACAATTACAAAGAGGGCCCAAGTTACAACCCTAGGATCAAGTTTGGCCCTGCACCAGGGGTCACAAGTTTTACATGGGTTTATGGAGGGAAAAGTTCAGAAACCATCTTGTCACTAGCCATAAGGCCAAAAACTCCCAAATTTGGCATGTTATTCTTCTAATACACATATTCCCCATTTAGTCCGACTGTAGCCCTGGGGTCAAAGTTTTATAAGGGCTTATATAGTGAAGACTTTTCTTCATGGTTTATATTTATAAGCCAGTGGAGCGATACAGGGCCATCGTGGCCCTCTTGTTTCAACATAGAGTGGTAGGTCATTAACATATAAAAGGAATAAGATAGGGCCTAAGATAGATCCTTGTGGAACACCATGTTTGATAATTGCTGGAGAGGATGTTGCACAACTATATTGTACTTGTTGACTTCTATTGCTGAGGTAGAACTTAACCCATGTGACTATAATATCATGAAAATTATAAAGTAAAAGTTTATCAAGTAGGATTTTATGGTCGACTAAGTCGAACGCTTTCTTCATATCTAGAAATACAGCTCCTACAAAATTTCCTTTATCAATGGCAAGAAGCCATTCATCAATTAGTTTTATAAGAGTAGACTGGCAAGAATGAAATTGTCTAAAACCTGACTGATGTTGGTGGAGAAGATGGTTTTGTTGTAAATATTTACTAATTTGCTTAGCAACATGCTTTTAGTTTAAACATATTTTACTCAGTATAATATTTACATGCGTGGTAATATTCTGAAAATTTAAGTTGCATGAAAAGGATTGGAATGAAAGCTGCTAGCTTATAAAGTTCCTCTCCTGAGCATTATGTGATATCATTTGTTAAAGCATATCGGTAGTTTTCTTGCCCAAACGTACGCTGCAAAATTCATGGTCAATTCAACAGTCAAAATTGATGATCATAGGATCCCTGGAATTGTCTATCTATAAAAGAGAAGAAAATATTATGGAAAAAGGAGAAAATGCTGGTCACCAGCAATTTTTAGCTTCACTGGCCAAAGGCCAATGAGCTTATGTCATGGCCCTGTGTGCATCCATACATGTGTCCTTCCATGTGTCCATCAGTGAGTCAACTTTTATTTCAAACATCATCTTCTCTGAAACTACCCATCCGATTTTTACCAAACTTCACAGAAATCTTGCCATAGCCCTCTTCAGAATTTCTTCAAAAAATTCAATTGATGTAAAAACTCTGGTTGCCATGGCAACAAAACTGAGAAAAATTGAAAATCTTCTTGTCCAAAACCGTAAGGCTCAGGACTACCAATTTTTAGCTCCAATGGCCAAAGGCCAGCAGGCTTATGTCATGGCCCGGTGTCTGTGGTGCGTCAGTCTGTCTGTCTGTGTGTCAACTTTTATTTCAAACATCTTCTTCTCTGAAACTACCCATCCAATTTTCATGAAACTTCACAGAAATGATCCTGCCATGGTCCTTTTCAGAATTTACTGAAAGAATTTGATTCCTTCAAAAACTCTGGTTGCCATGGCAACAAAACTGAAAAATATTGGAAATCTTTAAAAATCTTCCTGTCTGAAACCATAAGGCATAGGGCTACCAAATTTGGCATGTAGCTTTATGTAGTAGACCTCTATCATGTTTCTTCAAATTATAGCCCTGGGGTCAAAATTGGCTCTGCCCAGGGGTCACAAGTTTTACATAGGCTTATATAGAAAAAACTTTAAAAATCTTCCTGTACCTATCCATAAGGCCTAGAGCTACCAAATTTTGTATGTAGCTATATCTAGTGGGCCTCTACCAAGCTGGCCAAAATTTTAGCCCTGGAGTCAAAATTGGCCCCACTGCAGGGGTCACAAGTTTTACATCGGCTTACATAGTGACAACTTAAGAAATCTTCCTGTACCTAGTCATAAGACCTAGAGCTACCAAATTTTGCATTTAGCTTGATCTAGTGGGGGGTCTACCAAAAGTGCCCAAATTACAGTCCTGGGGTCAATTTTGCCTCATGCTAGGGGGTGTGGTGGGGAGGTTCACAAGATTTACATGGGCGTATATGCATGTAGGGAAAACGTTTAAATCTTGGTGTACATAGCCATAAGGCTTAGGGCTACCAAATTTTGCGTAATAATAGAATTATCTAGTGGACAACTACTAAGAGGGCCCAAGTTACAGCTCTAGGATCAAGTTTGGCCCTGCACCAGGGGTCACAAGTTTTACATGGGTTTATGGAGTGAAAACTTCAGAAACCGTCTTGTTACTAGCCATAAGGCCAAGAACTCCCAAATTTGGCATGTTATTCTTCTAATACACATATTCCCCATTTAGTCCGACTGTAGTCCTGGGGTCAAAGTTTTATAAGGGCTTATATAGTGAAGACTTCTCGACAATCTTCTTGTTTCTAACCATAAAGCATAGGACTAACGAATTTGGCATGTTTTGAGCCTTGGGATCAAAATTTGTCCCACTCCAGGGTTCACAAATTTTAGATAGGCTTACATAGTGAAAACTTAAGATGTCCTTTTTTATCCTTACTGTAAGGCCTAGAGCTATAAAAATTTGGCATGCTGATTCATATTGTAGACTTCAACCAAGACTGTTCCATCTTTTTCATTGAAACCACTCGTCCAATTTTGACCAAATTTTACAGATATCATCTTGCCATGATGTTCTTCAGAATGTCTTCAAAGAATTAAGTTCTGTTAAAAGCTATGGTTGCTATGGCTACAAAACTGAAAAGTATTGAAAAACCTTTAAAAATCTTTTCCAAAAGCTTGTATTTACTAATGTCATTGTAGCTCATGAAAAAAATATTGCTTTTTAGCTCCAAAGGCCTAACGCCATCAAGCTTATCTTCTCTGAAACTGCCTCACCCAATATACAAGCTTTACATAGGCTAATATAGTGAGAACTTAAAAGGTCTTCTTGTTCCCTACCTTGAGTTACAGCTGTAATATTGTATGAGTGTAATCTAAATAACCTCTTCCAAAGTTATGTCAAAATTAGTCCTATCTCATGGGTCATAAACATGTGCTTATAGTATGAACATTCAAAAAATCTTTTTGCTCCTAACCTCAAACCAAAGGGCTACCAAATCTGGATCAGTTTTGATTTTTTTTTTTTTTTTAAATTAGCCTTGCATCAGGGGTCTTATGTTTTACAGAGGCTTCATATGGACGAAACTTGAAAATCATCTTATTTATAACCATACAGCATAGACTTGTATTATTTTGGCATGTGGCTTTATCTTGTGGACCTCTACCAGGGTTCAAGTAATTATAGCTCTGGGATCAAAAACGGCTTTGCCCTGCGGGTCTCGACTTTCACATGGGCTTTTACAGAGAAAACTTTGTAAGTCTTCATTTTGAAACCATTTGGCTCAGAATTGAAATGTTTAGTATTCATGGTTTATATTTATAAGCCAGTGGAGCGATACAGGGCCATCATGGCCCTCTTGTTGCATTTACCTTCATCTAGTGGACTTCTACAAAGATTGTTAAAATTACAGTTCTGGGGTCAAATTTGGCCACACTGTGGCCATTACAACTTTGCCATGGGCTTATACATGTATATTTATCATTTTAAAATCTTCTCATTCCAAACCATAAGAACTAGGGCTGCTAAATGTGATTGTACCTTTATCTACCGGTAGTTTACCTGTATCAAGAATGTTCAAAGTATTGCTCTGGAGTCAAAATTGATCCTGCCCTAGGGCTTTTACATGGGCTAATTTAGTGAAATGTTCTTGTTTAAAAATGTTCTTGTTTAGAAATGTTAGAGCTTGAGCTGTAATATTTTGTATGTGTTACCCACTAGCAGGCTTGTACCAAGATTGTTCAAATTATAGCACATGTGTCAAAATTGGCCCCATCTCAGGGGTCATAAATGTAACATTTGCCAATATAGTGAAATTTTTAAAAATCATTTTGTTTCTACCATAAATCCTAGGGCTTTCAAAACTTGGCAAATAGCTCCATCTACTGGATCTGTACAAATTTTATTCAAAGCTTAACTCTGGTGTCTCAATTGGTCGGTGTAGGGAGTCACAATTGACAGCGGCTTTACGTTGAGGAAACTTAGAAAATCTTATTGTTTATAACCATTTGGCCTAGTATACAATACTTTATCTCGTAGACTCTACCAAGATTCAACTAATTTAAACTCCTGGGTCAAAAATGATCTGCTATTGGAGTCACAAATTTCACACGGGCTTCTTCTAGAGAAGACCCAGAAAATCTTATTTGAAACCATTTGGCTTAGAATTGTAATGTTTGGTATGCATGGTTTGTATTTATTAGGGATTGGAGGCTGTAATTACATTCAGTGCTTTCAATATGATGATTTCAAAAGGATTTTTCCTTAGAGTTTTCAAATAAGGGTCTTCATTATTTGGTGAAGAGTTGAAAGAAACACTTCTGAAATGTAAATCGCGAAATAGCGTACAAGAAAAAAAAAAACCTACTTACTGTCCTGTAAATGTACAAAGCAAAAAATATGTGAAAAAAGAACAACAATCCAGCCATGATGACCATAGACAGTTTGTCATTGTACTGGACCTCTGCTTCGGTCATGAAGTGACCCATTGCATTCACACATGCATTCTGAGTGACCTGTAGACTAAGGAATATCAATGCTGCTATCACATATATATCCTGAAATTGAAAAAAACAATACAATAAGAATCTTTAAGTTTCTGTGGTCAACCAAAAAAAAAACTTTTACAAGCTTTCAGGAGACCTGATGTGTATTAACCCTTTACTCCTGTGTTTTAATGACTCTGAGGAATATGCCTTCTGAAACAATGTAGGAAAAGAAGAAAATGCTGATATCTCAACCATCAAAAGGAAGCAAATCATATGTTTCACATTTGCTTTGTCCTCTGCATATGCCATCAATTTGGACTTGTGTAAATTTTGTCACTTTGTAAAGAGGTAACATTCTTCTAACTACATTTCAAGACTTGTCATCTGATTAGTTAAGAAAGAATGTCTCAGCTAATCAGATGGCTGATCCAGAAGGTAGAACTGAAATCAGGTTGGTTGATTTTAGGTTCCAGATCAAAAACTTTACACTACAACTTGATGGACCTTTCTTTCTTTAAAAAACATGATTTTGTGAAAAAACCTGTTTCAGCAGGTATATTATTCCAATAAAAATGTACTTTTATCACATCAAAATCCTAGCCAGATTTGCATTCAAAGATAATAATTGTTTAACCCTTATCCTACTAAATAAGTTAAATGAAACTTTCAAGCCAATGGTAAAACCCGAATCATGTTATTTCAAACTTATTTTTGAGAGAAAAATATCTCCTTATCTGGCAGTGTAGATCAAAGATCAGACTGCACATTCTCCGCAAAAGCTATGTCGGTGAGTAGCGCTCAGCAGCTTAAGGGTAAATAAAATTTTGTTGACTATATTACCCATATCTATACCACACTAAATAGATACCCTTGCTAAGTACATTTTTATTTGCTTGTGAGGACAGGAAAGATCAGGATCAGATTGCACACAATATACAATGTGATCCTAAATTAACACTGCTTCAAATTTTGACATTCTGCAGGAAAGACACATAATTGTTTCCAAGAAGTATATTCCTGGAAAGTTTCATGATTTCTGTGTCTCATAAAAAGAATTGCAGCAATAGGTAA
Organism: Tridacna gigas; assembly: GCA_945859785.2. Taxonomy (NCBI): domain Eukaryota; kingdom Metazoa; phylum Mollusca; class Bivalvia; order Cardiida; family Cardiidae; genus Tridacna; species Tridacna gigas. The sequence goes on along the minus strand of OX244040.2, from coordinate 33,939,378 downwards.
TCAAAATCAACAAAATGGTGGTAATATTTCAATTTATTGCCTCTATAAACTGTTTCTTTTTACATGTAAACATCACAGAGGTATCTTTTTGTGTATGTACAGATTTCAAACTGAACTATACTCTGTAAACATGGACCTGTGAACAGTAGAGGTTAGAGGTAACAATGCAGAAGACTTGTTTGTCTATCATTTGTTTTATGTGATAATGCAGTCTCACTTTCATGTTTATGTATTATCATTTCTATCAAACTCATTGACTAAACTGTACATGACACCCACCAAGGCTCCCATCAAATAATTTTAGTCAACTTGTTAAACAAAAAAAAAAAAAATGAATATACATAAACTCCCATATTAGATCCTCTATAATTGAGCCATGCTCTGGCAAAAGGGGGCTTAATGCATCTCTGTAATACATTATACCAATCAAGCCGTCACATAATTATGGATCCATAATAGCTACATTTTTTTAACAACCGACTTGATCATGAGGTAGACTGGTCCTTGGACATACAGAAAATTGACAAATAGCAAAAAGTTTCGACCCTAGTCATCCTGCGTGGACTGCACTGGCTGGTCCGGGACATTGCATTAAGCCCCCTTTTCGAAGAGCATGGCTCACACACACACACACACACACACACACACACACACACACACACATATATATATATAAAAAAAACTTGGAAGTCTATGATCTGTATTTACCAGATAAGTAAGGTACGAAATAGTTGGTAAGCTTTGTTTCACAACCAGTTTGAATGCCACAGCAGTAAGGAACAAGGTTATTGTGACGGTGATCCTGTCCGCACTGGAATACTCTATTGTGAATGCAGCAAATGTTAAACTGATGATCAATAGCTGAAATGAAAAGAGTCATTGATAGAAATATTCACAAATATCTAAGAGTACTGCAGACCCAAGATTGGACTTCATATTATGTGATAAAGAAAAAAAGCAATAACAAGCTTTATATGTTTACCAGAAGACAAAATTTGGCACTTGTCCATTTCTGAAGCATTTGCAGATCACAAATTTAATGTGTGTCACATGAGCAGATTTCTCTTAAATGGGATAGAAAACATTGTGGGAAAAGGAGAAAATTCTGCTTACTAGTATTTTCTCCTTTTTCCCACATATTTTCAAAAGCAGTCTTCCTGGGGGCTGTAAAAACCTGCAATTGTTTAGTAAAGGGTGAACACTTTTTTGGATGTAGAAACAATAATGGTGTTGGGAATTAATAGATCAATTGATTTTTTTGAAAAAATATATAATTTTTCCTGGTTTGTTAATCTTAAGTTACCAAACAATCCATTGTTATACCAATCCTTAAGACATTGTCAAAAAATAAGCATTTTTATTTTTCTTTCCCAGAACGTTTTCAAAAGTCTTTTTCCAAAGAGTTGTTACCTCTTTCCTGTTACAACAAAATGTTCAACTTACATTAATTGAAAGCATTTGAAGACCACAAATCAAATGTGGCTCAAATGTTAGGCACTTGTCTTTGACAAACAGAAAGCATTGTGGAAAAATGATAAAATGTTCATACCAGAATTTTCTCAATTCCCACAATATTTTCAAAAGCCTTTTCTCCAGAGTTGGTAAAACACAGGATTGTGTGGTAAAGGGTTGAAATAAAGGGTTATTTGGTGAATTGGTAAGGCTCTACTGGTCAGAGTATTTTGAAAAATATGCTAGATCAGCTTGCATTTTCTGTGCGGTATGATCTTGGCTCTTCGCTGTCTGTGATAGCAACTTGTTGAGCTAGGCTCTTTCAAGTTGGCCTCAGCATGTTGTAGGTTGAAAATAACATCCTCTGAAAAAGTCGACTCTAAAAAAATGTACCAACCATTATGAAAATAATATTCCATACGAAATAACCCATCTTTCTTGCCACACGGCACTGAATGTGTAAGATAGGATGAACCGTTGAGCTGCAGTATTCCACAGTTGTAAAGTCTCTGTAAGTTTCAGTATGTTTATACAGATTCCATTCCTGGTCCATAAAAGCCTTAGTGTTCACTGAACTGAGAGCTGTTTGATCTTCTATAAGCTCTATCTCTTTATCAGGTCTTTCTGTTGATATGGAAATGGTCAAGTCCTAGATTTAAAAAAAAAAATAAGATAATGATTTCATTAGCTTTTAGAATGAATTTTATACTTTTGGGGACAGTGTAGATCAAGATAAGACTGCAAGGAATGTACAGCCTGATCTTAAATCTACTCTTGTACTTTTTTATGATATTTATGGGGAGACAGTGTTGGTGGTACAAATTTCAGAATGACATTTGGTACTGTTGAAATATGTTCGATTCAAATATTTAGCATTGAAGACAACTCATTACCATATGCTGGTCAACAGCATTCTCTCTTTCCCCATGTTCAAAAAAGCCTTCTTGCAGGGCATTGTTAAAGCATAGGATTGTTTGGGTAAAAGGCTCTAAACAAACTACAACGGCAAGCAAAACATAACAAGAAAAAACTTGTTTGGCAAGAAGCATTATGAGATGACCATTTAAAGAAAACTTAAAATCCTATGGAGAAAGAAAAATACTACAGTGAGAGAAAGGCACAAAATCTTAAGCAGCTTTTAAAAGGACTCAGAGTTTTGTGATTTCACAAAACTTCAAAAATGAACTATCAGTAATTTAATTAAAGGTGATAGCTGGCAAACCATCAGTAAAGAAGAAACAGAAATGTAAGAAAAATATTATTTTTCAGTGGTATTTCCTTAATAGTCTATGTAGTCTCTTAGATGTTGCACCAGAATTTGGGGACAAGGATTCTTGGGAATGTCAGATTATCATCATAATCAAAGCTGATTATGTGGGAATGTATTCATATCAGTATGATGATTTTATATTAGATCTCATTAGAATAGATGTAGTAATTGATTGCAAAGCAACTAATCCCTTATTTAAAAGCCAAATTAACATTTTTTACCACATGTAACCAACCAGTTCTTTATGTTTGCATGGAAAATCATAAATTGTAGTATTTATATGTGTTAAGCAAAAAAAATGTATTTTAAAGCAAAAAAAATTTAAAAAGGCCCTTTAAGTTAATGCTAATCACTAACTATAATAATTTTTGAAGGATGTAGGTCCCTCTATGTGTTATGCACATTTTGAATGGACCTCCAGGACTGGCTGGCTGGTTGGCTGGTTGGTTGGTGGTTTATGCCTCTTTTAACATTATTTCAATCACAGTGACAGCTGACTTGTATGTCATGTATGTCCTGGACATTACCAATATTAGGCCAAGGCTCTGAGGTGTCTCACGTAACAACACTCCAATGAAAAACCTAGTGCTTACAGCCATGCAGGGCCCTTCAGAAGGAAGGATGGGATACAAGAAAGTCAGTGTATAAAACTAGCTCTTCATTGTATCGCCACCTTGGCTCTTTTACACGCCAAGTGTAAAGCACCAATAAATGCAAGGCTATATATGTTTCCAACCAGTTCACATCTACTTGGGTTAGAAATACAAAGCGTCTCTGTGAAATCCTCCAGGACCAAACCTGGGCCCTTCAAACTGACACCCATGATTTATTACTAATGCAACAACTTTCCATCAATGGTAAATCAGTAGAAATGATTTTAACAGTACTTCACAGAAATATCAACTCTTTACCAAATGACAAAATTGTACGCTCATTGTATCAAAATTATTTGCAGACATCAAATCAGTGTGGCCCAAATTATGGGATGTTTCTGTAAAAGGATAGAAAACATAGTGGGAAAAGTAGAAAATGTTGGTTGCCAGCATTTTCTCCTTTTCCCACAATGTTTTCGTAAAGCTTCTCTGTCAGGGTTGTCAAAACACTTGATTGCATGGTAAAGGGTCAAGTTTTAACTTCTAATAATATACATGTATATGCAATTACTTGTACATACCTGAACATCAACTGGAAAATGTTCCAGTTCCAGATTTTCTTTAAAGAATCCTTTAAACCTCCAAAGCTGCATGACAACAGGGAAAGTATAGCCAGCTTCATGAAATCTTATGTCATAAGTCTTTCTGTTCAGCACAAAAGCCCCATCAATATTCATGACGATTAGTTTAGGATCCCATGGAATCATTTTATCAAGTTCTTCTCGATCCTATAAAGAATACATCAAAACGTAACAGTGAAAGCATACAAAATATTTATTTTTTAAGCAACTGTTTAATTTTTCAATTGAAAATGAAAGAGAGAAAAAAAAACTATTGTATGAACAACAAGAACACTGTATCAGGGTGCCAACGCTTGGCTGCAGTTATTTTAGAAACAGCTTGATTTTCAGTAAAAATTCTTAATCAAAATAGGGACATAAATGTGTCAAATTGCCATACTGGTATGGGTTCCCTTCTTGATAGTTAACCACTAGTCGGAGTTTGAAGTATATAGCTTCAGTAATGAAAGAAATATTACAAATGGCAAAGTTTTTGCACCACGACAACAAAAGGGCTATGACAATACCTGGAACCTCAATGTTTTCTTTGAAACACAGCCATGCTAAAAATTAATGTCACTCTTTCAAGAACTATTGGCTGAGATTTTCTTTGTCAAACTTCAACTGTACAAGTCCTCCATAGTGTATAAATAAATAGTTCTGAGTAATTTCAACTCTTTACCAGACAACATTCTGTCCTCATCCAGATAAACTCTTCACCAGATGATATAATTTTGGGGTTTTCCATAATTGAAAGCAATTGCATACAACAATCTGAATCAGCATGATGAAGTATTCCTCTGACATGGTAGAAATATGTTGGGAAAGGGAGAAAATGCTGCTTACAAGTCTTTTCTCCTTTTCCCTCTTTTCTCCCAAGAACCCCTTTCCCTAAGGTCGTTAAAAGGACCTACATTTACATTATTGCCATAGGCAAACTGCTGCAGCAATGGTTCTTCCCACTTTGCTTGGACAAAGACCTCTGCCTCAAACTGTTGGTTTATTGTATCAATATCACTTATCTTTAAAAATATACACTTCACTTCTACAGTTGCCTGCAAACAACATTGATGAACATTGAGTGAAAGATAATTGATCTGCTGTTTTATCGATTTTATCTTGAGTATGCCTATCTCTACTTATGATCTTTACCTGACAATATAGATCAAGATCAGGCTCTGCAGAACAAGAATTAGTTGAAAGTATAACCTTGCAAAACAGAAAAACCTGAAGTATATCCAACAGTAATTAAGTCTATTTTTTCAAAAGGAGTTTGTTTACTTTTTTTTTAGCTGTCTTAACTCTTTCCAAAGACCAAAATTTCAGACTTGTCTAAACTGAAAGCATTTGCACTCTACACGGCCCCTCAACTCTTTTAGAGCTAAATAAATGACATTGAATTTCTCAATCAAGAAAACGGACTAAAAAATACAATTTCAAGGGTGTTTTGCCAGTAGAGTTTTCAAAATAATACACAGTGTATGTATCGAAGATGAGACTGCAAGGTCTGTGTAGTCCGATATTGATCTAAACTGTTTGCAAAAGGTAGTCTGGTTTTGAACTAAAACTAAAACAAAACTGCATAAGTTTTGCTTTGGGCTCTAAAGGCAAAGGGTCAATTTAAGTTACTGCTTGCTTGAAAATTTTGAATTCATTGCAAAATTTACAGGGATCTGAAAAACACTGTAAACAGCTCTGGCAAAAGGGGGCTTATTGCATCTCTGTGATGCATGATACCAATCAAGACATATCACATAATTATGGATCCATTATAGCCATTTTTTAATAACCTACTTAAACATGAGGTAGACTGGTCCTTGAACACACAGAAAATTGACCAGTAGCCCAGGTCGGCCTTCGAGGACTCTGCAGGCTGACCTGGGTCAATACTTTTCGCAGATGCATTAAGCCCTGTTTTCACAGAGCATGGCTCATGTTTATACCAACATGTGAAATATGAAAGGGAGATCCAAGTATGATATATGTTTAAATTAAGAATAATTATAGAAGAACTTGTGTGTTTTCTAATTTCTGTCATTTTGATCTGACTTATTAATAGATTTCAATTAGCAGCCATGTTGTATGAACAAACAATGCATTTGTGAACTGGAATATCCAAAATTGTCTGTATTACACATGTAGCTGTACACATTTTTCAAACCTTGTCATCCCTTTTTCTATCTGGTATGATAAGCTCATCATCTTGTAATGTTCTGGTAGATGTTGTAGATATCTGATCTATAGTTTCAACAGCAGCTTGCATTACTTCTGTGTTCCTGTCTAGAGAATCAGCCAGTCTATGGAACATTTCTGTTGATATTAACAAAATAATTTGTAATTAACAGATTGCAGAAGAATAAAAAGAGTACTAGCAATTTCTTCGAAGAGACCTTTTAATGACCCCAAGAAAGAAGCCTTTTGAAAACACCGTGGGAAAAGAAGAAAATGCTGGTAACCAGCATTTTCTTCTTTTCCCACAATGTTTTCTACCCTTTAAGAGACGAATTTTATGTTTTGAGCTACATTTAAAATGTCATCTGCAAATGCTTTCAATTTGGACTAGTCTACATTTTTGTCATTTGGTAAAGAGTTGAAATGCCCTAGCTTATCTGGACCAGAGATCAGTGATAGTAAAAAAAAATGTCTGACCAAGATATAGTTTTTCCTTATTTTCATCTGGATCTTCGGAGTCTTGTGACTTTGTTTTAGGGTCCATTTTATCATCTTCATCACTTGTGTGCCTGTGTTTTTTCTGAACTGACGGAGTCCACATTGTTGACTTGATGCCCTGTTCTGTATTTTCACACTTGAAACTTCTATAAATAAAAATCATGGATAAAATGTGAGCATCACTAAGATAATAAGCTCTTTGCCAAACAACACATTTTCAGTCCTGTATCTTCACACTTGACACTTCTATAAATAAAAATCATGGATAAAGTGTGAGCATCACTAAGATAATAAGCTCTGCCAAACATCACATTTTCAGACTATTACATACCGAGAGCTCTTGTAGTTGATTATCAAATATTCATCACTTGATGGGATTTGTCTTTGAAAGGGTAAGAATTATTGCCGAAAGAGAAGGAAAAGTGGGTAGATAGAATTTCTTATTTCCAACAATGATTTTAAAAAATATGGTTTCCTCAGGATCATTTGGTATATGGTTAAACAGAGAGGGGGAAAGAGAGACTGCTGAATAAACTGAATGAAAATTTCCAGCCTATAGAAAAACTGAAATAATATGATTCAAAATTTTAAAAACAGAAAATTCTCACTATAAGGGACAGTGTAGATCATGGATCAGACTGAACATTCTGTGCAGTCTGATCTTAGATCCACATGGTCAGCAAAAGTGGGTTGAGTTGTGCCTAGTAGTCTAGTTTATATAATCACTTCTTTTAAACTTAATTTCAAATCTACAGATCTATACCTCTTTAAAACCCATTTTTCTGAGACTCTTACACAAGACAGTAGCACAATCCCTGTAAAAATGACTTCATCAGCCTCACTTTAGGTAATGCAATCACAGGACTTCTATAGATACAAATGTCATCTAGGATTGAGCAGGGGAGAATTAAAGGAGCTTTTTACAAAATACCCTATTCTTTGCAGACTTAAAGGAGTTGGAGAGCTACATGCAGTAACAAAGTGCACATATAGAGAAACCTTCAGAAAGTAACTTTAGCAAAGATTATACCTGAGAGTGTCTAAAATTTATCTATGACATTATAAATCCTGATTAATAAGTAAAAAAAAAAACACTGCCCTATGACCAAATTTCATCTCTGATCACAAACACAAATCAATTAAACATAAATAGATCTATCACAATTTTATTAGATATTAAAAAATAGTTTAACATTATTTTCTTTATAAATTACATGAGTCCTTTATCAGACAACAGATTCGTTTCTTATTTGCTGCCATTCTGTCAAAGTTCTGGATCAAAGGCCTGAATTGAGCATAACTATATTTCTTCTACAATTATTCTTTGTATTAGCTTAATTGAGCTAAAAATATTTTAGAAATCCCTTGCAGTGGAGTCATTTACTATAAGCGCGCAAGATCACCGGCCAAGTTGTATGTCGAATAAAACCTCACGGTTAATGATTACTTCTTAAATGTTTTGTTGTTTGGAGAATCTTTTTATAAGTATCTTGTGTCATTATGTAGATGAGATATTTTTATAAATAGATAAATATTTTTGAGGGTCTTCCAATTCTTTTGAGTGTCATAATCAAACAATTTTTTTATTAGATGCGCAAGATTACCGGACAGGATACTGTATCACAGAAAAAAAAATTCTTTCCTTAAATTTGTCTTTCTTCTTACAGCTTTTCACATAATATTTCTTCATTACTAGATAATTGGTAATGTTCAGATACATTCATTGCAAAATTTAAACAATACTTTTTGAAAACTGCATAGACACATTCTACATCGGATGATTCGTTATCTGCATCTGACATTGCTTTTCTTCCATTTTGATTCAGACGAATTTTGTCACGTGAGTATACGGACTGACAATGAGGGGCCGCAAGGAATGTAATTTATCACAAAGTCATTAATATTTACAAAATTTCTACTTTTCGTTCTCTGAGAATTAAAGAGGAATAGATTCAGTATCACTTTGGCGAAAGATAAACGGGGAAAAATGAAAGGTTGATTTCGATTTGTTTGAGCTTGCACAAAAACTTAAAAATCTGAAGTTCCTATGATATATCTATCTATCTAATGGCTTGGGTCACATTTAGTCACAGCAGCGGCTGTAGACTAGTAGGCTAAACAGATCAGTTCTTATTCTCTATTCCAGAAATTAGTCTCATGGTTTGCTTACATTGAATGTTTCAACCAATTAGATGGTTGGCTTTGTAATTCAGAATCGGAACAGCATGACGAAATGTCGGTGAATTCATACGTTCCCGGTTTGTGAAGTTGTATTCATAGGCAAACTCGTTAGTCTACCTGGCAAACCGCGGTAAACGATGCTTCTCTTTAACTCTTTACAGACCACATAATTTAACACTCATCCACATTTAAAGCATTTGCAGACGATAGATTGAATGTGGCTCAAATTTTTGTCTTCAAATGGCTAAAAAAAAAAAAAAAAGAAAAAACTCCGTGTGAAAAGCGGGAAACGCTGGCTAAGTCCACTGTTTTCAAAACCTCATACTCAAGGTTACTAAACCCCAGTATTGTCTGGCGGTCATGGTAAATAACACTAAGAACTACTAAGAACCTCTGAGCACTACTAAGAAGCACTAAGAACTACTAAGAAGCAATAAGAACCACTAAAAAGCACTTAGAAACGCTAAGAAACGCTTGAAAGTACTACGCAAAGAAACTTTGCCGTAGTGGATTAACACTGTTAAATTTCCCTCATCTGTGGGGGAAAAAAATGCTGAAAAGAAATATGTATTTAGATCTACGCGTGAAAAAAAAAAGTTCAGTAAGCGAATTAAAGGCGTGATAATAATAATTATTATTGCAACTATTATTATCGTCATTATTAGTGTCGTTGCACATGATGTCATTTTTGTCCATCAGATGTTACCATTTCTACATTATTAATGTAAACACATGAATTCACGAATGTTCCTAATTAAACCCTCAGTAATTTAGTTATCTAGTAAAGAGATAAGCACACAATTACAGGGAAAATTGGCAGAGTTCAGAATTTCTTTTTCAAACATTATATAGTTCTTTTTATTTGGTCAGCGTTATAATGAGCTGTCTCAAGAGAAGGTAGCAGTCCGCCTTTCCTTCCTTCCGCTCCCCGCTCCCCCACCTGTTTCTCCTTTTCTCTTCACGCGTCTGTGCTTAAATAGTTGAGGTGTCCATATGCCCTCTCTTCCAAATTTTTAAACTTCTGTTGTTCACTTTTTTTTCCTTGACTTTACTGAAACAATGTTGGGAACGGCGTTAAACTTCAAAAATACAAACCTGAAGTAAGCTTGTTTCATATTAAATTTATTCATACAAAAATTATATATCAGAAAATGTTTACCTCGTGAATTTCTCCCTAAAATCCGCCGTAATAATCCATTAAATAAACACGAAGAATATTTTAAGTCGATAGGTTGCTTTGGAGGCTCAATTAATGTCAGAAAATGTTGAAAAGTGTAGATCCAAGATCAGTTTGCACACGCTCTACAGACCGATCTTGATGCACACTATACCACTATATACGTATATATAGTAGTGAAAGTCATTGTACGAGGAAATGGTGTTTACTTTCTAAACATGCACACAGGTTATGGATGTACTGGTCAGTACTTATCACTGCCTGAAAGAATGACATGTATAATGCAGTTTGACAACATACATAGAACAGCAGTTGGCCACGCATGTACAATGTAGCTTATTACGTCAGACAGCTCATGGGTATGATAAGCTCGGGACTGTTCTGGTAACTTCATTCTTAGATCCCTATTTATTCCATAAAACCTTTGCTATTAGTACATTTTCAAGAGCTTATTTCTATCGAGTGCCATCAAAGATCTTGTAAAATAACCCTTTACCAATCAATGAACAAGTAGGCCCCTGAAAACATTATAGAAAAAGGGGAAAATGTTGGTACCGTAACCAGCTTCTTACATATATAGGCTACTATGGGGCAAAATTGGGTCCTTTAGCAGGCAGTGTAGATAAAGACCAGACTGCACCTTCTGTGCAGTCTGATCTTGTTGATCTACACTGTCTGCAAAAGGTCAGTCAGTCGCACTTAGCAGGTTAAGGGTTTTATCAATCTTGACAGGGCAATTAAATAGTTTAAGTGGCCACCCCTTTTTAGCAAGCAACTTGTACCTAGCAAGCATACATTGAGGTCTTAGAGAATGACAATATGTTGAACTTGCACTAACAATGCACAGTGTGCATTTTGATCTTGCTGAACTCTTTACCGAACGCTAAAATTGTAACTTTGTCCAAATTGATTGTATTTGCAGACGACAGTATAAGTGTGTCTCAAAAATTAAAAATTGTCTTGGGTGTAGAAAAGATTGTGGGGGAAAAAAGAGAAAATGCTGATTAACAGCATTTTCTCGTTTTCCAACAATGTTTTCAAAAGTCTCCTTCATTAGCGTCATTAAAACTTGGGACTGTGTGGTAATGGGTTCACTCTTTAAAACTTACCGTGCTTAATAAGTTAAATGACACCTTCCAGTCGATAGTAAAACGCTAAGTATTGCTATTTCAATTTTTTTTTCTTTTTTTTTTTTTAGGGGGGGGGGGGTAAAATATCTCCTTATCAGAAAGTGCAGATGCAAGATGAGACTGCACAATCTTGATCTACACAGTCCGCAAAAGGTCAGTGAGTTGCGCTTAGCAGCCTAAGGGTTAAATAGGCAAAAAAAAAAAACTATAGACTGACCAAACTGATTTTCTCTTTTGCAGATGACAAATTAAATATGGTTCAAACGATGGCATATGTCTTTCAAAGGGAAGAAAACATTGTAGAAATGCTTGTCACCAGCATTTTCTCCTTTTCCCATAATGTTTTCGAAAGGCTTCTTTCTCAGGGTCGTTAAAACGCAGGGCTTTCTGGTAAAGGGTTAAATAAAGACTGGCCTGCATTTCGGTCTTCTCTTTTAAGTGCTAAGTATGCAGCGTGCAAAGAATTGGTATTTGCGACCCGCGGAGATCGGAGAACTGATATCGACCCTAAGAGACATGTCTAAAATGTCTAGTACATGTACTTAAATGTCAGACAGGCATGTTCTACCACTTATATGTAGGGCTTAATTTACCGTAGCCAATCCTGTCACGACATACTATGCAGAATTAACGGTCGTTATCGTGATTCTTCGATAGACAGGTATTTTTAATCATCTGGTATTGTTTGTCATTCGCATTCGTTTAGGGGTTAAATATATATATTATTTATCATATGTACATATAGATATGCTCGACGTACATGTATGGTTTTAACGCCATTTCAACATATTTTCAGTTAAATAGCCGCTACCAGTGCATCTATTCATGCTTTCCTAAAGTTACTGTTTACCAATACTTCGCACGATATACTGTACTACAAAAGGCTGCTTTCTCCCATGACCATCGTCGAAACAATGGTCAATGGTGAGAGAGTAATGAAACTTGTCGCAATTTATTTTACTATCTGTTTTAATTCGTGCATGTATGTCTCGTTTAGTTTTCAGTAGCTTTCGGTTCAAGTCTATGAATAATCCAATTAGCCCCTGACACAAACTTGAGGCTGACAACTTTGAAAACTTTCTGGCGAATGAAAAACTACTCGTCATGAGCAATTTTTTTTATTCGGTTACATTGTTTTCAAATTTGGTCCAGTGTAAGACGGAAAGAAAGTGGCCTGAGGAGGTGATGAGTTTACTGTGTGATCTGATCTTGATCTATATCGTCCGCAAAAGCACCTTGATCCGCTTGGTTTGGTTTGGTTTGTATTGGAGTTTAACGCCATTTTAACAGCTCAGGTCATATCATGGCGGTCAGAGACGCACACATGTGTTTCCTGGCTTTCTCACACCAGTGCTAACGCTAACACAACTTTCTTTCCAAAGCACTGACTACTTTTCACACATGCATCAGAGGTGATAGGCGAAAAATTGCCGAAAAGAAAGTTTGCCTCAACCGGGAATCGAACTCGCAACCACCAGTTCTCGAGTCAGACACGCTAACCACTGAGCTACCCGGGCGGGCGTACCTTGAGTCTTGGCACCTTGGGTCTAGACATGTCCAGTAATGTCAGGAGAACAAACACTGAGTATACCCTACATGCGACTATCTAGCTGATACTCAGAAAAAAATGATGATGCTTTTTGAAAACGATGCAGTAGCAATTTTGGTTTCGAGAACGAGCAATCAGAACTGTGGTTATCATTTTTCTACGACATAACCGAGGCAGTTCGGTGGTTAGCGTATCTGACTTGTGACCTAGTGGTTGCGGGTTCGTTACCAGGTTGCCGCAAACTTTCTTTCTGGCGATTTTTCGCCTCTCGTCTCTTATGCATGTGAGAAATAGTCAGTGGCTCGGAAAAAAAGTTGTGTCAGTACTGGTGTGAGAAAGCCAGGAAATACATGCGTAGGTGCACTTGCCGCCTTGAAACTCCAATACAAACAAACGACATATCCGCTGAATATAATAATCCATAACGACTAAATATCAAAAGAACCTGATTAAGTTTCAAAATTTTAGTAAAATTTGTCAAATTAATTGGTCGAATAGTTTTGCCCTACAACAAAAGACGCAGTCTAGAAAAAAAAAAACAAGAATGGTAAATATGTATACAGTTAGCTGTGATTCTGACATTAAATCAGAAGTACGTGTATCTCTTTACCACACAATCCCGACTTTTTACGACCCTGAGAAAGATGCCTTTTGAAAACATTGTGGGAAAAGGAGAAAATGCTGGTAACCAGCATTTTCTCCTTTTACCACAATGTTTTCTACCCTTTCAGAGACAAATTTCATAATTTGTGTAACATTTAACCCTTAGACTGCTAAGCGCGATTCACTGACCTTTTACGGACAGCGTAGATCAAGATCAGACTGCACAGAACGTGCAGTCTGATCTTGGATCTACACTCTCCTATAAGGGGATATTTATCCTCCAAAAATACCTTTGAAAATTTGGATTTATACTATCCGTTTGAAAGTTTTAATTTCTTTTATTTAGCAGGATAAGGGTTAATATATCATCTGCAAATGCTTTCAAAGTAGGCAAGTCTAAAATTTTGTCCTTTAGTAAAGAGGTATAGGAAAGAAAGAGACATTTAATCTTTACAAGACCGTCCCGTGTTGTAGTACCCCAAGAGAGACAGCTTTCGAAAACATCGTGGAAGAAGGAGAAATGCAGGTAACTAGCATTTTCTCCATTCCCCACTGTGTTATTTACCCTATCGTCGATGAATTTGTCGTCTGCGAAGAACTTTCAATTTGGACGATTTGAAACACTGTAGTATGGTAAAAGTTAATCCTTAACCTATTCCATAAGTTAAATGAAACTTTCAAGCCGATAGTAAAAAACCTAAATAATACCACTTCAAAGTTATTTTGGGGTTAGAATATCTCCTAATCGGAAAGTATAGATCCAAGGTCAGACTGCACGTTCTGTGCAGTCTGATCTTGACCTACACTGTCCGCGAAAGGTCCTCGAGTCGCGCTTAGCAGCCTAGGGGTTCACTTCAAGCGTGTCATTTTCAGTGGTTTGCTTGCGTTAAGCATGACCTCTTCTCCTTTATAACCTAGGAGTGTCAGTTAGGTCTTAGGGTGTTGCTGCGGAGGACTTGTCAAAATAAGATCAGAAAGTGCAGTCTGATCGATCTTTGATCGAATCGTCCTCTATTTTGTGCCTCGAAACTACCAGTTCTGATAATTATACTGCCTTAACATAACCACTTCATTCACTTGGCATACCTTGCAGTTGGGTAGACTTGTTTTCTTGACCTAAGGAAGAGACTAAACTGTGCCGTGTGCAGTTATTTTCTTACAAGTTACCTCAACCTGTGTCAGAAGGATAGGAGCCATGTTCTGACAAAAGGGAGCTTAAAGCATGTCCACGATGCATTCTGCTAAGCAAGTCATCACATAATTGAGGTTCCCAAATACATGTATTCATTTTGTCTAACAACCGACTCAATCATGAGGCAGAATGGTCCTTTCAGGTGCATAAAATTAGCCAGTAGCGAAATGTTTCGATTCAGGTCAGCCTGCGACACTTTATGCAGATCTATGCATTTAGCCCCGTTTTCACAGAGCATGGCTCTTAAGTGTATGTGGTAATCTAGATATTTGTTGTCATTCGAATGACTGTTATTCTTTTGTAGGAGCAACAAAAAAAAGTATCTGATCTAATGGCTCACTTTAGCAATTTAGAAGAGCTAATGGATTGATTGTCCGAAGACATTTATATATGAACCATGCTCTGTTAAAAGGGGGCTTAATGCATCTGCGAAAAGTATCAACTCAGGTCAGCCCGCGCAGGCTGACCTGGGCTGAACCTTTTCGCAATTGGTCAATTTTCTGTATGTCCAAGGACCAGTCTACCTCATGAGTATATGGATCAATGATCATGTGATGACTTGCTTGGTATCATGCATCACGGAGATGCATTAAGCCCCTTTAGCCAGAGAATGGCTCATATTCATTCAAGCAATTTGCCCTTTACCAAACAATGCGCCCGAATTTAAAGACCCTGGCAAAGAAGCTTTTTGAAAAACTTGTGGGGCAAGGGAAAAAAAAGCTGGTGACCAGCATTTTCTCTTTTTCCCACAAAGTTTTCTGTCATTTTTAAAGGCAGATACCATCGTTCGAGGCGCATTTAATTTGTCGTCTGCAAGTACTTCCAATTTGAACAGGTCTAAAATTTTGCCAAGTGGTAAAGGTGAAATAAACTCGTCTTTTTTTCAAGGTCTAAAGTCAGGCTTATGATTCTAGAACAAATGAATAGATCTGTAGGTTGTATCTACCAGTTGGTGTAGATCCATGATCAGACTGCACAGAACGTGCATGCATTTGATCACAGAGCTGCTTATATTGCCAATCGAGAGTCAGTTACGATATTATCATACATCAAAACTTTTCAATACATTGTTCGAGAATGGTTATTACATGTATACAGTAGCAATCTAGATCTAAATGGCAAACACAATGAACACAAAATGTTAAATATTGTCATTGTCTTTCCCTGAAACTTTTTAGGATTTTTATGGTAGACCTAATCACCATATATACAATATGTTTATCCAGATCTATCATAGAAATCTATGGCCTGTGAAAAGGGGGCTTAATGCATTTGCAAAAAATATCGACTCATGTCAGCCTGTGCACGCCGCTTAGGCTGACATGGATCGAAACTTTTTACTATTTGTAAATTTTCTGCGTGTCCAAGGACCATAATTCTGATTCCAGTCGGTTTTCGGACAAAATGAATTTCATAGATCCATAATTAAAGTGATGGCTTGCTTTGTTTAATGCACCACGAAGATGCATTAGCCTCCTTCAGCCACAGCATGGCTCATATAGTATGAATTCAATCGTTGAAAGTTCAACACACATAGAAAACACATGTTGTCTTTGACCAGCTAACACTTATTGAGTTTCTATGATAACCTCACTAGCTACATTCATATCATTTTCATCGGTAACTTCAGCCTCGGCTGGCACTTCTACTAAATAATCAAACACTTGAATATTTTCAGGTATTTCGCCAAATATATGTACATAGTTACTAATGGCTGAACAGCATTTGCAAAATCCACACGGCATGCAATTCTCAGGCGCCGATGGCTTATCTTTAACCTCACTAGAAGCATCGAATTTGTCTTCATACATCCACCAAAACTCTCTCGCTTTATGAATGTTACTTTCCTGTCTTCTCTCTTTCATGGAATCTTCTCTTAACTTATCCAGTTTTCTTTGCTTAGTCACCCATTCTTCATATTCCTGTAAGGTGAACTCCTTTTCAGCATATTTTTCCATGATATTTTGGATCTGGATTTTTTCTAGACTCGGCGACTCCTTTACTTTTGAATATTTTGTATCATTCTGTAAGTTTTGGTTACCCTCATTGCTAGGTTCTGTTGGTTTTACAACCGGATATTTTTTCATATCGGTATGAGATATGATGTATGTCTTATAAGTGTCTCCCTGACTTTCTGTTTCGGTGTCATCGGTGCTTTGACTATCTGAATTCGGTTTAAATAGCGTCGTGCGTTTTCTCTTCCTAGTTGAATATCGTTTTCCTTCTTCGGCGTTGATAACGAGAGGTTCTTCGCGATTGAAATTTGCAGGATACCTCATAGATTTTCTGCGAGTTAGAATCTTCTTGGTCAAGTCCCGCCGGCCATGAATGAAAAATGGATGTGAAAATTCATATTCGTTCTTTTCGTTTACAACTCTGTCAAATCCGTATTCCCTGAAAAGACGTTTAAAATTCAAGAATGTGGGAATCTGAAGAAAACCCGGGTATAGTCTCATAACGTTGTTTTCAAATTCATCCTCGCTGTTTACCGATATAGAACCATTCCTATTCCAGTGTATCAGATATCCGTCATTCACAACATCATACAATTTTTCTGGAAACTGGCTTTTGAAATCAACAATAAGGCGATAGCCTTTCCTCGGTATTGATTCCATTTTGTCTATTTATTTACACACTGACATATTTGTTACGTCATTTAAGAAATGACGTAAACAACATGACGTAGTAGCTATCACACATTTTGGTGGGTAGAGTAGGTTCGTCAAGTATCGGACAGCGTGCGATATCGGACTGTCTCAGAAATACAGGCCTCATTTAATACCATGACTCATCAAATCTTGATGTCGTTGTCATCTTTAAAACCCTTGAAACCCCCCCCCCCCCCCCCCCGCTTGTTAATCTATTAGTTAATCGCCGTAGGATAATTCTGTACTTTTAAGCTTCAGTAGTTATGTCAGACAGATCTAAGTTCAGAATTTTTCTCATCTGAATCAGATCACTTTGAACAAGATTGATGCGTTTAGTTTAGTTTAAACATATTTTATTGCCATACACATGTACATGTTTACAAAAACAATACATAAACAAAATTCCCAGTACATGGAATGACACATGTACATTGGCAAAGGGGTCTTGCCACAAGTTCTCACAACTTAGATTCGGCCATTCCCCTCCTCCAATTACATGTTACAGAAACAACAGTCTTAATGGCAGCTGAAAAAATTTCAAACATTTCAGTAATTAACGGATATTAAAGAAAAACAGATGATGAAACATTGGAACACTAAAGACTAAATTACTATTTAACCATAAGAGTGACATCGATGCGTTTGACACCCAAACTTCAAAGTGATTTGTACAGAAACAATGATTTGTAGATCTATAGGCCTACTTTTTTTTTTTTTTTTTTTTGCCGAGAGATGCTTCTCGATGCTTTTATTATTTCAGATTTATGAATTTCGCGCGATTTTTTTCCACTTTTTCAGAAAATTGAGCTTGTTCGATCAATCCCGCCAAGAACTCTCTTATTATAATGATGCGTGGACAACATACGACAGAAATTACGTTTTCAATATGGTCAAGCCCCAAGGCAGTATACCCTTCACGGAAAATAAGTGAGCATCAAGGCAAGAAAATTAGGCTTATTCCAGCTGTTCTATAGGCCTATAGATCTATCCATGTCTGTTACTCGTATTCATACATATTTATAGATCTAAATACACGTATTTTCTGACTTGATCATGCTATCTAGAATGAAACATCTTTGAAAAATAGATCTAATGTAGGAAAAGATGAAATTGCTAGCAGAGAATGATTTCATATTTCCCCAAAATGTTTCCCGGTCTACTATCAGTATTTCAGTCTCGGCATTCTATCACTGATGATTTGTCGTTTACAAACTTGGATGGTACGTTCAAGATTACGATTAGAACTGGCCGTTGTAAAATGGTGTATCGACGAAAGGATTAAATTAATAGCTCAGTAGTACAGATCTAGCAAAAATCTATTACAAGAAAGGATCATAGGCTGAATTCAAAGCAGATCGCTTGCAATAAAGTCATGGCAGTAAGTTTTTTAGCGAGAAAAACTTAATAAATTATCACAAATGCTTTAAGTATCCGAAATGTCAATGGACCTATATAATGTCCGAAAACGGGGCTACTTTTAAAATGATTCACAGTCGAATTTTATTTAAATCATACCCCAACAGCACGTTTTAGATTCGGTAATGCATTTTCTGTACAAAATTGATCTCATTTTATTAACTGATCAAACTAGATCACGTGAAATTCGGGAAAACGGGGAAGCATGTAGGGGTACGCCCGGATACCTAGGAGCCCGCCATTATTGTGCCTTGCCTGACCCGCACTCGTCACAATTCGGCCGATTCCGTACCTACAACTTACCTCGTCTGTATAAGGGAGGCTTCCATTTTGAACTACCAATCACATGATCTTAAACATGGCGGCGCCCCTGTAGATCGCTTAGCAACGACATGAACAACCACTGTGAAGTTATTCACTTCTATCGATCTGTCGATGAAAGCTCCTAACGGAATTGATAAACCACGCTAAAAATTAAATGTACAAACTGTTTGCCGACTGAAATACTCTTAGAAAGATAACGATAGAAAATTTACTCATGCGTTCTTTCTAAAGAGGAGCCTTACAATTTCAATAACGGTAAAGCGGTGTGCTTCCGGAGATGTGCGAAATGTACCGTGTAGGTGCATATCAAGCTACGTGATACAGCCGAGGGATTTGATCACCGGATCACCCGAGGTATGCCGAATGCCGATAACGTAGTGGTAGGGGTAGGTAATCCAGACTAACCATGTAGTTAACGCGAGATAGAATTTATCCACTATAGGATAGATGTACGCCTATTATTTAAATAGCGAATGATTGAATGAAGAATGCACTTAATTTAATTTTTTGTTTACCCGTACAGATCACTTGAATACTTAAAGTACTTTTGTACAATTTATCCAGAAACACTTCATACTGGGTCTGTTATGTGCTATGTGAAAAGGGGAGCACAAGAAGTGTTAATTGAGTAACTTTTTCCTTATCTTTTTCTTTGTTTTGACTTATTGCTATATATTTGTATCTGAAACATATTAAGTATTTCTTTTTCCGCTTGCTCCTCTTTTTTTGTGACTTTGACCTCGCCACATACATGTATCTAAAATTGATTTAAGTACGATATTTTTTATCGGTAAAAAAAGGAGTGGGATAGCGTCTGAATTTACCCCACTGTTTGTATACATTGATATGCTTTACAGGCTGAATTTTTTTCAGTTGTACTTATTGACAATAATGAATATACAATTAAGAAACAGAAAATCACAGAGAAGTACATGTAGTACTAAATTAAGCAGACCAAATGTTGGAGTTACTGTTTTCTAGCAGTTACTTTCTTTGATTTTCAATTAAAAGAAAAAATAAAGAAATAGCGTTTAGATCAAAAGAAAAGAAAAAATGTATTTGAAATGAAAGATTATTGAATACGCAAGCAATGGGTATGTTCAAGTTTTAGTTTTGTCGTCAGTTTGTGAAATACTGATAGTTTGAAATTGAGCACAAAATCTGCGCGGGGATTTTTCCTATTTTTTCGGCGATCGTCTCTGCTCTCGAGTGCCACCCGTCAAAAACTGCATTTGAGGACAGAACTTATCTGTATTGGTGTCACGTGACTTAGGCGCTACGTTACAGTTTTGTTGACCCACTTAGAGATCTACGCAGAACTATCGAGTGTTTACATTCCCATTTTTTTTTTCCACTCGCACATTGGCAACGTATATATACACAGTCCCTGTGTACATATGGCCCCTGATCGGAGAAATCCCCGGTGTGCCGAAGTCGCATATAGATCTAGATCTACTTATTAAAAAAAAAAAACATCAAAACCGCCGGGATTCGCATAGATCTATGCATCTTTGCCATATTTCCGATTATTTCTAATTTTCAAGAAAGAGCCTGTAGACGCGGATTTACGTGGGGACAAAATACCCGGTACGCCTTGGGGACTTAATCTTCAACGGCTAACCCTTATCCTGCTAAATAAGTGAAGTGAAGCTTTCAAGACCATAGTAAAAACCCAAATTTTGTCACTTCAGATGTCTTTTTTATTTTTACTATTTTTTTTTTTTGTAAAGTACCTCCTCATCGGACAGTGTAGATCCAAGATCAGACTGCACATTCTGTGCAGTCTGATTTTGATCTACGATGTCCGCAAAAGGTCAGTGAGTCGTGCTAAGCAGCCAAAGGGTTAACAGGCTATTTGATCTAGCTTAACTGCAGTCACAATCAAACTCAACCGTATCAGTCGACTACCCATGATCCACCGTAAACATGTCAGCGTCCTTGTGAAGTTGTCAAATAACGGAAGAAATTTCGTAGTGGTAAAACTTCTCTAAAACAAAAGAGCAATGGTTGAAATATCAGAGTTGTTAACTCACACAAGGTAAAACCGAGCGCTAAGTTGGTTATGAACGAGCATCATTTACGGATAATGCCCTAAATATCTACATAGAAACTTTTTAAACAAGATGTCAGGTCTGGGTGAATCCTAGTCCAAATATTTAGACGTATACATGCTTATTTACCTTCAACATTTATCAACGGACATTTCACATTTGATTTTTCTTATTGCATGTAACGTCTAAACGGGTCCCATTCAGTTATATGTAGCAAATCCGATCTTCTTTAAAACCAGACTTATAACAAAAGAGAACTTCATTTACCTGTAGATAGAACTTTTTTTGAAAATATTCAGCCGCTGTCTTGATAAATAATGGGCAGATTCATTCAGAATTCAATAAAATCACTCGCAAGTTGGATTGCAGACAGAGTCGCCGCCCTGTTTTTCAGTCATGCAGACGGTTGCATAACAAATAAGAATTGACTTTAAGTTTATGAACGAAATCTTTTACAATAATCAAGCAAGACCGAAGCAAACAAAATTTCGTTTTAAAAAAAGACATAATACCATTCTGTAAGTTGCATTGACCTGCACATGACGGTTCATTCGGAACAATCATATCTCTTCCACGGCAATTCATAACAAAACAGAGTGGTGTTGAATCGGAATGGATTTAGCTCATAAATAGGCAAGTTTTGGACAAATATCCTTTTTCAACCGATAAATTATTCATTTATCTTATTTCTGATGTATATTTTATTGAACAAGTTCACTTGAAAGTATCCAAATTTGTTGTTCAAACAGCGACAAAATTCGATGTCGGAGTTTGCTAAAGGAAACTATGAAGGAGCCGATAAGACCCTACGTACACGATGAATGTCAGAATGAAAAATAACATACGTAGGGGCTTATAAATAGGACTAGGTGAATCCGGCCCTTTTACAGAAACATTATTCCCACTCGCATCTTTTTTGGGAGTGCATGCACTCCCTGGAGTACAAGTTTGGGAGTGCAAGAGAAATTCTAGGAGGAGAATTTATGGTTTAAGAAACATGTAAAAATGACTTTTAAATAATGAAAAAATATAACAGTTTTACCTTATTGCAGTACGAATTTTTCTTAATGTAAATAACCGTTTACCTACTTGTAAAAAATCAAAACATGGCTAATCATAATAACAAAAAGTACTTATGAGTGCATCTGAGTGATTAGAACAGGCAATTTTTTGTAACTGGTTTCAAGTTTTATTATTGATAAAACCAACTACGGGTATCGCTGCACAACATGTTTTCGTCCACAACATGTTTTCGTCTGGCCTCGATAATGCATAAAATAAAATCTCAATGCTCTTGAGATTTTTTAGTTTCGCACGTGCCTTTGTTTACATTGGAGATAGAAATGTCAAACTTGTTGCGGAGTCAAAATACGGAGATCAGAAAGGCAGTAAATGTTTTCCTGAAGTTCAAAGATGCCATTTTTGGGCAATCTGCCTAATGCCATATAATTTTAAACTTTGGATAACAAAAGATCATGCATACAAGAAATATCAGTGAATGTTTACAGTGCGTCTGCTCTATGGAAGTATTTGTCCCCAGATGCGCATGCGCTTAGTTATAAAAGTATACTGCTCATAATACATAAAGCACTATTTTATTATTACCGTCCTTATTTAAGTGTTAGTCATCAATTTTTAGCTAATTGAGAGTTACTTGGTTGTATCTGAAAAGTTCGTAAGGTCGATAAACCATTTTTACTTACAAATTTCACTTGCCTGAATAAAAATTATTGAATAAAGATCAAATTGGTTCATTTGTCTCTCTGCTCTATAGTGTTAGGGTTATTCGAAGGGGTGACACAGACTTGTGTCCCATTTGTAATCCTACTACCCACTGCCATTGAACCATAAATAGGACAAGTCGCTGAGGATACATTAAATAAGATTTTCCATGTTTAATCCTTGTTCCAAGAGTTAAGTTTTCTCAAGCTTGATGAAAATGTGTTATTGGTACTTTAATTTTCTTGAACAGTATAATTATCATATATGGATAAATTTATGTTGTGTATCTCCAGGGCCATCAGATTTTGACCGTTTCCAATATGGTCACTTTTGATGGATAAACATGAGGTTAGGTTAATCACGTTTGTTGTTGATTTGTTATATTTTGATCGATAGAAGATATGCTTCATTAAAGAAATTGATTGAATTTGTCTCTTTGGAATGCCGCTTGAACATATTGGTAGGTGAACGAAAACAGGTTGTGCCAGGATAAGTCTGGCATTGCAGAGTTTGACTGTACACATTAGGATTTTTGGTATATATTTTGGACATTTTTTTTACAGGTTTCCGCCAGGTGTGAAGTTTGCATTAATGATGATATATTTCCCTATTGGAGTATTTTTGATTGTGTGCAGAGTACTGATTGCCCTTCATACATATATGATTGTGTGTTTGTTACCAAGAGCTGGAGCTCGAAGGTAGGCCTCATAACCCAGCTTATCACTTAGTGTGGGATTTATCATTACTGAATGAAAGGTACTGTTTTCCACAGTGAATGATATCCAATTGTGCACATGATGTTATTGCATTTTTAAAGGCCCGGTGTGGCCAAAAGTAAACAACATGGGTGTTGAAATGTATTTAGATTCAAATCATACCATTTAAAAGTATTGAAATTATTGTGAAGACAACAATCTGTTATTACGGTTGGTCCATAATTTTGTGGGTGGCAGAAAATAGAATTTTAAAAGTACATAAAAAGGTGCCAAGTCGCTCTGTCTTTTGTTTACTTTTTATCTGGTTTTGAGAAAAAAAAAAATCATTTTGCAGCCCACTAATTAATACTTGGATTGACCTTACGATAACAGATAGTCATCTTCACAATTTCCATATTTTGAAACAGCATAATTTAAGTTGAATTGCATTTTAACACTTCCAGTGTTTACTTTTGGCCACTACTGGCAACCAGCAATTTATCCTTTTCTCGTAGTGTTTTCTATCCTATCAAAAGCGGATCTCTTGATTTCACCCACATGTAAAATTTCATGTGCAAATGTTATTAATCCTTTACCAAACAATCCCAATATTTAACCACCCTGGAGAAGAGGCCTTTTGAAAACATGGGAAATGGAGAAAATGCTGGTAACCAGCATTTTTCTTCTTTTCCCACAATGTTTTCTACGCTATCAAAGAAAGAAATTGTCATTTTAGCAACATTTAATTTGTCATCTGCAAATTCTTTCAATTTGGTCCAGTCCAAAATTTTGTCGTAATGGTAAAGAGTTAATATTGACTAGTCTAAAAGTTTTTTGTCTGGTAAAGAGATAAAAGATGAACTTTTCAGTGTTTCTTACAAAGATAGGTCCTATTGATGTAAAGACTAATATATTTACCTCCAGTTACCCTTTACCACACAATCTGGAGTTGTAATGGCCCTGAGGAAGAAGCCTTTTGAAAACATTGCACGAAAAGGAGAAAATGATGGTGACCTGCATTTTCTCCTTTTCCCACAATGTTTTCTACCTTATCAAAGACAGTTTCCATCATTTTAGCCACATTTGAATTGTTGTCTGCAAATGCATTTAATTTGAACAAGCCAGTACCAGCGCCCAGTAAGGCACCTTTCTGGCTTTTCCCATTTGCCCTTTGACATGACATGCTGGTCGTAACATGATTCCACAAGTTTATAATAAGATTTATCATCCAATGCAGGCAGTTTGTACGAGCTATGCTGGGGGTTCTTGGAGTTCACATCTGGGTGGATGAGGATCAGACACAGTCCAATGATGCAGCCCAGGTTCTTGTCTCCAACTACACTTCTGTTTTGGATCACATTGTTATTGATGTTGTCATCAGCCATATTGTGGTAAATACAGACTATTGTTCTTTGACCATTTACTGCATAATCCAGAGTTTTAACAAACCTGAGAAAGAAAGCTTTTGAAAGCATTGTGTGAAAAGGAGAAAATGCTGGTAACCAGCATTTTCTCCTTTTCCCACAATGCTTTCTTCCCTTCCAAAGATAAATCCAATCAATGGAGCAGCATTTGATTTATTGTCTGCAAATGTTTTCATTTTTAGATGTGTCTAAAATTTTGTTGTATGTTAAGGAGTTAACTATTTACTGCATAATTCAGAGTTTTAACAACCCTGAGGTAAAGGTGTTTGAAAACGTTGTGGGTGAAGAAGAAATGCTCTTAACTAGTGTTTTCTGCTTTTCCCACAATGTTTTCTACTTTTGCAGAGCATGGCTTATAATACTATGATCTAATATGAAAATTGGCTGAGCTGGGATTCAAAACAGCCACCCCTAGGTTTCATGCGTTTACATTATTGATTGAGATACCCGGCTTGACAGTTTAGTGTAGACATACCTATACCTAAACACACTTCAGAGCCCAAGCCTAGTACTGATGAAACCCAGAACATACTGGTTTGTGAATATGTAAGCTTTTGCTGTAGTACAACTGAAATAATGGTGAAAGTAGTGTAATACATCATTCAATCAATCATCATTCATGTATTGATGTAAAAGACATTTGCATGTATTCATGCATCCTTGATCTTTCTGTTCTTCTTCTTGTCAGTCTGATTTGAACTTCTTTCGAAAACTAAAGTTTACAATTTACCAGTACACATGAGCCATGCTCTGTGAAAGAGGGGTTTAAAGCATTTGCAAAAATATTGACCCAAGTTGGCCTGTGCAGTCCGCTCAGGCTGACCTGTGTCAAAACATTCTGCTTTTGGTAAACTTTCTGCATGTCCGTGGACCATTCTAACTCAGGATTCAGTCAGTTGTTGGACAAAATGGATTTTATGGAGCCATGATAAATTATCTGATGACTGGCATCATGGAGATGCATTTAACCCCTTTTGCAGAGCATGGCTCATAATACTATGATCTTCTTTGTGAACTTTGCAGTTCTGTAATTCTTTCCCAATCTGTTTTTATTCTCTTTTTCTCCTCTCACAAAACAGCCTTACCATGCCAATGTTCCAGCAGTATTTCAGTGGGTTCTTGGTTATAAAGACTTGGGCTCTAGTCAAGAAAAAGATGTGTTTCAACAAAACATAAAAGCTTTTATTCAAGGTAGAGTAAACTGTTTTTCTTTTCATTCTGTTTTTAGCCCTTAGAACCTTTTGTAAATTAAGTCTTTCACTACCAATGATGACTTATGTAGCTTTTGCAGACAATGTAGATTAAGATCAGACTGCACAGAATGTGCAGTCTGATCTTTGATCAACACCGTCTGCTGCAATAGCAGTGAAAATCTACTGTTACAAATGGGAAAAAAAGTGGAATTACTGGAGTGAGTGGTGAAAGAGTTAACCTTATCCTGCTAAATTAATTAAATAAAACTTTCAGGCCGAAAGTAAAAAAACAGAAAAAATGGTAGTTCAAACTTATTTTTGGAGGAAAATATCTCCTTATCAAACAGTGTAGATTCAAGATCAGACTGCTGTTTTGTGCTGTCTGATCTTGATCTACACTATCTGCAAAAGATCAGTGAGTTGCGCTAAGGTTAAATGGGCTTTTTTCGTCTGAAAAGAATACCAAAACATTGCCATGTCCGGGTGTTTATGCCAGAATATTTTACTCTTTACCAAAGTACAAATTTTCAGACTTTTCCAGATTGAATGAATTGCAGATTGTTGTCTGGTAAAGGGTTAAAGCCTAAAGATAGGTCATCTATTTTATTTCTTCTGTAGAAAACAAATTGCCAGTGCTGTTTCAACCAGAGGTAATACCTACCAACAACAACGTCGGTTTACTGAAATTCCAACATTTTCCATTTGAAATGGAAATGCCAGTGCGTCCAGTAAGTACACTCAAGCTCTGTTAAACATTTACCACATGGCAACCTTTTTGACCACACCAAATTGAAAGCATTTACAGACGACAATTCAAATATTTTTCAAATTATTGTATTTGGTCTTAAATAGGCACAAAACATAGTGCAAAAAGGAGAAAATGCTGGTAACCAGCATTTTCTCCCTTTACCATAATGTTTTCTTGAGGCCTCTTTCCAAGTGTCGTTAAAACTCAGGATTATGTGGTAAAGGATAAACCCTTTACCAAACAGTCCCATGTTTTAATGACATTGAGAAAATGCTGGTAACCACAGCATTTTCTACCCTTTCGGAGACAAATTTCATCAATTGAACTAAATTTATTAATTTTTTGTTCGCAACTTATTTGAGGACAATTTGGAAAAAGGAGAAAATGGTTGTAACCAGCATTTCTCCTTTTCACAGTGTTTTCTACCTTTTCAGAGACAAATTTCATCATTAAGCCATATTTAATTTGTCGTTTGCAACACCTTTGAATTCAGACAAGTCTAGAATTTTGTTGTCTAGTGAAGTGTTAACTGTTGACCGGACACGGGAATCCTAGACTAGCCCATATTGAAAATGCTTGCAGATGACAAATTGCATGGGGCTCAAATGATTGGATGTGTCTTTGACTCTTTACCAAACAACAAAATTTTAGACTGGTCCACATTGAAAACATTTGCAGACAACAAAATAAATGTGGCTCAAAAATTGAAATTTATTTTGGGAAGGGTGAAAAACATTGTGGGAAAAGGAGAAAATGTTGGTTACCAGTAAATTCTCTTTTTCCCAGAGTGTTTTCAAAGGGATTCTTTCTCAGGGTCGTTAAAAGTTGGGAATGTGTGGTAAAGAGTTAAAAGGGTATAAAACACTGTACCCAAAGGATAAAGTAGTGGTTTCCAGCTTTGTCTCCTTATCTCACAATGTTTTCAAAAACCTTATTAATGAGGGTCTTTAACCCTTTACCGCACAATGCCGCCTTTTAATGACCCTGGGAAAGAAGCCTTTTGAAAACATTGTGGGAAAAGGAGAAAATGCTGGTAACCAGCATTTTCTCCTTTTCCCACAATGTTTTCTGCCCGATCAACGAAAAATTGAACCATTAGAGCCACACTGAAATTGTCATCTGCAAATTCTGTCAATTTGGACAGGCGTAAAATTTTGTCGTCTAGTAAAGTGTTAAAACATGACATTGCTTTACAAAGGGTTAACCCTTTACCCAAAAGGTCTCATGTTTTTACAACCAAGACAAAGACAGCTTTTGAAAAATTGTTGGACAAGTCTAGAATTTTGTTTTCATGTAAAGAGTTGATAAGAAATCAGTCTTGATATGTCTTTCACCCCAAAATGCTTTTGAAATAACAAAATTTGGGTTTGTACTACTGGCTTGAAGGTTTCACTTCACTTATTTAGCATGGTAATGGTTAATATGGACAATTCTAAAACTTCGTTGTCTGAAAGAAGATTAATTCTTAGAATGGCAAGTAAAGCTATTGGCTTTTTTGGACAGTATAGATCAAGATAAGACTACACAAAACAGAGATAAAGTATAATTGGTCATTGCAGGTGTCTGTTCAAATGTCCAGGTTGTCATTCCCTTGTGCATTAACGACAGTTGAGAGTCCCAAATGGACAGATGTGCTGTGGTGTTTCTTTACACCTGTTACAGTGTTTAGAGTCAAGTAAGTATACCTTTTATATTGGTTTTATCTTGTTACTTTTGAACTTCTGTAAATGAAAGCCATCTGGAGAAATAAAGATCACATTTATACTACTAAAACTTGGAGATGTTAAGGAGGGGCCTCTATAGATTTTTTGGCTGTGAATTAAAATTTTTGTTGAACACCGATAAAAGTTACAATATGTAATTTTTCTCTTTCACGCTAAAGTTAAGAAAAAAAGTGTCAAAGGGGATGGAAAAAAAAACACTGTCTGCATTGTTTGTATGTTTTTTCCCAATGGCACATTATATTTAATCATGCTTAATTTACAAAAAAAGATGCCAGACATGAAATATTAAGGCCTACCAATTTTTTGAGTATGTGTTGAAGGCAGATTTTTTTGTTTTAATTACATGTAGTTACAAAAATGATTTCAGAGAGCTATTTTTCAGGATTGGTTTGGATTTTAATCAAGCTAGAATGATTAAATGTAGATAATAATCAGATCGCAGTAAAAACAATATTGAGCTCTCTGTGCTTATGAAATGGCATGAAATTCACTCTCTCTTGAAGTAAATACCTGTCTACAAAATGTAATTTTACCTCCTTTCTTTTAGCTTCAATAATGGTGACTTTCGTTAGTTGAATTTTGGTATTCTAAGTGAGGGTTCATGATTCTTTGGAATTACAAAATAATTTTTTGGATGAAGCAAATGGTTAAAAAACTATAGGATGTCCCAAAATTTGTCCTCTCCTGTACAAATTAAGAGAAGGATGCCACAGAAAACAAAAAAAAACAAGTTGAAAATGAAATTTCCCAAGTTTAGCTCACCTGAGCACAAAGTGCTTAAGGTAAGCTTTTGTGATCATGCTGCGTCCGTCATCTGTCATCCAGGTTGTCAACATTTACATGTACCTTGTGTGCTCTCTAGAGGCCACATTTTCAGTCAGACAGTCATGAAACTTGGTCAGAATGTTTGTCTTGATAAAATCTTGGACAAGTTGGAAATTGGGTCATGTTGGGTCAAAAAGTAGGTCACTGGGCTGAATGTTAGAAAACATTGTGTGCAGTCTAGAGGCCACATTTTCAATCTGATGCTCTTGAAACTTT
Organism: Tridacna gigas; assembly: GCA_945859785.2. NCBI lineage: Eukaryota > Metazoa > Mollusca > Bivalvia > Cardiida > Cardiidae > Tridacna > Tridacna gigas. The sequence continues at coordinate 33,909,955 of OX244040.2, read as the reverse complement.
GTCAGAATGTTTGTCTTAATAGAATCTTGGACAAGTTTGAAGTTGGGTCACTTTGGGTCAAAAAGTAGGTCGCTTTTGACCTGGAGTCAAAAAGTAGGTCACAGGGCCAAATCTTAGAAAAACCTTATAAGAAAAACCTTGTTTGTCTGAATAACATCTTGGACAAGTTCGAAATTGGGTCATGTCGGGTCAAAAAGTAGGTCACTGGGCGAAATCTTAGAAAAACCTTGTGTACACTCTAGAGGCCCTATATTCAGCTTGATACTCATGAAACTTGGTCAGAATGTTTGGATAAAATCTTGGACAAGATTGAAATTAGGTCACATCTGGTCAAAAAGTAGGTCACATGGCCAAATCTTAGAAAAACCTTGTGTGCACTGTAGAGGCCACATTTTGGACCAGATTCAGAATTCGAAAATAAATCAGTCAAAAAGTAGATCATTCACACTCATGCATTTTACATAATCATGACCAGGATCTTTTCAGCCTTATCAATCCCAGATGATCTTACTCAGGTGAGCGCTTTAGGTTCAATGGCCCTCTTGTTTCTAAGAGGCCATTAACCCTTAGAGTGCCGAATAAACCTAACAGACATTTTCAGTTGGAAAAATAAGTCTCAAATAATTGCAATTTCATGATTGCTTTTGTATAAAGATTTAGCAAAGTGGACAATGTGGATCGAAGATCAGACTGCACATTTTGTGCAGTCTGATCTTGATCTTCACTGGCTGCAAAGGCAACTGTAGTCGTGAAAGTCACTTTAGGGGTTAATGCAGTAAATTGTGAAATATTTACGGTACTTTCATTGTGTAGAACACATCCAGTAATTCAAAGAGGAGAAGAAGAAAGTGCGGAGGAGTTTGCTGAGCGGACAAGAGGCATAATTGCAGATTCCTTGAACTTACAAAAAACAGATTTTACCTCTATTGATGTGAAGGAATATCTTGAAAAAATGAAAACAGCCAGTGCTCCTTCTCAGCAGCAACAAGAGCATTCTGTCAAAAGTAAGAATCCTTCCCTTGTATAGGTATGAGTGGATTGTAGAAAGATTATAGTGGATGATAACCTGATAATTTTGCTATGGCAAACTTATGACTTTTGAAACAGTGTACCATCTGCTCTGGTTTTTCATGAAAGCATCTTTCCGGAGTGCTTTGCAAAAAAACTTGGTGCAGATCAAATTGAATACATTGTATATCTGTGTAAGTTAGAGATGATCACAGTGAATTAACACTCCATACATTAACCCTTTCTGAAAAAACATATTTTAGACCCTTTCAAATCGGGGGCATCTGCAGATGGCAAATTTGAAAGAGGTACAAATGAAGTTAAGCACATTGATAGGGTAGAAAACATTGTAGGAAAAGGAGAAAATGCTGGTTACCAGCATTTTCTTCTTTTCCCAGCATGTTTTCAAAAGGCCTCTTCCTCGATGGTCTTGAAAAGACGTGATTGTTTGGTAAAGGATTAACCCTTTACCACACAATCTCAAGTTTGAGTGATTTTTAGGGAGGAGACTTTGAAATGCTGGTTATGACCATTTTCTCCTTTTCCCAAAATGTTTTCTACCATTTCAAAAACAGAAATCCTCTTTTTAGCCATTTTGAGTTTGTGGTCTGCAAAAGCATTGAATTTGGTCAAATCCAAAATTTTGTCGCTATGTAATGGGTTAATAGGACTGATTACATAGTTGCAAATGGAGAAATTGTATGTTAATTCTTTACCAAATGACAAAAGTTTAGACTTGTCCAATTTGAAAGGAGCTGCAGACGACAAAATAAATGTGACTGGAAAATTAAAATTTGTTTTGGGAAGGAGAAAATGTTGGTTACCAGCATTTTCTCCTTTTCCCACAATGTTTTCAAAAGCCTTCCCTTTCAGGGTCATTAAAAGTCCTGATTGTGTGGTAAAGGGTTAAATTGCTTTCAAAGTTGTCTACAGGACGTACTGAGTAAACTCTTTACCATACGACAAAATTTTAGGCCCGTCCAAATTGAAAGCATTTACAGATGACAAAGTTCAAGTGACTTAAAAATTGAAATTTCATTTGGAAAGGGTAGAAGACATTGTGGGAATTGGAGAAAATGTTGTTCACCAGCATTTTCTCCTGTTCAAACAATGTTTTCAAGTCCATTTTCTCAGAGTTATTTAAAATCAGGATTGTGAGATAAAAGTGACTTAAAATGGTATTTGTTGTACTTTCTAAAGCATGCATGTGCAATATATATTTTTAATTTTGAGTCAGTCTGTCAATCCATCCTCCCATCCGTCTGTCCATCCGGGTATCAGCCCATCAATAATTAGCAATAACACTATAGGGTTGATTTTTATGTATCTCCTATTGTATAGTAGGGTACTCAAATTGGGGTATTTGTGGGTAACTTTCTGATGCCGGTGTGATAAAGCTTTCTGCAGATGTCTGGTTTAACTCTTTACTAGATGACACAAGTCTAGACTCGTCCAAATTATAAGTGAGCCATACTCTGGCTAAAGGGGGCCTAATTTATCCCCATATCAATGATACCAGTCAAGCCATTACATACATAATTATGGATCCATAATGACTATTTTTTTTTTAACAACTGACTTAATCATTAAATAGATTGGTCCTTGGACATACAGAAAATTGGCCAATAGCGAAAAGTTTTGGCCCAGATCAGCCTGCGCGGACTGCACAGGCTGACCTGGGTTGATACTTTTCACAGATGCATTAAGCCCCCCTCTCAAAGACAGTGGCTCAAGTATTTGCAGACAATAAATGAAATTTGGCTCAAAGGATGAAACTTGTCTTCGAAAGGGTATGGGCAGAAAACAATGTTAGAAATAGAGAAAATGCTGGTTGTCAGCACTGTATTCTATTCCAAGAATGTTTTCCTTAGTCCTTTTCCTCAGGGTTTGTTTTATAAAGGATTAATAATCCAAAACTTGCAAGTTTAGGTAAGTGCTTTCCTCCCACTTACTAATTAGGAAGATTATATTGTGTTTCACAGGTAGACCGACAGTTCACACTACATACTTTAGTGGTCTGGGTAACTCAGGGAGCTGTTTAGATTCAGTGGACATGGAGTTAAAGAGGATGATACAGCAAGTGATAGATGTTCTGCCCCAGGTGCCAATACAGACAGTCAGACAGGACTTAGGTAAGTTAGTATGATGTGAAGAAGAAGGCCTATGAAAAATCAACATAGATTGAGGTCTAACCCTTTACCGAACAATCCCCTTTTCTATGACCCTGAAAAGGAGTACCAGTACTTTGGAAAAGATTGCTAACATTTTTTCCTTTTTCCATAATGTTTTCTATCATTTCAAAGACAAGTCCCATCATTTTAGCCACATTTAAATTGTTGTTGCAAGTATTTCTATATCAAAGAGTCTCAAATTTTGTCGTTTGGTAAAGAGTTAACCCTCTACACAGTCCTTAGTTTTAACGCTCTTGAAGAAGGCTTTGGAAAACATTGTGGGAAAAGGAGAAACCAGCATTTTCTCCTTTTCCCACAATTTTCATACCCTTTGAAAGACAAATTCCACCATTTGACCCACATTCAGTTTGTCGTCTGTCAATGTTTTCAATTTGGACCTGTAGAAAATTTTGTCATTTGGTAAAGAGTTACAAGGCTGAACAGGCTGATAGAGGGAGTGATTTTGATTACAGAATTGACAATATTAATTATTTTCAACTAAACCCTATGTTATGGGTACTCATTAGAATCGTCTCATCAAGACAATTCTAATGAGCACCTACAATATAGGGTTTCGAAGAGAAATAATGGATTTAGAATACTGTCACTCCCTCTTATGTGGAGCTGAAACCAGATTTAGTTACTGATAAGTGTTGTAAAGATCAAAATCTACTGCACAGAACGTGGAGTATTGTCTTGAGATCTGGACTGTTGGCTACTATATTTGCTAGATATTCTTATAAGAAAAGTAATCTCTGTATTTCCATCGATTTGGACTGAGAATGCCCATGTGATTCATTCAACATTTCAAAGGATAATACTTAAAACAAAACATGTCTGTTGACTTTACCAGTATTACAAAACCTTTACCATTTACCACACAATACATAGTTTTTAACAGACTTGACAGAAAAAGCTTTTGAAAACATAATGGGAATAGAAGAAAATGCAGGTAACAAGCATTTTCTCCTTTTCCCAAAGTGTTTTCTACCCTTTCCAAGATAGTTTTCTCTGATTGAGCCATATTCAATTTGCCCTCTGCAAATGCTTTGGATTTGGCAAGTCCAACATTCTGTCATTAGGTAAAGGGTAAAGAATAAATTTGTGTATTTTAAGGAACAAGGAAATGTATTTCTTTTTATAATGTATGGAAAACTTTGTTGGAGAAGAAGCAATTACTCGTAAGTAGCAAGTGCTCTTTTGCCCACTATGGTCTGAAAATCTGGATAATGCAGAGATATGAAATGTTCGTGTATGGTAATCATTCTTTGACTTAAGAACTTGTTACCTCAGAGAACAAATATGCAACAGAACATTTGTTAGACATCCTTGGAAAATAAATGTAATCAGAACCTCGGCTATACTGCTCTCAGGATTAAGAAATGCATTCATACTGTATGCAAACTGAATGGCATGATAAGTACATGTCCACCATCTTTAGAAGAATAAGATGTTTAGGAGGGTTGATCCAGAAATTCATACAATGGGTTAATAAAACTTTAGGAGTGTTGACTATCAAAACAAAAATTATACAGTCATTAAATGTGACATCTGTGCAATAAACATGGAACTTTTTAAATGTGTACATACTACAGTGATTGTCCAGTGACAAATTTAAGACATAGGCCACGCACCTGGGCGGGGGAGCAAGAACGTCAAACGTGACGTCAACTTGACGTCATCATTCACTCTTCTCTACATAGTCCCCATTTACTCTCACACACTTCTGTGCCCGACGTACCCACATGCTGAAAGTGTCCTCATACCATTTGGAATCGAACTGTTGAACAGTTCTCTGTGTGGCTGTTTTAAGTTCGTCCTTACTATCAAAGCGGAGTCCCCGAAGCTGGTCCTGTAGTACAGGAAAAACGCAGAAGTCCATCGGGGCGAGGTCCAGTGAATAGGGAGCATGGGCCAGTCATTGAAATCCCAGGCGTCTTCCATACTGATGACTGGCGTTTTGACTCGGGCTGAAAATAGTGGAGCCAAGTCTCGTCGAGCGTAATAACTCTGTCAAGGAATTCGGTACCTTCCCTTTTGTAGCGTTTCAGGAACTCTCGCAAACAGCTAACTCGTCACTCCATGTCATGTGCACTTAACAGCCATGGAACCCAACGTGCACTGACTTTTATCATTTTCAAATCCTGTGTCAAAATTCGTTCAACAATTCCATAAGATGCCCCTATTTCATCAGCCATTTCACGTACTGTCATGCGTCTATCACTGTTTACCACAGTTCTGACGTCGTCAATCAGGTTGTGACGCACTGCAGGCCTACCTTGGCATTCATCATCCACTATTGAAGTCCGACCCTCCTTGAATCTCCGGTGCCACTTAAACACAAGTTCTCTACTGCACTTTATTCCTGTTTTCTCCATCATCTGAAATGTCTGCATTAGTGTATGACCAAGATCATGGCAGAATTTTATAACTGACCGGCATTCTAATTTTGGTGTTGACATCATGTCACTATTCCCTTGGATTTTTCTATCTTATGAAAAATGCTGTGTCTTCATAACTTTCACAACAACGTATACAACATGACGTCATGATGTCATACTAGCGTCATACTAATTTGCGCCAAAAAATTCAAGCTAAAATTTAAGAAAACTTGATTTATTTAACAGATATTTAATTTTTTTTGACGCTCCCCCGCTTAAGCGTACGTATGTTACTATGGTAATGCAGTTTAAGGCCGCTAGAGATAATTTGGTAAAAATTTTAACTTTTATGCAGTTTGTAGATACTGAACTACAATATTACCAAATTATACACTGAACAAGCTAGTAATACGGAAGTAATAGGCCCATTGTACGAATTTCTGGATCAACCCTTGTATGTGTAACCTAAAACAGTTAAACTTCAACCCAAAGATGCTACCTTGTTATCTGAAGAGTTTACTGTTTAATCGTTTACAGAACAGACAAAGGATGTTGACTTGACAATATCAAATCTGCTGGAGGGACGTGTAGATTATTATACAGTGGAGAAAAAGGATCACAATCGGCCCTCTTCATCCAAAATGGAGGTACACACATGTTTTTGAATAGAGGGATCACATACGGTTTTTTCATGCATAAACATTTGACAGGTTTCGAGGTAGTTGTTGGAGCCCAAACTAAAGGCAAGGGTCCCAAAACCTTCCTAGAGACCCAGCAAATGTTAGGGATGAGCAACTATACTCGATTGCTATTCTTCCATAAGTAACATATTTTTAGCTTTGCTGTTTTTAAAGAAAATGTCGAGTTGTTGTTGTTGTCTTCTGCGTTGTCTGCGTCTTTGCCCGAAAATTTTGACAATTTATATATCTCTGTAATTACAGAAGATATTTACTTCAAACTCGGAGAAGTTGCTTACTATCAAAAGGGAATCCATACAACAGGTACAGGCAACTGTCAAAGTATTTTTGACAAAGTTATGCCCCTTTTTTGAATTAGAAATTTCAAAAAACTTTGACATTTTATAATATCTATAATTACAGAAGATATGTATGTCAAACTCGGACAAGTTGTAAACTATCAAAAGGTGAACCTGTACAACAGGGGCAGGTTACCATCAAAGTATTTTTGACATAATTATGCCTCTTTTTTGACTCGGAATTTTCATTGAAAATCAAGCATCTGCAGCTGAACGTTGCCACTCACATGCGGTGCTCTTGTTTTAAAAAGAGGATTTGAAAATAAAAAGTAATGATTTCCAGTCGATGGTGAAGAACATCATGTGGAACAGTGAACATGCTGTAATTTCTTGTGCTTGTTCCAGGCTTGCATCATGAGCTACAGTGTGGCACAGGGTTGCTCAACACACTCATAATTTTGGGAATTCCATCCAGATAATATCTGTGCAGTCATGATAAACTATGAACATGCTGTTAAAATATTTTGCAGGAAAGGACCCTGTTTAAAGCTGAAAAATTCTCAAAAAACCCAAATGAGCGCCACCTGTCTCTGGAAGAAAGAAAACAGTTGATGCTGGAATCAGCGCGACAAAGATATAAACAGAAACATGGGATACCATAGTTTTACATGCACAAGAACATATTTTCGGTTATTCATACTTGCAGTAATTCTAATGTACCAAAGTACATAAGCCATGCTTTGTGAAAAGGGAGCTTGTTGCACCTGTGAAAAGTATCAACCCAGGTCAACCTGCGTACTCTGTGCAGGCTGACCTCGGCCAAAACTTTAACAATTGGTAAATTTTCTGCACATGAAGGACCAGTCTACCTCATGATTCAAACAAATTTTATGGATCCATAGTTATGTCATGCATTACGGGGATGCATTAAACTTCCCTTTTGCCAGAGCATGGCTTGCATGTATTTTGTCAGAGCAGTTGTGAAAAAAGATTTGTTTTTAGCATAAAACATGTACTTGTTTCTCATTTGAGCATTAACGCTTTACCAGTTGACAAAATGTTAGACATGCCCATATTGAAAGCAAGTGCAAACAGCAACTTGCTCAAAGATTGGAATTATCTTTAAAAGGATAGAAAACATTCTTGGAAATAGAGAAAATGCTGGTTACCAGCATTTTCCTCTTTTCCCACAATTTTTTCAAAAGTCTTCCACTCAAGGTTGTTAAAACTTGGGATTGCTTGGTGAAGGATTGAATTAAAACTGCTGCTGCTGCTGCTCTATCTTTCATGTAAAAAATCTCATTTTGCATTTGTTTCAAGACTCAACAACATGATAAATACATCTTTCTTCTCTTTTAGCTCACCTGAGCCCAAAGTTCTCAAGGTGAGCTTTTGTGATTGTGCTGTATCCTATATGTTGTCCATCGTGCAGGCATGATCTCATCCAACTTTGACGAGTTTGAAATTTCATCGCATGGGGTCAAAAAGTCAGTCACTGAGACAAGTCTTAAAAAATCCTTGTGTGCACTCTAGAGGCCACATTTTCAGCCTGCTACTTATGGAAGTGGGCCAGAATGTTTGTCTTGATAACATCTTGGACAAGTTTCAAATTGGGTCATGTCAGGTAAAAAAGTAGGTCACAGGGATAATCTTAGAAAAACTTTGTGTGCACTTTAGGGGCCACAGTTTTAGTCAAATACTCATGAAACTTGGACAGAATGTTTGTCTAGATAACATCTTGGACAAGTTTGAAATTAGGTCAGTGTGGATCAAGAAGTAGGTCACTGGGACAATATCTTAGGAAGACGTTGTGCACACTCAAGACACCATATTTTCAGCACAATATTCATGAAACTTGGCAAGAATAATTGTCTGGATAGTATCTGGGACAGGTTTGAAATTGGGTCACATTGGGTAAAAAGGTAGGTCACTGGAAAAAAATCTTAAATAACTTGTGTGCACTCTAGAGGCCACATTTTCAGTCGCTATTCTCATGAAAATTTATCAGAAAGTTTATCTTGATAATAATTAACAGCAGTTTGAACATGAGTTCAGGTGAGGTCAAAATTGAGTCACTGAGACAAATCTAAGAAAACCTTTTGTACACTCTTTAAGCCCCTTCTTCAGTCAAATTCTCAAGAAAGTTGGAGATACACTCATATTCATGAAGTAATATAGCACATACAACTGTTTTATTGAGAGAAAATGTAAGTTACATTATGTACTCTGAATACTTTCGGTATGTGCATTACATCATCACCACTAGGAGCTCTTAAACTTTATGAAATCTGGATCACTTTACTAACTCTTTCAGTGCCAAATTTCTAAACTCGACCTGTTCCGATGGCTAAAGTTTCAACCCACTGACTCTCAGACTGATCCTTATCTTATAGGCTTGACTAAACAAGCGGAAGGTATAGATCAATGATCAGGCTGCACATTCTGTGCAGCCAGATCTTGATCTATGCCGTCCGCAAAAGCCCGTTTTCACCTGTGGTGCTGAAAGGGCTAAGGTGAGCTCTTTAGGGCCAATGACCCTTGTGTTTAAGCATACTGAAGTTGAAAATGCCTTTAAATTTTAGTCATAAAACACTAATAAAATGATCTTTGTATATTTTTATGGACGATGTTGGATTTGAATCACCAAGATTTATCTGTATTTGTATTATATCAGCTTATCTAAGGTTTATTATATACCTACAAATTTTCATGCTCAAAAGCATGCATTGCCCAGGATAAAATCAGACAAAAAAATCTATCTACAGTGTCAAATATTGTCCCATATATAGTACGATGATGTAGCCAACTGCAGTACTGCTTTCAGCTTGTTTTTCAAATTCTTATGATTTTTTTTTGGGGGGGGAGGGGGAGTGGGAGTGGGAGTGTCCCTTGGCAAGGCACTTCAGAGCCCTAGCCTAGTACAAGTTTCAGCTTGGTTTTGATTTGTCAAGATGTTATGATATTAATATTCATTGGCCCCATTCATAAAAGGAGGTTGTCACCCACTAAACCAGTATTTGGTTTAACTTCTTACCATTTTTTAATGACATTTTATGTAATTTTTTTGTTAAAATTTGTAGGTATATAATAGATAGAATATTGTGTTGTAGTAATTTTTCTGTTGTGTGTATTTGCTTTTGACCATGTGGTAAATTTGACATCTTGCTCCATTGTGAGGTATCCATGTTTGTGAGGTAGGGCATTGACCTCATAACCATAAGGTCCTGAGTTCGATACCTGGGTGCGGGTGTCAACTTTGGGACTGCTCATTGGCCCACACATTGGGCTCAAGTACTGATGTACATGTAATTACATGGAAGCAGAATCAAGAGAGATTTGGGTAAGTTGTTAAACTTGTTTCTCAATCGGTGTAAAAGACAGATGTTTAAATTAAAGCCATCGCTGATCTCATGGGATATAAAATTTTCCTATGCAGCTCGAATGCACCAAGAACGTTGCTATGACATAATATGGTGTATATAAAATATATTATATACATTTGCTGGTCATTATTCCAATAAAAACTCATTCATCGCTTGTTCAGATTTCAACCCACATATTACCCGTGGCACATATTGTGAATACACATACATGTATACATAAATATCAGTTACAGAGATTTTAGCCCGTCACAACACAATCCCAAGTTACTACAACCCAGCGTTGGAAAGCTTTTGAAAACATAAGAGGACAAGGCATAGTGTATACCCATGTTAAGACGAGGTCTGTCATAGGAGCTACCTATCTAAAAATGTTTTTAACCCTTTACCTAACAATCCCGACTTTTAACATCCCTAATAAGAAAGACTTCCAAAAAACATTGTGAGATAAGGAGAAAATGCTGGTAACCAGCATTTTAAACCTTTCCCCACAATGTTTTCTACCCTTTCAAAGACAGTTCTATCATTTGAGATACAGCTGAATATGTTGTTTGCAAATCCATGCGATTTGGATGAGTGTAAAATTTTGCCGCTTGGTAAAGGGGTAAGTGTGGATGAGGCTTAAATTTTGTCGTCTGATTGAGAGTTAAAGGGCTATAGAAATTTTATGTTGAAAAAAAAAAAAAAAATCAAATGAGTTAAGTCCCATGGAGAAAAATAAATGCTTTACCAGACGACATATATTAATATTAGGACTTTCGAGATGACATATTAACCCTTTACCAAACAATCTATGGTTTTTGTGACTGAGAAAGAGGCTTTTTGAAAACATTGTGGAAAAAGGAGAAAATGTTGGTAAATTGTTCCCGCAATGTTTTCTACCCTTCCCAAAACAAATTTAAATTTTTCGGTCACATTAGTTTTGTCGTCTGCAAATGCTTTCAATTTGAACAAGTCTAAAATTTTGATGTTTGGTACAAAGTAAAACATGATTTGAGTGATGGGATTTGGCTTTTTTAACTCTTTACCACACAATCCTGACTTTTAACGACCCTGACAAAGGAGCCTTTTGAAAACATTGTGGAAAAGGAGAAAATGCTGGTATCGAGCATTTTCTCCTTTTCCCACAATGTTTTCTAATCTTCTAAAACCAAATTTCACTTTTTGAGTCACATTTATTTTGTTGTCTGCAAAAGCTTCAATTCGGACTGGTCTAAAATTTTGTCGTTTGGTAAAGCGTTAAGGGTTGAAAAAGATTTTGGGAAAAGGAGGAAATGCTGGTTACCAGCATTTTCTCCTTTCACACTATGTTTTTAAATACCTCTTTCATTAGAGTGGTTAAAATGTAGGGTTGTTTGTTTGAGGGTTCACTCCATGAGATGGCAAAATGTCAGACTGATCTATATTGAAGGCATTTTGCAGACAACAACTTAATTTGTTTAAAATGATAACATTTTTCTTTTAACCTTTTACCAAATAATCCCGAATTTTAATGACCAGGAAAAAGAAGACTTTTGAAAACATCGTGGGAAAAGAAAATGCTGGTAACCACATTTCTCCTTTTCCCACAATGTTTTCTGTGTCTTGAAGGACAATACCATCATTTTAGCCACATTTTATTTGTCATCTGCAAATGCTTTCAGTTATGGCCTGTCTAAAATTTTGTCATTTGGGGAAGAGTTAATGGGTACAAAAGACTGTTGGGAAAAAGGAGAAAATGTTACAGTTGTATAACCCTTCACCAAAAATCCAGAGTTTAAACGACCCTTTTGAAAACAATGTAGAAAAGTAGAAAATACCACTAATCAGCACTATCTCCTTTTTCCCACTTTGTTTTTCACCCTTCCGGTGACAAAATTAATTTCAATTTTTGAGTCAAATTAATTTTGTTGTCTGCAAATGCTTTCAGTTTGGATGATTCTTAAGATTTGTTGTGTGGTAAAGATTTTAAAAACTTTTATTGTTAGGATTGTTAAAACATGTTTGTTTGGTAAAAGATTAAATTGATTCCTTGGATAATCACATTGCACAGAAATTTGGAGGTGAAAGGAAACTGTGTAGTGGCTTTTTTTGAAGGTGTTGCACATAAAGACTTTTTCAGACAAGAAGGGTCTACCATGGGTGGTGGTTAACCCTGTACCTAAAAATCTGCAGTTTAACCCTTTACCACACAATCCTGACTTTTAACGACTCTGAGCAAAAAGCCTTTTGAAAACATTGTGGGAAAAGGAGAAAATGCTGGTAACCAGCATTTTCTTCTTTTCCTACAGTGTTTTCTACTCTATCAAAGACAAATTTCATCATTTGAGCCACATTCAATTTTTCGTCTGCAAATGCTTTCAATTTGGACAAGTCTAAAATTTTGTCGTTTGGTAAAGGGTTAAAAGAAGGTCTGAAAAACAAGGCTTTTGAAAATGCTGGTTACAAGCATTTTCTCTTTTTTTTCCTCTATTTTTCCTTTCATCTACAAATCCCATTGTATGACTCAAATACATGTATAATTTGTTATTGGTAAATGCTTTCAAAATGGACTAGCCAAGTTTATGCTGTCTCATAAAGAGTAAAGATTTCGGATTTGGATTGGGAAATCCTGGTTTGAGTCTTGAGTGACACTCAGAAATGATATAAGTGAGCTGTTCCATTGTTATTGTTAGGATTGTCAAAATGCAGGATTGTTTGATAAAGGATTAATTTGTAACCAAACAACACAACTTAAGACTAGCCTAGATTGAAAGCAGTTGCAGGCAACAAAATAAATGTGACTAAAAAATTGAAATTCATTTTTGGAAGGGTATAAAAAAGATTGCAGGGAAAAGGAGAAAAAAAAAAATGTTATGTCAAGGTGATACTTGGTAAAGGATTAAGTGGCATACAAATAGATTTTGACCAACATTTTGGTTTTTGATAGAACCTTGTTACTTGTTTAAAAAATAAGAAATGAACATTGGATGGTTTAACTCTTTACCAAATAGTCCCGACTTCTAACATTGTGGGAAAAGGAGAAAATGCTGGTAATCAGATGTTTTCTAGCCTATCAAAGACCAATTTCACCATATGAGCCATATTTAATTTGTTGTCTGCAAACACTTTCAATCTGGACAAGCCTAAAATTTTGTCGCTTAATAAAGAGTTAACTTCATACTGTATACAAACAAGTGGTAGTTTTCCTGGCTTATCTGTTCACCTCAGTGTGATTCAGTGTGCCAGAGCTTTGTTGTTATTTTTAGGCCAATTCCTTTTGTCAAAGATAGCCAAGTAAAATTATTGTTCTATTGTTCAATGCTTTCAACAATAGTTTACTTTGTGTAATCAGTTTTGATGCATAGTGAAGAAAAGAAAGGTTAGAAATGAAAGTGTTTCTTATTCATGTTTTACTTCAGTAACTCCAACCTGTATAAATATTATTTTTCATGGTCCTGATTTGACAGCCTTGGAATAGACTGGGATTAAAGGATCAATTATTCCCTCTCTGATGTTTTCCATTCTGTTGAAACAAAATTATTTTATCTTTCAATCAAATGTTTTTCATTATGTGTTTTATGTAAGTTTTTGATAGGTCTAAAATTATCCTGCTGTGTATAGCGTTAACCCTTTACCACATGACAAAAGTTTGGACTGGACCAAATTGAAAGCATTCGCAAACAACAATGTAAATGTAGCTCAAATGATGATTTCAGTCTGTGATAGTGTAGAAAACATTGTGGGAAAAGGAGAAAATGCTTGTTGTGTTTTCAAAAGCCTTTTCTTTTAGGGTCCTTAAAACATGGGATTGTGTGGTAAAGAGTTAACCTTTTGTCTGCATAGGTCTTCTATTGCTGCATAAATGAAACTGATTTTATTTAAAAGTACTAAGATTCATATATTGCAATTTCAACATGGTTTTTCTCACAATATCTAACAAAGAAGTGGTCATTGTAGATCTAGGATCAGACTATATGTTTTATACATTCTGATCTTGATCTACCCTGGCCACATAAGCTAATACAGCTAGGTTCAGTACAACAAGGATTCATATGATAAATGGATGGACATTTTGCTTGTTCTAGAGAAAAGAATTTTTGACATTGCATGATTGTTGCTTATCTGTGGCAGTCCATCTTTAGATATCAGATGGTATAGATTCGTTAGCCATCAGGAGTCTGATATTGATCTGTACTACCTGCAAAATCACAGTAAGATGTTAAATTCTTGGCCAGATATCAAAATTGAAAGTTTGTCCGTATTTTACCCTTTACTAAACAATCCAATGTTTCTACAACTCTGTGGATTAAAGCTTTTAAAGACATTGTTGAAAAGGAGAAAATGCTGAATACCAGAATTTTCTCTTTTTCCCCCCCATGAATGTTTTTTATCCTTTCAGTGTCAGATCCCATCATTTGAGTTGCATTTTACTTGTTGTCTGCTTATGCTTTCAGTTTGGACAGGTCTTAAATTTTCTTATCTGATTAAGGGTTTCAAGAACTGGCAGACAAAAGCTTAAATGTGGCTCAAGTGATGAGATTTGTCTGTGTGAGAATAGGCACCATTGTAGTAAAAGGTTACCAGCATTTTATCCTTTACCACTATGGTTTGATTTTTCAAAAGCCTTTTTTCTACAGGAATGTAAAAACACAGGATTTTTTCAACAAACAGTTACCAGTAATACTTTGAGACTTGTACCTTGTAGACTTTGTACAGTTTTCTCCCATAAAGACCTACAAAAATATGTTAATACATTGGGGGTAAGTACTTCATAGTTATTAATAAGAACACTGGTTGTTCTATGTCTTTGCTTTCTTTGATAAAATACTTTTATCATACATCAGAAAAAGCTTAATATACTTGGCCAAAAGATAGAAACCCCAATATTTTATGGTTGTTAATTTTTTAAATCCTCTGGCCAGCTCATGTCATGACCCTTTGTCTGTCATGCATAGCTGCATATGTTACCTTTTTTTTCAAACATCTCTGAAACTAGTCGTCCAACTATACCAAACCTCACAGAAATGAACCATTGAAAAAAATGTGAAAATATGGCCTCTATGGTGCACACAAGGTTTTCTAAGATCTGACGGAGCGACCTACAGTTTGACCCAATGTGAGCCAATTTCATACTTATTTCAGATCGTATCAAAACTAGCATTCTGACCAATTTTTATGAGTATCTAACTGAAAATGTGGCCTTAAGAGTGCACACAAGAGTTCTCAGAAGATTTGTCCCAGTCAAGATATTGCCTGACATGACTCGGTTTCAAGTGTGTTGGAGATTCATCAAGACCAGCATTCTGACCATCTTTCATAGGTATCAGACTGAAAGTGTGGCTTCTTGAGTGCACACAAGGTTTTTCTGAGATTTGTCTCAGTGACCTACTCTTTGACTCAGTGTGACCCAGTTTCAATTTTGTCTAAGTAATTATCAAGACAAACATTCTGACCAATTTTCAAGAGCACTGGACTGAAAATGTGGCCTTTACAGTGCACACAAGGTTTTTCTAAGATTTGTTCCAGTGACCTATTTTTTTACCAGACGTGACCCAACTTCAGACTTTCCTGAGATATTAATCAAGACAAACATTCTGACCAATTTTCATTACGATCAGACTGAAAATGTGGCCTCTAGACTGCACACAATTGTTGACAACTACACCAAGGAGGACAGACAACATGCAAAAGACAACACAGCAAGACCACACAAAAAAAAAACTTAAACACTCCCAAAACAAAAATCTGGTTCAATATCTCTGTAAGTCTTAACTCAATCAAAAACATATGAAGACATAAAATTAAATTGAATATAAGGTCCACATATATATCATTGTATTACATGTATCTAAAATGCATATATATCCTTTATTCTTCATTAAACATATACATGGTAGTTCAACTCTTCTATATGTCAATTTTTGTTGACTATCAGAAAAGTAGGTACAGTGTATAATTACATCATATTTAATTTATTCAAAATCAAATCACTTCGAACCATTAAGAAGATCTAGGAGTACCTTATGTCATAATATCATGTAGAGTGCATATCACACAAACATCTTTTATTCTTCTGTGCACAAATAGCTTTCAGCTTGATCCTTTGGTTTGCTTTCTTTAACTGAAACTAGAAGAAGCAGTTTTGACACATTTCCACCTGTACACTACTTTTTGCATCGCTATGAAAATATTGTGGCTGCGGGAAAAAATTTCCATAGTGAGAAATTTCTCATTTGACCATTTTTTCTTATGTATTTACTCTTAACACTTTACCAAACAACAAAATTTTATACTCTCCCAAATTGAAAGCGTTTGCAGACGATAAAAGAAATGTGACTGAAAAATTGAAATTTGTTTTGGGAAGGGCAGAAAACATTGTGGGAAAGGGAGGAATTGCTGGTAACCAGCATTTTCTCCTTTTCCCACAATGTTTTCAAAAGGCTTCTTTTTTTAGGGTCGATAAAAGTCGGGACTGTGTGGTAAAGAGTTAACCAAAGGTCAAAATTTCATTTTGTTGAAAAGTGGAATTTTTCATTAGATATGTATTTCAAGATTACTAGTTAACCCTTTACCAGACGACAGAATTTTAGCCTTGTCCAAATTGAAAGCATTTGCAGACGACAATTTCAATGTGGCTCAAATGGTGCAATTTTTCTTTGATAGGGAAGAAAACATTGTGGGAAAAGGAGAAAATGCTGGTTACCAGCATTTTCTCCTTTTCCCACAATGTTTTCAAAAGGCTTCTTTCCCAGGGGCGTCAAAAGGTGTCATTGTGTGGTAAAGGGTTAACCAGCCATTGTTGAAAAAGGAAAAAAGTAAAGAAGTTGCATGGATACACATCAGATCCACATCAAAATTTGGTCACCCATCAAAGCACTAACCTTAGTGCTTGTTGCCAAACTTCATTGGAGAGCAGCACATCACACCATACTGCTTTGACAGCTACTTGAACATTTACTATGTCTTAACCCTTATCCTGCTAAATAAAAGAAATGAAACTTTCAAGCAGATACTAAAAAGCTAAATTTTCCTAATTCTAAGGTATTTTTTGAGAAAAGATATCTCCTTTTCAGACAGTCTAGACTCAGGATCACACTGCACATTTTGTGCAGCCTGATATTGATCTACACTGTCGGCAAAAGTCAGTGAGTCACACTTAGCAGCTTAAGGGTTCAGTTGTTCTACAGATAACTGCTCTCCATGACACATACATACATTCATTCACCCAATACCAAAATCTAACAAGGTTGGTCCAATTACACTTGTGTAGACATACAGTATTGGGTTATTGGCTAATGCTTGGAAAAGTGTTAACCCTTAGGCTGCTGAGCGCGACTCACTGACATTTTTTGGACAGTGCAGAATGTGCAGTCTGATCTTGGATATATACACTGTCTGATAAGGAGATATCTTTCCCCCCAAAATATGTTTGAGATGGCAAAATTTGGCTTTTTGCTATCAGCTTGAGAATTTCATTTCACTTATTTAGCAGGATAAGGGTTAAGGGGTACAAAAAAAGGATTGTCCCCTGCCATATAAGTTTGCTATGGTGTGAATACAGGCCAAAGGTATCAATTAGTGGTACCAATGTTTGCATGTTAGTGTCATAAATGTTGCAAGCAAATAGGCCAGCAGAGGCCGGCTAAATGGACATGCGCATATTTTCTACAAATTCCAAATTACTATCTATTCACTCGATTTCAGGTCTAAAGTCAGTGCATTCAGGTATGCTGAAAATTAAAATCAGCCAGTTTAAGCTTAAGCATCACAACCGCCTAACACCTCTGAACTTCTGTCAGCTGTACCATTGTACAATTCTATCCAAAAAGAAACAAAATAGCAGAAAATGATGTGTCTGTTTGAAGACTATCTAATGGTATGAAGAACTGTGTAACTACCGGTAAATGTCACAATGCTGCTCTTCTCGGTAGACAGTGTTATGTTATTCTATTACGTCACCTTCGAGACAGGACATGGTGTTCTGTGATGTAGACAGTTGTTTCACTGAATTTCATTTCTTTGTAACAACACGTTTGCAAGATATTACTTATAATGTTACCTTGCATTTCTTTATCCTTTGAGTACTGTGTGAGTATATCTTCAGCTGTCAAAAAATGTCAAGTTTATATACTTGGCACCGTTTTTGGCAAGGGTTTAAAAAGTGGTTCGCTGTGTGACAAAATAAGTTGACTCCAGAAGATGTTATGTTTATATGATGTCAGACAGGAATCCAATAAAGATGAAATATATTACTTTAGTATATGATGCATGCTGTGGGCGTAATGCATCTGTGAAAAGCATTGACCCATGTCAGCCTGCGCAGTCTGCTCAGGCTGACCTGGACCAAAACTTTTTGCTTTTGGTCAATTTTTTGTATGTCAAAGGACCAGTCTACCTTATGATACAGTCAGTAGTCAGACATAATGAGATTCATGGATCTATAATACTATGATGACTTGCTTGGTATGCATTTAATGCACCAAGGAGATGCATTATGCCCCCTTTTGCCAGAGCATGGCTCATACACAATCTCTACAATTTGACTGTTTTTTCAAGATTTATTCTTACCTATACCAGAGCCAGGTCTTTGAGTGAGAAGTCTCTCAATCTCCATATGCATCTTTTTAATTGTTCTAACCACAGCTTGTTTGATTTGCTGTTCAAATTGAAAAAAAAAAGGTGCCTAATTTATGACGTGAAAAATGATTACCTCTTTACCAAAATTAATCTTGCCCATTACGACATATACAGAGGACAAATGTGATTCAAATGACAGGATTTGTCTGAAAGGGCAGAAATCATTGTGTGGAAAGGTTAAAATGCTGGTTTACAGCATTTTTTCTTCTTCATACAATGATTTTAATTTTAGCCCTTTTCATCGGAGTCATGAAAACTCAGGATTGTTCTTTAAAGGGTTACACATTGCATGGGTTCTGACATTCTAAACACATAATTGCAACTCCAACAGGTAAGATGAATTCCGTTAACCCTTATCAAACGTTTTAACTACCCTGAGGAACATAGGTTATGAAAACATTGTGGTAAAAAGGGAATATGCTTGTTTTGTATTCCATTCTGGTTCATGATAGTCAAATATGATGTTTTCATTCATCTCATATTGTACTTCTGGTGATAGCATCATACTCATAGCACATTTAAGGCAATTATGGGTAAACTTCCAAGAAAATCATCATAGGAAAATCTACTGAGGTCTGTATTCTCCAACCATTCTTGAGAACATGCTCAGTCTTTTTCTTTGCGATTTTCTAAATTTGTAAGTAACATAACTTCTGACTGGCTAAACCAAATGGATTAGCCAATCAGAAGTTGTGTTAGGTTCAACTTTCGAAAATTCATTAAGAATGTTCTTGAGAATGGTTGGTGAATACGGACCCTTTTAGGAAAGGTAGCTGAATCAGTAGCCTGAAACCGGGTGGAAGTATTTCCTGTTCCCCAGTTTGGCAAACTTCGGTTTGGGGATTGATGATTTTCATTGCAACAGAATTCAATCTCCTCTCAATGTTGGACCTCGAGATCTTTTTGATGATATTTAAGTGGGAAAGCAGAATCAAGTAGATTTGGAGGAAGATTGTTTTAAATACTGGTGAAACGAGGTCTAGGTAAGCAAAGGTGCACTGGCCCCTACAATATATCCGAAATAATGTTGAAAACTGCATTAATTACCAAATAACAAAATCAAGAGACTTATATTCATGCATATATAAATGACATTTTTAGTGTAGGAAAAAATGAAAAATATGGTAGTTCAAATACTGGGGGAGGATGCAAAAACTGCCTAAGCATGCCCTCCTATGCCCATGATTTGTCGGCTGGGACAATGTTTATAAGTTTAATTACCTCCTTCCTTTTGTGTTCCACTGCAATTAGATGTTTTCTCTGAAGTTTCCTTGATAACTTTGCAAACTGTGCAGAATGGTCCGAGACCTTTCCTAATTTACATTGAAACTGTTCAACTATTTTTCGGGGTTTCTTTTTTGAAATGGATTTGTTAGTGGCAGATGTATTCACTGAAGTATGCACCTCCTCTATTTTATCTTTTTCTCCGGATGATGGACACAGTTTCTCCTTCTTTTTATTTTCCAGTAATGAACCATTGGAATTTGCTTTTTTAGATATTGCCATGATGGTTTTCTTGGAAGTTTGTTTATATATGCGCTTCTTTGTATAGCCATCTTCTTGAGAATTCTGTGGCATTACATCAGTATCCAAGCCAAAAAAGCTTATTTCACTTTTCTTCAGTTTCTCTTCCAGAATTTTAACAATTTCAACATTTTTTGACAGATCCCCTTCACTTTCTTCTCCATTTTGATCACAATATGTGTCTGTTACACAGTGTACATCTGTCTGTTGTGTGCTTGTGAAGTACTTTGCTGTAGTGTCCTGCTGACTGTCAAGTGGCAATATTATTCCTGGTGAACCAATTTCTGAAGAAACTGCAGAGGTATGGTTCAGGTTGTGTATACTTTTGGCAAGGCTGAAAAAAATATGTTGCTGCAATACAGCACTTTACATTCAGGGAGCCAAACAAATGAAATAGACATTCACAGTACATGTAAGCCATGCTCTGACAAAAGGGGCTTAATGCATCTCCATTCTCCATTATGCATGATACCAAGCAAGTCATTGCATGATTATGGATCCATAAAATCCAGTTTGTCTAACAACTGAATGAATCATGAGGTACACTGGTCCTTTGACATGCAGAAAATTGACCAAGGGAAAAAAGTTTTGCCACAGGTTAGCCTGCGAGTAGTGCACAAGCTGACCTGGGTCAATACTTTTTGCAGATGCATTAAGCCCCCTTTTTACAGAGCATGACCCATATAAAAAAGAGCATACTTAATCCCTTGTCTGTAGAAGCCTGAAGAAGAAGGCCCTTGAAAACATTTTTGCAAAAGAAAAAATCTTGGGCCCTGTTTCTCAAAAAAAAACGTAATGCTCAAATCCACGAACAGACTCATTTTCCAACTTGAGTTCATCATTTGAGACCATTTCACTAACATTTACATATTTTACTAATATTCTTACACCCGAGTTGACACAATGTTTCAGATTCAACTCAACAGAGTAACGGACTTGTCTGTTAACCCTATACCACACAATGCCGCCTTTTGATGCCCCTGGGAAAGAAGCCTTTTGAAAACATTGTGGGAAAAGGAGAAAATGCTGGTAACCAGCATTTTCTCCTTTTCTCACAATGTTTTCTACCCCATCAAAGAAAAGTTGCACCATTTGAGCCACCCTGAAATTGTCGTCTGCAAATGCTTTCAATTTGGACAAGGCTAAAACTTTGTCGTCTGGTAAAGGGTTAACTCAGTAAAGCCTGTTTATTTTGCTGAGTTCAGTCTGACACTTTGTGTCAGCTCAGAATTTGAGAACATTAGGAATTTATCGGTATACATGTATAGGTTTTCATAACAGTTGTCTTTCCGGCATCCGTATTTCTGTCTCACATCATTGTCATGTGAGCTACTTTCCTTAAGCCTTTACCACAGGACAAGAAGCAGACTTGCTCAAATTGAAAGCCAATGCAGACGACAATTAAAGCGTGGCTAAAACAATGAAATCTGTCTTTTCTTTAGTAGGGTAGAAAACATTGTGGTGACCAGCATGTTCTCCTTTTCCCACAATGTTTTCAAAAGACATCTACCTCCTGGTTGTTAAAACTCAGGACTGTGTGGTAAAGAGTGAGCTCTGTATCAAGCCATAAAACTTTAATCCCATCCACATTGAAAGCATTTGCAGGCAAAAACTGTGGTCAAATTGAAAGTAATGCCCTGTGTTTTTAACCCTTTACCAAATGACAAAATTTTAGACTTGCTCAAACTGAAAGTATTTCTAGAGGACATAATAACTGACTCAAAAGTAGAAATACCCTCTTGCATAAAACCTGTGTCGGAGAAAACTTTCTCCATTTTCCTCAATGTTTCAAAAGGCTTTTTCCTTAGGATTGTTAAAACTCATGATAGTTTGTTACAGGGTTAACTGTTAAGGGGTAGAAAATTTTGTTGGAAAAGTGGAAAATGCTGGTTACCATCATTTTCTCTTCTTCCCACAGTTATAAAAAGCCTTTTCAGACAGTGAAAAATCTGAATTGTTTGACTAAGGGTGATAAATACTGGTACAGTACTTAATCAGATGAGACAAATCTCAAAGATACCTTTTAAGAATCCTCTTTTTTGTGTGAGGTGACACTTTCTGTGTCCTTCCTAAGTGCAAGGGAGATAAATTTGTTGAATGTAATGGTTTTGGCAAATAAAGAGATTCTGATTTCCCTTGACATCTCTGTACAGAATTCTGAGAAAGTGGGACTTTGAACTTCATCCTTGTCCTCACTGGTTGCATCTTCTCTTATCGATATTCTTTGGAATTTCACTAGCTCTGGACTCTGAAAAATTTATTAGAATCTTTCTAAATCAAAAGGCATCATCAATTAGATCTTGATCTATGTTGATCTAATATTTAAAAAAAGAAAACACAATAGACTTAGGAATATCTGTGTTTTTTCAAATCAAAAATCCCTGTAAAATTATACTAAACATTGGAAAGTAAAGATCCAAGATGAGGCTGAACATTCTGAGCAGTCTGATTTTAACCCTTAGGCTGCTAAGCATGATTCAATGACCTTTTTGCTGACAGTGTAGATTAAGGTCAGATTGCACAGAGCATGCAGCCTGATCTTGTACCAAGCGATTTTTTTCCCCAAAAAATACCTTTGTAAAAGTAAAATTTGGCTTTTTACTATCAGCTGGAAATTTTCATTTTGTCTATTTAGCAGGTTGAGGGTTAAACCATCCGCAAAAGCAACTCGGGTCAATGGCGGCACTGAGACCCTTCACCTCTAGATCTACCTTTCACAATTTGCCAGATGGAAGGCTTTACAATCAAGGTCATTTGTTGTCTGTACTTTATGCTGCATGTGGACAAGTAGATATAGACGAGCCGAAAATTCTGTAGTCTTGACCCCCCCCCCCCCCCCCCTTAAAATGTGAATGAAGATAAAGACTTGGCTGTACTAAGAGTTTTTTGATTGATTGATCGTATGGTGTTTAACGCCATTTTCAACATTATTTCAGTCATATCGCAGCGGCCAGTGCACCTATCCATGCTTTGTTGGAGTCTCTGTTACCAGTACTCCGCACAATATTCTTTCCAAGCCACTGGCTGCTTTCCCACATAACTATCGTCGAAACAATGGTCAGCGGTGAGAGAGGAATGAATCCTGTCGCTATGACTATCATCAATCCTCAGAAAGAAATTGGCTGAGCCAGGGATCGAACCAGCGACCTCCTGTTCTTAAGTCTTGTACGCTACCGACTGAGCTACGCGGCTCGGTGTACTAAGAGACAACACTCTGTCATTTGAATTGCACATAACATAAAAAATGAACATAGTAAATAGAAATTTGGGAATAACATTTTGAACCTTCACCTACTTGGATAAAACAATATTTCCACGTGTATCTATACACGCCCTCATCAGGCCTTGAAGTCTGAAGTCCTGTATGGTCTCCTAATTTAAAAAACATCAGATTGCAATTGAAAATATATATACAAAGAAGAGCAAACAAGAAACTACCTACAGTACCTAGCATCAACCATCTGTCATATAGCCAAAAGCAAGGTTAATTCATCTTGGACTTCCCTGATTAGAATATGTATGAGCCATGCTCTGGCAAAAGGGGGTTAATGCATCACCTTGATACCCGATTCCAAGCATGTCATCTTATCATAATTATGGATCAATAAAAAAAAAAAAATTATTTGACAATCACTTATATCATAACGTAGACTGGTCCTTTGGCATACAGAAAATTGACCAATAGCGAAAAGTTTGGCCCAGGTGAGCCATGGCTGACTGCGCAGGCTGACCTGAGTGGATACTTTTCATAGATGCATTATGCCCCCTTTTCACAGAGCATGGCTCATAATAGACAACGAGCCAACCTGATTCAAGTATATAAGATTGCTCACGAACATGAAAGGACCTCCAATAAAAAAAATTGCGCCATCTATCAACTTACAATAGTACTAGAGGGTACAATTTCAACTTATTTAAGAAATTTAGATCTATTCAAAAACGAGATCAGATAAATAGTTTCAGTATCACGAACCGTGGAACAACTAACTAAATAATGTTGCTAATATCTAATAATGACACCAAAGGTAAATCTTTTTAAAAGTAGAATCAACAAACATTGCAAAGATCATTTAGTGGGGATTTTCAGAAGAATGATGCTTACCATCGGGCCGGAGACCCGTAACTTAACCCTTATCCTGCTAAATAAAAGAAATGAAAATTTCAAGCGGATAGTATAAGCCCAAAACTTTCCTGTTTCAAAGGGACTTTTGGAGGGAAGATATCTCCTTATCGGACAGAGTAGATCAAAGATCAGACTGCCCGTTCTGTGCAGTCTGATCTTGATCTACGCTGTCCGCAAAAGGTCAGTGAGTCGCGATAAGCAGCCAAAGGGTTAAAATTATGAGGGGGGGGGGGGGGCTGGCCCCTGCAGCGCCTCCAACCTGTCAACTAAAAAATTTTGATACAGTCTGAAAAGGACAAGGGTCCGATAATTAATTCCTAAAGCAGGATGTTAGATAATCTTTGGTCTTTTTAAACAAAAATTCAAAGTCTAGAACTACTAGATCAAACAAACCGTAGCATTTCTACATCTCGATCCTTCTGCAGCCGAAATTCTATGACGTCATCAGTTCTGTTGGACCGGGGAAATAGATCAGTGAATAAATGCATTGCTCCAACTACGGTAATTCAAAAGATTTCCGATAAAAATAGTGTTCTTGAATGGTTTCTAGAAAATAAAACTTCAGATTGCCATTAACTTATTAAGAAAAAATATCTACAATTTATCGACCTAAAAAAAAAACCAAACCACTCCTTCCGTATGACGTCAAACACAAACAAATCAACTATATTCACTTTGGTCGTTATGTATGAGTACGAGGCGACGAATGTGTTAATGTCAACTGTTTCTAGTCTATCGATGTAGTATTTGGATTAAATAACTCAAATTTCTGTTAGTGAAGGTGTTGTTTTGAAGAAGTGCTCAATTCTTTGAAGGAATAGCTTGAAATTTTAGACGTGACAGATAACCAAGAAGGAAAATGGCTACCGACGTACACGAAGGAAACAACTCGCATAAAACGAAAGTTGTGATAATTGGCGCAGGAATAGCCGGAATTGCCGCAGCAGAATATTTGTCCAAAAATGGATTTAACGATTTTAAAATCCTTGAAGCTTCGGATCGTGTTGGTGGCAGGATTTGGACCCAGGAAATTGGTGGTAAGGAAAAGAGAGAGAGAAAAATAGTTCCGGTCAAAGAAGTCGTGAAATCGGCTATGCGATCTTAAATTTGAACTTTGACCTCAGCACAAATAATTGCTAATCTGCCAGAATTAATGAATTGAAAGAAACTTGAATAACTTTTGTGCAGTTATTCAAATATGTCCAAGTTTTATGAAAAATGTTAAGTCTCTTCTGAACAGACCAACAGAAATTTATATAATTGTTTTGTTTTCCACTAAAAAACAAACTAGTAGTTTTTAACCAATCATAGCTAATCAGTGCACGTGAAAGCCCTGAATTTTGTTTTTAGGTTTCAGGGCTGTTTTTGAAGTTATTGTCAGAGCCCTGGTGTCATCACAGTGCAATGACTTCCACATTTACTCATACAATTAATATCTCTGTAGAAAGACCAGAAAACACCTAATGGCCGGAAAATAACCAAAATATAGAAAATTACATACCAAAAGGAGGAGATTGAAAGAGTAGGGCTGTATATCCTCAGTGTTGTGCCTAGGCCAAAATTTTGGGGGGACACAGGTGTCCCCCTACCGTGATTTCAAGGGGACACTAGAAAAATCTAGGGGACACACTAAATATAACTAGTTTTTCAGCCGTCCTCTGCGATTCAATTTCATCTGCAATTTTTCTATTTTTAACACTTCCTGACATAAAGTCGGTCAGCCGCAACTGGCGTTTCGCCATATTGTTTCATTGACAACAGTAAGACTGGTTTAAATATCGGACATCTGTTAAGCGACTTTATCTCAGTAAATTCCTCGGTCACAGTCTACGTTGTGCAGGTGCCCATTGTAATTAACGCAATGTACGTAAATACCGAAAAGGACTCCAGATAAGGAAAATCTGGCGGATTTTCGTGAGCGCGCCCGACATCCCGCAATGGCTTAGATTTTAAGGGACATTGGTAAAAAAATTGCGGGAATCCCGCAATCCCGCGGCCTAGGCACAACACTGTATCCTAACTGTGAATCCATAAAAAAAAAGCCAAATCAGGTAAAAAAATCATGATACTGTGGAACAACTTATACTGTTTACATACCCTGAATAGGCTGATTATGTAAATCTAAATGTTTTGGCGAGCCCCGGTAGCTCAGTCGGTAGAGGAACAGGACTTGAGAATGGGGGTTTGCTGGATTGATCCCTGGCACTGCCAATTTCTTTCCAAGCATTGATGATCGACATGATTGGGACAGGATGCATTCCTCTCTCACCACTGACCGTGATTTCAACAATGGTCATGTGGGAAAGTAGCTAGTGGCTTTGAAAGAATATTGTGTGTAGTACTGGTATAAGAAACCCCAGAAAAGCATGGATAGGTGCACAAGCTGTGAGATATAACTGAAACAATGTTAAAAATGGTGTTAAACACCATACAACTAATCTAAATGTGTTTTGTTCCCGCATTATATTTTCAGCCATTTTATCTTTGATCATGTCTAGTGACTGTATTAGCAATACCCTCTAAACTCTTTAAAAAACCCAAATACCCTTCCAGCCTACTCCCAAGACAATATCAAATGTTTCTTATGCATATTTTGGATGTTTTTTCATATTTTCCTGTCATTAGTGTTTTTCAGTCTTCCTAGTGACCCTCTGTCATTTCTGAAGATTACTTCAAAATTACTCCTGTTTTGTAGGTGAAGCTCCAATGTTATTTTTTTGATTGTGTCTCTGCTACCTTTAGTCTGAAAGGTTGCTTTGATATTACTTTGTGATTATTTCTCTGTTACCCTTCATATCAGCCATTCTTCATTTGCTACTGGCCATTTCAAATAAAAGTCGGAAATTGTCCCCCATCACTCTGAAAAGCATGGGGAGCCATATTGAATGCAGATTTCAGACATACTTTACTCTATATTTGACCCTTTTAAAGAAAATCCTGCTATATCAACGTCATTTTGCCGACAGATGTTTGCTTTTGATATGTTGGAATCTAAAATTTTGTCCGCTGGTAAGAAGTTAGGGTACTTGCACACATTTTGAACTTTTATGTTGACATGTTACCTGATCTCTGACAATATACATGAATAGAGAATTCATCTATTTCAGGTGGAACTAATCTAAAAGTTGAGATGGGTGCAAACTGGATACATGGCATTGAAAGAAACCCCATATTTCAAATAGCTGATGAAAATGGACTTTTACAGTTAAGGTATAAGGACAAAGGGCTTCGACACAGGAATGTTTTTGTTACCGAGACAGGGGAAGAAGTAAGTGCAAAAGTCGTTAAAGAGTGTGATTTTACTTATGGGCTTTTAATACAACAATGTGAGGAATTTTTCCAGATGGGCATGCCGACTCCATATGATGTAGAGAGTGTAGGATGCTACATGAAATCTGAACTAGCTGAGAAACTGGAAAGTTATGGTGGAGATGAGCTGAGGTTTAGAGAGATGATATTCAATCAACATCTTAGACAAGAAGCTGTTGTGTCAGGCTGTAATGATTTAGATGATGTCTCATTAAGTGAGTTTGGATGCTATGAAGAACTTCCAGGTGTACACTATACAATTCCACCTGGATTCCAGTCTGTACTTGATATATTAAGTGAAAGAGTACCTAAAGAAAATATACTTTTGTCCCACCCAGTGAAAACTCTACACTGGGGGAATACTTGTACAAAAACGAAAGGGGATAATTCTATAGTGGTAGTCGATTGTGAGAATGGGGAGAAGCTCTTTGCAGATCATGTGATAGTAACCGTCTCTCTTGGTGTCCTCAAAGCGTCCAGGGACAAGTTCTTTGACCCCCAGCTTCCACAGGAAAAGGTGGAAGCCATAGATAAACTAGGCTTTGGTATCGTGGATAAAGTTAGCCTTTATTTTGATGAAGCTATAGTAGAGCCAGATGTATTTCGTATTGAATTACTTTGGGATGACAGGAAATTTCAAGACGAAGAAAGACACGCGGATCTGGCCAACTCTTGGTTCAGAAAGATCTACTCCTTTGAAGTTGTCCATGAAAACCTGATTACAGGTAAGTTGTATAACATTGGTTGGGGATGTATTTCCTATGTATGTAAAATCACCAGCATTTCCTCCTTTTGCTTCACTGTTTTCAAAAGTCTGTTACCTTAGGGTCTAGTGAAACATGGGATTGTTTGATAAATGTGTAGCCTTTCACCGAACAATGCGGTGTTTTTACAACACTGAAGAAGGAGGCTTTTGAAAACATTGTGGAAAAAGAAGAAAATGCTGTAACTAACATTTGTCTACTTTCCACAAGGTTTTTATCATTTGAAAGATAAATCCCATTATTTGATACTCATTAGAATTGTCATCTGCTAATGTTCTCAAATTTGGATTCATGAGCATTAAAGTTTGTGGTTTGGTCAAGAGTGTCTTCTTTCAGCACTAAATATGTATAAAACTAGACTTCTTCAATGGCTGAACACAGTCTTAACCAAACAACTGGATGATACAGATCTAAGGTCAGACCGCCCATGCAAGGACAATACATGTAGTGCTGATGTAAGACCAAGACAATACAACATACAAATATAGTTTTATTTGTAGCAGACCTCCAGATAAGAGGGAGGGGTAGTATGCTAAATCCATTATTTCTCTTCCAAACCCTGTGTTGTGGGTACTCATTAGAACGGTCTCTATGAGACAATTCTAGTGAGTACCCATAAGATAGGGTTTAATGGAGAGTGATTAATTAATATTTTCAATTCTGAAATCAAAATCACCCCCTCTATCTGGAGCTCTGTTTGGAGTAATGCTTTGGTGATGCTTATGTTTACCCTCTACAATAATAAACAGCTACTTCCATAGCAGTGTTAGCTAGAACCATCAACCTGTTGCCTATTAATTTATTGGACTCGGTAGTAACTCAATGGAACTTACCTTTTCCATGAAGGTGAGTCCCATGGACTGTAGAATTGAGGACTAAGCTGTTAATGGACACATTGTTTAACCCTTAACCACACAATCCCAACTTTACTGACCTTGAGGAAGAAGGCTTATGAAAACATTGTGGGAAAAGGAGAAAATGCTGGAAACCAGCATTTTCTCCATTTTCCACAATGTTTTCTGCCATACTAAAGACATTCCATCATTTGAGCTTCATTTTAATTGTTGTATGTAAATGCTTTCAATTTGGACAAGTCTACATTTTTGTCGTTTGGTAAAGAGATTAACCCTTTACCACACAGTCCCGAATTTTAACAACCTGAAATAGAAAGCTTTTGAAAACATTGATGGAAAAGGAGAAAATGCTGGTAATCAGCATTTTCTCCTTTTCCCATGATGTTTTCTACACTTCCCTAGAGTAATATCATTTTTTGAGTCACAAATCATTTGTCTTCTGCAAATACATGTACTTTTAATTTGGACCTGTCTAAAATTTTGTCTTTGGTGAGGAGTTAAGATGTTGGCAGTATAGCGGCACATACTCAAGGGTGACAGTGTAGCATTTTTACAGAAATGAAAAGAAAAAACATAATGCATCCACATATTTGTCAAACCTTGAAACTTTGAACTCTAAATGTGAAATACATGTTTTTCATCTCAGGGTGGAGTTCACCTATATAACCTTTCACCAAACCACACCTTTCTGTTACTACTTTATCATGAGAAAGAATTCTCAGAACTATCAGCATTGTAAGAAACTGAGAAAATGCCGGTATGCATCATTTTTTCCATTTTGCAGAAAGTTTTTCACACCTCTGTAAACAATTCCCATCATTTTAGGCATATTTAGATGTCATCTGGAACTGAGTTTGTAAATAAGTATGTAATTTTGTTGTGAGATAAAGATTTTTATCATTGCCAGATGACTTATCTCTGCTGAAGCATTTGTACAGTCCTACGTACAAGCCCACTTTCTCTGAAAATCCCAGATTCTGATGATACAGTTACCTTTTCAAGCACCCTGATAGGGCGGCATAATTTATTACATTAAGTCTGAATCAGTCTGACCAGAAACTCTGTTCTCTGGGTCATTGTGTGAAACTTGATCCAAAAACTGATAA
Organism: Tridacna gigas; assembly: GCA_945859785.2. Taxonomy (NCBI): domain Eukaryota; kingdom Metazoa; phylum Mollusca; class Bivalvia; order Cardiida; family Cardiidae; genus Tridacna; species Tridacna gigas. The sequence goes on along the minus strand of OX244040.2, from coordinate 33,879,761 downwards.
GCCCTGCAGAATCTTGCATTTATAGCACTGGAAATCTGTGTCCAGTTCCAAGGAATAATTTTGAGCATGCTTCAACTTCCTTGCATGCTAGGCTTGTGAGCTGGTAGAGTGTATTAATCGTTTCATGATATTATATCACAAGCTTTTGAACTTTGAATGCAATGAAAATTAAATTGGGTATTCCCGTCATTGCAGAAATTTTGATCATCAAAGTATAATGTACTTGTAATGCACTTTTAGTAATTTTGATACTGTGTCTTTATTGTCTAAAATGCAGAAAATTTGGAGGAATTAAGGCAGTGTAAGGTATTGTGAGCTTGTAGATTGTAACAATCTTTATGAATGACAAACTTTTGAATTTTGCTTTCTTTTAATGTAAGTTGGGAGTTTATAGCAGATATGTTTAGGACACAATCAAAAAGAGATTATATACAGTTTTAGGATTTTTTTTTATCATTTCTCATTACTTTTGAAAGGATATTTGGAGATATTTATGTTAAAAAAAAGTAGAATATTTCTACCTGCTGCACAGGAAAATAACACATGCACACAGTCATGAACATACTTATTGAAAACATAACCTGTTCTTTCAAGCAATCATTGATCTTTCTCCACAAAGTTTATTGTATTGAAACCAAGCATTTTCAAGTTACATTGTATTGTCCTATATGTAATTTGTGACTACTACTATTTATATAGAAATAGGACAGTAAGAGATCTTTAAGTCTGACTGTTGACTTAAATCTGCTTCCGACAAGTTTGAAATCATTACAAATGTATAATAGCATTATGTTCCAGTGACATTCATAGTTACTGCCATAATAATTTGCATATTTACTGTCTTATATTTGCTTGATGAAAAAATACAAAAAGGATTTGCCTTGAGATTTTGTTATTACATGAACTTATGAAGGAGTAGCAATTTGATCCATTCATCTGACAGTTTTCTGCAGGTATAAGATATAGAGTGTGGGACTGTAATTTCAGATGAAGAGAGGAAAAATATAATTATATGCATGTACACAAGATATGTAAGTTTTTTGTGTTATAATTTCATTCAATTTTCATTACATTATAAATGCACTTTTATACCAATTTCAAATCAGTACCTTGTATAAAAGTATGTTTTATAGGTTGGTGTCATTTCAGTTTTTATAACGTTTTCAGTGTGACGGCCCTCTATGCTCCTCCCATGCCAAACACACACAATGAAATTGACCGTCACTTCAGCACACATTCCAATATCAGTATTCTTAAGTTCATGTTTTATGTTCTTTAACAACATGTCCATGCTGTCTGGCTTGGGATGGAAGACCACTGACTTCAAATAACCCCAAAGGAAGAGGTTTGAAAAAACAAGTTTGTTCCCACACTTGAAAAGATGTCCCCAAATTTTCAAACCTATGGTTTATGCAGTATGCTGCTACAGGACATACATCTAATTCTGTGATAGACTTTTTATATGGTACGTTGGGTGATAGGTTAATATGGAGACAATATCTGGAAATAAGACATTGCGCAATATTGTGTTCTGCCCACAGTCCCAACCTCAACCCGTTCAACTTCTTCCTGTGGGGCTATTTGAGGTCAAAGGTCAACATCCCAAGCCAGACAACATAGACTTGTTGTTAAAGAAGTTAAACATGAAATCAAGAAGACTGATATTGCAATGTGTACTACAGTGATTTACAATTTCATTGTGCGTTTTGGGCATGGAAAGAGCGTAGAAGGTAGTCACATTGAAAATGTCATCAATTACAAAATGACACCAATTACAAAAACATACTTCTGAGTTGTAGAACATAAAGTAATTAAAACTAAATGAAATTATCACACAAAACTTACATATTTTATATACATGTATATATAATTTTATCGCTTCATCTGAAATTAAAAACCATATTATAAATGTGCAAAAGTGTTACCTTACTTTTCAGACACTGTATGACATTAGGAGTGTAAACAAGATTTTTCAACCATCCGATTATACACTGGATGATGTAACATCTAACAATTGATGCTGTTAAACAGGACCAGTGTCCACAAAAGATCTTGGTGCACTCAAAACATTTGCTTGTAATTTCTAACATCATTCCCTAATGGATGTGGTCTAATATTTACCCAGAGTATTCTACTAAGTAATTATTTTCATTTATGGATTTAAAGAAAACCATACTGATATAACAATACTGTCCTGAACCATTGTCTCAGCCCCCTGTACTAATATCTTAATACTAAAACTGGCAACTTGTTACGAAATACAGACCATGAAAATCATTTTGATTTTTATTGGTTTCATCTGAGGCATAGTATGGGCTAAGTGCTTACATTCTGTAGAAATGTAGACTAGGCAAAAATGACTGGTTGCATTAGATTGAACAATAACAAAACAGCATATTTCTCCATGATTCCTGGACCACCCACAAAAACTGGGTCTGAGAAATGGTATCTTGACCAGCAATGATTTTTTACCCTGAGTTCTCAGCGTATAGATCTCAAAATTAGGAAACCCAAGTTAGAAGCCTTACACCTTGGAGGCCTCATGGACCCCAAGTTTTGAACTTATCTGACCCATATTTACAGTTGCCTTGGATTACATAAGACTAACATTCTGTCTAGCATTCAACAAGATTAGGGCAAATAATTATGTGTTTTCTACAGGTTTTTAATTTTGACTTGCTATGACTTGGCTCTGTAATTTACTTTTAAGCCATAGTGACATACCGGTATATTTTGTTTGCCAAGATATCAAACCTAGCAATCAACCTGACTTTGATTGCAGCTCAATATAACAACTGCCTGTATCGAGAGTGTGCACACTCTTCCAGCCTTTAACCTTGTGAAAAGACTGAATTCACATGCACACAAATTTTCTTCTTTATGTACTTTGCTACAATGAGTAAATGTATACACCACATAAGTAAGTAAAAATATGCTCATATGCCAATAGAATTCACGTAACTATTTACACTTGTAATAGTCTTTTATGACAAGAGACATGACTGTGTCAACGTTGAGTATTCATCATACATTAAAGCAGACATTCTTAGTCTTTGCCAGTTCACTACTACAGCCATTTGTACACTTCCTATCTGTACTTGCACTGTTTTTAGATGTTTTCTTTACAATACAGATCTCTTCTTTTTATTATATAACATCTTACAAAATTAATGACATGTGAATTTGACAGAATAATGGAGTGATTCTAATATACTATTCGTGGATTCCTACAGCATCCTATATGTATAGAGGCAACAGTTTGCTTACATGTTAAAGATAGGGTCTGTTCTTATAACATACTTTGCTTATTAGGTATGGATATGTTCAGTTAACATACTTGGCTTATAGAGAAGAAGTAGTGCAAATATACCTAAGTTACACCCAGTTTACTCACAGAGTATTTATACTTATGTCAGTATGTGTTTTCACCGGATAGGGAAAATTACCTACATATGTATCTTTACTTATGTAAATAAATATGTATATATGAATGGAGCCATAGTGTTAGATGACACATTCAATCTTGTCCAAAATCTTTAATACAGACAATCAGAATGACTTTTACTGGTGCACCTGGTACAACTGTGGCCTTCTAAATAAATGCAGGCTGAAGCTTTACAAAAGAAGATAAATAAATGGCATTCATACTTTCAAAACGTCTAGTATAATGGATATAATGGTCAAAGTATTGCAAAGCCTGACAAGAAGCTTTTACACAGTCTGCTTTTCAAGACTTTCAGTCCTTTGATTTTCCAGAAATAATGCACAGAATAGAATGTTGTTGATGACAACAATTATTAATTTCTCGATCAAACTGTTTTTCTTAATTATTTTTGGTAGGTTTTCATTAAATTTTGAAACATGTGAAAAATATTGTTGCTTTGCCCTATTTTAATTCACTTGTGGTCTTATTGATCTTGGTTTTGTTTTACTTTAAAAACTTTTTTGATGCAGGGAAAGTTTTAGAGGTAGAAAAGGATTAGTTATGTGGTAATGCTAGCCCCCAGAGTTGTTCATGTTATCTTCATACAGGTCCCAGGGGATGTTGGTCAGAGAGACTGGACTGCTTAGATTAGGGGCTGACCATGACAGTTATGGCCCATTATAGTGATTATCAGGCTATTAACATAACAGCAGTGTTCCCACTCATATCTCTTTTTGGGAGTGCATGCGCTCCCTGGAATACAAGTTTGGGAGTGCAAGAGAAATTCTAGGAGTGCACTTAATATTGACAATTATAGAGCATCTATGGAGGACAGTAAGGGTCTGTTGTAGTGTAAATTTGTTTTGATGAGTCTAAATCTGCATTCAGCTGCTCCTGAAAACAATATGGGTAATTTTAAAAAAAGAAGATGCTTGTTATAATTTCCTTACCCACGGGACCAGTTTCAGAGGGACAACTTACAGCCTGACAGCCAGTAGAATTTTCCATTTCACTGTCAATTTCAAACACTAATTAGCTTTCACTTATTGTTTTACAGAGATATTTATGTAAATTTACTGTTTAAAGTCATTGATAAAGCTGAATAGACAGTTTAAAATGCCTATGATCGGACAATGTCAAATCAATTTTTGTTGTGTCATGGGTTTTCGCGTTTCTTGCAGCGATCTTTTTTTCATGCCTGTTAAGTTTTGGAGTGGTATTTCCGCATGATTTGACATAGATTTGTCAATAAGAATAGCATGTTACTTCAAAACCTTTAATTTTACACTAGAAAAGCGGATTGATACCAAGTGTGATTAGCGGTGATAAACAGTGACTTTCACACTTGATAACTTGTCCCAGCTGGCGCCACTGCTGATTGACAACGGGAGCCCTGAAACCTGTGCGTGCATGTATGTTTCACTTCATATTTTTGTGCGTGATTAATCAATTCAGTGCGTGAATCACGCACATATGTGCGTGAATGGGAACCCTGAACAGTATCCAAAGATTACTGCTGCCTCAAATCTGAGGTCGATTTTGGGCTTGTACGTAGGACTGTGTAGGCAATATATTAACCCTTAAAGCTTCAAATAAACCAATCAGACATTTCCATCCTAGAAATACATCCGAAATGATTGCAATTTCATGGTTGTTTTTGTCTACAGTGTTTCAGCAAAGCGCACGGTGTAGATCAAAGGTCATGCTGCACGTTCTGTGCAGCCTGATCTTGATCTACACAGGCCGTTAAGACAACTATAGTCGTGAAAGGCGCCTTAAGGGTTAAATTTGGCTCAAATTATGGAGATTGTCTGTAAAGAGTAGAAAGCAATGTTGGAAAAGGAGAAAAAACTGGTTAAAAGCATTTTCTCTTTTTCCCAAAATGTTTTCAAAAGCTTTCCTTGGAGAGTTGCTAAGTATTTAGGATGTGTAGTAAAGGGTTAGTCCAGATTGGATTAGTAATGAAAATGTGGGTGAAAAGGTCAACTTTTAGGGTCAGTATACCAATACATTCACTGGTCCAGACCATGCATAACATCTTGTAGTGCTAAATGAATTGAATGGGCAGTCTCTGCCTGTATCAACCCATATCCTGCTGAATAATGTTCTTTCAAACTTATTTTTTCAGAAATACATCTTCTTGTCAGACTGTGTAGGTCCAAGGTCAGACTGCACATTTTATGAACAATATGGTGCCTGTGAAAGCACCAAATGTATCATCACTGTTTCACTCACTGATCCCTGTTGCAGGCCAGAATCGTACATGTACATATAATCTACTTCTACAGATGCTTTAACTCATTACCACACAATCCCAAGTTTTAACGACCCTGAGGAAGTAGCCTTTTGCGACATTGTGAGAAAAGGAAAAAATGCTGGTTATCACTTACCAGACTATATTTTCTCCTTTTCCCATAACATTTTCTACCTATCAAAGACTAATCCCATCATTTGAGGGAAATTCAAATTGTCGTCTGCAAATGCTTTCAATTCTGACAAGTTTAATTTTTTCTTATGTGGTAAAGAGGTAAATAACTTTTTGATGTACAGAAAATTAGAAGCTGTGAACTCTACCACACAATCTGTGGTTTTAACGACCTCAAAGAAAAAGCCTTTTGAAAACATATTGGGAAAAGGAGAAACTGGTAACCAACATTTTCTCCTTTTTCAAAAATATTTTGTACATTATCAAAGACAAGTATCTTCATTTATGCAGCATTTAATTTGTCGTCTACAAATAGTTTCAATTTGAACCATTCTAAAATTTTGTCATTTGGTAAAGAGTTAATTGTTGAAAAGAAAATATGGGATATGCTTGTAGTTATTACAAGCAACTACTTCTTTTTATATACTGCTTCTACAAGCCATCTTCAAAAGTGGATATGTGAAAATGGAGTAACCTGTAACTAAAATGATAATAAGTAATGGATCAGCAAAAACTTGAAAATCTCATAAAGCCTTGCTTGTTTTATAATGTCAGGTCAAGGTGAGGTGAAATCTTTACTTAGCTGAATTAGAACACATAAATAATATATAAAGTGAATACAACCATGAAAAATTAACTGCTTCACAGAAATATGTTTATATTAACCTTTAACCAAGTAATACTATGTCTTTATAATGTCCCTGAAGAAAAAGGGTTTTGAAAATATTATGGGAAAAGGATAAAATGCAGATGATCAGTACTTTAGAATTTTTACCCTTATTTCACATGTTTTCTACAGTTATAAAGATAAATCCAAATACATGTATTTGAAAACTCACACAGTTTGATATCTAGAATTGTTAACTAAGGCTTAATAGAATAATTATTCTGTTGCTAAATATTCTAGAACAGATTGTTTTTTATTGATTCTAAAACAATTTGTAAAAATGTTTTACATTGATTGTTCTAGAAGTGTTCCAGAATTTGGCTCTTAATCCTTTGTCAAAAAATCCCAAGTTTTAACGACCCTGAAAAGGAAGGCTTTTGAAAACATTGTAGGAAAAGGAGAAAATGCTGGTAACCACCATTTGCTCCCGTTCACACAATGTATTTTACCCCCTCAAATACAAATCTTATCATATGGGCCACAGTGAAGTTGTCGCCTGTAAATGCTTTCAATTCCAAATATAAAATAGTTGCATTTGGTAAAGAGTTAAACAATGATTGTAAAAATATCGTAGATTGACTGTTATAGAAGTATTCCAGAAAAGTTTATGAAGAATGATTGTTCTGGAATAGTTCTAGGACAGCAATGTTGTTACAGAAATTTGTGTCATTAGAATTTTACTGCTTTACCAGACAACCGAATTTTAGGCAGGTCTCCATTAAAAGCATTAAGCCCTGCAGACAACACATTACACGTGACTTAAATTATTGAACTTTATCTTTGAAGTGCTGGTTACCATTACATTCTCATCTAACTTTTTTCACAATCTTCTCAAAAGACTTTTTCTCAGAGTTGTTAAAACTAGGGATTATATGGTGAAGGGTTTAATGTTTCTTGAAATGTTCCTTATTATTCTTGTACATTACAGAATGGTTCCACATACAATTCTGGGAGTTTTATGGATGGAGGATAATCAGCCATTTGTGTGTGATATTAAAATCTGTCATAAGGAATGGGGTATGATGTGATTAAAAAATTGAGTCTAAAAGACAAAATTTTCAACCACATTACACCCCACTTCAGTGAGATTTTTAATATTAAACATGACAAGGTGATTATTCTATTTATTAGATACATGTACCTAATTCATCCTTTGTTTTCTGTTGATTATGAAAAATGGTACATAGAAACATCATTATTTTTTCTTAAATGTACAGTAACTATTTTTTGCAACAACAGCTTACACTTCTGATGACATAAACCTCATGAATTGTAGCATAAATGGGCATAAATTGCGTCATATCCCCCTCCATTTTGTAAATGTGAACTGAGGTTAACAACTTAACAGTAACCATAACCCGTAGTAAAACGGCATTCTGATTGAGTTTGGAAAATGCAAAAAAAAGTAGTTCTGGACTTCTAGTAAAACTGCTGCATGTATCTTCATTCCATTGAAGATATTATAGTGACTGTAGCACTTAATTTATGTAACTAATAAATCCAGGTTTATCACTGTTTGGTATATTACAGAACAGTTTTTAGCTCCACTGGCCAAAGGCCAGTGAACTTGGGTCATGATCCTGTGTCGGTCATGGGTGCAATTGTGTATGTTTGTTAACTTTTATTTCAAATATCTTCTTCTCCGAAACTACCCATCCAGTTTTGACTAAACTTCACAGAAAGATCCTGCCATGGTCCTTTTCAGAATTCCATGACAGAATTTGATTCCTGTAAAAACCCTGGTTGCCATGTCAACAGAACTGAAAAATATTGGAAATCTTCTTGTCCGAAACCATGAGACCTAGGGCTACCAAATTTGGCATGTAGCTTCATCTAATGGACCTCTACTGAATTTATTCAAATTATAGCCCTGGGGCAAAATTGGCCTCACCCCAGGGATCACAAGTTTTACATGGGCTTATATAGGGAAAACTTTACAAATCTTCTGATTCTAAACCATATGGCCTAGGGCTGCAAAAATTGGCATGTAGCTTCATCTGATGGACCTCTACTAAGATTCTTTAAATTATATAACCCAGGGGCCAAAATTGGTTAGTTTTTCATGGGCTTAAATAGGGAAAACTTTAAAAATCTTCTGGATCGAAACATATGGCCTAGGGCAATCAAATTTTGCATATGGCTTCATCTACTGGATCTCCTTTGAACTTGTTCAAAATTTAGCTGTTGAATCAAAATGAACCCCGCCTTTCATGTTTCATCAAGGAAACTTTGAAAATCTTCTTGTTTATAACCATACGACGTAGACCTATATTATTTATTGTTGACCTCTACCAGGATTCAAGTAATAGCTCATAATTATAGCTTGAAATGGTAATTTTAGGTAAAAAATGGACTTGCTCTGGGGTCACAATTTTCACATGGGCTTTTATAGAGAAAACTTTATCAGGCTTTTTGTTTGAAACCTTTTGGTCTAAAATTGTAATGTTTGGTATATATGGTTTGCACGTATTAGCCAGTGGAGCGATAGATGGCCCTCTTGTTCCAATGTCATAGCCAGCCTGGGTAGCACATCTTACTTGCGGCCTGGTGGTTGGGAGTTTGATACCTGGTTGAGGCAAACTTTCTTTCCAGTGATTTTTCGCCTCTCACCTCTGATGCATGTGAGAAAAGTAGTCAGTGGCTTTTGAAAGAAGTTGTGTCAGTACTGGTGTGAGAAAGCCAGGAAACACATGGGTGTGTCACTGACCGCCATGTTAAGATAATGACCTGAGCTGTTAAAATGGCATTAAATTCCAAAATCCAATTGTATTGGTGCTTTGATCAGAATATTTTTTGTAACCCAATACCAGACAACAAAGTTTTAGGCACACCCTTAATGAAAGCACAGTTTCAGATGACAAACTACTCGTGTATTGGTGGCTTTAATGGAAGGAGTCTCTCCCGCTCAGCACTTTGTGCCTGGAAGTGCCTTTCTTATTCACAGCATCCTGGCTGAGCACTGGGATATTCTATCAAGCATGTCTTCCAAAATACCAGAAACAGGTTTCTGGTTTTACTGGAATAGGGAATTATTACTTTCGCTTAGAAAACATCATACTCACAGACAAACAATGCCAAAGTTATATCAGTTTGGGCAGGGGAGGGGTGGGGAAATAATAAATTGTGCTTTAAGGCATTTTCTATATTCCTGTAATGTTTCCAAAGCTTTCCCTCTCGGAGTTGTAAAAACTCCTGTTTGTGTGACAAAGGATTAAAGTTTCTATTAGGAAAGCTGGAGTTTATATTTGTTGGAATAGAAAAAGGAAATCAATTATTTGAGAAATCTGTTGTCAAGGTAATGATTAGCGCATTGCTATTACAGTACTTGTGAGATCTCTAAGTGACAAAGGCTTATTTGTGTAGGCGGAGGAGGAATGCATTGATGGCACAAAAAATTAGATAAACAGCTTCCAAAGGCACATAAAAAATGGTTAATCTTTAGGTCCTCAAATAAACCCAATAGACATTTTCAACAGAAAAATAAGAACCAAAACAATAATTATGCTATTTCATGATTTGTCTATAAAGGACTGTAGATCAAACATCAGACGGCACTGGCTGTGAAGGCAACTATAGTTGTAAAAGGCGCTTAACCCTTTACCACACAATCCCGACTTTTAACCACCCTGAGGAAGAAGCCTTTTGAAAACATTGTGGCAAAAGGAGAAAATGCTGGTAACCAGCATTTTCTCCGTTTCCCACAATGTTTTCTACACTTCCCAAAACAAATTGCAATTTTTGAGTCACATTTATTTTGTCGTCTGCAAATGCTTTCAGTTTGGACAAGTCTAAAATTTTGTCGTTTGGTAAAGAGTTAAAGGGTTAACATTGTTGCACTATTTCATTTAACCCTTTCCCAAACGACAAATTTTGGACTGGTCCAAATTGAAAGAGTTGCAGACGACAATTTGAAATTTGATGAAAATGGCAGGAAGTTCTCAAAAAGGGTAGAAAACACTGCGGGAAAAGGAGAAATTGCTCGTTACGAGCAATTTCTCCTTTTCCCACAGTGTTTTCAATAGACTTGCAGGGTTCTCCCCAGAAAATTTGGAAGGCGTAGTGCTACTTAGCAGCGAAGACGTGTCCAAAGGATTTTGAAGGACACTTAAATATTGTTAAAAGGGACTGTAGAGGGATATATTTCAATTTTATATCAATCTTTGTCCTGTGAAATAAAATTCAATTCCCAACTGTTTTTAATAATCAATGTATTTGTTATGATTTTGTACTGGAAAGGTATTTTAAAATGCTAAAATGACAAGCAGGTAGTTCAGAAAAAGATAAGACTGCACACTATCATATATGGAGGCTGATCTTTGTCTATGCTGCCTGCCAAAGCAGGAATATCTCGGGATCAGCAGGAGAAGGGTTAAGAAATAAACAAAAATATGGAGTATATTTTTGTCTTTAATTTATTCAGTTCTGTTATTTCAATTGTCATTTGAAGAAAAATAAAATTTAAACTTAAGAATGTAATCAGTTATAAAATTTAAAAAATTCACAAATTTATGATGCTACCTGGCCACATATCTTAACCTTTTACCACACAATCCCAAGTTTTAACAACCCTGAAAAAAGGGCCTTTGAAAACATGGTGGGAAAAAGAATATAATGCTGGTAACCAGCATTTTCTCTTTTTCCCACAATGTTTTCTTGCCTTCCAAAAACTAATTCAATGTTTGAGTCTCATTTGTCATCTGCAAATGCTTTCAAATTGGACTAGTCTAAAATTGTGTCATTTGGTAAAGAGTTAAAGAACTCATGTTTGTTAATCTTGCATTTGTCCTTAACACAGTCTAATTCTTCTGTTTTTTTCTTGAGACCAAACATTTACACATTTTTTTATGTCAAACTCCTGTACTGATTTTCCTTCGAAACAGACAGTCAACAAACAGTTTAAATATGGCCTGAAAGGTTTTATCTCAAGTCTGTCTTTATCCTTTTCAGTGTAGAAAATCCTCTTTCACAGTCTGAAATATAATTTGAAATGTTTTCTTGTTAAATGAAAGTATTGAAAATTAAATCTGCAAAACTCACAATTCTACCAATGATTTTCTGCAAAACTCAAAATTCTACCAATGATTTTCTGCTAAAGTCAGAATGCTACAATGATTTAACTCCAAGTGGTAACAAGCATTTTCTCCTTCTCCCACAATGAGAGAAATCATCAGTTTAGCAACATTTAATCTGTCATCTGCAAAAGCTTTCAATTTCGACAAGTCCAAAAATTTGTTGTCTGGTAAAGAGTTAAATTCCTGTTTCCCTTGAATAAGGATTTAGCTTGATTAATGATTTAGCCTTCACCGAACAATCCCAAGTTTTAACAACCCTTTAGTTTAGAGAAAGCCTTTGAAAACATTGGAGGAAAAGGATAAAATGCTGCTACCAGCATCTTCCTCTTTTCCCACAATGTTTTTTTTTTTATCATATTAATTTCATTTTTCACAATTTGAGCCACCTTTAATTTGTTGTCTGCAAACCCTTTGAAATTTATTAAAAGAAAAATTTTGTGTGGTAAAGAGTTAGGAAATAAAGTTCTTCAGGATTATGAATTTATAATCCAATTTAAAGAGATACACATAGTCAGTTCTTGCATGAAATTAATTAGGTAAGATTTATTGTAACAGAGCAACGAGTACTGATCAGAATGTAGAGATGTGCTGACTAATCTTTGCTTGCACTATAAGGCTATCAGCAAAATTAACCAATCATTTAGAAAAGTAGAATCAGGGCCTACAGTATTGACCCACTAAAAATATCTTAGATCAGACTGAATTCTCACAATGAAAAGGACTAACAAAATAGGTTTGGTAATCCATTTTATACATAATCACATAGCCTGTCGGGTTGGAAGGAGGGCCTTTGACACAATTACAAAATTACATCAAACAAAATTTTTAATAAGGGCTACGCATTTTCGGTGATTTATCACTGCATTCTCACCTTTACGTCTGGTATACATGGGATATAATGGGATGCTTACCTATCTACAGGCAGACTGCTTCATAATTTAACACCTTCCAAAGTAATCTCGCGAGTCTGTGGCTTCCGATTACCACCGATTAATAACTGCTTTTACGACCGTCAGCTGGGAACCGTGACAAATTAACTTCGTTCTAGTTTACGACATGACATCCGGGAACCAATTTTACTTGAACTACTGGTTCCCTCTACCTGGTCAACGCTTGAGTGATTCTAGGGATGTGTATGTGTTGTTTTATTACCCCCTTATCGGAAAAAACAGCATGAGGGCCTTCAATAAACAGATTAATTAGGGTATTTGCCACTTTTCTTCAGGGTATAATTTTAAGGAGTATCGGACTTGCAAATAAACTGTTGCGGCATTTCAAAGGCATATCGGCAAAAGGGTAGATCTTTGGAAGGCGTATCGGGCCGATACGCTATAAGGGCCTGGGGAGAACCCTGACTTGTACTGCAGACACGTGAAAACCAGGGCTTGTTTGGGATAGGGTTAAAGGGACTCTGTGATCATACTCTAGAGTTTTCTGAGGGACTGACTTCGTTCCATTTGAAAAAGGTCAAATGACCTCCATACCGTACGTTGCAGTCTAGAGGAAACTCTTTGTAATCCTTTAACCCTGTACCAAATGAGTAATTTTCAAAATAATTTTGTCATATAGTGAAGAGGAATAATTGCCTAACACAACTGTAACTGCTTTTACCACAATAATGAGCAGTCAGATCTAAGACCTACAAATTAGCTGTACTGAAAAATTGAAAAATTCTGATGAAAATACCTGTAGCATGTAAAATGCCATTACCTGTGTCTGCAGAGATGACCTGAATTAAAACTACCAAACAACAAAATTTTAGACTGGTCCTAATTGAAAGCATTTACAGCATTTTCTCCTTTTTCCACAGTGTTTTCAAAAGTCTTACTGTCAACTTGGGATTTTGTGGTAAATGGTTAAATTATCTTTGTTACAAACATTTTCTCTTTTATCCACTATAATTTTTTTTCTAACTTGTCAGGAACTTCTGCCCATTTATTTATGAATATTTTACCTGCATAGTTGTGTCCAGTATGGAAGAATCTAAATTTATGTGGTAAAGATTTAACTCATTACCAAATGACAGAATTTTAGACTGGTCCAAATTGAAAGCATCTGCAGACAACAAATTGATTGTTGCTGATATGATTCTTTTTGCCTTTGATTTGGTAAAAAACATAGTGGGAGAAAGAGAAAGTTGATAGAATAATAAGATTTGTCTTTAACCCTTTACCTTACAATCCCAACTTTTAATGACCCAGAGGAAGAGGGCTATTGAAAACATTGTGGGAAAAGGAGAGAATGCTGGTAACGAGTATTTTTTCCTTTTCCCACAATGTTTCCTACCTTAACAAAGACTAATACTTTGATTTTAGCCACTTTAGATTGTCGTCTGCAAAGGCTTTCAGTTTGGATGGGTCTAAAATTTAGTTGTTTGTTAAAGAGTTAAAAGAGTAGAAAACATTGGGAAAAAGGGGAAAAATGCTGGTTACCAGCATTTTCTCCTGTTCCACAATGTTTTTAAGAGATTTTTACCACAAGGACATTCAAACACAGGATTGTTTGGTAAAGAGATAATTATTATTAAATTCTGATGCTCATGAATGGGTAAAGGCCTCACAATGTAATGCTGTCTGCTAAAGCTTCTGTAAAGACTTAGTTATTGGCTGAAAATTACTTGAGGTCATTACTTCACATAGTTCTGATGTTATGCTGTTTCCTAGATACTGTAATACAGAAGTTGTCTCTTGTATTTATGTCACTAATGAAAGTATGCTGTACCATTATACAACATAATAATACACTGTATATATTGTTGTATGTCCCCTGCGAGGAATTCAAGAAACAGTTCTAGAACAGTTCTTGAATCTAGTTTTTGAATAGTTCATGAACATGAAATGGCCATTCTAGAACTGATGCACTCTGGAGGCCACATTTATTGCTCAAATGACCTGAAATTTGGGCAGAATGTTTGTCTTGATGAAATACCTGATGAGTTTGGATTTGGGCCACCTGGAACCATAAACTAGGTCACTAGGTCAAAATAAAGAAATACCTTGTGGGCACTCTAGAGGCCACATTCTTTGCTTAATTGCCTTGAAAATTGGTCAGAATGTTTGTCTTTGTAAAATCTCACATCGGTTTGAATTTGGGTCAACTGGGGTCATAAACTAGGTCACTTGGTCAAATTAAAGAAATAGCCAGTGGGCACTCTAGAGGCCACATTTATTATTCATTTGATTTGAAAATTGGTTAAAATGTTTCTTTTGATATAGTCAATGACCAGTTCAAATTTGGGTCGCCTGGGGTCATAATCTAGGTCACTAGGTCAAATTAAAGAAATACCTTTAGGGCACTCAAGGCCACATTTTTTGCTCAATTGACTTGAAAGTTGGTCAGAATGTTTGTCTTCATGAAATATGAGTTTGAAATTGGGTCACCTGCGGTCAAAAACTAGGTCACATGGTCAAATTAAAGAAAAACCCTTAAGGTACTCTACTAAGGTGAGCGACCAGGGCCATCATGGCCCTCTTGTTTCTGGA
Source organism: Tridacna gigas (assembly GCA_945859785.2). Classification (NCBI taxonomy): domain Eukaryota; kingdom Metazoa; phylum Mollusca; class Bivalvia; order Cardiida; family Cardiidae; genus Tridacna; species Tridacna gigas. The sequence goes on along the minus strand of OX244040.2, from coordinate 33,864,691 downwards.
TTATCATCTCTTTACCGAAATGACAATAATATTATCCTCACCCATACTAAAAAACTTGCAGACATCAAATTAAATGCCACTCAAATGATTGGATTTGCCATTGAAAGATGAGCAAATGTCTGAAAACAAGAAATGCCAGCACCATTTTTTTTTTTTGTATTCAAAAGCTGTCTTCAGGATTGTAACAAAGCATGTCACTGAGAAGTGACACCTTGTGTTGATGTGGTAGTAACCCATAATTGTATCTTATACATCTTGACCTTTAAACAGATTAAAAAAAAAATGTAAATCTAATGAAATTAAGGTCTAATTAAAATTGTTGCATAGATCTACTAGATACCAACAACATATGTCATTCTCGGTAAAATCGCCAAACTGGGGTCACAAACACGTAAAACTCTGGGATGAACTTGTTTGGGGATGAAGGAGCTACGGCCGGAGAAAAATGAAAAAAAAAAAACAATGGTCCACAACGATAATGGAAAGCATTGCGAGACTAGATCTATAGAAAGATTTTCTCAATGAATTAATGTTCTTCAGTCATAATATTTGTATTGTTGCGAGTTTCTGCAGAAGACACACACACAAAAGAACACAAAAGTTCAAACGATTTTTACCTTACTTTCAAGCATTGTCCATATTTCTTCCCAATGATGTCATCATCCGGGTCTGATGGCGCTTTACAGAACTAGCCAATAAAAATGAACAAGAAGAAATCGACATCCAATCACAAAAGGCCGAGAAGAGCTCGGCCGATTCCATAACTGCATCTAACGGATTTAATTAAATTAAACATCATTTGATATTACGAACATCTAGTGGAAGCTAATGCAGAACAACGGATCAGCCGACATTTTCCGCTTGAAAGTAAACATGAACATGTTCCTCCATATTCTGTAGGCTTCTTTTTCAGAAAACCGCAAATTTGCGATTTTGTCGATCAGCATGGCATTTGGAACGGTTAGTAGACCAATACAATCTAGATCTTTATCTATTAATATTACTAGATTTATTAATATGAACGAAGTTGATACGTGTAAATAATTTATGTAGATACCTACTTTCGGATTTGTTCTCCAGACTTGTCCTCAAGTGGGGGTTCCCCTTCATAAGTCATACAATTTCTGCTTTTCATTGCACTTATAGATGTTGTTATTAATAATGCTAATGTGATAATATCCAGAAAGACAAAGATAATATTGTCGACTGATGATGTAACCCAAAAATTCAGGCCTAATAAGATATAACTTTACATATTTCTGGATGGTACTAGAAATCAGATAAATAAGTCCTATTTTTACTTCAGCAAACTTTAACAGAGGACTTGTGAGTGAAATTGATTGTCCATAATTTTCTTATTGATTGCTTAGGTGGACAATGTTTTAACCTTAGCTTCCTTGAACATAACCACTATTTTTCACTTCACATCTTTATTCCAATATTAATAATGAGTCCAACAACAACAAAAAAGTTACCACACTTCACATCTTTATTGCAATGTTAATAATAAGTCCAACAACAACAAAAGCAACAACAACAAAAGTTTATTATAAACTCATTTTCTGTTTTGAGTCATGATTTTTTTCTTTGACTCTTGAAAAATCAGATTTGACCCCTGAAACTTTCCAGTCAATGGGTCATCGACTCCTGAATTTCAGAGGCTACCTAAAGCCCTGCCCATTTACCAACTCGACCTATAGAGTTTTGGGCTTGACTTTACCATTATGTAAGAGATTGCTGCAATGCAGAGATTGTTTGGAACTTAATTTTAGTAGCAAGATAAAAGTTGATAATGAGTCATTGTGTAAATCATCCATAGCATATTATGCGATCCCACTTAGATCAAATGGAAAATGAAGTGACAATTTTCAAAATATTGTTACCGAAAAAATTTCAAATTATCTGATTGACTTCAAAAATGTAAATGAGTCTGCAATATTTCTGTTACTGCCATTTCACATAAATAAGGGATAATATATACAGTCGAACCGCGTTTATCCGGGCTCCATAATTCCGGAAATCTCAGGATCCGGACAAAAACATCAGGGAACGGATATTTTCTGTACAAATTTTACTTTTTATTCCGGAAATCCGCGTTCCGGAACCGGAATGAAAAAGTCGGGAACGAAGGGTTAAAAATTAGTACAAACCTTATCCGAGAAACCGGACGTGACCTGACTGTGTGTCACACAATTTAAACTGGTACCCGTTTTATCTCCCGTAACCGTCCGATAAATACAAAAATCGATAACAGGCTACTAGTTTACACACAGTTTAGACTTGTTATTTTCCACGGGACCATAGACTGGTTATCATAAATATCATAAATACAGTCTACTTCGAGCGATTTCGGACTTGTTCGTCGTGAATAACACGGGTATCAGTCTAAATAGTGTCAGTTGTTGCAGACGATTTTCACACGTTTTGAAAACGCGCATGTTAATTAGTACTGTTTTCGAAAACCGTTAAATGACGTTCTCGTGCCATCGATAATTGTCAATTTGACAGATTATCCATACACATAGTACTGAAGTGACAATTCCACGCTTTTGTTGTTTAATTATTACTGGATCTACTTGATTACAGTAACAATCGCTAAAAAAATAACTGAAATGTCCGCAAAGATTTTGTGGGCATGTTTAAACTTACCTTTCAAAACTAAATGCAAAACTAAAATATGAACATACCGTCTGCTTGCATATTCAAAAATCCTTCGTTTCAAAAACAAATATTTTCAATTTAAATGGTAAACCATAGGAAAAAAAAAACAGTTTGATTCATGTGTTAACTCTAGATCTATGTTGATGTTCCCCAAAGTACACACAAAATGGCTGCCAAACACGATAAATTTCGTTAGGTTTTTCGAAAATATTTTACTCCTAACAGACTGTAAAGATGATTGAAAATATGCCTGTCTTCGATATCGAATCAATTGGCAATCAATCTCAATTAGTCTTTGCCATTTTACCACTTTGAAAGTACGACTATCAGAAGCCAAACAGAATGTCTATACCACCAGCAAAAGACGAGTTGAAGTTTCGACTTCCGTGAAAAAAGACATTTGTCAGTACAAAGAAGACCATCCAAAAAAACACTTTTGCAGGAATTCGACAACATGTCATGTACATTTAAAATACTGTGCATATCGTGTTTTCCTTTTGTTTCGCCCTTTTCATGGTGTTTTCAAAAGTAATAAATGTGCCGAGCTGTACAAGCGCACCTGTTTGCACAATAGGCATGCATGTGCATGTAATTAGGTACAAGTAAAAAGACATGTACAAAAACAGACAAATAACAAAAAGGCAAAATGCAAATTTATGACACCCTTTATTTCATAAACCTGAACAATCGTAGGAGCAATAATGACATGTATACAAGTGCTTGTGTAAAACTTACGCTGTTGTAATTCTTACGATACATGGTGTCCCTTATCAACATGGAGGGTTATTGACCTAGCTTAACTTGGATGCCATGCCAGCAATCACTGTTCGTCGATCCGGAAATACAGCTGATCCGGAAACATTCATAGGAAACAGAAGTGGCCGGATAAACGAGGCTCGACTGTACACATATATGATCCCTGCATAAATACACTAGACCTCATGGCTTCTTATGTTTCTGAAAGTTTGCACATGTATGCATCTGAAATGTAAACAAGCATCTGAACCCAATTCTATAAAAGTTGAAGGAAAGACAACTTGCTAATTTTTGCCATCACACAAATTTGCAGCAAAACATACCAAATTCTAGATTTCCAACTGCTCAAGAACTGGTACAGTTTTAGAACCAGGGTTTGTGGAATTTGATCATTGTATTAAAACCCATGTTCTAGAACATTTGTATTTTAGGCCAACTATTCAAGAATTTTCAGATCAGTTCAAGAAATGATGGTGTTCTAGAATTAATGTTTTTTCACTTTTGTGCTTTTAGGACCAGTGTTCAAGAACCATTTGGGTTCTAGAACCTCAGTTCAGGAACTGTTTTATAAGTTCAATAACAGGTCTTAAGGTTTATGAAAGGTTCTTGAATGTTCATGAGCTTTAAGATCAGTTCAAGAACTGGTGGTGTTCCAGAATTAATGTTCTTTCACTTTCATGCTTTTAGAACCAGTGTTGAAGAACCATTTGGAATCAAGAACCTCAGTTCAGGAACTGTTTTATTAGTTCAAGGACAGTTCTTAAGGTTCATGAAAAGTTCTTGAATGTTCATGAACTCACCACTTGTTCTTGAACATTTCTTGCCGGGTGTAACCTTTATGCTGCTGAGCATGGCTCATTGACCGTTTGCGGGCAGTGTGGATCAAAATAAGACTGATCTTGGATCTACAATGTCTTTCCTCAGAAATACCTTTGTGTGGCTTAGGTTTAACCCTTTACCACACAATCCTGATGTTATGGACCCTGCAAAAGAAGCCTATAGAAAACATTGATGGAAAAGGAGAAAATGCTGGTAACCAGCATTTTCTCCTTTTCCCACAATGTTTTCTACCCTTCCCAAAACAAATTTTAATTTTTGATTCACGTTTATTTTGTCATCTGCAAATGCTTTCAATTTAGACTAGTCTGAAATTGTGTCGTTTGGTAAAGAGTTAAGGTGTAGAATTCCTAGCTGGAGGCCATAGACGTGATCCTCACTAGAGGCAGAGCACTTTGTGGGCATAAAACACCATTCATTAATCAATCAACCAATTGTTCATCTGCAATTGCTTTCATTTAATAATGGTTCTAAGATTTTGCCATGTGCTAAAGAGCCATGAGGACAAAAAATTATATGTGATATATTCTGGATGTTTTGTGATCAGGATGTGAGCATGATGTTTACTAAGTAATTATGTTGACTGTCAATGTAAATTTTTTTTTTCAAAACACGTGTTTGACCTAGAAACTGTTGTCTTAACCCAGTTAAACAATCAGTTTAACACTTAAGTTGTTGAATAAATGAAACACAAATTTCTACTCAATATTAAAGCCCAAACATTGCAGTTGCAAAGTTGATTTCACCAGAAAGAAAATACCGTATCGGACAGTGTAGACAGAGATCAGACTGCACGTTCTGTGCAGTCTGATCTTGATCTACACTGTCTTCAAAAGGTCAGTGGGTAGTGATTAGCAGCTTAAGGGTTAACTATATGCTGTGACTTTATGTCAGTTGTGGAGACCCTTGATTTATTACAAAACCTTTACACAAACCAAATTATTTCCCGTTTTGATGACAGCTTTCGAAAAACATATGAAAAGGAGAAAATGCTGGTTACCTGATAATACCAGCCTTTTCTCCTTTTTAAAGTTGTACATAATACAAACATAAAGTCACTTGGTACAGCTAGGTCAATAAAAGTAACTCTCGTAACTCTTTACCGCATGACAAAAAGGCTTGTCCAAATTCAAAGCATTTGCAGATGAAAATTTAAATGTGGTTCAAATGACGGAAGTTGTTTTTGATGGGGTAGAAAACATTGTTGGAAAAGGAGAAAATGCTGGTTACCAGTATTTTCTCATTTCCACACAATATTTTGAAAAGCTTTCTTTCTCAGGGTCGTGGAAACTCGGGACTGTGTGGTAAAAGGTTAATGCCAACCAGCCTGGTACCTTAGCATAAAAAGTTTATGTGAATTACAGGTGTCTGGTGAGTCAGATATGAGTGGGACCTCTCAAAAATTGTGACACTATAATAAACCAGCATTGTACTTTATTACTTAATCCTTATACCACACCATCTCAACTTTTAACAACCCTGAGAAAAAAAACTTTTGAAAACATTGTGAGAAATGGAGGCAATGCTGGTGACCAGCATGTCATCCTTTTCCAGCTATGTTTTCTACCCCATCAAAGACAGAAATCATCATTTGAACTACATTTATTTTGTGGTCTGCAAAATTAAATGCTTTCAACTTGGTCGAGTCCCAAATTTTGTTGTATGGTAAAGAGTGAAGTATGATTGGTAGGAATGTGGTCTCAGCAGCAGTTAACCCTTAGACTGCTGAATAAGTGAAACAGAACTTTCAAGCCAATGCTAAAAACAAAGATTCTGCTAGTTAAAAGGTATTTTTTGAGGGAAAGATACCTTCTTATCGGACAGTGTAGATTTAAGATCAGACTGCACATTTTGTGCAGTCTGATCTTGATCTACACTGTTTGCAAAAGGTCAGTAAGTTGTGCTTAAAAGTTAAATCTGTGACCATTATCAAGCTTTACATAACCATTAGATATATTTTTGTGGGGAGTGTAGAAAAGATTAGCCTGAAAATACATGGATCCACACAAATTCTTTGTACATGGTTTGAGTCAAACAATCTTTGAAATTAGAGTGAAATTATGACAGGCAGTGAATATAATTTGGCATGATGTGAGTTAATCCTTTACAAAACAATCTCATATTTTAGCCACCCAGAGGGTGAAAGCCCTTAAAAACATTGTTGGAAAAATAAGAATTGCTGGTAACCAGATGACCTTGCTCAGGTGAGCACATTTGGGTCAGTGGTCCTTTTGTTTTGTGAAAGCTTTATCCACAAACTTTATGTTTGCCATCACATTTTTCGTCTGTAAATGCTTTCAGTTTGTACAAGGCTAAAGTTTTGTTACCTGGAAAAGGGTTAATTATGGCTGGGTATTTCAGAGTTCAGGGCTCTTGGGAATCACACAAATGATGTTACATCTGGTAGGTATGCCAAAGACCTCACTGAGTTACAAGTGTTGGCTTGCTCTCAGGGCTTACAGATTGATCTTGGATATCAAAGGCATTGGAATAAATTTACATTCCTATCTAAGTATATCTGTGCCATCTGCAGAACCTAATTAAGTTTCCATCTGCAGTTAAAGAGTTAAAAAGTTAACTCTTTACCACACAATCCGAAGTTTTAATGAATCCTCTGAAAATCCTCTGAAAATGGACTTTAAAAGCATTGTGGGAAAAGGAGAAAATACTGGTAACCAGCTTTTTCTGCTTTCCACAGAATGTTTTCTACTCTTCCAAAGACATTTTTTAGATTTTGAGTAGCATTTAATTTGTTGCCTGCTTTCAACCTGGACCAGTCTAAAAATTTGTTGTGTGTGATAGAGTTTAACCATGTAAGAGAAGAGTTCATCGTTAACAGTTATTATGGCAGACATCCAAGGTAAATAGGTCACCTCATAGTCACAACAGGCATGACTCTGTCAGACTTTAAAGTATGGAAATTATTGTGAAGATGACAGTCTGTTATCGTACAGTCTGTCCATGGGTTAGTCGCTGGCAGAAAAATGAAATTGAACACTAGGTCGAATGTTGCCAGGTCACCATATCTTTTATTTACTTTTTTCCTGACTGAAAATTCATTTTTCTACCAGCGACTAACACCAGGAGTTGCACATTGTCATCTTTTCAATTATTTCCATACTTTAATCATATGATTTGAATTTAAATGCATTTTACCACCCCATTATTTATTTCTGGCAGCTATAGGGCCTCACAAGAAGTCAGGGTACTTTAATGCCCTTATTGATGCTCCCCCTCTGATTAACACTCCCAAAGCTTTTTTCTAAATAAAAATGGGCCTAACAGATGGCCAATCTATCGATAAAGTTGAAATAAATCAGCTGGAATAACAGCATTGACATAATCCTTATTATTTCACAAATCAGTGTCATTAACACCTGACTATCCAAATATACTTACACAAGTTTCAAAAAAAATTGCAAACTTCAGCTATACAAAATTCACAAAGTAACTTGGAAAAACTTAAAGAAAGTGAAAGAATATGTATAAGACCAGTGTCCAAAATTTATTATAAATGCTATTCAATGTCCAAATGAATCAAGATCGGGAGTAAAAATAATCTGCATTAAATACAGCAGGTTTCTCAAATGGCGGTTGCTTTGCATTCGGCACTGGCTAAAACCTAGATGGTAATGGTATCTTTGTCCTTGGAAAATTTTTTGTCGTTTTTACCTCCGTTAGTCACCCCCCTTTTTGGAAAAAGTAACACCCGGGGGTGGGGGAGGGGGTGGTTAAATAGAGACAATAAGGTATGTGTCATTCGCTGTATCTTTTACTAATACTCTCTACCTTTTAATCCGGAGTTTTAATGCTCCTGAGGAAATAGCCTTAAGACCCTTTGGAAAAAGGAGAAAATGCTGATTACCAACATTTTCTTCTTTTACCACAAGGTTTTTTACACTTTCAAAGATAATTACTATCATTTCAGCTAAATTTGATACGTCTTCTGCCAATGCTTTCAGTTAGGAACAGTCTAAAATTTTGTTATTTGGTAAAAAGTCTAAGTTGTATAACTATAAAAGTTGATAACTGGTCAGAGAAAAACCATTAAAATTTTGGATGTGACTAAAACTACTGTTACATGGTTAGTTGGTATGAATACCTCAAAAATTAGTGGCTGTCATTGGAATTTGACCTGTGAACCTTCAAAACCATACTCCAGTGACATCTAGCATCTTTAAAACATATTTATTCCTTGTTACTTAGTACCAGCTAGCCCATGACGATTGATTGTATAGTGTTTGTCAAGATTATTTCAATTATATTGAGGCAGCCAATGCACCAATCCAAACAAAGTTCAGCGAAGGGAGAGGAATGAATCCTGTTGCAGTGACTATCATCAGTCCACAGAAAGAAATAGGTTGAGCTTGGGATTCAAATCTGTGACCCCCTATTCTCAAGTCCTGTATGCTAGGGACTGCTACCGGGATTCGGCACCCCATGACAAGCCAAACCTCGTAGTTCAGTGTGTTTTGTATAGGGCTAGAAATCTGGGGTTCTCTGCTTCAAATTCCCAGCCCTGCCAATTCCTTTCCAAGGATTGATGGTAGTTATTGGGACAGGATTCATTCCTCTCACCTCTGATCATTGTTTCAAACATTGTTAGGTTGGAAAGCAGCCATGCAGTGGCTTGGGAAGAATATTGTGGGCAAAGTACAGCTATTAGAAGCATGGATAGGTGCACTAGCGGACAGGTGCACTACCACCATAATATAACTGAAAGTATGAAAACAGCGTTAAACACCATACAAATGAACAAACCCCATGGCAAACAGAATAGACTGTATTCCAATGCTGAAAGTCATTTCTTGCACTTTAATCTTCAAGCAGTCTACAAAGAAGGTAATAATAATGAGGGTATTGTTTAATGGATTTGCTAGTCATTATAGTGTAATTGATTAACCTCTGAGTCTAGTATCATCTGAATTAATTCTTTGCCTGGGGGACAAACTTGAGCTTGAAAACTTGTTATGATATATATATAGGTCAAGTCACCCCTAACAATAGCATTTGTCCTTCTGACATTTTGTTCTCTAATTGTATATGCCACTGTTACAGTGAATACCATAGAACAGCGGTGATATTTTGTCATTTGGTAAGGGTTAATTAAACTAAATGGTCATTAGGTGGGAAATTTATGAAGTAAAACTTAAATAAGTCTCTTAACAATCAAATACATTCCTAAATACACATTATGAGCCATGCTCTGTGAAAAAGGGGTATAACTCCTTACCAAATGACAACATTTTAGACTTTTTAATATTGAAGAATTTGCGGACAAAATGCATTTAAATTGACATCACATAATTAAAAGTATAAAATTATTGTGAAGACGTCAAAATGCTATTGAACAGTCGATCCAGATGTTAGGCAGAAAAATGAATTTTAAAACTAGGTAAAATGTAAACAAAATTAATAGAGTGACTTTGCAACTCTTGACGTAGTGTTAAATTTATTTTTCTGCAGCGACAAACACTTTGGCCAATACAATAACAAGTATGCAAATTTGCAATACAAATTTCTTCCAGTTGAATGACTGTCAATGCCAATTACATGTACTGGTATGTATATATTCTATTTATTAGGCAGAGGAGTGATACTGAGCTTTCTCTGCCCTCTTGTAGTTGAAACTGTCATTGGGCAAGACATTCTAGAGCCCTAGCCTTAGTACTGATCAAATCCAAAACACCTGTGAATAAATGAGCTGTTTCGGTGATACAACTGAAGTACTGTGGACAGCTTCAGAATTTAGCCATATGTTAACTCACAAAGTGCAGGAACCAACTTAAAATGTTTTCGCCAACAACATTAGATCAAGATCAGACTGCACAAACCATGCAGTCTGATCTTGGATGGACACTGTTGGTGGCTACTTCATTACAGATTCTGGTGGAAACAACCCCTTGAAATGACAATCTTTTGGATGTTTTTTCTAGTTGAAAAGGCCCTTTTCATTAATTCAGCCCTCTAAGCATTAAGTTTCTCAATATGTAGCATGTTCTGTATTTCAGGCTGGCTGTGTGGTAAAGAGGCTGTGTTCATGGAGTCTTTGTCAGAGGAGAAGATAGCTGAAGACTGTCGTAATGTCTTGCAGAAATTCCTGAAAAAAGACATTCCACTGCCTTCAAAAGTTATACGGTATATATATTTTTTTCATATAATATTATACTGTACCCAAGAGAAAAAACATGCGGGAATCCCAGTGGAATCCCAGCGGAATCCCAAGTGGGATCTCACTGGGATTCCACCAGGATAAAAATATGGGATTCCTGCTAAGCCCGGAATGGGATTCCGGATGGTATTTCCAGTTTGACTGGGATCCCAATCCAATTTCGCAGTCTTTTCCGTGCGGGAATCCCAGTTCTTCTGGGATCCCACTCCTGATCCCAAAAAACATTATTTTGAATATAACAGTTATGATTGGGATTCCCAGTTCATGAGGGATCCTAAATCTTGAAGTTGCATTAATTTGATCATCATGCAGAATCTTCTCAGCAGTAACTACTGTGGTAAAAGTATGCTACATGAATGGACAAGATAGATCACAATGGAAATTTCAACCTTCCATCATGGTCAAAATTTCATAAATCCATGATGAAATATAATAAAATATATTATTGGTACCCTTGTCGGCCCCATAATGATCTCTCAACACTCCATTTCTGGTGGTCTGTTACAGGGTTGTAGAAGTATTGCTCTTATGAATATTCATGAGCTGAAGAAAAAAAGAAGATAATGTAACTATTTACTAAATGACATTTTTTTAGCCTTATCCTAATTGAAAGCATTTGCTGACAACAAATTAAGTGTGGCCCAGATGTTGGTATTTGTCTAAAAAAGGATAGAAAACATTATGGGATAAGGAGAAAATGTTGGTTTAGCTGTTCTCAATTGTTTCAAAAGTCTTCTTTCCTTTGATTGTGGAAAAGCAGGATTATTTGGTTACGGGTTTACCAATCAAAACTCATGTTGAGGTCAAGGTATTCCATGGCTTGGTGGTGAAGATGTTGGATATGTAATCAGGAAAACCCTTGTTCAAAACCTGCTGGTGGTCGAGTGAGTGTCCCGGGGCAAGGTACTGCAGACCCCTATCCTAGTACTGCTGCTAACCAATAAAGATATAAATGAGTCAAGTGTCTGATTTGTACTAAAAATGTACCCATGCAATCCTGTGCAGCATCACACCCTTCTGGCTAAGCCAGGTAGCCCAGTAACATACAGGATAAGTAATCTAGCCTGAGTAGTCTAGCCAGTAATCTAGCCAGCCAAAGTTTTCTCTAGGAATGATGCCTATCATTCAGACAGGCTTTGTTCCTCTCTCTCCAAGCATGTTTTCATGAGATCAATAAGGGAATAATTTGTCATAGAATTGAAGCTGACATGCATCCTAATAATTTTCTCATTTTACCCCATTTTTTGGTACACAACACTTTCTAATACAGACAATACATGGATCCGTGGCGATGAGATAAACCGACTTCCTTGGTTACCATAACTAAGGGCTCACAAACAAACGCAGTAAATACATATACAGTATAGCAGAAAGGCTACTTAAATCTTGCTATCATGACTGTTTCTATGGATTAAATACCGGAAAAAATATTCCTTTTCATATGTTTTTGTCGATGATTGATTCTCAGTAAGAAAAATATGGATACTTGAACTTATTTACACAAGGATATGTACAAAAAGTGTGAATTTCAGGGTCTATGGACAATGTAATACCTGTGCCAGCAACGTTTTGAACTTCTACGAGAAAGAATGAAACACCTCATAGACCTCAATTTTGCTTAAAAATAATAGAATTAAAGATGATCAGTATTTTTGTAAAGCTTATTAGCTAGTCTCAAAATCGTATTCAATAATAAATTACACTAAATTACAAGCATTTTGAAATATTTATAGTCTCATTCAACAGAGAGGTGGAAGTCTAAGAAATGCTTAAATTTCAAGTTAAGGGAAAAAGGTTGCCCAATGATTTTAAAACGTGTAAAGTGTGCTGTCAATTAACAAACTTGTTAATATCATTGGCAGAAGTTTGTTTTATCTTGTGATATACTGAAGACAATGGGTGGTCGAGTGGATTACAGGGGCAATCAAGCACACATCCTATCAGTTAACAGTTTACCGGCCTACCCTTTGAAATGGCAGATGTGCTAATCCACTTAAATATGGCTAGATCAAAAACTGATTTTAATTAACATAAGTTGCCTTTTGAGCTGAATTCCAAAACTGTACAGAACAGAATTTATTATGTTTCATAATTGAAATCTACATGTACCTTCAGTAAAGAATACACGTAAATGTTCTTAATTTAAGTAGCAGATGGTTTAAATCCAAGAATAGACTGCAGTTTTTTTTTTTTAATTTTTGCACTCTGATCTGTATCTACACATTCAGCATTCTTCACGCACAAAGGTTAAATGTTAACGTCAAACTGAAACATTGATGACACATGCCCCCTTTTGGATGTCAGAGGTTATTACACAAGGTTAGCTAATTTAGTGAACGTAATTTCTTTTTATTAGTATTTCATATATTTTACCATTGTTTTCCACTGTAGACCAGTTTATGTTTTTTTTTCTGAGAGTTTCAGAGAAAAAAAAAATAACATTAATTAATCCATTGCGTAATATAGCGTTGATCAAAACTCTTTGCGCACGTCCCATTGTCAATCATAATCATAATGCAAACTTGTAATCTCCTCTTATATCTCATGTAAGCCGTACACGATCGCAAAGCACATCTTTCAAACTTTTTCCAAAAATTCAAGCGTTGTAAACACACGTAATATCGCACTTCTCCAACATTAACAGTCGCTTGTTTGTGAGCCGAAATAGCAGACAGCAATGCTGTACATCGGGCCAAATAAATGCGATGACCTAATTGGTCAAATATCGATTTCCACGGATCCTTGTATTCAACTTGCAGATGACTTTTTTTGTCTAATTGCATTTCGCAGCTTACCTCTCATGAATACATTATGACAACTCAACATTTGAATATTTGCTGTTATTGAGAAATTTAACCCTTTCCCAAACAAGCCCTGGTTTTCACGTGTCTGCAGTACAAGTCTTTTGAAAACAGTGTGGGAAAAGGAGAAATTGCTCGTAATGAGCAATTTCTCCTTTTCCCACAGTGTTTTCTACCCTTTTTGAGAACTTTCTGCTATTTTCATCAAATTTAAAATTGTCGCCTACAAACTCTTTCAATTTGGAACAGTCCAAAATTTGTCGTTTGGGAAAGGGTTAAGCCCTAAGGTAGTGAGTAAAGCATAAAATTTGTCACGCTTTGGATGAAGTTTAACCCTTATAGCTCTGGTGACTTGACCCATTACCACAGAATCCTGTGTTTTCATGACCCTAAAGAGGAAGCCTTGTGAAAACATTGCTGGAAAAGTAGAATATCCAGGTAACCAGCATTTTCTTTTTTTCCCACTTTGTACCCCTTCGAAGACAAATCTCCCAGCCACATTGAATTTGTCATCTACAAGTGCTTTCAATTTGGACAAAATGGTAACCAGCATTTTCTCCTTTCCCCACAATGTTTTCTGTCCTTCCTAAAATAAATTTCAATTTTTGAGTCACATTTACTTTTTCATCAGCAGATGCTTTGAATTTGGTCAGGTGTAAAAATTTGTTGTTTGGTAAAGAGTTAAAAGGCAGTGGAGCAATCCAGGACCATCATGCCCCTCTTGTTATCTTTTCCCACAGCACCTTGAAAAACTTTCTTCCCCAAGATCCCTTAAAAATCTGGGGATTTGTATGGTAAAGGGTTAACTGTCATCAGGAAATGAACAGGAAATTCCAGCTGCATGGAGGAACTTAACTGTTGCATATTTTAATGGACAAAGTTAATTTTTGTCTGAAATAGTTAGAATATGAACAAGTCTGAATGTTTTCATCTGGTTAAAAGTCAGCCAGTCCAGAAAAGCAGACTGGCTTTAATGGATATACAAGAACTGAACCAATCAATGATAAATAATCTAGATTAAGCACACTGGCTATTATTTAGACCCTTCTAAAAGGCAAGCAAACCGCAACACTTTGAGTGGTTGATGGAAAAATTAGCAACTGTTGCAAGTGAACAGCCATTTTTAGCTCCACTGGCCGAAGGCCAGCGGGCTTATGTCATGGCCCGGTGTCCGTCGTGCGTGCGTGCGTCTGTCCGTCAGTCCGTGCGTGCGTCCGTCCGTCCGTCCGTGCGTTAACTTTTATTTCAAACATCTTCTTCTCTGAAACTACCCATCCAATTTTCATGAAACTTCATAGAAATGATCCTGTCATGGTCCTCTTCAGAATTTCTTGAAAGAATTTGATTCCTTCAAAAACTCTGGTTGCCATGGCAACAAAACTGAAAAATATTGGAAATCTTTAAAAATCTTCTTGTCTGAAACCATAAGGCATAGGGCTACCAAATTTGGCATGTAGCTTTATGTAGTAGACCTCTATCATATTTCTTGAAATTATAGCCCTGGGGTCAAAATTGGCTCTGCCCCAGGGGTCACAAGTTTTACATAGGCTTATATAGAGAAAACTTTAAAAATCTTCTTGTCTGAAACCATAAGGCATAGGGCTACCAAATTTGGCATGTAGCTTTATGTAGTAAACCTCTATCATGTTTCTTGAAATTATAGCCCTGGGGTCAAAATTGGCTCTGCCCCAGGGGTCACAAGTTTTACGTAGGCTTATATAGAGAAAACTTTAAAAATCTTCCTGTACCTAGCCATAAGGCCTAGAGCTACCAAATTTTGCATTTAGCTTGATCTAGTTGGGGTCTACCAAAATTGCCCAAATTATAGTCCTGGGGTCAATTTGGCCTCATGCTGGCGGGGGGGGGGGGGTTCACAAGATTTACATAGGCTTACATAGGGAAAACTTTTAAATCATGGTGTACATAGCCATAAGGCTTAGGCTACCAAATTTTGCATAATTATAGCATTATCTAGTGGACAACTACAAAGAGGGCCCAAGTTACAGCCCTAGGATCAAGTTTGGCCCTGCACCAGGGGTCACAAGTTTTACATGGGTTTATGGAGTGAAAAGTTCAGAAACCATCTTGTTACTAGCCATAAGGCCAAGAACTCCCAAATTTGGCATTTACACATATTCCCCATTTAGTCCGACTGTAGCCCTGGGGTCAAAGTTTTATAAGGGCTTATATAGTGAAGACTTCTCTTCATGGTTTATATTTATAAGCCAGTGGAGCGATACAGGGCCATCATGGCCCTCTTGTTTACAGTCTTTTCTATTGTTTACATCAGACATTATTCAGACATTTTTCCTTTTTATCTCATATTTCTTAATGTACTCACTAATGGTGTTCCTAAAGAAAAAAAACGAGAACAGCTGATAGAGGAATTGGTTATACTTTATTCTTTACCATACAATTTGGACTTTTATCAACCCTGGGAAAGAAGCCTTTTGAAAACATTGTGGGAGAAGGACAAAATACTGGTTACCAGCATTTTCTCCTTTTCCCCACTATGTTTTCTACTCATTCCAAAACAAATTCCAATTTTTCAGTTACATTTTTTTTTTTGTCATCTTCTAATTTTTTTTAGTTTAGACAAGTATACATGTTTGTTGTATTGTAAAAGAGTTATACAGTATGTGGCCTTGAATTAACTGTTGATCAATTTTTCATGAAGGTCTACCTGTGATCCATGCCTGAATACCATGTACATTCTTAGTATGTGATAAACATGTTGTTGGGTCATCCTGAACCAGATCAACCTTAACCCTTTGCCACACAATCCTGAGGTTTAACGTCCCTGAGGAAGAAGTCTTTTGAAAAAATTGTGGGAAAAGGAGAAAATGCTGATAGCTGATAGCAAGCATTTTCTCCTTTTCCCATAATGTTTTCTACCCAGTTGAAGACAAACTCTATTATTTGAGCCATATTTGGTCGAATTTGAAAGCATTTGCAGCCGACAAAATAAGTGCTGTTCAAATGATAATTTCTGTCTTTGATGGGGTAAAAATATTTTTGGAAAAGAAGAAGATGCTGGTTACCAGCATTTTCTCCTTTTCCCTCAATGTTTTCAAAAGTCCTTTTCCTTGGGGTCATTAAAACTCAAGATTGTGTGGTAAAGGGTTAAATTGTCGTCTGCAAATGCATTCTATATGGGCAAGTCTAACATTTTGTCGCTTAGTAAAGAGTTAACATTCTACCAGATGACATCATTGTGGAATTGTTTGCGTATGGTAGTGGAAGTGACTCACATGATCCAGTTTGTCACTGAAAGTGTAGAAAACATTTTTAGGAGATGCTGGTTTACCAGCATTTTCACCTTTTCCCCACACTGCTTTCACAAAATTCTTTCCCGAGAGTTGTTAAAACTGTGATTGATTAGTATCAGTAAGGTCTACGGATTTTTACTAGACCTAGCAATTTTATCTTTAGACATTATGGCTTAAAGGAACAATAGTGGCCAAAAGTAAACAATAAGGGTGTTAATATGAACATGAATTCAAATCATACCATTTAAAAGTATGTTAATTTTTCTGAAGATGACAATCTGTTATTGTACTGCCAGTCCAAGTATTTAAAGTCGCTTGCAGAAAAATTAACTTGAAAACTAGGTACAAAGTTTCCAGGTCACTCTGTGTGCTGTTTACTTTTTACCTGGTTTTGAAATTCATTTTTCTGCCAGCGACTCGCACTTTGACCAACGACCATACATACAATATCAAATTGTCATCTTCACAGTTATTTCCATACTACTAAATGATATGGTTTAACCCTTTACCACACAGTCCCGACTTTTAACGACCCTGAGAAAGAAGCCTTTTGAAAACATTGTGGGAATAGGAGAAAATGCTGGTAACCAGCTTTTTCTCCTTTTCCCACAATGTTTTCTACCTTCCCCAAAACAAATTTCAATTTCTGAGTCACATTTAATTTCTCGTCTGCAACTGCTTTCAATTTGGACCAGTCTAAAATTTTGTTGTTTGGTAAAGAGTTGAATTACAATTGGCTGCTATTGGGCCTTCAAAATGATTAGCAGAACTGCTCTACTTTTTAAGGCATGAACTGAGATCAGATTGCCCAGATCATGTAAAGAGAGCCCTACCACTGTAATAACAAGGTTTTTCTTGAAACTTCCTGGCATAACCTTTAAAGCTCTGAATCTGGGATTTAATTACTTAGGTGGACAGTGTGGCTCAAGGTCATACAGCGCAAAACAATTACACTCTGCTTCTTTGCCAGATATTATGGCAAAAACAGCTTTAAAGTTGCAATATCTGCATCATAAGAATTGATGGAGAATGTCTATTCCAATTTTAGCTTTGCTGTTTCAAAGAAAATGTTGCTATAGCCCTTTTATTGTTTGTGTCATCATGGTGCAAAAACTTTGACATTTTCTCCTTTTTGACAGAAGTCAATTTACTTCAAAATTGGGCTAAAGGGAACCCATGCCTTAGGGCATAATAGCTCACAACATGTTGTTGACACAATTATGTCCCTTCTGTGACTTCTTGGATACATCTAAATTTAGAGAAATAAGGTGAGCAATACAGGACCATCATGGCCCTCTTGTTAAATTAGATTCACAAGTGGATCTAGTTGTCATTGATGTACATTTCACATATTTATATGAGGCTTTTTCTTTCTCTTCAGGACAAACTGGGGGAATAACAAGACCACCAGAGGCTCCTACTGCTATATCCAAGTTGGTTCAACTATAGGTGATGTTGAAGAGTTAGGAAAGCCTATATCTGAAAGCTCTGGCAAGGTAAAGCTTATTTTTGTTTTAGACAATATTTTGGACTCAGCCAAAGTGAAAGCACTTGCAGACAAGTTAAACATAGCTCAGAAGATGACTTTCATCTTTTAAAGGGTAGAAAATATTGTGAGAAAAGGAGAAAATGATGATTACCAGCATTTTCTCCTTTTCCCACAATATTTTCAAAAGGCTTCTTTTTTAGGGTCGTTAAAAGTCAGGATAATGTGGTAAATGGCTAAAGCACCTTTCACAACTTAGTTGCCTTTGAGACCACATTTTGTGCAGTCTGATCTTTGATCTGTTTTGGCCTCTTTGTGTAAATATTTTGGCCACTTTGAAATTGCTTTTATTTATATTCTTAATTAAGATTGAAAATTTTGTTGCATTAACTCGGTGCTCTTAGGATTATCATCCTAGCATCACATCACTGGATTGGATACTCTTAATTCCTAAAAAAAAAAGACATGCAATTTCAAGTCTTATTACTCAGCTGCATTGACCTGTCACTCATTAACTGTCATCAATACTTGGTGAATTTCTCGGGGTCAGACATAAACTTTTATCATACAGTTTCATATTTGGTTACCTTACAAATAAATGACCCCACAAAATTCTCTGAGTATTGATGAAAGTAAATGAGTGACAGGTCAATTTTGGCGAGTTGTACTTAAAGATTTTTAAAAGAAATAATGATAAAAGAAATAATGATAAAATAATAACCCAAGCCAGATTCGAACCTATGAACCCCAGAATCGAAAGTCAATCACCTTACCAGAGTAGCCATTTATCCGTAGCGTCGGAAAGGCATAATTTTTGTAAATTATCATTTGAAAACCTATATTTAGAAAAATAGAACTGACTACTAATGATGGTCAAAAGAAATATTAAATGAGCGACAGATTAATTCTGTTCAGTCATACCAAAGCATCTTACAAAGAAAAAAAGCCTCTAGATTAACTGTATTGAGAGCAACTACAATCATTTTATAAAGGCATTGACACTGTTAGTATTGAAAACTATGTCAGATATTATGAATTACCTTGTACAAATGAATTAATACAGGTTTATTTTGGATAATAAGATTTTATCTTTAGACCAACCTTACAATAACTGCAATAGCAATTAACCCTTTACACACAACAATTTTTAGACTAGACCAATTTCAAAGCAGTTGCAGATGACAAATTCAGCTTTGGTATGCATTAGCTTAAGCTCTCTGATAGAGCAGAAAACATTGTGGGAAAAGGTGAAAATGCTGGTTATCAGCATTTTCTACTTTTCCCACATTGTTTTCAAAAGCCTTCTTTCCCAGGGTCGTGAAAACCCGGGATTGTTTGGTAAAGGGTTAACCCTTATGCTGCTAAGCACAGCTGAAGGACCTTTTGCTGACACTGTAGATCAAGATCAGACTGTACAGAACATGCTGTCTGTTCTTGGATCTACAGTGTCCAATAAGGAGATACTTTTCCCCAAAAAATAACTTTGAAATTGCAATATTTTGGTTTTCACTATTGACTCTTAAGTTTTATTTTAGTTACATAGTAGGGTTAAGGGTTGAACTTTCAGTATTTAGCATAATATGGTTTTGGTATGAATAGAAAATTGCACATGGTTTAACTTTTTACCAGACAACAAAATTTTAGACTGGTCCAAATTGAAAGCATTTGCAGATGACAATATAAATGTATCTCAAAAGTTGAGATTCATTTTTGGAAGGGAAGAAACATTGTTGGGAAAAGGAGAAAATGCTGCTAACAAGCATTTCCTCCCTTTCCCACAATGTTTTCCAAAGCTTTCTTACTCAGGGTCATTAAAGTTGGCATTGTGCAGTAAAGGGTTAATAAATAGCACTTGTTATGACCTTTTACCATACAATTTAAGACCCTGGAAAAAAGAACCCATTTCACAACATTGGGGGAAAAGGACAAAATGCTACCAACTAGCTTTTACTTCTTTTCCCCAAATATGTTGTCAACCCTTTCAAGAACAAATCCCATCTTTCCAGCAAGATTCAATTTGTTGTCTGCAAATGCTTTCAATTTGGTGACATGTAAAGTTCTATGTTGGGTATTAGCAACTCATGCTGCGTTAACCCTTTACCGTGCAATGCCAGCATTTAACGACCCTGTGAAAGAAGCCTTTTGAAAACATTGTGGGAAAAGAAGAAAATGCTGGTAACCAGCATTTTCTCCTTTTCCCACAATGTTTTCTGCCCTATCAAAGAAAAATTCCACCATTTGAGCCACATTGAAATTGTCTTCTGCAAATGCTTTCAGTTTGGATAAAGCTAAAACTTTGTCGTCTGGTAAAGGGTTAATAGATATACAGAGATAGCATTTATTTGTAACTCTTTACCATAGGAGTGAATCGAACTCACCCAAATTGGTAACTTATGCAGACAAATTAAATAGGCCTCCAGTGTGGAAGCTTGTGTTTGAATGAGTGGAAACTTTTGGAATAGGAGAAAATGCAGGTTACCCACATTTTTGTCTCGGCAATTTTTCCTTTGCCCTCAATGTTTTCAAAAGCCATCTGTCAGGATCATTAACCCTTTCCCAAACGACAAATTTTGGACTGGTCCAAATTGAAAGAGTTAGCAGACGACAATTTTAAATTTGATGAAAATGGCAGAAAGGTCTCAAAAAGGGTAGAAAACACTGTGGGAAAAGGAGAAATTGCTTGTAACAAGCAATTTCTCCTTTTCCCACAGTGTTTTCAAAAGACTTGTACTGCAGACACGTGAAAACCAGGGCTTGTTTGGGAAAGGGTTAACTTAAAACTAGGGATTGTGTGGTGAAGGATTAAGGCAGTTAAAACTTAAATTATTTCATTTTTTTTTTGGGGGGGGGGGGTAAATGTTATCTTTACTTATTTAGTAGTGACAACTTAAGTCTGAAGGTAAAGATAATTAAAGTGACACAGGCTTCTTCAGAATTTAAACAATGTGCTTAACTCTTTACTGGGCAACAAAAATCCTAGACTTGTCCAAATTGAAAGCATTTGCAGATGACAAAATAAATATGACTCTAAAATTAAAATTCCTCTTGGGAAGGGTAGAAAACATTATGGGAAAAGGAGAAAATGTTGGTTACCAGCAATTTCTCCTTTTCCCACAATGCTTTCAAAAGCTTTCAGTCTCAGGGTCATTAAAAGTCCAGATGGGGTCGTAAAGAGTTAACTCTCTTCTTACAATATACCACTAAACATGTCCATATTGAAGGCATATATGCAAACAAGAATTGGCTCAAATGAGATTTTTCTTTGAAAGGGCAGAAAACATCGTGGGAAAAGGACAAAATGAGGAGACCAGCATTCTTTCCGTTTCCCACAATGTTTTTTAAAAAGCCTTTCTTTCTCAGAGATATTAAAACTCTGGATTGTTCGGTGAAGAATTCAAATCGTCCAAAGTGCTTGTAAAAATTCCAGTCCTGCCTGACACATTAGAGAAGTGCTGAAGTATGACAGTGTCATTATTTCTAGGATTTGTTGAGGACTTTATTTTCAAGTTATTGATGAAGATGATCCCTCATTATAAATCTGCCAGCTTTGTAATATTTTTTCGCTTGGCTGTGTTTAAGAAAACATGGAGGTGTTGTTATAGCCCTGTCATATTGCCTGTGTTTTCGCTATAGCCCTGTCATAGCCAGTTACAATTTTTGTCAGTCATCATGCTAAAACTTCATCTGTTTCTAATATTTGTAACGATTGAAAATATTTACTTCAAACCATGGCTAGTTGTTAACTGTCAGAAGGGGAACCCTTATTAACAGTAAGACGGGTAAAAACCCAATGATATTTTTGATACAGTTATGCCCCTTTTCCAAACTTAGTAATACAGAGGAATCTGCTTATTAGCAATACCCATTTGTCAGAAGAAAAATTGCTATTAAGCGATCATTGCTATTATCTGCAGTTTCATTTGAGGCATGAACTCGCACGAGAGTGGGGACTAAGAAGTCGGCGCTAAACCGAAAGTAGACTATTTCCCTCCGCAATCGATTGCTAGTTATAAATTTGTAATCCAATATTAATAAAGTGATTAGAAAATGTTGTCTTTGTAGTTATTAGTTTATTGAATTACCTCTCACATTAGTATCCGAAGAGCCATAGAGATAAGTCGACCTGTTTTCCTACATTGTTTACCTATTCACTCATGCTACACACGGCATATGCACACGTACATATTATGCATTAGGTTTATTGTACGGCTTATTTTGCCCTTCCGAACGAAATCGAATGTGCCTTGTTTGACCATTTTGTTTGTCACAGTCAATCAGCAGGATCAAAGGCAAGTTGGCAAAAGAAGTCTTCAAAGAAATCAATTAAAGTGTTTTAATTGGTTAAAGAATGTTGACTGGTGACTTCATGTGAGGCATTATAAACAATATGGCTGTAAAGAGTCGTAGGTTTAACTTTGTAAAATGAAGGCATGAAAATCATGCCGAGGAAAAAAAAAATGGTTTTAAATCAAAATGGAAACTAGATTAAGCTTAAAAAAAAGTCCCAAGTCTGTAAAGTAGGTCATTTATTACAGTTTTATCAACACATCAGGAGAACAATTACTCCCGCGTAGGTGCGAAAATGACATCGCGTCGACATGTATGTGTGTATTTACTGGACACGCGAGTCTGCACCTGCAAAATAAAGCGAAGTTTTAGTTAATTTTCAGAAATTTCATTGATTCTTTTCTTGAAATTGTCATAATATTTCTAATAAACGACAAAATATGTTGATAGTGCAAATATTTTGTTGCCATTATCCGAAAATTTCTTTTAACGGTATTTCGATTATCCGAGAAAATTTACATAGATTAAAGAGGAAATGGTTTTGTGCTGGGCAAAAAGTTGCCAATATCCGAAAATCCCTATAATCCGAGTTGCTAATAAGTGGATTCCACTGTACTTTTGTTTGGTATCAAAGAGGCCCAATCATAATTATTTTCAAAAGCAACTGAGTGGAGCATCGACTTAGGCATGCTGTGCTTCTGCTTTTATACAATGATGGTTTTAACTCTTTACCACACAATCCTGAGTTTTAACAACCTTGAAGAGGAAGGCTTTAGGAAACATTAGGGGAAAAGGAGAAAATGCTGGTAACCAGCATTTTCTCCTTTTTCCGCAATGTTTTCAAAAGCCTTCATCCTAAGGGTCGTTAAAAGTTGAGATTGTGTGGTAAAGGGTTAATCATAATGTCTTTGTTAATATATTAATAAGAAAGTTTTGGGGCATTTCTTTTTTTTGCAAGTTAACGGTGCAGCCTGTGCCCATCTTTTCCATCTGTTCTAAATTGAATTCCTAGTCTTGGTCTGGATTCAGAACGTAAAGCAATTTCTGATTGAGAAAACCATTTGCTATGGCCCCTGACTTAACCCTTTAACCCTTTACCAAACCACAGAATTTTGCACAGGACCAAATTGAAAGCATGTGCAGACGACAAATCAAATGTAGCTCAAATGATTCTTTCTGTATTTGGTAGGGCAGAAAACATTGTTGGAAAAGGAGAAAATGCTGGTTACCAATATTTTCTCCTTTTCCCAATGTTTTCAAAAGGATTCTTCCTCAGGGTCGTTAAAAGTCGGGATTGTGTGGTAAAGGGTTAACAAACAAAGTTTTACAACCTTGAGGAAGAAGGCTCTTGAAAACATTGTGGGAAAAAAGATAAAATAACAATACTGATAACCGGCATATTGTCTGTTTTCCCATGTTTCCCAATACCTTTCAAAACCAATGCCATCATTTTAGAGACACTTGATTTGTATGATTGCAAATGCTTCAATATGGACTAATTTCAATTTATAAATCTGGTAAAGAGTTAAAGCATTTGGTTTAGCCAGTCAGAAAGTGTATTCTTTTGAACTTTAGGAAAGCCTTCTTCCACAAGGTCGTTAAAATTTGGGATAGTGTGTTGAAGGTTAATAAGAGAATTACAGTGTTACAAGGAGAAAACGCTTTTGGTTTGCCACAATGTTTTCAAAAGCCTTCTTCCTCAGGTTCCTTAACCCTTTACCACACAATCCCGAGTTTTAACGACCCTGAGGAAGAATCTTTTGAAAACATTGTAGATAAAGGAGAAAATGCTGGTAACCAGCATTTTGTCCTTTTCCCACAATGTTTTCTACCTATTCAAAGACAAAAACTACCATTTGAAAAATGTTTGAATTGTGGTCTGTAAATTCTTTTAATATGGACGAGTTTAAAATTTTGCTGTGTGATAAAGAGTTGAAAGAGGCATTACGGTATTTGGTAAAGTATGAAAGTACTTAAAGACAAAATTGGAAATAGGGGCGGGGATTTTGTCTAATAAAAAGGTTTATTTTTAAAAGCTATTCATGGAGACCTGTTCAGTAGAAACTTAAACTTTACCATACAATCCCAAGTTTTAACGATCCTGAAGAAGACTGCTATTGAAAAAGAAAAGGAGAAAATAATAGTAACCAGCATTTCCACCATTTCCCACAATGTTTTCTATGAAAAAGACAGAAATCATAATTTTTTGCAGGAAATTGACTCTTTACTAAATAACAGAATTTCAGACTGGTCTAAATTGAAAGCATTTCCAGACAACAAAAATAAATCTGACTCAGAAATTGAAATTTGTTGTGGGAAGAGTAGAAAACATCATGGGAAAAGGAGAAAATGCTGGCAACCAGCATTTTCTCCTTTTCCCACAATGTTTTCTAAAGGCTTCTCTCTCAGGGTCGTTAAAAGTCTGGATTGTGTGGTAAAGGGTTAAAGAAAATGTTGAAAAAGGGCAGTTGCCTGTGAGAAACACCCTTTTCTGCTACATATTCTTGAAGGCTGCCCTACTGGAGGGGTGTAAAAAGCAAGTTTTTGTACATTAAAAGGTTAATGAATGCTTATAAAGGTCATTGACCATGATTAAGATAAAAAACAATTGAATGCTATCGTGGCTATCATATTTCTTTATCACTTTTTGCCCATCTTTATTCATGATTAATCTTGCATGAGAGCAATGATAATTGACAAAATATTCTAATCCTAAAGCTGCTGAATGAATTAACATTTCATGCTGGTAGTAAATACTCAAAAATTGAGATTTGAACTTTTCACTAAAAAATAAAAATCACCATTTCACAAAATCAGACAGTGAAGGTTTGATCTGAATCTAGAATCAGTGCACAAAACAGCTCTGGATTGAGCTTAGCATGTTAAGAAATAGTTAAAAAGTTCTCAGCCCTTCCATAATAAAAAGGCTAGTGTAGCCCCAATTATCAAAATATATAACTTCAGGGAAAGGTATCAAATTTTTATATTCCTTTGAAAATCAGTTTCAAGTCTTAACCACATCAGACAACATTGTAATATTGTCTAAATTGAAAGCATTTGAAAGGCGGCATAATTATAGTGCACCCTAAAAACAAGTTTTGTCTTAGAAAGGGTAGACATGCTGTTTATCAACTTCTCCTTTTCCCATATTATTTTAGAAAGCTTTTTTCCTCAGGGTCATTCAACCCTTAAAGAATTGCATTTGCAGCCAGCATAGATCAAAATCAGACAACACAAAACATGCAGTATCTTTTATTGGAGAGGTCATCAGACCTCTCCAACAGTGGTGAGTTTTAAAGGCAGACTGCCTCAGAAATTGCTGTCTAAATCCATTTGTTTTTGCAAAACTGTTCTGATACACAGTCTATTTCATCATGGTTTTATAAATAAACCAAAATCAAAAAACTGAAAAGGCAAAAAACGTGTTTCTATATATGACGGATTTCCAAAAAGATTTATTATACTGTATTGATTTAATTGTAAATGACCTTTCCAATAATTGTAATTTTTCATTAAACAAATAAATCTAAGCAAATGGGAAAAGATCACATGACTTGCTACTGTATCAGGGGAATTCGTACCCTGGAGAACTCGTACCCTAATGTTGAGAGGACAAGTTTTCTGGAGAACTTGTGCCCGACAAATAGATATAAAGATAGTTGATCAGTATGTTTTCAAGTTTTATTTTTCAAAACTGACTAGACTCTAGCGTTTTCTTGGTTTTATACAAAAATCTATGGATTTATAATGATGTAGATTTGATGAAATAACGCACAGAGTTACTTCTAGGATGCGGGATTGTGTGAATCCGGCGAAAATTAGCTGCGTAGTTATGAACGCAAAGAAAGTTGATTGAAATTAAAAGTCAATTAACTATTTGAAAACATTGATGCCGACCTCTCCTGGCTTCTTTTTTACAGAAACCAACATGTCTACCCTGAGACGGTTTTTATGAGATATTCTTGATGAAGGCAAATGTAAAGATACAGTAACTGTTAATAGCCTATAATGAAGACTCAGAATTTAGTCAGCTGTGTAAAACCATGCAACTGTCAGGGGCAACATTTGGCATGAAGATACAAGAATGATGAATGTTTTATAAAATAAAGATAAATGGGTTAAAATCTGACAGAAAACAAGTATATGGCAGTTATATGGGTCTTACTGCCAGACTGAAAATATATGTTGGGTTTATTCATCATTCTAAGGGTTAAATATTGAATGTTTCATAAAGGGTTAACCCTTTACCACACAATCATAAGTTTTAACAACTCTGAGGAATAAGCCTTTACAAAACATTGTGGGAAAAGACAGAATGCTGGGTACCAGCATAGAGCACAATGTTTTCTGCTCTACGAAAGACAAATTCCATGTTTTGAGTTACATCTAAGTAGTTGTCTGCAAATGCTTTCAATTTGGACAAGGCTAAAATTTTGTCGTTTGGTAAAGAGTTAAAGGGTCCCTTTCCACTGTCTACCATATTGAGCCATTGTTGGTTCCTGGCGCTATACTTTGGTTATGATTACATTTCATCTATGTGTTTCTTGGATATTTGACTGAAAAATCATGTTCCCAAGAATTATATTTCATGGAACTGTTGTGAAGTGAATCAATGTTAAAAATCTCTGGCATGAAAGGATTTTTTCCCTGGGCTAATTTTAGTAATATTAACTCCAAATTTTAGTTTGAAAAAATCTTCAAATGACCTCATAGCTATAGGCACTTTTGAAGAGTTTTCTATTCAAAAATGTATTTTAGCAATGTTTTGAACAGTCACTAACTACCAGGAGCAGTAGTGAAAATAACTGTATCTCACTGCAACTTCAGTTTTTGATGGGATTTATCTGGGTAAAGAGACAGTCACAAAAAAATGGTAAAAATCTCTGCACAGATTTTGTGCTCATGTCTATAGACTCTCATATGCTGTATTTACAAGCTGACAACAAAATGAGAATTTGAACATACCTGTTGCTTGCATATTGAATAATCCTGTTTCAAATACAAATATTTTCAATTTAAAGGCTGCACATCAGGAAAAAAGGTTGAATTCATTTTACTTGCGATGTGTACATTCACTAAAATAGAAAGAAAATGGCTGCCTAACAGACTTCAGACAGTACGGTGCACAATAGCTATTCAGATATGAAAAAAAAAAAACATTGTTAACTTATTATTGAGACTATCAGGTGCAGCATGAAGGGAGTGTACATGGAGAGACTAAAGTTAGGACATACAGCGGGATAAAGCTGAAATACTTTTCAGCTTATTAAAATACCACTCAAACAAATAGATGATGAAAGCAAAGACCATGGTAGAATTCAATGAAAGTGTAAATACCAGAGTAAAGAGGGAAAAAACATAGAATATTTTTTTTGCAACATGTTGCTGTCTATTTGTGTAGGTGTTAACAGATGTACCTCAGACACCTTTCTGGATGAAAAAACTTAAGACTGTAACTTTCATGAAATATTTGTAGACACCGATTCAAACTGAATGTGGTTCAAAAGAGACAAGTTGTTTGTCACAGTCAAGAAAACATGTTGGAAAAGGAGAAAGTGCTTGTTATCAGCATTTTCTTCTTTTCCCAAAATGTTTTCAAAAGTCCTTTTTTACATGGTCGTAAAAACACAGGATTGTATGATGGAGGGTTAATCTTGCTTCCAGTAACATGCAAACTATCTCTAGAAACATATTTTTTTTGTACAAACAACACAAAGGAAAGTCAGTATTTTTTCCACATTGTTTTCACAAGCTGTCTACTGCTTTCGGGTAAAACAGCTATGGTTGTATTTGTACTGCTGAATAAATCAAGTCTTTAGCTCATCTGAGCTCAAGGTGAGCTTTTGTGATTGTACTGTGTCCATGAACGTGTGGGCGTCAACAGTTACCTTGTTAGCACTCTGGAGACCACAGTCCCCGAGTCCAATACTCATAAAAGTTGGTCAGAATGTTAGTCCTGATAATACCTTCAGCTAGAGTGAAATTAGTTCACGCAGGGTAAAAAACAGGTCACTGGGACGTATCTTAGAAAAATCTTGTGTACAGTGACTACAGAGGCCACATTTTCTGAATTAGGTCATGTCTGGTCAGAAAGTTGTTCGTTGGAGAAAATCTTAATGTGAAGTACTTGTACAAGGAAACTCCAGGAAGCACTAGGTGCACTGGCAGCAGCAATTTAACCCTTTCCCAAACGATGAATTTTAGACTGGTCCAAATTGAAAGAGTTAGCAGACGACAATTTTAAATTTGATGAAAATGGCAGAAAGGTCTCAAAAAGGGTAGAAAACACTGTGGGAAAAGGAGAAATTGCTTGTAACAAGCAATTTCTCCTTTTCCCACAGTGTTTTCAAAAGACTTGTACTGCAGACACGTGAAAACCAGGGCTTGTTTGGGAAAGGGTTAACTGAAATAATGTTGAAAATGGTGTTAAACACCATACAAACAAACAAACAAATCAGTCCAATACTCATGAAAGTTGGTCAGAATATTTGTTTTAACCATTCACTACACAATCACGAGTTTTAATGACCCCAACGAAAAGGACTTTTGAAAACATTGTGGAATAAGGAGAAAATGGCGGTAACCAGCATTTTCTCATTTTCTCATAATGTTTTTTACCCTTCCAGAAACAAATTTCATAATTTGTGCAAAGTTGTCATCTGCAAATGTTTTCAATTTGGACCAGTCAAAAATTTGTCATCTGGATAAGGATGAAACTGGTTCTGATTGGGTCAAAAAGCAGGTCACTGGGACGAATCTTGGAAAAGCTTTGTGTGCACTCTGGTGGCCTTATTTTCAGTCCAATATTCATGAAAGTTGGTCAGAGTTGGTCACTGGTTCAAATCCTAGAAAAACCTCATGTGCTTTCTACAGGCCACATTTCAGTTCACAACCAAATGAATCCCATATCACTATTTTTTTTCAGCTGAGAGCTGAAGGGCCACTGGCCCTTTCGTATAAATTTCACACAAGAAACACCCAATTGTTTCCTTTTCAAACTGTCTACATGTATTCAAAAGTTGAGATCCAAGATCAGAATGCATGCTTTGTGTTGTCTGATCTTGATCTTAAAGCTAAGAGGGTTTTTACTATGACAAAGTTGTTCAAACCCAGACTTGTTTGCTTTCTTAACTCTTTCAAATGACAAAATATTAGCCTTGTCTAAATGGAAAGCATTTGCAGAAGACAAATTCACTGTGGTTTTAACGATAGGATTTGAAGGGACAGAAAACATTGTGGGAAAAGGAGAAAATGCTGGTTACCAGCATTTTCTCCTTTTCTCCACAATGTTTTCAAAAGCTTTCCTTTTCAGGGTCTTTGAAACTTGGGATTGTGTGGTAAAGTATTAATGCCTGCAAAGGATGATTTACAAAATAATATTCAACAAAATGTCACCACACAGTTTCTCTCTTGATTCATAAAAATCTGTAAGTGCGTCAGGCCAGCCTGTCTGTAGTCTTCATTGACGTAGGAAATAAATAGATTTATGTCAGATGTGTTTAGATGGGTAAATATGAATAACACACAATTTATTCAGATCATGTCTACAGGATTAATGTCGTAGGCAATATAGAGTCGTGAACAGAGACCTTCCTCAGGCAGAAATAAATAACATGTGATAGAAGCTGAAGATAAACTGTAATTTAGTCTTGAATATTTGAACATTATTAAGTCTTTACCAAACAACAAAATTTTGGACAAGTCCAAATTTATAGCATTAGCAAACAACAATTCAAATATAGCTCCAATGATGTAGTTTGTTTTTGATAGGTTAGAAAACATGGTGGGAAAAGGAGAAAATGCTGGTTACCAGCATTTTCTCCTTTTCCCAATATGTTTTCAAAAAATCTTTTTTGTAAGGGTCGTTAAAACTGGTGTTGTGTGTTAAAGAGGTAATGGCTTCAATGTGTCATTTACGAGACAACAAAATTTAAGACTGGTTCAAATTGAAGGCATTTCCGGACAAAAATTTGTTACTGTTCAAGTGGTGTCCTTGTCCTAGAAAGATTTAAAAAAATAGTACAAAGAGGAGAAAGTGCTGCTTATGAGCTTTTTCTCCTTGTTCCCCCCACAATGTTTTCAAAAGCCCTTTTCTGCAGAGTGGCTAAAACTTGTTTGATTGTTTGGTAAAAAGTGACCCTTCAAGTGTCATGCACAACTCCTGTTGTGTTTCCAGGCAGTGTAGTTGAAGACCAGACAGCACACTACTCCGCCTGAACATGCAGTCTGATCTTGAATTTACACCGTCAGTTTAGAAACATATTTTGGCCACAACTGTCTAGAAATTATTCAAATTATTTGAGATGTTTTTGTCTTATTATAACCCATTAATTAATCTTGTAATTCCCTGGTAACATAAAAAAAAAAACTTTTGAAAAAATTGTGGGATAAGGAAAAAAAATGCTTGTAACTATGATGTCATGCTTTCTTTTTTCTTATGTCTCTCTATATATCCCTCAGTGTTTTATAACTGAACCTTGGATCATGGATCTTGTTCAAAGGCATGATCATATGAAAGCATGACTAGGTTTGCCCCATGATTGATTCTTTTGTATGACCAAAAAAATCTTCCTTACCAGGAAATCATGTGTTAAGATCATTTTACCCCCTCCCACACACAGTCATGAGTTTTGATGACCCTGTGGAAGAAGACATTTGAAAACATTCTGGGAAATGGAGAAAATGCTGGTAACCAGCATTTTCTCCTTTTCCCAAAATATTTTCTACCCTCTCAATGACAAATTCGAACATTGGAGCCAGACTGAATTTGTCATCTGCAAATGTTTTTAATTTGGACCGGTCTAAAATGTTGTCATTCAGTAAAGAGTCAAATTTATGATGGCAGTGAAAAAGCTCCCAACAACCTTGAGGAAGAAGGCATGGTGGAAAAAGGAGAAAATGCTGGTAACCAGCATTTTCTCTTCATCCCACATTGTTTTCGGACTCTTTAACCTTTTACCATATAATCCTGAGTTTAACGACCCTGAAGAAGACAGCTTTTGAAAATATTGTGGGAAAAGGAGTAAATGCTGATAACCAGCATTTTCTCCTTACCCTCAATGTTTTCTACACTTCCAAAGAGAAACTTTAGTTTTTGAGTCACATGTAATTTGTTGTCTGCAAGTGCTATCAATTTGGTCACATCCAAAATTTTGTGGTGTAGTAAAGAGTTAAAACAAGTCCCCCTGTTTTCCCAGACATCTTTAATACTTTGTTGTGGGCAAATCCTTGTCTTATTTTATTATCTGTTAAAGAATCAAAATCAAGAGGCTATAATTATTACCTAAAAAAAGATAACCACAGAATGTTATGTACCTGTTTTTGACCTGATAATAATACCCATGACTGTTTTGGGTTTAGAGGTCAAGGTCACTGCTCAGTGATGTATGAAAATAATCTTGTTGAGGGTGGATAGGGAAGAGATGTGTATTGCATAAACAACCAGTAGGGTTATCTATAATGATGATACAGACACAAGACCTAGTGTTAGTGTCTGTCCTTATCACAAAGACAATCCCAACTTAGACCATATGGAATGAGAAAGTGTTGTATATGGGATGTAATACAGACCAAAACTGAGTGCTGATTAGCTAATATATCAGAACTTTGGTCTAACTTATTACAAGTAATTGCAATCATTGCCTCCACCTCCCTGACTTTTTCTTCCAATGCTTGATACAGTATTTTTAGCTCACCTGAGCACAAAGTGCTCAAGGTGAGCTTTTGTGATCGTGCTGTGTCCGGCGTCCATCGTGCGTCGTCCGCCTTGCATCATCCAGGCGTCAACAATTACCTTGTGTGCACTCTAGAGGCTACAGGCTTTTGTTTATCCAACTTAGACCATGTGGAATGAGAAAGTGTTGTATATAGGATATAATACAGACCAAAACTGATTGCTGATTAGCTAATATATCAGAACTTTGGTCTAACGTATTACTATAAGCAATTGCAACCATTGCCTCCACCTCCCTGACTTTTTCTTCCAATGCTTGATACAGTATTTTTAGCTCACCTGAGCACAGAGTACACAGGGTGAGCTTTTGTGATCGTGCTGTGTCCGTCATCCAGGCGTCATCACTTAGCTTTTGTGCACTCTAGAGGCTACATTTTCAATCATATACTCATGACACTTGGTCAGAATGTTTGTCTTGATAATATCTCGGATGAGTTCGAAATTGGGTCATGTCGGGTCAAAAAGAAGGTCACTCGGTTAAAACTAAGAAAAACCGTGTGTGCACTCTAGAGGCCATATTTTCAGCCTGATACTCTTGAATCATGGTCAGGATGTTTGTCTTGATAATATCTTGGACAAGTTCGAAATTGGGTCATGTCGGGTCAAAATCTCAGAAATACTTGTGTGCACTCTAGAGGCCACATTTTCAGCCTGAAACACATAAATGTTGGTCAGAATATTTGCCTTGATTATATCTAGCACAAGTTCGAAATTGGGTAATGTCGGGTCAAAAAGAGGTCACTGGGCTAGATCTTAGAAAAACATTGTGTGCACTCTTGAGGTCACATTTTCAGCCTGGAACTCATGAAAGCTGGGTAGAATGTTTGTCTTGAAAATATCATGGAGATGTTTGAAATTGGGTCATGTCGGATTAAAAAGTAGGTCACTTGGCTAAATCCTAGAAAAACCTTGTGTCCACTCTAGAGGCCACATTTTCAGTCTCATACTGATAAAGATTGGTCAGAATGTTTATCTTGTTGATATCTTAGACAAGTTTGAAAGTGGGTCATGTCGGGGCAAAAAGTAGGTCACATAGTCAAATCTTAGATAAACCTTGTGTGCACTGTAGAGACCACATTTTCAGCCTGATTCTCATGAAACTCGGTCAGAAAGTTTGCCTTCATGATATCTTTGATAAGTTTCAAAATGGGTCACATCTGGTCAAAATGTAGGTCACTGGACCAAATCTTAGAAAAATCCTTGTTTGCACCGTAGTGGCCACATTTTCAGTCTGATACTCCATGAAACTTGGTCAGAATGTTTGTTTTAATGATATCTTGGACAAGTTTGGAATTTAGTCACATGGGTTCAAAAAGTAGGTCACTTACACTCATGTGTTTTACATCATAAAAACCAGAATCTTTTCAGCTTTATCAACTGTAGATGACTTTACTCAGGTGAGCGATTTAGGGCCAGTGGCCCTCTTGTTAGGTATAAATATCTGTGTCATTGTTCAAATTGAGCAAATTCAGCTCTGCTTACCAGGTTAAAACTTGGGATTGTTTGGTAAAGGGTTAAGTCAGCCCATAGTAACTTGCAGTCAGAGACAACCTGTTGTAGGAGACCACTCTTCATTCTTAGCTTTGGTAGTCTCAGAATACAGGTTTGAGTCTATTTTACAGATCTATCCATGACCCATTAAAGAATGGATCCTTGAAAAATTCAACCTTTTACCCAAAAATGAAGTTTTAACAACCTTGAGGGCATGGGCATTTGAAAAATTGTTGGGAAAACAGGAGAAAATGGTGATTACTACTATCTTCTCCTTTTCTTACATTGTTTTCCAAGCTTTCAGAGATAGATGCTTTCACTTAAATTACATTTGACTTGTTGTTTGCTGCTTTTAATGTGGACAAGTCAAAAGGTTTATCATTAGATCAAGGGTTTTGACCATTAAAGGGGCCTGTTTAGATTTCTTTGCTGTTTACAATTTTTTTTTTTTATAAACGTTGATAAATTCTACAAAATATATGAGCCATGCTCTGGCAAAAGGGGGGCTAAATGTATCTCCTTGATGAATGATACCAAGCAATTCATCGCACTATTATGGGCCCATAATAGCCACTATTATGGACAACCAACTGAATCATAAGGTAGAAAGTATCATAATCAAAGTACCATGGGTAGCCTAGGATGTGACTTTTTAAGCATGGAGGCTTTGTCTGCACGATGTCTAAAAATGGGGGTTGCTTACAGAAGTGCAGGATTACCCCTATCCCACTGCCTAGATGAAACACTGATAATAGAAAAATCTTGTGTATCTAGCAGCCTTATTTTCAGTCCCATACTCATGAAACTTGATCGGAAAGTTTGTCTTGTAATATCTCAGACAAGTTAGAAATTGGGTCATATATAGTAAAAAAGTTGGTCACTGGGACAAATCCTAGGAAAACCTTGTGTGCACTGTTGATGCTAGTGGGTCATGCATGGTCAAAAAGCAGGGCACTGGGACAAATATTCGAAAAACCTTGTGTGCACTCTGGAGGCCACATTATTAGTCTGATACTCATGAAAATTGTTTAGATAGTTTGTCTAAATATCTTGGAAAAGTATATTTGGTCATATAGGGTCAAAAGATAGTTCACTTGGACAAATTTTAGATAAACCTTGTGTGTACTCTAAGTGGCTACATTTTCAGTTTGTTAATCATGAAAATTGGTTTTCAACTTTATCAATCGTAGATGACTTACTTCAGGTGAGCGCTTTAGGGCCAATGACTCTCTTGTTATGAGATAAGATCGGACATGATATCTACAATGCTTTTTTTAAAAATGATTCAATTATTATTCAAACATGGTATTTATCATGTTAAATTCCCACAAGTCTTGAAGAACTACTGGTAGTTAATCTAATAATACATACTTGTGAGGCTACTTAGCACATTAAGGAAATATTATTAGGAAGATTTTTCCTTTTTACTTTTATTTGTTGATAGTTTGCTAGCTACAGCCCAACTAAATTGAATAATTAGACATTAGACATTTTAGAAGTTTTGCTATAATTATAATATTCTAGATAGTCTACAGAATAAACTTAATGGACCTTTCAGTCTAGGAACAAGACTCAAATTATTGCAGTTTCAAGGTTCCTGGATCCGTATTCACCAACAATTCTTAAAATTCTTGGTCATATCGTCAGGAATTCTATGAATTATCAAGTTACACATCTTTTGATTCGCTAAGCCAAATGGTTAAGCCAGTTAGAAGCTGTGTTACTTTTAAAACCCATTATTAGACCAAGACTCTTCATAAGAATGGTTGGTGAATACAAACCCTATTGTCTGGAATGTCTAAGCATCAATCAAAGATCAAACTGCATGTTTTGTGCAGTCTGATCTTGGTTGACTTTGTCCCACTAAGGCAACTAAAGTAGTGGAAGGATTCAAAGCTTTAATGTTTGGCCATTTAGGGGTAGTATCATGATCGGTGTTGTTGACTGTATCATGAACAGGGATGATTGTTTTCATGATAAACAGATGTTCAGTTTCAGTGACCCCTGCATGAAATAAAACAAAAATTTTGAACCTTATGTTAATTTTACGCTTTTCATATGCTATTAATAGAGCTACAACAACCTATAAAGGGAAAAAAATATAAATATAGAACCTGTTAACATTTACTATGTTACTACAAAGAGAATAGATATTTGGTGTCTTGGATGGGTTAAGTTTAACCCTTTACCACACAATCCTGACTTTTAACGACCCTGAGAAAGAAGCCTTTTGAAAACATTGTGGGAAAAGGAGAAAATGCTGGTAACCAGCATTTTCTCCTTTTCCCACTATGTTTTCTGCCCTTCCCAAAACAAATTTAAATTTTTCAGTTGCATTTATTTTGTTGTCAACAAATGCTTTCAGTTTGGACAAGTCTAAAATTTTGTTATTTGGTAAAGAATTAACGGGCAAGGTGAAGGAATTTATCTGTTGAGCCAGCATAGAATTCACCGAAAATCAAGTAACTGCAGCTGTTTTAAATATTAGAAAGCATTGTGGGAAAAGGAGAAAATGCTGGTTACCAGCATTTTCCCCTTTTCTCACAATGTTTTCAAATACCATCTTTCTCAGGGTTGTTGGGATTGTGTGGTATAAAGGATTAATATTTGATTGGGGACACAAGTTTGTCCTATAATTATAGTATTGTGAACATCAAGTAGATTTTGTATAAGTCAAGAGGTGAAAAAGATAGAAAGTGTAACAGATCACCTTTCTGCATGATGCAGCAGACTATTGAAAATGTGACAGAAATAGAAAGCTCATTACAAGTAATTTCTTAATTTGCCACAATGTCTATACTTAAACATGCACTAGGAGTTGCTTCACATAATTACAGATATATCTTGCCCAGGTAACTCAGCGGTTAGCATATCTGACTCATGACTTGGTGGTTGTGAGTTCAATACCCGGTTGAGGCAAACTTACTTTGTTCTGGCAGTTTTTTGCCTCTCACCTCTGATTTATGTAGGAAAAGTAGTCAGTGACTTGGAAAGAAAGTTGTGTCAGTACTGGTATGACAAAGCCAGGAAACACTTGGGTAGGCACATTGACTGCAATGACATGACCTAAGCTGTGTAAATGGCGTTAAACTCCAAAACAAACAACATTTTTACAGATATATCACATATGTTATAGATAACACGCAAAGATATTGATATTGTGAGAGGTTGTTTTCTAAGTTGCCTGCTGCAAATATGTTGCAGGACCAGACCTCCAGATTAAAGGGAGTGATAGTATTCTAACTCCATGATTTTTCTTCCAAACCCTATGTGCCCACCCCCTATAGCTTAGTCGGTAGCGTACAGGACTTGAGAACAGGAGGTCGCTGGTTTGATCCCCGGCTTGGCCAATTTCTTTCCGAGGATTGATGATAGTCATTGCGACAGGATTCATTCCTCTCTCACCACTGACCATTGTTTCGACGATGGTTACTTGGGAAAGAAGCCAGTGACTTGGAAAGAATATTCTGCAGAGTACTGGTAACAGAAACTCCAGGAAAGCATGGATAGATGCACTGGCCGCCGCGATATAACTGAAATAATGTTGAAAATGGCGTTAAACACCACACAATCAATCAATCAATCCAAACCCTATGTTGTGGGCACTCATTAGAATGGTCTCAATGGGATTTAGTGGAGAGTGGTTAATATTTTCAGTTTTAAAATCAAAATAACTCCCTCTATCTGAAGCTCTATGCAGGACTATAAATGTTACCCCTGAATAATCACAAAAATGTTTATGAGGCATAAAACGGGTGTTTAACTCTCTACCAAACAACAAAATTTAATACTTGTTCAAATTGAAAGCATTTGCAGATGACATTTTAAATGTTATTCAAAACATAAAATTTGTCTTTCAAAGGGTAGAAAACGTGGAAAAAGCCTTCTTTCTCAGAGCAATTTTGACCTTTCTAAAAAATTTATTTGGCAAAGTGTTAACCTTTTCACTACTCAATTATAAAATTACAATGGCTTTAAATGCAGTTCTGCTACAAGATTAAGGGTTTGGTTATAATATCTAGAAAACAGTGGACATTGTAGATCAGAGAGCAGACTGAAAGTTCTGTACAGTATGATCTCTGATCTACACTGTCCACCAAAGCTTCTGTGTCTATGGCAAGGAAAGAGTTGAACAGAATTTGATTTTTTTTTTTGTTCTATTTTCAGCCTGTGATACAGTTTGCAGGGGAGGCAACTCATCCATGCTTCTACTCAACCACACATGGAGCCTTGTTGACAGGATTAAGAGAAGCCCAAAGAATCCTGGACTTCTACAATATACCTCACTCTCAATGATGTCATTGTTTGAATAGGTATAGGTAGTAAATTACTGTGTACATAGCGACAAGAAAATCTTGTTTCCTTGGTAACATGTAGGCTCCGTTTACAGTAACTCTCTACCACTTGATAGAATTTTAGACTTGTCCAAATAGAAAGGTTTTCTTAGATGACAAATTAAACATCGTTTGAATGTTGGTATTTGTCTTTAACAATTGAATCTTTATTAAACTCTTTACCACACACTCCTGACTTTTAATGACCCTGTGAAAGTAGCCTTTTGAAAATATTCCTTTCCCACAATGTTTTCTACCCTTCCCAAATTAAATTTCATTTTTTCAGTCACATTTATGTTGTCATCTGCAAATGCTTTCAATTTGAATCAGTCTAAATTTTTGTTGTTTGGTAAAGAGTTAAAGACAAAATTTGAGACTCATCCAAACTGACAGTATTTGTTGGTGACAAACTGAATTGGACACAAATGATGTGATGTTGCTTCTAAAGAGTTGAAAACAGTGATGGGATATTGCTTTTACAACAGTAGTTCAGCGATAAAAATCATAGAAACCTTGTGTGCACTATTGAGGCTAAAATTGCAGTCGAATACTCATGAAACTCAGAATGTTTGTCTTGATAACTTGGAGGATTACAAAACTGGGTCATGTCAGGTCAAAAAGTGCTTCATTGAGAAAATCCTTGCTGCACTCTAGAGACCACATTGTTGGTCCAATACCTATGAAAATTGTTCATAATGTTTTGGATCATCATGTTGATTGGCTGTCATGTTTCTGTGTGCTTACTCTTTACCAAACAACAAAAATTTAGATTAGCCCATATTTTCTGAAAGCATAAGATTTCCAGCTTACAAATTAAATGTGCCTCAAATGATGGGATTTGTCTGTGAAAGGGTAGAAAACATTAAGGGAAAAGGAGGAATGGCTGGTTACCAGCTTTCTCTTCATTTCACACAAAGACTTCCAGTGTCTGTCAGGGTCATTTAACCCTTTACCACACAATCCCGACTTTTTAGGGCCCTGTAAAAGAAGCCTTTTAAAAACCTTATGGGAAAAGGAGAAAATGCTGGTAACCGGCATTTTCTCCTTTTCCCACAATGTTTTCTACCATATCAAAGACAGAAATAATCATTTTAGCAGCATTTAATATGTTGTCTGCAAATGTTTTCAATTTGGTCCTGTCCAAAATTCTGTCATGTGGGGTAAAGAGTGAAACTAGGGTTTACATGGTTAATGAGTTTGAAGGCGTTCTGTAAAATCTTCTTTTGGAAATAACAGTTTCTGTAAATACCAGTGGAATTCAGTTTGTTGAGCTGAGCCAGTCTTTCTATTATGTGGGTTTCATATTGCTACCACTTTGCGAGGTTAGAGTGCTTGTTTGTTACCATGGAAACATTGCACCCATTACTGTTTAAATACCACCTTTTACATACCTGCAGGAAACGGCTTTCATAAACAAAGAGGGAAGGAGGAATAATTGCTTAGTACAGAACTGAAATATTTAAACATAATTGATTGATTGGTAATCAGCATTTTCTCCTTTCCCCACTAAGTTTTTTAACTTCTCAGGAGATTGAAAGCATTTGCAGACAACAAATTAAATGTGGCTCAAACAAGTGAATTTGTTGTCTGCAAAATTCCAAATGCTTTCAGTCTGGACCAGTTTAAGATATTATCTTTTGATAGAGAGGAAAGATGTATTGGGAGAAGGTGCAGGAACTCCAAGTCCCAAAATGTTTTGAAAAAAGCTGTCCCCTGTATGGTAATAAACGGTCATGTTTGTGCAATAATGGGTTTTAGTTCTTGACAAAGCAGAAAAATATTGTTTTAAATATTTATAATGACTGGTTATATGCTGTTTTATGATGAGAAATCTTTGTCTGTCATGATGTTGAGATTTTTTTTGACAACATGTAGAAATGATATATAGAACATTGTATAGATGATGACATGCTCATGTTATAAATGAAATATGTTTTTTATGTCAAAATGTTTTATTGTAAATCATTCTGCTTACATCTTATGTTAGATTGTCTAGTGCAAGTAGAGTGTTTTATGTACTCTTGTTTTAAAGTGCTTTTATATATACACATGTATACACAATGTGCATTGTATATTAAAACAAAAAGTCTTATCTCCTTTCTGCCAGATGTTTTTGTACTTTGTACGACCCTGAGAAAGACTGCTTTTGAAAACATTGTGGTAAAAGCAGAAAATGCTAGTAACAACATTTCCTTCTTTTCCCACAATATTTTCTACTTTTTGAAAGACAAAGACCATCAATTGGACCACACTTGGTTTGTTGTCTGCAAATGCTTTCAATATGGATGAGTCTAAAATTATGCAATCTCTGGTAAGGACTAAGCCCATTACCAAACCACAAAATGTTTGACTTGTCCAAACAGAAAACGTTTGCAGATGATAAATTGCATGTGGCTAGAATGATGTTTTTTGCCTTTGGAAAAACAGAAAACATTGTGGAAGACTGGTTACCAGTATTTTCTCCTTTTCGCACAAGATTTTCAATAGTTTTCTTCCCAAGGGTCATTAAAATGCTGAATCATGTGGTAAAGTTATAACACATAACCAAACATATGAACTTAGCCTTTAGGCTGCTAAGCGCAACTTGTAGACCTTTTGTGGACTGTGTAGATCAAAATCGGACTGCACAAAACGTGGAGTCTGATCTTTGATCTACACTGTCTGATATGGTAGTTTCTTTCCAGTGAAATCAACTTTGAAATTGCAACATTTGGGTGTTTTACTATCAAGTGGAAATTTTTGTTTGATTTATTTAACAGTTCAAGGATTAAGACCTACAAAAAAGCTGAATAAGTGACACAATGCTAGAGCATTCAGAGAGAAGAAAATAAGTTTTTTTTATTTATTAGCCTTTCACCAAACAATCCTGTGTTTCAACAACCCTGAGGAAGAAGGCTATTTGTAGCATTGTGGTGAAAAGGAGGAGATGCTGTTAACCAGCATTTTCTCCTTTTTCCATGTTTTCCACCCTTTCAATGACAAATTTAATGTTTTAGCCCGCTTTTTATTTAACATCGATCCACAAGCACTTTCAGTTTTGACAAAGTTTACATTTTATTGTTTGTTAAAGAGTAAATTGGTTAGAAAGCAACATTTGGTAAGAAACAACTGATTGTTTTAGTTTGCTGAGTGATTTGAAAAAAAAACTGCTCATATCTCAGCCAAAATCACAGCTGTATTTCGAAGTATAGCATGAAATATCTGGTATGTATGTATGCCCAGGGACAATGTTTTAATTTCCATTATTTTTTACAGATGAATAAAGTAAATGCAAATATAAAGCCATTTCAACAAAATTGAAATACTGGAAGGTATAGATCCTAATTCAGACTTTCTATGTTGTTCATTCTGATCTTTATCTACATTGTTTTCCAAAACACCAAATTTTGCCCACAATTTTCTGGGAGTAGATGATACTGAATGGATACAGCATAGAGCCTGATAAGGAGAGAGAGTTAAAGGTTTTGTCACCTTCAGGGGTAACAGGTTGGTGCTCTGTCAAGGTATTCCAGGAATTTGTTGATTGAATTAACTCTTTACCAAATGACAAAATTTTAGACAGGCCTAGAGTCAAAGCATTTGCAGACAACAAAGTAAATGTGGCTCAAATGATATGATTTGTTTCTGATAGGTTAGAAAACATTGTGGGAAAAGGAGAAAATGCTGGTTACCAGCATTTTCTTCTTTTCCTACCATGTTTTCATAAGTCTAATATCCCAATGGCATTAAAACTCCTCATTGTTTGATAAAGAATTAGGTCATGGCTCTGTTCATGTTCTGTGCAGTCTGGTCTTCATCTATGCTGTCTGCATAAGGATCTTTGGAATTTTGCTCAAAGCAAGTGAAGAGTTACCAGACTGTGAAATTTTACACTTGTCCACACTGAAAGCATTTGCAGACAACACATTGGATGTGGCTTAAATGATGGAATTAGTCAGTGAAAGAGTAGAAAACATCGCTGGAAAAGGAGAAAATGCTGGTTACCAGCATTTTCTCCTTTTCCCACAGTTTTTCAAGAGCTCTATATTTAATGGTATCAAAACAAAGTATTGTTTGGCGAAGAGTTAACTCATCACATCATAGACAGATATAATCGACAAAATCTGTTTTAAGTCAGGCATCGGAAAGCATTTATCTTTTAGGAAAAGGGGAAAACAGATTTTTTTCAACACTACAGAAAACATAATAGAAAAAGGCAAAATCAATCATTATTGTTTGTTTCAAGCTAGTGCCCCTTTTCCCACAATGTCATCCAAACTTGAATATTTCAAAGGTTTGAACCCTGAAAGCACCTTTCACTACAATAGTTGCCTTTTCGGCCAGTGTAGATCAAGATAAGATCACACAAAATGTGCAGTCTGATCTTTAATCTACATTGTCTGCCTAGCTGAAACATTCTGAATGATAGCAATCTTATAATTGCAATTATTTGGGGTCTAATTTCTAGACTGAAAGTGTCTATTGGGGTTTACTTGGCACTTAAAGAGTTAAAAAACAGTATTAGTTCAGTAATGGGTGAGACTGCTTTTCTTTGCTTCTACGAACGGAAATCAGAATTGGTACAATAACTTTCATTGGCCAATTTACCCAGAAAAGTAAGGATAATTGGTAAACATTGAAAAGGAACAATTTATTGTGTTTACAGACTACTCCACATTACTCAACATGTTTTTTGTACAATTGATTAAAATGATAAAAAAAAATTAATATAACAGCTGTAACAATAATGATTCTGTGTTTTGAAACATAACCAAACAATCCCATGTTTTGACAACGTTTAGGTAGATGGCTTTTGTAACATTTTCGGAGAAAGAGAAAATCCTGGTAACCAGCATTTTTTTTCTTTTCCTAGAATGTTTTCTTACCTGTTCAAGATAAATTCCGTTAATTGTACATATCAAATTTGTGGTCTTTGAATTCTTTCATTATTGAGGAGTGGTATTGTGTCACTTGGTAAAGGGCTTAGCTTATTTTAAGCTGCCTTTGAAGATAAAGATCAGACTACAAGACTGAACAAGCAGTCTGATCTCAAATCTATACAGCCCCATTTTTTGATGAGATATCTAAAATGTCACGCTTGGTCAAACTTCATTGAAATGTTATGTCTAGGTGAGCAACTGAGAACCATTATGGTTTTTTTGGCTTTTAGATGTCTGCTAGAATTTTAGAAAGTGACAAAAAGAAATTTAGACCTTCAAAATGTGTCATCATGTAATAGATTCTGGTGCTGACATACTTTCTTGGCAGGGTAAGTAAGTAAGCAAGAAAACCAATACAGATATTGCAAACTCAAATTGTTCTGTTCAGAGTGTCATGCATAACAATTAACCCTTTACCACACAATCTCAAGTTTTAACAACCCTGAAAAAAAAAAAGAAAAAAAAAAAACATTTTGAAAACATTGTGGAAAAAAGAGGAAATGATGGTAACCAGCATTTTCTCCTTTTTCGACAATGTTTTCTACTCTGTCAAAGACAGATTCCTTAGTTTGAACCACATCGAATTTGTCATCTGCAAATGCTTTCAATTTGGACCCATCTGAAATTTTTTCATGTGGTAAAGAGTTAAGAATGTTGACCTGAGATCAGATTGCTTCATGTTCAGTGCAAATTTCTTTCAGCATTGCCCATTCCCATATGATCACCAGGTCAAGGTCATAGACTTTCATGTTTTACATCAAAGTTTTTTAAGAGCTCATATTTTCCAAACTAAATGATGAATTTGGTTCATATTTGGCATGATGGCCATACACGTCCAAAATTCATTGATCTTGAAGTCAAGGTCACAGATTTTGAAATTTCATGTTTTTAGCTCCACTGGCCGAAGGCCAGCAGGCTTATGTCATGGCCCGGTGTCCGTCGTGCATCCGTCTGTGCGTGTGTGCGTGCGTGCGTCCGTCCGTCCGTGCATTAACTTTTATTTCAAACATCTTCTCTGAAACTACCCATCCAATTTTCATGAAACTTCACAGAAATGATCCTGCCATGGTCCTCTTCAGAATTTCTTGAAAGAATTTGACTCCTTCAAAAACTCTGGTTGCCATGGCAACAAAACTGAAAAATATTGGAAATCTTTAAAAATCTTCTTGTCTGAAACCATAAGGCATAGGGCTACCAAATTTGGCTTGTAGCTTTACCTAGTAGACCTCTATCAAATTTCTTCAAATTATAGCCCTGGGGTCAAAATTGGCTCTGCCCCAGGGGTCACAAGTTTTACATAGGCTTATATAGAGAAAACTTTAAAAATCTTCCTGTACCTAGCCATAAGGCCTAGAGCTACCAAATTTTGCATGTAGCTATATCTAGTGGGCCTCTACCAAGCCTGCCAAAAGTTTAGCCCTGGGGACAAAATTGGCCCTGCCGCAGGGGTCACAAGTTTTACATGGGCTTACATAGTGACAACTTAAGAAATTTTCCTGTTTTGATTTTTTTTTTGAAATTAGCCTTGAATCAGGGGTCTTATGTTTTACAGAGGCTTCATACGGACAAAACTTGAAAATCACCTTATTTATAACCATGCAGCATAGACTTGTATTATTTTGGCATGTAGCTTTATCTTGTGGACCTCTACCAGGGTTCAAGTAATTATAGCTCTGGGATCAAAAATGGCTTTGCCCTGCGGGTCTCAACTTTCACATGGGCTTTTACAGAGAAAACTTTGTAAGTCTTCATTTTGAAACCATTTGGCTCAGAATTGAAATGTTTAGTATTTATGGTTTATATTTATAAGCCAGTGGAGCGATACAGGGCCATCATGGCCCTCTTGTTCTAAAGCTCCTGTTTCCTAGGCCAAATGATATATTTGGTTCATATTCAGCATGATGATGGATATAGGTCCACAGTTCCATTCAGCTATACCCCTGCCCATGTCTGTGGTAAAAAGGTCGAGGCCATAGACAATTTCTGGGACAAAGCCCAGGAAGAGCTTTTGCACCAACCCAGGCGTTAGAGTTGATGATGGGTCTTCTGTCCTAGGCGGGGATCCTGTTGCTGTTTTAGCTCTT
Source organism: Tridacna gigas (assembly GCA_945859785.2). Taxonomy (NCBI): domain Eukaryota; kingdom Metazoa; phylum Mollusca; class Bivalvia; order Cardiida; family Cardiidae; genus Tridacna; species Tridacna gigas. The sequence goes on along the minus strand of OX244040.2, from coordinate 33,819,861 downwards.
TACCATACAGTTCCGAGTTATAATGACCCAAAGGAAGAAGGCTTTTGAAAACATTGTAGGAAAAGGAGAAAATGCTGGTTACCAGAAAGTGCTGGTTACCAGCATTTTCTTCTCTTCCAACAGGGTTTTATACCCTTCCAAAGAGAAAATTCAATATTCAAGTCGCATTTCAATTTGTCGTCTGCAAGCACTTTCAGTTTGGACCAGTTTCAAGTTTTTTCATTTGATAAAGAGATAAAGGCCCTGCCACCCCCAACAATTATCTTTTCCAGACCAGCTTTGCTGTCTGATGACAGTTCTTGTTACTGCATGTAACCGTCCAGTTTATGTCTTACCTCTTTACCACACAACAAAAATGTAGACTAGTCCAAATTGAAGGCATTTGCAGATGACATTTTAAATGTAGCTCAGAACATAACATTTGTCTCTTAAAGGGTAGAAAACATTGTGGGAAAAGAAGAAAATGCTGGTTACCAGCATCTTCTTCTTTTCCCACAATGTTTTCAAAAGGCTTCCTTCTTGGGGTCGTTAAAAGTCGGGATTGTGTGGTAAAGAGTTAAATTACAGTTTGTAGTATAGTATATAGTATAGTAGCAAATGATAATTTGCTGCAAAAAATCTAAAAAGGCCCCATTAAAATATGATTATGGTAATTATATCATTATGATGATAGTTTGTGCTCTTTCACCTTTGGCCTGTTTGACTATAAAAGCATAATTCTAATGATGTTATTATTTTTGAGTTCAAAATAAGGATGTCATGGACATGACATACTGCATAATTGTATTGAGTAAAAAGAGAGGAACATTGAGTGTGTCATGCTCAGTGAAAAGGGGGTTTGATACATCAGCAAAAAGTTTTGACTGAGGTACTGCGAAGACTTACCTCGGTCAAACCTTTTTGCCATTGGTCAATTTTCTGCATGTCAAAGGACCAGTTATTTTCATGCTTCTCACGGATTTTATGGATCCCTAATTGTGACAATTTACTTGATATAATGTTATATTACAGAGATGCATTGAACATCCTTTTCATGGAGCACGCTTCTTATGCTTTTGGTTTGTCAGAAACCAGATTTTTTTTGCCTTGATATAAAATAAAGTGAAACTCAAGTCTATTTTACCCTTTTCCAATCCCTTGTTTTAGCAAACCTTGGGATGAAGGGGAAGATGCTACTTACTACCATCTTGTCTTTTTCCCACCATGTTCTACCCTATCAGAGATCTCTGCCTAATTTTTACCAATTGTAAATTTGTGATCTAAAGCTGCTCTCAGTTTGGAGGAGTAAAAAAATTTATTTGGTAAAGGGTTAAAACCCAGATCATAAAATGTTTCGCTGATTGCTGGTTGGTGTGTTCATCATAGTGGTGAAGATGTTAGTTTCATAATTCAGACGTCCTGTGTACAAGGATTGATTTCTCTGGAAATGGCTTTTGGCAAGACACATGGTAAATTTCAGAATATACATGAATACTTAACCCTTCACCAGACAACACAATTTTAGCCAAGTGCAAATTGAAAGCATTAGCAGATGACAAATTGAATGTTACTCAAAACACAAAATTTGTCTTTCATAGGGTAGAAAACATTGTGGGAAAACGAGTAAATGCTGGTTACCAGCATTTTCTCCTTTTCTCATGATGTTTTCAAAAGCCTTCTTTCTCGGTGTTGTCAAAAGTCAGCATTGTGCAGTAAAGGGTTAACCCTGCTAAATAAGTTAAATGAAACTTTCAAGCAGACACTAAAAAGCCGGAATATTGCTATTTTAAACAATATTTTTTTTTTTTTTTTTTGCAGAAAAATATCTCCTTATCAGACTGTGATCCAAGATCAGACTGCACGTTCTGTGCAGTCTGATCATGATCTACACTGTCCAAAAAAGGTCACTGAGTTGCACTTAACAGCCTAAGGGTTAAGCTGTCTCCCTCATGTGATTGTAACGTTGGAAGGTGCCTGAAACACCATTCAATACATCAAAAGAAGATGTATACCCTTGTTTTAGTGTTAACATAAGCTGTGATTTTATTGTAGACAACATTGGCTCCTAAACTCTTGACTAGATGGTGTGTCCATATCATAAATGTTTGAGTCATGCTCTGGCAAAAAGGGTTTTGATGCATCTCAGTGACGCGTCATACCAACCAAGTCATCTCACGATTATGGATCCGTAAGATCCATCTTGTCTGACAACTGCTGAATCTTGAGGTAGAATGGTCATTTAACATGCAGAAAATTTACTAACAGCAAAAGGTTTCAATCCAGGTCAGCTGGCATGGAATGTGCAGGCTGACCTGGATCAGTACTTTTTGCAAATGCATTAAATCCTGTTTTCAAGGACCATGGTTCATATGTAAACCTGAGATTGCTTAATAAAGGGTAAACTCAGTAGGCAGATGGGAGTTTTACTATGATGACTTGGCATTAAATTTCTTCCGAAAGCATTTTTGGGAAAGAAGCATTAATTTTGCTGAGTATGAGTATGTCTCTTCTCCCACAATGATTTCTATTGCATCCCATATTGCTTCTGTCTTGTATAGGCTGTAAGAATTGACCTGGCAAGGCATGGCTAACCTTTAACATTAGTCAATCAGTTTATTTTTCTGTTTAGTGGCCTCAAGTTAGTTTTGAATTATTCCTTGTAGATCTACACATGCTGCACAACAATACTTTATTAGTTCTTTATTGCTGCTTACAATGATTTCTGAATAACTTACCTTGCTTCAGTCTTAAATGCAGTGAACTGGTTCATACCTCCACCCTGCCAGTTCAATCTAACAGCCTATACTGTTGAAGAACTTTTGTTTAAATTTTGGTTTTCCCTTGAATCAGTCCCATGTGGCTAAGGCTAACCCCTAGCTGCACATGACCCTGTTGAGGACACTTTGTCCAAAAAAAAAAAGTTGGAAATGGAGCAGTTTCTTTTACCAAACAGTTGCTCCCTTTCTCAAATTTTGCGTATTTTATTCAGAAGGATACTTTCCTTGCTTTCAGATATTTATCCTTTGTGTTACTTTAACTAGATTTTGGTTTGTTTTAACCCTTTACCGGACAGTTCCCAAATTTAACAACTTCTGGAAGATTTGAAAACATTGTGTGAAAAGGAGAAAATGCTGGTAACCAGCATTTTCTCCTTTTCTCACAACGTTTTGTACTCATTCAAAGAAAAATATCATTTGAGCCACATTTAAATTGTTGTCTACACATACTATCATTTTGGACCAGTCTAAAATATTATTGTGTGATAAGGAGTTAATCCTTTACCAAACGACAAAATCTTGTCAAAATTGAAAGCGTTTGCAGACAAAAAAGTAAATGTGACTCAAAAATTGGAATTTATTTTGGAAAGGAGAGAAAACATTGTGGGAAAAGGAGAAAATGCTGGTTACCAGCATTTTCTTCTTTTCCCACAATGTTTTTAAAAGGCTTCGTCTTCAGGGTCGCAAATGTCGGGATTCTGACTGTGGTAAAGGGTTAAAAGAGCCTGTATGGTAATAGGTGAAAATGGGTGTGTTTTTATCTTGTAAATTCACTGTTACTATTGTATCTCTGTATCTGGATAGAAGTCGGAAATAAAGTACACTTGTTTCAAAATCCAGTATTTATTGTCTTTATTATTGTTTATTTCTAGTTTTGTGCACTTAACCCTTTACCAAATGACAAAATTTTAGACAGGTCCAAATTGAAAGCATTTTCAGATGACAAAAATAAATGCAGCTCAAATGATGAGATTTGTTCTGAAAGGTTAGAAAACATTATAGGAAAAGGAGAAAATGCTAGTTATCAGCATTTTCTCCATTTCCCACAATGTTACCAAAAGCCTTCTTGCACAGGGCCATTAAAAGTCGGGATTGTGTGGTAAAGGGGTTAACCTTACCACACAATCCCCAGTTTAAAAGACATTGAGAAAGAAGACTTCGAAAAACATTGTTGAAAAAGGAAAAAATGTTGGTAACCAGCATTTTATCCCTTTCCCACCATGTTTTCTACAGTATCAAAGACTGGAGACATCATTTGAGCTACATTCAATTTGTCGTCTGAAATCGCTTTCAGTTTGGACCAGTCTAAAATTTTGCTGTTTGGTAAAGAGTTAAGATAATTAATAATTTGATTTTTAGCACTACTGGCTGTTAGCAAGCAGAGCTTATGTCATGGTTTGGTTTCCATCGTTCGTCTGTCCGTAAGTCTTTTTCTTGTTTTCGCGATAAAGTCTTCATTTGCGGTTGGATTTTCGTGAAACTTGCACAATTTAGTTATAACCCTATTGATTTTGAAAAAAATCTGACTGTCAGTGTGGGAAAAGTAGCCATTTAAAGATTAAAATTTCAATTTCTTGTTTACGCAGTTAAGTCTGCATTTGTGGTCAGATTTTCATGAAACATGCACAGTTTGTTTATCTCATTAATAGCTTGAATTCTATTGATTTTGAAAAAAATCTGACAATCAGTGTGGGAAAAGTAGCCATTTATAGTTCAAAATGTCAATTTCTTGTTTGCGTGATAAAGTCTGCATTTGTGGTCAGATTTTCGTGAAACTTCCGTAGTTTGTTTATCTCATCAACAGCTTTAACCCTATTGATTTTGAAAAATATCTTACAATCAGTGTGGGAAAAGTAGCCATTTAAAGTTCAAAATGTCAATTTCTTGTTTACACAATAGAGCCTTCATTTGTGGTTGGATTTTTGTGGAACTTGCACAGTTTGTTTATCTCATCAACAGCTTTAATCCTATTGATTTTGAAAAAAATCTTACAATCAGTGTGGGAAAAGTAGCCATTCAAGTTCAAAATGTCAATTTCTTGCTTACACGATAAGAGTCATTTGTGGTCATTTTTTCTTGAGACTTGCACAGTTGCTTTGTATCATCAATAGCTTTAACCCTATTAATTTTGAAAATATTCAATAATCAGTATGGAAAAAGTAGCCAATTAAATTTGAAAATTTACGATTCTTGATTACACAATAATGTTGGCATTTGTGGTTAAATTTTCATGAAACTTGCACAGTTGCATTATATTATCAATAGCTCAAATTCCATTGATTTTGAAAAAAAAAAAAAAGAAAAAAAAAAATGACAATCAGTATGGGGAAAGGAGCCATTTAAAGTTGATCATTTACATTTCTTATTTACGCATTTAAGTCGCATTTTTGATCAAATTTTTTTGAAACTTGCAAAGATTACTTGTATCATGAAGGGATTGAACTCTATTAAAAATGAAGAAAATCTAGCAATTAGTATAGGAAAAGCAGCCATTTAATGACTTAGTATTATTTACACAACACAGTCCACATTATTAGTCACATTTCTTTGAAAACTCACAGGGATTGTTTAAAACAACAAGTACTGATACCCTATCAAATTTGGCTGGATTCCAAACAACTGGTTTTGAGAAATTGTACTTTAATTTTTTTTACCATTTGTTCAATTCACCATGCCTACTTATGTTGTCTTAGTGGGTTCAAGCCCAGTTGCAACAATCCCTCCCCCCCACAACACAAACACATTCTTTGTGTGTTTCCTTTTTTCCTTTTTGCATCATGAATTCATTATGTATGCTAGAAAAAAAGCAAAATCAATGCCAGTAGAGCAATTCCAGCCCTCAAAGGCCTCTAGTTTCATCAAATGATCCCAGTTTTTACAACCACTGGGTTTTGGGTTTTTCATGGGAGTGTCCTTGGGCAAGACACTTCAGAGCCCTAACCTAATACTGGTTGAACCTCAGAAGTACGTGAATTTGTGAGCTGTCGCAGTGATATGACTGAAATAATGTTGAAAGCGGCATAAATCATCATTCAATACATCCCTTGGGAATATTGCATCTGAAGTCATTGTAAGAAAATGAGAACAGCAACCAGCATTCCCTCCTTTTCACACAATGATATTTACCCTTAAAAGAAATATCCCATGATTTGTGCCTATATTAACCCTTTACCACACAATCACAAGTTTTAATGCCCTTGAGAAAAAAGGGCATTGAAAAAATTGTGGGAAAATGCTAGAGCATTCTGGTAACCAGCACTTAGTCCTCTTCCAATAATGTTTTCTTTCCCTTTGAAGAAAGATACTATTACTTCACCCACATTCAATTTGTTGAGTCTAAACATTTTTTGTGTGGTAAAGAGTTAACTTGTTCGTCTGCAAATGCATTCAATATGGACAAGTGTAACACTTGTACATCCGGTGAAAAGATGAAGGCAAACACTCACGGTTCAACTACCTAGAATGTTTAGACCGGTGCTTTAATTTTCAGCTTGTCCTGATGCTCATAAAGCAGACAAAGTAGCATATAGTTAATTATTAATGCCATTTTACCCTTTACTACACAATTTCAAGTTTTAACCTTTTACCACACAATTCCACCTTTTAACTACCCTGGAAAAGAAGCCTTTTGAAAACATTGTGGGACAAGGAGACAATGCTGGTAACCTGCATTTTCTCCTTTTCCCACAATGTTTTCTGCCCGATCAAACAAACATTGTACCATTTGAGGCACATTGAAATTGTCTGCTAATGCTTTCAATTTGGACAAGGCTAAAATTTTGTTGTTTGGTAAAGGGTCAAAGACTCCGTAAATGCATGGGTTAGTTTGTAAATGTGCCCAGTATGACCTTAGCTGTCAACGGGCCATATAACACTACTTCATTCATTCATTTAAAGATCCTGAGAAAAAGCATATGAAAACCATATGGCAACCAGCATCTCTCCTTTTCCAAGCTTCATACTCTTTCAAAAGAAACACTAGTCATGTGAAATGAATTAAATTTGTAGTCAGCAAATACATGTACATGTACTCTCAAATTGGACCAGCGTAAATTATATTGCGTTTGGTTAAAAGTTCAACCAGTACTACTAGTAGGTATGACTTTAGCTTACACCCACACATACAAAAAAAAAATCGATCAAGGGAAATAACTCCTGTTTACTCATAATAGCGTTTGTTGCGATTTATCTCCCTTGATTATCACCCCTACCCCTGCATGTTACACTGCATGTTACATGATTGATGTTGTGTATTCAAAGATTTTTTGATCGAAAACGTTCAGATTTCAGCGATAATGATTTATTTTGATGTTTTTTGATGTTTATATTTTTGATGGGGTTTTTTTATGTTAATGTTTATGCTCAGACGGTTTTTTTTTTTCCACAAGTCTAAATCATGACAACGAGGCAACTGTCATCCTTGGATCAGAACTTGATACTTCGGCCTATGTAGGACCTGGGTTCTTTTTACAGTCGGTGCTTGTTCCAGGCAGAGGTGACGAATGCGTGATTAAAAAAAATGAAATGTGTGCCTCTAAAAGTAGAAAGGTATGCTACTCCAAACAACGAACAACCTCGGTTCAATCAATTTACATGACAAAACTACCACAAAAAATATCCTATATAACTATGTGTTTTATCAAAGATACACATATTTTTCTTTAAAACCTGCATACATGCATGAGGACAATTACGCTGAGATGACTTAAATAAACCTTAAAACTTCATGAACGGTTAGGTCGCCGAGATCTGACCGATATACATGTACACAATTCACCAAGAAATTACACCGAAAATGCACCAAATTGCATGCCAATCTTTTGAAATATGCATGCAATCAACAGAAACAAACATACTTTTAAGTAATCGATAGTTCCTCAGTCGAAAAATCTTCAAATCGGGATGTAATTAACGATTTATCCGAAACTGTGGTTCGTCGTAAGCTATATCAAAATGGACGACCCGGAAATTAGCTGACGCCGCGGCTCGCGGAGTGGAAAAATCGTTTACTACGCCTTCACTTGAAGATTTTTCGACTGAGGAACTATCGACCTGTTACAAGTAAGTATGTTTCTGTTTATTGCATGCATATTTTAAAAAAATTGGCATGTCATTTGGTGCATTTTCAATCACGGTAATTTGTTGGTGAATTAAGCCACATCATTCTATACTTACGTACTAAAACCTGTAGGAAAGTAGTGAAAGGAGTAAACTGTAACGAACGTTGGGTACTTCGTAATCGTTCGAAATCTTTACCAGAGAACAATGGAGATTCACTACCGGCGACGTTTTTCACGTGCTCCCGCAAGTATCCAGTATCGAGAACAATATGATGAAATCGTTTATCAAAAACCCTTTCTCGTAGGATAATCCAAGCGCAATATTTGATAAAATACTGAGTTTATTTGAAAAATGAAACTTTCAAATGAGCAACGTGTGCGCGTTATTGGCTACCTTGAGACCAGGGCAACAGCCGCACTCGTAGCCCGTCAATTTGGGGTAAATGAAAAAATTGTGCGGTGTTTACGCAGAAATTTGTAGATCTCCCACGTAGTGGACGGTCGTATGTAACGACGTAACGTCAGGATCGGCACATTCACCTTACGCATTTATGTAATCGTTTTACCGCTCCAAATGGCACGGCACGAAATTGACGTCAGCCTGTCTACCGACGCTCTGGAGAAAGGTTTTCAGACGCTTGTGTTGTTGACATTAACTGCTGGGGTGGACCAAACGTCATGGTTTGCCCAGGGTTTACCCACCAACATAAAACTCAATTGGTGTTCCTTGAATATGGTCGAGGACGCTGTCGCGGGTTACACTGCACAACGTTATGTCTATCAGGTTGTCGGGAACGCATTAAGCCGTGCGACGTTGTGGCGCCATCGCCCAATACGTCGCACGTCGTTACGTAATGTCCTGCGTGACGTTATTGTTGAGAAAACAAGATTCAAAAAAGAGTAGAAAAGCTGAGTTCATTTTTACCTTGCAGTTTCTAATAGAATAACTGTATTTTTGGTGCCGTAACCAGGATAGAAATGCAGCTCAACAAACTTCTAACACAACGCGAAGCACAACATCGCATTATTGCGGTAAGTTTAGAGAAAATAGAAGAAGAAGACTTGCCGAACTCTAGCCGAAGAAAACTTTTGGAGATATTAACGGATAAGCTCGAGGCAGTCAGAACACTCAATGAGAAGACTGCGAATCATGCCGACGTCGAGGATCTAGTGACAGAATTAGTGAGTAGTGAGCAGTATATTATCGATCTGGAACTAAAACTCGACATCATTAGAGAACAAGATTCAAATCGTAACGAGAATCAAAATAGCCGAGAGGACCGATCACGTACACCGGGCCGTAATACACCGCAATCATTACAGGTGAGCTTAGATAGTAGCGCTTCCTATCACAAACTACCGAAATTAACTTTACCTCACTTCAACGGAAATATTACCGAGTGGCAATCATTTTGGGATTGCTTTGAGTCTTCCGTCCATTTGAATACTACCGTATCCAACGTCCAGAAATTCAGCTATCTACGCTCGCTATTACACGACGAAGCAGCGTCCTGTATTGCCGGATTTCAACTGACACACGCCAATTACATAAAAGCTGTAGATTTGCTGACAGAACGCTTTGGTCAGCCTCACAAGATCGTCAGTGCATACATGAAGTCATTGTTAGAACTGCCGCGACCCGATAACAGTACGCTTAGTTTGCAATGTTTTTACGACAAACTAGAAACATTAATTAGAGTTTTGGAATCCCTCGGACAGTGCCAAGAATCATACGGTGATCTGTTAGTCCCTATTATACGCGAGAAACTTCCACACAATTTGAAACGCAATATGGCTCGAGACCATGGCAACAGACAATGGAAACTGAATGAACTGCGAGACGCAATCCAGAAGGAAGTGAATATTTTGTAGGAAGGAGAGACTACTGAGGCAATGGATGTACATTTCCCCACCGCATCGTTTTTTACGGGAAGCAGAAATTCACCACAGAAACAGAGGAAAAAGGCTAGACCTACAGCAGACCAAACAAAATCTTTAGGCCAGAGGATGATAAAGTGCCCATTCTGTGGAGAACAACACTTCCCTACAGACTGTAAAACTGTTGAGACTGTAGAAAAAAGACTCAAGTGTGTGAAGGAAAAGAGACTTTGTTTTAATTGCTTAGGTGAAGGTCATCAGATCGTTAGTTGTAAATCGCGCTTCAGGTGCCGACATTGTCAACGTAAACACCACACTGCCATCTGTCAACAGAAAACGAAAAATTCGTTAAACCCTGACGCCGTGCCTTTTCAACCCGAAGCAGAAAATCTACGTAATGCCACTGTGCTACATTCTACTGCTCAGCCCCGCCAAAATGTTCTTCTTAAGACCGCTGTGGCAAAAGTCAGCTCTTCAAACTTAACTGTCATTTCAAAGGTATTTTTTGGTGAAAGATAACCCCTTAACTGACAGTGTAGATCAAAGATCAGACTGCACATTCTGTGCAGTCTGATCTTGATCTACACTGTCCCCAAAAGGTCCTTGGGTTGCGGTTAGCAGCCTGAGGTACTGTTGACTGTCCAAGATGCACACATACTGTTTGATGAGGGTGCACAGAGATTTTTTATTTCCCAAAAGCTTGCAGACGATCTTCAGCTCAAGCCGATAGGAATGGAAATAGTTCATTTAGCATCTTTTGGGCAAGAGTCACAGAATGTCCGACATATAGAAAATTCAACAGTGCATTTGATAACAGACAGCAATGAGAAAATTGCAATCGATGTGCTTATCGTTCCTACAATCGCCGTTCCCCTGAGTAACATTCAAAGGGAAGTGACAACATTAAAATACCTACGCGGACTAAAATTGGCCCACCCAGTGACAGATGAAAACAATTTCGAAATTTCCCTACTCATAGGCGCAGATTCATATTGGAAAATAGTGCAGAATCGTGTAATTAGACGGAAAGGACCGACCGCTGTACAGTCCAAAATAGGTTATTTACTTTCAGGTCTACTGCCAATCAATAGAGAGAACAGTTCATTGGCTAAGCACATGATGAATGTGATTACATCAACACCAAATCCCTTGGACTTGGAACGATTCTGGAAGTTAGAATCAATTGGTATCACATCGGAAGAAGAAGCAGCTTGTCCAAGCGACTTGAAATTGTACATGGACACGTGGATTTCATTTAGCGAGGGTAAATACATCGCAAAATTGCCATGGAAAGAAGACCACCCACCACTACCGACAAATTATGCCGTGACATTAAGACGTACAGAGAGCATGATTCGTAGACTATGTAAGGAGCCCCGTTTGTTTCAGAAATACGGGGAAATCATCAACGAGCAGGTTAAACGGGGGTTCATTGAAGAAGTAAGCGACAATAGCATTCCGAACCACCAAGTGCATTACATTCCACATCGTGGAGTGAAGAAAGATTCGGTCACCACACCCATACGAATAGTTTATAACTGCAGCTGCTGTCAGTCCGCTGATAAGCCCAGCCTAAACGACTGCTTACAATCAACGCCGCCGGAATTAAATGATTTAGCCGGTATTGTTATACGCTTCCGGCTGAATAAATACGCCATTACCACTGACATAGAAAAGGCATTCCTCCACGTCTCTTTACACGAGAAAGACCGAGATGTGACGAGATTTGTGTGGCTGAAAGATCCAAGCAACCCGGAGAGTTCTATGACAACCTACAGATTCAAAGCAGTGCTGTTTGGGGCGACATGTTCTCCATTCATATTATGCGCAACTATCATGAAAGCAACAGAGACAACTGGGTGAGTACATATTTACTCAGAGACATTTATGTTGACAACATTATCTCCAGTTTTCCTACTGAGAGTAACGTAACCGACTTCTACCGAGATACCCGGTCCATGATGGCTGCAGCAAATTTCAACCTACGCTCCTGGAATTCCAACTGCAGAGCAGTGCGTGAAGCAGCTAAATCCGACAAGATTTTGGACAAAGACAAATTCTCCAAAATTCTGGGCATGAGATGGGACGCCATAAATGACGTGATCTCGTTTCCAGAACGGCTGATTCCAATATCGGACGTAATAACGAAACGAGAAGTTTTGAAGCATACCGCCAGACTGTATGATCCGCTAGGCCTCCTCACTCCAGTCACCATTCGAACCAAAATCATGCTGCAAGAGCTATGGCAGAAGAAATATTCCTGGGACAACCCTCTGCCATGTGATATACAACAAAAATGGCACGAAATCGCACGTGACATAAATTGTGTTTCCTTAGAGGTCTTCGACAGATATCTTTTCAAGAATCGTGAAACAGGAGATTCCGCCATGTGTACAGATGAAACTACACTTCACCTGTTTGTCGACGCCAGTATGACAGCATACGGAGCTGCCATTTACATTTGTAGGGGCAATAACTCTGCCCTAGTAATGTCGAAAACCCGAGTCGCTCCATTGAGAGAGCTTACTTTACCACGACTTGAATTAATGGCCGCCGTCATCGGTGCGCGGCTTGTAAGACACGTGATGAGTGAAACTGTTGTTACTACAGTAGAACTTTGGTCTGACAGCCAGATAACGCTACACTGGTTACAGACAACAAAAACATTACAGCGGTTTGTGAAAAATCGTGTGGACGAAATTAACAGACTAACAGACAATCGTAAATGGAAATATTGTCCGACAAAGGACAACCCGGCAGACCTTTTGACACGTGGAATACCAGCAAAGCAATTCACCAATACTGTTCTGTGGTTAAAAGGGCCGGAATGGATAACCGATCCTGAGAAGTGGCCTAAATGGGACTCCGCATCCACTGCCGTCTGCACAACGTGTACAGAAGATTGTCGTCAACTCGAGATCGATGCGACAAGTACGTTCTCGTCGGTTAACGTTACGGGAATTCACAACGTCATCGAGGTGTCAAGATACAGTAAACTCGGAAAAGTGCTACGCATTACTGCGTATGTGTTACGATTCGTACGTAACTGTAGGTCCGACAAATCGATCAGAAGACTCGAACCCTTGACCATAGCTGAACTGAAGGAAGCAGACCAGCTGTGGATTCGAAGTTCGCAGGGAACAAGCTACAAGGAAGAAATTGATAATTTGAAGTCTAAAGAGAGCCGCCTACCTTTAGTGAAACAGTTGAAGCTGTTTATAGACGATGCCGGAGATATCCGATGCTGTGGACGTATTCATAATACACCCATTTCGGAGGACACCAAGTTCCCATATCTTCTATCCCAGAAACACCCCTATACACGTCTGGTTGTGCAGGATGCGCATGAGAGACTACTTCATTCCGGAGTAAGTGCTACCATTACTTACCTCAGACAAAAATATTGGATACCAACCGCACGACGATATGTACAGACCGTATTACGTAAGTGTGTCATATGTAGAAAAGTTAATGGCAAACCATACACAACGCCAGATCCGCCCCCTTTACCCAAAGTAAGAATTGAGGACTCAAGTCCCTTCACAGTTACAGGCGTTGATTTCTCTGGTGCACTTTATGTTCGGGAGAAGAACGGACAGGAAAATAAAGCATACATATACCTGTTTACTTGTGCAGCAACACGAGCTGTTCACCTGGAGCTCATACCAGACTTGTGCACAGAGACGTTCCTTCAAGCATTTCGACGCTTCTTTAGCCGGAAGTCATTGCCAAAACTGATGATTTCCGACAATGCGACGACATACATCAATGCCGCAAACCAACTGAAAAAACTTTTCCAGTCAAAGAAGGTTCAAGACGAGTTATCGAATAAAGGTACAGAGTGGCGGTTTATCATAAAACGTGCCCCATGGTATGGAGGTTGGTGGGAGCGCCTTGTTGGACTGACGAAGACATCAGTCAAGAAAGTGCTGGGTCGCTCTTACGTTGACTTTCAGACCCTATCAACCGTCGTCACTGAAATAGAGGCTGTAATCAACGATCGACCACTGACTTATGCTAGTTCCGGAGAGGTCGATTTGGAACCCCTGACACCATCTCACCTCCTGTACGGCAGAAGAGTCACGCAGCTGCCTTACTCAGAAGACCAGGAACTTCCCGTGCAGGGCGGATTAAACAAAGAAACTTTATCCAGACGAGCCAGACATCTTCGAAATTTGATCAACAACTTCCGAGAACGGTGGAGACTGGACTACTTAACCGCTTTAAGAGAGCACCACCGTTCATCTGGGATCAATAAACAAACGATACAGACGGGAGATGTTGTCCAGATCCACGACAAAACTCCTCGAACGAGATGGAAGCTGGCCGTTGTCGAGGATCTGATCACCGGGAATGACGGACGTGTGCGTGCTGCGAAAATTCGAACAGATTCTGGTGTTACTAATAGGCCGATAGTGAAACTCTACCCACTTGAGGTCATAGAATAGCAACTAAACATTCGAGAAGCACCCATATGATTATATTGTAATTCTACAAAGGTTTTATCTGAGACTGTCTTAAGTGATAAATTATGCATAATTCATAATTCATAATAATATAACATGAATCTTAAAGAGACTGTCCCTTTGATCTCAATTCTAAGTTCTTAAATTTACTTATTTATCTGAGTCTTGATTACGTGGTATTATAAGACTTCGTCAGTTTTAAGATTTTTTTTTTTCGTATTTGAATGTATGCATGTGCATTTAATATTGTAAACTTTTCGCGGCCCCGAGAATGTCGGGAACGCATTGAGCCGTGCGACTTTTCTAGGTCGAACAGTGGAAGTTTTATTGACAATTGTCATGTGAAAAACTTCCACTTTTCTACTTTTCGACCTAGCAGTTTAACGCGAAAAGTTGAAGTTAGTACTTCCTAATTTCTACTTTTCTAGACAAACGTGAGGTCGAAAAGTCGAAAGTTTTTTGACAATTGTCAGGTCGAAAACTTCAACTTTTCGACCTTTCGAGGTAACTTTTTTGCTAGAAAAGTGGAAGTTAGTGTGCCTAATTTCTACTTTTCGAGTTCCTCGTACGTCGAAAAGTGGATGGCGGAAACAGGATTCCGTAATTACGTGATTTTGAGTGGCAAGCTAGTAGGCAGAGGCAGCGGTATCATTTATTGAGCTCGTGTTTGTGTGTCCCTCTGTCTCGCTGTCGAGAGAGGCACAGTGTCAGTAGACGTTACGGAATATTGTGGGTTTGTGTAAGTGTGTCGCTTTTTTTGCAGACATATTTGGAAAGCAAATTGTGTCAGTACTGGTGTGAGAAACCCAGGAAACACATGCGTTGGAGCACTGACCTTCGTGATATGACATAAGCTGTTAAAACCGCATTAGAATCCAATAAGAACGAACAAAAAACAAACAATTTTTAAGGAGAAATATTCGGCGCCTTGCGTATTAACCGTTAATGCATTATTACATTCATAGAATGTGCCATATGATATTAGATTTGCACTTTCGGACTTGTAGCCAAGGAGAGATTAAAACAGCTTTAATTTTTTGGAAGGCGTAGATCAAGATCAGACTGCATAAATCTGATCTTGCATCTACACCGTCATAATGTTTTATCAGTCCCATAACATAAAACTTATTTTTTTTTCTAGTTAAAAGATTGAGATCAGGCTTTCTGTGTAAGCAACTGAATCTGGTTCAGTGCTATAAGGTCCAAGAAATAAGCCATGCTCTGGCAAAAGAGTGCATTATGCATCTCCGTGATGCATCATACCAGGCAAGTCATCACATAATTATGGATCTCCGTGTTGCATCATACCAGGCAAGTCATCACATAATTATGGATCTCCGTGTTGCATCATACCAGGCAGGTCATCACATAATTATGGATCCAAATTCACTTTGTCTATCAGCAAACTAAAATCATGAGTTAAAATAGTCATGCAGACTATTGGCATGCAGAAATTTACCAAAAGCACAAGGTTTCGATCCATGTCAGCCTGCGCGGACTAAGCAGGCTGACATGAATCGGTACTTTTTGCAGATGCATTAAACCTCCCATTTCACAGAGTATAGCTCAATTTAATGTAATGGCAAATTGAGATTGCCGTTTCAGATAACTGTTCAAGGACCATTTATGTTTTTACACCATCGGAAAAAAATGTTGCCTTTCGGAAAAAGGAAAGTAGGTAAGTAATATATATGGTGTAGATCAAAATCAGACTCCACAGAAGGTGCCGTATGATCGTGGATCTACTTCGTTCGTGTCGTTGCTTGATATTTTGATAAAATCATATTTGGTACTGATTGAGGATATTGTATTTCCTTTGAGCCATGCTCAAAGAGGGGGGGCTTATTATATCTTCGTGATACATTGTACCAAGCAAGACATCACAATTAGTGATACATAAAATCCACTTTGTTTAACAACCTACTGAATGATGAGGTAGACTGGCCCTTGGACATACAGACAATTGACCAATAGCGAAAAGTATTGGCCTAGGTCAGCCTGCTTGGTCGATATTTTTTGCAGATGCATTAAGCCCCCTTTTCACAGAGCATGGCTCATTTGTAGCACTCACTACCAGGGTTAATATTCAGACTACGAGTTGTGTATCAAAATATCGCGAAATATCTCCCCAGATATGATACATGCTTACAAGAGAAAAGATAATCTTATGCTGGTTTTACGTTTGGTGTACAAAAGCTGTGTTTTTCTGAGTAATTTTTTAACCTGATTAAAGCAAGCTTTGACAATATAATTTTATTTAGCGATTCTATGTCAGCCTGGAGCGGGGATTACTAACGTTTTCGTTGCACAATTATCATAAAACCTCATCTCTCAAACCAATGCCTGTCAGATACTTTTTATCAGATGACTTACAACTTTAAAACTCATAGCATCGGAAACCATGTCCATGTACCTATAAGCGGAAATTTAATACTCGAGAGGCGTATGCGTGTATTAAAAGCTCTGTACTGACCACTGGACTTTAACGTGAAGAGACAAGTTGCGAAAAATAAAAAATTAAACACGGTTTCATGTCATTAGATTTTTTTTTTTTTTTTCTTATGTACCACAAGGTCTGGTCTATCAGTAGAATTCTCTTCGATTCGGTTCATTTCATCAGTTCTCACATTTTAGGATCTCACTTAAATTTGAATAGATTGCAGCTGTTGGGAAAGTGTTGGTACGAAACATCTACCTTAAAGTTATATACATAAGAAAAGTCGAATACAGTTAAATTGCGCAAAGAGATTTCAGCAAAATTTAGTAAGAATGTCCTGTGTCTGAGTGGAAAGATGGATTGATTGATGGATTGAATCAGAGTTTAACGCTGTTTTAACAGCTTCGGTCATATCACGGTGGTCAGTGCACCTACGCATGTGTTTCCTGGCTTTCTTGCACCAGTACTGACACAACTTTCTTTCCAAGTCACTGACTCTTTTTCTCCATGCATCAGAAGTGAAAAATCGCCGGAAAGAAAGAAAGGGTAGAGACAGGAGAAAAAGTCATAAAACTTACTGATTTCGAACTCACAGCCCTCAAGATAATATTAGAATATGAATGTTTGAACGATCTTGAGAAAGAAGGCTTTTGAAAACATTGTGGTAAAAGGAGAAAATGCTGGTAACCAGCATTTTCTCCCTTTCCCACAATGTTTTATGGCCATTCAAAGACAAATCACATCATCCGAGTTATATTTATTTTGTTGTCTGCAAATGCTGTCAGTTTGGACAAGTCTAAAATTTTGACGTTTGGTACCGTCTCCGCAGGGAAAAACAAAAGTCGCTATTGGCAAAATAAGCGGTAAATTATTTTATAAAGTAGGTTAAGAAAGAATTTGGCCTGTATTTATAAATGTATGAATCTTTTGAAGGTCATGATGTCGATGTCGGCAAGTTTCGATGGGATTTTTGGTCCAGCGAATGAGTCTGAAACAAACCACATTCTACACTGCACCCGTTATTGCTTGAGGAGAGCCGAATGTATTTCTCTCTTCTATGACCTCACTTCCTTGGAGTGTTAATTGAACAAGAAAGCTTTCAGTGTAGAAGACACGCTTCAAAGACGGAGTGGTGCTGTCTATTATACAAAGAAATAAACGTTAATAACAATGATTTGACTTTTTGACAGATTAAGACTTTGCAAAAGACAAATCAAATGTAGTTCAGATGCCAGGCATCAATCTTTGAAAAGCTAGAGAAACATGGCGGGAAAGATGAAAATGCTTAAAATTAGCATTCGCAAGATCTGTCTTCTTCAGGATTGTCTAGGGAAGGGTGAAAGATAGCTATTGTAACGTAACCATTAAATATACTTCGACAAGAACTAGATTTAGTAGGTTGCTAATATTTTGTTTCATATACATGTACATGTATGTGTAACCAGGGCTTTATTTTTGATAGTATCCTCTCATACGTGTATCATGTACCCTATCATGCCTTCGTCTATGTCCTGTATTTATCCTGTCACCTCCTATAAATTCCGTCGTATAACAGGGGGTCATATAAACTTGGTGATATACGGTCACTTGACCACGTGACTAGGTTTATTATGTCAGATGGTCACGTGATCAAGGTTTATTAGGCTAGTTGGTCATGTGACCAGCCGGAACTCCTTTTTTAGGTGCCGGTACATGAAATCAATATTTCAAAGTAAAATCATCGCTTAAAATTCGATGCACATGTTGATTTTTCTTATTATTTAAAATACATTAGAATTCTTCGCCACAACATTCTTCCGAGGGTTTACGTCACGTTTATGACGTAGTCAATATTATTCATGACGTCATTAAATAATTACAGCTGCATACCAAAAGCGCTTTGCACAGTTCGCCATACAAGTGTGTTTTTTTTCATAGTGCGAAAGATGTCAATACGTGCCTTAATTTCCAGCGAAATATTCTATCTAGTCGGATTTATGTTTGTACATGTGAAACAGGATAAACAGAATAGTGTCGTGGATTGAAAATTTTGAAGAACAGACAGTATGGTAGTAGTATAGGAGGGTAGACCTCGGACAAAATCCGTTTTGTCCGAGGTCTACCCTCCCTGAGTGCCATTTTGTCCGAGGTCTACCCTCCCTGAGTGCCATTTTGTCCGAGGTCTACCCTCCCGGGGAAGCAAAAGACCGGTCAAAATGTCAAACCGGAAGTAGATATCCACTTTTTCTGCCCCCCCATGCCGCGGCCAGAGCCCCTTTTTATCCATGATCTGTGAAAAGGGGTCTTAATGCATCTGCGCGCACGCGCGCACGGCTCGTAATGATATGGTTCGGCAGAGCCTATTGTTGAACTTAGTCTTTTTTCTTCATCGGAGATAGATGTTCATCATCTTTGACGTGGCAGGGATCCTTTTTAACCACGGTCTGTGAAAAGGGGACTTAATGAATCCACACGCACGTGCGCACGGGTCGTAATGATATGGTTCAGGTAGACACTATCGTTTGACTTAGGCTTTTTTCTTTTGTCCCTAGTTTCCCTCCCACGTAGGTCTCTCTGGGGATAATGGTCATGTGACGTCACAGGTTGGACTTAGTCTTTTTCTCCACGATATGGCTCTATATGTCGAAAGAGGGTTGAAGAGGAGGTAAAGAGGAGTGAGGAGGAGTGAGGAGGAGGTGAGGAGGAGTGAGGAGGAGTGAAGAGGAGTCACCTCTCTAGGTATATTGACAAGTTTTGTTCCCATACTGTGGTTGTCCCAAGGTCTCAGAATGGTTGACTTAGTCTTTTTTTCCCGTCTTCGTTCGGCTGAAAGCTAATGTTTCTTTCTCTATCACCGTTGGCCCTAGCCTTTTTTCCACGGTGTGGGTTATACTCCCTTCTCATGCTGATTCAGACAGAGCCCCTCGTTGGATTTAGTCTTTTTTCTCCGTCTTCGTTCGCCTGAAAGCTAATGTTTCTTTCTCTACCACCGTATTGGACTTAGGCTTTTCTCCCGTCTTCGTTCGCCTCAATCTTTCTCTAGCACCGTGTTGGGCTTAGGCTTTCTCCACAATATGGGTTATATTCCTTCTTCAGCTTGCTTCAGGCAGACACTATCGTCGAACTTAGTCTTTTTTCCGTCTTTTATTCACATCTGTAGGGTTTGGTCTTTCTCTATCACCGTGTTGGACTTAGTCTTTTCTCCACGATATGGATTATTTTTCGTCTTTTGTTCACCTGAAAGCTAATGTTTCTTTCTCTATCATCGTGGAACTTACTCTTTTTCCACGATATGGTTATTTCCCTTCTCAACTTGGGTCAAGGCAAAGATCATCGTTGGACTTAGTCTTTTCTCCGCCGTCTTTGTTCGACTCGGGCGATCATCGTTCATCTCTGTAGGACTTAGCCATTTCTCAGCTTTCAGTCGGTCCTGAAAAGGACTGTTTCTCCTCTATTGAGAGTCTTTCTCTATAGGCGTTGAACTTAGGCTTTTTTCTCTATCTTCGATTAGGTGTTGTAGATCATAGACTTAGTCTTTTTTCTATAATAGATATTATAGATAGAATATCACATTCTATGTGAACGTGATGCTCTATCTACATGCTTCCGCTCACGTTCGCGCTCTTTTAATGGAATTAACGTTAGCCAATCGTTAGTCTCGTTGCTTCTACATTCACATGGATATATTCATATAGATATTGTAGGACTTAGTCTTTTTCTCTAAAGGATAATGTACGTAATATTCTACCTACATGCTTTCGCCCATGGTCGCGCTCTTTCATTCTAATGGAATTCTGTTAATTCTGTATCAAAGTAGGTCAATCCTCCTGCTAGGCTATAAAAGCCGGCCGATTTCTCTCATTCCCACAATGAAGTTGTCCGAGAGCAGTTCTCCATGGTGAGTCTTTTTCTCCATGTTGAGTTTCTAATTGGAAAGTACTTAGTAATACTTGTCCAAATACTGCTAATACCAAGCTGTTGTGGGTTATCTGATGGAAGTTCGGAAGGGAAGTGAAGGAAACTTGAAAGAAGCTATAGGGTTTTCAGACCTAGTCATTCGGCCCTATCCAATACCAAGAAAGTTTTTACTTTTCTTCAAATTGTCCTTTTCAGACCTAGTCATTCAGACCTATTCAAGACCAAGAAAGTTTTTTTACTTTCTTCAAATTGTCCTCTTCAGACCTAGTCATTCAGACCTAACCAAGACCCAGAAAGTCTGCTTCTTCAAATTGTCAAAACAAACAAAGTCAAGTCCTATATGCTTTTCATATCTTTTATTTAAAACATTGAACTGTTAGAAACATTGAACTGTGAAAATATATACAATGAAACATATATGGGTCATTATTTGGCTTACAGTCATAAACATGTCATTGACTGAGTTAGAATCAGGCATAAAACAATGTCGAACAGTACAAGTGGGTCTAAAAGACTAGTCCCGTATTCGGATAGTACGCTTCTAAAACCATGTCTAAGGGGTCATTGATTGAATTGCAGTCATGTTTAAAAGTTACACATCCAGTCATGGAAGCGAACATACTCGCAATCAGGCATAAAACCATGTCGAACAGTACAAGTGGGTCTAAAAGACTAGTACCTTATTCGGACAGTACGCTTCTAAAACCATGTCTAAAAGGTTGACTTATCATATGGCTTACAAGCGACAGAATTGCAACCCTAAAACAAGATCTAAAATGGATATGAAAAGTCTATACGCCTTAAAAGAAGTGGGAAAAAGAAGTCAAGAAAATTCAATACAGAATCCCATCTGCTGAAGGTGTCTTTTAGAAATTTGAAGGGTTACAACCACACCAATTGAATGCCTTATTTGACGATGTTATCCGACAAATTGTTCAAAAGTTAAAGGCTGAATCGATGAACAGCGGAGCGATAGTAAAAGACGTCTACTCTCTCTGAAGGTTTAAACCGAACTGATTACTACCAGAGCGTTTTATATCGCTGAGACTGGAGTGTATTTCAGTAACAAATATCGTCTACTATTTTCCAATACGTGGCGGAGAGCGATAGTAAAATACATCTACTCTCTCTGAAGGTTTAAAGCGAACTGATTAGGTGTAGAATTGTTTATCTTGCAGGCGAGTCCATGTGTGACGGGTGAACAGGTAGTATTTGTCTGTATAGTGCAATGAAACCAAATGAGATATTGTACAACAGTTTAACCGATGGTTACAATAGGCTCGTCTAGTGAGTATATATAGGGTGCGAATTTCTAATAATATTATCGCTGCTGCAGTATTTCGCGTGTAGTACCGGTACCACGATTGAAATTTTATATCGACGCTTAAAATTGTACTGGGAGTATATTTTATTATCGGTTTTGGTAGGATGTAAACCCATAGTGTTAAATGTACAACTATAACGAATGGACGGGTCTGTTAAATGTTCGATATCTGATCTATATTTTGTCATGTACGTGGTTCTTTGTTTTTGGTAATTTGATTTTCAATGATGTTTTGTGCTGCCAACATAAACCGATTTTAAAAATTTCTTCTTGTATTCCTGCTTTCAGCATAGATTCTCTTTCATATCTATTGGTTTGTTGACTTAAATCTCACAAATAGTTAAAAACGAAGCTTATGTGGATAGTAAAGCCCTGTTTTACTCACAATTGTTTTCCCAAAAGCAGTTCGTCTCAAACGGAATTTTAGAGGTGACTCCTACGCCTCCTCATCAGTGTCACACAGACCGTCGACATGAACACATGCAATATATGTGCTAAACAGTTTAAACGGAGGGATAATATGCTGCGTCACAAAAGAAACGTTCACCACCAGGACCAAGATTCTGATATGGAACATTCCGAGGATATGGAGCAACAGACTTACGAAAGCATTGAGAAATCAGAGTGTAACGAATCAGAGAGTGACGAGCAACAGTCTTACGAAAGCAGTGACGAATCAGAGAGTGACGAATCAGAGGGTGACGAGCAAGTGACAAAATACGACCCCTGGGATATTCTCATACAAGAGGCAACTGAGCAATGTCAGGAGGCTTTTGAAGAAGCGGTTTCTAAACTTACCCGACACAACAGCTTAGGAATAAAGGCTGCAAGCCACAAAGCATACGAAGATTTACGGTCATCTTATCGGAAAGCACTAGTTAACGTCTTACAGAGCAGGATGGTGTGGTTTAATGCAATGAGGAAGGATCCGGTATACAAGAGTATGAGCAAAAAAGTTAGCGATCTGATAAATACGGAAAATTTCACTAGAGACGAAGCTTGGAAATATACCATAAGCAAACGCAAATATTTCTTGGATTCCATCCTCGATGATTTCGGTCCGCCGCCAGTGGAAACAATTGACAATAACCAGGAAACAGTGATAAAGTGGCCATACCAGAATTTAACTCCTATTTTAAAGAGTTAAACCGATGACATTCTATCCGAGTCTTTTGCTGTTTCAATTTAGATCGTAATAAAATAATATCTATAACACACATCTGTTTTTCTTTTTACACACCCATTCTTGCGATCTGTAATACGACTCATCGAAGCTAATCATCACCTAAAAAACTGAATCCTCTTTACTCCTCTTTACCCCCTCTTTACCTCCTCTTCACTCCTCTTTACCTCCTCTTCACCCCTCTTTACCTCCTCTTCACTCCTCTTTAACTCCTCCTCACTCCTCCTTACCTCCTCTTTCGGCATATAGTCCCATATCGTGGAGAAAAGACTAAGTTCAGCATTATCCTAATAGAGAGAAAGACCAAAGACGATGAAAAAAGACTAAGTCCAAACCCAACTTTATCCTAATAGAGGGAGAAAGAACAACAAAGGGAGATAAATCTTGTCTGACTAATTCAACCATAATGTGGAGAAAAAGCCTAAGTTCAGCATTATCCTAATAGAGAGAAAGACCAAAGACGATGAAAAAAGACTAAGTCCAAACCCAACTTTATCCTAATAGAGGGAGAAAGAACAACAAAGGGAGATAATTCTTGTCTGACTAATTCAACCATAATGTGGAGAAAAAGCCTAAGTACAACACGGTAATAGAGAAAGACCAAACCCTACAGAGGTGAATAAAAGACGGAAAAAGACTAAGTTCAAAAGAGCCCTTTGCCTGAACCAACGTAAGATGACATATAACACATATCGTGGAAAAAGAGTAAGTTCCACGATGATAGAGAAAGAAACATTAGCTTTCAGGTGAACAAAAGACGAAAAATAATCCATATCGTGGAGAAAAGACTAAGTCCAACACGGTGATAGAGAAAGACCAAACCCTACAGATGTGAATAAAAGACGGAAAAAAGACTAAGTTCGACGATAGTGTCTGCCTGAAGCAAGCTGAAGAAGGAATATAACCCATATTGTGGAGAAAGCCTAAGCCCAACACGGTGCTAGAGAAAGATTGAGGCGAACGAAGACGGGAGAAAAGCCTAAGTCCAATACGGTGGTAGAGAAAGAAACATTAGCTTTCAGGCGAACGAAGACGGAGAAAAAAGACTAAATCCAACGAGGGGCTCTGTCTGAATCAGCATGAGAAGGGAGTATAACCCACACCGTGGAAAAAAGGCTAGGGCCAACGGTGATAGAGAAAGAAACATTAGCTTTCAGCCGAACGAAGACGGGAAAAAAAGACTAAGTCAACCATTCTGAGACCTTGGGACAACCACAGTATGGGAACAAAACTTGTCAATATACCTAGAGAGGTGACTCCTCTTCACTCCTCCTCACCTCCTCCTCACTCCTCCTCACTCCTCTTTACCTCCTCTTCAACCCTCTTTCGACATATAGAGCCATATCGTGGAGAAAAAGACTAAGTCCAACCTGTGACGTCACATGACCATTATCCCCAGAGAGACCTACGTGGGAGGGAAACTAGGGACAAAAGAAAAAAGCCTAAGTCAAACGATAGTGTCTACCTGAACCATATCATTACGACCCGTGCGCACGTGCGTGTGGATTCATTAAGTCCCCTTTTCACAGACCGTGGTTAAAAAGGATCCCTGCCACGTCAAAGATGATGAACATCTATCTCCGATGAAGAAAAAAGACTAAGTTCAACAATAGGCTCTGCCGAACCATATCATTACGAGCCGTGCGCGCGTGCGCGCAGATGCATTAAGACCCCTTTTCACAGATCATGGATAAAAAGGGGCTCTGGCCGCGGCATGGGGGGGCAGAAAAAGTGGATATCTACTTCCGGTTTGACATTTTGACCGGTCTTTTGCTTCCCCGGGAGGGTAGACCTCGGACAAAATGGCACTCAGGGAGGGTAGACCTCGGACAAAATGGCACTCAGGGAGGGTAGACCTCGGACAAAACGGATTTTGTCCGAGGTCTACCCTCCTATACTACTTATGGTCGACGTACCTATTTTCGTGGGGTACCTGTTTTCGAACCCGAAATGATATCCAAGTTTTCTCGTGAACTAAAAAGTGAACGACGTCACTGTTTTGTGTGAACCGCTCATTTGAATGTAAACAACAGTGTCACTGCAGCTAATTTATAAAATGCAACAAAAACAAGAAAGTACGAATGTTACTACAGGAAAGCCCGATTTTAGTGTCAAATTTCTTATTACTTTTTTCAACCCTATACGTGCCGAATTTAAATTCTCTTGTCTGATACTTTATTTTAATCCTGAAAAATTCCCGACATGTGACATTGTCAGTCTCGATGCCAAAAAGTCATGTGACCATACTGGAATAATGTGACAAGAGTCCGGTCTATAATTAGATCAGAGAATTTCGTGACCTATTTTGTTCGGTCACTTATGATTGAACAATTTTTCCAGAACATTCGCTGCTACAGAGAGAAAATGTTTCCAGCCCTTTTATTAAGATATTCAATATTTTTCAGATGTTTTACGATAAAATAGTGTTTAAAATAATTCCTAATCTGTCCTCATAGGTGCTTATAAATTGATAGAAGGGACCAGAATGCCTTAATTTATGTTATTTTAGTATTCTGATGCTGCCGTCACGAGAGGGCAAATGGCCGCCATGACACTAATCCATCCTTTTCATCGCGCTTCAAAAACTTAGGATAATTGACTCAGAGCTGCTCATTTCCATTGTTCCAAACAGTCCCTCCTTGTGATAGTTAAGGTTTTTAATGAGTTTTGGGGTACATAGTGAACTTTAGTGTTTTATTTATGAGCTGTTCTATAAATATTGAAAGCCACGAAATGAGGTCATGTTTTCCCATATGTCAATTCAGCTTCCGGCAAAATATTGAAGGGTGAAATATGTTCTTGCCGTTGAATATGCATGATTCAGGCAGAATTTATGTTTTTATATGCATTTACATTTGATTTTTTTGTTAATAAAACGTTTTTTGTGATCAGTTCTTCATTTAGATATGCTTAAGCTAAAATTGTCAATTTAGTCCCACGAAAATAGGTAAGACTACCATACTGTGTTCGCTACCAGTGGCGGTCAAGTACCAGTGGCGGCCATTCTTATGATATCGCATTTGTGCGTTCATTTGCATATCAAAGCTCTCGATCATGTTGAAAAAGAAGAAATTATGTTTCAGATACCAACTAAAAATCGAAACTTGATTCAATGTAAGTAAAAATATAAACAAGTATCCTCGTTAACCCCCTAAGTGTCAAAAAATCACTTCCGGGGGATTGACCTTCATCATTTCTCCAACCGATTTAAGTCTGAAATAACCCAAAAGAACTATGTTTCTATATCAAAAATGTCAACTACACGATGATTTTTCACTTACTACATCAATTAGTCCATTTCTTTATTTGCTTAAGCAGTATATAGCTAATTCCCAGATATTCACGAGAGACACAAATCACGTTTGACTTGCAGAAGGCACGCGTCAAATGACGTCATGCAGAGGCATAGCTACCAGGGCATCCAGTTCAGTCAGTCACTATACTCTTTTTCATAAACCTCATTATTGCTTTTCAGGTTCCCCTTCGACGGTTGGACAAAAATGCTATAAACGGTAGCAATACTAGAGTATCATAATTATAAGTTTAATTTGTTCTTATTTCATATTTTAATGTATCAATAAAAAATCTATTTAAGTAAATCCATGATATAAATTGTATTCCTGTAGGAATGGAGAAAAAAAGGTATAAATTCAAGTTTTTCGATTTTTCAACAGACATCTGCCATATTCCTATTCAACGGAAATACTTAAAATTGCTATATCTGGCGGATAACTGTCCGACAGGCAACAAAAAATACACTATTTCAAGGAAAATTGTCAACAGTCATGGGGGTGGTATTTATGAAACACAAGTTTGACCCTGCATGTCGGGGAGGGCGGTTATAAATGAAACATCACCCACGATACTGAAGAAGTTGCAAATTGCAGTAGTCAGGTAGATCTATCTAGAATACATGACTAGACAAGGTTTTTGAAGGAGCAATAAATAGTGGGTATCAAGGCAAAAAAGCAGTAAGTTTGTTTATAATGTGATGTTGGCAATCAAACAAATGGTTTAGATCTTTCTTTGGAAGATACTGACAGATCAAGATCAAGAATGGTAAACAATGAACAATGACTTTGATCTTCTTGAGGATACACTAAATTGAGTTGTACACACAACTATAGAATTGAAATTTTTAGACAGCCAAGTTCATCTTAAATCAATCGATGTATCTTACTCTGTACTGGATCTACAATAAAATTTTAGCCTTGTCCACATTAAAAGCATGTGCAGATGGCATTACGATGTGGTTCCAATAAAAGAAGCCTTTAAAGTGAAGAAAACATTGTAGGAAAACATGAAAATGGTGGTAGCATACATTTTCTTCCATCCCATAATGTTTCTAAAATCCTTCTTTTTTTCAACTTTTCACATTTTTCAAAATTAATGAGATGAACTTACAAAAATAGTTAAACTAATAAAACTTGTTTTCTTATAAAGCAAAATTCAGCTTTACTTAAGCTGAAGTTTTCATTGTTGGCTGCAAGGCTGGGTTTTATCCATGAGAATGCCATCATCAGCAAAGCCAAGTTTCCTGCAGTTTGAATCCAACAAGTGGACCATCTGTGTTCTACTGCTGTCAGCAAAGGTGTACATCTGTATAAACAATCAGTCCCTGAGGTCTGAGACGGTAACTTTTTTTCAACATTTTCAGTGGAAAAAGTGTGAGCTTCAACACCAAAAGTGCTAAAACCTCTATGAATCTGATTATCATGATGATAATAGATTTATTTTCCAAAACTTTATTTCAAGTATCACAAACATATTACCAAATAATTACAAAGAGTTTTGAACATAATGACTTTTGCTTCCAATGGTGATTGTATGAAGCAAAGTTTTATAACTATATGTGTATTAAGGACAAAGGCTGTCATCTACGGTACTCTAATGAAGTGTGAAATCCTCCAAGTCAACTCGGATGCCATTGACATAACTCCATCATGGTTGATATAGAGACAGATCTGGGGAAGAGAGGGCACCAATTGCAGCGGAAATATTAAGGCATATGTACCCGCAGCGAATAAAGGATCAATTTGCTTAGTATGTTGCTCTTTATTTAGCCAATCCTCTTGTCAGTCCCTCCAGAATTAACTGGAGGAATTGATTCCAGAATTCTTGTCACATGTATTTCCACCAGCTCCAGCCAAATCTGAAATTACCAGATAAGATTTTCTGTTACAGTTTTTTAAAGCTCTTTTTATACAAATTTGTACTACTCTTATCTACATATGAAATATAAAACAGGTATTATGCAATATTCATAGATGTGTCTTGAAAGTGTCAAAATATCTATTTCAATTTAAATTACCAAATGATAAAAAGTTATACTGGGAAAAAAAAAAAAAACATTTACATACATACATACATGTACTTGCCAAATTAACGTCATATCTATTTGGGATTTCTGAATTATTTGTAGGCAACAGTGATAACGTACTTAAGAGTTCACAAGAGGCTGGAAGAAAAGTGAAATGCAGAACATTAAAGAAAATGCAGATAGAAAGTAGAATAGCAGGAAGGAAAAAGAAGAAGCAACATGTGTGTTACTTCTGGATGCACTAACAAGCTTAAAAAGGCTTATAAATCAAAAACAGAAAATCATCATTTTTATTCTGTTTAACATGATAGCAGGATATGTGTTTAAGTCTTTGTTTCCAGGCAGTGAACTACATGTACTTGCCTTGAGTAAGAACAGACGTAGTTTCCCCAAGAGTGTGTAAGTTTATCCATGTTATGGACAATAATAGTTATTTTGCGTGTAGGAATTGTTGTCAGCGAAACAGTTTGACTGTAAAGAAATACATCTATTTCACAATAAAGATATTTATGAAATGTGACAATTCATCATTTTGCATGTCTAATTTTCCTGTATGTGCACATCATCGACATTTTAATAATTATGTGGTGCCATTAGCTAACGGAAGTCGCCCGACATCATTCCTCTTATAAAGGCATTTGTGACTGTGTAATACTCAAATTTGCGATTGTGAACTAACAAAATATAATTTTAATCTCTTCAATGACTCAGTTTCAACATTATCAGTTTGTAATTGTATGTTTATGAAATAATATTGGCATTTTTGTATCCTTATTGTAATAATGGGCAGTATTT
Source organism: Tridacna gigas (assembly GCA_945859785.2). Classification (NCBI taxonomy): domain Eukaryota; kingdom Metazoa; phylum Mollusca; class Bivalvia; order Cardiida; family Cardiidae; genus Tridacna; species Tridacna gigas. The sequence continues at coordinate 33,790,745 of OX244040.2, read as the reverse complement.
TACCATCGTAACTAAGTACAACAACAAATGAAATGCTGTTTAAAAAACAAACTGAGCTTGTACTCACCCGAGTTCTGTTTTTCCCCTCCGCATTTCCCCCCTTTTCCGATAGAATACCATTAAATGTTGATTAACTGACATAACTACCCTACCCCCGTGCAACCTCAGCTGCCACAGTCCATATCTATTTTTGGCTCGCGCATGCGTGTTTGAATTGTGAAAGTAGAAAATGGACACAGTTGTAGGTGGTTCCTCATTAACTCTTTGTAGGGGTCATACAAAACATTAGACTTGCTAGAATATTGCAGAATTTCAAGAAAAATGGTTTTTCATTCGATATCTTCTGGCAATAGTAATATTACGGTAATTCTGTGTACAAAATTCGGTTGGCCGCCACTGGTACTCTTCGTGACGTAAGTCCGTCTGTTGACCGACGGGTTATTCATATCGTGCCGAGTTTCATTTACAGTCTATTTCAGATTTCCACTCGTGACTCTTACAATATTGAATCCTAGTTTGCCCACGTAAAGTATGAGCTCTGAACTTGAAGAATATTACCTTACAGATTAGAAAAGGTTTTAAAAAATGGCCGCCACTGGTCGTGAGTAGTGTCTTTGATTCCAGGAAATTTTGTCAGGCTCGGCTAGGGAATTTTATGGTATCAGTACCATAAGATATTGAATAAAAGGTATGTAATCTTTGTATCATGTCTGTTTTTTGTTTTGTTTTGTTCATTTACAGTGCGTGACAGGATAAATAGAATAGATGGTTGGTGTCTTGGATAGTTTAAGTTTATCGCGCTCGGCTCCGGAATTTATCCGGTTCGCCTTCGGCTCACCAGATGAATTCCTCCGCCTTGCCCGATAAACTTAACCCATCCAAGACACCAACCATCTATTCTGTATATATATGTTTGCTTATGAGTACATTTTTCAGTATGCTAGTGTATGCAAGTCGTCCTTATTCGTGTTTTTCTTTCCCGCTCTTTTAATTCCCGCTCTTTTATTTGCCGCTCTTTGTTACATTGTTCACCGCTGGGCACCCTCGCTCTGTTCTTCACCAGTTACCGACGGGATTTTGTTGTAGGTAGATCTATATCTCTTCATGAATCATTTCTCTCATTTTACTTTGGAAGAAAACTTAGAATATTTCATTTTCATGTATTGTCTTACCGTAGAGCCAAGATTTAGCTTTATAATTTAGTAGTCTCAACATTGTACTTGAATCTTCTTTCTAAGACCTTCTTTGTATTTTTCTTTTCAGTTCTTATTTTTCTTCTTCTTGTTCTACATTATGGAATATTAAATCGATATCAAGACAACTTGTAATCTACTTCTCTAGTTACTATACCCCGGTCGACATATGAAACCGTTGTAAAGTCCCAACAGCGGCAACAAGTAAAGAATGTTGGTGTTAAAATGCATTTAAATTTAAATAATACCATTTTAAAGTATGGAATTACTTTGAAGGTAACACTTGAGCTGTTATTGTACGGTCAGTCCAAGTGTTAGTCGCTGGCAGAAAAATGAATTTTAAAACTATATCTAGGTCAAAAGTTGCCAGGTTACTCTATCTTTTGATTACTTTTTACTCGGTTTTGATTTTTTTTTTTTTTTCTCCCGGCGACGAACACTTGGACCGACTGTACAAAACAAATTGTCATTCACAATAATTTCTACATTTTTAAACGGTATGATTTAAATTCGAATGAGCCATGCTGTGTGAAAAGGGGGCTTAATGCATCTACGAAAAATATATATTCAGGTCAGCCTGCGAAGTCTGCACAGGCTGACCTGGGTCGAAACTTTTCGTTTTTGGTCAATTATCTATATGTCAAAGGACCATTCTACCTTATGATCCAGTTGGTTGTTAGACAGAATGGATTTTATGGATCCCTAATCATGGGATGACTTGCTTGGTATAATGCACTGCGAAGATGCATCAAGCCCCCTTTTGCCAGAGCATGGCCCAAATGCATTTTAACACCAACATTGATTACTTTTGGCCGCTTTTGGGGCTTTTGACCAGACAATCCTCATTATAGACATATTATTTAAGCACTAGGATTTTGAAACCTCAGCTGATCACTAGACCTCTAGCAGGCCGACAAATACAACCCAGTGGTTGTGCTATTGCTGGATCAGGTAAAAAAAATCCAAGGTTCATTAATCGTGTAATAGTAGACTAATCATAATGAATATTGCAGATGTACAATTTTCAATGATAGGAATGCTTTCTGTTAAACTTTCAGATAAATCGGTTGCAAAATGTATGAGAAGAAAAGGACACAAAGATCTTGGGTACCAGCATTTTCGTTTATCTTCAAAAGCCTTCTCTTTTCAGGATCATTTAAACACGGGAATGTTTGGTAAATAGTTAACTCTTTACCAAACGCCACAAATGTAGACTTGGCCAGATTGAAAGCATTTTCAGACGACAATCTGGATGTGGCTCAAATGGTAGAATTTGTCCTTGATATGGTAGAAAACACTGTGGGAAAAGGAGACAATGCTGGTAACCACATTTTCTCCTTTTCGTACAATGTTTTCAAAGGACTTCTTTCTGGGAGTGTGGTAAACAAACTGAGTTTAAGGCACTGATTCGAAATGTTTGACAGAACAGAACATATATTTTAGTGGACGTGTATAAGTATAGATAGTCAAAATTACATAATGTATACAACAAAGCATTTGCCTGCCTCTCTCTCTCTCTCTCTCTCTCTCGCTCGCTCTCTCTCTCTCTCAAACACAACTTTGACAACTAACATTCTGTTTCCTGTGGGCCTCTAGGACAGCCATCTGTGCGGTGTACATTTGGTGGCACACAAGAAAAAAAACTGCGATCTAATTCTTCCAGATACCCAAAATTACAGTCTGAGCCTGCTATGTTTTAAGCCGATAACGATACATTTCTTGAACTTGCAACGGTGAATCAAGAATATTCTAAAATGGTTTATGATCGCAAAAAAAAAAAATGTAAACACTGCTGTGTGTATTTTTAGACTAGCGAAGCTAGTCTATAGGCATCAAGACTGACTTAGGGCCAAAGTAAACAAACAAAAAAAAAAACCCCACAGTTGCCAAATACTGCCTCGCAGAAAAATACTTCTTTCTGTTATAAATCTTAATTCTGTAATATATGAAAATTTTGACAAAAACCACTAAATCTCTACTACTCCAATTTCAATATGTCGTCTTACAAAGTAATAAACTGAACAAGATGTCATTTACAAGGTTCCAGATCTTTGCTTATATGTAAATTAAGTGACCTATGCAAAGCAGAGAATCAGTTTTTCCTACATTACTGTAACATTATGAATGAATCTATTAATAGATACACTTAGGTAACTTGTAGCAAATCCCAGTTACATTAACCCTCACTGGACAGGGAACCCTTGTCATTCCTTCAGTCATTCATTATTTAGATCATTGTGTACAGTTAAACTGTTATGTTAAACTGATATTCTAGTCTTGAATATTAACCCTTTACCAAACAGTGCCAAGTTTTAACGAAACTGGAGAAAAATCCCTTTGAAAACATTGCGGGAAAAGGAGAAAATGCTGGTAACCAGCATTTTCTCCTTTTCCCACGTTGTTTTCTACCCTTTTGGAATCGGGTTTCATCAGTCAACCACTTTTAATTTATGGTCTGCAACAGCTTTGAATTTGGACTGGCATAATTTGTTTTTTTTTTTGTTGTTGTTGTTTAGTAAAGAGAGTTAAATAGTTAACTACATCTTTTGCTATTGGATATTGACTAATTGAGTGCATGGTGTTTAACGTCGTTTTCAACATATTCCCGTGATAATGCGGCGGCCAGAGCACCTATCCATGCTTTCCTGGAGTTTCTTTTACAAGCACTACCGCGACTCAATGACGTTTTGCGGACAGTGTGGATTAAGACCAGACTGCGCAGAGCATGCAATCTGATCTTGGATCTACACTGTCCGATAACAGGATATATTATTTTCTCCAAAATGTAACTTTGAAATAGCAATATTCAGGTGTTTACCATCGGCTTGAAAGTTTCGTTTAACATTTTTAGCAGGTTAAGGGTTAAACTTAAACTGGATTACAGTTAACCAATAGCACGCATAGCCCCAGCCGCTCAGTTGGTAGTGTACAGGACTTGGGAACAAAGGGGTCGCTGGTTCGATCCCCGACTCGGCAAGTTTCTTTCCGAGGATTGATGATAGTCATTGTGACAGGATTCATTTCTGTCTCACGTTTCGACGATGGTTCTGATATAAATATGGGAAAGCAGCCTGTTGCTTGGAAAGAATATTGTGCGGAGTACTGGTAAAAGAAACTCCAGGAAAGCATGGATATGTGCACTGTCCACTGCTACATAACTGAAATAATGTTGAAAACAGGGTTAAACACCATACAAACAATCAATCTATCAAAATCGCTAGTCTGGCAGTACGTTCAGTACTTTGATTTACGTGAGCAATCAAAACATATATATATATATTCCAGACATTTTGAGGTTTTCATGCCAGGGTAAATGAGAATATCATCCAAAACAGTAGAGGTACAGTCGCCAAACCGTTCAAGGACATGATTTATTAAGGCTTATAATGCTTAATTAAGCAAGGCAAGTCTCTCTGTAATGGACAGGACTTTAATCCTTGGCGTCGGTGGCTCGATTTAGGCATCAAGATTGACTTAGATTCAAAACCCCACAGTTGCCAAATACTGCCACACAGAAAATACTTCTTTCTGTTAGAAATCTTAATTCTGTTGTACATGACGGTTTAGACATAAACCACTATATCTCTGCCTCTCCGATTTGAAAATGTCGTCTTACAAAGTAATAAACTGAACAAGATGTCATTTATAAGGTACAAGATCTTTGCTTTATGTAAATTGAGTGACCTATGCAAAGCAGAGAATCATTTATTCCTACACAACCGTAACATTATGAATGAATCTATTTATAGATACACATAGGTTAACTTGTAGCAAATCCCAGCTATATCAACCCCCACTGGACAGGGAACCCTTGTCATTTCTTCAGTCATTCATTATTTAGATCATTGTGTACAGTTGAACTATTATGTTAAACTGTTATTCTGTTAACCTTTTACCAAACAATCCCAAGTTTTAACGATACTGGGGAAGTATCCCTTTGTAAACATTGTGGGAAAAGGAGAAAATGCTGGTAACCATCATTTTCTCCTTTTCCCACATTGTTTTCTGCCCTTCTGGAATCATGTCTCATCAGTTCAGCCACATTTAATTCATGGTCTGCAACAGCTTTGAATTTGGACGGATGTAAATTTTTTAACGAGAGTTAAATAGTTAACTACATCTTCCGCTGTTAGATATTGACAATTGACTGCATGGTGTTTAACGCCGTTTTCAACATTATTTCAGTGATATTGCGGCGGCCAGAGCACCTGTCCATGCTTTCTTCGAGTTTCTTTTACCAGCACTACCGCGACTCAATGACCTTTTGCAGATAGTGTGTGCAGTCTGATCTTGAATCTACACTGTCCGATAGGAGGATAGATTTCCTCCAAAGTGTAACTGTGAAATAGCAATATTCAGGTGTTTACCATCAGCTTGAAAGTTTCATTTAACATTTTATAGCAGGTTAATGGTTAAACTTAAACTAGATTATAGTTAACCAATAGCACATATAGCCCCGGCAGTTCAGTCGGTAGCATACAGGACTTGAGAACAGGAGGGCGCTGGTTTGATCCTCAACAAATTTCTTTCCGAGGATTGATGATAGTCATTGCGACAGGATTCATTTCTCGCTCATGTTTCGACGATGGTTATGTGGGAACGGAGGCAGTGGCTTGGAAAGAATATTGTGCGGAGTACTGGTAAAAGAAACTCCAGGAAAGCATGGATATGTGCACTGGCCACCGCTACATAACTGAAATAATGTTGAAAACAGGGTTAATAAACACCATACAATCAATCAATCAATCAATCAAATTCGCTAGTCTGTCAGTACTTTCAGTACTTTGATTTCTGCCGGTTCAGCAACAAATCCCATCTTGTGGGTAACGTAGAAATCTACCGACGATAAATGTTAACCCTTAGCCTTCTAAATAACTTAACCCTTATCCTGCTAAGTAAGTTAAATAGACTTTCAAGCCGTTAGTAAAAACCCGAATAATGTTACTTTATACTTATTTCTTGGAGAGAGATATCTCGTTCTCGGACAACGTAGATCCACGATCAGACTGCACGTTCTGTGCAGTCTGATCTTAATCTACACTGTCCGCAAAAGGTCAGTAAGTTGCGCTTCGCAGCTTTAGGGTTAAGTGAAACTTTCAAGCCGGTGGTAAAAAACAAAATGTTGGTATTTCAATGTTATGGGGGTTCGGGAAATCTCTCCTCATTGGACCGTGTGGATCTAAGATCAGACTGCACGTTATGTGCAGTCTGATGTTGATCTACATTGTCCGCAAAAGAACCGTGAGTCGCGCTTAGCAGCCCAAGAATTAAGACTGGTATTATGAACTGGTATTATGAAAGCAATCGTAGACGACAAATAGAAACACATACTGAGTGTTTCAAATCAGGGATAGTAAATTACACCCCCAATTGTTATATACGATTCCTGTTCAAATGATAGAAATTTATCTGTGACAGCTTAGACAACATTGTTGGAAAAGAAAAAAGATGATGGTTATCAGCATTTTCCTCAAATCCCATATGTTTTCAAGTCACTTTTTTCCCTAGGATCCGGAAAACACTGGATTGTTTGGTAAAAATTGAGTTTGTCGTCTGCAAGAACTTTGAACTATGGACAAGTATAATATTTTGTCGTCTGGAAAAGGGTCTTTCAACTACTCTTCATCTCTTCAGATCTTTTCTTGTTTCTCATACTCGCTTTACTTTTTTTTTTTTTTTTTTTATAAATTTGTGGAACAGATGAAGCATGACAATATGTGAAAATTCAAAGCACACACTCTGTAAAAATTTACGGAATCGGCCGAGTTGTGACGAGGACTCAAGATCAACAAAACTCACGGGATTTGTCGAATGGAGGAAGTTTTTGAAGGAAAAAAAGGAAAGGAAAAAAAGAGGGATCTAAAAAAAAATCTGTGGACGGAAAAGGGGTCGTCATTTTATCCTAATATCAAATCTGACATCAATACAGAAAATTTTCCTGGCTTTTTAGTTGTTTTTCCGAATTAACCAATCAAAACTGGTCACGTGAGTACTCACACATTGCGGCGAGGCGGTGGTGCAAAGCGAAGACAAAGAAAATTTCTTTGATTTTCGGATATAAACTAAGTATGTTATCCATTCTTTATCCTGCTGTGATTTTTATGAATCGTAATAGATTTAGCAGCGTAGTTAATTGATCTTACTTTGTTTTCCTTCTTTATCTAGCCCTTTTCTGGCTCGAGCGCATGTATGCTTTGATGCCTTGTGTTTCCCGCCCTCCCATTTTCTTACGAAATTTTACTTTAAAGTCGTAAGAAGTCTCCTTTCTCAGGGGTGTGAAATCTTGCGATTGTTTGGTAAACGGTGAAAGACAATTTTTGTTAATCACACAGACCTGATTTTAAATGACCCTGGGAAAGGGACAATTTGAAAACATGGTGGACAGGGGAGAAAATCCTGATAGATCTAGCCAGCATTTTCTCCTTTTCCCACATGTTTTTCTACCCTTTCAAAGACAATTGCCATTATTTGAGCTGCATTTAATTTGCCATCTGAATATGTTTTCAGTTTGGACCAGTCTAGAATTTTGTCAATTGCTTCATAGTTAACTATCATCAGCAGTTAACATGTCACTAGACGACATTTTGAATTGAGCTTAAAAGTGGATTTCTGTCTTTGAAATGGCAGAAAACATTGTGAGAAATGGGGAAAATGCTGGTTGCCAGCACTTTATCCTTTTCCCACAATGCTTTCTAAGGCGTCCTTGGCCAGGGTGATTAAAATGTGTTATCATATGTAACCCAGTTTTATGCTTGTCCAACATCTCATCAAGACAAAAAAATCTGAATAATTTTCATAAGTACCTGAATGAAAATATGGCCTCAAGGTGAGGTAAAAAGTTGACTGCAGGAGAGTGTGAGATAATCAGGTGTTTGCCAATCAAACACTGATGATACCATGTTTTCCTTATATAGTTCTGAATGATGATACCTATTCCATTTCAGGATGGTTTTAGAGGGTCCCTCCAAGAACTGACTCGCCTGAATATTTTAGACTGCTTTTAACACTGATTTTAAGAATGGGCTTATCATATTGAAAGAAGCTTGATTACATCAATTGGCCAATTACATTGAAGAGAAGCTTGATGGATCAATCCTTACACTTGTACTTGAGGTAAGTCTGCAAATTGGTCTCAAAAGGTGCATAAATTTTATTGTGCAATTTCTTCAATCTGCACATAGTATTTTAGTTTGTTGCCTTCATCACACAAGCTTAAATTGCATCTTGCAGCAAATCCTCTTGAAAAGATTTTGGTAAAAAGAGGGATTGCTCCTAGGGATTTCAGGTAACCAGCATTTTCTTTTTTTTCCCACAATGTTGCCATTTCATGGAGATATCCCATCATTTGAGCAACAATAAATTTGTCATCTACAAAAGTGTTCAGCTTGGATGACTTTTAATTTTTTCTTGTTTGGTGAAGACTTAAGGTGTCTAAGGGTTCAAAATAACTGGATGAACATTCCTCTGATTTTGTTCTCAAATTGTTAGCAAATCATTGTTAAAAAATTCATTACATGATTGTTATCTTTTCAGTATTTGGTTGCAAGTGATCAGAGACTGTCCATGAGAGCTGCAATTGCTGCTGGTCACAAGATTGTTTATTGTAATTATCAACCTGTTTGAAACAGATGACTTTGTTCCCAATCTGCTAGAAGGAGCAGACACTGGATGCACTGTGAGGGTTACAAGCACATCTGATGCAGAGCTGGAGGTATTCAGTTCACTTGGCCATACAGTGATCTTGGAGGGCTTTCAAATTGGATTCAATGTACACTTGCATCCATATTATCTAGTACCAAAGATTTTTGTAACAGTCCAAATTCAAAGAATTTGCAGAAATTAAAATGAATGTGGCTCTAATTCTGGAAAAAAAACATAGTGCAAAAAGTATTAACCATCTTTTTTTCCTTTTCCCATGATGTTTTCTAAAAGCATTCTTCCTCAAGGTGAACTTTTGTTAAAGCATAGGCCACTGAAACTCCATTGGTCAATCACAAAAACCCAAAATTTTTATTGGTCGATCATCAGACACAGTTACTTATAGTAGCACATTAGCAACTGCCTCTATATCATATACATGATAAGACAAGGTGTGCAATGAAATCAGAGAAAATTTGACCCCCTGTCCTCTTTGAAAAACGGAAAATGCAAACTGACGATCGGTGCAGGTCAGTTCAATGAATGAGGGAAACATTCAGGGTAAAAGAGAAAATGATCATTACTTTTATTTTCTCTTGTTCTACATTGTTTTAACCCTTTACCAGACGACAAAGTTTTAGCCTTGTCCAAATTGAAAGCATTTGCAGACGACAATTTCAATGTGGCTCAAATGGTGCAATTTTTATTTGATCAGCTGGAAAACATTGTGGGGAAAGGAGAAAATGCTGGTTACCAGCATTTTCTCCTTTTCCCACAATGTTTTCAAAAGGCTTCTTTCCCAGGGGCGTTAAAAGGCGTCATTGTGTGGTAAAGGGTTAAATGGACTGCAGGTTGTTTTCATTCAGGATTGTTTGGCAAAGGAGTAATATGACTGAAACATTGTTCAACAGGACAAAAAAAACTTGTGGGAGAAAGGAGAAAATGCTGGTTATTAGCACTGTCTTCTTCCTCCAAAATGTTTTCAAAAGCCATTTTTCTTGGGGTCTTTAAAACTTGGGATTGTTTGATAGAGCATTAACTTGTCATATTGATAAAGTACTATTGTGAAAGGAAGTAAACGGCCAAGAAACATATCTTTATTGTACGATATTTGAAATATTGACAGAGAAGAACTGCCTATAAAAAGCAATACATGTACTCAATCCCCAGCAATGTTTTTGGAAGCTATCTACTGCTTGGGCATTAATTGTTTACCAAAGGACAAAACTTAGGACTTGACTATATTGAAAGCATTGCAGATAACAAATTAATTTGTAGTGAAAAGGATGTATTCTGCTTGTTAGGGTAGAAAACATTGTGGGAAAAGAAGAAAATGTTTGTTAACAGTATTTTCTCCTTTTCCCACAATGTTTTCAAAAGCCTTTTTCTTTGGGATTGTTAAAAGTAGAGATTGTGTGGTAAAAGGTTAAAAGTTGTTGTTTTATGGGATAAACACTATTTGCAGTGGACAATTTGGAAAACATATTTGTAAACTACGGATAATTATATCCCCACCTATATAGTAGAGGGGGGTATACTGGTTTCACCATGTCTGTCCGTCCATCAGTCGGTGTCTGTCTGTCTGTCAATCTGTCCATGTTTTTGTTTCTGTGCTCTAACTCAAAAGCCATTTGACCTAGGACCCTGAAACTTTATGTAAGTCCTCCTGACCCAAGGAGGTGCCCTATTGTTTTTGGGTCACATAGATCAAAGATCAAGGTCACAGGTTAACTGCTTCAGTAACAAGGTGCTGGTGGGGGTATTTGTCTGCGTTGCGACAGTTCTAATTAATATTAAGTGAGGCTAGGAACATGAATACATGACTTAACAAACAATGGTGCTTTGCCATTTTTAACAAGTGGGACTGGTTATCAAATTTTAGTTGTAAAAAACAAGGTTATTATACTGCTTTTGCTCTAATATGCGTGGACAGTCTTCTATAATGACAAATCAGGAGAAAGGAAATAAGTACGGCTCACATATGGACTACAATTAATCAGTAAAAAGGAAATCAGAACCACGCAGATACGGACCTGAAAAATTGTGCCAGTAGGCCCTGGCTGAATATTGCAGGAATCCCGTGACTTGGTGCTCTAGATGCAAGACTGATTTTAAGCTTTTTATCAAGTTTTAAATATATAGGAAGACCAAGTTGGAACAATCATAAAAATGCATTTTTATCAATCCTGTTTTCTGCAATTTACAGCTGACTGGTCTAGAAGATGATTCAAGAGGTTGCAGTGCTCAAGCCACAGCTAGTGAAAGCAGTCTTGGTAACCTGGATAATATCCATCCAATATTCACTGGGACTGAGCATGATTGCAGATCTAGAGGGATGTAATATGTAATCCAGCCTGAGTTTCAAACTGTGTTAACAGCCAATGCATTTGATTGAGATAGACAGGTTAGTTATTAAACTTTGTGTTATCAATGTCTCATGTCTTTTAATTCAGGGCAAGTCTCAGTGGCTCAGTGGCAACCTTTAGGGCCACTGATTCAAAGTTTGTGAATTAAACCTTGCTTGAGCAAAATTGCTTTATGGGGAATGAGTATAGTTATTTTAACACTTTAAACATTTCTTTGACTTGGATTATATGGGAAAGTAGCCAGTAGCTTGGAGATAGAATTGTGAGAGGTACTTGTAGAGAAACTGTGCTGCATTGGTCCTTGCACCACTTGCAGTGAAGTGTTGGAGGTATCAGCCATGATTTAAAAAAATGGCTGTCCTATTTGTTGGTTAACAAAGGTTATTTTTAGATCCTTCAAGGGGTATACACTGGCATTTTCTCCTTTTTCCACAATGTTTTCTTTCCTTTAACCCTTTACCACACAATCCCGACTTTTAACGATCCTGAGAAAGAAGCCTTTTGAAAACATTGTGGGAAAAGGAGAAAATGCTGGTAACCAGCATTTTCTCCTTTTCCCACAATGTTTTCTACCCTTCCAAAAGCATATTATAATTCTTAAGTCACGTTTATTTTGTCGTCTGCAAATGCTTTGAATTTGGACAAGTCTTAAATTTTGTCGTTTAGTAAAGAGTTAACAGACAAATCTCACCATATAAGCTATATCGAATTTGTCATCTGCAAATGCTTTCAGTTTGGACGAGAGTAAAATTTTGTGATGTGGTAAAGAGTGAAGAGGCCATGTGTGTCACTTTGAGGAAGTACTATGATTTTTTTTCTCTTTTTTATTTATTGATGGTTTGCAAACTATTGGCATAGTCGGGTAATATTAACCCCTTAACACATATATAAGTTTTTCTTGACCTTAAGAAAATTGTACTAAAAATGTCATAAGGCACTAGTTAAACAAATATCTATTGGTTCATTTCATCCAATCACAGACTCTGTAACTGGCTGCAGAAATGTAATACATGTATTGTGAACAGTTAAAACTATGGTGCTTGATAGGTCTGTCAATATCAATATTGACCCCCTGTAATATTTTGAAAGAAATGAAATATCAGTCCATTTCAAACATTGTAACTTCATTCTATAGTATATATTTTATTTATAGTTCATCAGTGAGGGAGAGCAATTTATTTTAAAGGCCCTTTAAGGCTGGGTAATGTTGGTGTTTAAAATTTATACACAAATGTTAGCATGTAAATTAACAAACTTTGTGAAGTGATTGTTTTAGACTGGAAAGCGAAATACTAGATCAGTCAACATGTAAGTGAAGTTTTTTCTCCATCTACACTTACCCTATAAACACCAATGGGTTGAGAAGACAATACAAACAATTGGGGGGAGGATATTAAATTAACATCTAAAAAAGTTCTGCTAATGTGACCCCACTTGTAAAATATTAAATGTTTGTTTGAATTCCATTTTTAGTTAATTCTGATACACAACACCTTTTCTTATAAACTTTGGACATATGAAACTTACAAAAGACACATTTTTGTCAAAAATTATAACCTGAAAATTACCTCACTGTATGAGGCAGGTTAATATTTAGGAGCTGATTGAGTTACATGTTTTTTGTCACTTGGAAGAGTAAGGAGTGTAAAGTGTAGCTTAAGAATACCTGATTATGTAACCTGGTGATGTCACATATCATACATTTCCAACTTGATAGCAGGGTTGGTATTACTGGGAGGGGGGGGTTGAAATTTGCTTTATATTTAATGAAACATTCAGTGATTGAGTAAAACATTTTTTGAAGTTTGGTATGATCATAAAATTTGAATAGTCCCCTTTAACCCTAGTTGAGCCTCAACAGCACAGTCAGTAGGACTTGAGACCAGGTGGTTGCTGGTTTGAATTCCCAGCTTGGCCAATTTCTTTTTGATGTTTGATGATAGTCTTTGTGCTGATCAGTGTTCTGACAGTGGTTACGTTTGAAACATGGCCAGTTACTTGGGAAGAATATTTCACAAAGTACTGGTAAAAAGGAACTCAAGGAAAGCATGGATAGGTGCATTGGATGCCACCATATAACTAAAAAAATGTTGAAATGTTTAAACACCATTCAGTCAATCCTTTAACCCTATACCAAACAGTCCAATGTTTTATCAACCCTTAGGAAGAAGCCATTTGGAAAATATTATGGGAAAAGAAGAAAATGCTGGTACACAGCATCATCTTTTTGTCCTTTTTCCATAGTGTTTTCCTTGCCTTTCACAGACAAAACCCATCATTTGAGCAACATTTGTAATCTGAAAACACTTTCAATATGGAAGAATCTTAAGTTTTGTGGTCTGGTAAAGAGGTAAGGAATACATATATTTACCATTTACTGGATACAGGCTACCGTAGGACCAAACTGAACCAGTGCAAATGGTAACCAGCATCTTCGCCTTTTCCCACAATGTTTTCTACCCTTTCAGAGATAAATCCATTTATTTGAGCCTATCTGTATATGTCTCCCGCAAATGCTTCCTATTTGGAGAGGTCTAAAATTGTGTTTTCTAGTAAAGGATTAAGGCTTAGAAGAGAAACAAAATGAAAAATACACATAGTAGTTTATGTATTTTTTTTTTCAGATTATGACAGGGTGTTCTAATATTCAAACTTGAAGGGTACACATCTGCATTGGACTGCTCAGAAGTAAACCGCGTGACTGGAACTTTTGCGGTGACAAAACCCTTACAAGATGATATTTACAACTCTCTTGTGAACCAGGTTGGTATAATCTCATATTAGATTTAACCCTTAGGTTGCTAAGCGTGACTAACTGACCTTAACATTTGTATCGGACTTATTACCTGGTGGTTGCGAGTTTGATACTTTTTTTTTTTTTACAAAGTACTTGATAGAGCAATCATGAAAAGTGCATTTAGAATTGTTGCTGCAAATTAGAATTTCTTATGAAACACTGATAAATAAATGACTCTAACATGTATTACTGTAAATATGACTCTAACATGTATTACTGTAAATATGACTCTAACATGTATTACTGTAAATATGATTTTGATGTAGGTGTAAAGAAACTGGATATATAATTGAATGGTTGTTTTCGGATTTGAAACTCTATTTACTTTCATGAAAACTGATATGATGTCGCTGTACCTATTTTGAATATGATCCCACATAATTTGTGCATCGTATTGATCATGTAACACTCCCAGGAGCCTTTGGAAATTCTGGTGTGAAATCTTAAATAACTTAACACTTTAAACTGTACCACACAATCCAGTGTTTTAATGAAGAAGCCTTTTGAAAACATTGTGGGAAAAGGGGAAAATGCTGGTAACCAGTATTTTCTCCTTTTTCCACAATGTTTTCTACATTATTATAGACAAATTTGATCATTTGAACTAATTTAGAATGTCATCTGCAAATGCATTCAATTTGGACAAGTCTATGATTTTGTTGTGTGGTAAGGAGTTTAAGGAATACCATCACTTCATTTTTTTAAAACACTTTTCTTACTTCTATATTGATGATTTGCCAATTATTGTCTTACTGAATTCAGCCATAAAATTTTGGTAAGGTTTTAAAATACAGTTTATTATTGCCCCATATAACAATTAAAATAGCTCCTTTTAACTCTTTACCAAAAGACAAAATTTTAGTCATGTCCAAATTCAAAGCATTTGCAGACGACAAAATTAACGTGACTCAAATAGTAAAATTTGTGTTGAGAAGGGTAGAAAACATAGTAGGAACAGGAGAAAATGCTGGTTACCAGCATTTTCTCCTCTTCTACAATGTTTTCAAAAGGCTTCTTTCTTAGGGTTGTGAAAACCCAGGATTGTTTGGTAAGGGTTAACAACTAAAATATCAATAACTGAACACACTTGTGGATAATTATGTTTTAACAATTAAAATACAGATATCCAAACACTCTTATGGATTATGATATAATTTTGCCCCTTTTAACAATAAAAATATTATAACTGAACCCACTCATGGATATTTATTTTTCAAACACTGATAAATACTGCAAAATGTACTTTTCTCCGCAAACTTAAAGAAACTAGGTTTTTAGGTCCAGCAAAAGGTACAAACTTGGCTTTCATATACTGCTTTGTCTTTTGCCATTGGTCATTTAGTCTATTTTTATGAGATCAAATATGACATCATTATACTTATTTCCGAGTATGATCCCACATAACCGCCATATGTTAACAATTATGTGACATTCTCACAAACCCTTCTTAAATTCTGGCATGAAACTTATAAATACCTTGAGAAGCTACTAAATAGCCTGTTAACTCTTTACCACACAATGCTAATGCTGACTTTTAACGACCCTGAGGAAGAAGGCTTTTGAAAACATTGTTGGAAAAGGAGAAAATGCTGGTAACATTTTATCCTTTTCCCACAATGTTTCTACCGTAATAAGAACAAATTTTGTCATTTGGGCCACCTGTTATTTTTGTCTGCAAGCGCTTTCAATATGGACCAGTCTAGAAATTTGTTGTTTGGTAAAGAGTTAAGGAAATACAGCAGAAAATGTTTTTTTCTTGTATTTGTCTTTTGTCTTGATGCTTTGTCAGCTATCACCTAACTTAATTTGGTGATAAATCATTTTGGAATATGATAATATGAATTTCTGAATAGCCTGCTTTAGCTCTTTGCCAAACAATCCCGACTTTTAACGACCCTGAGCAAGAAGCCTTTTGAAAACATTGTGGGAAAAGGAGAAAATGCTTTTCCCACAATGTTTTCTACTCTATCTTGAACAAATTTCGTCATTTGAGCCACCTCTAATCTGTCGTCTGCAAATGCTTTCAATTTGGAACAGTCTAAAATACTGTCATTTGGTAAAGAGTTAAGCCAATGAAGGCTGACACAGTTTTGATAAAGAATTTAAGTGTGTCTTCTAACAGGAAGTATTTTGTGAACACCACTGTGGTATGATGTAAGGTGTACATTGTGTATCATTCCCGAAACTTTGACCACTCTTTTCCTCTGAAACACTTAATTGGATTACTAGTATAATTCCATGTGTACTGTGCCCAGTCTCAGCATGTCCCTTTGAGATGAAAACAGAAGAGTTTTGGCCCTTTTTGTATTAAATGCTATGTTTTATTTGTCAGCTCCTCTTTTAAAAGCCCAATCTAATTTGAGTGACATTTTATAGGGATGGTAAACATGACACGTAGTGTTTAGCATCGGCATATTCCTTTTCAGTTAACACTTGCATAGTTACGGTCCTTTTGGTTGTACAGATTAAGTGCTGTCTTGGATTTCTCTGCTTTACTCCTCATCAATCCCTGGTCCAATATTGATGTGAAATTTTATAGAAGTGATCAGTATGACATGTTGTTTGTTGTTATTTCCAGCTTCAGGGTGTCCCTCATTAATGAATATTGCCCTTTTCATACTGGAAAGAAAAAAAACCAATATGAATTTGTCCATGCTTCTCCTGGAGTCCTACAACGTTATGGATAAAACATGGCGGGAGTGATCAGTATGTTGTGCCCAGCCTATGCATGCATCTTCATAATAGAAACTTGCAGAATTGGGTTCATTTTAGAATTTCTATACTATGTTTCATTTGTCTGCTTTTCTCTCAAACTCCCCATCCTGTTTGGATCAAGCTTATTGGAGTGATAAGTGAGACATGTTGTGATGCCAAGCTTTAGCATGTCCGTGAGCACTGTATTTTTTGTAGAGTTTTGGCCCTTCATATACTAAGAAGAATATTGTGTTTTATTTCCTCTTCCTCTATTAAACCACAAGTCATCAGGATGCATTAGTATGACATGCAGTTGTGCACAGAGCTGGCATGTTGCTTTGCAACCTATATTTGCAGAATTAAGGCCCTTTGGTACATGGCATCAGATGTTTGATTTGTTGTTCCTCTCCTCTTAAAACCCCATGCCCAATTTGGAAGAAATTTTCACAGGAGTTACGTCTAGCTGTGTCTAGTGTCAGCATGTCCCTTTGTAATGAATATTTGCAGAGTTATAGCCATTTTCAAATGCCGTCCTCGATTTGTCAGTTCATCACAGATTAACCCTGCCTTGGATTTTGATAAAATTGTACAGGAGGTAATAAACGAGACATCTAGTTGTGCCTGATTTCAGCATGTCTCTGTGCAATAAACGCTTGTAGAGTTATGTTCCTTTTTGTATTTAAGTCTTTCTTCGATTTATTGGCTCCCCCCCCCCCCCAAAAAAAAAAAAAATTTTGGTTTGATTTGGATTTTGGATGAAACTACACTGTAGTCATAAGTATGACATTTAGTTTTACTTGGGTTACCAAATAGAGTTTCATGGAAATGGTTTATGCTTTCCTCTGCCATAGTGAAAATAAATGTAACTTGACATTTAAGAAAGAAAAGTAAAACTTATACTGGTAAGGTAAACACTTACAGAAATGAAATTAACAGTAGTTATCTGTATGTTGTTGGTGGTGTTGAGAGTCCCACCAATATAACTCAAGACGACAACATTGGTAGGCAAGAATATTATACGTATGTTACAAGCTGTTGATTGGTTTGGGTCCAAGAGTAGCTCTTCATTACAGATTCACTTTAACTGTTTACCAAGCAACAAATTTTAGACTTGTCCATATTGAAAGCATTAGCAGACAACAATTTAAATATGACTCAAACATTGAAATTTGTTTTGGGAAGGGTAGAAAACATAGTGGGAAAAGGAGAAAATGCTGGTTACCAGCCTTTTCTCCTTTTCCCACAATGTTTTCAAAAGGTTTCTTTCCCAGGGTCGTTGAAAGTCGGGATTGTGTGGTAAAGGGTTAACTCTTTACTAAGCGACAAAATTGTAAACTTGTCCAAATTGAAAGCATGTGCAGACGACAAAATAAATGTGACTCAAAAAATTGAAATATGATTGGGGAAGTGTATATAGAAAACATTGTGGGAAAAGGAGAAAATGCTGGTGCCAGCATTTTCTCATTTTCCCTCAATGTTTTCAAAAGGCTTCTTTTACAGGGTCATTAAAAGTCAGGATTGTGTGGTAAAGGGTTACATTGGTAAGACTCACAATTTTCCTGACATGTATGGTAGTTTCTATGGCCAATGTCCGCTATCCTGTTACTGACAAGTATACAGGTTTTATCAGTAAATGTTGGGAAGAGCTACATTCTCACCAATGTAGTCATGATTACAACAATTGTAGACAAGATATTTTATACTGGTTTCAGTCCAGGGAAAATCCTCCATACAACATGTATTTTGGTAGAACTTTCAATTCCCTTGACTTTTATCTGAAAGATCAAAGCCCCTTATACAAATATTGTTACAGCCAGTGAAACAGTTTTTGGGATGGTTAGATTGCAACTGGTATGAGCATCGATAGGCAGGAATATTATACATAATATGAGCTAAATACCGGTTTTAATCCAGGAAAACTGCTGCTTAGAACATGTCCTCTAACTTGGTAGAACTGGCTATTATCCTGAGAAGTACTCTAGGTCAGACAATGGCAGCTACCCTCAGACTGATTAGGGTCCAGATTTTATCCACAAAAGTATAAAAAGGGTTGGGTTCTCTCCATTTTAACTCTTTAACAAACGAAAAATCTTAGAACTGTCCAAATTGAAAGCATTTGCAGACGACAATTTCAGTGTGACTCAAATGATGAAATTTGTCTTTCATAGGTCAGAAAAACATTGTGGGAAAGGAGAAAAATGTTGGTTACCAGCATTTTCTCCTTTTCCCACAATGTTTTCAAAAGGAATCTTTCTCAGGGTTGTTAGAGCTTGGGATTGTGTGGTAAAGGGTTAAAAGGGATTGGGTTCCCTCCATTTTAAGTGATGTGTAGGACAATTGTAGGCAAGGTATTTTATATGTGATTAAATTTTTCATTTGATAAGTATGGCTCAATGATAAGATTTGTCATTCAACTGGTAGACAACATCATGGTAAAAGGAAGAGGTTGTTACTATTATTTTTTTCTGTTCCCATGATGTTTTCAAAAGTGTTTCATGCAGGGCCATCAAAACATGGACTGAACTTGAATAGCATAACGAGATTTCAGAGATCAGAGTTCCATAATCCCAACTCCTATATACTACAGTCCTCAAAACTTGCTCAGGACCACTTTTACATCAAAAGTAATTTTTTTAACACATTATCCCTAAAACCGCTTAAATAAATTAAAATTTCCAGCCAAGACTATAACCAAATGTTGTGATTTATAAGTTCGTTTTGCTGGAAAAATCTCACTTTATCAGACAGTTTAGATCCAAGATTAGGTTGCTCTGTGTAAGCTGATTTGATCTAAACTGTCTACAAAATCGGATTGTGTGGAGCTCAGCTGCTTAACCCTTTAGCAGACGACAAAATTTTGGCCTTGTCCAAATTGAAAGCATTTGCAGACAATTTCAATGTGGCTCAAATGGTGCCATTTTCTATTGATAGGTAGAAAACATTGTGGGAAAAGAAAATGCTGGTTACCAGCATTTTCTGCTTTTCCCACAATGTTTTCAAAAGGCTTCTTACCCAGGGTCATTAAAAGGTGGCATTGTGCAGTAAATGGTTAATGCTGATGAGAGTATACATTAAGGAAATATTTCCAGGTTATTTCATACATAGGACAAACCGTTTTGGTAATTTTGTTCCTACTCTCCATTCTAGTCATTTTATACCCACTTTGATCATTTTGGTTTGCAGTTTTACAAAATGACAATTGAAAGCATTGAGGTCATTGCTTGCCCACTTAGGTATTTTTTTTTTGGTGTAATTAAGGACAGAGAGTGGTTAAACAAGCAATTTGGAGTTGACATTTGGTATTGTCATTTTTTTGGTTATTGATCAATGTGGAATTTCAGCTTTTATATATATACATGTTTATGTGATTGATATGTTTTACTGTTTATTGAATTACATATCTTTAGCTTGTGTAGGATGACAGAGGCATGACCTGTCTTGTGGAGGTCGAGCTTGCCTGTATTATCCAACCGTTCTGTTCATGTCATCATACAAAAGATGCCTTCTAAAACTTTGGTGAACCATAATTACCCATGAAAGATACAGGAATATTATCTGTCACCAAGACAATGTGAAATAATACATGTGAAATTTTAATGCTTGCATGTAAGAAAGTTTAGGTACTTACAAATGCCCACTATACAGATGAAAACCTCCAATGCTACTGTAAAATTACAATATCATTTGATATTCATAATTGAATGTGAAAAAGTGGTCCTGAGCAAGTTTAGAGAAGTATATTTATTTTTCTGTGGAAAACCATCAGTTGTTACCACAGAACAAGCCATACTCACAGACAGTGTAGATCAAGATCAGGCTGCAAAAAAGATGCAGTCTCATCTTTGATGTACGCCCCAATATTTTGTGAGGTATTCTTTTGAGAGCAGCCTTGAAATTGCAATATGTGTGTCTTTTGTACTGATAAACTCACCTAAGCACGAAGTGCTTAAAGTGAGCCATTGTGATTGCTTTCTGTCCGACATCTGTATGTCTGTTCAACCGCAATAACAAAAACTTCCCTTGGAAACTAATAGATCAAAGGAAGTTTCAATGTGCAAATTCCTCAGGACAAGTTAATCAAAAGTTGTTCAAAATTATTTGAATAATGTGAACAATTTTACTCTAAGTATTGTTGATAGCAAAAACCTTTAAAAATGTTCCCATTGTTATTGACAATCAGTATCAAAGGCACTGCCAAGATTTAGCAAAAGGTTATGGTTAGTTGACCTTTGACTTATTTTTGGAAGGGTTATAATTTTAAGCTCAACTGGGCAAAATCCAGGAAGAGATGTTGCACTAGCCCTTGCATGGGTATCAGCCTTGAAGTCTGGGTCCACATATACATTTGTTACAGAGGTCACATTTTCCAAACCATGTGATGGATTTGATCCGTATCTTGTATAGTGATAGATAGATATATGTCCAAAGTTTTTTTCACCAATACCACTGCCCACGCCCATTATCTTGTGTTCAAGGTTGTAGACATTGATGTTTTACATGAAAGTTTTACGTTAAAAGTTTTTAAGATCATATTTTCAAATCAATAATGGATTTAGTTTGGTTTGGTTAACATATTGTATGATGATGGATATAGGTCCACAGTTTCAGCTATACCCCTGCCCGTGCCAGTTGCTTAACAGTCAAGGTTACAAAAAATTTCCTGAACAATTTACAGGAACAGCTATTGTGTTAACCCTGGTGCTGCAGTTGATGTTGGTTTTCTGTCCCAGGCTGGGACCCTGTTGCTTTTTCCAAGGCATTTCCACCCCAAACAATTAACTTTTACAGGCAAGCTGTGCTGTCTGGTAACATTTCTTATGTCTGAGATGCTGTGTTCTGTGCACCATAGAAAGTGAAAACTTTAAAGATCATTTTGGGGTCCACAAGACCTGGAATGTTGATACTTGATATGTAGCATGATAGATAGTCTCTAAGCAAAGTTCCTCAAATTGTGTCCCTGGGGTCAAAAAGTGCCCTTCCCAAGGGTTCCCTGGTTAAACATGGAGTAATAAAAGGAAAACTAAAGGGGAAAAAAATCTTGCCTGAAACCCAAAACAATAATGTTGACATGTGGTATGTAGATACTTCAAAGATGTTCAAATTGTGCACCAAAGTTCCATAGATGGCCAAATTCTAGGGGTCTCATGTTTTACATAGTGTGCTATCAGAAGGAATTTGAAAAGTCTTACATGAAACCTTTTGGTTCTTGACTTTTTAACTTTCTATGAGTTATGTTTGTGAAACTTCACTTTGAGGAAGATCGTTACATGCAGATGATGCTCACACCTTAATTGTAAGCCTGTAGTACAACTTTGTCATGGTCACTGTTACTAATAGAAAATACATAGAAAAAGTGGAACCTGCTGTATCTTTAACATACCATGAACTGTTTGTGAAACTTCGCTTGATAATAGGTCTAGCTATTTAGATTATAAAGACACCATCCATTTAACATAAACCTTGCTCTTACTTAATGGTTATAGAAAAATTAGCACTGAAGTTCGTAGCTAGTACGAATCTTATCTTTTGCCATGCAAAGTTCCAGCCCCAGTGAACTTAGGTGAGCGATGTAGGACTCTCATAATTCTCTTGCTTTGTTATTTTATCTATCTGGCAGGCACTTTAACCCTTTTGTGGTGAAAGCAGCTTTCTATTGGGGCCAAAACAGTGATAAACCCTGGTGATTTGGAATTAATATTGAATCAACTCTAGGGGCATACTGTGTTTTGATCACCTGTGAATGCCAGCAAGTCACAGGTGTGGCACCCACACACCAGCCTGGTGAGATGGGACGATTCTGGCAATCTTTGGAACATCACCGGCGGTAAACCTGCGGTAGTCTGTCACAAACCAGAGCTTAACCTCGGTAGCCTGTAGTCATAACATACAATCCAGCTTCTTGAACTGGGACAAAACCAGGTAACATTGGGTCTATGAGAGTGTTGCCCCATTTTTAAGGGGAAACCACCCTGATATACATGCTACTCTTCACCATGGGGAATTCAGACTAGTACTATGACTGTGACCTGAGAATGTGGTTTAATAAGACTTGGGATGATCTTCAGTAAAGTAGATTTGGAATCTTTGAGAGTCAAGTACAACTTTTAGTTCTTTTGCAGGGTGTAGATCAAGATCAGACTGCATAGAACATGCAGTCACATCTTTGATGTACACTGTCTGACAGTTTGTGAAGTACGATGGTGAAAGAAACCTTGAAGTTGCGATATCTGTGTCTTGTCTATTGATTTAAGATATCCTTTTCACATTTGGCAGGCACTTAAACTCGATCCAACATAAAAAAAAAAATAGGATCAGCTAAATTCTGTGTATTTGCAAATCACAAATTTGGTGCCATTCTTATGATAAGGTTTGCCTTTTAAACAAAGGAAAACAATAGAAAAACAAAGAAAATGCCATCTACTCTCAGTTTTTGCCTAGATCTCCCTGGGGATTGTAAAAACACATTATTGTTCGGGAAGGGGTTAATTTTTCACCATAAGGCAAAATTTTAAGACTTGTCCAAATTGAAGGCATTTTCAAATATAAATTTTGCTCACATAATGAATTTGTCTTTGCAATCATAGAAAACGTTGTGGGGAAAAAAAGGAAAAACAAGCATTTTCTCCTTTTTTCAAGAATATTTTCAAAATTTTATTCCTTGGGGCAATTAAAACTTGGAATGTTTGGTAAAGGGTTAAGAGAGTAAGATGGTCAAGCTTATACCATTACCTCATATAATTTTAGCTCTACAGGCTGAAAGCCAGCAGAGCTTATGTCATGGCCTGATTTCCATCATTCTGTCTGTTAGTCTTTTTCTTGTTTACACAATAAAGTCAGAATGTGCTATCACATCTTCATGAAACTTGCACAGTTGCTTGGTATAATCAACAGCTTGAACCCTGTTGATTTTGAAAAAATCTGACAATGAGTATATCAACAGCTTGAACCCTGTTGATTTTGAAAAAATCTGACAATAAGTATGGGAAAAGTAGCCATTTAAAGTTGAAAATTTACATTTCTTGTTTTTGCATTTTCATGAAACTTGCACAGTTGCTTTATATCATCAATAGCTTGAACCCTGTTGATTCTAAAAAAAATTTGACAATCAGTATGGGAAAAATAGCCATTTAAAGTTGAAAATTTTCAATTCCTGTTTACACAATCAAGTCCGCTTTTTTTATCTAATTCTTTTGAAACTTGCAAAGATTATTTCTGTCACCAAGGTATTGTTTTACTAACCTCAGTCCAATTATTGGTCATATTTCTTTGAAACTTTCAGGGATTATTTAACCCTTTACCACACAATGCCGACTTTTAACGACCCTGAAAATAAAGCCTTTTGAAAACATTGTGGGAAAGGGAGAAAATGCTGGTAACCAGCATTTTCTCCTTTTCTCACAATGTTTTCTACCCTATCAAAGAAAAATTGCATTATTTGAGACACAATGAAATTGTCATATGTAAATGCTTTCAATTTGGACAGGTCTAAAATTTTGTCGTGTGGTAGAGGGTTAATACAGTGAGTACTGAAACCCTATCAAATTTGGCTGAATTCTAAACAGATGGTTTTGAGATATTGTACTTCAATTTTTTTCACTATTTGTTCAGTTCATCATGCCTACTTATGCTGTCTTAGTGGGTTCAAGTCCAGTTACAACAACAACCCTCCACCCACCTCCACCCCCTTTTTTATGCATTTGTCTTTTTCCTGTTTGCATTATGAATTCATGTTTGCTAGAAAAAAAAAAGCAAAATCACTGCCAGTAGAGTGATTCAGGCCCTCAAGGGCCTCTAGTTTTTGACTACTTTAACTTGCATGCTGCTAAAGAAAAGGAGAATAAGTTTGCCTGAATTATACCTAAAATGAACACACAGTTATAAATAAAGATACACCAAGACAAATGGAAAAATTGATCACATTGAACAGTTTCTGTATTTGTCACTGTAGAGGCAACCAATGGAAACTTTTCTTTGTAGTTGATGTGATTGCTCGTAGTCCGGGTGTTTGTCCATCCATAATTACATTAGTAATGTCTCCTTAGAAACAATTGGATCAAAGGAAATGAAGTTTATGTTTAAACTTCAGGATAGCATGCAAAAGTTACCATCAATGTATCATCATTCAGGGCAATGACCAATATGAATTATTGTGCTAAGATAGCAAAAACATGGTCTTATTGTCAAACTTTGCCGGGATGATCAGTATCAGGGCCTGTATTCACTAATTAACCCTGGGAGTATTCTATGTCTTATGTGGCAGAATTTTCTAAATTTTAAAGTAACACAAACTTATGATTGGCTAAACTATTTGGTGTTACTTCCACATCTAGAACATTCTTGAGAATTAGACAAGGAATATTCTTAAGAATGGTTTGTAAAAACAGACTCAGGGTATTACAAAAATTGTTAAAATATTTACCTTAAGTTTACCTGTTTTTATGAATAGATCAAAGTTTCCAGTTGGTATGTGTTCAACATGTTCCATATTGAAAACTTCGATTTTTTTTTGTCTGTAACACAAGGCATAAAGTTTTGATATTTGGCATGTAGCATCATAAGAATGGTCCTTTATCAAAGTTGTTCAAATTGATTCCATTGGTTGCAAGTATTACAAAGAGCTGCATAGGAAACATTTCAAAAAGCTTTTTTGTCAGAAAACAAGGAAATGTTGATACTTAGTGCTTAGCATCATTATAGTATGGCCCTTTATCACAATTGTTTAACTCTACCAAATGACAAAATTTTGGACTCCACCAAGTTCAAAGTGTTGGCAGACGACGAATATAACTAAAATGATAGTTTTTGTCTTTGATAGGGTAGAAAACATTGTGGGAAAGGAGAAAATGCTGGTTACCATCATTTTCTCTTATCCCCACAATGTTTCCAAAAGTCTTCTTCCCTCAGGGTCATTAAAACTTGGGATTGTGTGGTAAAGGGTTAAATTTACAACACCCCCCCCCCCCCCCCCCCACTTTTTCATCAAAGTTTGCCCTGTCCCTAGGGTAACATGGTGTACTTGGCAGTCATAGCAGTCTATAGGAAAATAAAAATAAAAAATCTTCTTGGCTGAACTCATAAGATCAAGAATCTTATATCAGGCACCTAGCTGAAGTTAGAGTTTAATTGTGAACACAAAAATTGAGATTAACTATCACCAATGAAGAATCAAAGCACATCAGAAAGCTTGTTGATCCATTAAGGGGTAGAAAGATGTAGGAAAATCATCCGAGCATGGTTTATTTGTCTCAATTCAAGGGCACATAATTGTGCAAAATTTCATTACAACAGACCTTACTATTCTCTATCCATAGATTTTTGGGAAGGGTAAGATTTCAATCAGTGTAAGTAGATTTGAACAATTGTAGTTAGCAAGATATTCTATACAAGCTAGACTAGTACTGGCTCAAGTCAAGGGTAATGGAATGTTGGCAACTGTCCACAATATGGGGTGATGATGCTGTCACCAATGACAGATCAAGGCAAGCTAGAAAAGTTGTCGGTCTATTCAGGGGCAGCTGCGTTCAAAAACGAACACTTCTGAGCTTTTCTTCAAAAGTGAAGAAATAAAAAATCAGTGGAAAATAAATCACCTACAGGACAGGCCACTTATAAGATTACATCAATGGATTTTTTTTTACCCTTTAATCACAGAAGGTGATTTAAATGAATTTTGCAGATAGCATAGATCAAGGTCAGACTGAGAAAAAAGTGTAAAACCCAGTAGTAGGCTAGTTATAGCCCAATGTATGACAATATTTTTCTTGGACAAATAATAATAAGCTTGTATGAAATATCTTACCTAAAATTGTCCTTACCATGACTTAAAATGGTGGGAATCTAACTCTTCCTTAACTGTGTGGATAGAAACTGGACTCTTACCAATATTAGGGTATCTGACTTGGCTGTAGTTATAATCTAATACTTGTAAAGATAGTTGCAAGTCCAAACAGATTCAAGTACATTTATATGAAGAGTTATTCTTGGACCCAAACCAGTATTAAGCTCACATTATGTATCATATTCTTGCCTACCAATGCTCTTACTGGTTGGATTCTAACTCTCTGAACATTTTTTTTTTTTTTTTTAAATGGCTAGTTACATTATATGTGAAAGGAGCTTTTGACAGAGAAAATAAACTTTGAGAGGATGAGTTTTTTACAACAGTCTGCCCCAGAATAGATCAACAACCTTTCTGGTTTCTCTTGGTCCATCTTTGGAGGTAGTATATCTCTACTTTTGTGGTGAGAATCTGAAAATCTTGGTCTGTACATTTTAGACATGCAACTTAACATTATTTTGGATTCCATTGAGTTATCAATTCTGCACTATTTCTAATTAAAAATACTTTAATGTCATTGGCAGAAGTTTTTAGGATAGGTTTTTTGACAATTTATTTATTATTCCACTGTATTGAAGCCATTTTCAAAATTTATTTTAAGACAGCATGGTTTCTGTCATCCATCTGTCTGTCTATCCACCTATATATTTGTGATAAAGTCCAAATCCACATTTGTGTTTGAATTTCTTAAAACTTGCACATTTTATTCTTTTCATTCATAGCATGGACTCTATTGAATTTGAAGAAAATCTGACATGTGATGAAAAGTTGGAAGTTGAAAATTTGTTTGTTTTTTTACATAATAAGGTCCACATTTTTATGTGAGGCATATTTCTGAACTTGCAAAGATTATTTGTATGGAAGGTGTTGAACCTTGTTGAAAATTAAAAATTATTGGTGTAGGTAAAGGACCAATCTAAGGACTGATTACTGTTTACTAAACCAAGTCCAAATTATTTGTTACATTTCTTTGAAACTTGATGCGAGTGTTTATTACAATGATTACTTAAGCCCTACTGAATTAGGCTTGATTCAAAAAAATGGACTTTAAGAATTTACACTCTGATCATTACCGAATTTGTTCAATTCAACATGTATACATAATTAGGCCATCTTAATGCTGTTGCCCAGACTGGCATCCATTTAAGCCCAGTTCAAACATCCTAAGTTAAATTTATGTTCTTTTCTTGTCTCTAACTTGGTTTTTAACATTAGTCACTGACAGACGATAGAAATTTACCAAAATTTCTGGATATATTGTTGAAAAAGAATTTAATGTTATTAAAGAAAATCATCCTTCATGACTTGAAGCTGATGGTACATACTGTAGGAAAATTTAAGAGTCTAATTGTTTCTTTCTATATACTGGTCAGTAACTGCTAGCAGAGCGATTCTATTTGTTGCACAGTATTTTTTTCATAAATGTCTCTACACTTAAAGCATAATGTTTACAAACTTGATTATTATTTTTTAGCAGCATGCAAGTTAGAGTAGATAGAATTTTCTAAATGGGGTAATGGTATAAGCTTGACCCTTGAAAGTGCCTGCCCAATCAGAAAAGGACCATTAAAATCAATAGAACAGTCATAGATCATGTAATTTCAAGGTTGATTTCCCCGGAATACCGAACAAAATATCGGACATTGTACATCACAGATGATACTGTATGTTCTCTGCAATCTGATCTTGATCTACCGTATCTGCAAAATGAACTTTAAGTTGTACTGGGCTCTCTAAAGGGTCGCAGCTAATGGCTTTTGAGTAACCAATCTGTTATGCAATTCATGATGGGTAGATAGCACAGATTCAGAATCTACTTTAAGTAAGATCAGCCAAAGTCTCTTACTAAAGCACTATTCTCACAGTCATCATAGGGTAGTGTTTGCTAGGTTCCTTCCAGTGAAGTGTAGCAGGTATCCACGGGTGTTTTTCCCCTTAAACATAGGTTAACATTCTCATATACCTGATGTTTCCCTGGTTTTATCCTGGTAAAGAAACTGTATTGTATGATGTGAACACAGACTATCTAAGTTGCGCTCCGGGTTGGGATGGAGTACCAACGGCTTGCCACCAGTGATGTTCCGAAGACTGCCAGAGTTGTCCCATCGTACTACGTTTGTGCGATAATGCCATGCCAGTGTCATGCTGTCATCAACAGGTTACCAAAACAGAGTATGTTCCTACAGGTGATTGGATTTGCTGCCAAATCACCAGGGTTTACAATCACTTTGGCCCTAATAGATAATGCAATTTCAAGGCTGCTATCACCAGAATACCTCACAAAATACAGTGTACATCAAGGATGATGCCACTTTGAATATGCTCAGCAGTGGCACCCAGTCATCCCTATACCACAATCCCTTGTTTGAGTGGCCCTGAGGTAGAAGCCCTTTGAAACACCGTGGAAAAAAGGAGGAAATGCTGGTAACCACAACAATCAACTTGCTGTCTGCAAATGTTTTCAATTTGTCCACAGTTTTGTCGTGTGGTAAAGAGGTGTACTAAAAGTTTAAATAAATTCAGGACATAAGTGCTTTACCACATGACAAAATTTTAGACGCATCCAAATTGAAGTCATTTGTAGATGACAATTTCAATGTGGCTAAAAAAATGTGATTTTTCTTTGATAGGGAAGAAAACATTGTGGGAAAAGGAGAAAATGCTGGCTCTCCTTTTCCCACAATGTTTTTAAAAGGCTTCTTCCTCAGGGTTGTTAAAAGTTGGCATTGTATGGTAAAGGATTAAGCCTCATCATTATGGTTTGTCCTCAGTGAAAGGTTTAGTCTGATCTTTGATCCATGCTGTCTGTTGCTGTACTCTAGACGATAACTAGCAATTACTTCTGTTTGGCAAGGATACTCTAGCAATAGAAAAAGGTCTATTGTTATTACTTGGCCTAGACAGAAATTGATGTTTTTAAGTTTATTTACATTGTGAAAAACAATGAAAGCAATAAAAAATTTTGTTTTCATATCCATCTTCCTTTGAATCTTTAGTCCCTAATTTTATTTTCAAGCTATTTCACATCATAGATAATGATCATCCACTGAATGGTATTTAACAAAGTTTATGGGAAGCTTCCCTGAAAGGAGGACATGTATAATGTTTTGGTTTAAAGATTTTTTCCAAACATGGTCCTTTGAATTTTTAGTTACTAAGTTTGTGTCCATGCTAATTCTCTGCAGCTGCTTAATGGACTTCAATCGAACTTCATAGGAAGGCTACCCTATAAGGAGGACATACACTTTTGTCAGCATGTTCTGGCTGGATAATTTTTCTCAAAGTTATGGCCCATTCAAACTTTTGTCCCCAACATGGTTTCAATGCTGTTTCTCAGCAACCACTTGATGGCATTCCACAAAACTTAATGAGAAGCTTCTCCATTAGAATGACTTGTGCATATTTTCGGCATGTTCTGTCTCAATGATTTTTCAATGAGTTTTGGTCCTTTGAATTTTTTTCAGTCATTGAAGAATGGATAGTTGGATGGTTATCCATGTGGGGAGAGTGCATCCTACATGAACAGCTATTTCTGTTGTGACAAAAATACAGTCAGGCAGCATCACCTGTCTCCGCTTGCTCTTTTTTTGGTAGAGTTGTCTGTCTGTCTGTTGTATTTTTGTGTGTGCTCCAAAGCCCAGACTTTCGATTTTGAAAATATATGTCACTCACATAGCAACCTTAATAGCATACATCATGCAGGACTGAGGTTTCCCATAAGAGTCTACAAGGTCACTACAAGGGCTGAAAGGTCACATGCACATGATGTACTAGAATTATGTCATGAGAATTGTTTCAGCTCCATATCTCTTAAATCCCTTCTCCAAATTTTAAAAACAGTTTACATATTTGTCCACCTTGATCAGACAATATGCAGAGGTTTCACAAAGCTGTCTTTAAGGTCAAGGTCAAAGCAGGGGTTGAAAGGTCACTTGCACTGGAATTGTGTTCATTACATTATGGTTGTCTTTACAATTCTCATGGCAAGCACATGTCTGATGTTACAACCAGGGCCACTGCCAGGAAGCCTAGTACTGGCTAGAATCGAGGATTTATTCATAAGATTTAGGAAGAGTTACATTCCAACAAGTATAGACAAGGGTTAAAACAATTGTAGGCAAGACATTTTTCATGGATTAATTACTGGTTTGGGTCCAGGGAAAATTCTTCATGTACCATTCACTTTTGATTTGGCAAGCTTACAATTCTCCCGACTTACTAAAGGTTAAAGAGGGACCAATATCAGGCAGCCCAGTACTGGTTAACCCTTCACCACATAATGACGAGTTTTAATACCTCTGGGAAATAGGACTTTTGAAAACATTATAGGAAAAGGAGAAAATGCTGGTAACCAGCATTTTCTCCTTTTCCCACAATGTTTTCTAGCCTTTTAGAAACAAATCCTGTCATTTAAGCCACATTTAAAATGTCGTCTGCTAATGGTTTGGATTTGGGCCAGTCTAAAAATTTGCCATGTGGTGAAGGGTTTAAGTCCAGGTTTATGGTGTTGTGCATACATATGGAGTTGATGACGGATCAAGGTCATGGTTAAAACATTGACAAGAATATGATACATAATGTGAGCTTAATACTGGTTTTGGTCATGATGAGATTTTCCTTGATCAAAGTTGTCAAAATTGTGTCCCTGATGTCAAAGATGGCCCTGTCCAGGCTTGTAAAGACTTATTTAGGAAAAGAAAATATAACTCTATATATCTGAAATTGTAAGGCTTAGAGAGTGTTGGTGTTTGGTATTTTTTGCATCATAGGATGGTCCTTTATTAGAGTTGTTGAAATCATGCACAATTTGTAAAGAGAGTTTCATAGACAATTTTTGGCCCTCTGGTCTTTGGCTAGGATATCTTGTGGTTTCTGTCATCTATCTGTCTGTCCATACACAAAAAAGTCTGCATTTTAAGAAGAATGGATAGTTTAAATGATGGAATTTATCTGAGCTGTTTCAGTTGTGCACCTGGAAACCAAAATGGTCTTACCAAGAGGGGCCACATAAGAGTTTCATGGGATTTTTTTTCTTAAAATCTCCTTGTCTGAAACCATATGTCATAGACTGTTGACATTTTGGTATGTTGCATTGTGGGATGGTCCTCAAAGTTGTTCAAATTCCGCCCCTGGATCAAAGATAGCCCCAAACTTGAGAAATCTTCTTGTCCAAAACTTCATTGCCTAATGCATCCTGGCATGGTCCTTTGTCAGACTTGGAGCTCAACACCAAATTTTTGATCCACTGGATCATTCAGACAAGTAGTTTATGAAGCCACTTGCCCTTTCCAGATTTTTACTTATCCGATCGTATAATCATGATTTCAGGTTTCTTTCTACAATACCGTAATTCATGCTTTCATTCAGGAATTCTGAAATTCCAGATCTGAATTTCAGAAATTTTTTGGTAGATTTCTGTAAGTGTTAGATTTCTGGCTAACATGACAAATTCATTTGTATCCCAAATCTATCAGCGGTCTAGAATTTAACAAAGATTTTGGCTCCTTCTTGATTTTTTATGCAATGTGCAAGCACTCTTGTTGTCAAAAGTCATTACTTTAAGGCTGAAAAAGCAGTTTGAAAGGACTGTGATATGGCTTTGTCAAACTGGCATTTGGCTTGTCATGGGTTTTCATATTCTTTTTGAATGTTGAAAAAAGTAGTGTGTTTCGACCTTCACTCCAAGAATAGAAATCAACAAAGCATTGTTGTAGTG
Source organism: Tridacna gigas (assembly GCA_945859785.2). Lineage (NCBI taxonomy): Eukaryota > Metazoa > Mollusca > Bivalvia > Cardiida > Cardiidae > Tridacna > Tridacna gigas. The sequence continues at coordinate 33,758,503 of OX244040.2, read as the reverse complement.
GGAGGATTTTAAGAGTCCAGTTAAGAAAAATGCTGAGAGAAAACTAGGCACAAAATCTTTAAGATAACAGAAACACAAGAATGATATGGCTGATGCTTTTTTACCAGCTCGTCATTCCATAAGGTAATGGCATACAAAACTAAATTGTATCAGGGGTGGAGTCAGTTCCATATTTAAATCAATGCATGTGGCAGAGCTTGATACTCATTATGCTCTCTTGTATTGCTTGGAAGAGAATGTCATTTCTAACCACCCCTTTCTGTCATAGAAACATCTGTTTAGTATCTGGCTTTCCTTGTAATCAACCAGATTTGAAATTTACTTGTCCTATTGAGATTTTCACTTTCAAAAATCCCTCAAGTGTCAAGCCCTGTAAACATGTTTAAAGTGTGCTCCTGGGATCAAACGTAGTCCAACCCCAGGGGGTCACATCTTTAACCCTTTACAATGCCACCTTCTAATGACTCTGTGGAAAAAAACTTTCGAAAACATTGTGGGAAAAGGAGAAAATGCTGGTAACCATCATTTTTTCCTTCTCCCACAATGTTTTCTACCTAATCTAGAGAAAATTGCACCAGTTGAGCCACACTGAAATTGTTGTCTGCAAATGTTTTCAATTGGGACAAGGCTAAATTTTGTTGTCTGGTAAAGGGTTAAATTGTGCCCCTGGGATCAAAGATAGTCCAACCCCAGGGGTCACATCTTTTAACATAATAGTTCTATAAATAGATGCCTTTTACCTCAGTAACATTCAAAGCCTTAAAAAACTGGAAAGAAGTTCAAAGTAAAAAGATATTAAAGAGCAATATCTCTGATGATAAGGAATATTCTTTCATGTTCATAAACATCATGACATGAGGTAAAATTAGAAGAACTGCAGCTAACATAAGTATTTTCTCACGAGGCAATCTATTCACTGTAGGTATCAACTAAAACTTGGGCAACTATGTCAACTTGTCACAGGAAAGTTTTCCATGGTGACACCCCCACCCTTAAAAGATGATTCTTCAGTATTACTTATTCTTGAAAATGTAAATGTCTTGAACTGCATTTTTCAACAGATACTCCCCCTACATCTATAATTAAATGACATGACTCGCCTTACCTCAACTGTGACTCCACTTTCGCTTTCGATGTGGAGTTGTGGAATGCGGGGTTAAAGGTGATTCTTGGGTTAAGATGAGGCTGGTGACTGTTTCAAACAGGGAAGGGATAGCAAAGGGTAAGTTTCCAGTGAAAACCTATGTTATTTAATGAAAGATGTAGGGGCAGTGTGCATGATAAAATCTTCCTGTGCATTGGTAACCAAACAACATGACTTGCCTTACCATATCTGTGATTCTTCTTTTGTTTTCGATGTGGAGTTCCAGTAAGCTGGGTTAAAGGTGATTCTTGGGTTAAGAAAGGGCTTGTGACTCAGTCAGAAAGTTAGCTTCCACAAGTTTCAACCTCTTAAGAAAATAAATTTGTAGTTTGTCTTTTTTGTTACCATTTGCAATTTACAGGCCTACCCCAGATTTCGCCTGAAAGACAAAAGTAAATACTGTTCATTCTTCATTTGTTGCCTTTTCCCCGGTGGCCCCTGCCCCCACACACACCCAAAAACCAAAAATTAACACCCATGGACCTACTGGACAGTCAATCAATTTACTAAGTAGACACAATTTAGGTGGATGTTAAAAAGTATTCCCCATTAATCAGATCAATAATTTTTGTCCTTAAGTTCTTTCCAGTGTGTCAAGCAGAATGTTACAAAATTTTCATGGCTTTTCATGTTTCCATCATCCAGCCAAACTACAAAAAGATTTGTGTAAAGATGAAGTTAATCCTTAGGCTGCTATGTCTATTTCAAGGGATTTTTGCAGACAGTATAGATCAAGATCAGACTGCACAGAATATGCAGTTTGATCTTGGATCTACACTGTCCAATAAGGAGATATCTTATCCCAAAACGTACTTTTGAAATAGTAGAATTTTAATTTTTACTGTCTGCTTGAAAGTTTCATTCTACTTACTTAGCAGGATAAGGACTAAAACTTGACATACTATCCACAAGTAAAAAAGGGGTCTCAGGTGATATTTCATTTGTGTAAGCCTGTTAACCCTTTACAGCACAATGCCGTCTTTTAATGACCTTGGGAAAGACACCTATTGAAAACATTGTTGGAAAAGGGGAAAATGCTGGTAACCAGCATTTTCTCCTTTTCCCACAATGTTTTCTACACTTTAAAAAAAAAAATGGTGCCATTTGAGCCAAATTGAAATTGTTGTCTGTAAATGCTTTCGATTTGGACAAGGCTAAAATTTTGTTTTATGGTAAAGGGTTAACCCTCCTTTCATTTTCACATTGATAGTAATTGCCTGTTGGGATGTCACATCAATAATACATGTTAGTTATGCGAGATACATAACTCATCTGTTCCGTAATGTTGAAAGCGGCATAAAACACCAATCAATCAATCAATCAATCTTAACTGCTCTTACAAAAACAGACAAAATTTCCAATTGAAAAAATGACAATCATTTAACCCTTTCAACCCTTTACCACACAGTGACGACTTTTAATTACCCTGAGGAAGGAGGCTATGGAAAACATTGTGGGAAAAGGAGAAAATGCTGGTAACATTTTCTCCTTTTCCCACATTGTTTTCTACCCTAACAAAGAAAAACTGCATCATTTGAGCCACATTGAAATTGTCGTCTGCAAATGCTTTCAATTTGGATGGGTCTAAAATTTTGACATGTGGTAAAGGGTTAGTTTTAACACCAATATTGCACCTTTTTATGAAAATTTATCATCCAGTTTCTTTACACTTGCTGAGAAAAAAAAAGATCAATAGCATGTATCTGTGTTTGAACTTACATAATGAAGAACAGTATTTGTTAGATTTTTGTTGAGTTCGCCTGCGGTGATCGAGATAGAGTTGTCACAGTGTTGCTCTGGTGTATGTGCAACTGCACCATAGAATGGTCACATGTCAGAGTTGTTCAAAGGTAACCAGCATTTTCTCCTTTTCCCACAATGTTTTCTATCCTATCAAGAGAAAATTGCACCATTTGAGCCACATTGAAATTGTCGTCTGCAAATGCATTCAATTTGGACAAGGCCAAAATTTTGTCATCTGGTAAAGAGTTAAGTGTGCCCCTGGGATCAAAGACAGTCCAACCCCAGGGGTCACATCTTTAACATCATTGTCCTATAAAAAAAGATGCCTTTTACTTCAGGTAACATTCGAAGCCTAAAAAAAAACTGGAAAGAAGTTTGAAGTAAACAAATATTAAAGAGCAATGTCTCTGATAATAAGGAGTATTCTTTAATGTGCATAAACATCATGATCTGAGGTAAAATCAGAAGTACTGCTGATAAGAAGACTTAGTGTTTTCTCACACAGTCTTTCATTGTAGGTGCCACCTAAAACTTGGGCAACGATGTCAACTTGTCTTAGGAATTTCCTACATGGTGACACCCTCCACCCCCCCCCCCCCCCCCCTTAAAAGATGATTCTTCTGCATTACTTATTCTTGTAAATGTCTCAAATTGTATTTTTTCATCAGATACTCCCCCGACATCTGTAATTAAATGACATGACTCGCCTTACCTCAACTGTGACTCCACTTTCGCTTTCAATGTGGAGTTGTGGAATGTGGGGTTAAAGGTGATTCTTGGGTTAAGATGAGGCTGGTGACTGTTTCAAACATGGAAGGGATAGCAAAGGGTAACTTTATGGTGAAAACCTATGTTATTAGATGAAAGATGTAGGGGCATTGTACATGATAAAATCTTCCAGGGCATTGGTAATTAACCCTTTCCCAAACGACAAATTTTGGACTGGTCCAAATTGAAAGAGTTTGCAGACGACAAGTTTAAATTTGATGAAAATGGCAGAAAGCTCTCAAAAAGGGTAGAAAACACTGTGGGAAAAGGAGAAATTGCTCGTTACAAGCAATTTCTCCTTTTCCCACAGTGTTTTCAAAAGACTTGTACTGCAGACACGTGAAAACCAGGGCTTGTTTGGGAAAGGGTTAACTTCTGCTTTTGATGTGGAGTTAAAGATGATTCTTGGGTTAAGAAAGGGCTAGGGACTCAGTAAGGAAGTGAGTTTCCTCAAGTTTTATCCTCAGTAGAAAATAAATTCGTAGTTTAATGTCCATTTTGCTATCAGTTGCAATTTCCAGGCCTACTCTAGAACTTGCCTGAAAGACATAAGTAAATACTACTGTTCATTCTTAATTGTTTCATTGTTGCCTGTTTCTCCGTGACCACCCCCTGCCTCCCCCCCACTACACACACACATCCTAAAATAAATAAACATCCATGGACCTACTGCACAGTCAATCAAGTTACTAAGTAAACACACTTAGGTGGACATTAACCCTTTACTGCACAATGACGCCTTTTGACGCCCCAGGGAAAGAAGCCTTTTGAAAACATTGTGGGAAAAGGAGAAAATGCTGGTAACCAGCATTTTCTCCTTTTCCCACAATGTCTTCTACCCTATCAAAGAAAAGTTGCACCAATTGAGCCACATTGAAATTGTCATCTGCAAATGCTTTCAATTTGGACAAGGGTAAAATTTTGTCGTCTGGTAATAGAATTCCCCATTAATCAGAGACATTGCTGTTCAGTATATTTAGTCCATAAGTTCTTTCCAGTGTGTTGAGTAGGATGTTAAAAAATTTTCATGACTTTTCATGCTTTCATCATCCTGCAAAACTATGAATAGAAAAATATATGTAAAGACAAAGTTAAACCTTAGGCTGCCAGGTGCAACTCAAGGAATTTTTGTGGACAGGGTAGATCAAGATCAGATTGCACAGAACATGCAGTCTGATCTTTGATGTACACTGTCTGATAAGGAGATATCTTGCCCCAAAAGGTACCCTTGAAATATATGTAGTAGAATTTGGGTTTTACTGTTGGCTGGAAAGTTTCATTTAATTTTTTTAGCAGGATAAGAGTTAAAAATTGACAAACTAGTCTCGGGTAAAAAAAGTCTCAGGTGGTATTTCATTTGTGTAAGCTTGTTAACTCTCCTTTCATTTTCACATCGATAGTTATTGTCGTTTGGAATGTCACATCAATAATACATTTAGTTACCATATGTGAGGTACAAAACTAAACTGCACTTTAATGTTGAAAGAGGCATAAAACACCAATCAATCTCATTTGTTCTTATGAAAACAGACAAAATTTTCAATTGTAAAAAATGACAATCCTTTTATTATAACATCAATATTGCACCTTTTTATGGAATTTAAACATCCAGTTTCTTTAGGCTTGCTGAGAAAAAATGTATTTTGTAGCATGTATCTGTGTTTGAACTTATATAATTAACAACAGTATTTTGGGGATTTTTTTGAGCAAGAGACAGTTGTCACAATGTTGCTCTATTGTATGTCTGTTCGTGCAACGGAAGCCAAGTGTTTGAACCTGCATGCAGTGCTCTTGTTTTCTTTTTTTTTTTATTTAATCTTAACCTTTTTTCCCAGGGTTGTTGAAAGTTGTGTTTGTTTGGTTTTACCAAGGGTTAAACCATGAGGCCTGTTATAGTGATAATCAATATACAACATTACATGATGGTCTTGTATTGTAGTTCATATTGTCAAAAATGGTCCTGCCCAGGGTTCAGATGTTTTGCTAAGTTCCATACATTCCTTTTTTTTTTAATCTTCTTGTCTGAAACCAAGGGGCCATCACCCTGATATTTTGATTATAGCATCATGAAATATTTTATTTAGATCAAAGGTGTCCAGGGGTTATATTTTTCACTAGGAGTTCCATAGGGATCTTTTTTTGTATCTTTTTAGCTCACCTGAGCACGAAGTGCTCATGGTGAGCTATTGTGATCGTGCTGTGTCTTGTCGTCCTTTGTGCGTCGTCAACTTTTTACCTTGTGTACACTTGAGGCCACATTTTCAGTCTGATCCTCATGAAACATGGTCAGAATGTTTGTCTTGATGAAATCTTGGACGAGTTTGAAATTGGGTCATGTGGAGTCAAAAACTAGGTCACTAGGTCAAATCTTCGAAAAACCTTGTGTATACTCTAGAGGCCACATTTTCAGTCAGATACTTGTGAAATTTGGTCAGAATGTTTGTCTTGATAAAATTTGGGATGAGTTCGAAATTGGGTCATGTGGGGTCAAAAACTAGGTCACTAGGTCAAATCTTCGAAAAACCTTGTGTATGCTCTAGAGGCCACATTTTCAGTCAGATACTTGTGAAATTTGGTCAGAATGTTTGGCTTATTGACTCAGGTGAGTGATCCAGGGCCACATTTTCAGTCAGATACTTGTGAAATTGTTTGTCTTGATAAAATCTGAGATGAGTTCGAAATTGGGTCATGTAGGGTCAAAAACTAGGTCACTAGGTCAGATCTTCGAAAAACTTTGTGTACGCTCTAGAGGCCACATTTTCAGTCAGATACTTGTGAAATTTGGTCAGAATGTTTGGCCTATTGACTCAGGTGAGCGATCCAGGGCCATCATGGCCCTCTTGTTTATTTATATACAAAACCATAGAGTTCAGAACGTTGATATTTGGCATTAAGTATTACAGCTGCTTGTCTTTTATCAAACCTGCTCAAGTTGTTGCTCTGGGGTCAAGGATTGCTGAAACCCAAGGGTCAGATGTTTGACTTAGAATTATATAGAAAAATAACTAAAATATGCATTGGTCTGAAACCATTAAGCTTGTTGCATTAACATACTGGATATAGTATGTAGCATGGTACAGATTTCCCTAATCAAAGTTGTTCAGATCCTGCCCTTTTTGTCAAAAGGTTTGTTCCAGGGGCATCAAATATTTTGCATAGTTTTAATGATTTTTTTTTTTTTAATCCTTCCAATCTAGAAGCATGTGGCCTACTGGCCTAAAGTCCTAATATTTTGGTATGAAGCTTTGTTGGATGGTTTTTTATCAAAGTTGACCAGACTTTTCCCCTAAGGTCAAAGATGGCCCTGTTATAATGAGGGTACATTGTGCATGGAGGGAGTTCTTCAGGACTTTTTTCTTGTCGTATCTAAAGCCATTAAGGGGAACACCACTGATATTCATTATACCCCCCACCTATGAATTAGAGGGGGGTATACTGGTTTCACCATGTCTGTCTGTCCATCCATTCATCTGTCAATCCACCCATATTTTTGTTCCCACGCTAACTCAAAAGCAATTCGACCTAGGACCTTGAAACTTTATACAACTATTGCTCCTGACCCAAGGAGGTGCCCTATTGTTTTGGGGTCACATAGGTCATAGGTCATGTTGATAATTAATGTATAGCGAAACTTATATTAAATAACAAATAAATAACTTGTATGTAATCAATAAAATTAATAATAAACTTATATATTATATAATAAACTTTTATATGTCATGTAACAAATGGAAATGTTCCATAAACAGTTTACCGTGGCTGTCACAATAATGTTGAAATAATTATAAAGCTCAAGTAAACTTAAAATAGTACTCAATATCTGAAACACTATTGAAGAGAAAACTTCTCAAAGGCCTTTGTTCCAATGACATGTTGGCATGTGTGGCTGTGTCTCCTGAAAATTTATTTCAGGAAGATAAATTATTTGTGTTGGAAGTTGTCAATATGGCTGTATGTCCGTGCATCCATCATGATTTTGTTTATGCTACATTATCTCCTCAACCTGTTATTTGGCTTTAAAACTATTTAACACACGTCTACCTAAATAAGATGACATGCAGTATGCATGGGATTTGTGTCCATTCCATATCCCCTTATCTTAATTTAAAAACATTTCACACTTGTTTTCATCTTGATGAGATAACAAACAGAGGGACGGCTTAAAGGGCAACTTCAGTGCAACGCAAAACAACTAAAACTACATAAAAAACTTCAGAGGTCCTTGTGGAATGTTCACATAATTATATAGCTGAAGCAAAGCTACACCTATATATATTAGAGTAGAGAACAAGAGTTCCATATAGAACAAAAATCCTAGATTGCTGTGAAAATTTTCTTTCAGAAACTGAACATTCTTTTAGTCAGAAAATTGAAGTCAAGAGTTTGATCGAGTTCAATCTGTTGCATGAAAATGGCATGGCTAATTTGATAACATTAATAAATTTTGGGAAAGAAACCTAATTGAAGTAAAAAGTGTCTTTATGAAACAAAATTATTGGTGAAATCAATTGCCGAGAAAAGTTGTCCAGGCCAAATGGGTAAGTTCATGCACTGGTTGATATTAAATTAGAGTAGGAATTCATCCACACAGCATATTTTTTATCAATCCATGAGTTTTGGGGAAAGGTAAGATTCCCACCAGCATTAGTCATAGTTAGAACAATTCTAGACAAGATGTTTTATACAAGCTACCCTAGTTCTGGCTAAAATCCAGGTAATTTTCAGGTTGACAAAAGTCCACAACTAGAAAGTTGATGCTGTCACCAATGACGGATCAAGGCAAGCTAGAAAAGTTGTCGATCTATTCAGGGGCAGCTATGTTTCATTCCCAAAGTCAACCTTACAGATCCAAGCTTTTTCCTGTCAGGTTTTGAAATATTAAATCATTTATATATTATATTAGCCTTTCACCACTAAAGGCAATATAAGTAGGCATTACAGATAGCATAGATCAAGATCAGACTGCACAAATGTGGAAAAACTAATGCTAGGCTTTCTTGGACCCTAATTATAGCCTGATATTTGTCAGAAGAATGGCAAGTTCTTCTATACAAGGACAGGTACATGTTAAATGAGGATCTTTTGCATGGACCCATACCAGTAATTAGTTTGCATAAAATAATTGCCTACAATTGTTCTAGCCATGACTTACGTTGATGGGAATCTAACCTGTCCCCAAAATTTATCAAACCCCAAACTTTAATCATTTCTAGGCTAGCTAACATTGATGCCAGTTTTAATATTAGTCGGGAAAATTTACATTCTATTTGCACATGTTATAAGAAGAAATTGTTTCTAAATGAAAGCCAGTGTTTATTTGCACAGTTCTTGCCTACTAATGTCCTATATTTCCTGGATACTAACCAGTGCAAGGAATTCACCCATTTGTCAAAGACAACCAGTCTGAGCAATAAGCTTTGAAATATTTTGTGTCATGTATACAATTTTACTTCAATTAGTAGTTTTTTTTTTTTTTTTGAGGTTTTTTTTTTTTCAAAATTTATTAATATATCACCATATTCAAATCCATTGGAGACTTTTGTCTGCATGAGATATTAAACGATAATTTTACATCAGAGAACAAAACCAAAATTGTTATAGAAAAGTTTCCCAGAGTCTGTGCGTACACTTGTTAGATGTTGACATATAATTCAGCTGAGTTTACAAAGACGAGATATACTGGGTAACAGAACCAGAAATGTATGAAAAGCTCTGAGACCCTCTCCTGCATGAGATCTTAGCATATACATGTATATATTCTTGAAGTAAAGATTAACTAATATTAACTTCTCAGGGCCTTTATCCCAAAGAAATGTGGACATAATTATTTAGTTTAAGTAAAGCTGAGCTTAAATAACAAAAAGAAATGCATAAAGTTTATCTGAACCCGTTATGCCAATGAAATATAGTTGAAGTAAATATCAAAAGCTCTCAAAGTCCCCATAAGATGTTTGTTACAGTTGTCAGTTGGTCTGTCTTGTTTTGTGTCCATACCATATTGCTTGAACCCCAGGTCCAATCATAAAGATACTTCACACATGTGTCTACCTTTATGAGATTACATGCAAAGCTTTAGGGGCCATTGGCCCTCTTGTTTTTATACTGTGTCAGCCCGTGTTTTCTCCAGCATGCCACCTGCATTTGTAAGCACTTTATTCTTTCCCATGTAAACAAATTACAATGCACTTATTTTCCCACAATACTCTTTCATTTTCATGTACCTTATGGTATAGTCAGAGCATTATGAGGCCTCAGATCATCATGGTTTTCCTGTAAATAATTCTTGTACATAGTTTTACTGTATAGAATTCTTTTACATTATGGTATACCAGTAATAGATGTAAAAACATTTTAGTACCATGGTTGACATTCCCATTATCTACTACATGTATTACAATCTTTCTAAATGCCATGATACCAAACTATTATAGACCTACCTGCACACACAATCCTAAAGCTGGCTACAATGAGTTGGATGGTATCCAATGACACCCCTGCAATATTAATGCAGATAATACTTCATGTCCATACATTGATCTTTTAAAAGGAAAGATTATATTTATGAACATGAAGGGGGACCAGTATCCTTGGACATGTACATTAGATTTGCACATACATTCATGAATTCACAAAGTAAAAATATATAAAAATGCAAAGACTTGTCCAAATTGAAAGCATTTGCAGATAACAAAATAACTGTGACTCAAAAAATGATATTTTGCGAAGGATAGAAAACATCGTGAGGAAAATGTGAAAAATATTCTCTTTTTTGGAACTTCACACTATGTTTTCAAAAGCCCTCTTTCTTAAGGTCATTAAAAGATTGGATTGGATGGTAAAGAGTTGAAATATTTAGCTTTAAATAATTCTGCTTGGTTTTCAGTTTGCATGCTCAGTAATCTACTTTTGAGCCTAGGATCTATTCTTTATCTGTTTAGTCTTCTGGTCCATATTTACTAATCATTCTTAAGAACATTCTTAGTCTTATTCTCAAGAATTCTCTAAACTTGAAAGTAACACAAGGCTCATTCTCAGCAATAGGGAACAGTTTAGAAATGCAATCAATTAATCAATAAATCAGTCAATCAATCAATCAATCGGGTACCTACAACTTTCAACGACAACATTCTGCAGTTATAGACTTTTATTCGTAAACTGATTAACAAAATAAAACAATGATGTAGTGACTAGTAACTTCGTTTTTATGAATGGAGCATAAATATTGCAGCGTAAAGTTTGACCAATCAAATCGCAAATCAATACGTATTTTTTTCCGCGCGCGAGTTACGTCATCATACGTCATCATACCTTATATGGATCCATATTTCACAGTGTGTAGATACGGATTTTTTTTTTTTTTTCTGACATGTGTGTTACTTTATCCGCGTGCGACGCATGTATTTGAGTCGGAAAACTTTCAGGTGTATAATAAAAAGAATATTATGTTGTAGTAACTTTCCTGATGCATGTATTTACTTCTCGCTGCATAAGAATATTTTGACATCCCCCTCGATCTTCTGTCTCGCGCGATATCAAATTTTCTCACGCTGCTCGAATTGAATACAAGCACCTGGAAAGTTACTACAACATAATATTCCGTATTTATGATATAGGCCTACCTACAAATTTCATCGACAAAATTTTGCATTTCTTGACATTTTATTCGTAAATTTGCAAACAAAATAAAGCAATCAATGGTGTAGTAGCTAGTAACATCATTTTTATGAATGTTGGATAGAGATCACGGCGTAAATTTTGACCAATCAAATCGCAAATTTAAACGTATATTTTCCGCGTGTGAGTTACGTCATCATACCATATTTGGAACCATATTTCACAGTGTGTAGATACTTTTATCTTTCAACTAACCGGATATCTATACAATAACACCCATGCGATATTTTTTTTTGATATACCACAGATATTTATAGATTTTTGATATACCACGGATATTTATAGAACAGTAAGTTCCACTGACTCCGCCCCCTATCACCATTTATGAATGAAATGCATTCCAAAAATAGTAACTATTACTACAGAAAGCCCGCGAAAAAAGAACGATGTCATAGCACGCGCGCTACTTTCCGATGATCTGCCAACGTAATTCCTGCCCGTGACGTCATTTGAATGCTCGTTTACCGCGTCTTCTCAAATAGAATAACCCCAAGCGATCTCAATCGCAATTTTCGGACGTTTAATTACTACGATAAAGTACTATGTGTGTGGGTAATGCAATTTTAAAATGGGAGTTCCGACATAAATAAACTTTTAAAACTTTTATTTGTCAGCAACATTTTTCACATCTTTTCACAATGAGTACAAATCATAGGTTAAAAGATAAATAGAATACGTACATAGTGTTGTCATAGATCAAAAATATCTAACTCGGTTGTGAGAATTGATAATTGTCTCGCCAAGGCTCGACAATTATCAATTCTCCCAACCTCGTTAGATATTTTTGATCTACGACAACACTATTTACGTATTCTCTATATCTTTTTTCTGTCGTGTGTGTTATTTTATCCGCGTGCCACACATGTATGATTTTCGTGTATATAATAAAGTGTAATAGTCTTTATGTAGTAACTTCCTTATGCTTGTATTTACTCGTCGCTGCGTAAGACAGTTTTGACATCTCGCTCGACCTTCACTCTCGCGCGATATCAAATTTTCTCATGCTGCTCGAATTAGATACAAGCACCAGGAAAATTACGACAGCAAATTATTCCTTATTTATCGCATATTCAAACCTGATGAAACACTGCTTTCCCTGCAGAAACCTATTCCAGTAAATATATACGTACCACCAAAAATAAAAGGGAACCCCGTTACTTGTTTCTTCTGACATGACGTGAAAGGTGGACTTTAACTCTCAATATTTTCAGCCGATTCCAAGAGCAACGATACGCCGTATCATCTGTAGTATGCCCGCAGGATGTCGTGCAGTTGTTGTTGCACATGGAGGTCAAACGCGATATTGACTTTGATTCCATATTTATATTCCATTTTTTATACAGTATAAATTTGATAGAGTTGCTTCTATATGTGCGGCGCTCTGGCATTATACCAAGCAAATCATTTAATTGTGATTTCAGTTTGTCTAACAACCAAATGAATCGTGAGGTAGACCTTTGACATGCAGAAAATTGACCAATAGCAAAAGTTTCGACCAAGGTCAGCCTACCCAGACATCGCAGGCTGACCTGAATCGATACTGTTTTGCAGATGTATTAAACGCCATTTTCACAGAGCATGGCTCAAATATATGAGCCATACTCTGTGAAAAGGGGGCTTAATGCATCTGCGAAAAGTATCGACCCAGGTCAGCCTGGGCAGATGCATTGAACGCCATTTTCACAGACCATGGCTCAAATATTATGTTAAATCTTTTATCAAACAATCCCGAGTATTGACAGCCCTACTAGAAGACTTGAAAACATTGTGGAAGCAGGAAAAAATGCTAGTTTTCAGCGTTTTCTCCTTTTATTTTACACAACGTTTTCCACCATTTCGAAAACAATTTGATCTTTTAAAACAACTTTACTTTCTCATCTTCAAATCCTTTAAGCCTTAGACTGCTAAGCGCGAATGAAGGACCATTTTGTAGACGGTGTAGATCAAGATCAGACTGCACAGAACGTGCAGTCTGATATTGGATCTACACTTTTCGATACGGAGATATTTTTCCCAAAATATACCTTTGAAATAGCAATATCTGGGTTTCTACTATCTACTACCGCCTGAATCATTTCATTTATTTAGCAGGTTAAGGGTTAAATTTGGACAAACTCAAAATTTTGTCGTTTGATAATGAGTTTATAATATGTCTCAGCCTCCAAGAAAGTTTGTGATTGGATATTAGGTGGACGTTCGATACCAGCACTGGAAAAAACACTTCTAGATATCGTAAAAGGACTTGTAGTAGTCGGGGAATCAGAACCGTGGTCACCAGACGATTGGATTGTTAGTCTGAAAGATCACATAGACGGAAGGAGCGATAAATGCGCAGTTAAAACATAGTTTGTACGACATACATTGCTAAATGACATGATCAGTCGATATCTGAACCCGTTGTCGTATTATGTACATTCAGACAGATTGATATGTATTCCAAAGGAAAAAGGAATATTGTTGAGCCGTGACATACATTGTCAAATGACATGTTCTGTCGATAACTTGACCCGTTGTCGTATTACACATTTAACCCTTTCCCAAACAAGCCCTGGTTTTCACGTGTCTGCAGTACAAGTCTTTTGAAAACACTGTGGGAAAAGGAGGAATTGCTCGTAACGAGCAATTTATCCTTTTCCCACAGTGTTTTCTACCCTTTTTGAGACCTTTCTGCCATTTTCATCAAGTTTGAAATTGTCGTCTGCAAACTCTTTCAATTTGGACCAGTCCAAAATTTGTCGTTTGGGAAAGGGTTAAACAGATTAATATGTAGTCTAAAGAAAAAAAGTAATATTATTGAGCCGTACTCGGTAATGCATCCGAAAAAAGTTTTGACCCAGGTCAGCCAGCGCAGTCCGCGCAGGGTGACCTTGGTCAAAATTTATTGCTAATCCACCATTTTGAAAACAATTTAAATTTCGTGAGTCACAATCACTTTGTTATTGTCGATACCAGCACTCAGGCTTACCAAACTTTCACAGCATGACCAATATCAAGTGTTGAAGGGCATAATTTCAATTTGTTCCTTCTGTTCAGTGATATTGGGGGGGGGGGGGGGGGGGGGGGGGGGCAGGGTTGCCTTTTTAAAATTTTAGCTCTTAATGGTTTTGTCTTCGCAACCCCTCTTACAATTTTGATGTGATTTTTGCCATACTTCAGCAGAGTGATTGGTATCGTGTGCTTTAGATCATATTCACAGGCTTTTCTCATTCAGTCATTTTTGTCAGAGGTATTTCCCTTTAATTAATTTTACATCTCAACGCTTCTGTCCTCACAACACCTATAAGGCTACCAGAATTTGCATGTAGCTTCAACTAATAGATCTCTACCAAAATTCTTCAAATTAAAGCTCTGGGGTCAAAATTGGTCCCATCCAAGGGGTCATAAGTTTTACATTGGCTTGTATGGTGTGAAACTTGAAAAAGGCTTCTTGTTCCTAAACATTATAGCTTAGGGCTACAAAATTTCGCATGTCAATTTATCTAGTGTACTTCTATTAGAATGTTCAAATTTTAGCTCTGGGGTCAAAACTGGTCCCACCCCAGGAGTCACAGGTTTTATATAGGCTAATATTGTGAAATTTAAAAAAAAAATCTTATTGTTCCTTAAAAAAAGCCTAGTGCTATCAAATTTTGCATTCACCTTCATTTGTTGGACCTCTTCCAAAATTAATCAAATTATAGCCCTGGGGTGAATATTGGCCCTACCCTGGGGGTTACAAGTTTAACATAGGCTTATATTGTAAAAACTTTGAAAATCTTCTTGTTCCTCATCGTGAGAGCTAGAGCCGTAATATTCAGTATGTGCTATCATCTAGTATGCTCCTACCAAGATTGTTCAAATTACAATCCTGGGGTGAAAATTGGCCCCAGCCTTAAGAGGTCAAGTTCCACTTATTATAGTGAAAAGTTTAAAAATCTTCCTGTTCTAATTATAAATCTTACAGCTACCAAATTTGGCACGTGGCTTCATTTAGTGGATCATTTCCAAGTTGATTAAAATTTAGTCCTTAGGTCAAAATTGGCCCTGCCCCGAGGGTCCAATGTTTTACAGGAGCTTTATATTGTTGAAAATTTAAATATTTTTGTGTTTATAACCATTTAGCTAAGACATGTAATAATTGGTATGTAGCTTCATCTAGTGGACCACTATCAAGGTTCAACTAATTATAGACCTTGGGTCAAAAATGGCCAGAATGAGGGTTATAACTTTCATACAGGCTTTTTAAAGAAAAAACTGAGAATCTTCTTGTTCCAAACCATCTAGCATAGGAATGAAATGTTTGGTATGTAGCATGATATTGGAGACCCTAATGAAGATTGTTTAAATTATCGTTTGTGGGTAAAAAAAATTGTCCGATGGAAGGAGGTAGGGTGCCACAAATTGTTTTGTGGTGAGAGATTAAGGGCCATTCTTGCCTTTTTGTTATTTGTAAGAGTTCGTAGATGTGTGGTAGGCATGATACTGGATAAGAATTGCCTGCATTCATTAAAATCAGACTTTTTTGGGGCTATTGCAATACAGATTTCTAACAGTTTGACGACTATCGATGCCAATTACATGTATGGCATAGGTAATTTATTAGGCAAATGGAGCAGTGCAAGGCCATTCTGGCCCTCTTATCAAAATATCACACAAAGATACATGTAGTTACCAATTGCTGTAACACATACTCACAAGCTTTTATTTTCTGAGTCGATTTCGTCCTTTGTTTGATTTCACATTATAATGTTTCTGTGTCGAATTCCTCCTTTATTTTTACATTTAATTTGTTTTTCTAAAATTTTAACATTAGTTATTATTCAGTGCCACAGCAGACACTCTCATCTTTTTGTACTTCTTTATTTTTGAGCGAGTTATTTACATGCATTTATTTTTTCATTTTTTCCCAAACAAAATCAATATCTGTCAGAGGACTATCCCTTGATTTTATACATACGGTAGCTTTATTTTTCCAATTGATGAAGTTGATGGTAGACAAATTCAGTAGATATTATATTAGTAAGGGAGTCTTGATTTTGTAAAAATCCTGGAAGTCTTTGTTTCCATCAAAAATTGTTTATAACCAGGTTAAAACCAAATTTTTTACATGGTTTATCATCTTATCCTGAACTGTTCTGCAGCATTAAAGTGACGTTTGATGGACACTAGCTTTATTTGTAGGTCAGATTTTCACAGAACATTTTAAATATTTATTCGCTTGATTGCTTGCTTGCCTGCTTCAATATAAGTCATAAGACATATGATTCAGCTCAGGGTCAGTTTAGAACATTACAATTTTATTTCAGTCCTGATCCATACACACTTGATGGAATATTATGGAACTGTCCAGGTAAATCAGTTTATCTCCAATAAAACTCAAAGCAAATTGGTTATTTACAAACCACGTTTTCTTTTGTCGTCTCTGGCCTTTCCTTGACGCGTTTGGTCTTTCAATTGCACTTTTTGATGCTCTTTGTCGCGTTTTATTGGGACTATTGTCCCAATTATCTTCCGCTAGGCGGCATTTTTCAAATACTTAGCCTATCTGATATGGGCATTATGGGTACATAACTGGGCGAGTTTTCAAGGCGGCAATCAGTGCAACGAATTTAAAGATGAATTAATACCTTTAACCACTAAAACCTACCTTGTACGATTCATCCAGCCATGGTTAGCTAGCATATAACCTATGCACCAGCCATTTATAAACATAGCCCATATAAGTCTGGGAAAAAGCTCTGGTATAAGCCCAGCAAGGTGGGGACGTTATTTTTGTTGTCAGTCTGTTGCACAAATTCCGGTTTTCCCCATGTCTATCTTTAGAAACAGGCTACAGAGATTTGCAGTAAACAATTGGTAGTTAAAAAGAAATCTTTGTTTGAAATCATTTTGGTTTTTGAGGAATTTGTAGCTAAAAACTGGCTTGATTCTTCGCACCGCGTAAATGCAATGAATGATTATTTCCCTTGATTACATTGTGGCTCTGTCTCAATGTCGGTCAGCAAGGTGAGATAAATATCAAATCTGGTCACGTAACTGTCAAATAGATCTGAGCCACGCTCTGGCAAAAGGGGGTTTAATGCATCTCCATGATGTATTGTACCAATCAAGCCATCACATAATTATAGATCCTTAATAGCCACGTTTTTTAACAACCGACTGAATCATGAGGTAGACTGGTCGTTGGACGTACAGAAAATTGAGCAACAGCGAAAAGTTTCTGCCAAGGTCAGCCTGTGCGGACTGCGCAGGCTAATCTGAGTCGATACTTTTCGCAGATGGATTAAGCCCCCTTTTCACAGAGCATGGTTCAATTTTTAACATGTTACAGAACGACGAAGTGTAAGACTCGTCTGTATGAAAAGCATTTTCAGACCACATATCAAAGTGGTTGAAAGTATGAAATTTGTCTTGAATATGTGGAAAAAATGGGGGGAAAGGCGAAATGCTGGTATGCAACATTTCTTCCAATGATGTGTTCAAAGTCTTCTCCAAGATCGATAAAACTCGGGATTGTGTTGTAGAGGGTTAACCCGTTAGCAGAAAATCTTTTCTAAACGATCCTGACAAAGATTGCTTTTAAAAACACTCGAATAAAATGCATATAATAAAATGGAGGTAACCAGCATTTTATCCTTCACCAACGTTGTTTTCTACCCTTTCAAAAACATTTACCATGAATCATAAAAATATAATTTGTCGTCTGCGAATACTTTCAACTTGGAGAGGTTAAACATTTTGCTGTCTCATAAAGACTTCACTCTATCAGCGCCAAATATTGAATTAACCCTTAACCCTTTACCAAACGACAGAATTTTAGACTGCTCCAAATTGAAAGCATTTGCAGACGACAAAATAAATGTGACTCAAGAACTGAAATTTGTTTTGGGAAAGGTAGAAAACATTGTGGGAAAAGGAGAAAATGCTGGTTACCAGCATTTTCTCCTTTTCCCACAATGTTTTCAAAAGGCTTCTTTCTCAAGGTCGTTAAAAGTCGGGATTGTGTGGTAAAGGGTTAATCTGCTAAGCAAGTGAAATGAAAATTTCAAGCCGATGGTAATCAAAGCGTTGAAAGCACTAGTATGGCATTTGTCAAGGGAGCCATTGAGTGGAATTAATAATTTGGAAAATAAACCATAGAAATAGTTTCAAATTATTCGCTTGAAAGTCATCCTACTATGCACAATCCAATGGAGTAGCGTGCAATCTTGTGGGACGAACAAGTCCTTCCGAATATGCCCAAGAATGAACTGGTTTGGGACGATTAAGCACGGAATCGGGAGGTCGGGAAACAAAGATTGTGTGTATCATTACGCCAATAGAAGACCGTAGCGGATCAAGCTATTTTCGATGAAAAAGAAGTAATTCCATGATCGATGACCTAATCCACTTCATTTTAATACGCCATTTTCATTTTCCTATCTGAGTGCAAACGAAACACTTATTTCTCTTAGAAAAAATGAGTTTGATTGGGTTTACTTCCTTCGGTTTTGCACAAAATACGATACATGATTTTCAAAATGCCGTATTGAACTCATAGTGGCATTGTCTTCGACAAATGTCCCAAAACCCAAATTTTGCTTTTTCAAAGTTTTTTTTTTTGTTTTGGTGTGCGTGTGGGGTGGGGATGAAATATCTCCTTATCGGACAATGTAGATCCAAGACCAGACTGCACGTTCTGTGCAGTCTGATCTTGTTTCATAATGTTCGCAAAGGGTCGTTAAGTCGCGCTTAGCAGAATAGGGATTAAAAATGTGGCCTCTTTTGATGGCTGAAAACCAGAAATACAATCTACTAAAACCAATAGTACTTTTATCATTTAGGCTGGAATAAACAAGCGGACGGTAGAGATTCAAGATCAGACTGCACGTTCTAAAAATGCGGTTTGATCGTGATCTATGCCGTCTGCAAAGGCCCCTGTCTATGCTAATAGATGTCGAGCAATGAGCCTGCATTTCTCAACCATTCTCAATGTACGTAAGTCTAAATCTAAATTCAAAGATTCCACGACGAGCTAACTGATTGGCCTGGACAGAACGAGACAAAATGTTTTGACCAATCAGATGGTTTGTCTCTTGAAATTCAGTATTGGAACAGCCGTTAAGTTATTTGCTGAAAACGCGCCCAAGTGACTCCGTGTGGGGATCTTGTACAGACATACGATACCTGGAAAAATGGCTATGTGCATGAGCCATGGAATTTGAGGTTTGCAGCATCGGGGAAACAATTTAAAACACTTATTTTACCCTGTGAAAAAGGATTGTTTCACAACGAGCTACCTTATCGGCCTGGTCAGAACGAGACAAAATGTTTTGACCAATCAGATGGTTTGTCTCTTAACTTCAGTGTTAGAACAGCCTTTAAATTATTTGCTGAAAATGCGCCCTGGTGACCTAGTGTGGGGATCTTGTACAGACATGCGATACCTGAAAAAAAGGCGATTTGCATGGGCCATGATATTCGAAATTTGCAGCACGGGGGAACTACTTTAAAATACTTATTTTTACTCTTCGAAAAAGGATAGAGGATAGATTCATTATTTAATGAGAAAAAAAGAAAGAAAAATAGTTCCAAGGTTTTAAAGGGGCGAGGGGTGGTGTGAAAGCATGGATAGGTGTACTATCGCTGTTTATACACGTTGTGTACGATCGTAGCATGCGCGGAGCTGTTGTGGATGTTGATGAATTGCATAGCAGGTATTGAGATGGTGACTTTCAATTTCCACTCTCCACTGTCTTAGAAAGCGAAAGCCCGCCCGGGTAGCTAAGTGGTTAGTGTATCTGACTCGTGACCTGGTGGTTGCGAGTTCGATACCCGGTTTGGGCAAACTGTCTTTCTGGTGATTTTCCCCTCTCACCTCTGTTACATGTAAGAAGAGTTGTCAGTGGCTCTGGAAAGAAAGTTGTGTCAGTACTGGTGTGAGGAAGCCAGGAAACACATGGGTGCGTCATTGACCGCCATGATATGACATGAGCTGTTAAAATGGCGTTAAACTCCAATACAAACAAGCTAGAAAGTGAAACTTTCAGCGAGTTACTTCCATAAACCATAGTTTCGTGATTCTTCCGGTGACCTAAACCTGCATCCTACGGAAAAGTATGCTAATGTAAAACAACAATCCTCTCACTTTATTCTACGGTACATTTTAATTTATTGCAAGTTCATTTCTGAAAAAAAAAAAAAAAAAAAAAAAAAAAAAAATGCAGAACGACCCCATTTTCTGACAATTTAAAGAGAGGTTTGAGAAAATGTCTGCTGTGGTGTCTTTTTTCACCATGGTTTCCATTTGTTACCATGGTAACCATTTTGAAGATAAGGATTATTTAAGTTATATAAAATATTTCATTTGTCATCCGTGGAAAGAAGCAGCATCCTATCTTTTGTCAAAACATCAATATCTTTTGATGTAAATTATTTCTGGTATTTATGCGGAACTGAAAATGTCTAGCTTTCCTACGAGACTGCGCAGTTGTAGACTAGTCCCGATTGAAAACATTTGCAGAATACAAATTAAATGTGCTTTAACCCTAGGCTGCTAAGCGCGACTCAAGGACCTTTTGCAGACAGTGTAGTTCAAGATTAGACTGTACAGAACGTGCAGTCTGATCTTGGTCTACACTGTCCGATAAGGATATATTTTTACTCCCACCCCCACCCCCAAAAAACTTTTGAAATAGCAAAAAAATTGGGTTGTCAGTATCGGTTTAAAAGTTTCATTTCATTTATTTAGCAGAATAAGGGTTAATTGATGGGAATTGTCTTCAGTTGAAGGGGATTGTCTTTAAAGGGGAAGAAAACATTACGAGAAAAGGAGACCAATATTTTCTCGCTTTTGCGGCAGTTGCTTCAGGGTCGCGTGTGCGCGCGTGCGTGCGTGTGAGTGTGTGATTCATTATACCAAGCAAGTCATCACATAATGATCCCAGATCCATGAAATCTATTTTGTCTAACAAATGGTAAGATCATGAGATAGAATGGTTCTTTGACATTCAGAAAATTTGAAGAAAGCAAAAAGTTTCGGCCCATGTCAGCCTGCGCGGAAAGCGCAGGCTGACACGAGTCGATGCTTTTGCAGATGCACTAAGCCCCCTTTTCACAGACCATGGCTCGATTGTTTGAGAACTGGCAACTGCCTCTTTTTTCCTCAAAGTGTTTTATATTGTTAACAGGTGGAATTTTCAACTAGATGTATTCCTCAAGTGAGGAATAGGCCTCTTTGGTATTAAATGTTTAGAATTAAAAAAAAAAACGGTTCGTCGCATTTAAATATCACAAGGTTGTAAAAAATAAGTTTTTTTTTTTCAATGAGTACAAAAGGCGTAACCTTTTACCAAACGATCTAGTGTTTTCATAACCCCGAGGAAGAAAGCTGAAATTAGTTATCTTTGGAACAATAGAAACATTATGACAAAAGGTGAAAATGGTCAAAAGCATTTTCTCCGTTTCTTGCAATGTCTTTCAAAGCTTTTCTACCCCAGGGTCGTTAAAAGACTAGGGTCTTGTAGTAAGGCAATCCCCAAACCTACTCCGCTTGCTTCCGCGTGTGTGTATAAACTCTCTGTTTAACAGTGTTCTTGACGAGGAGTACTAACTCACAATTGAAAATAACTTGACAAAAGTACCATAGTCCTATTCAGATTTTTTTTCTTGTTGTCGTGGCAACAAAACTAAACAACTAAAAAAAAATGTGAATATAGAATTGTTTTTGCTATTTTGAATGAGAGGATTTTTGTTGTTGTTGTTGTTGCTGTTGTTTTGCTGGCATTCATAAATACTTTATATGAGCCATGCTCTGTGAAAAGAGGGCTTACTGCTTTTGCGAAAAGTATCGACCCATGTCAGCCTGGGCAATCCGCGCAGGCTGACATGGGCCGAAACTTTTCGCTATCTTTTCTGTATGTCAAAGGATAATTCTACCCCATGAATCAGTCGGTTGTTTGTCAAAATGGATTTTATGGATCCATAGTTAGGTGATGTCTTGTGTGGTTTAATGCATTACGGAGATGCATTTAGCCCCCTTTTTGCCAGAGCACAGCTCGTATAAATTATGAAGTAGCCTTATCTGGAAGAGAGCTTTGGAGAGGGACAAAAGAGTGTTTATTCGCGAAAAATTGTGGCTGCTTAGAGACGATGTTCAGTCGTGTAAGAGAAATGAACCCTGTCGCAATGATTATTATCATCGAAAAGATATAAGCCTAGCTAGGGAACTGAAGGGGCGACCGCTGGTTTCAAGCCCTTTCTGCTACCGACTGAGCTACCAGGATCAGATGATAATTGTTGATTTAAAGATACATCTATACTCGTTTTCAGCCAGTTTTTAACCCATTTCACCTTTTTATGAAACTATAATAATTATTGAATCTTCGTGCCAAATGTTACCCCTGACGGCTGCAAGCTTGCCCAGATTACGACGTATAGAAAATGCATTTCATTTTTTGGCAGCCTTCAAAGAAATCACCGTTGTCGTTTCTTTAAATGAAGACAAGTCCCTTGAGTTTTCTATCCCTTACACCATATATATTGGCAATTTATCTATGTTTACACAGCTGACCGAATTCTGGACCATTCTACACACTTTCAAATTTTAACAGCGTTTTTGTTTTTCTTTCTGGCTGTAAGCTTGTATTCCATTGTCGTAACTGTCATTCATCGAGATTCATGTCAGTATCAACAGATTTCTGAACAAAATCTAAAAATAAATAAATAAATAAAAAAATAAATAAATGAATAAATAAGCATGCTCTGTCAAAGGAGGGCATAATGCATCTCCCTGATGCATCATACCAAGCAAGACATCACATAATTAGGGATCCATAAAATTCATTATGTCTACCAACCGACTGTATGAGAAAATTGACCAGTAGCGAAAAGTTTCGGTCCAGGTCAGCCTCTGCAGTCCGCGGATCAATACTTTTCGCAGATGCATTACGCCCCCTTTTCACAGAGCATGGCTTGAATAAATAAATAAATAAATAAATACACATGATAATGTCAGAGGATTCGTTTCATATTTAGCTCCTTTTGGTTCATGCTCATGGGGGTTTAATCCCACTCCTTAATGCATGATACCAAGCATCACATAATTGTGGATCCATAAAATCAATTTTGTATGATAACCTACACTGGCCCTTTGACATGCATAAAACTGACCAATAACAAAAAGTTTCGACCCGGGTCAGCCTGCGCAGACTGCGCAGGCTGATCTAGGTCGATACTTTTTGCAGATGCCTTAAGCCCTCTTTTCACAGATTATGGCTCAATTTTTGTTTACTTCATTTTCGTAAATCACAGTTGGAATATGTATTCTTATTCTAAGTCTCAAAATTTTCTTAAATTTTATAGTAACACAATTTCTGATTGGCTAAACCAAATGGTTTGACGAATCAGAAATCATGTCACTTTCTATTAGACTAAGAATGCAATAAAGAGACGTTGATAATTTAAAAAGAGTTTGAGAGATAAAAATGAGGATTTTATAAAATAATTGGTAATATTTGGTATTTACAAACTGTATCAAAACCTAAGATTTTGTTGCAAACGATTAATACTGTTTTGATTGTATGATTCTGTAAATGGTAAGAAATAATTGGATGTTCAGATTAACCCTTATCCTGTAAAATAACTTAAATGAAACTTTCAAGCCTATAGTAAAAAACTAGAATAATTCTATTTCAAACTATTTTTTGGAGTAAAATATCTCTTTATCGGGCAGTGTAGATCCAAGATAAGACTGCAGCCTGATCTTGATCCACACTTTCCGCAAAAAGGTCCGTGAGTCGCGCTTAACAGCCTAAGGGTTAGGGAAATAATTGTTTGAGAACGGCTTTGCAAATCTGCTGGAAAACTCATTTTATTTGTTCACAATGACAATGTTTTTAATCAACACTTTCAAAGAGGGCTGTCTAGTTTTTTTTTTTAATCAAAGCAACCTTCAATAATATTTCATCACCGACATTATTAAGGCAATAGTTCGTTCACCATGAGTTTTGTTTGCTTGTCCAAGTCTAACGCCGTTTTCAATATTATGTCAGTGGTATTGCGGCGGCTAGTGTACCTACCCATGAATTGCTGGATTTGTCTTCTACCCGTACTTCGCACAATATTCTTCCCAGGCCACTAGCTGCTTTCCCACATAACCAATGTCGAAACATTGATCAGCGACGAGATAGGAAGGAATCCTGTCGCCATGACTGTCATCAATCCTCGGAAAAGAAATCGGCCGACCTGGGAATGATTCGAGCTAGCGATCCCAAGGGCACTGATAAATTTGCTTAACATGCAGCACCGTTCATGTGACAAGCCCCCCAGTGAGGTTTGTTCGCAGTAGTTTTAGGGAAATAAACCTAATTTCAAACGCTATGCTATGGGACCACTCTCAGTGTGAATACTTATTGAAACTGATATTTTAAGCTCTATTTAGAAACAACAACTGTAGACAACAACTTCAGAAAATGCTAATATACCATTAAATCTTTCTTGTTGTCAGCTATTTTTAAATACTGTCTGTTTTCTGCTATAGTATAAGAATTGTGTAACATAAGCTAGTTAGCTTGCTGGAACTGTGTAAATCGCCCACATTTTTTGCCAAAATAAGGAAAAGGTTAATATTATTTCTAACAGAGTTAGAAAATAAATCTACAAACTGTTTGTCATCGGAAATGTATTTAGAAAAATTCCCGCAGAAAATTGTGACTTGTTTTGTTTTTCTAAGTGGATTGTTACGATTTTAAAAACGGTAAAGCGGTGTATTTCCGGCGAAGAAATGTACCGTGTAGGTGAATATCAAGCCACGTGATACAGCCGGGGGACATGGTCAACGGATCACCCGAGGTTTGCCGAGTGGGATGAGCTTAGCTGTAGGTATGGAATTGGCCGAGTTGTGACGAGTGATATCGCGCGAGACCGAAGGTCGAGCAAGATGTTAAAAATTTCTTACGCAGCGAGAAAGAAATTCAGGCACCAGTAAAGTTACTACAACAAAATATCCCTTTTATTAGGTTATATACCACCACTTTCAAAGACAAAAGTTTGCAATTTTTGACATTTTATTCGATAACGGTAAACAGAATGAAGATAAATAATGGTAAAGTGTCTAGTAACGTCGTTCTCATGAATGGCGGATGAATATGACGGAGTAACATTTTGGCCAATCAAATCGTGAATCAATACGCACGTTTTCCGCGCTAAGATATGTCATCATACCATATTTTTAACCGTATTTCGCTGTGTGTAAATAAGATTTCTTTTTCTGTCGATGTTGTTTTATCAGCGTGCGACGATGTATTTGTGCCGGAAAATTTTCAGGTATATATTACATAGCTTTAACAAATGGCGTCACACAGTGATACGATGACGTCACGAAGTCTTTCCTCATAGCCTGACCTACAATTGGTACTTTTTAAACCCAGGACACACACGGATAAGTGTATCGGACAGTGCAGATCTAAGACCAGATTGCATATTCGATACATTATGAGTTTGATCTACAATGTCTTCAAAAGCGCGTTGAGTCGCTCTGAGGTGTAAAAGGTTAATATAACTCAAGTAAAACGATTCTTAATATAATCTTTATTAAGAAAGTACACATATTGATCAACTTTACCTCTGCCGAGCAACTTACTGTGCCGGAAATGTACATGGCTCGTAATCCAAAGGTGGGGTGTTCGCATCCCAGCTCGATCAATCTGATTTAGAGGATTGGTCGTAGATCTAGTCGTTGCGGCAGAATTCATTGCTCACATGTAAAATCTATAAAAGAATTAAGGCAACGCATTGATAGGTGCACTGGCTGCTGTAATATAAATGAAATATTGCTGAAACGGGCTTAAACATCAAAGAAAGATGCAAACCAATAATCTAACTGAAAATAATTTCTTGGCTTCACACATGCTAGAGTTAGCAAGGATTTAGTGTAACAAGCAGTTTTCCTTTTGAGACATTTTTTTTTTCCCAAAAGTAATCTCCTGGAATACATAGTTAGTAGTCTGCCGAAGAAATTCGGTTAACCCTTATCCTGCTGAAAAAAAAAATGAATAAAACTTTCAAACCGATGGTAAAAGCCCAAATATTGCTATTTCAAAGTTATATATTGGGGGAAAGTATCTTCTTGTCGGACAGTGTAGATCTAAGATCAGACTGCACGTTCTGTGCAGTCTGATTTTGATCTATACTATCCGCAAAAGGTCAGTGAGTCGCGCTTAGCAACCTAGGGGTTAAGCTTTTACCGAACAATTGCGTGTTTTGAAGTTCCCAAGCAAAGATGCTTTTGGAAACACTGTGGGAAGAGGAGAACATGCTTGTAACCAGCATTTACCCCTTTTCCCATAATGTTTGCTATGTACATCTTTTGAGCCGCATTTGATTTATCATTAAAAACTGTTTTCATTTGAGATAACTCTCAAA
The DNA here is from genome assembly GCA_945859785.2 of Tridacna gigas. Lineage (NCBI taxonomy): Eukaryota > Metazoa > Mollusca > Bivalvia > Cardiida > Cardiidae > Tridacna > Tridacna gigas. The sequence goes on along the minus strand of OX244040.2, from coordinate 33,731,793 downwards.
ATCTTATCGTCTGGTAAAGGGTTGAGATATTTTGATGCAAAAGAAAATAAGACATACTCTGTGAAAAGGGGGCTCAATACATTTGCGAAAAAGTATCGACCCAGGTCAGCCTGCGCAGTCCGCGCAGGCTGACCTGGGCCGAAACTTTTCGCTATTGGTCAATTTTCTGTATGTCGAAGGACCAGTCTACCCCACGATTCAGTCGGTCGTTAAAAAGTGGCTATTATGGATCCATAATCATGTGATGGCTTGATAGGTATCTTGCATCACGGAGATGTATTAAACCCCATTTTGTCAGAGCATGCTTCAAATAAAGGTTTGGCGGGAAAAGGGAGATTCTTTGAGGTATTAATGCCTCCCATGTTGCATTCTTGATGGCGAAATCGGTTCTTTGAACCCTTAGCCTGCTAAATAAGTTCACTCTTTACCAGACGACAAAATTTTAGACGGGTCCAAATTGAAAGCATTTGCAGACGACAAAATGAATGTGATTGAAAAATTAAAATTTGTTTTGGGAAGGGTAGAAAACATTGTGGGAAAAGGAGAAAATGCTGGTTACCAGCATTTTCTCCTTTTCCCACAAAGTTTTCAAAAGGTTTCTTTCACAGTGTCGTTAAAAGTCGGGATTGTGTGGTAAAGTGTTAAATGAAACTTTCAAGCCGAGAGTGAAGACTCAAATGATGCTATTTCAAAGGTATTTTGGGAGCAAAAATATCTCCTTGTCGGACAGTGTATAGCCAAGATCAGACTGCACGTTCTGTGCGGCCTGATCTTGGATCTACACTACCCGCAAATGGTCCTTGGGTTACGCTTAGCAGCCAAAGGGATAAAAGAGTTTTAGCATGAAAGAGAACAATCTATCTGTTTTGATGTTTTCATTTTCTTCCCGTTATTATTCTTTTTCCCCATAACTTTTCCTTTTCGTTGTTTGTTATTGTTAATAAAACAATTTTCGTCTTCTCTTTTTGCATGAGAAAATACAAATGTACTTGTATTACATTTTCTTCACATATTTACTTGCATTTTATTATGCCTATACAATCGCTTTATTACTGTTTTTTTTCCCCAGCTCTGCCAATTTCTTTCCGAGGATAGACGATAGTCAATGCGACAGGATTCGCTCCTCTACCGCCACTGAGCATCTTTTCGGCGATGTTAAACCCTTTAGCTTCTAAGCGCGACTCAAGGACCTTATGCGGACATTGTAGATCAAGATCAGACTGTAAAGAACGTGCAGTCTGATCTCGGATCTACATTGTCCGATAAGGAGGTATTTCCACCCAAATAATTTTTATTTTTTTGGTTTTTCTATCAGCTTGAAAGTTTCATTTTGCTTATTTAGTAGGTTACGGGTTTATGTCGAATGTAAGAAGAAAATATTTTTCAGTGGTATTTCCTTTACCCTGCTAAGCGCGACTCAAGGACCTTAAGCGAACAGAGTAGATCAACATCAGACTGCACACAACGTGCAGTCTGATCTTGGATCTACACTGTCCGATAAGGAGATATTTTTCTCACAAAAATAAGTTTGAAAAAAAAAAAAAAAAATAGAAATATTCGGGTTTTTACTATCGGCTTGAAAGTTTTATTTAACTTATTAAGCAAGATAAGGGTTAAGTGACTATGTTGCCTCCTAATGTATCTAAAGATTATGTGTCAGAATGTCACAAAGGTCTTTGGAAATGTCACATGATCAATAACGCGTTGTTTATGTATGATCGTATTCAAATAAGCCCACAAGATGAAGATTGCTGCAGGTAACCGCCCACTGACTATAGTTTGTAGTATCTATCAGTGACAAGAACAAAGTCATGCTCTGTGAAAAGTGGCTTGAATGCATCTGCAAAAAGTTTCGACCCATGTCAGCCTGCGCAGTCCGCAAACTTTTTGCCATTTGTAAATTTTCTGCGTGCCCAAAGACAATTCTACCTTATGATTCAGACGGTTGTTAGACAAAATAGATTTTATGGATCTACACTTGAATGATGACTTGCTTGGTAAAATGCATCACCGAGATGTATTAAACTCCCTTTTGGCAGAGCGTGGCTCATAATGAAAGGGACTAGCAATTCCTATGACAATAAATTTCTAGTTTATGTTATTGTTTCCTTTTTCGTCAACAACACAACTATCTGCCAATATTCTAAACCAGAAAACGCAAGGAAAAGAAGTTACAAGGGTGGAAAAAAAAAAAACACATTTCATCCTTGAGTCGGAGCCGATCCTGTTCTAAAATTAGAGCGTGCTTTCCTTTGCAAGCACCTGTATTTGTCACGGGATGAAACTAGCGTCATCGGCATTTGTCACGTGCTTTTTTCTATGTTTGAATGATTCGTTGTCTTACTTACCTGTCGCTAAATCTAAGGCAACTCCTTAGAATTATATCATTTGGCTTAATACTGAACGGAAATATAAGGAGACTTGAACAAATCTAATAATTTTTGGTGGTGTCCGTGGTTGTGAGGTAGAGCGTCGGCCTCGTAATCAAAAGGTCCTGAGTTCGATACCTGGGAGTGGATGTCAACTTTGGGACTGTTCATTGGCCCACACATTCGGTGCGAGTACTGGTGTAGTTTCCAGGAAGCAGAATCGAGAGAGATTAGTATATGTTGTAAGAACTTGTTTCTCAATCGATGTAAAATAAATATGTTTAAACTAAATCTTATAACTTTCTGCCACAAAATCCCGAGTTTTAATGACCCTGACGAAGAATGTTTCTGAAAACATTCTGGGAAAAGGAGAAAATGCTGATAACCAGCAGTTTCTCTTTTTCCCACAATGTTTTCTATCCTATCAAAGACAGAAGTTATCTTTGAGCCACATTTAATTCGTCGTCTGCAAATGCTTTCAATTTGGTCGAGTCCAAAATTGTGTCCTTTGGTCAAGAGTTAAACAATATATGACTTCCCAAATAACGCATGAATAAACCACTGGCTTTGAGGCGCTGATGTACTTTAAAACTCGTTCAGAGTTAAGGGGTGTAAAGCATACTGTATGCGAAAATTATCATTTAAGATAGAAGCCTTATCATTTATTTGTTTAGCCTAATTAATATGCTCGGCTTGCTAGAATGACTGTCCAAAGCATTTAATGTCGAGATATTTAGTTCTATTCCCGCAGGTGATTAAACAAGTCCTGATGGATACGCGTACTCGTACCCAGCGTCTAATTATAGCACGAGATTTCGTCATGTAGCATAAATTACCTGTCTTTACACGACCAGTTTACATGAAAATAAAGGCCGATGTGTACTGTTTGGCCAGCTGTACGATGACATTTAGCCATTCAGTATTTTATAGAATCTATTAAATTGTGCACGGAGGTAACATGATCGAATTTTCATCGATTTTCATCGGATTTCTTTGGTGGAATTTGTGAAGTGTTTTTACATGAAATTGTCTACGCATGCCTGAAATGTCACGTGAGTATTCTTAGAATAAATTTATACAGTTACTAACGAGATAGAAAAAGTGAAGAGAATCCTTGTAAAAATGGCGAATTCCTCTTGCTTCCGAACCCATTTCTTTCACATACTTGTCCCATAATACTCTTCATCAAAAGAAAATCAATTATTTCGTCAATTTCGAAAAAATATTTTCATTTTGCGTTTGCGCTATCTGGTTGATAGACCCTTTAATTCTCAGCTATAAATCTACATAGTCCCATTTAACCATACGACAAAATTTTAGCATTGTCCACTTTGAAAGGATTTCCCGACGACAAACTGAATGTGAGAAGGGTAGAAAATATTGTTGGATCTAGTGAGAAAATACTGGTTAAAAGTACTTTTTCCTTTTCCCAGTGTTTTCAAACGCTTTCTTGCCCAGACGCTTTTGAAACGGTATTCGCAGATAAAGGGTTTTGTTTAAATTAAGATGACAGTATGGTTCGATCTAGTCCAAAATTTAGACGTATACATGCTTATTTACCTTTCAACATTTATCATCGGACATTTCACATTTGATTTTTCTTATTGCATGTAACGTCTAAACGGGTCCCATTCAGTTCTATGTAGCAAATCCGATCTCTCTAAAACCAGTATTATAAAAAAAGAGAACTTCATTTACCTGTAGGAAGAACTTTTTTTGAAAATATTCAGCCGCTGTCTTGATAAATAATGGGCAGATTCATTCAGAATTCAATAAAATCACTCGCAAGTTGGATTGCCGACAGAGTCGCCGCCATGTTTTTCAGTCAGGCAGACGGTTGCATAACAAATAAGAATCGACTTTAAGTTTATGAACGAAATCTGTTACAACAATCAAACAAGACCGAAGCGAACAAAATTTCGTTTTAAAAAAAGACATAATACCATTCTGTAAGTTGCATTGACCCGCACATGACGGTTCATTCGGAACAATCATATCTCTTCCACGGCAATTCATAACAAAACAGAGTGGTGTTGAATCGGAATGGATTTAGCTCATAAATAGGCAAGTTTTGGACAAATATCCTTTTTTAATCGAGAAATTATTCATTTATCTTACTTCTGACGTATATTTTATTGAACAAGTTCACTTGAAAGTATCCAAATTTGCTGTTCAAACAGCGACAAAATTCGATGTCGGAGTTTGCTAAAGGAAACTATGAAGGAGCCGATAAGACCCTACGTACACGATGAATGTCAGAATGAAAAATAACATACGTAGGGGCTTATAAATAGGACTAGGTTCGATCAAACATTTAACCGCACATTCTGTTTAGTCTGATCTTGATTCACACTTTCTGCAAACGCCGTAATTGTATTAGACACCAAATGCTATTTTTGTTAAGTGTATATTCTTTCACCATCAAATAAATAAGCCATGTTTGTAAACAGGGGGCTTAACGCATCTGCAAAACGTATCGATTCAGGTCAGCCTGCGCAGCACGCGCAGGCTGACCTAGGTCGACACTTTTTGCTATTAGTCAGTTTTCTGCAGCTCAAAGGACCAGTTCACCTCATTATCCAGTCGGTTGTTAGACAAAATAGATTTTATGGAACACTGAGATGCATCAAACCCCCTGTTGCCAAAACATAGCTCCATGAATTATTCATTATCAATGGCTACAAGGACAGTTCCGCTGCAATATGAAGGGACATTTTCGGAGGTAAGTTAGAATACAGAAGTGGACAGTATAGATTAGAGATCAGAGTGCACGCTCTGCGCAGTCAGATCTTGATCTACATTGTCCATAAAAGCTTCATGTGTCATTTATAAGGGGTCCTGCTTGGCTCAGTGGTAAAATGAGGCACTCGTGACCCCGGGTTCAAGCATCACTGGATCCACTGGGTTTTTTGTGGGAGTGTTCATAGGCAAGACACTTCAGAGCCCCAGCCTAGCACTGGTGAAACCCAGCAAATATTACATGAATAAGTGAACTGTCGCCGTAATGTGACTGAAATAATGTTGAAGTGGGGTAAAGCACCATTCAATCAATCAATCAATCAATGTGTCGTTTATAGCACGGAAAGTTTCAAATGGTGTTTTACGCCATTTTGAACATTTTTCAGTGATGTCACGGAGACAGCTCACTTATTCACGTGTTTCTTTGGTTTTGCCAGTGCCAGACTTTGGCTCTGAAGTGTCATGTTCATGGACAAATCCGCAAAAAAAAAAAAAAAAAAGGATCGAACCCAGAACCCAGGTTTCAAATCCCACAGTTTCAACGGACTGAAACGCCAAAGACTCCTGTTAAATAGACATATACCACGAAACACTCTACCAGTTACTTTTGCACATATCAGTTTCACAGTGTGTGTGTGTGTGGTAGTGATGGTGATGTTGGGGGGAGACGGGGGCTTAATTTCATGCCAAATTTTATTTCTCCTTAACTTTGAAGTATTGAAAGATTTTATGTCTTATTTTAGTCTGTTTTGAAACAACACCCACTACAATAGCAAACTTTCTGCGTTTTTGCAGTGGCTCAACTTTTGAAACAATTGTGGCAAAAGGCGAACTTGCTCGAACCGACATGTTTTTTTCCCTAGCATTGTTTAACATCTCGATTCAGGTTGAATTCCATATCTTCCAGAAGATGTTTGAAAAGTTTTATGATGCAAATTTGTTTCAAGGGGTAATGAGTTAATGCAGTAGGCTGAACATTTTGCAAGAAGACAAAATTCTAAACTTGTCATTATTTTAAGTATTGACAGTCGACAAGTTTACCTTTCACCAAACCTTCCTGTTTTTGTTTGACCTTGATGAAGATGACTGTAGCTGGTAATCAGCATTTTCTCCTGTCTTTTTAAAGTCAAAGAAAGATTTTTTTTTTATTGATATTTTTTTTTTCGGTTGTACACAGCTGTGTTTGTAAATGACTGAACAATAGGCTGACATGATTTCAAAGAAATCTCGGGGAAAAACAATAAGGGGAACTCTAGAATAATATTTGAAATTAGATTTGCCTAGTTTGTATTTCTTATATAGGTCTCAAAATAACAGAAGGGGGTCAGAAAACAGACCAAGAGATTCTAATTTTTCTGGCTTTGGTTTGCAATGATACATCTTCATTCAAATGAACACTTCAACGGCAAATATAATTCGTTCTCCACTTCTTACGTCTTCCTCTCAACGAAATTTGAAATCATTGTGGCAAAAGGTAATCAAAGCGCCGAAGGCGCTGAAGGCCTGGGCATCAGAACGGGTGAAAAGGTAGAAGATGAGGCCCAGAAGCTTAATATTGCTTTCACATTTGTACAGGCTTAAAAACTGCTATCACCTTTGTACAGACTAATAAGAAATATCTACATGTCTCACACTGATAGTCTGTGGAGTTGACAACAGGGTGGAAAAACATAATTATTTAAAGGCTAATATAATGAGTATTTTTGTATAGCATTGGTCTCATTGTCTTTTTGGATTGAAAGGAGATAATTTTCAAAGGATTTTCTGCTTCCTATTTTCGTCCTTTTCGTTGCTTTAGCAACAAATCATGTTAACAAACCAAAATGAGCAGCGTGCAACAGCAGGGAATATTTCTGGAAAGTGCAAAAATCCACAATAGTAAAATGTCAAATATTTTGCATGACGACGACACAAACGACGAAGATGATGACACTAGGGCTATGAAAATACCATGTCACTAAAAACAGCTGAGCTAAAAGTCCTCAGTCGAAAAAGGGTCATAACTAATTACTTTTCCAAAAATATTTTGGTGGTTACTTACCTCTGTTTTACTGAATAAAATCCCCTTTTAATAGCTATCGAAAAGTTCAAGTTTGAAGTAAGTACGTTCATTAATGACAGATATGATAAAATGTCAAAGGTTCTGAAAATTTAAAGCAATAAAAAAAGGGCGTAACTGTGTCAAAAATATTTTGATGGTTACCTAACCTGTTTTATGGGTACCCCTTTTGACAGTAAATAACTTGCACAAGTTTGAAGTAAATATCTTGAGGAATAACAGAGATATTTAAAAAAGTCGAAGTTTTTGCATGACGACAATGACGCATAGGCTTTGACAATAGCATGACGCTTTCTTCGTAAACAGACGAGCTAAAGACTACCAGTTGAATAAATCATATGGATGATACAAGACTGCTCAAGGTAGATTTTTATAAAAGTTTTGTCAAAATACCTGCTGTAAATGCCACTTTTCAACTTTCGCATTGAAAGTCTATGGAATCTCTAAGTTTCCATGACCAACCAAGTTGGAAAGCCAATTTTCATGAACAAGAGGGCTATTGGACCTAAAGCCCTCTTCTGAGTAAAGTCATCTAGGATTGATAAATTTGAAGAGCTCCTGATTGTGATTATGGAAAACACAAATGAGCCATGCTCTGGAAAAATGCATCTCCGTGATCCATAAATAGAAACGAGCCATCATATATTAATGGATCCATAAAATCCATTTTGTGGAGCAACCGACTGAATCATGAGGTACACTGGTCCTTTGACATGCAGAAAATTTGCCAAAAGCAAAAGTTTCGACCCAGGTCAGCCTAAATACCTATAGAGATCAAGATCAGATTGCACTGAATGTCAAGTCTGATCTTCGATATAAGACGCCCCACCAGTTACTTAACTCTTGGCCACGCATTCTCGAAGTTTAAAGGACTCCAAGAATTTATTCTCATGAAAACCTTTTTGAAAAAAAAAATGCTCTCTTTTTTCCTACAAGGTTTTCTGCACTTTCACAGCCAATAACCAACATTTCAGCTAAATCTGATCACCAAGGATAAGAGGCTGTGAATATTTAACTGAAAACAAAACAACTGTGGTGGATTTTCAAGCCACATGCAAAAAACTTTCGATCTTTTCCAACTTTAGGACAAAGAACATCACAGAAAAAACAGATTACCTTTTTATTTTACACAAATCCATAATCAAATATCTTTTTTTTTTTTTTTTTTAATTTCACCTTTTCACTTTCTGCTCCTATCCGAATCTCGTCCTTTCACTAATATACAAAAAAGCCCAACAACCCAAATGTGCGATTTCTTTATGTACCCAAATATTTTTCCGCCAAAAGGGATAAAACTCACATGAATAACGTGATTTCTGTGATTTTAAAGCTCACCTCATTATAAACAAAAGAAGGAGCAAAGAGATTCGGAAAGGAGCAGAAAGGAGCGTACATGCAAACAAAATATGAAAGGATAACTTATTTTCGTGTACTTCACGACATTCCCGAGCGAAAAGAAAGCAATGATTCAAACAAAATTATTAATTTAAATCCCTAGAAAAATAACTCCTTGAATGTTCATTGATGGTATTCATTTATGAAACACAAAATAATCCTGCTCAACTGAAAACACTGTGCTAGCCAGTTCATTGTCTATATATCTCGATTGTTTAGTCACAATATATGTGTTCACTTCGTAGGTAGTTCTCAGGGACAGATAGTGGCGCGTCTTGGTTCCCGTCGTTTTCGTCTTCCGATTGAATATTGTTTTCCTCGTCCCCTATATTTACGTCGTCCGAGTAATTATCTAAGGTATCGTTCAATTCTTCAGATTCGTCTATTAAGCTTTCAATGTCAACCGGTTCCATCTCAGAGTCGTTGACGTTTTCCATGTATTGGTCCAGTTCATTCACCATATCAAGCACACTGTCATCGTCAGAAATGTCACTATACTGTGTCTCTGCCTCAGGCACTGATTCTCGTTTTCTTTCAACCCTGATAGCCTTTTCCCCTGCTTCTATCCGCGACAGTTTGTGGATATTTTCCATGTGAGCTTTTAGGTTTGAACTTGTAGTGAAAGTTTTCGGGCATTCTGGACAAATCCACTCAGAACTTGCACTGTGCTGCTCCCTAACATGTCTTTTTAAATTGCGTTTCTGCGTAAAAAGCCTATTACATATATCGCATTGGTACGCCATTTTCACAACCGTAATGTACAACATCCGAAACTCAAGTAAGGAATGAATATATAACTGAAGCACATAACACTGATTTGCACGTGCAACTCGGGGTTTCACGGTTGATGATGACACTTTGCTCCTGTCGATGGACGCATTGCTTCTTTCGGGATGTGACACGTGGGCCTTTCGTGTACATGTAAGTTCGTAAAAATCCGTCACTTTTCGTAAAAAGCCGTCACTTTTCGTGAAACAGTGATCCTCCCCACACAAAAAGAAGAACACGACTATGTATACACATTGACAAGAACACTAACTATAATTATACACTTTTTGCACATAATTTCCTTAACTTTTCACTGTTTAACAACACACAATAACCATCAATCTATTATTCTGCCTCGTAATACTCTTGTAATCGAGCATTTGCTTGAGCAGAAACTAGTCTCTTTGAACCACGAATGTTTCTGGATTCATTCACACCTTCTACCGACATTCTTTCTTCATCATTTACTTCCTTTTCAGATGTTTCGATTGGATATAGTAAACACAGTGGTCTATCTAAAATATTACCAGATGAATTTCTGACTTTCGCTGATCTACTGTAACCATCTCTGCTCTTAATCAATTCAACAATTCTTCCTAACCTTCAACCTCCTCTTGGCACTGTATCTTTAATCAGAACAACATCTCCCACATTTGCACTCACTACTGAATTATTTCGACCACACTTAAAGTGTTTTTGAGATCTTTCTCTCAAAATTGTTAAATACTCTTCTCGCCATATTAACCAAAACTTTTCAAGGAGCCTTTGACCCTTTTTCCAGATTCTCAGCGATATGTCTGCTGAGCTGTCTTTCAACTTGAAATCAGGATCGTTTTCTACGTCCTCACAGTCAGGTATCCCCATTCTTGGATTCAAACAAGTAAAATGTCGAGGGGTAATTGCAATAGTAGAATTAATATCTTCTCCTACGTAAAGAAGCGGTCTTGAATTTATAACTGCTTCAGCTTCTTTCATTACAGTGAAGAATTTGTCACGATCTAGAAGGTTCCTTCCAACTGCCTTACGCATTGGCCTCTTTATCAAACTGACCATTCGTTCGTAAAAACCACCCATCCAAGGGGAAAGTTTCACGATAAAGTTCCACTTAATACTTTCATCCGCACAATAACTCTGAACAACTTCACTTTTAACAATATCTCCCCACACCATATCTAGGGTTTCATTTGCCAATTTAAATTGCATTGCATTATCACACACTACTTCAGTAGGTTTTCCACGGCAGGCGATGAATCTTCGAAAACACTTGTTGACATATCAGACACTAATTCCAGGTGTACGGTTCGGATAATCATACACGTGAACAAACATATCCACACCTTTTTCTGCTGGTTGTCTTCTTTAATGTACATTGGACCCATGTAATCTATTCCAATATGTGAAAATGGTAGAGCTTCAGAAACTCTGCTTCTAGGTAGAGGAGCAAACGGTGGCATTTTGTATGCGCTACCTTCTAACTTTCGACACACTTGACATTTACTTAACACTTTTCGCACTGTTGCTTGTCCTCTAGGTATCCAAAATCTTTGCCGTATAATACTCAAAGTTTGAGATACTCCACTATGCTGACATTTGTGATGAATATGATCTATCATCAACTGAGTAAACCTACTATTCCGAGGTAGTAGAATGGGATTCATTGCTCCTTCTGACAACGAGGAATTTTCCAATCTTCCCTTACAACGTATAAGTTGGGTTTTATCAACGTACAATCCTAACTGATACACCAGGTTGTTTCTTTTCTTAGCTGTGATAGCTTCTAATACCTCTCCAAAACCATTAGTCTGCACATGTTTTATCCACGTATCTTCAGCTCCGTTTATTTCTTCAAGGATCTTCGAGGATGATTTACCTTTGATTTTCTCAACAAACTACAATGCGGTTGCGGTGACTCTCAGAAGTCGTTTACCAGAAGAGTATCTTTTAATGTCTATATCTGTTGGAGGTTTTATTGGGAAACATTCAGGTATTGTTTGACTATTAAGTAAACAGAATCACTTTGGAGCTTTTCCAGGTAGTCACTTTCCGACACACAAATTTTTAATTCTGTTGTCTCTTCTTCTTCGTCTTTAGAAACTTGATCCACTGGCCAGTCTTTTTCTTCTTTCTTTAGCCATTCAGGACCATGCCACCATAAGGTATTCTTTGTGATATCTTTTAAACCACATCCTCGACTCGCAAGGTCAGCCGGATTTTCACTTGATTTCACATAATGGAGAGTAATATCTGGATACTTCCTGATTTCGTTCACCCTGTTCTGCACAAACACCGGTAACTTTTTGTCTGAAGCTATCCGATTTAAAGTACATTGTGAATCAGAATAAATAAAACTTTTTTTTACTGGAATGCACAATTGCCTTTTCACAAAGGAAAGACACATTACACCAATTAAGACTGCTAACAATTCAAGTCTCGGTATGCTAGTTGATGTTGTGGGACACAGTCTTGACTTGCCAAATATCAGGTCTGAATTGCACTTTTTCTTTCTAACTTGCACCATGTAAATGACAGATGTATATGCTTTTTCTGAGGCATCACAAAAAACACACAAGATAGTTTAGCATTTCCCAATCTGTGCTCACAACACATCTAGGAACTGTTACTTTTGGCATTCCTATCAAATCGTCTCTTATAGATACCCAATTCAATTTATCTTCTTCACTGAGCTTTTTATCCCAATCCAAATGCTTTACTCCATAAAGATTGGAGCAAAAGTTTCCCCTTTAGTATGATAGGAGAAAACAACCCAAGTGGATCAAACGCCATCGCTATTTGTGTTAACACTTGTCTCTTCGTACTCCCGCTCTCAGAGATTTTTCTAACGCACTTGACACTAATGACATCTCTCTTTCTGTTCCAGTTGAGACCAAGAACGTTCATACTCTCTTCATCAGCTCGATCTGATTCCGGTACATGCTTCATTACGTCATCACTGTTTGACAACCATTCACGTAGATTCATGCTGGCATCTGAAAATATTCGCTTTGATGTATTGTACAAATCAACACCTTCTGATACAGAATTTGTTCCTGTTGTAACATTGTCCATGTAGATGTCTCTTTTGATTTTTTTTGCAATATCTGTGTCATACTGTTCAAGCTGGTGGTTAACTGTTGCACCTAACAAAAAGGGACTAGATATAACTCCAAAGGGTAATCTACAAAACCGATAATCCTGCAAATTATCGAAGGACGGTGGACGGCTAGTATCTTTCATCCAAAGAAAGCGTGTTACATCTCTTTCACCTTGCTGTATGCATATTTGTAGAAATGCTTTTTCAATTTCTGATACAATAGCAATTTTGTGTAATCTGAATCTAAGGAGTATTCCACACAAATCTTGAAGCAGTACTGGACCTCTGTATAAACTTTCGTTTAAACTCTTGCTTTCTGCTTCCGTTTTCGCAGATGCATCATAAACGACTCTTAACTTATCTGGTTTAAACACAGGAAGATGTGGAATGTAGTGTTGTATCCCGGTATTGTGATCTTCATCCACCTTTTCAATAATGCTGTTTTTCAACTGATCATCAATCACTGACGAATACTTTTTCAGGATTTCTGGTTTGGAATGAAGACGACTCATTAAGGATTTCAATCTTCCTACAGCTAACTGACGATTACTCTGTATATTTGGATTGTCACTTATCCACGGCCAGGTCACATAATGCTGTTATCCTTTAAGATCACTGTATCCTTGAAATTCTTCATTGCAATTTCGTCATCTGAGTCACAAGGGTTATCATAAATCCCTATTGATTCGATCTTCCAAAATTCTTCAAGGTTTGGATTGATTGGTATTGATTCATCTATGGTAGTAAAAACTTCTGTGTTCTGTATATTTGTTCCATGGGTAAGAATCAACATGTTCACATCGCTGATATTTTCTCTCTGTGTTCTCGTTCTACCAGTTAAAAGCCACCCAAGTTTGGAATATAACAAATATAAACACGGCTGCACTTCGATTTTGTGTCCTAAAACCAGGTCAAGATAATAATCGTTTCCTATGAACAAATCGATTGTATTAGTCTCTGTTTCTGTCGGAACATTGTCATCAGCAAGCACCAGGTTCCTACTCAAGCTATTGAATTTCTCTTTATCCCGTAAATTGACAGGTCTCCTTTCAATAGATCCTGTAATGTTAGGAACGATATTTGCTGTAATTTTAATATCACTTCTCTCTTTTAGCCTGAGGCTTAATTTTGTCGGTTTCGTTTTGATAACCTTTACTTTTTGACTCCCAAACGTAACAAGACGTATCTCTTGTTCCGTTTCTTCTTTTAACCCAGGAGACTTAGCTAGGTTTTCACCAGTGTAAGTCCTTTGGGATCCAGAATCTAACAATAGGCGGAGTTCCTTTTCTCTCTTATCTGTGGGACACTTTACACGTGTTCGAGCTGTTTGCATTAACACTATTTCATTAGATGTAAGGAGAGCCTTTTCTTCCACTTGCTGACTTGGGTTGCAATTTTCACTTATCTCATCTACCGTATTCACACTTTCTCTAATACTAAATTCACTGAATCTTTTGGGGCACAAACTCCTGTGATGCACATTCATTTGATTGCAATAAATACAGACTTTATCGCTTTTACATTCACTTGATCTATGTCCTTTCTTCAAACACCTATAACACGCACCTTTTAAACAACTTTTACGTTCCTGAATCGTTTTATATTCATCATTATATATTATATATTCAGAACATTCATCACTCCAGTGACTCTTTGAATAGTATCTACACTGACTTGATTTACTTTCCTTTGCACTTTCTTTCGTATTTGTCACTAGAGCTTCTGTTGGTGATTTAGCACGTGCTCCACTAACATCATTTACTTTGTTAAATCTCGGCGTCACGTTATCTTTCTTCACCTTTTCTGCCTTTTCAGATGCAACAATATATTCTGTGAGAACTTCACGTAACTTTTCCACAGTCCATTTAACATGCATTCCTTTCTTCATTTCTAAATGGCGCACAACACTCATTGGTAACTTTGACTTTATCAGAGACACAAATATTTCTTGGGTCACATCTTGTCCTGAAACTTCAAGACTTCTAAGGTTCTTGTCAACAGTATCCATAAAGTATCTTAAACTTTCCATGGAATCACTAACAGGTTTCAAATTCACAATCTTACTGTAATGCAAATCAATAATCTCCTGTGTGTCTCCAAACCGCTCCTTTAGAACTGCAATGGCAACGTCATAGTTTTCATATGTAAGTGCTAAACCGGCAGTTGCTCCTTTAGCTTTATCAGTAAGTTTGCTCCTGAGATAGTTGAATTTGTCGATTTTACTACGATTTGTGTTTTTATGCACTGATGTTTCAAATGACTGCCAAAATTCTAACCACCTCAAATTATCACCGTTGAAGCTACTTATTTCTAATTTAGGTAGTTTAACTGAATTCACTTTATTTGGCTTATCAGTCGTATGTTTCACAAACTCTTTTTGCAAGTCTAATTGCATTTCAAAAAGCTTTTTCATGTCCATTTGTATGGACTCTTTTGTATCTTCAGCATCTTCACTTACTGACTCAACATCTTCACGTTTTGTTAGATCACTTAATTCATTTTCAAGTTGTTTTAACTTTGAATCCCATGCACAATTACAATTTTTTTAATCTTGTGCAATAATTTCCTCTGTGATATCCTCCTCAGTACCACTTATTGCAGTTGCTACCTTTTCAGACTGATTTTCAAGTTTATTCACTAAAGTCTGTAACTTTTCAGCACACACTGAGACACTTGATAATAATTCACGAGAACTTGTTTCCGTGTCATATTTTGCCAATAGGTATGCCGCTGTGTCAACTTGTTTGTGAAGTGCGTTGAAGTATCGTGTACGCACCCCCATCAAGTACTTCAGGTTTGACATAGTGAACAAAGTAATATGAAATTGTTCAATTAAAGACAATGTTCACCATTGACCTTGATAACCGTACTCAAACACTTTTTGTTTAACGCCCCCAGCTGGGCGGGGGGATAGAAATAGCTCAGCTGTCGCACTACAGCAGGGGTAAGACCCCCCCACTGTGCCTGCCCGTTTGCCGTGGGCTGCAACTCGTGTCGTTCGATGACGGGATCCTGGTGGTTGAGTGGATTCAGGGCTCGGCCGTTTGATAGCTCTGTTTTCGCAACACACCACTTTGGCCTTGAATTGAACTAAACGGGAGGTCAGGAAGGCCCGTCCTGATCAATCGGCTGGTCATGCCTTGCCCTAGGGCATCTAATATGTTCTTTCTTTTGTAGCCCTCTCTCAATCAAAATTACTATCTTCTTCATATTTATCACACTCTTTTCATATTTCTTGTCCTGCCCTAGAAGGCGGTGGCTCATGGGTCAATCGGGTGAAAGTTTTTGGTGTTTGGCTGACATTTGTGACCTCTCAATGATCGTCTAAGCTTGGTAAGACTTTCTGCGAGAATACATCTGTCCAGTCTAGCCCTTTCATACCGAGTATACCACTGATGTATCCCTGTCATGGTCTGCGAATGGGCTTTCCCCAGACCATGACCCCTTGTTGGGCTCCGTGGTGGGTGGGGAGCATCGGTGATGAAATTTTATACACAAACATGGCGTCGCAAAAAAAGGCCAAGCTTACTGAAAGTAAACGCCCTCTTTCAGATAGTGAATCTGAAACAGAAGCTTCAATTTCTACTTCTTTTCACTCTCCGCGTTTTATCGTTATACAGTCCCAAGATCCTTCAAAACCCATAACAAAACTATCTCCTTTCATAATAGAAAAACAGATTACCAGCATCCTTGGAACTCCAAAATCTGTCAAAAAACTCAAAGATCAGACCCTTTTAATTGAATGTATTACAAATCAACAGGCACTGAATCTCTTAAAACACAAAAAATTCTTTGACACAGACGTTAAAATTTTCGCACATCCCTCACTCAATTCTTGTAAAGGAGTAAATAGATGCAAGGAGCTTTCCTACTGCAACTCCTTACAAGAAATAAAAGACAACCTAAAACAACAAGGTGTATCCGATGTTCAGCGAATTTCTGTACGCAGAGATGGAGAACAGAGACTTACAAACACATACATTCTAACATTTTCTTCACCTGTTCTCCCAACATCTATCAAGATAGGTTTCCAAATTGTAAAAGTAGATGTGTATGTGCCAAATCCCTTGCGATGTTTTAAATGCCAGCGATACGGCCATCACATCAGTAAATGTCAAAATCAAGAAACATGCTCTAAATGTGCTCATCAAGGACCTGACCATGACAGTACTACATGTTCCAATCCCCCTCTCTGCATTAATTGCAAGTCTCCACACTCTACCTTTTCTAGAGAGTGTCCTGTATGGAGAGAAGAAAAAGAAGTGCTGTCCATTAAATACAACAATAATGTTAGCTTTCCAGAAGCAAGGAGAATATTTGAACAAAGAAAGAAAACCTCTTCTAGTCCTAGCTATGCAGGTGTTGTTGGCTCGTCAACTGAAAAGGATGACTGCAGCACTTGTAAGATTCTAGCGAAAGTTCTCCTTCAAAAATTTCCTGATGTAGCTACTGAGCTGAAAGAACTTCTCCCTCCATCCACCTTGTCCAAACTAATTCCTGACTCTCCATCTGCGTCTACAACAAACAAAACCCCTTCTGCAACCTCAAAACCCACAAACTCTCAAAGTATTTCTTCACAAAAGACTTCAAAGCCGTCTACCTCTTCGCAAAATATCTCTTCAAAAAAACCTTCAAAACCATCTCCCCCTTCACAACAGCCTCCAAAGAAACCCCAACCTCCATCTTCACAGTCTACAATAAAATCTAATGTTTCATCTAAAGATAACAAACCTAATCATACACCTCGATCTCCTAAAAGGTCTTCTTCCAAACCTAAACCACAATCTAGAGATTCCCATGAATCTTGTGAAATCACAGTCAGAGTAAATGATCCTGTCCCTACCTCCAACAGATTTTCGGAGCTAGAGGACATGGATGCAGATGCTGAAAATCTGGAAGGTGAGGCTTCAGATTCAGAAGCATCTATCTGGTCCATTTCTAAGGATACTTGGAACAAGGACACTGACACTTGGCACACGTCCAAACCCGAGACAACTGTAATGAAGTCTTAATCAACCTATTTCAAAATGCATTGGTTTACAACCTCTTTTTTTACTTTAGCTTTTATACTTTCTTCATGCACAATGGATACCATAATCCAGTGGAATTGTCGAGGTCTGAAGTCAAACTTTGACGAACTTTCCCTTTTAATTAGTGATCACAAACCAGTTGCTATTTGTCTTCAAGAAACCTTCCTTAAACAGGAGGATGATATCTCAATCAAATACCATTCCATTTACAATAAAGTCTTTACCGAAGGCGAGAAAGCTAGAGGTGGTGTTTCTGTTATTGTTAATAACAACATACCTCATAAAGTTATCTCTCTTAACACAAACTTACAAGCTGTTGCCATCAGATTATCTTTACACAGTGCCGTTACACTATGTTCTTTATATCTCCCCCCGAGCACACCTATTAATGAGACCAATCTGAATGATCTCATTTCCCAATTGCCATCCCCCTATATTCTTGCTGGGGACTTTAATGGTCACAATGTTATGTGGGGTTGCGATGACACTAACCAGAGAGGTTTACAGTTGGAGAACTTCATTTCAAACAACTCTTTATCTTTCATGAATGATAACAAATCCAAAACCTACTTGCATCCAGCAACTGGATCTTACTCTTCTATTGATTTAACCTTATGCAGCCCAGTCTTACTTCCCGATTTCACCTGGAAAGTGACTGAGGATTTGTGTGGAAGTGATCACTTCCCTATTATCTTTTCATCTACACAACCATCCAGCAGCCTAAAACCACAGAAATGGAAGCTCTCCAAAGCCAATTGGAACAGATTTGAAACCGTCTGTGAACAGACCATTACACATGACAAATTTGGAGACTGCGACGATCCCGCAAAACTTTTCACTTCCCTATTAATTGATGCAGCTAAACAGTCCGTCCCCCCAGACCTCGACAAATCCCAAACGTCCTGACAAACCTTGGTACAATGATGATTGTAAACAGGCTGTCAGAGACAGAAAACAAGCCCTTAGAAAGTTTAACCTCAGACCTACCAAAGAAAATCATAACCTATTCCGTATTTCCAGGGCAAAGGCCCGTCGTACCATTAGAGAAAGTAAGCGCAAGGCTTGGAGACAATATGTTTCTAAATTAAATAGTAGAACTACTACAAAAAAAACCTGGGACATGATTAGAATGATCAATGGCAAAGGCCAACCCCCTCTCAGTCACCTGAATGTTAACAATACTTCGTTGGAATCACCCCAGGATATAGCTGATGCTCTTGCCGACACCTTTTGCAAAAAGTCTTCCTCTGCAAACTATTCTGAAAAGTTTCAGAGGAATAAAGCCACAAAAGAAAAGAAAAAACTTAATTTCAATTCTTCTAATTCAGAGCACTATAATAAACTATTCACCTTTAAAGAATTAAAATCTGCTCTGAATAAAGCTCACGATTCTTCTCCCGGCCAAGATAAAGTTCATTACCAGTTTTTAAAACACTTACCTTTTACTTCTCTCTCTGTTTTACTTGATATTTTTAATGATATCTGGCAGTCCGGTGATTTTCCTTCGTCCTGGCGAGAGGCACTAGTCATTCCTATCCCAAAACCTGGCAAGGATGCTAGTGACCCAGCCAACTATCGTCCCATAGCTCTTACTAGTTGTCTCTGCAAGACCCTAGAACGTATGGTCAATGACAGGCTTGTCTGGTTTTTAGAGAAAAACAACCTTATCGTTGATGTACAGAGTGGATTTCGCCGCCAGCGTGGTACCATCGATCATCTTGTCCGCTTTGAAACCTTTGTCAGAGAAGCCTTTATTAATAGACAACATGTAGTATCTGTCTTTTTCGACCTTGAAAGCGCTTATGATACGACTTGGAAATACGGAATTCTTAAAGACTTGCATGACTTTGGTCTTCGAGGCCGTCTTCCTCTTTTTATCTCAGCCTTCTTGGATGAACGTCTTTTCCGTGTCCGAGTTGGTAATACTGTCTCGGGAGCCCGTCAACAGGAGATGGGTGTGCCCCAAGGATGTATTCTCTCTGTTGCACTTTTTAGTGTAAAAATAAACAGTATAATTAAAGCTATCTGTCCTGGTGTAGACTGTTCTCTTTATGTTGATGACTTTGTTATATGCTTCAGATCTCGAAATATGAATATTATTGAGAGACAACTTCAACAGTGTCTCAACAAACTCCAAACGTGGTCTGATGAAAATGGCTTCAAATTTTCAAAGTCCAAAACAAAATGCATGCACCTTTGTAATCTACGTGGTGTTCATCCAGACCCTGAACTGTATTTGGACAAAACCAAAATTGAAGTCGTTTCTGAATTTAAATTTCTCGGAGTCATCTTCGACAGAAAGCTTTCCTTCCTTCCTCACATCACTGCACTTAAAAAGAAATGCAAGAAGGCTCTTAATCTTTTAAAGGTTGTGGCCCATTCTGAATGGGGAGCAGACCGTAAAGTCCTCTTGCGGCTTTATCGGTCTTTAGTCCGCTCCAAATTAGACTATGGATCTATTGTATACGGATCAGCCCGTAAATCTTGTCTTAAAATTCTCGATCCTATACACCACGAAGGCCTGCGTCTTGTACTTGGAGCTTTCAGAACTTCTCTTGTCAATAGTCTCTATGTTGAGGCTAATGAACCTTCTCTTTCTTACAGGAGGGAAAAATTCTCACTTCAATATCTTTTAAAATTGAAGTCAAATCGTTTTAATCCAACTCATAAAGTTGTTTTTAAACCTCAATATAAACGTCTTTTTGAAAGGAAACCAAATGTTATTCCTCCATTTGGTATCCGCATGGAGCCCATTGTAGATAACCTTGGCATAGACACTGAGTCTATTGCCGATTATAAAATCTCTGAAATCCCTCCATGGACACTAAACAGTGCAGAATTCAGATTTGACCTTGCATCCGACAAAAAGTCAGTCACGGATAGAACTGTGTTTCATGCTAGATACAATGAGATAAAGGAGCATTATTTTTCCTTCAAACCAATATATACAGATGGATCAAAAGAGGGAAATTCTGTAGCAGCTGCCGCTATTTATGGAGAAAGGAGCTTAAAGTGCCGCCTTCCAAACAATTCCTCTATCTTCTCAGCAGAAATTAAAGCTATTGATCTTGCCCTTACTCTAGCTGAACATTCTAATTCCAACCGTTTCATTATCTTTTCGGACTCTTTGTCAACATTACAGGCCCTTTCAAATCAACGACTTGAGAATCCCTTGATCTGTACTTTACTTGAAAGGATCTCACAAATTTCTTCTATGAACAGATTGGTGTTCTGCTGGCTTCCAAGTCATGTAGGTATCAAAGGCAATGAAAATGCCGATAGGTCTGCCAAATCTGCACTTAACCTTCCCATTTCAGATTTTAAAGTTCCACACACTGATTTTAAATCCTCAGTTTTAACACATATCCAATCTTCTTGGCAATCCCAATGGGATGCTGATGTTTTCAATAAACTGCATTCAGTTAAACCTTCCCTTGGTGAATGGTACTCCGTTTACAGGTCTGTTCGTCGAGAAGAAGTGATAATTGCACGACTTCGAATTGGCCATTCACGCATGACACATTCCTGGCTCTTGACCAGAGATGATGCCCCTGAATGTATTCCATGCAATGCACCCTTCTCTATAAAACACATTCTACTAGATTGCATTGACTTTCAGCCAGTTCGTACAAAATATTTCAACGTCGATAGTTTAAAAAATCTTTTTGATTCTGTCAGCGTTGAATCTATTATCGCTTTCATAAAGGAGATTGGCATTTACAATAAACTGTGATATTTACTCTTTAGTTTCTTATCCACATTTTTACATTCTTTACACATCCTTATATAAAATACCTTGTCAGCTGATCCACAATCTTACCTTTTTTAATCTAAAACTTTTGAGTAGGCAGGGAATGCCCAGCCACTCAATATCATATTTTATGCACATTGTCAGTTACACGTAACCATTCTTCATTTAAAGACTCCTTTATTATCAATTTAAGACTGTTCAAATCTTTTTATCGCAGTCTTAACATCATTATTCAA
Organism: Tridacna gigas; assembly: GCA_945859785.2. Classification (NCBI taxonomy): domain Eukaryota; kingdom Metazoa; phylum Mollusca; class Bivalvia; order Cardiida; family Cardiidae; genus Tridacna; species Tridacna gigas. Next base: position 33,710,355 of record OX244040.2, on the reverse strand, counting down.
AACCTTTTTGAGTTAATAGAGAAGCCCTGTTGCTCAATTATATCTTTTATACATACTTAGATCACACATTATCCTTCTTAATTTAACTCTTTTACTGTCAGCACGTCTCAAATCTTTTTAAGAAAAAATCCGCCTTAATCGTTCCTTCAACACAGATATGCGCGCTAAATGACCAAAGCTGTCGATGCGCCATAAAACAACATTCATTCATTCATTTTGTTTAACACTGGCACATTCATGTATTAACGAGTCGTTGCATTACACGTCAAAAAGTTTGAAACACCCTACACTAGAAGAAACTTCCACACAATTTCACTTTGAACTGGTTCGTGCTTCCCGGGTTCCGGCGCCAAACAATGTGGTGGATTTTCAAGCCACATGCAAAAAACTTTCGATCTTTTCCAACTTTAGGATAAAGAACATCACAGAAAAAACAGATTACCTTTTTATTTTACACAAATCCAATAATCAAATATTTTTAATTTCACCTTTTCACTTTCTGCTCCTATCCGAATCTCGTCCTTTCACTAATATACAAAAAAGCCCAACAACCCAAATGTGCGATTTCTTTATATACCCAAATATTTTCCCGCCAAAAGGGATAAAACTCACATGAATAACGTGATTTCTGTGATTTTAAAGCTCACCACATTATAAACAAAAGAAGGAGCAAAGAGATTCGGAAAGGAGCAGAAAGGATCGTACATGCAAACAAAATATGAAAGGATAACTTATTTTCGTGTACTTCACGACAACGACAACAACAACAACAACAAACCTAATGGTCCGTGTAGATGGGTTCAGAAATGGTTTTTTAGCTCCACTGGCCGAAGGCCAGCGGGCTTATGTCATGGCCCGGTGTCCGCCGTGCGTCCGTCCGTCCGCGCGTCCGTCCGTGCGTCCGTCCGTCCGTGCGTTAACTTTTATTTCAAACATCTTCTTCTCTGAAACTACCCATCCAATTTTCATGAAACTTCACAGAAATGATCCTGCCATGGTCCTCTTCAGAATTTCTTGAAAGAATTTGATTCCTTCAAAAACTCTGGTTGCCATGGCAACAAAACTGAAAAATATTGGAAATCTTTAAAAATCTTCTTGTCTGAAACCATAAGGCGTAGGGCTACCAAATTTGGCATGTAGCTTTATGTAGTAGACCTCTATCAAGTTTCTTCAAATTATAGCCCTGGGGTCAAAATTGGCTCTGCCCCAGGGGTCACAAGTTTTACATAGGCTTATGTAGAGAAAACTTTAAAAATCTTCCTTTACCTAGCCATAAGGCCTAGAGCTACCAAATTTTGCATGTAGCTATATCTAGTGGGCCTCTACCAAGCGGGCCAAAATTTTAGCCCTTGGGTCAAAATTGGCCCCACCGCAGGGGTCACAAGTTTTACATGGGCTTACACAGTGACAACTTAAGAAATCTTCCTGTTTTGATTTTTTTTTTTAAATTAGCCTTGCATCAGGGGTCTTATGTCTTACAGAGGCTTCATATGGACTAAACTTGAAAATCAGCTTATTTATAACCATACAGCATAGACTTGTATTATTTTGGCATGTGGCTTTATCTTGTGGACCTCTACAAGGGTTCAAGTAATTATAGCTCTGGGATCAAAAATGGCTTTGCCCTGCGGGTCTCAACATTCACATGGGCTTTTACAGAGAAAACTTTGTAAGTCTTCATTTTGAAACCATTTGGCTCAGAATTGAAATGTTTAGTATTTATGGTTTATAAGCCAGTGGAGCGATACAGGGCCATCATGGCCCTCTTGTCTTTTGTTTACTGACATTTGAACGTATAAAATGACACTTGCAACCAAGCATTGACGCTGATTTAATGAATTTTATAAAAGCTTATACATAATTTGGAACAAGGATAAAACGCTGGATACAAACATTTTTGGCCTGGGCTTGGCTAGCCCAGCCCAAAACCAAAGAAATCTTATACCAAAATTTCAACCCCATCCAAGCATTTATGGTAAAACCCGAGTCACGCATTTACGGAAAACTCTGAGTAAAAGTGAAAAGTACCGCCTTCAATCCATCTCACTACGCTGAAGGAAACGACCCCTTTAAATAATAAAATATTTCGATTTGAAAATCACAGTAAGGTTTAATTTCACAATAAACTTTGATAGATGTGCGATTTTTATCCTACGAAAGTGTTGACTGAGAATTTGGGGCCCTCGTGAGGTTATTCATAACTGCAAATTCGTGCGCTTAACAGTGAAAGAAACAATTGGCAAACCTCGGGTGATCGCTGATCAAATGTTTTGATGCTGGTATGCAATCGACCGAGTTGTGACGAGTACTGTTGCCGAGCACTAATCGGGATCGTTCGTTTATCCTTTTTCTCTACACCATGTGAATGACAAATAATGATAGCGTATTTCACGCAGACGATGTGCTCTTTCTCTGAAAAAGGTGTCTCAAAACCTCGGTAAGATTTTAATTTTCGTAAAATTACTGTGCACCTCGTGTCTAAAGTTATATTTATGTATTTGACTGGTATATATGCCTTACTTATTCCTGTCAGAATTGTCCAGATATGATATCTCGGCCCATAACCATTTCGACCCGTAGCAAATTCGGCGCATACAATATCAAATATGTATTAAAGTTTGTAACATGAGCCATTGAAAACCAGTTAATCTTTATAAAACGATGAAATTTTGAACTTGTCTAAACTGAAAACATTTGCGGACGGCAAGTTAGATATAGCTGAAAGGTTGGTTATTGGCTGTGAAAGTGCAGAAGACCTTGTAGAAAAAAAGAGAGCATATTCTTCTTTTTCCAAAAGGTTTTCATGAGGCTATATCTTTAGAGTCCTTAAAACTCGGGATTGTGTGGTAAAGAGTTAAGTAGCTGGTGGGCGTTTTATATCGAAGATCAGACTTGACATTCAGTGCAATCTGATGTTGATCTCCATAGGTATTTAAGCTGAACTGGGTCGAAACTTTTTACTTTTGGCAAATTTTCTGCATGTCAAAGGACCAGTGTGCCTCATGATTCAGTCGGTTGTTCAACGTAATGAATTTTTATGCATCCATAAATATATGACGGCTCGTTTTGAATGATATATCACGGAGATGCATTAAACCCGCTTTTGCCAGAGCATGGCTCATTTGTGTTTTCCATAATCACAACAAGGAGCTCTTCAAATTTATCAATCCTAGATGACTTTGCTCAGACGAGGTCCAACTGCCCTCTTGTTTATGAAAATCAGCTTTTCAACTTGGTGGGGGAGAATTGAAAAATGGCACTTAAAGCAGATATTTTGACAACTTTTATAGAAATGTTCCTTGAGCAGTCTTGTATCATCCATATTTTATTCAGCTGGTAGTCTTTAGCTCATCTGTTAACGAAGAAACGTCAAGCTATTGTCAAAGCGTATGCGTCATTGTCATCGTGCAAAAACTTAGACATTTTATAATATCTCTGTTCTTCCTGAAGATATTTACTTGAAACTTGGACAAGTTATTTACTGTCAAAAGGGGTACCGATATAAGAGGGGCAGGTAACCGTCAAAATATTTTTGAGACAGTTACGCCTTTTTTTACTGCTGTGACATTTTATCGTATCTGTCATTAATGAAGATATTTACTTCAAACTTGGACTTTTTGTTAACTATTGAAAGGGGAATTTTCATCAGTACAACAGAGGCAGGTAACCACCAACATATTTTTGGCAAAGTAATTAGTTATGCCCCATTTTCGACTAAGAACTTTTAGCTCAGCTGTTTTTAGAGGCATGGTGTCTTCACAGCCGTAGTGTCATCATCTTCGTCATTTGTGTCGTCGTTATGCAAAATCGTTGACATTTTACAGTATCTTTGTTATTACTGAAGATGTTTACTTCAAACTTGGACAGCCCCCAGCTGGGCGGGGGGATAGAAATAGCTCAGCTGTCGCACTACAACAGGGGTAAGACCCCCCCACTGTGCCTGCCTGTTTGCCGTGGGCTGCAACTCGTGTCGTTCGATGACAGGATCCTGGTGGTTGAGTGGATTCAGAGCTCGGCCCTTTGATGGCTCTGTTTTCGCAACACACCACTTTGGCCTTGAATTGAATTAAACGAGGGGTCAGGAAGGCCCGTTCTGATCAATCGGCTGGTCACGCCGAGCCCTAGGGTGTTTCTCTGACTTTGTTTTCTTTTAATCATACACAGCTACATCATTTCTCTGTCGTCAGTTGCTGTATGTCAATACCCTAGAAGGCGGTGGCTCATGGGCTAATCGGGTGAAAGTTGGTGTTTGGTTGACACTTGTAACCGCCCAAAGTTAGTCTATGCTTGGTAGGACATTCTGAGGGCCTACATTTGTCCGATCTAGCCCTTTCGCTTCGAGTATATTGCCGATGTATCCTTGTCATGATCTGTGTTTGGTTTCCCCAGATCATGTCCCCTTGTTGGGCTCCGAGGCGGGTGGGGAGCATCGGCAATGAATTTATTACAACTATCATGGCAACCCCCAAAAAGGCCAAGCGTGTACTTACAGATTCAGATTCTGAATCAGATATTTCTTTTAGTTCAACCACTAGTTTTGCTAGGTTTATTGTCATCGAGTCAGCTGACACATCAAAAACAATCACAAAATTATCACCTTTCATCATTGAAAAAACAATCTCTTCAATTTTAGGCACGCCAAAATCTGTAAAGAAATTAAAAAATGAAACCCTGCTCGTTGAATGTTTTACACAACAGCAGGCAAAAAATCTTTTAGGCCACAAAAAATTCTTCAACCTGGATGTTAAGATATATCCGCATAAAACCTTAAACACGAGCAAGGGAGTCATCAGATGCAAAGAACTTTCTTACTGTGACTCCATAGAAGAGATTAAAACGAATCTACAACCTCAGGCTGTGTCTGACGTAAGGAGAATCTCTGTTTTTAGAGATGGGGTACGTAGAGATACCCATACATACATTTTAACGTTCTGCACACCCTCCTTACCTGCTTCCATTAAAGTAGGATTTCAGTCGGTGAATGTCGACGTGTATGTGCCAAACCCGCTGCGTTGCTATAAATGCCAGCGGTATGGACATCACGAAAGCAATTGCACAAACACCCCTGTTTGCCCAAAATGTGCTTTTGAGGGCCCCGACCATGATCCAAAAACTTGCGACAACCCAGTTCTGTGTTATAATTGCAAGTCTTCTCACCCAACCTTCTCCAAAAACTGCTCTGTATGGAAGGATGAGAAGGAAATCCTATCCATCAAATTTAAAGAAAACATCAGTTTCTTGGAAGCTAGGAAAATAGTAGAAAAACGCAAAAATGATGTGACCTTATTGACTAGTGCAACATCTTATGCCAAAGTCACATCTCCCATATCTCCACAGGGGCATTGCTCAACCTGTGAACTCTTGGCAAAAAAACTTCTAGAAAAGTTTCCAGAAATGGCCAACGAGTTGAAAAGCCTTGTCCCTGACATTCAACCATCCAAACCCCTCAAACAGACACAACCTACACCCAAACCCACTACTGCATCCTCCTCTCAAAAAGCACCATCTACTTCCTCCCAAAACAAAAAGAAAATCATTTCACAAGAAACAAACTCGTCATCTGACTCCCTTAAACTGAAATCAACACCCCCAGAGCCCTCTTCCTCTTCACAAAATATTTCTTCAAAAAAAGCTTCAAAGCCATCTGCCCCTTCAAAACAGCCTCCTAAGAAACCCCAACCTCCATCTTCACAGTCTACAAATAAACCTAGCACTCCACCAAAAGATAACAAATCTTATCATGTACCCCGATCACCAAAAAGATCTTCCTCGAAATCTAAACCACAGTCCAGAGATAACCATGGATCTTGTGAAGTAGCAGTCACAGTAGATGATCCGGTCCCTACCTCCAACAGATTTTCGGAGCTAGAGGACATGGATGCAGATACTGAAAATCTGGAAGGTGAGGCTTCAGATTCAGAAGCCTCTATCTGGTCCATTTCTAAAGATACTTGGAAGAAGGACACTGATACTTGGCACACGTCCAAACCCGAGACAACTGTAATTAAATCTTAATCTATTTTAAAATGTATTGGTTTACGGCCTCTTTTTTTAACTTAGCTTTTATACTCTCTTCATGCACTATGGATACCATAATCCAGTGGAATTGTCGAGGTCTAAAGTCAAACTTTGACGAACTTTCCCTTTTAATCAATGATCACAAACCAGTTGCTGTTTTTCTGCAAGAAACCTTCCTTAAGCGGGAGGATGATATTTCTATCAAATATCATTCCATTTACAATAAAGTCTTTACCGAAGGCGAGAAAGCTAGAGGTGGTGTTTCTGTTATTGTTAATAACAATATACCTCATAAAGTTATCTCTCTTAACACAAACTTGCAAGCTGTTGCCATCAGATTATCTTTACACAGTGCCGTTACACTATGTTCTTTATATCTCCCCCCAAACACACCTATTAATGAGACCAATCTGAATGATCTCATTTCCCAGTTGCCATCCCCCTATATTCTTGCTGGGGACTTTAATGGTCACAATGTTATGTGGGGTTGCAATGACACTAACCAGAGAGGTTTACAGTTGGAGAACTTCATTTCGAATAACTCTTTATCTTTCATGAATGATAACAAATCCAAAACCTACTTGCATCCAGCAACTGGATCTTATTCTTCTATTGATTTAACCTTATGCAGCCCAGTCTTACTTCCCAATTTCACCTGGAAAGTGAAAGAGGATTTGTGTGGAAGTGATCACTTCCCTATTATCTTTTCATCTACACAACCATCCAGCAGTGTAAGACCGCAGAAATGGAAGCTCTCTAAAGCCAATTGGAACAGATTTGAAACCCTCTGTGAACAGACCATTACACATGACAAGTTTAGAAATTGCGATGATCCCGCAAAACTTTTTACTTCGCTGTTAATTGATGCAGCTAAACAGTCTGTCCCTCAGACCTCGACAAATCCAAAACGTCCTGACAAGCCTTGGTACAATGATGATTGTAAACAGGCTGTCAGAGACAGAAAACAAACCCTTAGAAAGTTTAACCTCAGACCTACCAAAGAAAATCATGACTTATTCCGTATTTCCAGGGCAAAGGCTCGTCGTACCATTAGAGAAAGTAAGCGCAAGGCTTGGAGACAATATGTCTCTAAATTAAATAGTAGAACTACTACTAAAAAAACCTGGGACATGATCAGAAAGATCAATGGCAAAGGCCAACCCCCCCTCAGTCACCTTGAAGTTAACAATACTTCGTTGGAAACCCCCCAGGATATAGCTGATGCTCTTGCTGACACCTTTTGTAAAAAGTCTTCCTCTGCAAACTATTCTGAAAAGTTTCAGAGGAATAAAGCCAGAGAAGAAAAGAAAAAACTTAATTTCAATTCTTCTAATTCAGAGCACTATAATAAACTCTTCACTTTTAAAGAATTAAAATCTGCTCTGAATAAAGCTCACGATTCTTCTCCTGGCCAAGATAAAGTTCATTACCAGTTTTTAAAACACTTACCTTTTACTTCTCTCTCTGTTTTACTTGATATTTTTAATGATATCTGGCAGTCCGGTGATTTTCCTTCGTCCTGGCGAGAGGCACTAGTCATTCCTATCCCAAAACCTGGCAAGGATGCTAGTGACCCAGCCAACTATCGTCCAGTAGCTCTTACTAGTTGTCTCTGCAAGACTCTAGAACGTATGGTCAATGACAGGCTTGTCTGGTTTTTAGAGAAAAACAACCTTATCGTTGATGTACAGAGTGGATTTCGTCGCCAGCGTGGTACCATCGATCATCTTGTCCGCTTTGAAACCTTTGTCAGAGAAGCCTTTATTAATAGACAACATGTAGTATCTGTCTTTTTCGACCTTGAAATCGCTTATGATACGACTTGGAAATACGGAATTCTTAAAGACTTACATGACTTTGGTCTTCGAGGCCGTCTTCCTCTTTTTATCTCGGCCTTCTTGGATGAACATCTTTTCCGCGTCCGAGTTGGCAATACTGTCTCGGGAGCCCGTGAACAGGAGATGGGTGTGCCCCCAAGGATGTATTCTCTCTGTTACACTTTTTAGTGTAAAAATAAACAGTATAATTAAAGCTATCTGTCCTGGTGTAGACTGTTCTCTTTATGTTGATGACTTTGTTATATGCTTCAGATCTCGAAATATGAATATTATTGAGAGACAACTTCAACAGTGTCTCAACAAACTCCAAACGTGGTCTGAAGAAAATGGCTTCAAATTTTCCAAGTCCAAAACAAAATGCATGCACCTTTGTAATTTACGTGGTGTTCATCCAGACCCTGAACTGTATTTGGACAAAACTAAAATTGAAGTCGTTTCTGAGTTTAAATTTCTTGGAGTCATCTTTGACAGAAAGCTTTCCTTCCTTCCTCACATCACTGCACTTAAAAAGAAATGCAAGAAGGCTCTTAATCTTCTAAAGGTTGTGGCCCATTCTGATTGGAGAGCAGACCGTAAAGTCCTCTTGCGGCTTTATCGGTCTTTAGTTCGCTCTAAATTGGACTATGGATCTATCGTATACGGATCAGCCCGTAAATCTTACCTTAAAATTCTCGATCCTATACACAACGAAGGCCTGCGTCTTGTTCTTGGAGCTTTCAGAACTTCTCCTGTCAATAGTCTCTATGTTGAGGCTAATGAACCTTCTCTTTCTTACAGGAGGGAAAAACTCTCACTCCAATATCTTTTAAAACTGAAATCAAATCGTTTTAATCCAACTCACAAAGTTGTTTTTAAACCTCAGTATAAACGTCTTTTTGAAAGGAAACCAAATGTTATTCCTCCATTTGGTATCCGCATGGAGCCCATTGTAGATAACCTTGGCATAGACATTGAGTCTATTGCCGACTATAAAATCTCTGAATTCCCTCCATGGACACTAAACAGTGCAGAATTCAGATTTGACCTTGCATCCGACAAAAAGTCAGTCACGGATAGAACTGTGTTTCATGCTAGATACAACGAGATAAAGGAGCATTATTTTTCCTTCAAACCAATCTATACAGATGGATCTAAAGAGGGAAATTCTGTAGCAGCTGCCGCTATTTGTGGAGAAAGGAGCTTAAAATGCCGCCTTCCAAACAATTCCTCTATCTTCTCTGCAGAAATTAAAGCTATTGATCTTGCCCTTAATCTAGCTGAACATTCTAATTCCAACCGTTTCATTATCTTTTCAGACTCTTTGTCGACATTACAGGCCCTTTCAAATCAACGACTTGAGAATCCCTTGATCTGTACTTTACTTGAAAGGATCTCACAGATTTCTTCTATGAACAGATTGGTGTTCTGCTGGCTTCCAAGTCATGTTGGCATCAAAGGCAATGAAAATGCCGATAGGTCTGCCAAATCTGCACTTAACCTTCCCATTTCAGATTTTAAAGTTCCACACACTGATTTTAAATCCTCTGTTTTAACACATATCCAATCTTCTTGGCAATCCCAGTGGGATACTGATGTTTTCAATAAACTGCATTCAGTTAAACCTTCCCTTGGTGAATGGTACCCCGTTTACAGGTCTGTTCGTCAAGAAGAAGTGATAATTGCACGACTTCGAATTGGCCATTCACGCATTACACATTCCTGGCTCTTGACCAGAGATGATGCCCCTGAATGTATTCCATGCAATGCACCCTTCTCTATAAAACACATTCTACTAGATTGCATTGACTTTCAACCAATTCGTTCAAAATATTTCAACGTCGATAGTTTAAAAAATCTTTTTGATTCTGTCAGCGTTGAATCTATTATCGCTTTCATAAAGGAGATTGGTATTTACAATAAACTGTGATATTTGCTTTTTGAGTTTCTTACCCCTGTTTTTTCATTCTTTACACACTTTTCTCAATGTTAAGCTCTCATTTCCTTTAAGCTACTATTCACGGTCTTAACCTTTCCATTTAAAACTTTGAGTAGGCAGGGTTTATCCTGCCACTCAGTATCATATTTTACGCACATTAAAAATGACACTCTTCTACTATCAATCCAACTTTTTGTTCAAATCCTTTTATCACATTCCTAACTGTGATTTAAAACTTTTTGAGTAGATAGGGATTGCCCTGTCACTCAATTATTTCCATTATACATATGAAGGTCACACATAACACTTCTTAATCCAACTCTTTTATCATTATTAATATATTCAAACTTTTTTCAGTTTAAACAATTTCACTTTTATTATCTTTTAACACAGGTATGCGCGCTAAATGACCAAAGCTGTCGATGCGCCATAAAACAACATTCATTCATTCATTCATTCATTCAAACTTGGACAAGTTGTTAAATATCAAAAGGGCAACATAAACAATAAGGGTAAATAACTATCTAGTTATACCCCCTCCCTTTTTCAACTTTGTGTTTTCACCGAAAATCAAGCTAATGCAGTCGAGCGTTGGCACCCGCATATGGTGCGCTTTGCTACCAAGCACAACTGCAGTCGAACATTGGTGCCCTTTTTATTTGTTGCCATAGAAACCAAAATGCAAAAATAAAAGGAAATACCAAAAAAATTGTCTTCTCAGACACAAAATCATGCTCTGTGATATTAGCCTTTAAAGATTTTGTGTTTTTCCTTGTCATTGCTCAAAGTACACGATTACTATTTCAACTTATAGGCTGAGTATGGTAAAATGAAAGAAAAATATGATTCATTGCTTGGCCATTGTGGATTTTTTGCACTTTCCAGAAATATTCCTGAACTTGTCCTCTGTCAGCACGCTGCTCATTTTAGTTTGTTACCATTTTGATTTGTTGCCAAAGCAACGTAAAGGAAGAAAATAGGAAACAGAAAATCCTTCGAAAATTATCTCCTTTGAATCCATAAAGACCGTGACGCCAAGGCTAGACAAAATACTCATTATATTGGAGTTTTCAAATTTGTGTTTTTCCATTCTTTTGTCAACTCCACAGACTGTCAGTGTGAGACACGTAGATATTTTTTATAAGTCTGTTTAAATGTGGTAACAGCCTGTACAAATGTGATAGCAACTTTAAGCTTTTTTGCCTCATCTTTCTACCTCTTCTCCCGTTCTGATGCCCAGGCACTCAGCGCCTTCAGCGCTTTGATTACTTCTTTGACTGTACTATCAATATGTTTAAATTCTGCTATATTTGGTTTCAGTGAAACCTGGGCTGTTGATACTGATAATTTCATAATTATTTGCCAGCCCTTTCACATTTGGTCACATTGAACTGAAAACCAGAATGCTAGAAGAGGTTCAAGAGGAGTTTCTCGATTAAGATAAATATTTAACAATCAAGATGATTGTATTACATGTATTTCATACTTAAAAAGCGACAATCTTTTACTTCACTAAAAACGACATTATCTTATTTTTATTTATGTGCCTTTCATGTGTCTCCTATCCATTTGATATGTTTCAAGCTGGTGACCTTATGGGGGAAAAATAAAGATTTTACTACTCAAGTTTGGTTGACACACAATTTCAACGATAATACACCGTACCCATCTGAACATGTTTACTGTACCTATATCGTCTTGGTCTATCTCTGATAGATCTTTAATGTACGTTTGGTGTACATGTGCTAAATGTGAGATTTTCTTGTGGCACAATGGGTCATTTACCTGAAGTGCGAATAATGGAGTCAGTATTATGTAAAAGTAATAATAATACATATTATTGTAGAAACAGCTCAAGTGGATGAGCACGAAATTTGTGACCGATAAGTCCTGGGCCACTTGAGAGTGAAAGAATTTCAATATTGTCAAATATGTCAGATGCAAAATATCTGTGTCATAGAAGATGAATTTCATTTTATTTTCCAGTGAAAGTATTTATGAAAAATTTCGGAAAGAAGATTTTCACAAGTTTTGGTTTGAAAATATAACTTTTAAATACTCTTTACTTCATTTTATCATGTAGTACACGAACTGTCGTTCAAAATATATCTTGATGTCTATTTAAAGCATTTCAGCTTTCTACATTTCATATTCTATAGGAGTTAACCCTTTACCGCACAATGCCGCCTTTTAACGCCCCTGGGAAAGAAGCCTTTTGAAAACATTGTGAGAAAAGTAGAAAAAGCTGGTAACCAGCATTTTCTCCTTTTCTCACAATGTTTTCTACTCGATCAAAGAAAAATTGCACCATTTGAGCCACACTGAAATTGTCGTCTGCAAATGCTTTCAATTTTGACAAGGCTAAAATTTTGTCTTCTGGTAAAGGGTTAAGTTAACCCGTAGGCTGCTGAGCACAACTTGATATGCTTCGAAGACAGTTTGGATCTTGATAAGACTACAGTAATTGTTGTCTGATCCTGGAGCTCCACTGCACAATACCGTTTTTTTTTTTTTTTCAGCAATGAGAAATGTTTATCTCATATTTTAATTATTTCTATTGTCCGTGGATTTTCGATCAATTTATTTATTATTTGAGGGTCGATCTATTTCGTTTTGTTACTATAACGAGTATGGTTTAAACTTCGAAACTCACTGGAGAATATATATTAAGTTTTCCATAGAAATTTAGCAGTCACCCTTTGTTAATTATTTGTATTTTTCCCCTTTTCCCCATCCCCGGCTTGGCCAATTTCTTTCCGAGGATTGATGATAGTCATTGCGACAGGATTCATTCCTCTCCCACCGCTGACCATTGTTTCGACGATGGTTATGTGGGAAAGCAGCCAGTGGCTTGGAAAGAATATTGTGCGGAGTACTGGTAAAAGAAACTCCAGGAAAGCATTGATATGTGCACTGGTCGCCGTGATATAACTGAAATACTGTTGAAAACGGCGTTCAACACCATACAATCAATCAATCAATCAATCAATCACCTTTTCCCCCCTTTTTTGCCTTTTTTTTTTTCCTTTTATAGTATGGGCTGCTGGTATAGATACTAAATAAAATGTCGTCAGTGTCTATTTCGTTCGTGCGTAAGATGAGAAAAGTCGTAATTGCTGTATTACACTGAAAACGGGGTAATTGTTTAATAAGAAAACTATAGAGTCATGCTGTTAACAAAGGGAGCCTAATGCATTTGCACAAAAGTATCGACCAGATCAGCCTGCGTAGTCTGCACAGGCTGACCTTGGCCGAAACCTTTTGCTTTTGGTCAATTTTCTGTGTGTCAAAGGACCAGTGTACCTAATGATACAGTCGGTTGTAAAACAAAAGGGATTTTGTGGTTCTAGAATACTGAAATGAGTTGCTTGGTATGGTGCATCGCGGTGATACATTAACCCCCCTTTTCACAGAGCATGGCTCATAATAATCTATGACTAACTGTTTACCAGGACTCGTCCGTATTTAGAGCATTTGCAGACTGCAGTTCTAATGAGACTTACTAAATGGTGTCTGCGAACGGGTAGAGAAAAAGTTGTTTGACAAGTAGAAAATGCTGATTTCTCCGTATGTCCAATTGTCTTCTAAGAAAAAAAATCTTTCTCAGGGACCTCGTTTGGTAAAGTATTTATCTTAGGCTGCTAAGCGCGACCCAGGGACCTTTTGCGGATAGTGTAGATCAAGATCAGACTGCACAGAACTTGCAGTCTGATCTTGGATCTACACTGTCCGATACGGAGATATTTTCCCCAAAATATACATTTGAAATAACAACATTTGTTTTTTTACTATCGGCTTGAAAGTTTCATTTAGCAGGATAAGAGTTAATGATTGTGGCTAAAATATCCATCTGTTGATCGAGTGGAATAGGTCAATGGCCCGTGTTATTTATCAACATCAGCGGATTTGTAAAGTAAATTCGCTTACTGGTGTCACACCACTGGTTTATTGCTACATTGAAAAAAGAGTGAAAATCACCATTTTTGACCCTGTTATGGGCAAACCCACAGATTCGCAGCTTGTTTCTATCACATAAATGTCTAGTGACCTACACATGACGCTAAGAAATCGGTACCTCAACCGATTGCGTTTTTTGCTATTTCACCTCAAACACAACTACCGTTAAAAAATCTTAGTGCAAAAATGCCCTGCCGGATGTTCCTTCCTATCCTTCAAATTTTTCAGATAAAACAACAGAAGTGCTTACTTTCAAACTTTCAGACAAGACTACTTTTCAATACTACAAACCAAAAAGAATTTGCAGCACTTGGTGCAACGCCAACTGTGATCACTCTGACCGGAACGAAATACTGTCATATACGAATGCGCTCTTAGCATTCCAAGGTCAGTTTGGGCCAATACATCTCAAACTCACCTAAGTCTCTACCAATATTCCCTACACACATGATACAGTCCGAAATCTAATACCGCCAGAAAACTACGCCAGATTGATGCTCTGGCTTATCAGTCAATTAGATCAATTACCTACTCATGCTTGAGCACCCATTTAAGCAATAAAATAACAGTTAATCTACTTGGCAGTCTAACTCTGACTTCTCCCCCTTCCTTTTGTTTCATCTAGTAATTTCATTAATATGTATTACATGTCATGAAAAGCTTACTTTTCAATATAACATTGCTAAACACTGCTTCACAAATCCGTTATTCAGGACTTTCCGTCCTTTGATTTTTATAGTATCCCATCTTATTCACGTGACAACTCTAAAGTCAAGATGCTTTAAGTGTTGTCTATCACATTTTTTTCCTTTCCTGGAGAGAAACAATTAAAGCCGTGATTAACCCTTTTTAAAGCTATTGACGACTCAGATAGCTTTCGCGAAAGGCGTAGAGCGCGATCAGCCTTCACAAATCTTGCAGTCAGATGCGAGGTCTACACTGTCTGCTACCTGAGGCTAAATCATAACCAAAACAACCTTCAGTTGTAGTCTAATTCTAGTTCTAAACCTGGAAATAAGAAGATTTCAATTAGTTAGCTGCAACTTAGTTTGGGTTTGTGCTGCAGTTTTCCAGTTTTCCATCGTCTAATCCGTCCATTAACGCTTAGCCCTCTAGACAAATGATTATGTACTTTTACAGACCGTAAAGACGAAGATCAGACTATATAAACATGCTGCTGTCTCATCTAGAATCAACACTCTCAACGTTTTTTTTATACATATTGGCCAAAATGATACAACATCATTAAAATTCCGACACTTTGGTCCCATTGTCTGACTAAAATCAACTACATATGTTCCTAAATGTTAACCAGACACTTCTGATTACCTAAAAGTTCTTAAGCATGCAAGCTAATGACAGAATGGGTTCTTCCCCATAATAAGTGGAGATAAGGTTAGAGGAAGTGACGGAACTATTTCCACATGACATATCTAACCAGAGTCTTTTACGATTCTACATAATTTTCTCTGAATTCTAATCTCAAGACCAGCAATTCAATTGTCCGTCTCCGAGAAGTTCTGTCCGAGTCAGACGGGTATGTCTCGGTCAAACGTTCTGTCTCGGTCAGACAGTCAGTCTCGGCCTGACGTTCTGCCTCGGTTAGACACTCTGACTAGGTCAGCTTTTCAGTCACAGGCGTTCTGTTTTTGTCAGTCGTTCTGTCTAGATCAAATGTTCTGTCTAGGTCACAGCTTCTGTCTTAGACATTCTGTCTCGCTCAGACATTCTGTCTGTATAAGATGTTCCGTCTCGGTCTGACGTTGTGTCACAGCCGTTCTGTCTCGTTCAGCCGTACTGTATCTGTCAGACCTTCTCTCTAGCTTAGACGCCCTGTCTTTATCAGTCGTTGTGTCACAGTCCAACATTCTGCCTCGGTCAGACGTTCTGTCTCGGTCAGACGTTGTGTGCCGGTGAGACGTTCCATCCCAGTCAAATGGTTTGTGTCGGTCACATGTTGTGTTGCGGTCAGGCGTTCTTGCTCGGACGTTCTGTCTCTGTAAGGCGTTCAGTCAGGCATTCTGTTTCAGTCAATCAGAAAGCTGATCTTAAGATTTGACATCAGGATTTAATTTAAGAATAGGCGGGTAATACGCCCCTCTCCAAGGATTCAAGCATAGTGGATTAACAGGATTTCAGCTCAGTACCGTCCATGTACCACATTAAACGCTCCTTAGAATACCACTGTTTGTTAATCAGAGTAAAATACACATTTAAATTTCCATGCCACCTAGTTGACAGTAATTGTCCGATTATTAACCATTAATCTGATAAATACGTTAAATGAAACTTTCAAGCCGATAATAAGAAGCAAATATTGCTATTTCAAAGTTATTTACGGGGAATAAAAAATATTTCCTGGTCATACATTGTAGAGCCAAGATCAGACTGTACGTCCTGTGCAGTCTGATCTTGATCTACACTGTCCGCAAAAGATTCTTAAGTCGTCCTTAGCAACCTACGATTTAAAGAAACATTTTAGAAGTAGCATTCGAACTCTGACATGTAGAGTTTTTGTCAAATAACAAAATCAGCTCATTACCCAGACGACAAAATTTTTAGACTCTTCAATTTGGAAAGCGCTTGCAAGCGAAACATTTTTTAAAAAATGCGACTAAATGGTAGAATTTAGCTTTGGTAACCGGCATTTTCTCATCTTCCCACAATATTTTCTATATCTATCTTTACCAATGTCTCAAACACGCTGAATCATTTGAAAAAGTGTTAGGCATAGCCAAGAAAACGCAGAGAAGTATTTTTTTAACCTAGAAAAAAGAAATAAGGACAAAGACAGAACCCAAGGGACTTGTCTCTCAGAGTAGTATCAGATTTTAAACATAAATCAACCTATAGCCTGTGGATGTAATGGTAAATGAGCCATACTGTGTGAAAAGGGGGCTTAGTGTACCCGCAAACGGTATCGACTCATGTCAGCCTGCGCGGACTGCGCAGGCTGACATGGGCCGAAACTTTTTGCCATTTGTCAATTTTCTGCATGTCAATGGACCATTCTA
Source organism: Tridacna gigas (assembly GCA_945859785.2). Lineage (NCBI taxonomy): Eukaryota > Metazoa > Mollusca > Bivalvia > Cardiida > Cardiidae > Tridacna > Tridacna gigas. The sequence goes on along the minus strand of OX244040.2, from coordinate 33,693,613 downwards.
ACTCCAGATCCAGTCGATTGTTAGAAAAAATGGAATTTATGGATACAATATTATGTGCTGACTTGCATGGTATTATACATCGCTCCCTTTTGCCAGAGCGTGGGTTCAAATATAATGGTTTTGAAGCTGAAAATGTTTCGCGCAATTTTGTCACGTAGGAATTTGGCGCGAAAAGAAGTCGGTCAAGTGGTTTCGAATTTCTTGAGTGTTGGTTTTATTATTGAAACAATTTATTTCGGTGCTATCTGAAATTCTGAAATACTTTCGAAAAATAAACAAATATCAGAAATTCTAATATTTCCTGCTCTATTTAATTTTTTTGAGACAAATATAACTTATCCTTCGCGCTATTAAAAACATCGATAAGAGAAGTTAAACGGTTTGTTACTATCATGGTGGTTAACTCGGTACCAAACGACAAGATTTCTGACAAGTCCGATTTGAAAGTATTTGCAGACAACAAATTTATGATGGTTCAAATGGTAGGATTCGTTGTTGATGGGATAGAAAACGTTGTGGAAAAAGGGAAAACCTCAAGGACCCAGCATTTTCTCCATTTTCCACAATGTTTTATTTTTACCCTATCAAAAACAGAAATCATCATGCGTCTGCAAGTGCTTTCAGTTTGGTCGAGTCCAAAATTTTGTCGTTATATAAAGAGCTGAAGTGGTTCAACCCTTTCCCAAGCAACGAATTTTAGATTCTTCCAAATGTTAAGCATCTGCAGATCACTAATTCAAAATTGGTACCAATGAACTTCAGTTCTCTGACAAAGATAATAATAAACATTGTAGGAAAAGAAGAAAATAATGGTACCAATATTTTCTCCTATACCCATAATGTTCTAAAACGACCCTTTCCTGAAGGACGTTAACAGTCGGGAATGTGTGGTTTATTTAGTACGTTGCTCTGTCAATTGTTGTCGTAGTAAACTTTGTTGTTGTTGTTGTAAGAATGATCATTTTAAGGTTACACATTCTTAACCCATAGGCAGCTAAGCGCGACTCAACGACCTTTTGCGAACAGTGTCGATCAAGATCAGACTGCACAAAACGTGCAGTCTGATCTTTGATCTATACTGTCCGATAAGGCGATATCTGCCCCCCCCCCCGAAAAAAAATCTTTTGAAAAAGTAAAATTTTGTTTTTTACTACCGGCTTGAAAGTTTCATTTTACTTATTTAGCAGGATAAGAGTTAAACAGTGAACCATTGAAAGTTCTGAGCAACGATATTTGAACCCGTGGAAGTTTTGGTTGATAAAATTTGGTGTCGTTTCTTTGACATTACAGACTTGCATTACATTGTTATTGTCGCTCACTTTTTCTCACAGTTACGAAAACTACAAGACAAACTTATGACAACCATAGCGTTCCATAGCAATCTATGATACAGAGGATATTTGTCTTTTTCGGTGGAAGATCGAAATTTTTATCATCGATGAACATTATCGGTAATATTTTCACGAGTAGCTGCGCCACCCGTGAAAATATTACTGCTATATACTGGTCTATCTCACAGATAGATATAAATATATAGTTTGTGTTCGTATAAGGGAACACTTATACTGCCTTGCTTAAGAGCTAGCTTTTGTATCGACTTGGTAGAGCGTTCGCCTTTGGACCTGGAGGTCCTGGATTCAATTCCCACCTTGGGAGGTTATTTATCAGAACTGCTACATTACCGTATTTTGTTCACTCGATGAAACAAATTTCGATCTTTCACAAAAAAAAGGCCAAGAGTGAAAACATTACCGTATGATGTTCACTCGATGAAACAAATTTCGATCTTTCAACGAAAAAAACCAAATATTCCATTTATCTCTTGCTTCTAACTTTTGTTGTTGTTGTTGTTGTTGTTGTGACTTGAATCAGAATCCAGTATAGTTTGTTCTTTGTAAGTCCCCGTAGCGTACTCCCACGAAAGACCGCATTACAATGAGAATGTTTTTATCAGTTCAAAAAGAAAATTTGTTGGTATAGACCAGACTTATGACACTATTGTGTTTTAATCAATTGGAGAGAATATCAGTGAAATATTTAAAAAAGACAGAAAATACATTTTCAAATGAACTTTTTTTTTTTAAATCTTTAATCTTCCCACTGCCAAATATATATCCTTCCGTGTGTCATTAATGTCCGTCATTTATTTACATTCGAAGCGACACAACAAATTAACAAAACTCATAAACCTGAATTTAACAGGATTAATAAACAGTTTGAAAAGGTGGGATTTTTTAAAAATATTACCTGATTTAATATCTGTCTGAAATAGATCTGGTGCGTTTGAAAGGGGGAAGTTTTAAACATGGGGCAAGAATCGAAGAAGTTCCATACCACTGAGTTATAAAATCGGTAAATTTCACAGGTCGAAATGGTGAAATTATCAAGCCATAATCCACCATTATTTCCCGATAAACCACCTAAAAGCATGAAATAACAAAGAAAAAAAAATCGACTAGGGCTATGAAGTGCCTTACTCAAGGACACTACTACGAAAGGCCCAGCGCTTCGAGTGAAGATCGAACCCGTTATCACCAATGTAAGAAAGTAAAGTAGTGTACATGTAGGCTACAAAAACTTTAACGTGAACCTTGGCAAACTTTGAGTAGCATTTTTTTCAAGAGTCTCGCAGAGTAAAAGAAAACGCGATTAAATAGCTTTATAGACTATGAGTCAGCAGGTTGTTCTCCTCCCCCCCCCCCCCCCCCCCCCCCCCCCCGCGGGGGGTGGAATTTTCGGGACTATTATTTCCTTACACCACAGTGTCTCCTGAGTACATTTTCAAAGTCTGCCATCTGGCGAGTGGGGCTTTTGCAAGTTATAGGGATCAAAGGTCATCAAGTGCACCTCTGACTGCACCTTATCAAGTCATTCGGCATACCTCGGGTGATTTGGTGATCAAATCCCTCGGCTGTATCACGTAGCTTGATATGCACCTACACGGTACATTTCGCACATCTCCGGAAGCACGCCCCTTTACCGTTATTGAAATTGTAAGGCTCCTCTTAAAAAAGAAAACATGAGTAAATTTTCTGTCTTTATCTTTCTAAGAATATTTCAGTAGGCAAACAGTTTGTACATTCAGTTTTTAGAGTGGTTTATCAATTCCGTTGGGAGCTGTCATCGACAGATCGATAGAAGTGAATAACTTCACCGTGGTTGTTCATGTCGTTGCTAAGCGATCTACAGGGGCGCCGCCATGTTTAAGATCATGTGATTGGTAGTTCAAAATGGAAGCCTCTTTTATACAGACGAGGTTAGATGTAGGTACGGAATCGGCCGAGTTGTGACGAGTGCTTATCAAGTAAGTCCTAAATGATCTCAGGTTATAAAATAAGCTTATATTAAAATGTTTCTTAACATTTATTACAAAGTAGGCCTACACGGGTGCTTAGTGCAAATCAAACACTGAAAGCACGGAATTTTTACGACTTAAGCTTCGAAAACATCAGATTATGAGAAACCATGAAGATATTTTTCAGTCAAAACACATTTTCTCGATGAAAGAATGCATCTTAGAAGCAACCTACATGGCATTTTCAGATTTATATTTCACCAACTTGTCATGTCCATGAATTAAACTGAAGTACTAATAACAAAGATCATCAAATAAACTTTTGAATGTTTTATATCAGTTGCTGAGAATTCAACTATTATCTGGATCATTTCTTATGTTGAGTTGAAAATGATCTAAAATCTATTGGTATGCCTATTTTCATGGTCTAACCATATTCGTTAGAGTAAATAGAAACCTTTAGTGTAAATCAAAGCACTGACGTTACTGATAAATGATTTACCATTAAACTCTTGCACGTAAAAAAAACCGGACCAAAATGTTTAAAATGCAAAATATTTTGATCTTTTTCTCCTCCCCCCTAATGATTTGATATTTAAACAGGCAGATGTACCTGATATAGCATATTTGTTGGTCAGTATACAGTAAAAGAGGGCCATTGTGACATAAGGAATGAGATGTCATGTTTGCTCAGTAAAATCATCATCGTTCTCATGCATGCCAGCCATATTTGTGACTGCTTGATTTTGTAATGGAAATATAGGCTGTTGTTTTTCCATTGTTACCTGTTTAGAGGTACGTCAGGTAAACTGTTTTGCGCCATGAAACTAAGAAACATCATGTCACAATTATGAAACAAGACTAAATATAAATGTTGGAAATGAGATGCTTTGGGTTTGATATATAAACTGCTAAAGTCTAAAAATATGCAATGAAGAGCCCTGGCTTTTTTTCCCCATTCTTTTATCCATTTTTATCCTGTTTTTCCCCCCGCTTTTATGTTAACTTTAAAATGAAGCCCATTTTGGGTGTTTTAATGTACTGTTCACATTTTGGTCATTATTATGTTTTTTTGTTGTAAAGGTCATGCAAATTATTATCTTTCAAATGACAATCCTTTTACCGCTTAGATTATGTTCTTCTAGCAACATATGTATAACATCTTGTTTTATGTTTCATGTTTTCAAGGCTATGTATTCACTTAGTCATTATCCGGCCGACCAGCTCAGTGGTTACCATATCTTAACATGTGACTTGGTTGTTGTGGGTTTGATATCCGGTTGAGGCAAACTTTCTTTCTGACGAAATTTTGCCTCTCACATCTGGTGCAAGTGAGAAAAATAGTAACTTAGCTAGAAAGTTATGACAGTACTAATTCGAGAAAGCATCATTGCTATAACCGTTATAATTATATGTTTTTAAAAGACTTCATATTAGTCTTGGACTCTATGAAGGGCCACAGTATAGAAAACTACACGTATCTAAACAACTTTTTTTACTGGGTTATTACATTGCCAATGCATGCAGTAATTTACTCGCTGTTGACAACAGAAGTGATTAATACAATCCTGACCACTATGAATTCTTATGGGTTAACAGCAAAACTTTATCGTTGATTCCCACAGAGGTTAGATTTAAAAAAAAAATAAATAAATCAACCTTTGGTACTGTTAATACTCTGATTTGTATGGCTAAAGCAGCTTATAGAAAGCATTGGTTTTAATGAAAAGTCACAGTGTTTGTCATGACATCTATTCTGTATCACTAAGATCATGATAGATGATGTTGTATTCTATTGTTACGTTTTTTTAGTACCAGCCATTTTTGGCTTACAAAGTGCGGTTCTTTCAGTACTTTGATTCAAACAGAATCGTGTCTGTTTCAGTAAAATATTGGTTGTGATAATAAATATGAGTGTATTATTCCATCTAAAAATGTTTCTGACATATTTAATGTGGAAAATGAAACGAAAATTTAACTTGAATTGCGATTCATTGATACCTTCCTATGCAAAAGTGCACTTGATGATATTTGACCTTTATAACTCGCAACGCCCCGCTTGCCAGGTGGCAGACTTTAACAAAGTGCTCAGGAGACATTGGGTTTTCAGAAAATAATAGTGCCGAAAATTGCCCCTGGGGAGGGCCTATTGGTGGCTTAAGGTCTATTAAAAGTGTATATCTGTGTAGGATTCATTTATAGAAACACAGATGGTTTGTAGGAAGCCCAAATGCATTTTATAGATCTAAAGTCTTTAAAAAATGGACTCGTCCAAATTTAAAGCATTTGCGGATGACAAATTAAATGTAGCTCAAATGATGATTTCTGTCTTTGCTGGGTTAGAAAACATTGTGTGAAAATGAGAAAATGCTTGTTATCATCATTTTCTCTTTTTTCGCACAATGGTATCAAATAGTTTCTTTCACAGGGTCGTTAAAAGTCGAAATTGTATGGTGAAGGATTAATTGAATACAAGGTTTCTTGGTGAGAATTTTTCATGATTTAAACCATTATCAAAGCCATCCCGTGTTTTTACGACTCTGTAGAAGGCGGCCTCTGAAAGCCATGCGAGAAAAGGAGAAACTGCATTTAAAGAGCATTTTCTCCTTTTTAGCTCACCTGAGCACAACGTGCTCAAGGGGAGCTTTTAGGATCACCCGGTGTACGTCGTCCGTCGTTCGTCGTGCGTCGTGCGTCTGTGCGTCGTGCGTCGTTCGTCGTGCGTCGTCAACAATTCTTTAAACATCATCTCCTCCTAAACCACTGGGCCAATTTGGACCAAACTTGGCAGGAATATTCCTTGGGAGGTCCTCTTTAAAAATTGTTCACAAAATTTGATTCCATCAAAAACTCTGGTTGCCATGGCAACGAAATGGAATTTTCTGAGAAATTCTTTAAAAATCTTCTTCTCTGAAACCGCTGGTCAGATTTTGAAATAATTTCACAGGAATGTTCCTTGGGTGACCCTTTTCAAAAACTGTTCGCGAAATTTTGATATGTCGAAAAACATGGCTCTGGTGAATGGGGGCTACTTGCACTATATAGATATGAAGAAATTCTTAAAAATTCTTCTTCTCTGAAACCGCTGCTCAGATTTTAAAATAATTTCACAGAGATATTTCTTAGGTGACCCTTCTCAAAAATTGTTCGCGAAATTTTGATCCGTCAAGAAAAATGGCTCTGGTGAATGGGGGCTACTTGCACTATACGGAAATGAAGAAATTCTAAAAAATTCTTCTTCTCTGAAACGGCTGCTCAGATTTTGAAATAATTTCACAGAGATGTTCCTTGGGTCACCCTTTTCAAAAAATGTTCGCGGAATTTTGATCCGTCAAGAAACATGGCTCTGGTGACTGTGGGCTACTTGTACTATACTGCCATGAAGAAATTCTTAAAAATTCTTCTTCTCTGGAACCGCTGGTCAGATTATGAAATAATTTCACAGGAATGTTCCTTGGGTGACCCTTTTCAAAACGTGTTCGCGAAATTTTGATCCGTCAAGAAACATGGCTCTGGTGACTGGGGGCTACTTGCACTTTACGGCAATGAAGAAATTCTTAAAAATTCTTCTTCTCTGAAACGGCTGGTCAGATTTTGAAATAATTTCACAGAGATGTTCCTTGGGTGACTCTTTTCAAAACCTGTTCGCGAAATTTTGATATGTCAAGAAACATGGCTCTTGTGACTGGGGGCTACTTGCACTATATGGATATGAAGAAATTCTTAAAAATTCTTCTTCTCTGAAACGGCTGGTCAGATTTTAAAATAATTTCACAGAGATGTTCCTTTGGTGACCCTTTTCAAAAATTGTTCGCGAAATTTTGATCCGTCAAGAAACATGGCTCTGGTGACTGGGGGCTACTTGCACTATACGGCAATGAAGAAATTCTTAAAAATTCTTCTTCTCTGAAACGGCTGGTCAGATTTTGAAATAATTTCACAGAGATGTTCCTTTGGTGACCCTTTTCAAAGACTGTCCGCGAAATTTTGATCCGTCAAGAAACATGGCTCTGGTGACTGGGGTCAAATTAAAGCAATACCTTGTGGGCATTCTAGAGGCCACATTTTTTGCTCAATTGACTTGAAAATTTATCAGAATGTTTGCCTTAATTAAATCTTGGATGAGATTGAAATTGGGTCATCTGGGGTCATAAAGTAGGTCACTAGGTCAAATTAAAGAAATACCTTGTGGGCACTCTAGAGGCCACATTTTTTGCCTTGATGATATCTCAAAGGAATTCAAAATTGGGTCACATAGGGTCATAAACAATGTCGCTGGGTCACATTGAAGAAATACCTTGTGGGCACTCTAGAGGCCACAATTCTAGCTAAATTGACCTGAAAATTGGTCTACGTATTTGACTCGATGATATCTCGGATCAGTTAGAAATTGAGTCTCATAGGGTCATAAACTAGGTCACTGGGTCAAATTAAAGAAATGTATTGTGGGCACTGTAGAGGCCACAGTTTTTGCTCAACCCACCTGAAAATTTGTCAGCATGTTTGACTTGATGATATCTTAAATGGATTTGAAATTGGGTCACATAGGGTCATAATCTAGGTCACTAGGTCAAATTACAGAAATACCTTGTGGGCACTCTAGAGGTGACAGTTCTTTCCCAGTTCACCTGAACCTTGGTCAACAATTTTGTTTTGATGTCTCGGATGAGTTTGAAATATGGTCACATAGGGTCATAAACTAGGTCACTAGGTCAAATTGAAGAAAGACATTTTGGACACTCCGGAGGCCACATTTTCAGCTCAATTGACCTGACAATTGGTCAGAATGTTTGTCTTAATAATATCTCAGATGAGTTTTAAATTGGGTCATTATGACCCTGGAGTGAAATTTCGCCTAATGACTCAGGTGAGCGATCCAGGGCCATCATGGCCCTCTTGTCACAGAATGTTTTCTACCGTATCGCAGAAAAAATGTCATTACGGGAGCCACTTTGTCGTTTCTATACAAACCAGTCTAAAATTATGTCAGTCTGGTATAAGGTTAACCACGTCAGGATATACGTAGATTCGTTAAGATATGTTTGTTTGGTGTTTAACGCCATTTTCAAAATAATTTCAGTTACTTAGTATTACTTAGTTACTTAGGTCCAGTGCACCTGCCCATGCATTATTCCTGGAGTTTTTCTTTTATCCGTGCTTCACAAGATATTCGTCCCAAGCCGCTGGCTGCTTTCCCACGTAACAATCATAACAATGGTCACAACAACGATCAGAGGTGAAACTAGTCTGGATGACCTGCCCCTACCACTACGTTATAGGGTCAGGCAAAGCGCAATAATGGCGGCCTCTATGGCGACCTCAAGCTTAGCCCTACATGCTTTCCTGTTTTTCCCAATTTCATATGACCCAAAATTTTGATCAGTGAATAAAATGAGATCAGTTTTGTACATTATCGAAGCTAAAACGTGCTGTTGGGGTATGGTTAAAATATAAATTTGACTATGAATCTTTTTTTAAAAAAAAAAGTAGCCCTATTTTCGGACTTTATATCGGGGCATTGACATTTCGGATACTCCAAGCATTTCTGATATGTAGTTTTTCTCGCTAAATAAGAACGACTGCTAACTGCCATTACATTTTTTGCAACCGATCTGTTTTCAATTCAGTCTATAGTCGGATTTGATTAAGTGAAATAACAATCCGTTACTGTTGCATATTATCAAAGGGGGCCGCCATTATTGCGCTTTGCCTGACTTACTTTTGAAGTACAACGGGGTACCAGACTAAGGTGAGACAGGACCAAATCTTGTCGCAACCACTATCACCGATCCTCGGAAAGAAATTGGCCAAACAGGGAATTCAAACCAGCAACTCCCTGGTGCGTTACCGACTGAACTAACGGGCTCGGCGATTTGTCGAAAACAATTAAACGTTATTATCAAAGAGGAAAAAATCGAAAAGGTGGGGGGGGGGGGTAGTTCATTCAGAAAGCTCATTAACGTAGTAGCATCGTTGATGCTAGTTTGTTAACCCTTAAGCTGCTGAATAACTGAAACGAAAATTTCCACTCATTAGGAAAAGCCAAAATCTTGCGATTTCAAAGTTGATTTTAACGGGGAGAAAACACCGTATCGGACAGAGTAGATCAAAGATCAGTCTGCACGTTCTGTGCGGTCTAATCTTGATCTACGCTGTCCGCAAAAGGTCCTTGAGTCGCACCTAGCAGCCTAAGGGTTAACAGAAATCGACTGCCATGAAAAGACAATGATTGTGTGAAAATGGTATTTGCATTATGACAAAAATGACGCTAATAACTTTAGGGGGGGGGGGGGGGTGTTGATTGTTAAGCCGGAATGAATCGGTAATATTAGCCATAAAATGTCTGCGTTTTCACGATTTTTGCAAATTTTCTGAAATACCCATTCTCTTTCACCCCTCATGAAGCGATCTCGTGTTTTAACAGCCCTGAGAAAGGTTTTCGAAAACACCTCGGGGAAAAAAAGGAAATGCTGGCATCCAGAATTTACTCCTTTTCATACAAAGTTATTTATCTTTTTTGAAACAAATATGCTCATTTTAGCAACATTTACTGATTTGTCGTATGCAAGTTTTTTGTTTTGAAAATTTAAACATTTTGGTGTATCGCACAGAGTATACTCATCTCCGTGATGCCTGATACCAAACAAGTCATTACATAAGTATGGATCCATAAAGTCCATTTTATATAACAACCGACTAAATCAAGAGGCACACTGGTACTTGGATATGCAGAAAATTGACCTATGGCAAACTGTGTCGACACAGGGAAGCCTGCGTAGCTGACCTGGGTCAATACTTTTTGCAGATGCATTAAAACCCCTGTCCACAAAGCAAGGCCCAGATTATAAACTAGACCTCTTTCCACAAAAACATTTAAACAAAAAAAAAAACGCTCAAACCTGAAATTGTGGGGCTAATTGTCAGGAACAGGAAGACGAAGTTTTCATTTTGTAAGCCAAAAGAAACGTTTGACCTTCCCCCCCCCCCCCCCCGCCCCGAGCGGAGCTGAGTTAAACTCCAAGGCTATAATTTGAATAATCCCAGTAGGGGTTTACTTGATGAAGCTGTATGCCAAATTTTACAAGGCTCCGTATGCCTTAAGGGTGAGAAAAGAAGAATTTTAAAGATTTGTCAAATTTCCCGTTTTTCTTTGAAAACTTTTAAAAGATCTTAACACATATAACATTACATGCGAAGTTTGGCAGTATTCTGCCTTTTAGATGTAGAGAAGTTTAAAAGACTTATTGACACCCAGATATTCGACGCATGCCGACGCAGAACGGACATTGACTGGCCACAATAGCTCATTGTTATACTGCAAACAAATTTCTTGCGATCTGATTGGATAATATGCTCCGAATATATATTGCTGCACACTGGCAGCTCCCAGGGAACAGCACAGTTTTCCTGTCGGGAGCCCTGCAGACGCTTACACACTTCAACTCAAAATCCAAGATGGCGGTGTTTAATCGAAGCCAGTCGCACACAAGACAAAAATACACCTAAGCATTACTTGTTTCCCTTGATTGTTGGCAATAAAGCGGAAAGAATGGATTGTTTTTTAACTTAAATGAAAATGGTTAAAGGCACATATACATTATCGTTTCTTGTCATTCTAAATCAAATACATGGGGTTAAATCGAGCAATTCCCGTCTTCGGCTCTGGGCGAAATGATTCCCCACAACCATGAACAAGTTTCTAAGTGCCCGGCCACCTGACCGGACAACTAATACTGTAGCTTTGGTCAGCCAACAATATGAGGCTGCAATATCAATCTTGTAGATATGTTTTATGAAGCTCTTCGACTTTTTCTCGGAATTGAGAAATTCAATACGATTTAAACACCAAGTATTGTTTGCTCGGCAGCGCGGTGGTAGAGTCGCAGACTCTAGTTTTGAAGGTTGTTGGTTCTAGTTCCGCCGAAGGCAGTTTTTTTTTAACCAGCATACATTTTGTTTGTTTGTTTGTTTGTTTGTTTGTTTGTTTGTTTGTTTGTTTTCCAGCTCAGGGTTAAAAGTCACGTCCTTATGGCTGTTTCCTTTTAAAATATCAATTTTCTTAACCCCTACCCCCAAAAAAATGGGTCATATTTTGTTAAGTGCATCTTTCATCCTACCAAACTTTAAAAGAAATAAGAAAGTGTAACAGTAATCGACGGAGTTACCGACTGTAAAAGGAAAATCCCGTTAACCCTTATCCTGCTAAATAAGTGAAATGAAATTTTCAAGCCGATAGTAAAAACCCAAATTTTGCCAGTTCAAAGGTATTTTGGGAGGACAGATATCTCCTTATCGGACAATGTAGATCCAAGATCAGGCTGCATGTTCAGTGCAGTCTGATCTTGATCTACACTGTGCGCAAAGTCTGTGAGTCGAGCTGCCTAGGGGTTAATCAAAGACCAGATTGCACCTTTTAACCAAATGTAAAACTCGAGAGGAGAAAATATTGTGCTAACAAGAAATTTTTGGTAAGGCAAGAAGATCTAAATATGCCCTGTTAAAAGGCTGAACTAATTCTTGGGAGTCTAATATCTGGATTGTTTTCTACGAATTTTATTTATTCTGCACTTTTAGGTTTAATGAAGATGTTTTTGTAGTTCACCAAGAGTAAAAGTTATGCCACATTTCTCAGGCCATTTCAGATTTTGACACAACCAGGGCTTAACACCAAACATTGCCGTAATATGGCTATACTAAAAGTACACTAACATCAATAAGTTGAAAGAGTATGATTCATTAAAGTATCAAAATGATATTAACATATCTATACAGTACACTTTTGAAAATAGTTCCTTGCATATTGCAATCAAACGTATCGGTCTATGTGATTTATAAAAAAAAAATTGGCACCGTAGTTGTAAAAGATTAATTTAGTACATACAGTGCACTATTTAAACAGAGTAGGCGGAAACACGCTTTTCAGTAAGACGGGTGTGTTATTTCATACCAGGGGCGTTTTATGCACGGACTTCTTTTCTTTCTGATTTTATTGATTTTCTCTCTGATTTTCAAGTAAGCACCAGCTTAATACGAGGCTCGTAGAGAACAGCTTGATCAGCTGTAATGACATTCGCAAGAATTTGATGTATTCAAACAAACGTAAAACAATGACATAGAATTAATCGAGCCCCAATTTTAGAGTCGGCTTTCTTTTAGTTATCATTGATTAAAGGAAAAAGATTACTCTTTCATCACAGAGAATGTTAGTAATTAACCCCCTGTGGAGAAAACGTAAGAAAAGATATTAGGATTATAAAATAAAATAAATTCAAAGAAGAATTCGGTCGCTGAAAAGGAGATTATAATTGTTCTATTTCTGTTCATCATTTCTATAATCTTTCTTTTTTTTTTTTCAAAACTGTACCAGAAACATGACCCATGCCTTACTTCTATGTTTGTTCTTACCTTGTTTTGCTCGTGCTGTTTCTAAAATTTACCAACTTCGTGCTGGATGATATCTATTTCCCCATGCCGTTAAATGACTTCCTCTTGTTTCGCTTTTGATATGTAATTTATTTTAGTTTTATCCCCTCTGTTATTTGTGGTTACTTATTGTTTAAACCCGAAAGGTGTGAACTGTCGAAATGAATTTCATCATCCAAAAAACGGAATAATATATACACAAAATCAAACAAAACATACAAAGACGCTATTGTTACCGATTTAAACCAATTTTCTTTTAAGATCAAAACTGCCTGACACTTCCTTCAGTGCTCGTTATCGCCAGTCCAATGCAGTTATCGCTATTTAGAGCTTCTGTACACAATTAATAGGAAAATAAAAACGTCTCTTGATAAAGCCCGGGAAAATAGGAAAATTCCACATCAAGGTATAAACAAACCAACATCACAATATCTGTTTTAAAAGAAAACCGAAATTTTACGCAGGCTAAATACTGCATTGCCGTGAAATTAAAATGTAAAGTAGAATGGAGATCGTGTGTCACTGGGTAAAGGTTAAACCGATTGGTTTTCTGGTAGAAAATACATGTATATATTAAAACACAAATAAGTCTTACGAATGATGAATTACATTCCTGAAAGTGCATGAACGATAATTTCGAAATTCACATTATCCGATCTGTGCTGTTGCTTTTAATTCTTGTTTGTTTACAAGTGACACATTATTGACGTTGAAGTATACCCCTGACAGTAAACACGACAACATCCCCAATTTCGCAAGTACTGCCTAAAGTGGACACAATTTGTTGCAAATAGCTAAATGTTGTTAAGTGTTTTATGTTTAACTGCGCCTTTAACTTGACGAGTTCCACTAATGGAAATAGGAAGTAATTTCAATGGATACATATTCCGGTACTTTCAGTGCTTTGATTTATGAACACTTACAGAATGTTTTGAAAATTGCTGAAGTCAAGGAATAAATTAAAGTAAGGTGAGTTAAAGGCACGTAATGATTATGCTTCTAAACAAGATAAACAAGTAGTCAGCCGCACAGTACAACTTCCCGTGACCTTTCACAACTTAAATTGCATTTGCTGACAGTGTAGATCGAAGATTAGACCGCACAGTACGAGCAGTCTGATCGTGAATATACACTCACCGCCAGTTTATGATGTTTCGACATCAACATTGACGTTACATTTCCTGTGACTTCTCTTTCCAAACTGAAATAATATATGAGCCAAGCTTTGGCAAAAGGGGCTTAATACATTTCCGTAATACATTGTACCAATCAAAACATCACGTAATTATAGATCCATAATAGCCACTTTTTTAACAACCGACTGAATCATGACGTAGAGTGGCCCTTGGACATACAGAAAGTTGACCAATAGCGAAAAGTTTCAGCCCAGTCCGGCCTGCGCGCGCCTGGGTCGATACGTTTCGCAGGTACATTAAGCCTGCTTTTCACAGAGCATGCTTCATATACATTGTTCTTATTTACCGCTATAAGGGTTGACATTTTATTAGTTCAATTTAATCTTATTGAACGCTATAAAATCTAACTGCACTTGAATATCCAGAGTTTGAAAATCTCACGCGCGGAATGGTTCATTAACGTATATTGTATAGGCATCATCAACCTTATACAAAACACTTCCCACTTTGTTTTCCTTAATGATGTCTGCGAAGTAGGAGTTTGAAAACGTCAAGGGAAAAGGAGAAAATGCTGGTAATAAGCATTTCCTGCTCAACCCTGAATGTTTTCTACCTTAACCACTAACCTGGGGCCTCAAGATTTCACATGCTGCAACTTCATCACTAACCTGTGGCCTCAAGATTTCACAATCTACATTTTTACCGCTTACCTGGGGCCTCAAGATTTCACATGCTTCATCTTTACCACGAACCTGTACTTCAAGACTTCACATGCTACATCTAAACAACCAACCTTGGGCCTCAATGTTTCACATGCCGCATCTTTACCATTGACCATAGAGCCTCGAGATTTAAATTGCTTCATCTTCACCACTAACCTGGGGCCTCAAGATTTCACATGCTACCTCTTACCACTGACCCGCGGCCGCCAAATTTCATATGCTTCATCTTCACTACTAATCCTGACCTCAAGATTTCACATGAGCATTACATCTTCACCACCAACCTGGGACCTCAAGATTCCACATGCTACAGTTTCACCTGTAATCTGGAACCTCAAGACTTAACATGCTGCATCTTCACCACTAACCTTGGGCCTCAAGGTTTCACAAGCTACATCCTTACCAATAACCTGCGGCCTCAAGATTTCGCATGCTACCTCTTACCACTAACCTGGGGCCTCGAGATTTCACATGCTACATTTTCACTACTAACCCTGGACCTCAAGATTTCACACGCTACAGTTTCAACACTAACCTAGGATCCCAAGATTTCACATGCTACATGTACATCTTTACCATTTACTGTCCTCAAGGTTTCACGTGCTACATTTTTACTTCTAACCCTGGGGCCTGGGGATTTCACATGCTTCATCTTCACAACTAACCGGGGACCTCAAGATTGAACATGTTACATCTTCATTACTAACCTAGGACCTCAAGATTTCACATGCTACATCTTTACCACTTACCTATGTTCTCAAGATTTCACATGCTATATCTTTACCACTAACCCTCGGGCCTCAAGATTTCACATTCTACATCTTCACTACTAACCTAGGACTTCAAGGTTCACATGATTTGTCTTCACCACTGACTTGGGGCCTCAAGATTTCACATGTTACATCTTCACCACTAACCTCAAGATTTCACTTGCTACAGTTTCACCACTAACCTAGGACCTCAAGATTTTTACATGCCACATCTTTACCACTAATCTAGGGCCTCAACATTTCACATGCTACATCTTAACCACTAACCTTGGACCTCAAGATTTCACATGCTACATTTGCACTCCTTAGCCACGCAGTTTCTTACACTATTTTCAAGCCACTGGCTGTGTTTCAAAGGAAACATTGTAAGAAGAACCCATTTGCAATGACTATCAATGTTCTTTGAAGAGATTTTGGCGGTGCTGCGATTTGAATTCACGATCCCTGTGTAACCGAGTTCAGGAGCAACCAGGGTCGGCCAGTTAGGGTCAGACTTGCCAAACGCTAGTGAAACAGGGGCAAAAAAATTGTGCTGTACGAAAACACATTTTTAACATAAAAATATGCAAAAACCTTGACTGGAGAAAAGCGAAAAGCTTGCAAAAAGTGACAATTCCTTTTTTTTCACGTATTTAAAGGCTGACCGCTGCAGGGACGTAAAATTCGTATTTTGTGTGATCACATGTTTAAGCGTAAAAAAGGTAAAAAATTAAGATTTGTGTTTAAAAAATGTTTTAAGTTGACCACTGACCCATATAAATCGCAGTAAAAGATAAGTGGGAAAATACACATTAAAATTCACTAAAATGTGTATGAAACGATCTAGATCTATCAACTTGAATTATCAGTTAACATTTAAAGGGTTGATATTGTTTTCTGCCAATATTTTTTAAACGCTGATGAACACTGCAAAATGTAGTTTTGCCTGAAAATGTAAAGAAACATGCAGTCAAAAAGGTGCAAATTTGGCGTTCAAATAACAGTATTGTCGCTCTGCAATCGGTAACTCCGCCTTCTTTTTTTTTTTTTTTTTTTTTTTTTTTTTTTAGATCAATTATGACGTCATCGAACTTATTTGAATAGGATTCCACATAAATGCCTGTTGCTGATCACATGGTACTCCCACAAGCCTTTCCGAAATTTGGCCGGAAATCTAGATATACATTAAAAAGCTACGTGGACCATGAAGAAATAGATCTACCACTGATTTTTTTTTCTTGCAATAATTTTTGTCTTTCTTCTTTCGTGGTGGTTTGCCAGCTTAATTCAGTGATCAATCAGTTTTGAAGTTTTTGTGAGATTATAAAATTGAAAATGGCCCACTTAAAGAAAAAAAACCTGAAAAGCATATAACTCTTGTCAAGAGAAATTTGCGGACAGGATAAAAGTTCTTGTTCTCTGGACTCAGTCCATGAAATAGATTAAAGATACATCCTTACAGCCAGAGAGAGAGAGGGAGAGAGAGGGGGGGAAAAAACGGTGTTAAAATTTGATTTACTGCAAAATGGTTCAGAATTCAGTCAGCTGTGTGAACATGAATAAAATATCGATATATATAGTGTAAGGGATAAATACATATATCAGAAATCTTAGATTTAAAACCGGAACTGGCCTCCAGAAAACGAAATGCATTTTCTATCGGCCGTTTTTGTGTTTAACGCCGTTTTCAACATTATTTCAGTTATATCCCGGCGGCCAGTGCACCTATCCATGCTTTCCTGGAGTTTCTTTTACCAGTACTTCGCACAATATTCTTTCCAAGCCACTGACTGCTTTCCCACATAGCCATTGTCGAAACAATGGTCAGCGGTGAGAGAGGAATGAATCCTGTCGCAATGACTATCATCAGTCCTCGGAAAGAAATTCTCTATCGGCCGTAATCTATGCAACCTTGCAACTGTCAGGGGCAACATTTGGCATGAAGATACAACAATGACTATAGTTTGATAAAATAAAGATGAAAAGAGTTAGAAACTGGTTGAAAACGAGTACAGACGTATCTTTAAAAACAATAGATTGAAACCGAAAAGTACAGCACCGATGAATGAGTTACCATGGTTATATGAAAAGGATGAGATTTATCATTAATGGCTTGACCCTTTACCGAAAAAGTCACGTGCTTATACGACATAAACGAAAAAGTTTTACGAAACTTTGTGGGGGAGAAGAAGAAGATACTGTTTACCAGCATTTTTTTCCCCACAGAGCTTTCCAACCTGTAAGGACAAATCCTGTCGTTTCAGCCGTATTTGATATGTCGTCTGTAAAATCTTTCGAAATAGATTTATAATCGTAAAATTTCATTGTCTGGTAAGGAATTAACTATTTGGCAAACGGCAAAATTGGAGACTCCTCCCGGTGGAAGCTTTCGCAGACGACAAAATAACTGTGGCTAAGACGATCGAGTGAAAAACAATGTTTTCAGAAGCTTTCTTTCATCAGGGTTGTTACAACTCGAGATTGTGTGGTAAATGGTAAAATACAAGGTTTCCAATCGAGAAAATTGAGACCCACCTTTGGGCGCAGGAAAACAGGATGACCCACGGGAAAAACCAAACCAATATCCAATAACAGCTTCACACAGTGGAAGAGACTCCGTTCATTCAATACGCCGTAATAAGGTATTGTCGGTTGCTCGATTAAGAGGTTCTGATAGGAAGTCACTTTATCATGATGTTTTGTGTCACTAGGGTAAGGTTCGTTTTGTACCTTAGCGGGAGAGTGTTTCTTTTTGTATTTATACTTTACCTTTAATTGTATTGCTTTCTTTTTTATCTCTCTCTCTCTCTCTCTGTCGAGTGGTAATTATTATTAGTGATATTTTCATAACTTGGTCTTTATGGTTCTGAAAATTAACTTTTACTTTCTCATTTCCTATTTTGAATTTTAATATCTTACAGGCCTAATATATAGTTGCATCAATAATAACATTTTTTTTACCTTTTGTTTTTACATATTCCTTTTTTTTTACAAAAATATTCAAAACGCATTTGCAGAATTCACAGATCTAGATTTTTCTAATGGTGTTTAACACCGTGTTCAACATTATTTGCTTTTCCACATAACCATCGCCGGAGCAATTATCAGCGGCGAGAGAAGAAAGAATACTGTGCCAATGTCTTTCATTGATCCTCAGTAAGGTTTTGGCCGCGGTGGATATTCGAACCAGCGACCTCCTGTAGCGTTGATGTCACGTTTTTAAAACAGATGTTTGTATATTTATATTTTTACATATTCAACGTTTTGCAAATTGGCTTTTAATCTCTTGCTGCATGAGTGATTTTCATTTTCAAGAAAAATATCAATTACAGTGCTTGTTCATTCACGGTAGAAGTCAAACTCAGAATTTTTTATTGCCGAAAGTATAGGCATCTGGCCTAGAGTACATTAACGGTAGACATTAAACTCAAAAAAATTTATTTCCGTAAGTCTAGGCTTCTGGCTTAAAATACATGCGATAGAGAATATAAAGTTGTCCCATAAATTCTATTCATAATTATTATTTCTTTTTATATCAAGTTTTTATGAGTTAATCTATCCATGTGCATGTATTTATGGTTATTGTCGTGCTTGTTGGAAATTTAAGCACATAAAAACTCGTTACCAGACGACAAAAAGTGTTGTCTTGTCCACATTGAAAGCGTTTGCAAACGACAAGTGTGTCTAAAATGATAAGACTTATCTGATAATGGGAAGGGGGGTAACACGGCAATGTTTGGTCAAGGGTTAAAAATCATTACGTCGGTACACTTTCTGCGTACATCCCCAAAGAAAAATTAATCTAATGACGTAGGTCTGGTGATTATTCCATGAAGTACTTCCAAGCTTTTACCCTGTACCAAACAATTCTGTGTTTTAACCACCCTGTGGAAGACAGCCTTTGAAAACATCGGGAAAGTAGAAAATGCTTGTAACCAGCATTTTCTACTTTTCTGCCAGTGCTTTCTGGCCTTTTAAAGATAAATTCCATCATTTGAGCCATATCTAATTTGTTGTCTGCAAATAGTTTCAATTCGGGTAAGTCTGACCTCTTGTAAAGAGTAAAACAACGTATAATTAAATTGATAATGAATTTCTAGCTCAGTATTTGAATCTTCATTCGTCAACTACCTTATCTTTTTTCTCTAATCAAAGTCAGAAAACGCTAGAAAAAATTTTGGTCATGTGAGAAGTAAATGATGAATTCATCCCGTCAGTCACGGGGTAGAAAAAATCATAGACAATTATCGATTCTTCCTATATCTGAGTCTTCTTCTTTCACAGACTCTTTTTATGATATCCTGTATCGAAACCAAGTAAATTGTTGTTGTAAAATTTATTTTAATTTTTTGCGTCTTTCTCAATCTAATTTTATGCTGGTTTAATACATATTACATTCCAGGATAATTTTTTTTTAGTAATTGTTCATGTTTATCTACAAAAAGCTCTCTTACAACATACAAATAAGAATTCTCTCTTTTCAAACGTGTTCTGTCGTCAGTTTCCTTTTAAAAAAATAAATCCCTATCAAATTGTTTGAGTATTTCAAGGTTTTGATATTAAGTGGCATGCAACCATATTTAGTTTTTTTTTTTTTTTTATTATTTTAAAGATTACTTCGACGACAATTCGCCAGCTAAAAGAATACATGTAGAAATCATAAGGAACTTCGCATTTTTTTTTTTCGGTAAAATTTCATATGCTGCTTAACACAGTGTAGCCGTAACAAAGGATAGATACATTCTAAGCATGCTAGGTTATATGTAGTGTGGATATCTCAGTCGCTACAGTCGCCGGGCTACAGTTTTGTAGACCATAGGTTTGAATCCGTGAGGTGCCTTTTTTTCTTACTAAAACTGAGCAGCCAGGTCCATTCCGAATGGCTTTTTCTTGCCAAATATCAGTTTTCTCCATTGACTAAAAACCGTGTTTTATGCAGCTTTAACAGTATATTGCCAACGTTGTCGGAATTTCACTCATGAAAATAAATGTTTAATATCCTAAGTAATATGTTTCTCTTTAAAACAGATAGACTATTTTTACTTGTATCACAGGCCTAACATTTTATGTTACTACTATATACAATAAAATAAATCCTGTCTGACATGAAACTTTTTACCGGAAGGAAGGAAATATATCTTGTCCAAAGCCGTAGCATTTGAGCCATGCTCTGGCAAAAAGAGGTTTTAATGCATTTTCTTGGTGCAATATACCAAGAAAGTCATCACATAATTATGGACCCATAAAATACATTGTATCGAAGAACCGGTTGAATCCTGAGGTAGAATGGTCCTTGCACATGCAGAAAATTTAGATCTACCAAAAGCAAAAAGTTTCAACCAAGGTCAGCCTGCGTAGTCCGCGCAGGCTGACCTGGGTCGATACTTTTTGCAGGTGTATTAAACCCCGTTTAACAGAGCATGGCTTATTTGCGGATAACAGATTATATGTGGTCTAAGTTGTGGAATTGTCTTTGAAAGAGAAGAAAATAGTATTGGGAAAGGATCTGGTCGCTAGCATTTTCTCCTTTTCCCACAATGTTTTTTTAGTTAGAATATAACAGTGCTCCAAAATGCATTTGGTCAAGAGTCAAAAGTAGTCCCTTTTTGAAAATATGAAACCAAGCACTTCTGTTGCAGTGATCTAACAGTGAAAATGGAAAGTAAGTTCTAAAATGTATACATTTTTCTAGTTTAGATTTGATGGCTAACGTGGAACTAAATGCAACTTTGTGTTATTTCTTGTGGGAACTATTTTGTGCCTATGACCACATACAAAAACATGGTCTAAAACCGGCAAAGGCTTTTTTCACACTGTGGTTTTTCATAGGTAGTTGTGTTTGAGGTGGAATAGCATTATAAGCAAAAATTGGAAACGCAACAGTGTGTTGAGGCATAATTTTTTACCTTTTATCATGCAATCCCGAGTTTTAACGACCCTGAGAAAGAAGTCTTTTGAAAACATTGTGGGAAAATGGGGAAATGCTGATTACCAACATTTCCTCCTTTTTCCACAATGTTTTCTACCATAACAAACAAATTACATCATTTGGGCTACATTTAAAAGTCGTCCTTGTAAAATACGTATGAGGTATGCTCTGTGAAAAGGGGGTTTAATACATGTTTCTGATGCATTATACCAAACAAGTTATCGCACAATTGCGGATCTATAAAATCCGTTTTGTTTAACCACCGGCTGAATCCTGAGACTTTGGACATGTAGAAAATTTACTGAAAGCAACTTCGCAAGCTGACCTGTGTAGACACTGTTTGCACATGCATTTAACACCCTTTTCAAAGAGCATGGCTCATTAACCCTTTACTGCACAATGACGCCTTTTGACGCCCCTGGGAAAGAAGCCTTTTGAAAACATTGTGGGAAAAGGAGAAAATGCTGGTAACCAGCATTTTCTCCTTTTCCCACAATGTTTTCTATCCCATCAAAGCAAAGTTGCACCATTTGAGCCTCAGTGAAATTGTCGTCTGCATGTGCTTTCAATTTGAACAAGGCTAAAATTTTGTCGTCTGGTAATGGGTTAACAGGCCTTTTGTCAAAATGTTTTAACGACTTTCAGAAAGATTGCTTTCGAAAACATTACGGAAAAAGAAATAAATGCTGACTAATAGCATCATCTCATTTTCTCACAATGTTTTCAATCCTTTCGAAGACGGGTTCCATCACTTCAAGAACCTTCAATGTTGTCAATTTTGCTAGCTTTCCCCTCTTTAAGACGAGTCTATATTCCTTGAGCATTAAAGTGTTTGTCTATATTCCTTGAGCATTAAAGTGTTTATACATGTACCTATATTCTGCAAAATCATTAATCGCATATTATTACCGAAAATTTCAAGAAAGTTAGATTCACTACGGAATTACGTAGGCCTGTATTTCCTGAATTTATTGGTAAATATTACATCAAGTCCCGAAATTTCAGTCTATACGTTCAACTTTTCCTTGGGCGCTTTGGTTATATCCTGAAGCTAGTTTTGAATTTAGAAACAGAGAAATATTTTTATTACAAAAAACCTCCTTCTTATATTCCATTGGGTTACTATGACGGTGAGATAGTATATTTCTATCTGTAGATATGTAGGTTGCCTTTTATACGGGTAGGAAACTTCATATTCGGAGCCAATGGCTCCGAAGAAAAAATGTGTTGGTCTTCCGGTTCCGAAAGCATCGACTAAAAAACAACTGGAAAACAGGTGAGCTTGTCATTCTTTGTAATTATGTGTTCTTATGTCTTTGAATTTCCAAAAAAGGTATATATTATGCAACGCTCAGGTATTTCAACATGTTTTCTACACTAAGGAAAGCCGTAGAATATGTACAGTATTGTCTGAATCCTTTGTGCCGTGGGTTGACCGTAGCCGAAATAATACAAGAAACCGGATTTAGTGCGTTTTATGCCATTAAATTAGCAAATAAGAGAGATGTTTGCTATCCTAAAAGTGTGAATTAGTATCTTGAACTGTTATAATCGCTGCTGGTAAAGAATTGAAAAGAAATAGCGTAAAAATGATAAAAGCAAGAAAAGAAATAGCGTAAAAATGATAAAAACAAGAAAAGAAATAGCGTAAAAATGATAAAAGCAAGAAAAGAAATAGCGTAAAAATGATAAAAGAAATAGCGTAAAAATGATAAAAACAAGAAAAGAAATAGCGTAAAAATGATAAAAACAAAGAAGGACTCTGATTATGTGGACCGGCTCTCAATATGTAAGTCAGCACCGATTGATGAGGGCTTCCTTTTAAAAAATTAGTTTTTTTGTCAGAAATTACTTAATGCATGAACTCAGTTTTTCTGGAGATAATCCTTCAGTCCAATTTAATACATTTATTCTATGGAGCGTGACCAAATTTATGAAAATACAAAGGTCTGATATTGTCACAACTGAAAATTACTGTCTAGCATTAGTCTATCTAAATTTTAAAAATACCTTTGTGTAGCTTTTGATTAACCGAATGGTCTATATGTTACATTTGCAATGGTTTCGTCGTAGGTGCAGCCAACATATATATAATGAAAAATATTTGGCATCTTCGGAAGGCTGTGTGGTCTTCTAATATCCATTCAAAAGCTGAATAGAAAATGGACCTATCCTAGTAGAGATATTGAATAAAAAAGAAAAATGAGTCTGCATAGAATATTTGATTTTTTTGTGAGACAAAATAGTATTATCTAACTACATATGCATATTACAGAAGCCCAATTACTCTGGGAATAAACACTGTTCTTTTGCAAGTAAGGGAAGAGAAGAAAATGATACACGCAATATATGTTTGAATGGTCTACATACATGTACCTACCTGAATTTGAATTATACAATTTATTATGCATTCCTCAACATAATAAATGTAAAATGAAAAGAGAGTCAAGTGTATCAAACTTAAGTTATCAGAATTAATTAATGAACTAATTCACTCAAGCGTCCGTGCATTCATTCACTCATTAGTTCATTGCCCATTTGTATATCTTTTGTTATCTATCTCTCTTATCTTGAAAATGTGAGTGAGTGAGTGAGTGAATGATACATAAGGGAAACAGGCTGATGTGGTTAAACTGAAACATAATGTCTAACACATAAACATTTCGGGTAACAATTTAATGCTTAGACACAAATTGCAAAAAAAAGAACAATAACCTCAAACTTAATTGTGCAAGCAAAGTAACGATATACGCATTGTAAATGCAACATGAGATCATTTTTCCAACCAATGCTAAATGAATTTTAAAAAGGCAATCAAATCTGCAATGGTTGGTAAGATATATGTGTGAAACGAATATTGATTGATTTGATGTCCAAATTACAACTTTACCGCTCGTACCAGAGATCTTGAAGAAGACAACTTTGTCGTTTTTTTTTTTCGTAATTTATGCCTTAACATGAAATTGTTATCTGAAATGTTCATGTGTAAGACATTACGTTTCAGTTTAACCACATCAGCCTGTTCTCCTTATATAAAAGGTGATCACTCAACCCCGCACCCCCCCCCCTCACCTGTGTATGCCCACCCGCATTACTCAAAATAAAGAGATAGGGAACAAAAGATACAAATGGACAATGACCTAATGACTGAGTGAATGGAAAGATGCTTGAATTATTTAATTAATTAATTGATTAAGTTTGATACATATCGTTACACTTACTCTCTTTTCATGCTACATTATCAAGTGTAAACAATTATGTTGATGAATGCAAAATAAATTTCATGATGTAAACGCGTGTATGTAGACCATTCAAACATGTGTTGCGTGTATCATTTTCTTCTCTTCTCTTACTTGTAAAGGAACAGTGCTTATGCCAGAGTAATCGGGCTTCTATAATATGCATCTACAGTTGGGTAAAATTTTGTTTCGCAAAAAAAAATCAAATATTCTATGCAGACTCGGTTTTTTATTCAATATCTCTGCAACGATAGGTTCATTACATTTTCTATTCAGCTATTGAATGACTATTTGAAGATCACACAGCCTTAAAAAGATGACAAATATTTTTCATTAAATGTGTTTATGTGTTGGTTGCACTTGCGGCGAAAGCATTACAAATGTAACATATACGTGTAGACCATTCGGTTAATCAAAAGCTACAAAAAAGTATTTTCAAAGTTTATATAGAATAATGTTAGACAGTATTTTTCAATTGTGACAATATCAGTCCTTTGTATTTTCATAAGTTTGGTCACGTTCCATCGAACAAATGTATTAAATTTAGGACTGAAGGGTATTTCCGGGAAAACAGAGCTCATGTATTAAGTAATTTCTGACTAAAACCTAAATTTTTGAAGGAAGCCCTCATCAATCGGTGCCGGCTTATATACTCAGAGCCGGTCCACATAATCAGATCCCTTCTTTGTTTTTATCATTTTTACGCTGTTTCTTTTCAATTCTTTACCAGCAGCGATTATAACAGTTCAAGATACTAATTCACGCTTTTAGGACAGCAAACATCTCTATTAGTTGCTAATTTAATGGCAGTAACAAACCGAATCAAGGCCCTTGACATATTATTTCGGCCACGGTCAACCCACGACACAAATGATTCAGACAATACTGTACACATTCTACAGCTTTCCGTAGTGTAGAAAACACGTTGAAAGTCCTGAACTTCTCCTCTTTTGGAATTTCAAAGACATAAGAACACATAATTACAAAGAATGACGAGCTTAGCTGTTTTCCAGTTGTTTTTTAGCCAATACTTTCGGAACCGGAAGGCCAACACAACATTTTCTCGTCGGAGCCATTGGCTCCGAATATTAAGTGTACTACCCGTGCTTTTAAACACGGTGGGTAATCTACAACACGGAGCCGCTTGCTCTGCACTTAAAATGTTGTGTTGGTCTTCCGGGACACCTTTGGCTCCGAAGTTGTTGCTTGTAAACAACCCATCTGTCAGGTAGGTGCTCGGTATTTTCATTTATTTCTCTTCTTTGAATGGTATTAACAAGAAAAAATGGAATGCTGTTCGACCACTAACATATTTTACCGTTGAAAGACCAAAATATACTGAGCAAAGCCCTCGGGGTTGTCTGTGAAACGCTTTCTTCCAAGAGGTAACTTTCGGATGGCGAAACAAGACAGTTGGTATTTCCTTTAAACAGATTGCTTATTGTAACTGTTTGGCTGAGCGTTGTTGTTTTAGTTGTGTCTAGGTGATAGATAAACAACCACAATGTCCCCCGACGTGTCTCTGAGTAAAATCACATAAAGTTAGCTCTGGCTCCGTTTATGTAATGTGGCTCCGTTTATGTAGTATTGCGCTGAAGTTGTAGACATACTTTTGTTCAGTAAGCTTCGAAATTATTATATCACTACTTTGCAACTTCGTGCAAAGGCTTAACGCATCATAAGGTTTGTGGAAAAAATATTTGAAACAACGAAGAAAAGAAATGAATGAAAAAACCAAACACCTACCTGGCAGACGGGTTGTTTACGAGCTACAACCTCGGAGCCACAGGTGTAAAAATGTTGAAATCACAAGCGCGGAGGAAAAATGGGAGACTGATAAATAATCGATAAGTGATCGGGATATCAAATTACGCAAAAAGAGACGTTCGTTATAAAGGGAGGTAATTCAGCTTGTCATGAACTCTTTCTATGCACCGTATCTCTTAAAAATGTCTTGCTTGATATACTTTTTATTATTATTATTTTTACAAGATAAAAGACAGTTCTATTTCTGTGCAAAATTAAAACAAAAAAATCTGTCCGCTGAAAAATTTTTATTGCAGAAAAATGATAAGAAAAAAAGTCTTTGTGAACACGTAAGAATATTTCTAATTTCCACTGTGATCTGTCTAGTGCCTGAATTCTGTCGATTGATTCTTTTACTACTGGCAAACATCACATTTATAAAAATAATCATTTATTTTAGTAGTATTCGTTAGTTTAAAAAGATTTTTCCCTTTTTTTTAATTTTGAAATTAAAGTCTATTTTTGGTAATTTTAATAAAAATTATCTCCTTTGAAGAACTGTATCTTTGTATTTTGCCACGCAACTTATGATTTTCTTTTCAGTTTTATACGCCGCATACTTTATGTTATCATCTGAGTGAAAATGAAACAAGAAATATCTTTAAAAAAGAAAGATGGCGTAAATATGTCAGCAAACAGGCAGGGGCTCTTAGAATAAGCATGTGTACATTTATTACACAGGGGCCCTTAGAATAAACATGTCTACATATTTGACCAATCACAAATTTCTTTTTATTCATTTTTTTATCAGTACCAAAAAAAATATGTCAAAAATCTGCACATTCAGCTACGCCGAAAAAAATCTGCCCGTAGGAAAAAAACTGAGGCATATGCCCGTAAAAAGATTTTATCTAAAATGCCACCTGATGTCAGATCCTCTATATTGGTAGTAGTTTGAAAAAAAAAGTCATTCGGTCAATAATTTATTTGGAATATGCATAGGTCATGGGTGTTAGGTCGGTCAAATTCAATGATAGCACTTGTTTTGCCTACGTTTTGGCCTTGAAAGCATCAAAAGAATAAACCGGATATTGGAGTTTGTGGTGTTATCAAGTTCACGAGCAATACATTGGCAGTTGTAAGACAGTCGCGGTAAATTCGTTGACATAACAGCAAGTTTATAAACAGTTCGTGCACACAAGACTTATTGGAATTCCATTGTTGAGAATCATGAAAAGCGTTGCTAAAAATCTTTACCAGATGAAAAGGACTATACCTGTCTAAAATGAAGGCATTTCCAGACGACATATTTAACGTGTCAACTTAAAGTATTATGTTGGAGTTTGTCTTTGAAAGATAGAAAACGTTATGGGAAAAGGAGAAATTGCTGGTTATCAACATTTTTTTTTCTTTCCCCGCAGATTTCAAAAACCTTTTTGTTCAAGATGGTTAAATCATGGGACTGTAAGGTAAAGGGCTTAAAGAACGATATTCAAAACGAGACATCAAATACTCATTAACCTTTTGTATTTATTTTTTTCATTTTTCTATAAATGCTACATCGCAGCGAGACGCCGAATTCTTTTAATCCTTAACCCCTAACCACATAATCCCGAGGTTTTTAACGACCCTGAGACAAGAAGACGTTTGTGGAAAAGGTGAAAGTGAGGTTTATGGAGAAAATGCTGTAAACCAGTATTTCCACCTTTTCCTACGTTTTCTAACCGATCAAAGAATGAATTCATCATTTTAGCAACAATTAACAATTAACAGTTGGCGCTGAAAGAGTGAAACCTTGTCGTGCCGAAAAAAGTCTAAAAAAAGTTAAATGATACCTTCAAGTCGATAGTAGAAACCCAAATGTAGCTATTTCATATATGTAAAAGAAGATATTTCTCCCCCCCCCCCCCAAAAAAAAAAAAATATATATATGTATTTTTTTTGGGGGGGGGGGGGGGAGAAATATCTTCTTGTTGGGCCGTAGAGATTCAAGATCAGAGTGCACGTTCTGTGCAGTCTGATCTTGACCTACATCGTCCACTAAAGGTCCTTGAGTCGCACTTAGAAGCCAAAGGGTTTATGTAGAAGATGCGCTTGAAAACGAAAATTTACCTTTTCTACAGTAAACAGCGAACGCGTGATTAGCCCTTAGGCGGCCAGGCGCGACTCACGGACCTTTTGCGGACAGTGTAGATCCAAAATCAGACTGCACGGAACGTGCAGTCTGATCTTGGATCTACACTGTCCGACACGGAGATATTTTCCCCCAAAATATGCCTTTGAAATAACATTTTGGTGTTTATTGTCGGCTTGAAAGTTTCATTTCATTTAGTTAGCAGGTTAAGGGTTAACAATTTACCAAACAATGTCTTGTCTTTACCATCCGGAACGAGAAGACTTGGAAAATATGAAAGCATCTGAAAATGTTCATGGCCAGCATTTTCTCGTTTTCCAAAAATATCTCCCCTGGTAAATGTTGTACCGTTTCGAAGAAAAGAAAAATTATTTGAGACACATTTAACTTGCCGTCCACAAAATTAATAAGCAGTGCTCTGTGACAGGAAGTTTAATGTATCTGCTAAACGTATCGACCCAGGTCAGTCTGCGCGGACTGTGCAGGCTGACATGGATGGAACCATTTTCTATTTGTAAATATTCTATATGTCTAAGGACCATTCAACGTTTGACATGAGTCGACATATTTTTCCAATTGTAAATTTTCTGCGTGTCGAAAGATCATTCTACCCCCAGGCTTAATCCGTTTTTGGATTAAATGGATTTTATAGATCCTCGTAACCAAAAAGTCCAGAGTTCGATTCCCGGGAGCGGATGTCGACTTTAGGACTGTTCACTGGCCCACACATTCGGCGCGAGTACGTGTGTAGTGGCATTAAGCAGAATCGAGAGAGATTAGTATAAGTTGCAAGAACTTGTTTCTCAGTCGATGTAAGATGAATTATGTTCAACCTTTTCCCAAACGACGAATTTTGGACTGGTCCAAATTGAAAGAGTTTGCAGACGACAATTTTAAATTTGATGAAAATGGCAGAAAGTTCTCAAAAAGGGTAGAAAACACTGTGGGAAAAGGAGAAATTGCTCGTTACGAGCAATTTCTCCTTTTCCCACAGTGTTTTCAAAAGACTTGTACTGCAGACACGTGAAAGCCCCGTGCTTGTTTGGGAAAGGGTTAAACTAAACTAAACTATGGATCCATAATTTTGTGAGGACTTTTGCGGTATCATGCATAACGAAGATGCATTAAATCCCTTTTTCCAGAGTGCGGCTCAGAATTTAGTGCTTCAAAAATGGACAAGTCTAAAACTCTGTCGTCTGGTAAAGAGTTTACAAAGCAAACGAAACTATTTTCATCTTTTACGTTCTCTTTGATAATAACAATTAAATAAGCCAGTAATTATTGCTAATGGTTCTAAAAATAGCTCTCATGGCGACACATCCACCTGCCTTCGCATAACTTAAAGGGGGCTATTCAGAGTTTTAGAACCTTGCCAAACTTCAAATTGGAATCATGTCGGAAACTTCTTAAGTACTACTCTTTGAGTTCAAATCCACTACTGTTTGGGTCTGATATTCTAAGCTGTAACGATAAGATAGAAATTATATTGTCCAAGGATTTATTTAAGATTCAAGAAGGTTTGAATGGCAGATTATATTGTACGTGCGTATGCCTATACTATATGAGACACCATTTGATTAGACCTGTCCATCTTCGAATTTCGGCTGACAATCCACTTTCTATCTTTAGCTTTCCTATATGACTTTCATTCTCTGTGCGTTCGTATATACTGACTGACTTTAGAAACGGATCACTATTCTTCAGATATTTTCCCTCTAATCGTAAATACTACGCAGATCGCAACTTTAGGTAAGTGGCTCAAAAAAAGTCAATGAATGATCGATTTTGATGTGAATGCCAATAAAATGTTAAAAGACACTTGAACTTTGTTCTTATGTATTCTAAGATCGAACCTCATACGGCAAAAATGTACATAATAAGGTTTTCGTGTAAGTGATGCGTTTCTAAAGTCAGTCAGTATATTATAATTATCTACTTTTCTGTATTATTTCTTAACAGTTTTAATGATTGATTGATTGATTGATGTTTTGGTGTTTAACGCCGTTTTCAACATTATTTCAGTTATATCGCGGCGGCCAGTGCACCTATCCATGCTTTCCTGGAGTTTTTACCATTACTTCGCACAATATTCTTTCCAAGCCACTGGCTACTTTCCCACATCGCCATTGTCGAAACAATGGTCAGCGGTGAGAGAGGAATGAATCCTATCGCAATGACTATCATCAATCCTCGGAAAGAAATTAGCCGAGCCGGGGATCGAACCAGCGACCTTAACATTTTTAATGTTGGAATGTTTTTAGCTGCCCTATATTATTACTGAAATATGTAATTGGAGGAGGAAAATAGCCGAACCAAAGTTGTGAGAACTTTTGGTAGCTATGTATATCTTTAATGTAAACATTTCTTTATAGCAATAAAATACGTTCGAACAAAACCAAGGGGTTTGATCGACGGATCACCCGAGGTTTGCCGAATGACTAGGTTGCGCGGATGGATGTTTTTCTCGCTGCAAAAATCCGATTGTCGCGAGAAAATTTTAAACATGAGAATACCTTTCGTGACTTCTTTATATACAGACAAAGCCCTTATGTCTGTCTTTTAATTATTTGCACTTCTGCTTTCCTAAATCGAGCATTGACCCGCAAAGTAAATAGAAGGCGCAATTTACTGTCGTCAATAGAGAGATTAACTCCTTACCAGAAGAAAAAAATAGACTCGTCCAATTTCAAAGCATTTTACAGACGATAAAGTGAAGGTGGCTCATTTGATGAGATTTGTCTTTGAACGAGTAAAAACATTGTTGGTTAAGGAGTAGAATGCTGGTTACCAGTTACATTTACTCTTTTTGTCGCAATGTTTTCAAAAGACAATTTTAAGGATCATTCAAATACTGGATTGTTTGGTAAAGGCTTGAAAAGGCTTGAATTACAATACAGACTGATTGATGCGAACGAGGGCGGTAAATATACTCTATGTAAGTTAACTAATATATGAAACATACTCTGTAAAAACGGGGCATAATGCGCGCAGACCGCGCAGGCTGACCTTGGCCGCAACCTTTTGCTATTGGTCAATTTTCTGCAGCCCAAAGAACCAGTGTACCTCATACTTCAGCCGGTTGATCTACAAAATGGACTTTATGGATCCATAATCATGTGATGACTTGCTGGGTATCACGCATCGCGAAGATGCACTGAGCCCTCTTTTGTCAAAGCACGGCTCATCTATAAGCTTAAAGCCCTATTTTCCTATCGTAATAAGAATAATCATCCCGCTATTATAAAAAACGAAGTGAGGCTTTGTGTATCCTTGCACCGCTGAATGCATGAACTTCACCTTTTCGGCTACAAACAACAGCCGAAATATTGCCGTTTCAAGGTTCTCCGGCCCGTATACATGTATGTATGTTGGTATCGGACAGAGTAGATCAAAGACTATGCTGCACGATTTGTGCAGTCTGATCTTAACAGATACAGTCTGCAGAAAGCACCTATAGTCGGCTCCGGCGCTCTAAGGGTTGGAGAAAGATTATTTTCTTGACAGGCATTATTAGAATTCGAATGTCGTTAGATTAACTCTTTACCAAACAACAAAATTTTACACTCGTCCAAATTCAAAGCTGTTGCAGACGACAAATTAAACATGGTTTATTTGATGAAACCTGACTCTATAAGTGTAGAAAACATTGTGGGAAAAGGAGAAAATGCTGGTTACCAGCATTTTCTCCTTTCCCCACAATGTTTTCAAAAGACTTTTTTTCTAGGGTCGTTAAAACTCGGGATTGTGTGGTAAAGGGTTAACCTTTAATTTCAATCCGTTACTAAGCAATCCCTGATTGGACGAAAATAGGTTTATGTAAACATTCTTGGAAAAAGAACAAAAATTCTTGTAAAATGTATTTTTTAAGTTTCCCGCCATATTTTGTTCCATTCCAGAGACAAATCTTATCATTTCAGTCACATTTAATTTGTCCCCCGCAAATGCTTCCAAATCAGACAAGACAATTTTGTCGTCTGCAAACGCTTTCAATTTCGACAATTTTACAATTTTGTCGTCTGGTAAAGGGTTACAAAATAGTTTTCATTCCAATCTTTATGCTTAATCTTCATTCTTGAACTTCTTTACAAAATTATTCGTCTTCATTATCAATGTGTGGAAATAAATACTTACGCTGAATATACCTTGAAATATACCTTTTAGCCTTGAAATAAGACCTAATTAGATCCAATATCAAGGTTGCTTTTGTGTGAGAATTTCTTAGCTAAGCTGACAGTGTAGATCAAAGATCAGACGGTACGTTTTGTGCAGTCTGATCTTGATCTACACTGGCAGCAATGGCAAGTTGATTTTTGAAAGGCGCTGTGAGGGTTAGACACTTTTTCGTAGTAAGAGATTAATTCCAATGTTTGATGTTAGTGAGTTATTTTTTGCCGCAACTGAAGAGAATATATTAAAGATAACGTCGTGGATGCAACGCAGCACATTTATATGCCTTGTTCTTGATAGTGGAGAGGAAAATGACTCTATTGCACTTTTTAAATGACGTGTGGATGGTAAAGAAACGAGTGCGTTCTTATTTTTTTTTTAGCTCTGCTGCTTTTGGAAAAAAAAAAAACGCAAAAAATGTTATGTACAAGTATATGTTATCTTATTGTACCTTAATGGTTTAATTAACCCTTTCCCAAACGACAAATTTTGGACTGGTCCAAATTGAATGAGTTTGCAGACGACAATTTGAATTTTATGAAAATGGCAGAAAGTTCTCAAAAAGGGTAGAAAAGACTGTGGGGAAAAGGAGAAATTGCTCATTACGAGCAATTTCTCCTTTTCCCACAATGTTTTGAAGACTTGTACTGCAGACACGTGAAAACCAGGGCTTGTTTGGGAAAGGGTTAAATATAAGTGGTTCCAGAAAAATGCGGTCCACTTTACTAATAACTTTGAACCATATTGTCTTGTACCCTTTAGTGCATACAAAAGTTGTTTGAACTTTTAATATGACTTTGAAGCCAGGAGAACATCGTTTGGTGTCTCTCTTCTTATAACGTAAATGGTTCCTCTTAAATTGGGGGGTTAACAGAATGAAAGGAATTAGAATAGACAAAAAATACCGTTAATCATCTCTCTTAATATCTGCTGTCTAAACATATGAGCCATGCTTTGTTAAAAGCGGGTTTAGTGCATCTGCGAAAAGTATCGACTCATGTCAGCCTGTGCAAGCCGCACAGGCTAACCTGGGTCGAAACTGTTTGATATTTGTGAATTTTCTGCATGTCAAAGGACCAGTGTACCTCATGACTCGGTTGCTGGACAAAATGGATTTTATGATTACATAATTATGTCACCACTGGCTTTGTATAATGCATCATGGAGATGCATTAAGCCCCCTTTTGAAAGATCACGACTCAAATATATGAGCCATGCTTTGGGAAAAGGGGGCTTGATGCATCTGCAAAAAGTATCGACTCATGTCAGCCTGCGCATTCCACCTAGGCTGACATGGGTCGAAACTTTTTTTGAAATTTGTCAATTTTCTGCATGTCAAAGGACAGTGTACCTCATGATTCAGTCGGTTGCTTGACAAAATGTATTTTATGGTTTCATAATAATGTGATCACTTGCTTGGTATAACGTATCACGGAGATGTATTAAGCCCCCTTTAGCCAGAGCGTGGCTCACATCTAACAGGCATGATACTGGATTTTTTCCTTCCGTTTTGTAGAAGTGCGAAACACTTGATGTAAGACTCTTATTAGATGTACTTAAAATAAAAATATCTTAATTGGTTGATGATAAATACGATAAGGTTAACAGTTCTTCTTGGAGTCTCCTTTATCCCAGCTATTAACCATTAGGCTACTAAGCGCGACTCAAAGTGCTTTGGCGAACAGTTTAGATACAGATTCAGACTGCGCGTGCTTTGAAGCCTGGTTTGGGTTCTGCGTTGTCCGAAAAGATGAGATTCTTCCGGCTCAAAAAACTTTGGCTTAAACGTTTTCTTTTTTTTGCAGGAAATTTTCATTAGAGTTATTTAGCGGTTTAACTCTTTACCAAACGACAAAATTTTAGACTTGTCCAAACTGAAAGCATGTGCAGACGACAAAATAAATGTGACTCAAAAATTGAAATTGAAATTGGAAAGGGTAGAAAACATTGTGGGAAAAGGAGAAAATGCTGGTACCAGCATTTTCTCCTTTTCCCTCAGTGTTTTTTCAAAAGGCTTCTTTTATAGGGACGTTAAAAGTCGTGATTGTGTAGTAAAGAGGTAAGAATTAATCATCACAGTGCTCAACATTTTCAGAATGAGTATAAAGCTCTGAGTAATTCCATCTGTAAGGATCGTAATGAAGAATTTCACGAGGTATCCGACTGTACAGACCCCAGATCAGACAGAAGGTTCTGTAAAGTCTGATACTGATCTACACCGCTTGAAAAATCACCGTCATTAGTACTTGGCGTTTCAAGGGTTAGCTTATTCCGACAAGAGGGGTGCAATACACGTTGTCAAAATTCAATAAAGGGAAAATTGCTCTATGCAATGATAATTTTCCCCATCTCGTACCACTAAAACAAGAAATTGTAATTTAAACTTGTCACTTCTCTCTCATTAACGATTTATATTGAGATTCAAAATTGCGATCCATTATCTGTGAGACAACGACATTCTCTATAAATATTTCATATCGTACGTAAACCTAGCACCTTGTACAATTTTAACCCTTAACCTGCTAGACAACTTAAAAGAAATTTTAACCCTTTATCAGACGACAAAATTTTAGCCTTGTCCAAATTCAAAGCATTTGCAGACGACAATTCCAGTTTGGCTCAAATGGTGCAACTTTTGTTTGATAGTGTTGAAAACATTGTGGGAAAAGGAGAAAATGATGGTTACAAGCATTTTCTCCTTTTTCCACAATGTTTTCAAAGGCTTCTTTCCCAGGGGCGTCAAAAGGCGGCATTGTGCGATAAAGGGTTTTAAAGCCGATAGTAAAAACCTGAATTCGGCTCTTTCAAGGTTATTTTTGGGGGAAAATACCTCCTAATCGGACAGTGTAGATCCAAAATCAGACTGCACGTTCTGTGCAGCCTGATCTTGATCTACACTGTCCGCAAAAGTTATTGAGTCGCGCTTAGCAGCCTAAGGGTTAGCTTTCAATTTAGCCAAAAACGTAGAATTGGTTATTTAAAGACTGTGAAGAGCCACTCCGAAAATTGTAACATATAAAAGAGCTATTTTCGGAGATAAACACAAAAACGGAATCTAAAAATGTGCACGTATAACGTATGATATGATAATCTAGACTTATAGCTGCTGCAAAATTTAAATTAGTCGTAACTGGACGTTTTACGGGGTTTTCGTCAAGGTACAAATTTAGCTCCAATTTGTCTTTGTGGGCATTTTGAAATAAATACAAGCCGATGGAAACGCAGAAAAGGGGGGGGGGGGACTCTACTGAATATTTAGGTGTTTAGTATTGACTGCAAATATCCATAAATAACCACTTAAAGAAACATCCTTACAGTCAGATGGAAGAAATGCTGTCGAAATTTGATAGACTGTAGAATGATTCAGAACCTGGCGGTAAACATAGATAAATTACCGATATATATGGTGTAAGGGATAAAATCGTATTAGGTAATCTTCAATTTAAAATAAAAAATGTCACAACAGTGATTTCTTTGACGGCCTCCAGAAAATGAAATACAGTTCTATCGGTCGTAATCTATGCAACCTTGCAACCGTCAGGGGCACCATTTGGCATGAAGATACAAGAGTGATTATAGTTTTAATAAGATAAAGATGAATTGGGTTAAAAACTGGCTGAAAATGAGTATAGACGTATCTTTAACCCTTTCCCAAACGATGATTTTTAGACAGGTCCAAATTGAAAGAGTTTGCAGATGACAATTTTAAATTTGATGAAATTGACAGAAAGCTCTCCAAAAGGGTAGAAAACACTGTGAGAAAAGGAGAAATTGCTCGTTACGAGCAATTTCTCCTTTTCCCACAGTGTTTTCAAAAGACTTGTACTGCAGACACGTGAAAACCAGGGCTTGTTTGGCAAAGGGTTAAATTATCTAGCAGTATAAGTGTCATTAAATTCTCAGTGCTTTAATTGCTCATCCATTCCCTCAGAAGTTGCTGGTGCAGTGTTTGCTGAGACAAGTTGCCATTCATTTTTTTCATGCACCTAAGGACACAATACAATATGATACCCTCATAATTTAGCATATTGATTTTTATTTGAGCTATACTCTGTAAAAAGGGAGCTTAATGCATCTGCGAAAAGTATCGATCGCAGGCAGACCTGGGCCGAAACTTTTCGCTATTGGTCAATTTTCTGTATGTCCAGGAACGATTCTACCTCATGATTAAGTCAGTTGCTAAAACAAGTGTCTCTTATGGATCCATAACTATGCGATGGCTTGATTGGTATCATGAATCACGTCGATGCATTAAGGCCCCTTTTGCCAGAGCACGGCTCATTTATATATTCGTGTATCATGTTTCGTGGTTACGACGGTGAAAAAGCTTGAAACTGGGGATCTGTTTATAAGTATAGAAAAAACACTTTGGGAGAGGACATAAGGTGCTGGTTCCCCACTTATTTCCCCCTTTTTGTAAAAGCCTTCTTTTACCGGGGTGAAAAACGCCGGATCGATTTGGTGAGGGGTTTAACTTATCAAAAATACTACTGTAACATCTCAGTAATTCTATCATGCGGGAATATCTGAAAACTCGGTTATTTTGGGGCGTAGTTTGGGGGCGGTTGCACGGTAACTCTTTACCACGCAACAAAATGGTGGGCGACCCTAAATTGAAAGCTTCTGCAGACGACAGATTAGATATGACTGACATTATGGGCTTTTTTTTAAATGAGAGGACAGAAAACATTGTTGGAAAAGGAGAAAATGCTGATTACCAGCATTTTCTCCTTCTCCCACAATGTATTCCAAAGCCTTCTTCCTGAAGATCATTACAGCTCGGAATTGTGAGGTGAAGGGTTAAGAAAGTAGTGCAGCTTATTTGAGCATACACCCTGTGCTGAACAATGGTGCGTTTTACTGACACTGAGAAAGAACGTTATTGAAAACATAGTGCCAGCCACGCCGAAAATAAATGTAGCTGCATTTCTACGACTCGTTACTTGGAGCGTAATATTCTTTACCAAAGCATCCTGTTTTAACGACCCTGAGAAAGAAAGCTTCTTATTAAGCCTGTTGGAAACGTAGAAAATGCTTGTAACCAGCGATGTTTTCTACCCTTTCAAAGACGAATGAAATCATTTCAGCGATATTTAACTTGTCATCTGCACATGATCTATTTGTAGAACTCTATATAGTTTTGCCCATTTTCTAAAGAGTAAAGGCATTCAGATGCAACATTTCTCCTAAGAAAATTAATCTATAGAGAATCTTTATGTTGGCAACTCAGGACCGAAAACAAAACACGCGCATTTATCTTTTATAGCATATTAAGTCTCGAGTGGTATTTCATAATCCTAATAAAGTTTCTATATGAATTAGATCAAAATTTTCACACGATATGCACTGGTATAAAGAAATATGTCTTTCTTACGTGCTATTCTATGAAACCCAATGGATTATATAGAGGATCTTCAATAAGTGTCCATAGTCGACCTATTTTAAATTTGAGCCTTGCTCTTGCAAAAGGGGGCTTAATGCATCTCCGTGATATATTATACCAAGCAGGTCATTACACGAATGTGGATCCATAAAATCCATTTTGTAGAAAAGCGGCTGAATTATGAGGTACACTGTTCCTTTGACATGTAGAAAATTGAACAATAGCTAATTGTTTCGACCATGTCAGCCTGCGCAGACTGTCAACGCACGGCGATCCGGACAATGTAGGGTATACAAGAAAAATCATTTGTGAACCCATCCGCAACGGTAACTAGGTTTATTTTTTCCGTTTTAGGTTAAATATTATCTCTGAAAGGGGACAGGGATAAAAGTTTTCTTCGATTTCGTTGCACACCTTGTTCTTCTATATACGATATAGACTATAGACCCTTTTACAACGCCGTTCGTTGCCAAGGAAATACGATCCCAGAATTCCAGTTTTCGCGCATGCGCACTGTTTGTAGGGCAAAAAGTTCAATATCGCCACTGTTGAAAGCTATTTCAACACGCAATGTTTTGGCTTTGTCGAAAGATTTTGTTGATTAAAATCTGTGGAGATCAATTGTGTTACAGAATGACGTTATCATGCTGTGCACCGGGATGTACAAACAGATTAGTAACTTAGTATCTGGATTAAACGTCCCTGTGTCGAACCGACCTACTTTTGGTTAAAACGTCTGCAATTTCTATGACGAATTGGTTAAAACGGCCCCCTAACGCGTCCCCGTATATCTTTATTCAAATTATTTGTTTGACCTCGTATGTTTTTTAAAGAGATTTTTCACCGTTAATTTTTTGTACTTTATTGACCATAGTCATTTAACGTTATTAATTTTTTACCCATATCCTGCTGTACTTATATTTTTGACCAGCACAAGCCAGGAATTCGCGTCAAGTTTATGTTATAAATCTTAATTAGTGTTACTTAAACCATACGAGTAATTAGGATTTGTAACGATGTATTTCAAGTCCACGCTACCCCCATGTGCAAACAGATCTCTCATTATGCTTTTCGCAGAGTAAATTCAAGATCACCGTCACGTAACGGACGCTAAGGGTTAAGGCTAAGGTCCATATTGTTTCCCTACATTATCATGTATGACACGCCAAAATTCCTCCCCGTATACAATGTGCTCAACTAATTACTGTTACAATTTCCATTTAACCCTTTACCCAACAATCACAAGTCTTAACGACCAAGAGAAAAGAAAGCTTTTTAAACATTGTGAGAAAAAGAGAATATGCTGGTTAACATTATTTCAACCTTTTCCAACACTGTTTTCAGAAAAGAAATGTTTCTAAATTACATGTTACAACCGATCCCTGGTGGAAAGCAATTATGGAAAGAGCAGCCGCAGACGACAACAGTACAATATACAGTTGTTCGTTCGTTCTTCATTCGCGCGTTAGTTCATCCATCCATCCATCCGCTTGCTCGCTCATTCATTCATTCATTCATTCATTCATTCATTTTTTCAAATACGTCTGCGCCAAAATTTGTTTTATGATAGAATTGATCATAATACACACTCTCTAAACTATTAGCGGTAACAGCATGAACAATGCCGATCTCGACCTACACCCTCCGCCACTGAAATTAAACTAAAATATCCACTGTATTGTCGATTAAACTAACAAGTATGTGATATATCAGATGGCTACCCTTTATAAACCCTTTACCTAGCTCTCCCTCGTCTTAATTAACGACCCTACATCAATGGGCTTGTGGAAACACTACGCCAAAAGGTAAAGAATGCTGGTAACATGCATTTTTCCCATTCCCGCAGTGTTCCAGCCCATACTTCAGGGGGTTTGTCTGTTACTGCCTGGGGTCGGTTAACATTTCCTTTGACGATAACGTCAACCAAATACAGCGACACTTTTTTTTTTTGACGTCTTCGTCTTAAATTGTCACTAAGATACGGATCGTTTTCTTCCACGTTACTGAACCCTTAGCAAATAAGTTAGTCTGATTATCGTTTCTTTGCCTCTGAGAGGAAGCTTTTCATATAATCGCTCATAATTTAAAGATTTTGTGTACACTTTCAATAATCTGCCACTGTTTTATTTGGTCTTTTTGCCCTACACGAATGCGCATGCGCAGTTTTCCGGTCTCGTAACCAGGAAGTGGTTAGAGACTAAAAGGGTCTATAGATGCAGTTGCCAGTGTGCTATTTATAGTAACGGTGTCCGATAAGGAAAAAAATCGTTATCCCGTTTTAGACCTATGAAGTTCAAGTGGCCTATGATTCCATATGCATGCACAAAATACGTGTAGTTTCGGATGGAGGCAAGTGTTTGTGTACAAGGTACAACTATGGAACGCTATAGTTGTCACATGTTAACATATTTGGAGCTGTTAAAACAAACTTAATGGTGTCAAAAAGATACCTTGTTTGGTCAGCTAACATCGTGCTTTTCTCAATACATGATGTTGTTATGTCAGAAATAAAGTTAACTTGTCGACCTCTCAACATTACTATGTCTACATACACTGTTATTATATGTTAACTGAATTGCTTGCATCTTTGCGTTGTTATGTTGAAAGACAAAGTTGACCTGTCAAATTGTGTGACTATGAGGTATATACGTTGTCTTATTTTGTCTAATAGACGAAAGTTTTTATTACGTCAAGCACACGAATTATTGCGGCAGTTTGATGTTTAAGTTGTCAGTTTTCCTCGTGAGAGGTTAAAAAAACACTATTGACTTGTCCAAGTTTTATGTAAATGTATAAGAAAAGTTGAATGGTAGATCGTTTGTGTTGTTCTCTTGAACGGTAATGTTGACTTGTCAAATTGTTGTAGTATTATATCTGTATGCCACGTTATCATGTTTTTGGGATTTATAGACTGATCGATTCTTTGACTTGTTGGGCTAAAAATAAAAAATGTGCAATGAACACAATCAAGTAGAATGCAGACATAAATAATAACTTTGTTTTTTAACCAAGGAAAACAAAGAGTCGACATAGCCTACGAACACAACAACACGACGTCAAGACATAATAATGCAACTGTTTAACAAGTTCACTTTGCTTTTTAGCCTAACAACACCACTAATAGACTAATCAACATGTTCGATGAATACTATAACGTAGCATGAAAACATGATAACTTTTTTTTTTTTTTAACCCCAAAACACAAACAGTCGACTAATCAACCAGTCCAATAAACACAATAATATTTTGTATAGACTTACTTTAAGACCTATTCATAACCATTTGACAAGTTAACTTTGTTTTGTAATCGAGC
Organism: Tridacna gigas; assembly: GCA_945859785.2. Lineage (NCBI taxonomy): Eukaryota > Metazoa > Mollusca > Bivalvia > Cardiida > Cardiidae > Tridacna > Tridacna gigas. Next base: position 33,652,377 of record OX244040.2, on the reverse strand, counting down.
CGACCAGCCAACATGTCCACTGAACATAAGACAATGCCATGTAGATATACTTATATAACTATTTGACAAACCAACTTTGTATTTAAACAAACTAACACAAACAATCGACCAGTCAACATAGCCCTTTAACACAATAACATGGCGTGTAAACATGATAATTCTTGGATGTCGCGTTATTGTGTTTTTTTGGCGTGTCTTGACGTTGGGTCGAAAAATACTGATAACGTCACAATAATACCTTCATGAACATGATGTTTTTCTACAGAAATTATTGAGTAGAATGTTAAACTGTTCCTTTTTGTATATATGAAAATGGAGAATTGTTTGGTTTTAGGAAAAAAAGAGAAAGATACAAATTAGTCTGTAAACTCTATGATTTTAATATTTGTGACTTTGTCACACGTTAAAATATCAGTTGTGGTGCTTACTCAGTGAAAATAACTTACACCTAAACAAACATGTATCCTCTTTATATCAGAGGCTTATAAAATTGTCCGATGCAGCTTCACTTCTCCTGCTGTTTTTTATCTCTTTTCTGTGCAGGTGTGTACTTTTTTTCTGTTTTGTTCTGTTTCCTTAAAAAGGGTACCGATGACGTTACACAACTTACATGATATATGCGACGTTATTCTTCAGGCCTACATTATAATTATAGCAATGTGTTTGAACGTTCATTTTGTTTGTTATTAGTGTGTAAGGTAAGGTGAAGGTGTTTTGGAGGTGTTAGATTCTGTTATGATTTCCATTCGTGAACACTTAAACTTAAATATTTTCATTTTGGTTTCGCCAAGAGTGAAAATATTAGTTTGGTGATCACTGTATGAAAATCTTTATGCTCTTACACCGAAACAAACACTGATCCCTCCTATATTTGTGGCTTATACCCTCGTGATACCTCACTGCTCATGCAGTTATTTATTCCTTTACAGTGCAATTCTATAATCCTATCAGTCTTGATACAGTGTTGATAAATACCGTTGACGTCATAGAGTTGACATCATGGACGTGACGTTCGTTATCCGAAATACATATTTCAAAACAGCATATATTAAAATATTCATATTGTAGATCTGTGTAAGATAAAGAAAACTGGTTTAATTTAAGATCGTGTTAATATGTATATTCATTATATACATTTTTTTATAGTGTGAACACTTAAATGAAAACATTTTCAGTAGATCTATTGGGCTTTATCAGTTTGTTGTTAACTGTAATTGTAATTATAGCCCATTCCTCCACCTAAATTAACAAGTCAAGTCAAGTCAATATTAACTGTAATTATAGCCCATTCCTCCACCTAAATTATCAAGTCAAGTCAAGTCAATATTTTATTAGCATAACATAATACAATGTTGTTGCTATTACAAAAAAAAAAAAAAAAATTGTACAATACATTTTCAGAATTTATGATTTATGTTAGTAGTTTCAATCTGTAGTTTTTACGTGCATCTTTGGACTAAAGCAGTTCGAGAAAAGTACGATATGGGTTCAAACCTAAACAATTTGATTATTTTAAAGATTTCTATCCTGTTTATTTGTTACTCTGACGTTTGTCATTGGCCATACTGGCCATACATATATATTTACTTAAATTATTCGTAGTTTTTTTTTTTTTTTTTTTTTTTTTTTTATTATTATCATTTTTCATCAATAAAATAAATTTGTACATAGATGGTCGAGTATAATAAAACTGGTATTAACTGACTTCTAATTTGTTGATACAGAGGACATATTAGTAAAAAATTCGTCTTCTATTTCATTCAGATTACATAATTTACAGATTCTATTCTCTCTTAGTATGCTATTGAATCTACCTTCCTCAATCAATAAATGGTGTGATGAACACCTTAATCTTGTAAGTTCAATTCTTTGTTTATCAGTAATAACACAAGATAATTTTCAAATTCAAAATATAGTTTAAAAGATCTATAACATTGCAGTTTAGATGAGTTGTCTATATCCGTAAGCCAGTTTTGAATTAATGTGTCCTTTATTTTTCTAGTTATCATCTCTATGTCTGCATTCGTAACAATCGCTTTACTATGCATGAATGATAGTCCTAAATTATTTAATATGTATATGATATTTTTATGAAAACCATTTACGATATTACCATTGTTGTCTTTCATATTAAAAACTTTATATAAAAGACTATTAGGGTTTGATAGTATCCTTTGCCAATATCTCATAATTGCTATTTTGCGGTGTACAATCAATGGATAACGATCCACTTCGCCATATATGGCTGCGGTTGGAATCTGCGTACGTACACATAAGATCTGCTTTAAAAATTTCAAATGTATTTTTTCAATGTCATCAGCCTTATGAAGACCCCATATACAAGCTCCGTACATCAGAATTGGGAGAATAAGTGAATCGAACAAGTGTAATTTTTCAGAAAAATTCAATGAAATTTTTTGACAAGTAGAATTCAATGCAAATAATGCTCTTATCTCTTTACCACACGAGGAAAATGTAGACCAGTCCAAATTGAAAGCATTTGCAAACGACATTTTAAATGTTACTCAAATGAGGAATTTTGCCTTTGATATGGTAAAAACATTTTGGGAAAAGGAGAAAATGCTGGTTACCAGCATTTTCTCCTTTTCCGACAATGTTTTCACAAGTTTTCTTCCTCAGGGTCGTTAAAAGTCGGGATTGTGTGGTAAAGAGTTAAGGCTTGTTCTGGCAACTTTTTCTGAGTTAGATGAAACTTTCCATTATGAGATAATGTTACTCCAAGATAAGAAAAAATTGTGACTGTGGCTAGTTTCTTTCCATCATTATATATTTCAGCATCCTGGCTAGGGCGTCCATTTTTACCTAAACTGATAAACACACTGTTGTTCTCATTATCTACTTAAACAATTTTAATGTATCTGCTGCTAACTGCCTGTCTTTTATTTTGTTAACCCTTTCAGCGCCCTAGGTACAACCAGGGGCTTTGCGGACAGCACAGATCAAAGTCCGACTGCACAGAATGTTCATTTTGTGAAGAAGTATGATTTTTAAAGATATCTGTACCGTCCGCTTGTTTAATCATGCGTGTAAGATAAAAGTCTGAGGTTCAGTGGATTATTAGCCGCTGAAAAAGGTCGAGTTTGAATTTTATTAATGAACCATGCTTTTGCAAAAGGGGGCTTCATGCATCTCCGTAATGCACGATACCTATCAAGCCATCACATAATCATGGATCCATAAAAGCAACTTTTTTTAAACAAGTAATTTAATCATGAGGTAGAATGGTCCTTGGACATACAGAAAAATGACTGATAGCGAAAAGATTTGGTCCAGGTCAGCCTGCGCGGGCTGCGCAGGCTGACCTGGGAGATACTTTTCGCAGATGTATTAAGCCCCCTTTTACCAGAGCATGGATCATTTATTTGGCACTAAGAGAGCTGATAGTTTACTATAAAATATTCTATTTACAGTTCACCAAGGAGAAACGTTGAGGTATGGATAATTCAAGTTCCACCTTGAATGAGACTGTTGCTGTGTTAGACGTGCTAGATTCACCATTATGGGTGCAAGTTATATCGGCAACATGGCTGCTAGTGATATTCGTGTTTGGTACCATAGAGAATAGTGTCATTTTATACGTGTTTGCCAGAAATCAGAAATTTGTTACTACAAATAATATACCTGTGATTGCTATGTTATTAAACTGTCTCTGTCAGTCGGCTTTCTCCACACCTTTGCCGTTTATAGCCGAAATTTCGGGCGGTTGGGACGTTCGCCTGTCGGATTCCTGGTGTACATTCGAGGCTTTTATAGTGTACCAGTTTGGACTGACGTCACTTTATCTCCTTTTACAAATAACACTCTCGCGTTACGTCACAATTACGCGCCCAATAGAAGCAACTCAAATGACAAATGTACAAGCCCTAATTGGAGTATTGATCAGTTACAGTGCTGCTGCGATTTTTTCCGTTTGCCCTTTGTTTGGATTCGGGTCATACGGACTCGAGACTCACAAGACCTCATGCGGCCTAGCCTGGAATGACCAAAGTTCGACTGGGAAGGCGTATATAATAGTTATCTTCGTATTTTGTTTTCTGTTGCCAGTAACCCTGATGGCGATGTCATATACAGCGATTTTCAAAGTTGTAAGTTATGTCTCTAATTCTTTTTCTTTGTGGCCTGACTTTTATTCACTCTGACCACAAAAATCACCTAGTTGTGGTCTACGTATGCAAAATGTTATTTTTTTACGCATTGAAAAGTTTGCAATATCGGCTGGTGGTGCGCTTTCGTGTGCAAAAACGTACATTTAAATAAGTACATATAATTGAACTGTGCTCTGGCAAAAGGGGCCTACAGTCATCTCTGTGAAACATGATACCAAGCAAGTCGTTATATAATTATGGATCCATAAAGTCTGTTTTATATAACAACTGACTAAAATCATGAGGGAGACTAGTTCTTTGACATACAGAAAAATGACCGATAGCAAAAGGTATCTGCCCAAGTCCGCCTGCACGGACGGCGCAGGCTGACCTGGGTCAATACGTTTTGCAGATGCATTTAGTCCCCCTTTTCACAGAGCATTGCTCAATTTTATTTTGGTTTGAACTTGAACAAAGAGGTTTCTCTTCAATCACATATAAAATGATACATGTGGAACACACATACAAACAATTAGACAAACAAACGAAAACGAGGAAGTATTCCAACATTTTAGATAAGCTTATAAATTAAAGCCTAAAACATTGGCAGATAAGGTTAGCGTGGAAGAAAACGAAAACATAATACAAATTTTGAACGCAACAACCACCCCTATAAGATAAATTGCGGGGGTTTTGTCGCTACTTTCCACCCCGCTCCAGTGCGCATGTAGATCTAACTTCACTTGTGGCCATGAGTTACAATCTCTTCGCCACGACATTAAAAGCTCATTTACAACTTAATCAACCCATGGATACTACTTTATTATCACGTGGCTACGAGATAATTATCCAGTGAAAGCCAAATTTAAAATTAGTGACTGAATTTCATTGGATCCCATCTCGTGGCTAAAAGGTTGTTTTTTTTTTTCTTTTCATATCCCCTCACGCTGCAATAGAAAGAACACTGACTGGATTTCTTTTATTCAAAAAAGCTCTCTTGTCAAAGATAGACATTGAATTTGAAGGATGCCCATCTTACGAGAAAAACTCATTAGGTATTCGCAAGGTTTGCTGTTCATGAAATTCTAATGCCATTATAGTTATATACACGGGGGATTAAGGTCGACTCTCAGCCTAGAGCATTTACATATAGGATTCTCGTTACAACTACTCTTTTATATGTAGATTGGCTATAGAAAATAGATAATACTGCATTTTTCAGTAAGCATTGATGACCCACCCAGTAAGAATTTATAATTTATAAGTCCCTGAATTATTAGTAATTCCATGTAGAGCCTGATATTAAAATTTAACACTGCATTTTCCAGTAAGCATTGATAACTCAATAAGGATTTATACTTTATAAGTCCCTGGATTATTAGTAATTCAAAGTGGAGTCTGATATTAAAACTTAAAGTAGAAGATATCTATTCACAAAACTAATGACATTTCACCGAATTTTATCGATGGATTTTTATCGCCAATAACTATTGCTGTGTAAGATTAATATAAAAGTTGACGATTTCAGGCGTCACAACAAAGAAACGTTTTCCTCCTTTTGCTTTCATGTTTAAACAGAAATGTAAGTTACAGGAGATTAAACGGACTTTAGTAACGTAGTTCCTCATACTTCAGCGTACTCGAATACACTTTCATTTTACTGAGCGTACTTCAGGACAGATGTGCAGCATAAACGTTTTAATAAAATCAAAGTACATCTGAAATTTAAGAACATTGTTATTCATAGCTAACTTTTGCTGTTTTGAGGATGTTATAACATGTGTTTATTGCATATTGGATTATTTCAGTTTAAATCTCGATCATTAATACAAACGCTTTTGAAGGCACATATGGTCCGCAACATGCGAAATGAGACCTTCGGACATTTGCGTAAAGTGTCGTCCCGGATTAGCCTGCGCAGTCCGCGCAGGCTAATCAGGGACGGCACTTTACGACTACACAAGATTTTTTCATACAGTAGACTTTCGTGCAACAGAATATTGAACAAAAACGGGAAATGTCGTCTCGGATTAGTCACAGACTGCACCGGCTGATCTTGGAGGGCACACTTTTACGCATATGTCCGAAGGCCCCTTTTCATGTGTTGCACGCCATATATCAATTCAAGTAGAATATAAATTTCGAAGGGTCAGATTCTGCTTTATCCTATTTCAATAATATAGTTTAATTGTTAGAGGAAGTTAAAGTCTTGATTTGTTTGCAGGTTGAGAATTAGTCTCCCTTTGTATGACGAGGAATTTAAAAAAAAAGTGAAATGTAGGCCATGATTATCAGAAGAGATTCTATTGGGCAGAAATAAGATGCAATATGATAAATCCTTCTAGGGAGAGATGTGTGAAAATTGCTCGCAATGTTATATAATCGGTTCACAAAACGGGCGCATATTCGTTAGACTTCAGTAAGAACAGATACCATTTGGTTTAGCCAATCAGGAGTTGTGTTACTTTCAAATTTAGAAAATTCTTGACAATATGACTAAGAACGATTTTTAGAATGGTTGGTGAATACTGACCCAGGAGACGCTACTGTTTAATTTAAGCCCAAATCTTGCTAGAAGTGGGAGCTAAGTATTTCTGCAAACAAATAGTATCAAAACAGCGGTTGTGTAATCGCTGTTTTTGAAGAATTGAAAATCGAAAGAGTAGTTTATCGATATTTAGTAACTTACGGATACATCGAATCCGAGCATATAATTCTTACTTCCACCAAGAGTTCAGGTTTTAAGATAATAACAAAGGCGCTGTGGTTTTTGTGTGTGTGTGTGGGGGGGGGGGGGTGTCTTTGGACAAGACACTGCAGAAATTTAAAAAAAATGAATACGAGAAAGACATGAATAAGTTTGTTGTCGATATGACTTATATAATGCCGCAAGCGACGTTAAACACCATTCACTCAATCAACCGAATTTCGCTGTTACGTCCGACCATCACCTTCACATTGGCAATCAACCCTAATTTGATTTACAGTCGCGCCTAATGTGATGTAAATAATCCATTTGATTAGTTCGTTTGACGAATTTAGGTCTTTTTTCATGTCAGACATACCTCCTGCATTACGCAATCAGAGACCTTGGCCTTTTACCGCACATGCTATATCTAAATTTAAAAAAAGAGAAGAGGAAGAAAGTGAAGGACAGCGAAAAAATAGTTGGCTTATATCGCGTGGAAAGATCATTAGAAGAGAAAAGACAATTTTTCTTAAACCAGCAATTGTCCTTTGTTCTCTTTTTTTTTTAATATCGACTACAGGACCCGTATTCACCTACCATTCTCTATAACATTCTTAGCCTAATCCTCAAGACTTTTCTGAATTTTAAAGTAACGCATCTGATAGAACAACATATCCAGATTGTTTACCAGTCGCAAATTACATTTTATTCACCAAGACTTATACCAGGAAGTAGGTCAAAAGCCAGCTTGTACAGCTACACCGACTGCTTTCTTTTTAATTGGATTGTATTTACAGCCGTGAGAAGAGGTCAAGTTTCTATTTGGCACTAAAAGTATTAAATAGCCGTCAAAGTATTCGCCATAATTAAGACTATATTATAGTTGAAAGTCACTCGGGAATATTGCTATCTTTGGAAAATATCATCATTCGCGACCTGGATACGCTTTTTAATTAATAGAAATAAAACCTGGCGAGCGCTTCGAGGCCAAGTTTAAGGAGCTATGAGGATGTGAAATTTACATTTGAGATGAATGCGCCCTTTCTCTCCTTCAGTGTCGATGGCGACTCAAGTAACCTTTTTGGCACGATGTAGATCAAGATAAGACTGCACATAACGCACCGATACTTCTGCAAAGGCTTTTGGGGAGGTACCTACGAAAAACACCCGTCGATTTAAATTAGTTCCCGTTATAGATATACATACTACAACTGGCACAGGCCATTGTGACATTAGTTTTCATTGGGCTACGGGATTATCATTGGATAGCCAATCGGAGCATCTTACACATTTCGAGTTTGGCCGTATATCTAACATAGCGGATTTTTAGCTCAATTTGAAATTAGTAATCGAAACTAAAAGAATTTTAGCAAAAAAATAATATTAAAATGTGGTGCCATGTACATAATTCACTTGTTTTCAGCGGTCAAATTCGAAAAATCTAATTTACAGGAAGCAAGTGTGGTCTTCCCTGAATCTCGCTATATCGCTGTCCTAAAAATTGACGGGCAGAGTACTGCCCGTTTTTCGTAGCTTGTACCGAACCCTATACACTTGCTGTATCAGGGGAGTAACCAATCTAACGTCGATTATGCAGAATCGTATCCCAAAAGGTACCATGACGTTATATCTGGTTTTATGAAAATAGGCGGGGTTCTCGACTGCGAAACAATCATCTCTTTATTTAAATGACAAACAATGGCGCAGTCCGCGCAGGCTGACATTGCTTGATTTTTTTTTTTTCTATATTTTCTGTATGTCCAAGGACCATTTTACCTCATGATTCAGTTGGTTGTTAGACAAAGTAGATTTTATGGATACAGGTACATATTTTTTTGATGACTTGCTTGGTATAATGCATCACGGAAGTGCAATAAACCCCTTTCTGTCAGAGAAAGGCTCATATATTTTGTTATGAGCCTGTTTTGTCGTTGTTTAACGAGAAAATTTATTTGAGTCACGAAAAATAAATTGAACAAAAAGCTAACTGCAGCGTCAACCCAGCAGAATGGATTCTTTATTTGTATGATTTTTAACGCCCTTTTCAACGTTATTTTCGTCATACCGCAGCTGTCAGTGCACCTATCATTACCTTTCTAGAGTTTAGTTTAACCAGTGCTTCGCTTTATATTCTTCCCAGGCGCTCAAGCCACTTTCCCACATAACCATCGTCGAAACAACGATCAGCTATGATAGTTTAAAAGAACCAATCCTGTCGCAATGACCTTCATCAGTCCCCAAAAAGAAATTGGCCAAGCTGGGGATTCAAACCAGCGACCCCTGGTGTCAACTTCTATACGCTTCAGACTGCGTTGCCGGGCTTGGCCCTCAGCTGGATAGAGGAACAGGAGCTAAACATTAATACTGTACTGAGGGCCATTTCTTTTCATCCTTATCCTGCAATATAAGTTAAATGAAACTTTCAAGCCGACAGTAAAAACCAAAAAAATGCTCTTTCAAACTTATTTTTGGGGGAAAGATACCCCCTTATCAGACAATGTAGATCCCAGATCAGACTGCACATTCTCTGTACTCTGATCTTCATCTAGACTGTCTGCAAAAAGTTCTGGAATCGCGCTTAGCAGTCTAAGGGTTAATCACGACTTCGAAAGGAAGACCTTGTTATAAAAAAAAAAAAACCTTCATTAACCCTTACCCTGCTAAATAAGTCAAATCAAACTTTCAAGCCGGTAGTAAAAGCCCAGATACATGTAGTGCTACTTCAAAGTTACTTTTGGGGGAAAAGTATCTTCTTATCGGACAGTGTAGATCCAAGATCAGACTGCACGTTCTGTGCCGTCTGATCTTGATCTACGCCGTCCGCAAAAGGTCCTCGAGTTTCGCGCTCAGTTAAGTGTTAGGTGAACAAAAGCATGAAGATCATTAGGTCTCGTAGGTCACCGAGGTTAACTGATTGTCCCCGGAAACAAATTTAGCGGCAGACGACTGTTTAAAAGAAATCCTATTTATTTCTTTTCCAAACGACATTTTAGACTAATCCAAATTGAAAGCATTTGCAGACGACAAAATAAATATGACTCAAAAATTGAAATTTGTTTTGGAAAGGATAGGAAACATTGTGGGAAAAGGAGAAAATACTGGTTACCATCGTGTTCTCCCTTTCCCACAATGTTTTCAAAAGGCTTCTTTCGCAGGGTCGTAAAAAGTCGGGATTGTGTGGTACAGAGTTAAACCAGGTATATTAGTCATCTTTGTATAAAGTTTAATATAGGAATACGGTATGACAACATTGTGACAAAAGGAGAAATTCCTCGTTATAAATATTTTTCCCTTTTACAACAATGTTTTCCGAAGTGGTCTGTTGCAAGTAGTAAAATGCCGTCTGCCGAGGAGTTATGACCGGAGACTATCGCACTCAACGTAGTTCATTAGGAACCAGTTTTGATTTATTGCACTCACTATTTACGCTTAAACGATTCTATTGCAAAGGTTCGCCGCCAGAAAGAATCCACCCTCACAAAATAAAGTGCTGGCGGTTAAAGCAGCATATAACTATGTTTGGTATCGCACGTTTCCCTTTTTTTCTAAATCTTAACTTAAGCTAATAATTCTATTCGCGGGAAAAATTCTTTAATGCCAAGATATAGATAGAAATCATTTGTAATGTCTAATTGTTTTGATATCTTTTCTGTGAAATATCTCATCCCGTTAGTCACGTGGTAGCCACAAGTGCTAAAAAAGGTTTAATGCATCTCCGTGGTGTAACATACCCAACAAGTCGTCATCTGATAATCAATCAATAAAATCCGTTTTGTCTAACAACCGACTGAGTCTAGCCTATGTTCCAGCCCGCTCATTTTTTCCCTTTTATATAGCCTAATATTCGGATGTTACTTTGTCAAAAATGAGGTAATAATTACGGAAGCGATAAACATTTTTGCAACGGATCTGTATGGGCCGTGAAAGGAGACCGCGGTAAGGAGTGATTAAACGATTGTTACCGCCTAGACCCAGACTAGGCTGAATCCTGAGGTAGAATGGTCCTTGGTCATGTAGAAAATTTACCAAAAGCAAAAAGTTTTGACTTAAGTCAGACTTTGTGGACTGCGCATACTGACCTGGATCGATACTTTTTTTTTTAAGAATGTGCAGTCTGATCTTGGATCTACACTGTCCGATAAGGAGATATTTCCCCAACCTCCATAGCTTTGAGATACCAACATAATGGTTTTTACCATCGGCTTCAAAGTTTTATTTAAGTTACTGTGCAGGATAAGGGTTAAGTCGACTGTGAAAGGGAGACAATCATTTTCTAAGTGTCAGTATGACATAATTGTGAAACATCAGTCTGACTTACTTAATTTAAAATCGAGTAGTTTCAGACCTTCAAAGGACGTCATTAACCGAATTTCACTTTTATTCTCTTGTGACAAGACTCTTTACACAGGATTGAAAAACAGTTTTGTTTGTTTTCCTTCACAGACCGAGCCGGCCAATCCCTACTGCCCAATCGACCCTTTTTTAAAAAAAACAGAAAGAAATTATTGATTTTTGTGGTTATTTTTGCCCGGCCATTGCTCTACTTCGATATTTATTACTAAATTATTCTATACTAAATTATTAACCTTGGAATTAAGCATCAAAATAAATAGTCTGTAGATTGAAACCCCTTACCCAAGAGTGCTAGAGTGCTGAGTTTTAACTACCTTGAAAAAGAAGGCCCTTTAAAACATTGAAGGGAAAGAAAAAAAAGAAAATGCTCTTAGGCAGCATTTTCTTCCTTTCCCACAATGTTTATAACCTTTTCAAAGACATTTTCCACTGTTTGAGGTTCATTTGTCTTCTGCAAATGCTTTGGATCTGGACAAGTGCACAATTTTGCTGCGTGGTGGAGAATTGATCCTTTTTAATCGAATTTCCGTATAAACTTAAAACTTGTTTGTTAACCCTTTGGCTGCTAAGCGCTACTCAAGGACCGTGCCTTTTGCGGACATTTTAGATCAAGATCAGATCCTACACTGTCCGATAAGGAGATTATATCCCCCCCCCCTAAGAAAATCAACTTTGAAATAGCAGAATTATGGGTTTTACTATCGGCTTGAAAGTTTCGTTTCACTTATTTAGCAGGTTACGGGTTGATTAGGTCATAATTAAGCATTAGTATGTTGTAAAGCGTTACAAACTGGCGACTTTTTGACATCGAAAATGGAGATTGAAACTGATTGTATGGGCTAAGATTTTCCTTCTATGAATCAAATTTTCATTTAAAAGACATGTTAAAAATCTATTTTTTCTTTTTGTCCGCAAGCGTTACGAACTTAGTCGGTTACAATCAGTAAAAGTAACTTTTGTGTTGAAATGGCCCAACATCTCTAGTTTCTGTTAATTTGCCTATATCGTCAATAACCCAACCGCGTGTAAATATTCAAAACTAGAAAATACAAGAAAAAGAGTTTTTGATGGTGAAAAAACAATTTCATCCTTGAAGTCGATCCTGTGCTAAAACCGAAGCGTGTCTTCTTTCTTTGTCATGTGATCAAACAATCGTCAACAGCATTTGTTAAGTGATCTCCCGGTTTGAACACGTCGTTGTATAACTCTAACTCGATGTACCTTTCATTAACAGTTTATAGTATTGTTTGTTTTCAGGAATACATGTTTAAAACCACGAACCGTGATGAGATAATGTAAACGTTATCGACTTGAGTTTATATATTATCTCATCACAGTATGCGATTTTAAACCTGTTATCCAAAACATAAACAATAATATAAACTGATAATGAAAAGTTTACCGAGTGAGAGCTATACTACTGAACGTGTCTCTATATAGACGGCGATAGAGTGTCAACCTCCCAAATCGGTTGGCCTAATACAAAGGTAAAAAATAGGAAGACTTAAACCAATCTTATGTATAATCTATAACTTCTAAAATACTGTATTTGTTCATGAATAAACCACTAGCTTTGAGGCGCGGACATATCAGTCTTTTACAAGACCTGTGACATGAAAATAACGGCCGATGTGGACCGTTTGGCCAGCTGTACGTTAACATTTAGCCATGCAGTGGTTTTTTTTTTTTAATGTATACTTGTGCACGTAGCGTTTTCTTCTCCATCGGATTTCGTCAATGGAATTTGTGAAGTATTTGTTATGATTTTGTTTACGCATGCCTGAAAAGTCACGTGAGTTTTCTTAATAAAGATTTCCGTTACTAACGGAATTTTAAAAAAATAAGTGAAGAGAATTCTAGTATGAATGACGAATTCGGCTTGCTTCTGAGCCCAATTCTTTCACAGACACGTCTCGTAATACCCATCATCAAAACAAAATGAACTATTTTGTCGATTTCGAAATTTACTTCTTCATCTTGTCTTTTTGCTATGTGGTTAATAGCCCTTTTAAATGACGTGATGATCGATTTGTAAGCGTACCTCTGTTTCTTTGGTATTAAACATGACGTAGTCCTACATATTTGAATTCTATCCCACATGATCAAAGCGTGTTTATTGATAATGTAACATTCCCACTGTCATTTGCGAGACTCTGAAATCAAAATAATATTTTATGGGGTTTGAAGTTTTTTTCTGATTATCAAAATCTGAATTGTCCGTTTTAAATCGCTTTTCTAAAGTGAGTAGTCGACTCTATCAAACTATCAGACTTCGTACGTCTTAGTGATGAGGTTACATTGTTTTACGTGCCAGAAATAGCCTGCTCTGAATGTAAATCGTTGTTGCCTTTCAAGTTGTACATAATCTTTAATGAGTTTTCGCGCTGGAATCAAACACAGTATTGATCTACATTTAACCCTTTCAGCGCCATAGACAAACAAGTTCAGGGGATTTTGCGGAGGACATTGACGGCATAGATGAAGATCAGACTGACCAGATAGTGCCGTCTGATCTTGTATCTATACGCTTGTTCAGTCAACCCTATACGGTAAAAATACATCAATACGAGCATTTATACACTTGGCGCAGAAAGAATTAATAATAACGTTACGAAACGCGTTGTACTGAAGCGCTCTCTCTCTCTCTCTCACATACACACAAACACACACAAACACATGCGCGCTCATACAAAAACTGACGCACTCTCACAGAAAAAAAACCTTAAGAAATGAGAGAAGATTTTCAAGAATGGAAAAGGTTCAGTGATTTATAAATAGATTATAGATCTTTGGATTTGTATTGGACGGCCGATTCCTATTAATTGTGATGCTCGAGATTGCGAGTAAAAAGTTTTCTACTCAAAAATAAGATAATATTTGACATATTATTTGTATCATTTTGATAACGATTATTTTTAAAGAACGTTCTTTTTTTTTATAATAACGAAATACTTATTCGACAACTGACTGAAATGTTAATTCGTTACAACTAAATCCTATTCCGATAAAAAGTGATGATAATTCGTCATCAGAAAACATCAGTTGGAAGAAACACGAAACAATAACTCATTTTAACGAAAAAAAAAAACAGTTTGTTTAAACGAAAAAAAAAAACCAGTTTTAACAAAATAATCAGTTTTAACATACTCCTATTTTGATAAAACAACATACGTCCTCACTCTTCATGAGTGAATATGTTCACATGCAGTCGATTCATGGCGGAGGAAAACTTACATGCTTTCGTTTTCTTAAAATAGCATACAACGAATTAGTACTTTGACAAATCGAAGCAAAATTTCATGAAAATGAATTATTATTTCGTGTTCTCGAAATAGATTTTCATACCACGCAGTGTCATTTTGTTTCCTCGAAATAGGATTTCTCACAACCTATTATTATTTCGTTTTCTCGAAAGAGGATTTCTTACAACGCATCAATATTTCTTTTTCCCGAAATAGACTTTCTTACAACACATTAGTATTTCGTTTTCTCGACATTGATTTTCTTACAACAAATTATTATTTCGTTTCCTCGAAAAAGGATCATCATAATGAATTTCGTTTCCTCAAAGTAAGACTTTGCTATAATGAATTATTTTTTCTTTTTATCGATTAAGTATTTCGTTACGACGAAATGGAAATATGTCATACGGCAAACCTCGGGTGATCCGTGCTTCAAATCTGTCGGCTGTATCACGTAGCTTGATATGCACCTACACTCCATACTTCTCCACCGGAAATACACCGCTTTACCATTCTTAAAATTGTAAGGCTCCACTTCAACAAGAAAACACGTGTCATAATTTTTTATCGAAATCTTTCGATATACATTTCCGTTGACAAACAGTTTGTACAGTCAGATTTAAAGTGGTCTATAAATTGTGTTTTGTGATTTCATCGACAGGTTGATAGACGTGAATAACTTCCGAGTTGTTGATGTTGCTAAACGGTTTAAATGGGCGCCGCCATGTTTAAGATCATGTGATTGACAGTGCTTCAAAATTTATCCTTGACGCGGACAAGGTTAGATGTAGCTACAGAATCAGCCAAGTTGTGACGAGTGGTAAAAGTGTGTTACACATGAAACCCACGGAGCCTAGTTTAAATTTTAAAATTGACTTCATCTTTTTTTCCACTTCAGGTGAGAAAGTCAGCCACAATATTTCCATCCGAGAATGCCACATCATTACGTGTACGAAGGCAACAAGAAAAGGAAAGAAAACTTGTAAAACTCAGCATTACAATGATTGGTATGTAGGGGTTTTAATTCTCCAACGAACCCTTTCCCTTTGGTTGTATGGTATTAAGGCTGTTCGGACATCATTTCAGTTATATCGCTTCAAGGCAATGCAGTGACTATCTTCAGTCCTCAGGAGGAAACTTACCGAGCCTTGGAATCGAACTAGGGACTTCCAAGTATATTCCCTGCACGAACCCGGCAAAGCTATCGGGCTTGTGGACGGCTTAGATTAACCCTCATCCTGCTAAATAAGTTAAATAAAACTTTCAAGCCGACAGTTAAAACCCAAATTGTGTTATTTTAAACTTACTTTTTGGTAAAAAATCTTATCGGACAGTTTAGATCGAAGATCAGACTGCACGTTCTGTGCAGTCTGATCTTGATCTACATTGTCCGCAAAAGGTCAGAACGTCGCGCTTAGCAGCTTAACCCTTTCACAAACGATAAATTTTGGACTGGTCCAAATTGAAAGAGTTTGCAGACGACAATCTTAAATTTGTTAAAAATGGCAGAAAGGTCTCAAAAAGGGTAGAAAACACTGCGGGAAAAGGAGAAATTGCTCTTTACGACGGCTTAGATTAACCCTTATCCTGCTAAAAGACTTGTACTGTAGACACGTGAAAACCAGGGCTTGTTTGGGAAAGGGTTAAGGGTTAAAGTCAGTGTGCACAGATGATGTATCTACACGTCCGCTACATGAAAGAATAATTTACAGTGGAACTGTGAGTTAAGACCGAAAATAGTCGGATTTGTTTCGATAGCAGTGGAAAAATGGGAGCCTATCACAATTAGAATTACTTTTGCGACCGTTGTAGTACAGGATCAAACTGCACAGAACGCGCAGTCATTTCTTTGATTCACACTGTCAACTCATGAAAGTTGGTCAGAATGTTTATCTTTATAATAATTCGGATAGGTTTGATATTGGGTCATCAGGTCATAAAGTAGGTCACTGGCACAAACATTTGAAAAAACCTCTTGCGCACTCTAGAGGCCTCATTTTTTAGTCAAATATTAATGAAAGTTGGTCAGAATGTTTATCATAATTATAACTTGGACGAGTTCAAAAAGTAGTTTACAAAGAAAAATCTCTGGAAACTTTGTGGCACTCTTGAGGCCACATGTTCCGTTCAATATTCATAAAAGTGTATCTTGATGGTACTTCGGACGAGTTGGCAAAATTTGGGTCATTTGTATGTCGCTTTTATAAATCTCCGGGGAAAAAAAATCTAATGTTCATTCTACAGAACACGTTATCAGTCCATTACTAAAGAAAGCTGGTCAGAATGTTTGTATTTAGGATATATCTAATGAGCTTGAAAATGTTGTATGTCGGGTTAAGAAAAGTCACTGGTACAAATCTTAGAAAAACAAGTGCACACTCCAGAGGCAGCAATTTCATTTCAGTTCTCATTATTGTCGGTGAAAATGTTTGATTATTTCTCGCACAGCTTCGAAAACTGGTCACATGGGATCAAATGGTGGGTCATTGGGACCAATTTTAAAACAAAAAAAAAAAAAACCTCCTGTGGTTATAGCATTAATTTCAGTCAAATTCTCATGAAGGTTGGAGGCTTGCCTTGATTTCAACTTATGTAAAACGCATTAAAAATGTATTGAAAACAAACTTAATACCAGTAATGCATAAATGGTATATTTTGTATGTGTTTTACATCACCGCCACCAGGATCTCTTAATTTTGATGAATGCAAGATCACTTTCTTCAGCTGAGCGCTTTAGAGCCAATAGTCCTCTTATTTTCTTTTTTTAAATTTTTAACTTTCGAACTAATATTTACTGTTTCATCAAGTTTTAATGATCCCGGGCAAAAGGCTTTCGAAACATTGTGCTGGTCACCACACTGTTTTCTACAATTTTAAGGAGAACTCCCTTTACCATTGTCAGCAAATGCTCTAAATTTGGACAAGTCTAAATTTCAAAATATAGCACCTTAACCCTTTCAGCGCCGAGTATTTAAAGTCGATCTCTCTCAACGCATAAATATCAGATTTTTTTTTCAATCTTTACCTGTCCCACCGCTGACCATTGTTTCGACAATGGCTATGGGGGAAGCAGCCAGTGGCATGGAAAGAATATTGTGCGGAGTACTGGTAAAAGAAATCCCAGGAAAGCATGGATAGGTGCACTGGCCGCTGCGATATAACTGAAATAATGTTGAAAACGGCGTTACACACCATACAATCAATTAATCAATCAATCTTTACCTGACAAGCGGACGATAACGATGTAAGATCAGAAACACGACCATCCACAGGATATAAAATTACAAAGGGAGAAATTACATCGCGGCGGCCAGTGCACATATACATGTTTTCCTAGAGCTCCTTTTTCCAGTGCTATGCACAGTATTTTTCCCAAGCCACTGACTACTTTCCCACATAACCATCGTCGAAACAATGATACGCGATAAGAGAGGAATAAATCCTGTCACAGTCCTCGGAAAGAAATTCGCCGAGCTGGCTACCCCTGGTTTCAAGCCCTGCACGTTACCGATTGAGCTACCGGGTGTCGGCTTCATTAGTGGTAGCTCAGATACGTTCCCAGTAGAATAGAGAGCCTACTGACAACCGAGTCAACATCTTGACAGCACCTCGGATAAACCCACGCACTCGAAACTTTGATTCCACTGTTCGGGTTAAAACAATAAAAAAAAGAAGAATTGTGCTCCAGCCGTCCCGAGTGGACAATATAGCTGAGCCTTGAGCAACCAGCGAACTAATTTACTTCAACATATTAGAGTAAAGACTTCGTCTGCACCAATATATCGATATTCTAATTTCATCGTGAAGTCATCCCTCAACATCTTCAAAAATTCCCTCACTCCAAGATGGCAGATTTATATAGAATATAGATGGAGTCACGAAGTGCATTGTTATCTGGGTGGGCATTCCTGACTACTTTCAAATGACTTTCATTTCGAAAGGTCTTACATTTTGTCGTTAGGTAAAAAGTTAGGGTTCAAACGTGAAAATATGAGAGTTTGGTTTAAAAAAATAATAAATGCTTCAGAAAAGCATTTTTTTTTTTTGTCATGTTTTTAGAGGAAGTCAATCTATGCTGTATGAAAAAAAAAGTTGTCTAAAGCTGATGACATGTAATGTATTTTAAATCAAATGAATGGCGCAGGCTGTAAACAAAAATGCCAAGCAAATGTCGTGACTTCAAATCGGCTTACTTCTTTATAAAAACCACTATCTTGCAATAAATAAACTAACTAAAACATGAAAGCAAAGACTTTGTGCGTAAGATGTTGACATCTCTGAATGTAGTGTATTTACGCGTCGTTCTCAGATCGAGGCTTACTATGGACATTTCCGGTACTTATGAGGGAAGGACATCCGGTCTTTCCACTCTCTTCCGCATTTCTATCTTCGTCGACAAATTACTGCTTTTAGACAAAATTGGTAATTGAGTTTTGTTGCTATCACAATGGTTCAGCTTTAACTTGAATAGTTACTGCTAGACAGATGCCTTGTTAGATTCATTCCAAACCCCTTAATTGCTACAATTAAAACCTCATCGTGCAATAAGAATTCCTTTTCTCTTCTACGGGCTTCCGTTTTAACCCTTTCACTGCCAACAGTAACATAAAGGTTTTTTCGGACGGTATAGATCAAATCGGACTGCATCAAACGTGGAGTCTTGTCCTTTATCTACGTTCCGCTACTTTATGCTCATCATATAACCAAAATCTTTTTCAATTGCGGTAAAAACTTATTTTGATTAAAAGATATCGTTTAAAAAAGTTCCATTTATAAAGTCATCAACGAAAGAGTTAAAGCAGGTTGAAAACGTCATGATAGAATTATAGTTTCTTTTCGTTTTTAGCTCACCTGAGCATGAAGTGATCAAAGTGAGCTTTTGTGATCTTGCTGTGTCCGCCGTCCGCCGTGCGTCGCCCGTTGTCCATCGTCAACGTGTAGCTTGTGTACAATGTAGAGGACATATTTTCAGCCTGATAGTCGTGGAACTCGGTCAGAATATATGTATTAATAAAATCTCGGACAAGACCGTAACTGGGTCACATAGGGTCAAAAAGTAGGTCATTGGGCGAAGTCTTAGAAAATTTTTGTGTGCACTCTAGAGGCCAGATACTCATGAAAATCCGTCAGAATTTTTGTCTTAAAGATATCTAGGACAAGTAGAAATAGTCACGAAACTCTGTCAGAATGCTTATCTTGATGAATTCATGGACAAGTTTGAAATAGGGTCATGTCCGATCAAAAGGTAGGTTACAGGGCCAAATCTTGGAAAAGCTTTGTGTGCACTGTAGAGGCAACATTTTCATGAAACTCAGAATTTTTTTCTTGAAGATATTTGATACAAGTTTAAAACTGGGGCACGTTGGGTCAAAAAGTAGGTCTTTTGGTCAAACCTTAGAAAATCCTTATGTGCACTCTAGTGGCTACATTTCCATACCGATACTCATGATACTTGGTCAGAGTACTTGTATCGCTAAAATCTAGTACACATTCAAAATTAAGACATGTCAGGTCAAAAAGTAGGTCATTGAGACAAATCTTAGAAAAAAAACTTGTGCCTTGTGTGCACTACAGCCCACATTTTCAATCCATCAATCAATCAATCAAGTTTTTTGTTCAAATCATACATATACATAATATACGTACAAGGAGACATGATATAACTAACATACAAAAGATTTACAAATAGCGACGGAGTAAAATGGGTTGGAATAGTTGGGGGCCGTAACCTTGGTCAGAACATGAAATAGACTATAGGTCTTGACAAAGTTATAGTGAATGGGCCTTTTTTGATTGGTCAGTCTACTTTACACACGGTTTCATTGATAAAGTTCGATAAATGAATAAAGTGCACGTGAATGACTTTTTCTTTTCTTTCTTTCGTGAGATATGTACCAAAAATTGTGATTGTTTTATTTAAATTCTTTAAGTCCTTTAAGAAAAAAAAATGTTTTGAAGTGATTCAGTGAGTTCAGGATAATACAGTGGATTATTATGCTAATCTGTAAGTAGATCTACATGATCCCCGCTTTCGTTCTAAATTAACAAATTTCGTATCGAAATCGGGAAAGGCTTCTAAAAATCATTCTAATAGCTAGATAGTTACACTATTTGTTTACTCTCTCTTTCTTTCACTCACACATACACACACTAACATAAATCGTGAACATTTATCTGGGCAGAGGAAATTTGGGTCATGATCAGTTTACACAACATGTGCAGACCGATCATTATCCACACCATCTGCCAGGTATGTGATGTGATCAACAGTTCGTGACTGTAAAAATAACCCAGTTTGGAATGCTGATTTGTCAGGCAGACTAAATGGTAGAGAAAGAGAGCAATACTCATGAAAATTAATCAGAACGTTTGTCTTGATGATATATTAGACAAGTTCAATTGTCATGTCGGGTCAAAAACTTGATCGCTGGGACAAATCTTCGAAAAATCAAATCTTATGTACAGTCACATTTTCTGTCTGATATTCATGAAACATTGTCAGAATGTTTGTCTTGACGATACCTCGGACAGGTTCAAAAATGCGTCAAGTTGCTCAAAAAAGTAGGTCACTAACACACACGTGTTTTACATCATTACAACCAGGAGCTCTTCAGCTCTATCAAACCTAAATGACTTTAGTCAGGTGAGCGCTTTAGGGTCAATGGCCCTCTTGTTCTGTTTTTTCAGCAACATATTTGATCTGCTGGTCCCCGTACGCAGTAGTCTCATTTTATACAGCGTTCGCTAATCCTGAAAATTTACACCCAATGCTGACCCGGTTACCAGCATTTTTAGCAAAGTCGGAAGTACTCTGGAACCCCATTATATACACTCTACAAACGAAACAGTTTAAAAACAAGGTTTACCATATCATACCCTGCCGGAAGCTCCGTGAGAGGCTGGAAAGCAGCGACGAAGGGGTGACACAAATGCCTGCCTCCGAGACATCACACACAGTCAACGTGAGCCTTTAATGGAGCCAAACTCTCGCAAAATGGGCTTAATGCATCCCTGTGGTGTATTATACCAAGCAAGTCATCACGTAATTTTGGATCCACAAAATCCAATTCCTCTAACAACTGACTGAATCTGGAGATAGACTGGTCCTTGGACAAACAGAAAATTGACTAATAGCAAAAAGTTTCAACCCATGACAGCCTGCGCGGACTGCGCAGGATGACATGGGTTGATACAGTTTGCAGATGCATTAAGCCCTCTTTTCACAGAGCAATTCTTTTTGAGAATTTTTCGCCTAAACCCTGAACAAGAAAATTTTAGACCCGTCCAAATTCAAAGCATTTGCAGACAAAAATTAAAGGCCAAATATAGGACAAAAGTAAACAAAGGGGTGGTAAAATGCATTTAAATTTAAATCTTAGCATTTGAAAGTATGGAAATTATTGTGAAGAGAACAATTTGTTATTGTATAGTCTGTCCAAATGTTAGTCACTTGCAGGAAAATTAATCTTACAGCTAGGTCAAAATTTGCCATTCGCTCTATCTTTTGTTTATTTTCTACATGATTTTAAAATCTGTTTTTCTGCCAGCGACTAACACTTGGACCGAACGTACATTAACAGGTTATCATCGTCACAATAATTACCGTACTTTTAATTGGTATGATTTAAATATAAATGCATTTTAACCTCCCCCCCACCCAAATCGTTTACTCTTGGCTGCTAGGGCTGTGATTTTAACAGGGATCGATTTTTTTTGTGTGTGTGTGTGTGTGTGTGTGTGAAATTAAAAAAAAAATGCTTATGTTGAACTTTGACCTTTTTTTTGGGGGGGGGGGGATCAAGGTTTGTGCTTATGTAAACTTTCAGTGTATATAGGGAAACATTAAAGGCTAAGTAGAATACATTGTGGAGAAAGGAGGAAATGCTGGTAACCAGCATATCCCCTTTTCCCTGACTGTTTTCAGAAGTTTTCCTTTTACGAATCGTTAGAACATGGGAGTGTGTGACTAGGTATCAATCCTTAATAATTCTGGACTATTTTTTCTGAATTTCTATGACCCCTCTCCCTTTACCAGACGAAAAAAAAAAACAACTTTTTGTCCAATAACACCAAAACGGGTAGTTATTTATGGTGGCAAATTTCTGCCACGAGATACTAGATAACTATCGGGATAATTTTAGAAAACTATCGCGACAGTTTCCTGGAAATTTTACTAGTATTAAGACAGTGAAATATTTTCTGAAAAAAAAAAAATTGCATTGATCGTTAAGTATTTTAACGCAAAATTTCTCATTGCACGAGGCTGACATTCGAGATAAAATTATCGCAATAGTTCCAGCCGTTTCTCGATATCTATAATGAAGATTCGCCATTTGGATGAACTCGGTAGTTTTTTACTTTACCAGATGGCAGTAGTTTAAAATGCATTATTTTGGGTATAATATTATATTGTTCGAAGATCTGTAACTTAATTTTGTTTATCATTAATAAAACTCATAATTACCCTGTTTGTTTATGTTACGTAGGCTACTATCAAGTGAAGCCATTTCACACGATTCATATGCCATCTACTCGTACTCTGAGCATAAGGTTGGAGACAAAGATGTTCCGAAACCGTATCTATTTATAAATACCGTGAATGTCAGTTGTTGGCACGAACACAAAAGAAATCGTGATTAAAATGGGAATTATCGCGATATTTTTATAGTGAAACTTTTTATTGTCTATATAATATTTCCAGGAAAATTTGTTTTATCGCGATAATTTTCTTAAATTATCACAATAGTTATCTCGTATCTCGTCGCAGAAATATGCCATCATAGTTATCTTGCATGGCTATTCGGTTAGCTGAAAGATAAAAAAGAAAAAGTTTTTCATCAGACTGAAAGCTCTGTGCACATCGTCTGAAAACTGATCTATTCTGTCTGCAAAAAGGCTTAAGTAGTATGCGAGAGTTGGTGAAGGTTTGATGATAAAATTTATATTTTCTTTCCTACTTGGCCGCCATGTATACCTACATTGATAAACCGGGCTCTGTGAAAAGGGACTTTAATACATGTCTCGTTAATACACCGACTGACTCATAAGGTACACCGGTTCTTGGACATGCAGAAAAATATGCAGAAAGCAAAAGTATTTTGCCTCAGGTCAGCCTGTGCGGATTGCGCAGGCTGATATGGGTCGATACTTTTTGCAGATGTATTAAGCCCCCGTTTCACAGAGCATGTCTCATTTCTATTTGATTTCAGGTACATGTACCAATCACACCAAAGTCAGGAAGCAGCAAAAGGAAGATTTCTGCTCAGAGACCATGTTCCCAACAATCTAAACTCTTTGTCGTCACTGAGGAGTTGAAAGATGTATCGGAAACGAGGCTCACTTCATTTTCCGACTAACTTATTTCGTTTACGTTACCGACTCTGCTAACCGGCTGGCCCAACTTCTAGGAAAGAAGAGAAAACAAAGAGACTGACGTAGTTTCAGGCGGTGATTCGAGACCTTCTGTATGAGAAAAGGCTGGTCTGGGCCTGTATTTACCAACATTTCTATAAAGCAGTCTTAGTCTACTTAGTAACCTTAAGACTTTTCGAAATTTCAAAGTAGCACGATTTCTGATTGGCTAAACTAAATAGTTTAGCTAATCAGAAATTGAGTTACTTTCTTAATGTAGAACAACACTCGGAGTGTTTACAAGCATTTTTTCTTTTTTTCCCACGATGTTTTTTTAAAACTCAAGCTTGTTTGGTAAAGGGTTACTTTCACTTTTAATTCCAAGCCTGGTCATCTGATCGGCTGCTTAAAAGACATTCCAAAAATGGACCTGTTGGCTGATAAGAGAATAGGGCCACTGGTCCGATAAATAATTGAAATCTGTTTCACGGAAACTTTGGATATGAAAAATGACTGAACTATTGTTGAAAGCGGCGTATGATACCGTCTTCTGATCTTGGATTTAATCATTATCGTAAGTAATCGGACATTTTCTTTGATAACGTAAGAGCCAAAGTTTGAGTTTCGATCGCGGCCGAATTGTTCCGCGGATTGATTAAAGTCAGTGTAACAAAATTAATTCCCCTCTTACCGCTGAGCATACTTTCGAATGCGTTTTGGTGGTTAAGCAGCCAGTGGCTTGGAAAAAGTGTTGTACATAAGCTCGAACGCATGGGTGGTTGCACTGGTCGCTGTAACAAAAATGAAAAACGGTTTAAAACAGTATTAACCATAAGAAGAAAAACTGTAAACCGCAAATGAATTGTCTATGTGAATCATATTTAAGGGAGAGTAATCTGTTGGAACTTTGGTTAATGATTAGTACCCTTGGATCTGGCGCTCGATTTTTGGACAGTGGTGCTTGCAGTTTGTAATAAAATCTAACCCTTTCATCACCTGCGAAATAAAATGGACAATTCAATCAGTTAAAGAGACCAAGATACTGCAAGTACTAGGCTTTTTTTTTTTTATCTAGGATAGAAAAATAAAACATTTAACGGTGCAGATTGTATGTTACTTTCAAATTTTGAGAATAGGACAAAGAATGTTTTTAAGAATGGATGGTGAATACGGGCTCTGACAGCACAGACAGCATTGAGTATGTGATTTTTATTATACACTTTAAGCTTTCGTACGTACATATATGAAGTTGTGCCCGTAGTGGTAGTCATTCTTCTAAGACAATGATCACTCTTTCCCACATAAACATCGTCGAAATAATGATCAGCAAATTATGTAATGACTTGCTTGGTATGATACATCACGGTGGCACAAAATACCCAAATCTTCCCAAATCTACCGGCCAAATCTTACACAAATCTCTCCCAAATCTACCCAAATCTCTCCCAAATCTTAACCAATTCTCCCTAAAATCTACCCAAATCTTTCCCAGATCTGTCCAAAATCTTACCCATCTATTCCAGAATCTTGATTGTATGGTGTTTAACGCCGTTTTCAACATTATTTCAGTTATATCGCGGCGGTCACTTCACTTATCCAGGCTTTGCGTGAGCCCCCGTGGGCAGCACGAAATATCCAAATCTTTTTAGGGAAGATTTGGGTAGATTTGGCAGAGAATTGGGAAAGATTTGGGGAAGATTTTGGTATTTCGTGCCGCCCATGCATCACAGAGATGCATTAAACCCCTCTTTCCCAGAGCATAGCTCCTATATCTATTATCTCTCGGCTGAATATGGGCCTCGAATCTGACACGTATCTGCGCCCTTAAATCTGACCTTCACCTGCGTCCTCTGAAATCAGTACTTCGTACAATTTACCTCATTTCTTAAAGGAGCGTAGTGTTGTCTTTGTCCAACCATTTCTTTAACTCATACGTGGTAAGTCAATTTAAACGCCAGTGTGTTTAACCGTTAGCCTGTTAAGTTCGACTCACTGACCTTTTGCGGACAGTGTAGATCAAGATCAGACTGCACAGAAAGTGCAGTCTGATCTTGGAACTACACTGTCCGATAAAGAGATATTTTTTTCTCCAGAAATGTCATTGAAGTAGGAGAATTTTGGGCTTTACTATCGGCTTGAAAATTACAGTTCTTTTATCTAGCAGGACAAGGGTTAATAGTATCTGATACAATTTCAATTTATAAGAGGAAAAAAAAACATATTTTGCAACAGAATCCATGCCTCATTTAGCATAAGAGGTAAACCATTTTCTGTCGACTTAAAAAAAAAAAGTTTTTGTTTTAAAGTATGATTGATTGTTATGGTGTTTAACGCCGTTTCCAACATTATTTCAGTTATATCGCGGCGGCCAGTGCACCTCTCCATGCTTTCCTGGAACTTCTTTTACCAGTATTCCGCACAATTTT
This sequence comes from Tridacna gigas, assembly GCA_945859785.2. NCBI lineage: Eukaryota > Metazoa > Mollusca > Bivalvia > Cardiida > Cardiidae > Tridacna > Tridacna gigas. Next base: position 33,626,210 of record OX244040.2, on the reverse strand, counting down.
CTTTCCAAGCCACTGGCTGCTTTCCCACATAACCATCGTCGAAACAAAGGTTAGCGGTGAGAGAGGAATGAATTCTGTCGCATTGACTATCATTAATCCTCGGAAAGAAATTGGCCAAGCCGGGGATCGAACCAGTGACCTCCTGTTCTCAAGTCCTGTATGCTTTCGACTTGGCTTGTTTAAAATTATATTTTAAAACATCACCAGCATGGAATAACGTCAAAATATATTTTAAAACATCACCAGATAGGGATAATGTAGACCAAGCTCAGACTGCACAGGCTGATCTTGGTAAATATTGTGTCGAATACACGACAAGGAAACCTGTGCAGTTATATATATCCCGAGTCAAAACGCCCCCCCCCCTTTCACCTCAACCATCAAATTTGCAGACTTTCCACGTGCTTAACTGAAACATGTTTTGTATTCACTGTTACTGTGTTTTATATTAACTTGTGTAAAATGGTTGTTTATGATACAATGTTTTTTTTTTCTCAATTGATGGAATATTCAATCAGTAGATTGATAAATTATGGAAAAAATAAACATCGAGGTGGGTGAATTTATTGAATGTCGTTTTCGTGTTATCATCATCATACTCCATATCTTCCTCAGTGTCACTTGTTTTCACCCCATACATCCACAACGAGGTTAAATGATGGTCGCCGTGATGGGCTCAGTCGGTAATGTACGGGGTTAGAATTTTAGAATTTAATGGTTTGATGCCAAGGGCGGTAGCTCCGTTGGTGACAACAAGGTTTTAAAATTAGGGTTGTGGGTTCGATGGCCAAGTCCGGTAGCTCAGATGGTGATAACAGAGCATGAAAATTAGCGGTTGTGGGTTCGATGCGGAGCTGGGTAGCTCAGCTGGTGACAACAGGGCTTGAAATTGGGAGTTGCGGGTTCTTTACCTAGCCCGGTGGCTCAGTCGGTGACGTAAAACATACGAGTTTCATTCCCGGCTCTGCCGAAGGGTTTCAGCATTGACAAGAAGTTTTGGTGTAGGATTCATAGTCCGCCACTCATGGGTTCGGTCGCCAAGAGAAGAATTGAAGTTTGAAACAAATGCCCTTGAGCAAAACCATTCAAAACCTTGTACTTTCAGACGAAGGAAGACATGAAACGCAGGAAGAAGTTAGTTGTCGCCGTGATATGACTTAACCCTTTACCACACGATCCCGACTTTTAACGACCCTATGAAAGAAGCCTTTTGAAAACATTGTGGGAAAAGGAGAAAATGCTGGTAACCATTTTCAAGACGAATTTCAATTTTTCAGTCATATTTATTGTGTCGTCTGCAAATGCTTTCAGTTTGGACCAGTCTGAAATTTTGTCGTTTGGTAAAGAGTTAAATAATATTTAAAGCTTCATGAACCTCTAATCAGGCAAAGACCCCCCCACCCCCACCCCCCACAAGGCTCGTTACCTGGAGACCGCGGGTACGGGCCTTACTGGCAGCACTGTGTTTTTTAGTGGGAGTGTCATTGGGCAAGACACTTCAGAGCCCTAGCCAAGTACTGGTGAAACCCAGGAAATACATAAATGGATGGGCAGTCGTCGTGATATGACTGAAATATTTTTTGAAATCGGCGTAAAACACCATTCAGTCAATCACCCGCAAGGTGAAATGATGGCATTGTGACAAAAATGTTAGACTTGTCCAAATTCAAAGCGTTCGCAGACGACAGATTAAATCTTTTACATTTGTCTAGGAAAGAATGGTAAATATTGTGGACAAACAAGAAAACGTTGGTTACTGGGTTATCAATGGCTTTCTTGCTTTTCATCAGTGCAAGACTAGGACTTTGCAGCGTGTTGCCCAGGGACACCCCACCAATGATCGCCTGCAAGTGGGGATAGTTCAAGACTTCGATTATTACAAAACCAGCACCGTAACCCTTTACTAAACAATCTACTGTTTGAATGAGCACCGTAAAAAAAAAATCTTTGGAAAATGTTGTGAAAGCAGAAAATGCTTTTCTCACAATATTTTCAAGTCTACAACGAACAAATGCCATCATGTTAGCCGTATTTGTCGTCTGCAGAAACTTCCAGTTTGGACAAGTCCACAACTTTGTCGTCTGCAACAGAGTTAAGGTGATCGATACATAACCCAGGGTTCTGGGGTCGATCCTCACCGGCAACACTGTTTTTTCGTGAGAGTGTCCTTTGTCAAAGAGGAATACCAGCGTAGTACTGGTGATGTTCAGGAAATACGTAGCAGACAGTATTGGTCTAGATCGGACTGCGTATGACCAGTAGTCTGATTATAGTCTTAAAAATCTCGTATCCTAGTCTATTGGTTTTAGTTGGCGTTCTAGGTTTTAACCCTTATCCTGCTAAATAAGTTAAATTAAACTTTCAGGCCGATAGTAAAAACCCGAATAGTGTTATTTCAAACTTATTTTTTGGAGAAATGTATCTCCTTATTGGACAGTGTAGATCCAAGATCAGACTGCACGTTCTGTGCAGTCTGATCTTGATCTACACTGTCCACAAAAGGTCAGTGAGTCATGCTTAGCAGCGTAAGGGTTAATACACTATATATCGCTACATGTAATTTCTTCAATTGTATTTGTTTTGTTTTTACTTCTCAAATAATTACAATCTGTGTAGTTGTTTGTTTTCCATTGTCAGCTGTAAACATGCAAGTGCAGTTCTATGCTGAAAAAAAAGTGTTATGAATAAGTGAAGTGTCCCCGTGATACGCATGACTTTTAAAAGCGGCATAACGAAAGCCTGGGTTCCAATCTGGTCATTTTTTTTTTCTCTTCTATTTGAGTCATGCTCTGTGAAAGGGGGGCTTAATGCATCTGCGAAAAGTATTAACCCAAGTCAATCTGCGCAGTCTGCGCAGGCAGACCTGGAGCGAAACTTTTCGCTACTCAATAGGGACATTTTCTGTATGTCCAAGAACCAGTCCACTTCATGATTAAGTTGGTTGTTTAAAAAAAGTTGCTAATATAGATCCATAATTATGTGATGGCTTGATCAGTATAATGGGTAACGGAGATGCATTAAGCCCCTTTTTGTCAGAGCATGGTTCATTTATTTTGACGTTACTTTTTTTAAAAACGACCAAAGAAAAAAAAAACGTACAAATTTAGATTATTTTTAAAGATCTAAGACTGATTAAGAGATTATTGGCGTTTGGACCCAGGCTGAACAGCTCCTTTTCAATTGTTATAATTTTTCACGTGCGTTCATGTTTGCTATCTTCACCATTTGTTATTTACAAGGATATTTTCAAAGTTATCTGCTGCTTACGTGTTTGACTGTGGAGGTGCCGAGTTTTGTATATTCAGCTCAAGCGAACGCTTTACCAGACGACAAAAATTAAAAGAGTCGTCCATGAATATCTGTCTGTACAGTAGACTTACGTGACGCAAATAATGGGATATTTCTTTGAAAGTGCAGAAAATATTGTGGGAAAAGAGAAAATTATGATTACCAGCAATTTTTTCCTTTTCCCACAATGTTTTCAAAAGCCTATTCTCTATGTTTATTAACCCTGAGGCTGACAAGCGCGACTCAAGGCGCTTTTATGGACGGTGTAGATCAAGATCAGACTGCACAGTGAAGACAGTGAAGATCTTGGATCCACACTGTCTGATGAGAAAATTTTCACAAAAAATAAGTGAAATTGAAATATTTGAATTTTGTACTTTTGGATGGAAAGTTCCATTTGACTTATTCACCAAATTAAGGGTTAACCCTTTACCAGACGAATTTTAGCTTTGTCCAAATTGAAAACATTTCCAGACAACAATTTTAATGTGGCTCAAATGGGGGGAGGGGGGGTAGAAAACATTGTGGGAAAAGGAGAACATGCTGGTTATCAGCATGTTCTCCTTTTCCCACAATGTTTTCAAAAGGCTTCTTTCACAGGGCCGTTAAGAGGCGGCATTGTGCGGTAGAGAGTTAAAACACGGGCCAGTTTGTAGAAAGTTTTGATTGAAGAATTTAACTCACCTGGCGTTTCATTCGGCATACCTCGGGTGATCCGGTGTAGGTACGGAATCGGCCGATTTATGACGAGTGCTGGCGTTTATGGTGAGACTTCCGGTAGACCTTTTTTTTTTCATGTTTTTACAAGACATAGTATTCAAATAGAAACTACAAATACGATCCTTATAGGCTCCAAAGTGGTGTAATGGTAGTGGGAGTTGACTCGGAACTCGGCGAACCGAGATCGAAACGCGCCCAAGCCCCAAACGGCCGCACAGAGACAAGGGGGAAAAAGAGAAAGGCAGCGGGATAGAGAAACAACAGCTGGATAGAGAACGGACAAGAAAGACACTTGGATAGGCGATGGTGGGACCCAGGGAAATTACCTTTTACTACTCTGGATATTGGGAATTATTAATTTTATTACAGAGGTATATTTAACGATTTGTGTTTTTTTTTCTTGCAAGTTCATAAAAAAAATAAAGTAAGAAGAACAACGAAGTATAAAGAGAAAATGTTTTAATATTTAAGTTAAAATGCTGATGTATACAACAGAAACATATTACCCAAACATCGAAGTCAACAACCCTGATTTAAAAAGGCTACGTAAAAAATTGTGGGAAAAGGAGAATATGGTGGTTACCAACACCTTACTCTTTTCGCACAATGTTTTCTGTCTTTTAACCCTTTACCAGACAAAGAAAAATTAGCCTTGTCAAAATTGAAAGTCGTTGCAGACAATTTCAATGTGGCACAAATGGTGCAATTTTTCATTGGGCAGAAAACATTGTGGGAAAAGGAGAAATTGTTGGTTACCAGCATTTTCTCCTTTTCCCATAATGTTTTCAAAAGGCTTCCTTCCCAGTGTTGTTAAAAGGCAGCATTGTGTGGTAAAGGGTTAACACACACAATTACCATTATTGAACTATATTCAATTTGTCAACAGTAAATGCCTTCACTACAGATTAATCTAAATTTTGTCACCTGGAAAAGGGTCAATACAGTTCATAAAGATAAGTCTTAAATAAAATTATCAGATTATAACAAATTCATAATCTCTCCACCAAGCAAGACAATTGTAGACTTGTCCAAATTGAAAGGCAACAAATTCAATGTTGCTATGACAATAGAATTGGGCTTCAATGGGGTGAAGAACAATGTGGAAAAGAGAAACTGCAGGTTACAAGCACATTTTGATTCACTATTTTCCTTTATGTTTTTAACACTATACCAAATGATTAAATTTAAGACTGGTCTGAATTGAAACCGTTTGCAGATGACAAATTAAAGGTGGCCAAAATGACAAAATTTGTTCTTGATACAGTGGAAAACGTTGTGGGAAAAGGAGAAAATAATGCTGGTTACCAGCATTTTCTCCTTTTCCAACAATGTTTTCAAAAGCCTTCTTCCAGGGTTGTTAAAAGTCAGGATTATGTGGTAAAGGATTAAAAACAATGGGTGGTTAAAAGGTTAAAATCAAGACAATAGCCCCATCACAGTACATTTTAAAAACCTCTTTAACCCTTTCCCAAACAAGCCCTGGTTTTCACGTGTCTGCAGTACAAGTTTTTTGAAAACACTGTGGGAAAAGGAGAAATTGCTCGTAACGAGCAATTTCTCCTTTTCCCACAGTGTTTTCTACCCTTTTTGAGAACTTTCTGCCATTTTCATCAAATTTCAAATTGTCGTCTGCAAACTCTTTCAATTTGGACTAGTCCAAAATTTGTCGTTTGGGAAAGAGTTAACAGATGATGAAATTTTTGACTGATCCATATTGAAAGTATTTGCAGACGACAATTTATATGTGGGTGAAATGATGTGATTTGTCTAGGAAAGGGTAGGAAACATGAAGGAAAAGGAGTAAATGCTGCTTACCAGCAGTTTCACCATTTTCCACAATGTTTTCAAGAGCCTATTTGATCATGTTTGTTTAAACAATGGCTGGTTTGAAAAACTAAGACAAACTCATCACAATAAAGACTATTTTAACCCTTAAAGCGTCTTTCGCGACTGTAGTTGCGTTTACTGCCAGTGTAGATCAAGATCAGGCTGCACAAATTGTGCAGCCTGATCTTTGATTTACACTGTCTGGTTTGCTGAATTACTGTAGGCAAAAGCAATCTTGAAATTGCAATCATTTGGGTTGTATTTCTAGGATGAAAATGTCTGATGGGTTTATTCAGTGCTCGAAGGGTTAACTACATGTATGTACTAAACGACAAAATTTAGCATTATCCAATTTGAAAGCATCTGCAAGGGACATATACATGTAAAACGTGGTTCAAATGGTAGAATTTGTCTTTCAAGACAAAATACTGTCTAAAAGGAGAAAATGATGGTAGCAAGCACTTTCACCATCTTCTACAACGTTTTCAAAAGCGTACTACATATACTGTAGTTTTTTTAAAACAAAATGATTAAATAAAAGGTTAAAACTCAATACAATAAACTAATCACAATACAGACACTTTTAACTTTATACCAAACAACAAAATTTTAGTAATGTCCAATTTGATAATGACTGCAGAAGACATATGAAATGAGTTTCAAATCACAGAATTTGTCTTTCAAGAGATACATAACACTGTGTAAAAGAAGAAAATAATGGGCACAAGCACTTCTATCTTTTCCCACAAAGTTTGCAAAAGCATACTACATGTAGGTTTTAAAACAAAATGCTTACAAAGAATTAAAATCAATGCAACAAACTCATAACAATACAGACTGTTTTATTTCATTACCAAATGACAAATTTTAGACTCATCCAAATTAGAAGTATTTGCAGATGGTGGTTTAGTTATGGCTCAGGTGAGGGGACTGGTCTTTGGAACACTAGAAAGTACATGTATTGTGGGACTTGAAGAAAATGTTTCTTACCACCATTTTCTTTTTTTCCCCGAGATAAATAACTGTGGCTCAAGTTGATTTGTCTTTGAAAGGCTACAATGCATGGTGGAAAAAGGGAAACTATGCTGAACATAATTATTTTCTCCTTTTCTAAAAAATGTTTTTAAGAGCTTTCTTTCTCCAAGTAGATTAACTCTTTACCAAACAACAAAACTAGACTAGTCTGAATTGATAGTCTTTGCAAATGACAAATCAAATATGGATCAGAAACTAAAATTTGCTTTTGGAAGGGTAGAAAACATTGTGGAAAAAGGAGAAAATGCTGGTTACCAGCATTTTCTCCTTTTCCCCCAATGTTTTCAAAAAGCTTCTTCCTCAGGGTCATTGAAAGTCTGCATTGAGTGATAAAGGGTTAAGTAGGTTTTTCAGTAAAGGATTAAGACATACCATCATGTATGAATTGGCGAAAAGGATAAATATTCATAGAAAAGAAAAACATCTTTTTTTAAACAATATGGGAAACTTTACCCTTAACCCTTCACCAGACAATCACAGATTTTAATGACACTAAGGAATGTTTATGAAAATGTTGTCGGAAATGGAGAAAATGTTAAAAATCAGTGCTTCCTCCCCCCTTTGTTTTCTACCCTCTTTCAAGAAAAATTCACTCATATGATTTACATTTGACCAAAAATTTTGTAGTCCAATTCAAAAAGTATTCAAAGCAATGGTAAACAGACTCATTTTCTGTTATCTGTAATGGGTTAACTCTTCACCACACAATCCTGAATTTTAACCACCCTGAGGAGAAAGCCTTTTGAAAACATGGGAAAAGGAAAAAAATGCTGGTAACCAGCATATTCTTCTTTTGCCACAATGTTTTCTACCATTACAAAGACATAAATGTCTTCTGAGCTACACCAAATTTGTCGTTTGCAAAGTTTTTCAATTTGAATGAGTCTAAACTTTAGTAGTGAGGGAAAGGGGGAGCCAAGCATGGTAAATGCTTATTCTAGACTGAAACTAAAACTAGCACAAATCTCCCATTGAAGAAACAAGAGAAATGAAGGCAAAAAAAAACATGGTAAAACATTTTGGGAATATCAGCAAATGCTTAAGACCAAATGCTCCTATCCTCATAATTTTTTCAAAAGCTGCAAAAAACATTGAAAATTTCAAAACCATTTAATCCTTTACCACACAATCCAAACTTTTAATGACCCTGAGAAGAAAGCCTTTTGAAAACATGGCAGGAAAAGGAGAAAATGCTGGTAACCAGCATTTTCTCATTTTCCTACAATGTTTTCTACTCTATCAAAGTCAAAAAACATCATTTTAGCAATGTTTATTTTGTCGTCTGCGATTGCTTTGAAGTTGGTCCGGTATAAAATTTTGCTGTTTGGTAAAGAGTTAAGCCATGCTCTGTGAAAAAGGGGTATAATGCATCTATGAAAGTATTGATCCAGGTCAGCCTGCGCAGTCTGCACTAGCTGACCTGGGCCAAAACTTTTCGCTATTTGTTAATTTTCTGTATGTCAGAGGACCAATCTACCTTATGATACAGTCGGTTGTCAGATATAATGGATTTTATGGAACCCTAATTAAGTGATGACTTGCTTGGTATCTTACATTAAGTAGATGCATTAAGCCCCCTTTTGCCAGAGCATGGCTCATTTATATTCTTACAGTACAACCTTTATCCTTTACCAGATAATCCTATATTTTGAGACATCTGGAGAGAAAGGCTTTTGACAACATTGTGCAGAAGGTAGAGAGCGCTGGTAACCAGCATCTTTTACTTTCTCACAATTTTCTCAACCCATGACAAACTTTCTCTACCTCAGACAAAATTTCGCCATTGAAAAGTCTAAATTTTTGTAAGTTTGGTAAGGAGCTAAACAAATTCCAACTTTCTAAAACATTATTGACATCCTGAACCCTGTCACCTTAAACCAAAAACTTGGACTAACCCATTTTTGAATACATCCTTCAACTCTTTACCACACGATCCCTGCTTTTAACGCCCCTAAGAAAGAAGGGTTCTGAAAACATTGCGGAAAAAGGAGAAAATGCTGGTAACCAGCATTTTCTCCTTTTCCCACAATGTTTTCCATCCTTTCCAAAACAAATTTCAATTTTTGGGTCACATTTATGTTGTTGTCTGCAAATGCTTACAATTTGGACTGGTCTAAAATTTTGTCGTTTGGTAAAGAATTAACAGGAGGGCTATGATGGCCCTGTAGTGCTCCACTACCTTACATGTAAATGATCCACAAATGGCATGAAGGGGGACATTAACTCTTTACCTAATGCTAAAATTTTCAAAGCAACCAATTCAAAGATTTGCACACAACAAATTTAGTGTAGCTCAAAAGATAATTACTGCTTCTGAAATAGCAGAAAATATTGTGGAAAAGGGGGGAAAAATGCTGGTTAACAGCATTTTCTCTTTTACAAACAATGTTTTCAAAAGCTGTCTTCTTCAGAGTCGATGAAACATTGCTTTGCACAGGGTTAATCCAAAGAGTCTATAATATTCAACAGGGAAGATAAGCTAAGCCTACAGAAGGTATGTTTCTTCTAAACACATCAAGGTTAAGTCAGTACATATAATGAAAATCTACCCTATGATCTTCTGTGCCAAAGAATGAATTCTGACAAACTGTTTTTTCTCAGATGAATTCTGAAAATCATGAAGCAGAATACCCTTATTTCCATTGGTATGTATGGTAAAGTTTTTTAAGAAAACACTGGAATTATACAAACATTGCTCTATGCCCAATATGAAACACAACTAGGTAAAATCTAAAACACATGTAGTAAAAACATTCAGTGTGTATGAAAAACTGAACATAGTTTAACCCCAAAACTGGAGAGAGTGTACAATACTAACCATGTTGCAATGAGTTATTTCCCTTTGACCATCATAACACATACTTGCATCAGTGACTAAGCAAGTATGTTTTATGATGGTCAAAGGGAATCAGAGAAAACAAACTAACCTCACAATAGCCATTATTTTTGACAGATCATAATTCTTTCAAAAATTCTTTACAATGTTTGCCAATGGATCGAGTAAGTCATTACCAAACGACAAAATATTAAATGAAAGGTATTTGCAGATGTCAAATTCAGTTGGGCTGAAATGAGAGCATTTGCTTCTCTAAGTGAAAAGCTGGTTATCAGCATTTTTTTTCTCTACAATGTTTTCAAAGCCCTATCTTTCTCAGGCTCGTTGTAATTGGGGATTGTTTGGTACAGGGTTAGTACATGTATTTTAACTCTTTACCACACCTGTATGAATTGAAACCATCTGCAGACGACAATTTCAAGGTGGCTTAAATGAAACTTGCCTTTAATTGAGTAGGAAACATTATGGGAAAAGGACACTTTGCTGGTTACCAGCATTTTCTCCTTTTCCCACAATGTTTTCGAAAGTTTTTGAAAGTCTTCTTCCTCAAGGTCTTTAAATGTAGGGATTGTGTGGTAAAGAGTTAAACAGAGGTACAACAGTTATGGACAAACAGATTTTGGAAGATTATCATTTTTGTTGAATTGGCAACCCAAGTTCTTGATGGAATCAAATTCTCAGAGCAATTCTAAGCTCTAGTCAAAACTGATTTAGATAATACATCAGAGAAGGTATCTGACATAAAAGTTTATAAGCACACAGGTGCACAGACAGACAGTCATAACTCAAGTACCAGGGGACCATTTTACTATAGTATCTATGCAAACTTAAGTCTAGAATTTCTTAAGTTTTTGCATAAGTCCAAGTTTTGCATTTTACTAAAAGTTGCGTAGCCATGTTCAGAGGTAAGTTTTTGCGTAACTTTGTGTACAAAAAATATCTGTCATAAGTGAGAACAAAAATATAGCATGTATTGTAAAGGGTAAGATAAGGCAATTCTTGAAGATCTGCTAAATATTTCCACAGATCAAAACAGCTTTGAAATCTCAATTTTTTTTTCCAGGCAGTAACAAGTTAAGTCTTCACTCCATAATCAAATACTGCTAGCTGGAAAGATTCAGTCTGATACCCATCTCTACAATTCATTGTGTTCCTGAAAATAGAAAGGAAAATTCACATTGATTTCAACTCTTCCTTAAAACCTGTCAAGTGCCTTTCACAACTCTCACTTTTGCAGCCAGTGAGGATACAAGATCACACTTCATGTTTACAGCAGACTGACCTGGGATCTACACGATCACCAGCCATTATATTCTGTCTAAAGGCAGTTTTACAACTATAGTTACCTTTACAGCCAGTGAAGATAAAAGACCAGACTTTACATTTACTGCAGACTGACCTGGGAACAGCAGCAACCACTATATTCTATTTAAAGGCAGTTCACAACTAGAGTTGCCTGCCAACTTGCAGCCAGTGAAGACCCCAGATCAGACTGCATGTTTACTGCACATTGAACTGGGATCTACATCAACCACTCTTTTCTGTCAAAAGGCAGTTTCACAACTATAGTTACCTTTGCAACCAGTGAAGATCCAAGGACAGACTGCAAGTTTACTGCAGACTGACCTAGGATCTACACTAACCACTATGCAGAGACATGCTGTCCCAAGGCCATTTTGAAATGGAAATAAGTGGGCTTATTTTACCTTACTGAAAATTTCAATTTCATTTATTTTGCAATTTCAGTATAAATATACATGTACCTAAAAATCCACTAAGAGGCAATCAATTGTGGTGCAATCAATAGTTTTATTAACCCTCTACCAAACAACCCTTGATTTCAATGACAGAGGAAAAGAAAGCCTTTGAACACATTGTGGGAAACGGAGAAATTGCTTGTAACAAGCAATTTTTCCTTTTCCCACAATGTCTTCTACCTTATCAGAGAACTTCAGCTCATTTGTACCAATTTCAAATTTGTCATCTGCAAATGCTTTCAATTTGAAATCGTCCAAAACTTGTCATTTGTGAAAGGTTAACTGAAATGAGATGACAACGCTTTCACCATTATTTCTAGCATATCACAGCTCATTCAAGTATGTACTGTGTTTCAACAATATTGCGTTAGGGCTTTGTAGTGTCTTGCTCAAGGACCCTCCCATGAAAAACCCTACCCTGCATCAAATCTTACAAATATTTTATAATATACAGGTACAAATATGCCAAATATATTTCAGGAGATTACAAACTGAAACCTGTACTATACCAAAAATGTAGTTGAAGAATGGTTGTAACTCACTTAATATTTGGTGGATTTTATCACAAATTGATCTCCAATTTCCTGACCTATCACCTATATTTCGTCATTATTTACCTGAACTATCAATCCCATTCAAAATGTCTTCAAAGATGACAAAAAGAAACCATTTTCCTTACTGTTAACAGGATGTCCATGACATACCTACGGACAACAGAGATACCATATGCCACCTGCATTAAACTCTTTACCAAACGACAAAATTTTGGACTAGACCAAATTGAAAGCATTTGCAGACAACAAAATAAATATAGTTCAAATGATATTTTTTGTCTTTGATAGGATAGAAAACATTGCGGAAAATGGAGAAAATGCTGGTTACCAGCATTTTCTCCTTTTCCCACAATGTTTTCAACAGCCGCCTTCTTTGGGGTCATTAAAACTTGGGATTGTGTGGTAAAGGGTTAAACTGGCAGGAGCATCAGAGGAACTGTGATTATTTAGAACAAAGTCTGTACATGTACCTCAGTCAAATGTTCATCTCCAACCAGTCACAGATTTGTCTCCATCTGGTTTTTTATACCACTTTCAGCAGCATACCAGTTACATCATGGCAAAAGCCATATTTGTTTCTGTTTTCTGGTTTCATCAAGCTTAAACTTGGGCTCTGGAGTGTCATTCCCCTAGATACACCCATGAATACCGTCTCTGCAAGTAAGGAGCAAACCCAAGACCTCTAAATAACAAATCTGGAAATATGTTCATCATGTCACCTGTAAGTAAATAAAATATATAACAGTAAACTCCCAATCAAACAACAATTATTGTAGTTTAAATTGTTCTAATTGAAAGAATTTGTGGAAAACAAATGCGGATCAAATACAAAATTCTTTCTGAAAGGGTAAAAAAATGTAGGAAAAGGAGAAAATGCTGGTTACGATTATCTTATTCTCTTTTTTCAACAATATATGAATAAACATCTTCCTTCTATGGGTCATAAAACATGTCATAAATGGAAATGAATTTTTCCTAGACAGCACAACTTTCAGTGTTATTATGGCAGCTGCTCATAACTCAACCTTTCCCTATGAACCACCATAAATGGTGTAATGTAAGAAATTTTGATCTGCATGGTCTTGTTTGATTACTGAAATAGATTTCGTTAAAAAATCTATAGTGAATTCTGGTTTGTTATGCAACAGTCTGCTTGACTGAAAAACATGGCGGCGAATCCGTCAGCAATCTGACATTAAAAGTGATTTGACTAAATTCTGAATGAATCTGCCCATCATTTATTAAAACAGTGGTGGAATATTTTCAAATTAAGTTGTTCCTTAAAGTATATAAAGTTCTTTCATAATGATACCAGTTCTATTTTTTTTTTTTTTTTTTGTATTGGAGTTTAACACCATTTTAACAGCTTAGGTCATATCATGGCAGTCAGTGCACCTAGGCATGTGTTTCCTGGCTTTCTCACACCAGTACTGACACAACTTTGTTTACAAGTCACTGACAACTTCTTCCACATGCATCAGGTGGGGAGAGACGAAAAATCACCGTAACGAAAGTTTGCCTAAACCAGCTATCAAACTCACAGCCACCAGGTCACAAGTCAGATGAGCTAACCATTGAGCTACACGGGCAGGCACTGGTTTTAGAGTGACCAAATTTGCTACATAGAACTGAATGCGGCCCGTTCAGAAATTATATGCAAAAGAAATATATGTTAAATGTCCAACAGATAAATATTGAAAAAGTAAATCGGCATGTAGATCTATACATCTAAAAAATTGGACTAGGCTGAAAACATGCTTCAAAGTATAAAGAACATATTGCACAGTGATGTAGGTGTTCGACCATCCTTCTTGGGGTTAACTTCAAACCACATTCACTTTTATTTAATATTAAAAATTGAACAAAGTTGATCTAATTCTTATTTTAGACTTCTCTTTTGGGTACGAGATATATATTTTGACTTATTTTTGGAGGCAACTTTTGATTGGGTACGTTTTGCCCGCATTCCCTCAAAAACCATTTCGGTCACTACAGTAGCATGCACTGATGTCGACAAACAAGCTATGGCGATCATGTCCAAGGATGAACTGGTTTTGGGACGAACAAGCCCGGAACTAAATTTAAAAAAAAAAAAACTGTATGAAGAACGCTTGTCCCTTTCTATTTTAAATTGCCTTTTTTAGTTGTCATCTTTAATCCACTACTAATTCATCAATATGGGTTTGTGTACCTTTCAGACTGTATGTATTTGATTGTCTAGATCTATTTGACTTCAGAAACACACATAAAAATATCTATGGTAGAGTACTGCACGTGCAACTTCGAACGTTTCCGCCAGTTGGTTACCGTTTCAGCTGGTACATGCTTTAAGAACAGATTTTTTTTTCGTCCGTAGACTTCTTTGCACTTTCTTGTTCGTCCTAACCTTTTTGTACACAGTATTAGGCCTAATCAGCTTACATTCTTTGTCAGCCTCATATTTGCTCGTTATTGAACACTGAACACTTTAAATGGATATCATCATAAGTTTTAGATCCTTCTTTGTTTCACTCGTGTATTAATGAAGTAAATAGGATGTTTATTACTGGAATCAATATTTTCAACGGTTTTTAGTTCTTTCTTGTCTCATCGCCACGCAAACACTTTGACATTTTCTTGTATCTTTGTGACATATGAAGGTATTTGTATAGATATGGGCTGGTTGTTCAATCAAAAGGGGAATTCATATCAATAGAGCAGGTAAACCTTTAACTGAGCGGCAATCTGTGAAAATGTGATTTACAGTCATTCCAAAATTTTGAGTGTCATTTACATTTAAAAATATTGAAAAAGTGATGTCATCAGGATGCAAAAATGTTGCTGTCTATAGTAGATACAACATTTAAGGAATTTTAATTCATTTTTCCCAATTAGCCGGCATGTCCTGTCATTGAGATACTTGCTATTCAGTTGAGGAACCTTGTTTCAAATAACAGAGGCTAGATGCACAAGATCATTATTTTGACGACTTACCTAGAAATTCTATTGAATCCCTCGCTGTATACTTAAGTACTGAATAAATTTTGCCATATCTTTTCAAAGGAAAGCCACTGAAAACAAACAACAAACGCCAGTCTTATGAAAAGTTCTTTTTGTTTTATGATCAAAACGTCTACAAACAAGAGGACCATGATGGTCCTATATCGCTCACCTGAGTAGCCCCTGATCTATCGATGTGGGGGCATAAAATGCATCTAGAGTTACCCCCTAGATAGTATGGAATGCTCTTTTGATAGTGAACATAATATTCCAAGTTTCAAGTGAATGCCTTTAGTAACACCGGAGTTATTTTAAATTGTAGTGTGTTTATTTGAACTGTTTTGATATAGAGGGCTATGCGGGCATGTCTGTTTCATGCAACATATGAATATTCTAGGTCTCAAAGTTTGAGGACAATATTTTTAAAGATTTCCTTCTTTATATCTATATAAAATCTGTGATCCTACAACGCAGGGCTTATTCTCATTGTACCATGATTATTTAAGTGTTTTGATACATGGCTATTAAACCACGGGACATTCCAAATATGAAACCTGCAGGCCTTATGGTTTGGGCCAAAAAGTGTTTTCAAGATTTCCTTCTTTATATCAATGTATAATCTGTTATCCTACAACATAGGGATTATTTTCATTGTAAAGTGATAATTTGAAGTGTCTTGATAGAGAGCTATTAGACAATGGGACATTCCAAATATGAAAGCTGTAGGCCTTACGGTTTGGGAGAAAAAAGGTTTTCAAGATTTCCTTCTTTATCTCCATGTAAAACGTGGGATCCTACAAAATAGCGCTAATTTCAAGTGTAGAATAATTATTTAAAGTATTATGATAGAGAGCCATCAGGCGATGCTACATGCAAAATTTAAATGCACAAGGCCAATCGATTTGGGAGGAGATGATTTCTACAGATTTCCTTCTTACCTCTATGTAAAATCTGGGATCCCACAATATAGGGCTAAATTTCAATGTGAAGTGATAATTTGAAGTATTTTGGTAGAGGGCCAGCAGACAATACTACATACCAAATATGAACGCTCTAGGCCTTACAGGTTTGGAGAAGAAGAATTTTTAAGTTTTTTCATTCTGTTGCCATGGCAACCAGAGTTCTTCACTGATTTCAATTCTTTGAAGTATTTTGAAAGAGCATGACCTAAGGATCATTTCTGTGAAGTTTGATTGAAATCTGATTGTTAGTTTAGGAGGAGAACATTTTTTTTTTTTTTTTTTTTTTTTTTTTTTTTTTTGTGAACGGACGGACGGACGAACGGACGGACGGACGGACGACGGACATTGACCGATCACAATAGCTCACCTCGACCACTTCGTGCTCAGGTGAGCTAAAAAAAAAAAGCAACACAGCGTTTCTCATACAAGAAAGCATAATATAATTAGAGGGGTTTAATTATTATTATCATTATTATTATTATTTCAAGCAATCGCAATGTACGTATAATCTTTCAAGAATAATACAAAACCATGCGTAAGCTACAGATGAATTTGTATCGTAACATGTATACATGAATCATCCGTTCTTTTAGTTGGGTTAATAAATAAAATGTGCCCTCAGCTAGTACCAAAGATACAGATGTTTCAGTGCTCATGTTTTATCAAAATATGTTGGTAATTACATTTTACAGTCAGTGGCCAAAAAGATTTTTTTTTTGTATCAAATTTCGGAATCCCTTTGACTTACATGTACATGCATTTTTCAGCATGCAAGAAAATAAATGACGCCGCTTCTGATCATCATATTACGCTCGTCTGAGGAAAGCTATTCAGACAGAAAAGGCTACTGGAGTTACTAACATTAACACGTATACTGTTATTGTTTCTCGCCTGACATGAAGTTGTTGCTCACTGAAGAGTTTAACTTTACAGTGGAAGGCAACATCGTGAAAAAGACTTGTTTCAAGATTATTATCTCTTGAAAGATTGTCTTAGTGTTTTACCTTACGAAAAAAAAAAACGTTTTATTTTTAATAGTATTATTATAAACCTAGTGGTGTTATGATTTCGTTAAATTTTGGCGACGTCGCTATGGGCGTAAAAGTGTAAAAGTTTTCCTAAATTTTTCATTGCCTTTAAACAGCTAGATTTCTACAATATTAAAATGATATTCTCTATATTGGAGTCTCAAAATATATAATTATTTTAACTTAAAATTTATAATGCTTTATATTCATCAAGTTTCGAAATGTAAACCAACAAAAGATTAAAAAGTAAACTTTGGAATAGATGTAAGTCAATGGGCATTCCGACTTTAAAGAAATATTTATTGCCACTGACAGTAGTTTTACAAATTTTCGATCCAATGACAGCAAAACTGATGGAAGAGGTCGCGAACCAAATTTCCCTGTAAATATGCATGTACCAACAAAACGGGCGGACGGCTACATATAGAATACATTACATGTTGAAACTTACCTTGTGTTGGTACTTGATTCGAGCTCCTTGTGAAAATTTGATGTCTCGCGGGACCGATGCTCAAGCGAGGAGTCAAAATTTTCATATTAATGAGAAAAAGATGGAAGCAAAAGGAAATTTATGACGGGAATAACATGTCTTTTATTATCTACCTACAAAATTTTAACAACAAAATATTACAAGTATACTGAGAATTTCATTAAAAAAAAAGGGTAAGAAACTGAAATACATACTGGTTAGTAGGTAAAAAAAAAATCTTAAAAAAACTGGCGGATGGATATCATAACTTACCATATAGACCAATCAAATCGGAAACCAAGCTGCACGTGGGTTACGTCATCATACTATATTTGGGACAGTACTTGAGACTTAGTCTGGGTTCATATCTAATCATTGTTTTCCTTTTGTCTATTCGTACATGACCTTGTCAGAAATGTTCAAGAAAGCAATATGCAATTTTGTCTTAGATCTGTAAGACCGTGGAAAGAAACTGCTACAAGGAGTGATTAAAATACTATATCTGCCTAGACCACGGCTATTTGACACTATGAGTTAGATAGTAAATGTAGATTTTTTCTGTCATGTCTGTGTTTTTGTCCGCGTCAGACGGATTTATTTGAACTGGAAAGTTTGTAGGATTATGGTATATAGAGAGGGCGCACAAACAGGCGGACAGAATATCATCTTGAAAATATTCGATTGAAGGAGAATAAGAAGACGAACAAAGACCCAATACTCGATTACAATGTACATGTATTTGTATAGTACATAGTTATAATATACGATTAAGGGAAATATTCATTTTTTTTTTTTGGTCAAAATATCAATTTCCTGTATTCCGCTTTTTCTCGGCTTCTGATCTGTATGAACCATTGAAGAGAACGTTTATGATATTTAAAATCATTTTGTAGTTTAACACATTTCTCATGTATTGATCTTTGAGAGGCTACGTATCTCTTTATAATTCCATGCGACCCTGAAGTATATAACTTTTATCTTGAGAAGTTAGTTGATAGCGTTTGTCACATGCACTTGATACATGAAAAAGGAGAGAATAAAAATTAAAAAAAAAAACGCCTTAAAAAAGATCAGAAAAACAACGAGAAGTTAGCAATTCTTTAACTAAAACGCGCATCTCTCTTCATGATCACTTGAGAAAGTTTATATAAATACATCATATAAAAGAGAAAGAAACTTTCAAACTCATCATTATATACATATATAAAAAAAAATGCAAGTATAATAGAGCAATGCTTTGTGAAAAGGGGTCCTAATACATCTGCGAAAAAATATCGACCCATGTCAGCCTCCACAGTGGTCGAAACATTTGCTGTCGGCCAATTTTCTGCCTGTCAAAGGACCAATGTATCTTACGATTCAGTCGGTTGTTAGACAAAATTGATTTTTATGGATCCATACTTATATAACGAATTTCTAAGTATCATGCATAACGGAGATGCATTAAACCCCTTTTCCCAGAGCACGGCTCAATAATATTATATTCAGTGTATGCCCTTTCTTATCCTCAACATGTATAACGAATCTTCAGTTAGAAAGTATCTCTATTTCTGATTGGCTAAATCAAATGGAATAGCCAATCACAAATTGTGTTACTTTGAAATTTAGAAATTCAGTATGGCTGGTAACTGCGATGGGTCTGTATTCACCATCCATTCTAGAGAACAGTCTTAGTCTTATTCTCAAGAATTTTCTAAACTTGAATGTTACACAACTTCTGATAGGCTAAACCATTTAGCCAAACGGAATTTGCGTTACATACTAAATCTAGAATTAGAGTTATAACGAAACTAAGAATGGTTTGTAAATACGGGCCCTGACGCCGTTTTCGGACCGAGTAGATCACGATCAGCCTGCATATTCCTGCGGTCTGATCATGTTCTACACTAATACCGAACGTATTACAGCAACTTTACCACTTCCGCTTGAAATCAACATACTTGTCTATATCGAAATTGGGTTCTGTTAGATTTTAACAAATGGCAAAAATGCAGACTTGTCCATACTGAAGGTATTTGCAGACGACAAATTAGATGCAATTTATATAACCCTTTACCACACAATCCCGACTTTTAACGACTCTAAGAAAGAATCCTTTTAAAAACATTGTGGGAAAAGGAGAAACTGCTGGTAACCAGCATTTTCTCCTTTTCCCACAATGTTTTCTACCCTTCCCAAAACAAATTCAAAATTTTCAATCACATTTATTTTGTCGTCTGCAAATGCCTTCAATTTGGACCAGTCCAAAATTTTGTCGTTTGGTAAAGTGACAATGGGATTCGTCTCGGAAAAGGTAGAAAATGCTTGGAATCAGGTTTTTCTTCTATTCCCACAAGCTTGTTAACCATTAAGCTGCTTATCGCGACCCACTGACCTTTTGCGGACAGTGTAGATCAAGATCAGACTGCACAGAACGTGCAGTCTGATCTTTGATCTACACCGTCCGATACGGTATTCTTTTTCCGGTGAAATCCACTTTGAAACTGCAATGTTTGGCCCTTTAGTATTGAGTAGAAATTTGCGTTTCATTTATTCAGCAGCTTAGGTGTTAAAGGTTATCTTCGTCAGGGCCATGAAACACGGACCATACTCTGGCCAAAGAAGGTTTAATGCATTTCCGTGATGCATTATACCAAGCAAGTCATCACATAATTATGGATCCATAAAGTCCGTTTTGTCTAACAACCGACAGACTCCTGGGCATTCAAAAAATTTACCAAAAGCAAAAAGTTTCGCAGGCTGACCTGGGTCGATACATGTAGCAGATGCATTAAATCCCCTTTTCACAGAGCATGGTTCATATAATTAAGCATTTAATGAGCAGGTGATAATGCGAACTGTCTATTACTTACAGCTGCCTGTCTGACTTAATTTACCAACACACACACACACACACACACACACTCTCTCTCCTTTCTTGTTCTTTTCCTCTCTCTCTCTCTCTCTCTCTCGCTCTCTCTCTCTCTCTCTCTCTCTCTCTTCTTTTTCTTCTTTCCCATCTCTGCGCCTGTCTCTCTATTACTCCTTTCCCCCTTCTCTCTCTCTCTCTCTGTCTCTCTCTCCCTCCCTCTCTCTCTCTCTCTCTCTGTCTCTCCGTCTCTCTCTCTCTCTCTCTCTCTCTCTTAATTACACAAGAAGTTTTTTCATGCTCTGTCTGATTTTGGAATGGGAGTTCCATTGTTGGGTGATGTAACATTCCGATCTGACGGGTCCTGAAGAAAAAAATATATATATTTCCCCTTTAATCTTAATTTTCGACCAAATGACAATATTTAAGGCCCGTCCAAATTGAAAGCATTTGCAGACGACAACCGACAACTTACTTGTGGCTGGATTAATTATATCTTTCCTTTGAAGGATAGAAAGCAATCTTGGAAAAGGAGAATATGCTTCTTACCAGGATTTTCTCCCATTTTCCCATAATGTTTTTAGAAGCCGACTTCGTCATGACGTAAAAACAGGGTTGTTTAGTACAAAAAAAAAAAAGAAAAGAAAAAAGAAATTGATAGCATAAATAAACACAAAACGTGTGTTTTATTTTCGCGTAAATATCGAATACACATTTCATTAATAATCAATTAACCCATTAACTGCTAAGTGAAATGAAACTTTCAAGCCGATAGTAAAATCCATAATAATGTTATTTCGATCTTATCTTTTTGGAGAAATATATATCCTTATCGGACAGTGTAGATCCAATATCAGATTGCATGTTCGGTGCAGTCTGATCTTGATCTACACTGTCCGCATAACTTATCGTTGCTAGTCCGATAGAGTTATCTCTCTTTCAGAACTCATATGTATATATGAGAAGAAAATGATGAAGTCTCGCGAGACAGCCCGATACTATCGGAACCTTGAGTGCGTAACGTAACCAAATCGTTAACCAACTCATAACGAGGAGACAAATTGAAAACTGAAATATTAATATAGTTATTCGACACTGCATCGCAATGAATTATGCATAAGTTAGTACAGATGGCTGCATTTGATTGTAGTTCATGTATGATGGCACTGATTTTTGTTCACGCGTGGTCCCAGTGGTGGGTCTATATACGCCTTCAACTTGAAGAGTTCCAATAATGGACATAGGAAGAATGCGTAGAAGTTATTTTTGTCTCAGTGATAGATGTTTATATTGGAAAGCTGCTGTGACTTTGAAAGAATTTCATATAAAATAATGTTGAAGACGGCATTAAACACCAAACAAACAAACATACCGTGTCATCCACATCAAACGAGTCTGACCGCCGCATTCCGAACAAGTTCCTAAGGTGTTGGCGGAAGCTGCTGGTGTTTAGAGCATATATAATTGGATCCCATAACACGCTGGTTTTTGCAACGATAGCTGGAATTCGCGTTATGACGGGGCTTAGACTGGTCCCTGGTCCAAAGGCTTGGTAAAACGATACCAAGGCGTAAGGTGTCCAAGACAAGACGAATGCCGCTGAAAACAACAACAATAAAATTTAACGATAATACACTGCTTTTTATAAATAGTAGGGCAGGAAACGAACAATCCATCGAATGGATCGACCAAACGAGAAAATTTTATACATGTCCATACTGAAAGCATTTGCAGACGACAATTGGAAGGTTAATCAAATAAAGAAATTTGTCTTTGAAATGGTAGAAAATACTTAGAGAAAAGAAGAAAATTCTATTACCAGCACTTTCTTCTTTTCCCGCAATGTTTTCACTAGATTTCTTTTTCAGGGTCGTTAAAGCTCGGTATTGTATAGTTACAGGCCCATTGATGGCCTTAAGTAAACAATGCGAGTTTTAAATGCATTTAAATTTAAATCCGGCATACCTTTTAAAAGTATGGAAAATATTGTGGAGATGACAAACTGTTATTCCACGGTCGATCCATGTGTTAGCCGCTGGCAGAAAAATTGAATTTTAAAACAATGTAAAAAGTTGCAAAGTAGCTCGATATTTTCACATTTCGGCAAGACACATCTTTACCAGTACTAAGCTCGGGTTCGAAATTGTCTTACTCAAATACACAGCCACGAAAAACGCTAGTGCCTCGTGAGAAGATCGAGCCCATGGCACTAGATTGGGAATCCTACTCCTTTATCACCAAAAAGATCAAGGCCCTATTCAAGTATAATGAGCAATACAAATGAGTCATGTTCTGGCAAAAGGGAGTTTAATGCAGCTCCGTAGTGCGTTGTACCGAGCAAGACATTATATAATTATGGATCCATTAAATCCATTTTGTCTAACAACCGACTGAATCAAGTGGTAGTATGACCCTTGGATATGCAGAACATTTACAAATAATAAAAACTATCGACCCATGTTAACCCTTAAGCTGCTAATCGCGACCCACTGACCTTTTGCGGACAGTGTAGATCAAGATCAGACTGCACAGAACGTGCAGTCTGATCTTTGATCTACACTGCCCGATAAGAAGATATATTTCCTCCAAATAATACCTTTGAAATAGGAAAAATTGGGTGTATACTATTGGTTTGAAAGTTTCATTTCTTTTATTTAGCAGGATAGGGGTTAACATGTGCGGACTGCGCAGGCTGACATGGGTCGATACTTCTTATAATGCATTAAACCCCCTTTTGTTGTCACATTTATCGACTGTTAAAGTTTAAATGACTTCCGCTTCCTGCCAAAAAGCCTTTCATCTTCCTGTTTATAACTAGATTTCCAAACAAGAAAAAAATATAGCGAATATTCTTTCTTATGGTATTTCAATCTACATGGGTTTACCTAAGGATCCTACAAATTTTTAAGATTTTATAAAAGGTTGGCTTTTGAAATCACTGTTGGAAGAGGAGAACATGCCTTAACCCTTTCCCAAACGACACATTTTGACTGGTCCAAATTGAAAGAGTTTGCAGACGACAATTCTAAATTTTATGAAAATGACAGAGAGGTCTCAAAAAGGGTAGAAAACACTGTGGGAAAAGGAGAAATTGCTCGTTACGAGCAATTTTTCCTTTTCCCACAGTGTTTTCAAAAGACTTGTACTGCAGACACGTGAAAACCAGGGCTTGTTTGGGAAAGGGTTAAACCAGCATTTCCACTTTATCCCACAATGCTTTCTATCCTTTGAAATACAAATCCTATCATTTGAGCGGTATTTAATCGGTCATCTACAATACTTTCAATATGGGCCAGTCAAGAATGTTGTCCTCTGATAAGAAGTTGAATCTAGAGATGCCTCTGCAGTTACTACACTGACGCATACATGTTTTAACTTGATCAAAAGAGCCATCGATCATGTTCTCGACCGACTTCCGGTTCCTACCAATAAGTATTTCGACTTCCTGTTTATCACTTGATTTCCAGAGAAGAAGTACAATGAGAATAATTGAGCGTTTGATCAGTTATGTGCAAGATTCGATGGCCGATAAATCAGTAACTCTCTATCGCTATCATATAGCAAGGTCCACACGCAATGTAATTTCTGCAATATGTAATTTGTCACGGTTATTGACTGTTAATGAGGACGATGCTCTTAGGGCTGTTAGCAGCGATTGTCTGACTTCACCCCCGTGGTCACATGTCACACTTTATTAACCCTTTACCACATAATCCAGAGTTTTAACGACCCTGATGGAGAAGACCTTTGAAAACATTGTGGGAAAAGGAGAAAATGCTGGTAACCAACCAGCATTTTCTCCTTTTCCTACAATGTTTTCTACCTTATGAAAAACAGAAATCATCATGTAAGCAACTCTTAATTTGTCATCTGCAAAAGCTTTGAATTTAGTTCCTTCCAAAAATTTTGTCGTTTGGTAAAGAGTTAATATTTTGTTTTCATGTCGTTGTTACGGTCGTAGTCGACAACCACCTCCGCACCTTACATGGTTTAACTCTTTACCAAGCGACAAACATTTGGACTTGACCAAATTGAAAGCATTGGCAGACGATAAATTAAATGTAGCTCAAGTGATGATTTCAGTCTTTGGATAGAAAATATTGTGGGAAAAAGGACAAAATGCCGGTAATGGTTACCAGCATTTTCTCCTTTTTCCCACAATGTTTTCAAAAGCCATCCCACAATGTTTTCAACAAGCACTTTGTAATCGCAATGTTTCGGTGTATACTATGGGCTTGAAATCTTCATTCTATTTACTAAGCAGATTAATGGTTTAGGAATCAACGATACTCTGTTAATTCGAACTGATCTCTTGGTTCCAATCGTGCCCGTATTATCGTGGATATCAGACAAATAATTGAATTCCTACGAGAAGACGACCTTTTGTTTACCTTTCAACGAGCAATCTTAAGTCGCATGATACCACATGACGCCACCTTTAATTTTATCGTTCTATTTATCAAAGAACCGCCTCCTTACTTTATAACCTAATATAAAATACGCTGAAGTCTCTTAGCCCTCTACTAAACAATTCCATGTCAACCAGCATTTTCTCTTTTTTCCACAATGTTTTCTACCGTCTAGGCAAAAAGATTTCATCAGGTGAGTCACTTTTCATTCGTCAATTGCGAGAGCTTTGAATATGGATGGGTTTACAGTTTTGTCGTTTGTTAACGAGCAGAACTCTAGGTCAGCCATTGTCTTAGAAATAAAGCGTATGAATACAAGAATTTGACCAATCACATCACGCGGGGAAAAAGTCGACTTTATCTAGTTGGCAGCGAAAGAGTTACGGTATCATGGGTAATCCTGACGATTCGGTTCTCAAGGACTAAATCTCTCGAGGGCATAAATGGTCTCACTGCGGTATACTTTCGGTACTTTGAATAAAGAGTAAAAATCACGAACTTTGATCCTGTGATGCTCTTTCCCAGGAGTTTTACTATTTCTTTCTCTGGAATTAACCCGTATCCTGCTAAATGAAATAATTGAAACTTTCAAACCGAAGGTATAAACCCAAATTTTCATATGTCAAAGGTAATCTTGGAGGAAAAATATCTCCTTATCGGACAGTGTAGATCCAAGATCAGACAGCACGTTCTGTGCAGTCTGATCTTGATCTACGCTGTCCGCAAAAGGTCAGTGAGTCGCGCTTAGCAGCCCAAGGGTTAATATCCAATGACTTTTACAAAAAGACAGAAAAGGTGGCATCATCAGAGGTGATAGTTTTTTTTTTTTTCTTTTCCTTCTACCGCTCCACTATCTTCGAAATAAACCAGGATGGACAGAGGTCTTTCTGCTTATAGACTATCTTTCTTGATATGGTCTAAAGCAATAAATAGTTCCCAAGGAAATGCCAACTTTTGCATACACTTTCTCAAGAAATTATCAAATAAAGTCAGAAACCCATTTTAGACCTGTCCCTCCATCTTCTCTGGTAAGATATTGAACTGAAAATACTGGATATTAAGGACGCATTCCGTCCCGGTGTTGCATCAAACTGAGCCATTCTCTGAGAAACGGGGGTTCAATACATCTTCAAGAAGTAACGACCTAGATCAGCCTGCACAGTCCGTGCAGGCTGACCTGGGGTCGAAACTTTTTGCTATTGGCCAATTCTTCACATCTCAAAGGACCGGTCTACCTCATATTTCAGTTGGTTGTAAGACAAAATGGATTTTATGAATCCATAGGCCTACTTATGTGATGACTTGCCTGGTACAATGCATCATGGAGATGCATTACTTCCCCTTTTGCCAGAGCGTTGCTTATATTTAAACACTTTCAGATCGAGACAGAAAACTACCTACCAACCATAGAAACACACATTTTCAGCAAATGCTTCTCGCGTCGTCTTTGAGCGATAAATATTCGGGACGTCTGTACCTCTGTTCCTATCGCTGCTTTTTTTACCTGAAAGAATTCAAGAAGAGTGACTATCAGACCGATAATTTATCTTGCCCAAGGACAATCTCGCTGAGCTATGCTGATCACGTTTGAGGCTATGGACTGGAAAGCCCTAGTCTAGAACGGATGAATCAAAGAAAAACATAAAAAGACATGAATGAGCCAGTGATCGACATATGTAGCAAGAGACAAGGGGGATATTTGGGCCCCGGCCCTCATTTAAACAGAAGATATTAACCCTTAGGCTGCTAAGCGCGACTCACTGACCTTTTGCGAACAGCGTAGATCAAGATCAGACTGATCTTGGGTCTACACTGTCCGATTAGGAGATATCTTTCCTCCAAAAATATTTTTGAAAATAGGAAAATTTGCGGTTTTACTGTCAGCTTGCAAGTCCTATTTAATTTATTTAACTGGATAAATGTTAACTTTATTAAGTTTTAACTTTATTTATTTATTAACTTCGAATTTATACCCTATCTTAAAGCATACATGCATTTTTTTATTAAGTTTTAACTTTATTTATTTATTAACTTCGAATTTATACCCTATCTTAAAGCATACATGCATTTTTTTTTCCGCATTTTACCCAAGATGGCCTACAAGTGGCCAATATTTTTTAAGCAGTCCACTTGAGGAACTGGATATCTTCATCTGCCAAACGTGGGCTTTTTCTCCATCATCATAGCTATGAGCCATGCTCAGCGAAAAGAGATTTTAATGCATCTGCAAAAAGTATCGACCCAGGTCAACCTTTGCAGTATGCTAAGGCTGACTTGGGTCGAAACGTTAAGCTAATGGTCAATTTTCTGCATGTCAAAGGACCATTCTACATCAGGATTCAGCCGTTTGTTAGACAAAATGGATTTTCATGGACCCATAATAATTATATAATGACTCGCTTGGTATAATGCATTACGGAGATGCAGTAGAACCTTTTTTGCCACAGCATGTCTTATATGGTAAACCGTCATAAATGAAAAGTACTCCAAGGCCCGTATCTACCAACCGTTCCTAATAAATTCTTATTGAAGTTCTAAATTTCTTAATAATTTTCTATGTTTCAAGGTTACATTTCTAATTGGCTACAAAAATGTTAAGGAATTCAGAAATTGCGTTGCTTTCTAAATCTAGAACAAGATTAAGGCCAGTGCACCTATTCATGCTTTCCTGGAGTTTCTTTTACCAGTACTCCGCACAATATTCTTTCCAAGCCACTGGCTGCTTTCCCACATAACCATGGTCGAAACAAGTGTTTGTAGAGGTCCATTAGATGAAGGTACATGCCAAATTTGGTAACCCTAGGCCTTGTGGTTTTGGACAAGAAGATTTTTAAAGATTTCCAATACTTTCAGTTTTGTTGCCATGGCAACCACAGTTTTGATAGGAATCAAATTCTTTGAAGAGTGTCTGAAGAGGGCCATGCCAGGATCATTTCTGAGAAGTTTCGTTAAAATCCGGTCGGTAGCTCTAGAGAAGATGTTTGAAATAAAAGTTAACGCACGCACGCTCGCACGGACGGACGGACGCACGACGGACACAAGGCCATAACATAAGCCCGCTGGCCTTCGGCCAGTAGAGCTAAAAATGCCACCTAGAGAAAGATAATGTGGTTGGTGTACACGGACCCTGTGTTGTTTTGTGTGTGTGTGCTGGTTTGCGATTTTTTCTTTTGTCGCTTTTCTTCTGCTTCGAGCTATTTCCCCATTGATATTAGGTTGAACTAAGTAATATGAAAATTTGACATATATATTCATATAATGTGCTGATGAATGTTATCTTTATTTACGGGCGTATGTCAACTCCCGTAGGCGTGGGGAGGGGAGTATTCATCGCTAAAAACTTGCTACGAATGTCAACATCAAAACCCTGTCGGCAAACGATTCTGATTTAATGAACTTGCCGGTTTTATGTTTGTATTCAACGTGTTATTTTCTAGAAAAAGAAATCGCACACGCAAACACTAAATAAGTGTCATATACATGTGTACATGTATACCTACCTACACACATACTATAAACAACTATCGTAACAAAATATCTCTCCTTTCTGAACTCGACTTCTCAGCAGCGTGAATACAACGAACTCGTAAATTTTACACCGAAAGACTTTTAGAGCGTCGTTAGCATCAAATAATTCATTCCTCTTTATCTCGAGTTTTAACGATTCTCCCTCGTAGATGACTGAAATATTTTCCGTTTACGACTTCCTATCGATAAAACAATCTAGACAGGTATCAGTTTTCTTTGACTTTTGAATATTGATCCTCGGCATTACTGTATATTTAAAAGCGAAATTTAGTCACTTGTATATGAGCCATGCTCTGTAAAAAGGGGGTTAATGCATTTGCATTTTTGCTTCTGGTCAATCTTTTGCATATCAAAGGACCAGTGTACCCCATGATTCAGTAGGCTGTTATACTAAACGGATTTTAGGGATTTATAATACTGTGATGACTTGCTTGGTATCATGCATCACGGAGATGCATTAAGCCCCCTTTTCACACAGCATGGCTCATATAAGTAAAGGTTTAGTATAAAAAAACGTGGGAATTTGAATATTTTGGATTGTAATATAATGTTTATAAGATTTACTTAGGCGTAATTTATACCTTCTCTGTCAAAAGTCCAAATAGTTTAAATTTTGCATAGTGACACACTATCGGCGTTCAGCTATATCAAATAGGACAAAAAAATCGAGCATATAGATCAAAGAACCTAGAAGAACGTATAGTACGCACGAGTTAATCATTGACTGAGACTCGATAAAAGTATGACAGTTCGCCTCTGTCTGTCTGTCCGTCTGTCTGTCTATGCCTTCCTCTCTATTCACCGATATACAATACAAAGAAAAATCACATACCAGAAATTATTTCCAATCTTCTTACAATAAAAGATAAAGCGATTTCTCAAGAGCTTCAGATTATGCAGGAAAACAGTTAACTGGAAACCTCCTTAAACAATTTTGCGACAAAAATACTCTAGAGAACCATTCATGTAAAATAATGCAATACCAATTAACATGACTTAAGGTTTCAGTGCATGAACACAAGTAAAGACATTGTGGCAAAAGGAGACATTTCTTCTCGTTACGAACAATTTCTCCGTTTGACACATTGTTTTTTAAAAGCCGTGTGCGGTAAGACTTTGCGAAAAACTTGTCTACAAAAAGAGATTGATTAAACGTAAACTTACAAAATACAGCGCTGACAAGAGTGAAGACTATTTGAATCATGCCCTGTGAAAAGAGGGTGTAATGTATCTGCAAAAAGTTTCCACCTATGTCAGCCTGCGCAGTCCGCGCAGGCTGACATTGGTGGAAACTTTTTGCTACTTGTAAATTTTTTGTATGTCCTAGGACTAGGCTATCTCATGATCGAGTCGGTTGTTGGACGAAATGGATTTTTATGGATCCATAATTATGTGATATGACTTGCTTGGTTTAATGCATCACGGAGATGCATTATATATCCCTTCTGTCAGAGAATGGTTCATTTGTAATGTTCTTGTGCAACGCTTGTTTTATCGGGTTTGATCTCTCAAGCTTCTGAACTTTATTGTTTCCCATTTGCGAGCACATAACGTGGGAGACAGTCGGTTTAGTAATACAGCCTAAGCCACTCACACCAGATTGATTTTAAACGGTGTTATAAGCCACTTTCCACACTATTTCAGTCATATGACGGTGGTTCATTTCGGGATCTGAAGTACGTTGCCCAAGGGCATTCTCAAGGAAAGAAAAAAAGTATCTCGTGTTAAAATGTGGGACAAAGCCTTGACCTCTCGTACTAGACTGATTGAACGATGTTATAAGCTACTTTCAACATTATTTATGTCATATGACGGAGCCAGCTTTCTTATGTATAATATGTGTTTCCTGGCCTTTACAAGTATACTGGGTTTGAAATCTGAAAAATCTCACCAAAGGACACTCCACCTCCCCCCCCCCCTCCACACACACACCCATCCCCACCCCCCGCACAAAAAAAAATAATAATAATAATAATAATAAAATAAACGCAAAAGCGCCCTAACTAACAAAATTTTAAACCTGTCCAAATTCATAGTACGTTTATTTGCAGACCACAGCTTAGGTATGGCTCAACTGATGGACTTTGAAATGGTAGAAAACATTTTTGGAAAAGAAGAAAATGCTGGTTACCAGCGTATTCCCAATGTCCCAAAATGTTTCAGAAGGGTCACAACAACTTGGGATTGCTCGATAGAATGTAAAACCTTAGGCTGCTAAGTGCGACTCACTGACCTTTTGCGGACACTGTAGATCAAGATCAGACTGCACGGAACGTGCAGTCTGATCTTGGATCTACACTGTCCGATATGGAGACATTTTTCCTCGAAAAATAAGTTTGAAATATCATTATTCTGTTTTTTACCATCGGCATGAAAGTTTCATTTAAGTTATTTAGCAGGATCAAGGTTAGATTGATTGATTGATTGTATGGTGCTTAACGCCGTTTTCAACATTATTTCAGTTATATCGCGGCAGCCAGTGCTTTCCTAGAGTTTCTTTTACCACAACTCCGCACAATATTCTTTCCAAGCCACTGGCTGCTTTCCCACATAACCATCGTCGAAACAATAGTCAGCCGTGAGAGAGGAATGAATCCTGTTGCTATGACTATCATCAGTCCTCGGAAAGAAATTGGCCAAGCTGGGGATCGAATCAGCGACCTCCTGTTCTCAAGTCCTGTACGCTACCGACTGAGCTACGGGGCTTGGCATCAAGGTTAAACAGAACCTAGCTACTCAGCAGTTAATTCATTCCGTTAACATTTACTAATCTATTAGAATTGCATTGAATTCTGTGAGCGGCAAATTACACTTGCCTCTTTACCACACGACAAAATCGAAGACTTGTCAAAATTCAAAGCATTCGCAGATAACAAATTAAAGGTGTCTCAACTGATGGCAATTACCTTCGATTGGGTGGAAAACGTTATGGGTAAAGGAGAAAGTGCTGGTTATCAGCATTGTCTCTTTTTCCCACGATGTTTTCAAACGCTTTCCTTCAAACGGTCGTTAAAACTCGGGCTTGTGTGGTTGAGGTTTGAAATAAACTGTTTTTGGAGGCAGTGTAAATCAAAGAACAGACTGCACAAAAAGTGCAGTATGATCTTGGATCTATACTGTCCGACACCTTTGTAAAAAGGGAGTTTCATGTAGCTGCAAAAAGTATCGACTCATGTCAGCCGGACTGCGCAGTCCGCGCAAGCTGATATGGGTCGAAACTTTTTTTATATTGGTCGATTTTCTGCGGTCAAAGGACCAGTCTACTTCAAGATTCAATCAGTTGTTGGACAAAATGGATTTTATGGATCCGTAATGATGTGATCACTTCCTTGTACAATGCATCACTCAAATTAATTCAACCCCCTTTTGTCAGAGCATGGCTCATGTATATTTGGTGCGCGAAGGATTAACCCTTTACCAAACAATCCCGAGGAAAGAAGAATTTTGAAAACATTGTGGGAAAAGGAGAAAATGCTGGTAACCAGCATTTTCTCCTTTTCCCACAATGTTTTCTGCTCTATCAGAGAGCTTAAGCCCATTTGTTCCAAAGCTGAATTTGGCGACTGCAAATACTTTGATATTGGACTAGTCTAAATTTTTGTCGTGTGGTAAAGAGTTAATAGTAAATACCACATCGCTAATCAAATGTCAATGTTTTATCGTAGCATAGAAGAGGGCCGGTTGATAAGTTGTGAGCCGTGTATTAAAGGAGTTAAGAAGGGACGTCCTTTTCCAGCCCTAATTTTCCCTTTCTATTTAAAGCTGTATACCCGTAGAATTGTATCATTTTGTCAGTTTATGTCGAAGAGGTAGCACTCTAAAGTAAACAAGGAAAATGTCCTTTTAGAAGTGTGATGTTCCACCAGGACAATGCCCCTGTTTACAAGTCTGTCATTGCCATGGCTGCCATTAACGACTATGGCTTTGAATTGATTGAGCGTCTTTCCCCTTTCACCTGATCTTGCTCCATAAGACTTTCATGTATTTCTAAAATTGAAAAAGGCAATTTCCGGTACCCAATTTCGGTCAGATGATGACGTCATACATGCAGTGGAGGACGTCTGAACGGTCAAGATAAGAACTTCTTTTCAGAGCGGCGTTGAGACCCTATAGCATGGCAAAAAGGTGCATATACTGAAGGGATTATGTTGAAAAAATAATGCAATATGTCCGCCGAAAGGCAGAACCTTACATATAAAGCTCACAACTTAGTTAACCAAACGACAAACTTTAGTCTTGTCCAAAATTGAGAGCATTTGCAGACGACAAAATAAAGTTGGCTCAAAAACTGAAATTTCTCTTTGGAAGGATAGAAAACATTGTGGGAAAAGGAGAAAATGCTGGTTACCATCATTTTCTCCTTTTCCCACAACGTTTTCAAAAGGCTTCTTTCACAGGGTCGTTAAAAGTCGGGATTGTGTGGTAAAGGGTCAATCAGCCCTCTTGCATGGTATCGAGAGCATAATGAAGTATATATATTGGTCGCTAAAAGTTTCCAGAACTTTGCTCCCGCTGACAAGATGCTTTAGGCGACGGGTTTCGAAACTAAACATTCTATGACAAGTGTTTATAAGGAATGTGAGTTTTTATGACATCATCATAGTATCATTAAGTCCGGACATTAGTTCGCTGGAACACGGTGCATAAATCGATCGTGAAAAATTCAGCACATAAGACGAAAAATGAAATTTTCAGTTAAATATTAGCTATTAGCTATGCTCTGGGAAAATGGGGTTTTAACGCATATGCAAAAAAATATCAACCCATGTCTGCCTGTCCGCGCAGGCTGACATGGGTCGAAAATTTTTGTTATGCTATTCGTGATTTTTATGCATGTCCAAGGACCCTACTACCTCATGATCAAGTCGGTTGTCAGACAAAATGTTTTTTTTTATGGTTTTATAATTATATGATGACTTGCTTGGTATCATGCATCACGGAGATGCATTAAACCCCCTTTTGCCATATATTTTTCAAAATGTTAAACGATCTCTGTTGGAATAGGAGCTGTTGCTGCTAAAGATGGTGTGCCTGAAAATACATGTAGACTGTAACAGTAATGGGTTATAGAGTGACGCACAGAAATATTAAATTACATGTACCAATTAGTACAAGAAAAAAGAGTATTCCATATCATATCAGTTTGCTGAGGTGTGTTCATGCGCCGCGGGGTATCAGTTAAAGGTAGCAACCCTAGTACACTGGTGTTAACCAGCCCAAGTAGCTCAAGTGGCAGAGCGTGAGACTTGTAAACGTCAAGTCTCGGACCAATTGAGGGTGTGGGTGTGGCTGACAATCTGAAATGAGGCGTTAAACCGAGGTCCCGTCAGACGGTACTATACACCGTGCACCTTAATGAACCAGGCGTAACTTAGGATGGGTTTTGTCCTGTATCTTGCACCATCCCCTATAACATAATTCACGCCTTTCTAGGGGCGTCGCTCACATGGGCAACCAGTGGCGAGGATAATTAAACGGAAAATCAATCAAACTGGTATCATAAAGGTGCCCGCAAATAGGCCCGCAGAATAAGCATGTCTACATTTTTACCAATCACAAATCACCATTTATTCATTCGAGACTAATACCAAGAAGAAAGTCAAACGCCAGCTTATATAGCTACGCTGTAAAAAGGTCGGTTTTTTTTTTTCCTATCGTAAAGTTTCGCGCATTTGCAAGGGGAGCATGTCGTAAAATTATGATGATCAAAGAAGATACGTATATAAACATTACAACCATGAAATTAGAATAATTGACTTGAAAAGACACATCCTGAAATCACTTTTAAGATTACACTTCAAGAGCATTTTATAGACAAAAAACAAAATGAGCCATGCCATGTGAAAGGGGGGCCTAATGCATCTGCAAAAAATTTCGACCCACGTCAGCCTGCGCGGACTGCGCAGGCTGACCTGAGTCGAAATTTTTTGCTATTGGATCAATTTTCTGCATGTGGAATAACCAGTCTACCTTATGATTCATTTGGTTTGTTAGACAAACCAGATTTTATAGATCCATAATTATCTAATTACTTGCTTAGTATCATGCATCACGAAGATGCATTAAACCCCTTTTGCCACAGCAAGGCTCAATTGTAATTTGTTTGCCCTTGTCCCCCCCCCCCCCCTTTCATGCATCAAACTTCCGGTTTTATAACGCATACCGCGTGCATAGAGGTGGCCTGTATCTGTGCTAGAAATAAACGTTTAAAAAAGAAAAAGAGAAAAGCTGCATACCAACTTTTCTGACACTGTAGAACGTTTACGTTTGAGTCTTGGGCTGTGAAAAGGTGGCTTAAAAT
The DNA here is from genome assembly GCA_945859785.2 of Tridacna gigas. Classification (NCBI taxonomy): domain Eukaryota; kingdom Metazoa; phylum Mollusca; class Bivalvia; order Cardiida; family Cardiidae; genus Tridacna; species Tridacna gigas. The sequence goes on along the minus strand of OX244040.2, from coordinate 33,591,669 downwards.
GCATCTCCGTGATGCATGATACCAGGCAAGTCATCACAGTGTTATAGATCCATACAATCCGTTTGTGAAACAACCTACTGAATCATGGGGTACACTGGTCCTTTGACATACAGAAAATTAACCGATAGCAAAAAGTTTAGGCCCAGGTCGGCCTGCGTGGACTGCGCAGGCTGACCCACATCAATAATTTTTGCAGATGCTTTAAGTCACTTTTTTTCACAGAGCATGGCTAATTTATAGACGCACATGAAACAGACAAAAAAATACACTCTTTAAATCTTTTGCTGATATTTTATTATGTTTCTTTCTGGGTCAAAAGAAAAAAAGAGGAAAGAAACGAGCATGTCACGACAGCACCATATTTTTCCCATAAGTTGTTTCCTTTCATTTGAGCCATGCTCTGTGAAATGGGGGCTTAATGCATCAGCGAAAAGTATCGACCCAGATCTGTCTGCGCAGTCCGTGCATACTGACCTAGGCCGAAACTTTTCGCTGTTGGTCAATTTTCTGTATGTCCAGGGACCAGTCTACCTCATGATTCAGTCAGTTGTAAGACAAAGTGGATTTTATGGATCCCTACTTACGTGATGTCTTGCATGGTATCATACATCACGGAGATGTATTAAGCCCCCTTTTGCCAGAGTATGGCTCATTTATTTTCATGCGTTCGAATAAGTTGCTGTTCTTCAGCACATCAAACTAATTATCGGACCCCTCCCCTCCCCCACTCCAAAAACCTTGAAAAAAAATCTCTGCCCACTCTTTTTTGTCACTTTAAGGTAGCAATAACTTTTTATCCTCTTATTTGACGGCAACGTTTAATTTGACTTTTTCAAATTGAGAGCTTCTGTACACGACAGGTTTGTCTTTTAAAGGATAGGAAAAAAAATGTGTTTGAAAAAGAGAAAAAGGATGGTGACCAAATTCTTTAGCCAATCAGAATTAGTTCACTCTCAAATTTACAAAATCCTGGAGAACAAGACTCTGAATGGTCTTAAGAAAGGTTGGTGAATACGGACCCAGACTATGCTGTCCCCATAAAGTCTGCCGGCCAAACACAACTTGACTTGCGTTGAGTGCCCTAACTCTTTAGTAAGACTTTACCGGACGATAGAATTTAAGACTCGTACATATTGAAATCATTTGCACACGTCAGGTTGCACGTAAATGGGACTGTAATGATAGAATTTGTCCTCAAAAGGAAAGGAAACGTTGTGGGGAAAGGAGAAAATAGTGGTTATCAAAATACCATTCGAAAGCTATCTTCGAAAAGGTCGTCCAAAGCCCGAGATCTGTTGGTAAAGGGTAAGTATTCTCATTGTCGTCGGCTGGTTTTCTGGATATGAGCCATGCTCTGTGAAAAGGGGGCTTAATGCATCTGCGAAAAGTATCGACTCAGGTCAGCCTGCGCAGTCCGCGCAGGCTGACCTGGGCCGAAACTTTTCGCTCTTGGTCGATTTTCTGCATGTCAAATGGCCAGTGTACCTCATGAATCAGTCGGTTGTTATACAAAATGGATTTTATCGATCCATGAATATGTGATGACTTGCTTGGTATCATGGAGATGCATTAAGCCCCCTTTTGCCAGAGCGCGGCTCATATGTAGATTGGGGGGGGGGGGGGGGGGGGGGGAAGGTTGCGCTTATTTTTACGTTCTTATATTTGTTGGCATTAAGTCTTTACAGACAACGTTGCGTGTCATAGCTCTGCAATAGACAGTTTTTCAAAACATTATGAGAAAAGGAGAGAATGCTGGTCACCAGCATTTTCTCCTTTTCTTACAATGTTTCCTATCTACTAAAACCTTAGCTTGCTTCATCCAATTTGATATTCAATTTGTTGTCTGCAAATGCTGCAAACAGCGACAAATAAAAAAAAAGTTCGTCGGGTGAAAGAGTTAGATCAAATAGCATATGAATAGAGCTAAGGACATTTTTCGTTATTTATTTATGAAGACAAATCTAATCTATGGTAATACCAACTTATTTATATGCGCACATGGTCCTGTGTGTGCAATATAATACATTTAGTTTCTCTGCTAAGATTCCATGATAAGGTGGGTACTCTATTAATATCGAACATTGTTCAGTTAAACAGGGATAAAATAGTACCAAATGTCTAATTATAGTAACATTTTTACTACTAGACGCTGCAGTAATGATGCCATATTTCTGCTATTGCAGTACAAAAATACGTGACCAATGAAAAGTTAAAATTGCTACCACGAGGGACAAGTTTAAAAGAAACGGTTGGACAACTCGGTCGCAAGAAATCGTTCTCTGCGTCTATTCTTAAGAGCAGTAATTACTACAAAATGCAGGTAGACGCTGGAGTAATAACATGCTATGTTTGCAATTGCTTATAAAATAGCTGTGCAAAAAAAATGGGATAAGTCGCTTTCGGTTGATATTATTTTCGAAAAAAACCAATATTCTGGAATCGAAGTTATTTAATATGTTAATATTGTACGCCGAATTCATCTCGACCAAAAACATTTGGACTAAAGAATCATCATACACTGTATTAAGGATATATAGGATCTTCCCCGAGTTGGCATTTGAGATAAAAATTTATCAAACGAATCTACAAAAAATGTTATTAAGCTCGCCGTAGGCTCGCTTAATAACATTTTTTTGTGGACGAGTTTAATAAAATTTTACCTCAAAAGCCAACGAATATCAGATTCTTATTATTGCGTAACTGTATGACAAGAATTATAGTCCACGATGTTTTAAAACATAGGCATACATGTACAATGTGTAATGAAATTAATACGAAGTATATTCGCTTCTTTAACGGACGAAAGATAGTTTAAAAAAAAAAGAAACTTGCATATAATGATTTTGTTTTTAATTTAAAAATTATTTATTTCGCAACTTTATCATAATTACTAATTTTGACCGTTAATTTCACGCAGGAATCTAAGTCAGCAACAATTAGAAATGAGGTGTATAAGTACAGAGGATGTTAACTCAATACGGCACTATTTTCTTATCTCACATGTATACATTCTAACAACTCAGGTTTACTATATATCCAGACTGAACATCTATAGTTTAAAATTGAGCCGACAAAAAAATTAAACAGTTCCATATCAATACTTCTAGGTTTATGTCAAATTTCGCTGTGTTTCCTGAATAAAATACTCGTAATCATCGCTTTTCCAGATTTACAGACTGTATTATTTATTCAAAATAAATGAGTCAGTAAAATTAAACACAGTTGTCGATAATTAAAGTTTACTACTCTCTCTAAAGCATGAACATTGTAATACTGTTTTTTTTTCTGAACTGAGTGCAAGGCCTCTCTTTCGAGAGACAACTTAGTGTTATTGATGTTCACGTCCTTGATCTGTTTAGGGAAAACAGCCAGAGGTCTGGAAAGAATATTGTGCGTAGAACTGGTGAAAGAAACTCATTGAAAAACATAAATAGGTGCACTGGTAACCGCGATATCACTGAAATAAAACTGAAAACGGCACTAAACACCTAACAAACAATTTCCCTCTCAAAATCGAAAATTGGTTCTGTCTTGCGTGACATGATTCTAATTTGTTTCCATTTTTTATATTCACAAAGCTGTGCTGTTGAACCAAAGCACCAAGGTTTAGACCTGTCAAAATTGAAAGCAACTGCAGACGTCAAAATATCAAATATTACTCAAACAACATGATTCGTCTTTGAGAGGGTAGAAAACATCGTTTGAATAGGAAAAATGCAGGTTACCATCATTTTCTCCTTATCCCACAGGCTTTTCAAAAGCCATTTACTCTGGGTCGTTAAAACACGGATTGTGTCGTAAAGGGCTAATCTTCTTACTTTATCCTAAAATGTCCGTAAATCTTAAAAACGTTTCCGGCAAAAGAGGCTAAATCCACTCTTCATCCCACGTGAATGTCACAGCTTGACCCTTTTCCAGACCATACCACGTTTTTACGACCTCGAGAAAGCAGCCTTATGGAAACATCGCTGTAGAAGTGGGGAAGCTGGTAAGCAAAATTTTCTACTTTTCTAACAGTGTTGTTCTACCTGTATCGAGGACAAATCCAGCAACTTGAGCCTTATTGAATTTGTCGTCTGCGAAAACTTACAATCCGCACTAATGTGAAATTTTGTCGCCTGGTAAAGTGTTAACCACTAATTCTGCTTATTTCGTAGAGTGCTCTTGTTCCAAATATCCCCAAGATGTGAGCCATGCTCTGTGAAAAGGGGACTTAATGCATCTGCGAAAAGTATCGACCCATGTCAGCCTGCGTAGTCCGCGCAGGCTTGACCTGGGTCGTTCATTTATTATGTCCAAGGAACAGTCTATCTCATGATTAAGTCGATTATTAAACAAGTGGCTTTTATGGATCCATAAATATGTGATGACTTGCTTGCTATAATGCATTATGGAGATGCATTAAGCCCCCTTTCGCCAGGGCATGACATCACTGGAAATCTTACCATCCGTTTCTCTAAGCTTTTAAGTGCAACCACAATGAACTTTTGCAGACAGTGTAGATCAAGATCACACTGCACAGAACAGCAATGATCTTGGACTACACTATCCCATAATGCGAGATTTTCCTGCAAAAAGATCTTTGAAAATCGCATTCGTTTGGCTGCAGCCATTGAATTATTATTATTATTATTATTGTTGTTGTTGTTGTTGTTTAACATTTATAGAAACGCTAGGCGAATCGAAATGATAAAGTCTGCTTTTGAAAAGGAGTTGAAAACATTGCTGAAAAAGGAGAAATGCTGGTAACGAGCATTTTCTCTCCTCTTTCAACATTTTCAAAAGCCTTCTTTACCAGGGTCGTTAAAACATACCGAGACTTTTTGGCTGGGGATTAATGAGACACGAAACGGACCGAAATAGCAAAAGGTGTCTAAATTAGTTGTTAAACCTTAGGCTGCTAAGCACGACCTTTTGCGGACAGTGTAGATTAAGATCAGACTGCACAGAACATGCAGTCTGATCTTGGATCTACAGTGTCCGATAAGAAGATATTTTTCCCCAAAAACATCTCTGAAATAGCAAAATTTAGATTTTTACTAGTGGCTTGAAAGATTCATTCCCCTAATTTAGCAGTATAATGGTTAAGATATAGGTCAACAATAAGTTCATTAGGGAGACTGGCTTTTATTTTGGCATTTTCTACAGCCAGGCATAAAAGGCCACAACTGACCTTTCTCCTGCTAAATTGAAGTAATTCAGTGCAACTAACCTTTGCTGAGGCTGCACTTGTTGACTTAACCTAAACTTTGTATGTTTGTTTGTTTGTTTTCTATGATGTTTAACGCCGTTTTCAAAATTATTTCGGTTAAGTTGCGGCGGCCAGTCCGCCTATCCACAATTTCATAGAGTTACTTTTACCCGAGTTTCACACAATATCCTTCCGAAGCTACTGGTTGCTTTCCCGCACAACTATCGTCGAAACAATCATCAGTGATCAATGACAGGGGAATAAACCTTCACACATTGGCTCTTACCAATCCTCGGAAAGAAATTGGCCGAGCTGGGGATTCGAACCAGCAATCCAAGTTACAAGTCCTATGCCTTACGACTGAGCAACCGGGTGGGCGCTGGTAAAGTAACACGATTCACTAACATCAAAGAGAGCAGACCTAGATCAAAGTGTACGAGTGTGCATTCAGTCATCACAGCCCATTATTATCCAGCGTCTATAAATTGCTACAACCATAATCTACTTGTATAACACGATATTTTTTGCTACAGAATGAAAATACATGTAATTAACCAATGAATGTTTAAACTGTTATCACGTGGTGCGAACCTAGCACAAAATCTGAAAGGCCGACAAAGTCACATGATGCATTTTCTTCCGTCTGAAGTTGTCCATACTCCTTTCTAGGTCACCTTAGTGGTATATGGGATTCGAGACATAACATAATTATGGTAATGAAAACAAAGATCATACGGCGATAATCTATATCGCATGAAATATACATATCAGTTCAGAAACCTGCTAGCATTTCCTGACATTTACAGAAAATAGCAATCAATCCTGTACCAACCAATCCCGAGTTTAACGACCTTAAAAAATAGGCTTTTCAAAACATGGTGGAAAAAAGGAGAAAATGCTGAACACCAGCATTTTCTTCTTATTACCACCACGTTTCCTTGTCTTTCAATTAAAAAAAGTCCATCGTGTGATCAACATTTAATTTGTCGTCAGCAAATGCTTTCAATATGGAGGAGCCTAAAATGTTACCGTATTGAGCAGAGTTAACTCTTCAGGTACTAAGCGCGACTCAATGGCCTTTTTGTGGACAATGTTGATCCAAGATCAGACTGCACAGAACGTGCAGTCTGATCTTGATCTACTCTGTCCGATAAGGAGATATCTTTATCCCAAAAATAACGATAAAATAGCCATATTCAGGATTTTTACCGTCGGCTTGAAGGTTTCATTTCAGTTATTTAGCAGGATAGGTGTTAAAGATGAAAGAACAATTCTGTTAATACCTAAACAATCGTGATTGTTTTGATCATGTGAACCATTTCTTAGAAACCTTTAATTTTAGAGAAAGTATGCTTTTGTTGCGAGCCAGCACTTTCCCTCTTTTTCCTTAATGTTTGTTACAATGTTTCTTGGAAAGGTCACCTACGCTACATAGTTCTCTAAGAAATAGCAAAATTACTATCAAATCAACATCAAAAACACATTTTGGACATATCCTTTCATCTTTTCTGATAAAAATATTGCAGCAGAAGTGCTTGATATCGGCTGTATCACGTAGCTTGATATGCACCTACACGGTACATTTCTCCGCCGGAAATACACTGCTTTACCGTTCTTAAATTGTAATCCTTCTCTTAGAGAAGAAAACACTTGTCACAATTTTCTGGCAGAATCTTTCTGAATAAATTTTCAGAGACAAACAGTTTGTACATTTATTTTCCAACTCAGTCTGTCAATTTCGTAGGCATTTTTCAGCAACAGTTTGCTTATAACAGTGACTGTTGTTGCCGTAGCTAATCGATTTACATGGAGGTCGCCATGTTTAAGATCATGTGATTGGTGGTATTTCATAATGGAAAACCCCTTGATACAGACGAGGTTAGATGTATGTACGGAATCGGCCGGGTTGTGACGAGTGTACGAACATAAGACCATTTGATGAAGCACAAAAATCTTGGGACCAACTACATCACGTGACAAAATCTACGGAATCATGTGACAGAGGTTGGTGTCCATTGATTAAAAAGTGCGAGAGAACCACAAGTTGATGTCTTGACACTCTAATCACTTTCCGGTATAATGAGCAGTATTGAGGCCCAAGAGAAGGTATATAATTAGAGGATATATATATCCTAGCTATTCATCCTTGTTACAAACATCTCTTTTATGAACTTATCTAGTTTGCACCCAAGGGACCGATGCGCACTTTCTACAAAAGTCGCTAATAAATCTTTATCCAAACAAATCTCGCATTTTATCGACCTTTAAAGAAGAACTTTTTGACGACATTGTTGGAAATGGACAAAATGCTAGTAATGTTGGTCATCAGCATTGTTCTTCTTTTCCTGCGATATTTTCTACCCCTTGTTAGACTAATTCCATCATTTGAGCCACTTTGATTTTTTCGTCTGATAATTCTTTTAACCTAGAGCAGTTCAAAATTTTGTCGTTCGGTATATAGTTAAAGGTCAGATGGTACCACATTATGTTTACGGCTAGGTGCCCGGCAGCTAAATGGTAGAACAAGTAAACCATGGGTTGCTTGTTATAGCTAGTGGGCTAATCAAAAAGATGAATATTAGTGCCGTATGACCAACCATTCTAAGTTCAAGTCCAATGTTATAGTCCAAAACTAGTCCTCCGATTGGCTGAGACACTCTTAAACAGAATTGTCTCAGCCAATCAGGTGGGTTGTCTTGCAGTTTTGGAATTTAGTCAGTGTAGAGAAGTGTCGGTCGATATGTAACAAACATCTCGTTCCATCTCCGTTTTATTTCGATACTTTTCTCAACCCTTTACCACACAATCCCGATAACGATCTCGTGGAAGAGATCTTTTTAAAACATTGTGGGAAAAGAAGAAAATGCTGGTAACCAGCATTTTCTCCTTTTCTCACGATGTTTTGATCCATTTCATGGACGGAAATCATATTCAGGGTTATATCAATTTAGTCAAGCCTAAAATTTAGAAGTTAAGAAAGAGTGTAAACCACTGCCAGATTTTCGGTGTAGTGGTAGAACCGGAGGATGGTGTGTGCTGACGATGGTCAAGAAAGATCAAACATTTCGTTTGGGATTTCAAGGGAGAAAGTTATCGCAAACAATCTGAAAACTGCATTCGTTTTAAGGAAAATCGGCCAAGAGTTGTTTGATAACCTAAGGCATGAACTTATCCTGCCACGTAACATAAATAAAATTGTCATGGAATAAAAACCCATTTCAAAGACATGCGAGAACAAAGGCAATTTGATTTGAAATTTCCAGGGTTGTTAGATAACCTAAGGCATGAGCTGATCCTGCCACGTAACATAAATTATCAATACCATGGAATAAAAACACATTTCAAACACATGCGAGAACAAAGGCAATTTGATTTTAAATGTCCTTCAGTGTAAAATAACTGACTTTACGCACTATGTACAAATAATACAGGTTGAATAAGCTTTCCAATCACGTGTTATACTCTGAAACTTCATTAGGAAAACGTGACCTTTCATTACGGTCCATCTTGTGAAACAGTAATGATTTAATCCTTAGGACGCTGGGCAGGACTCTAACTCCTCTCGCTTTCCATAAAGATCAAGATCACATCATACAGAACATACAGTGTGATCTGGTATCTACACCATTGTATACTCATTCAAACACTCTGGCGAAAACAACATGGAACTTGCAAACGGTATGGGTATTTTCTACTGGCTGAACGTGACCCATTGGGTCATTTGGCAAACAAAGTGTTGAGCCAATCATGCAAGAGTAGATTAGTCCTGATTAATGCCATCTTACTGGAACGTGACAATTCTGCTCAACTGACGGCCGTCCTCTCGTCTTTGAAAGACAAAATCCATCGGGAAAAAGACTTTTTTTGCAAAGAGTCCTTAATAAAATGTCGTAAGGTAGTTTTATTTACGCACTTTGAGTATATATTGATGAAGCAACCGTGTTACATCCGGTTTTCACGATCATTGGAATATCAAGGGTTTTCGAAAGTCATTGTCTTACACCGGAAGCCGCAGGTGATGAATCTAATGAAATACTTGTGTTACCGACAGTGTACAGATCCATTGGTAACCTGTTACGGGAGATGTGTACAGCATGTAACCCTAAATGGGAAACAATAGACACCGACGTTTTTTTTTTTTTTCAACCCTATACCACACAAATCCGAGTTTTAACCACCTTGGGGAAAAAGGCCTTTTGAAAACATTGTGGGAAAAGGAGAAAATGCTGGTAAATCACCATTTGAGCTACCTTTAATTTGTCGTCTGCAAACGCTTTCAATTTGGTCGAGTACAACATTTGTCGTTTGGTAAAGAGTTAAATCACATTGTGATTGCAGTGTTAACGTCAAACGATTCTGACCTCATGATATCGTGGCAGAAACGTGGTTAAAGTTCAAAATTTAAAAAAAAATGAAACCAGTATGATTAGGTTTAAGACAAAAGTCGCCATGTGAACGTCAGCTAAACATACCTCTGTGTGTGTGTGTGTGGGGGGGGGGGGGGGGGGGAAGGGGGCAGTCAGTCAAAACTTTTTATGTTTTTCATACATTGTGCATCAAGATAAGACTGGAAAGAACATGAAGTCTGATAGTGGATCTACAATTCCCGGTATCAGACAAATACGTAGTCGTCTAAAAATCGCCGAAATTGCTATAATAAGATACTTAAGACGAAAATGTTCACGGATGATTTGGGCCGCAAAGCCAAACTTTTGTTTCTTTTTTAAAAAATGCAGAGCAAGAACAGACTGCACAAGATCTGCAGTCTCACCTTGGATCAACACTGTGTATGATTTTCCAAATTTGAAAGTAACGCACCTTCTGATTGGCTTAACCAAATGGTTTCAGCCAATCAGGAGGTGTGTTTCTTTCAAATTTGGAAAATTATGGAGAATAAGACAAAGACCATTCATAAGAATGGTTGGTGAATACGGACTCTGATTTTCTATTTGAAACAGCCTCGTATGGTGGCATATTTCTGCCACGAGATACGAGATAGCCATCATGATAATTTTAGAGAACTATCGCGATAAAACAGACTTTTCTGGAAATATTATATCTAGCTAACAAAAAGTTTCACGATAAAAATATCGCGATATTTCTAACTGTTATCACGATTTTTTTAGGCTCGTGCCCACAACTGACATTCACGGTATCTATATTTAGGATACTGTTTCGGATCATCATCATCTTTGTCTCCTGTACAGTCAAAAACTTCCGAGTTCATCCAAATATTGATTTTTCTATTTATAGATATCGAGAGACGAGTAGAACTATCGCGATAATTTTACCTCGATGTCAGCTTCGTGCACGAATGAGAAATAATCAACATAAAATTTTCTAGATAGCAAAGTTTATCGTGATAGTTTTTTCAGAAAACTTTTTACTATCTAGATAAAATTTCCAGGAAACTTCGAATTATCGTGAAAATTTTCTCAAATTATCACGATAGCTATCACGTATCTCGCGGCAGAAATATGCCACCATAGCCTCGAAATCGGTCTATTTCTAAGGTATTATTTGTCATAAATACAAAAATATGACTTAAATCGGTAATCTATTACTCTTTACAAGACAACGCCGTGTTTTTATTTATAAAACAAAATGGAAAAAGAAGAAAATGCTGCCTCCCACATAATTTTAAATCCTTTCGAAGACAAATCCCATCATCAGCACCACATTCGATATGCCGTCTGCAATGCTTACAATTTGGACCAGTCTATAATGTTCTGTTTTTGGTAAAGAATCTGGATACTCTTCAGCGTTTCTAGGATCAGAACGAGGGCTGTATAACAATAATCTCTGTACAAGTCAACAGGTATTACTTATTAACCCTTAGGCTGCTGAGCGAGACTTGAAGACCTTTTGCGGACAGTGTAGATCAAGATCAGACTGCTCAGAACGTGCAGTCTGATCTTGGATCAACTCTGTCCGGTAAGGAGATTTTTTTTTTTTCCTAAAGATAAATTTGAAATAGCTTTATCTGGGATTTTACTACCGGTTCGAAAATTTCATTTCTTGTACTTAGCAGGATAAGGGTTAAATAGTGATAATGTTTATAAAAGGATACTCGAGCCTCTTTTATAAGTACCGTTTCATAGCCCATGCATTTGATGCATTCACGAAATACGACTTTGGTGACTGTCTAGGCTGTCTGACCGAGGCGTGTTAGAAGCGGTTTTCAACATTATTTCGTCATATCACGGCGACAGCTTAACACTTAAGCTGCTGAATAAATGAAACGCAAATTTCTACTCAATACTAAAAGCCGAAACATTGCGGTTTCAAAGTTGATTTCACAGGAAAGAAAATACCGTATAGGACAATGTAGATCCAAGATCAGACTGCACGTTCTGAGCAGTCTGATCTTGATCTACACTGTCCGCAAAAGGTCAGTGGGTCGCGATTAGCAGCTTAAGGGTTAAATACTCAAGTATGTCCTGGGTATTTATAGCACAGCGTAGGACTGGAAGTATGCATTCTATCAATCGCCGAGCAGAGTTGTCGTTCGTTACTCTCACCATACATCTCTGCAACGGGCTAAATCACAAGAAACTTGTCAAACCGAGGAAAACATGTTTTGTTACTGTTTAACTGTTTCATGTGTAACGTAATGAAGTAGACAAAGATTCCGGATACATTATAAGTGATGAATTTACCTGTATACAATGGAACTATTTTTTCAAGCCTCTTCACTGATCAGAATCTTACGCTAATTGTAAAAAGAATGGCTGCGCCCATGAATGATGACAATTTAAACAAAATCAAAAATCAAGTTATCGTCCTTTAAAAGACATTTAAGCTTTTCAGAAAACCCCTCTTTTTCACATTTCCTACCACTAAGTATGACTGGCCGTATGCTGTTTAACAGCACACAAAACAATCGATTGGTCTTTCTTTCACCGGCGTTTGTGTCGCCATTTTGAGTTATGGTCATGTTACGAAAATATCACGTGATGACGGACTACTTTCTGAGCCAACTACAGAGGTGAATGGGAATGATCCGTAGTGCAAGAGAGTGGCATTGTATGTGATTTGGGATTCTGTACAGTGACGATCTGTCACTTGGTGTAATAAACTGTATTCACACGGTAAGACCAGCTGGTGATTTTTCATTTATTTTGATAGTTATTATGAAATATTCATATCCAGTTATTTGTTTGTTATGTATAGACCATATCAGGAACACATATGTGCTCTGTGAACCTTTCTTAGAGCAATGGGGATGCTTTGATCATTGACCGTGCTAAAATGCAGATGATTTTGTCCCAGAACTATGCCGTTTTTACTCGATTAACTCTTTACCAAACAATCCCGAGTTTTAACGACCCTGAGCAGGAAGGCTCAAAGTTTGAAAACATTGTGAGAAAAGGAGAAAGTGTTGGTAACCAGCATTTTGTCCTTTCCCCACAATGATTTCTACCCTTATAAAGGCGAGTTTCTATTTTTGAGTTACAATTATGTTGTCGTCTGAAAGACCTTATAGTTTGGCCTAGTCTAAAATTTTGTCATTTCGTAAAAAGGTTAAGACACTGTGTATAGTAAATGTCCGTATATGGATAAACACAAGTATTCTAGACATCATGAAATCACGTAACGTCTTATGACGTCGTCGGGAATTACATCGTTAAGAGTGATCTCACTAGCAGTAACGTAAATGGCCGGCTTGCTCTCCGGACATAAATCCCACTGAACATTTATATAAGCCATTTTCTGTGAAAAGGGAGCGTAATGTATCTGAAAAAGTGTCTACCCTGTCAGCCTGCGCAGTCTGCGCAGGCTGACATGAGCTGAAACATTCTGCTATCTTTCAATCATCTGCATGTCAAAGGACCAGTCTACCCGTCTTGATTCAGTCATTTGTCAGAGAAAATGAATATTATGAATCCAAAATTATGTGATGACTTGCATGATATAATGCATCAAGGAGACGTATTAAACCCCCTTTTGCCAGAACATAGTTAAATTATGATTTGGTCGGTGAAAGAGGAGAAATATAACCTCATGTTTTCGACAGCATCAATGACCTGTTTGTGGCTTAGTTCAAAAATTCAACACCATTCCCGTTGATCGTACACGAAGGGCCACAAGAAATACTGATTGATTGTCACTTGACAAATACCCCTAGACGAACAAGGGAGCCGTTGTGTGGAATTAATAATTTGAAAAATAAACCCTAGAATTAGTTTCAAAATATTCGCTTGAAAGTCAACGTATATATTGTCATTCACACTCCAGTAGAGTAGCGTGCAATCTTGTGGGACGTACAAGTCCTGGCCAACAAGCCAAGAGACGAATAAGCTCAGGAACGAACGAACTGGTTTGGGACGATCAAGCACGGAATCGGGCTGTCGGGAAACAGAGATTATGTGTATCACTACGGCAATAGAAGACCGTAGCGGATCAAGCTATTTTCGATAAAAAAAAAGAAGTATTTCAATGATCGATTGATTATACATTTTATTTTGATACGCCATTTTCATATCTGAATGCAATCTAAACACTTATTTGTCTTAGAAAAATGGAGTTTAACTGGGTTTACTTCATTCGGTTTTGCACAAAATACAATACATGATTTTCAAAATGCCGTATTGAACTCATAGTGACATTACCTTCAACAAATGCCACAAAAAATCAGTTACAAAACCGTACAAATCTGTGATTTTTACTCTTCAGCCTTACGTTACTAATATTTAAAACTTTGTTCTGATATTTATCACATTTGGGTAAGATTTTAGCCAAATGCCATACACATATTAAACTTCAGGCTACTGAACTCGACTTAAGTCGCATTTGCGTGTCGTGTGGATTGAGATGAGACTGCACAGGAAGAGCAGTCTGATCTTGGATTCACACTGTCCGATACGGAGAGAGTTTCAACGATAGGAACTTTGAAATCGCAATATTTCGTTTTACAGCGTTGGGCTGGAAAATTCATTCAGCCGAGTATAATGTATAATCCTTTACCACACCATCCCGACTTTAAACGACCATGAGAAAGAAGCCTTTTGAAAATATTGTGGGAAAAGGAGAAAATGCTGGTAACCAGCATTTTCTCCTTTTCCCACAATGTTTTCTACCCTATCAAAGACAACTTCCACAATTTGAGCAACATTTGAATGATCGTCTGCAATTTCTTTCAGTTTGGACAAGTCTACATTTTTGTCGTGTGGTAAAGAGTTAATCCTTTAGCATAAAATCATGTGCTTTAACTCTTTACCACACCATCCCGACTTTTAACGACCCTGAAAAGGAAGCCTTTTGAAAACATTGCGGAAAAAGGAGAAAATGCTGGTTACCAGCATTTTCTCCTTTTCCAACAATGTTTTCTACCTGTCCCATGACAAATTTAAACTTTAAAGTCACATTTAATTTGTCGTCTGCAAATGCTTTCAATTTCGACTAGTCTAAAATTTTGTCTTGTGGTAAAGAGTTAACGACTATGAGGAAGCAGGCTTTTTGAAAACTTTTTTATGATAAGGAGAAAATGTTGGGACAAGCAAAGGGGAGAAAAATGCTCGTAAGTATCATAAAATTTTCTCCTTATCCAATAATGTTTTCTACCCTTTCTTGAAAGAGCCAATCCCATCCCTCTCAGCACATTTATTTGTCGTCTGTATATTTTTTTTCCCAATATTGGAGAGTCTAAAATTTCATCGTGTGGTGAAGGCTTATATAACAGATTTTATATGTAATAAAAACCGAAAACCGGACATTAGCCCTATAAAGCCAAATATAGTATGACTGTTTATGTATGTTGAGAGGCAAGAACCTAGAAAACGCTGGTTAATGTCTTTTACAGCTGCTAAACAGCTAATATTCCGTTTAGCTCGGCAATAAAAAAAAATGGTCGTCAAAGGGCCATGAAACCAGGTTTGAACCGTTTTGTGTGTGGGGTGGCGTGGAAGGAGAAAATTGATATTTTGCAAGGAAAAAATCGCGACATCAAATTGAAAGAACCTGAATTAGAATCACAAGATCCAAAAACATTCATCACAATATTTCGTGGAAAAACATGCCACAATTATAGTACATTTTACCAAGAATCACTGCAACCGACCTTAGATAAAATTTTATGTGATAAAGGTAAAACATTGCTAGATATCTGAACTGTACCTATTCGTGTAAAAACGCACGTATTTCTGCAAACTTGTCACAGAGGTTAATTTCATTTACATCCTTTATTTATCTGTTCAAGTTTATAATTCTAATTGTTTATAAATCTTGCTTTCCATGCAAAAGCTTCTTTTAAAAAAATGCCTATTCAAGCAATCTCTTTTAATTTTTAGAATTTAATAGAGTAACAAACTTTTGCATTTTTGGTCGCACAAAAAGGTATCCACTTAAAACTTTATCCTAATTTCGGCATAATTTAGACAAACGAGTACAAAGTGATATTCATCCTCAACATCATTCTTCATTAAAAGTAGGCACAAACGATTATTCCTCTCGATTCTGTTGTTACCATATCTTCCTGATTCTCAAGGCATGTGATGAAAGGCTGAGTTTAGCTAGATATATTCTCGAAAAGAACAACACATGCATTGGTGGTAGATCGCCTCGGACCAAACCCTAATTGAGCGTCCGATAAAAGGTCGTTATTTTTCTCACAGTTCACCAGTAGAAAGTTTTGACAGACAACTGACAAGGGTTATGCCACAGTAGTTGTTATTGCTCGGACCTTTATTTTTGTGTAACTGTATTATTTTTCTTTCTGTCCACAAATCAGGGAAACACCCACAATACACATAGCATTAAACACGTCGGTCAAGTGTAAAGAAATGATTTCATAACTTTCCAAAAAAATCATTCATTAACCCTTTCCCAAACAAGCCCTGGTTTTTACGGGTCTGCAGTACAAATCTTTTGAAAACACTGTGGGAAAAGGAGAAATTGCTCGTAACGAGCAATTTGTCCTTTTCCCGCAGTGTTTTCTACCCTTTTGGAGAACTTTTCGCCGTTTTCATCAAATTTAAAATATTCGTCTCTCTTTCAGTTTGGAAGGGTCTAAAATTTGTCGTCTGGGAAGGGTTAAGCAATCATCACTCGTTGCATCATTCATGTTAAATGTACGGATATCATTTTTCATCTCCTGCACTATTTTAGGCTGATGTAACTCTTCAACATTACAACATCAAGAATCAAAAGCATAACTTTCACCCCCAAAAAAGTCCAGACTCTATGTCAATTACTTGATGAACGTCATGCGATAATGTTGAAAAGTATTGAAAAAAAAAAACTGTGAGATGTCATTCGACAACAAACCCCTCTCTCTCTCTCTCTCTCTCTCTCTTACAAAACAGATTCCTAAAGGCATTTGGACGGGAGTGCTTTTGAGGGTTTTTCAATCGTTGTATGCTATTTCCGAAAGTGCGCTGCTTTCTTCCTTCGTACAGTTTTCTTTTTTTTTAAGATGACACATTTGTTCCCTGTTTTATGTACTGTTTTACAACAACTGCACGGTTTCAAAGAGCTTAAATAAAGACGCCTTACCTTTCAACAACTGCTGTCAAACCAAGACCGACTTATTATGGCTTCGAACTCTGGGGTATTTTCAAACAGAATTTCCTTAGAAAGCAAACGGTCTGATACACTTCGGAAAATGTTAAACAAACTCATTCAGAGCAGCATTCATGTTCCTTTTTATAAAGATGACTAAGATTTTCAATCTTCGGGGTATGACAGACATCACATTGCAGCAAAAAAGGATAAAAGTCTATGATCAACCCATTCATTAACCCTTTCCCAAACAAGCCCTGGTTTTCACGTGTCTGCTGTACAAGTCTTTTGAAAACACTGTGGGAAAAGGAGAAATTGCTCGTAACGAGCAATTTCTCCTTTTCCCACAGTGTTTTCTCCCCTTTTTGATAACTTTCTGCCATTTTCATCAAATTTAGAATTGTCGTCTGCAAACTCTTTCAATTTGGACCAGTCCAAAATTCGTCGTTTGGGAAAGGGTTAAACCTTAACCTGCAGAATAACTTATATGAAAAATTCAAACCGATAGTAAACAAAACGAATGTTGCTATTTCAAACTCATTTGTTTGAGGAAAAATATCTCCTCAGCAAAAGGTCATTGAGTTGCACCTATCAGCGTAAGAGCTGAAACTACAAAAAGAAAAGTCTCGAATACAAGTGAAACCTTCTTTCCTTAACCCTTTACGATAAAATCACGATTTTAACGACCTTTAGGAAGAAGGCTTTGAAACGCACTGTATGAAAATGAGAAAATGCTGGTAACCAGCATTTTCCCTTTTTCCCAAAACGTTTCCTTTTCTGTTCAAGATAATTTCCTGCAGTTGAGACACCATCGATTTGTCGTCTGCCAATGTTTTAACTTTGGACAAGCCTACTTTTTGTCGTTCGTTAGAGTTGATAATAAATAATCAATGGCGGCATTTGAAGGAATAATTGTATATGAACCACGCTCTGTGAAAAGGGGGCTTAATGCATCTACAAAGAGTATGGATCCAGGTAAGCCTGCGCAGTCCATGCAAACTGACCGGAACTTTTGATAAATTTTCTGCATGTCATAGTACAAGTGTATTTCATGATTCAGCCGGTTGTTATACAAAATGGATTTTATGGATCCATAATAATGTGATGACCTGCTTTGTATAACGCATCACGAAGATGCATTAAACCCCCTTTTGCCAGAGCACTGCTCATATGTAGACGAGCCATTCGTATCATTTCCAAGTTTCCCATTTGCTAGGCGCAAGGATGTAGACATCCAACCATCTAATAGCTTTAATCTACGAGAATTCCTCGTCTTTTTTCAAGTGACGACTTGGTTAAGGGCTAATCAAAAACATTATGATCATCATCAAATTCAGAAATAACAATGTTTAAGACTTCAGAATCAAGTCGAACACCGTTTCCTGCGACTCTGGGAACATTAACAGATCCAAGACTACAAAAGTGGTTCATATCATCTTGCACAATTTGAAACAAATCAACATTGTATACTTTGTAAGCTGAATAACATAAGCTTGAAAATTAGGAAAAAAAACTTTCTTCAAATGTAGCCAAATGTGCCGATGTCTATAAACAAGAGGACCATGATAGCCCTGTATCGCTCCACTGGCTTTTAAAGAAATGTATCATGTATAATTGGCATTTACTAATCTATAAATCATAAGAAGTCTGTTGGGTACCAGCTCGAGTCTTCGCTGGTGAATTGATTGATTGATTGATTGAATGGTGTTTTACGCCGCTTTCAAAAATATTTCAGTCATATCACGGCGACAGGTCACATATTCACGAATTTCCTGGGTTTCACCAGTACTAGGCTGAAGACTTCAGAATCAAGTACTAGGCTGAAGTGTCTTACCCAAGGACACTCCCACGAAAAACCCAGCGGATCAGGCGGGGTTCGAACCCTGGGCCTCCCGGTTACGAGTCCCACACTCCACCACTGAGCCACGCAGGACCCCTCTTCGCTAGTGAAAGATGATGCGGTTTGTTGTGATTCTCTCTGTGCGAATTAGGCAGCCAGCACTATGGTTAGTGCTTGGATGGGTGACCAAGTCGTTGCGTATTACAAAGTAAATGAATACATGTACTTTACAAATTACTAAAATCCGCAAATGAATTAACATAACAAAAAAATAATTTAATTTTCCTTTTTGATCTGTGAATGAGGCCACAAGAAACTAAAAGCGACCTTCAGTGACCTGAATGATTGTAAGGTAAACAAGAGTGACCTCTCATGATTCTGAAAATAGACGCGCAGAATTCTGCCTGTTTTCAGTAGCCTGTGCCGATTCCTATACGCTTTGCAGTATCAGGGGAGGTAACCAATCTGAGCTGTAGGCCTGTTGTAGAATCAATACCGCGATAAAAAAGGTCTATGGAAAAAGTCTCGTGGTGTTATAGGCCTGTGGTAAAATAGTTAAATACATGTAGTAGTAAAGGATTGTGGTAAAAGTTATATGATCGTATAAACATATCGTAGGATTATATTGCTGTGGCATCTCAGAGAGATAGTTATCATTATTTTGTCATACGAACCCAGTGTACTTGTCAAATTTAGATTACATAGAAATCTCTCACATTTCTTCCGGGATATTTGCAAACGAGAACATAACACCAGAGCGGTTGCCAAAGTTTGACTGCAGTTGCTTTTTTCAGAAAATTCTGACAAGAAAAATGGACAAAAATACATGTAATTAAGGGTCACCAGCCCTTCTGGGATGTCATCTTTTTGATAGTTAACAGCTAGCCTGAGTATAAAGTAAATCTGTGCAGTAATGACAGATATCAAACACTGACAAAATTTTTATCACGTTTACGACAGAGCTATGAAATTGCCTCGGGTTTTCTTCAAAACGCCCAGGTTAATCAAGGGTCTACTTGTGTCGTGTGCCGAAAAGAAAAAACACATTCCCATCAAGACTTTTCATGGTTTTACAAACTGCATTGTTTTTACATATGCTCTTGTTTGTTTATAGAAGATAACGTAAATGTTTTGCATGGGGTATAAACACCAATTTTATCAGTAGAATCTGGGGCTTTTGCTCTCGCCAATACTCTAATTAATCGACACATAAAAAAGTTGTGAAAAGAAGAAAATCAAAGACCTTGTGACCTTTGGATAGCAATTGGCTCGTTTCAACCTATCACCTCAAAAATCTTTAGAATATTATGTGTTACATCTGTTCGTTTGTTCAAACCTTGATTATCAACTACGCGACCAAATCTTATAACTGTCTCTTTTAAAAGCATTTGCAGCCGACTAATACAAATGTATCTCAAATGATAGCATTTGTCTTTGAGGGCATAAGAAAAATTGTGGGGAAAGAAGAGAAAATGTCATTTTCTCCATTCCTACACAGTGTTTTCAGACATCCCTTTCCCTAGAATCGTAAAAACCCTGGATCGATAAAATGGCAAGGACTTGAACAATTATTTTATTGATTCCACTTTTACACTTCTGAATAAGAAACCTTATTTTTATCGGCGTAGATGAATGTGCTGGCTTTTGACCTACTTTTTGTTACTGATAAAAAATGAATAAATAGAAATTTATGATTGGTCAAACATGTAGACATGTTTATTCCAAGGGCCCCTGTGGTAAAAAATGTAGACATCGCTATTCTAAGGGCCCCTGCCTATTTGCTGGCAAATTTACACCGTCTATCCTTTTTAAAGATATTTCTTGTGTAAACTGATTGTTTAAAAAGCATGAGCTGCTTGGAAAAAGTTGTATAATTCACTCCTTTTCTTACGCTGTTATACAAACAATTAATGACAACAAGTTTAATTACATTCAAACGCTTTCTCCATCACGTTAATTGTCCACCGTTGTGATATGTTTAGAACTAACTTAAATTGTAATGAGTTCAAAGAAAGATTGTGAGCTTTATTTTTTCTTTTCGTTGAATCAAAGTTTCTTGTAAAACGCTGGTCAAACATTTCGAAATATTGTTTTCCTTGAAAGAGTAAGTGAAGTGGACGCTTATGGTTACATTCAGTAAAAAGCTGTAAATCTGGCGTTTAATCCATTACCATACAATCCCTTTTAACGACCCTGAGAAAGAAGCATTTTGAAAACATTGTGGGAAAAGGAGAAAATGCTGGTAACCAGCATTTTCTCCTTTTCCCACAATGTTTTCTACTATATCCAATACATAAATCACTATTTAAGCTACACGTAATTTGTCGTCTGCAAGTGCTTTTAATTTGGTCCAGTCTAAAATTTTGCCGTTTGGTAAAGGTTTGAATTAAAGGATGGTCGTTTACCGAACGAGCGCGCCATCTATTTTTATGAGACGAGATACGACCTCATTGCACACATGAGGCATACTCTGTGAAAAAGGGGGTGTTAATGCATCTGCAAAAACTATCTATCCAGGTCAGCCTGCACATGCTGACCTGAAAGGAAACTTTTTGCTTTCGGTCGATTTTCTGCATGTCGGACCGTTCTACCTTGTGATTCAGCCGAATGTCAGACAACTTGGATTTTGAGGATCCATAATTATATGATGATTTGCTGGATATAATGCATCGCAGAGATATATTAAACCCCCTTTTGCCAGAGCATGGCTCATATCTATTTGAATGAATGGCTTATGATCTAGTCCTGTGATTTATCATGAGACATTGCAACAGGCCTTCTGGAAATTTTCTGGTATCAAATCTAAAAATAGCAGAAAAGGCCACGCATCACTTAAAAAAGAAATAGCAAAAAGGGGCTTAATGCATCTCCGAGACCCATGACACCAAGCAAAAATCATCACAATTATGGATCCATATAATCCACTTTGTCTAACAACCAGCTGAACCGTGACGTACACTGATTCTTTGACATGCAGAAAATTTATCAAAGGCAAAGGGTTTCGATCCAGGTGAGCCTGCGCAGGCTGACCTGGGTCGATACTTTTTTTGCAGATGCATAAAGCCCCCTTTTCACAGAGCATGGCTCAAATACAACTTCTCTCTTCTTCTTAAGCTTTTATTTCTTATCTATTCATAGTTTTCGAATTATTGCCTTAATAAAATCAGTTATGAAACATTTTGGAAGTGCGTCATGAGTACAAAGCCCCAAGTATCCCCGTTCAAAACTGCAAAGCCCACTCAACTACATGCCACCTAACCGTTAGACTGCCGCGGCCCTGTATGGCCTAAATGGTGTAGGTATATAATTTGAGACTTGGAGGTCCCTGAATCGAGACATTCTTTACACTACAAGAAGCTACTTGCCACATTTGGTAGCCCTAGAGTTTAGGAACAAGGAGCTGTTTAAAGTTTTCACTCTATAAGCAAATGTCAAACTTTTGACCCCCATAATGGGATTAATTTTTGACATCCAGGGCTATAACTTTAACAATCTTGGTAGAGGCATACTAGATGATAACGCATATTGAATATTATAACTGTTGCTCTTACGCTTGGGAATATGAAGACATGCATATATTTCAAAGTGTTCACTATAAAAAAGTGTCGACCCATGTCAGCCTGAGTGTACTGCGTAGGCTGACATGGATCTGTACTTATTGCATATGCTTTAAGCCCCCTTTTCACGGAGCATTACTAATATGTTTTTGTAACAAAAGATATTGCTGGTGATGTTGGATGTACTCCCTCCACATGCGGTTACCATTCAACCTTTCATATTCGATAATGGAAAAAAAATCAAAGGCTAATATATACATGTAACTCGAACAAAAACTATGGGATAACACGCTGACAATATATGCATGCACTTATCTCGTATAAGCAAGTTTCCTATGAAGTATGTCGAATTCTATCCAGTGGTTGCTGTGAAAAGACAGTAACGAAATAAGGGACCAAACATTCAAAGGTCCACAACTGTAACATAGTATCATTTAACCATCCTGTCAATATGCACATGTTCTCCTTTTAGAGAAGCTCGAACACGGGGCTTCCAGACTGCGATTCTAATACCTTCACCACAGAGTCGCACGGGGGGTTCCTATCATCGCCGAAACAGACTATAGTGCGTCTTAAAAATGTCAAAGATACATCTATACACCTTTTCAGCTACTTTTTTTAACCCATTTCATTTTCTTTTTAAATGAAATTATAATCATTATTGTATCTTCATACCAAATGTTGCTCCTGGCGGCTGCAAGGCTTCACAGATTACGACGGATAGAAAGTGCATTTCGTTTTTTGGCAGCTTTCATAAAATCACTGTGGCCGTTTTCGGTTTTAAATCAGGACGAACCCCTTGAGTTTCTCCATCTTTTACACCATGAATATCTGTACTTTACCTACAATTACTTAACTGACCAAATTCTGAGCCATTCTACACACTTTCAATTTTAAACAGCGTTCTTTCCCTCAGGCTGTAAGAATGTATCTTTAAAGAAACACCGAGAACGCATTGATTGGTGCACTAGCCATGCATGAAATAACTGTCAAGATGTTTAAAATGGGAAAAAGAAGCCAAAAATAAAACAGATTTTATCAGAAATACAATGCCTTCACCGAAAAAATCACTAAATGTTTGAATGAAAACAAAACAGGAAAGATTAAAGCCTAACAGATGTATGACTCAAATTTTCTTAGGTAAATATTTACAGTTGCATCAACGAGTGGAGGCTTCTCAATGAAAAGGTCATTAACCCTGTCCCTATTCACGCACAAGAAAAGCATCATGTGTTTTTGCGGACGGTGTGGACCCAAGATCAGACTGCACAGAACGTGCAGTCTGATCTTGGGTCTACACTGTCCGATTTTTCTTTCAAAATTATCTTGAATTTATAACAGGTTTGTCTCATGGTGATAAAAAAGATCCTTTTCATTTACTCAGGAGTCAAAGTGTTGATTTACCGTAGGGCTCCAGTACAGCAATCTGAAGCTGCCTTGAAACTTATTCTTTCCTATACGTCTTGTCCCAAATGGCAGTCACGTGACCGTTTACCGAACAATCGCGTGTTTTAACGACCTTTTGGAAGATAACTTTTGAAAACATCATGGGAAAAGAAGAAAATGCTGGAAACCAGCATTTTCTCCTTTTCCCTCAATGTTTTCTACTCTTTAATAGATAAAATAATAATTTGAGCTATTTTTGGGGGGTTGTGGTCTGAAAAGGCTTTCATAATGGACTTGTTTTTATTTTTTTTTTCCTCTGGTACAGAGTTCAAGCTGTCTTGAAGTGTGTTGCTTTGCATTTTGTCCTTCATCGCAGTCATTTAAAACCTTTAACCAAACAATACTGTTTCTAACTACCCTGGAATATATATATATATATATATATAGAGAGAGAGAGAGAGAGAGAGAGGGTGGGAGAGAAGGTGGGGGGGGAGGGAGTTTTTGAAAACATTGTGAGGTTGTGAGGAAAAAAGAAAATGTTGTTTACCCTTTCTAAGACAAATCCATCATTTCAGTCGCATTTGATTTTTTTTGTCTGCAAAAAAAAACCTTGTTGTATAGGTTAGGTCTCAAATTTTGCAGTCTGGTAAAGTATATACATCCCGACGGCAGCCTGCCATCATAGGCGTGTCTAGAAAAAGGCAATCACTTCTTAAACTCAGCTGCTAGTTTTCACATAACTTTGCCCATCTTATTAACCCTTAGGCTGCTTATCGCGACTCGCTGACCTTTTGCGGATAGCGTAGATCAAGATCAGACTGCACAGAACGTGCAGTCTGATCTTTGATCTACACTGTCGGATAAAGAGATATCTTCCCTCCGAAAATCCCTTTGAAACAGGAAAGTTTTGGGTTTATACTATCGGCTTGAAAGTTTCATTTCTTTTATTCAGCAGGATAAGGGTTAAAGAAAACACATTTTCCTCCTTTTCAAATGACTGAGACTTACCATTGGCTGGAAGCTTTAATATGAGCCTCGCCCTGACAAGGGGGCTTAATGCATCTACGTGATCCATGATACCAAGCGGGTCATCATAGTTTCATGGATCCATAATAGCCACATTTTTTAACGACTGACTTATTCAGGAGGTAGACTGGTCCTTTGAGATACAGAAAATTGACCAATCGCGAAAAGTTTCGGCCCAGGTCAGCCTTAGCGGACTGCGCAGGCTGACCTGGGTCAAAACTTTTCACATATGCATTAAGCCCCCTTTTGCCAGAGCATGGCTCATATAATTTATTCAGAAGTTTCAAGGGCGCCGTTCAGCTTTTTATTATCGAACGAAACTACTAAATGTTTTGACACTGAATTCTATTTGGGCAATAGACAGCAAACCATTGAAACATAAGTGGAATTTTAATGAAATTTCCTTAATCGGATCAGTAGCGTTTCGTTTTTATTTTGTATTTTTAGTTTTCCCACCAGAATGTCGCGAAAGCTTGTGCATTATTTTCCTCTAGGTGGCATTTTTTCAAATACATATCTGATAGGGGTACAGAACCGGACTACTTTTCAAGGCGGCAATCAATGCAACGAATTTCAAGATAAATAATAACAAGTTGGCTTCTTTAAAAAAGAAGCCAGGAGAGGTCGGCATCAATGATTTCAAATAGTTTATTGGCTTTTGATTTCAATATACTTTGGTAGATGTAAACAAACAAGTTAGGAATTAAATGAATGAGAAAAAACATCTTTTTTTTTTTCAATTATGCTGGTGTAAAGGCACAAAACAGTGCATGTTCCACATTGTTATAATATTCCAGGAATTGTAGGCCATATGCTATTAACATGCTCAGAAATGCATATTTTTTCAAAATTCAAGGACACAAAACTGAAGATGATGACCCATTTGGCTCATTTTCAAAAGGAACAAACCTCTAATGAATGTTTGTTATGTGTGCTCAGATAAGCCAAATTATTTTTGGAAAGGAGAAATCGTTCAATTAAAATTTGATACAATATGCTAATTCCACTGAATAGGCAAGAATCTTACCTAATGACAATAAATAAAGGTGGCCTATACATAATACTAGTACCAGACATGTTAAAAATAAATGTAACATTTTTTAATCCTTTAACAAACAGCAATTTTTGGACTGTCCCAAACAGAAAAAGCATGCAGACGACAATTCAAACTTTGATAATTGATGTGGAAGATGGTGCTTTGATGCGATGGAAACCATTGTGACAAAGGGAGAAACTGCAGTGACTAGCAGCTTTTCCTCTTCCCACAATATTTTGAAAAGTTGTCTGCTGCAGACATGTAAATGAAGAGGTTGTTTGTCTAAACGTTAAAAATTTAAGAAAGTACATAAATGAGCCATGCTCTGAGAAAAGGGTGCTTAATGCATCTGCAAAAAGTATCGACCATGTCAGCCTGCGCAATCCGCCCAAAACCAAAGAACCACGGTCTCTTTTGAGGTGTGCGGTACGTAGGGCGAAGAGGCACGACTTTTTTTCCTCTCATAAGTTGATTTTCGCGGGATTCTCGCAATCCCGAAAAATAGAGGCAACTCTGTGTGTTATTTCATCAAATCTATTATCATTATAAATCCATAGAACTTTTGTATAAAACTGAGAAAAATTCAAGAGTCTGGTCAGTTTTGAAAAATAGAACTAGAAAACATAATGATCAACCTATTTATATTTATTTGTGGGTTACGAGTTCTCCAGAGAACTCGTGCTTTTGAGATTAGGGTACGAGTTCTCCAGGGTACGAATTCTCCAGATAGTATTAAGTCACGTGATCTTTTCCCCGCGGTGTTCTTTCTCTTTTTTAACGAAATTTTTTTCTCTTTGCTTTGATTTATTTGTTTAATGAAAAATTGCAATTATTGGAGAGATCATTTACAATCAATATAGTATAATAAATCGTTTTGGAAATCCGTCATATAAAAAAAAAAAAACGTTTATTTCCTATTTCAGTTTTTTGATTTCGCTTTGTTTATAAAACCATGACGAAATGGACTGTGTATCAGAACAATTTCGCAAAAACAAATGGATTTAGACAGCTATTTGTGTGGCAGTCTGCCTTTTAAACTCACCACTGTTGGAGAGGTCTGATGACCTCTCCAATGACTTACTAAAATCTACCTTGAACGATTCATCCAGCCATGGTTAGCTAGCATAAAATATATGCACCAGGCATTTATAAAGATAGCCTCTATAAGTTTGGGAAAAAGCGGATGTATAAACCCAGCAAGGTGGGGACGTTATTTTTGTTGTCAGTCTGTTGCACGAATACCGGTTTCCCCATGTAAATAATTAGAAACTGTCTGCAGAGATTTGCAGTAAAATATTAGTACTTTAAAAAATATATATTTCCCCGTTTGAAATCATTTTAGCTTTACCTTTCTTAAATCGCAAAACTTCACTTGGAAAAAGAAAAAAAGCTGTCACAACTTTTCGACCAGAATTTTTCTAAATGCATTTCCTTTGACACACAGTCTGTACATTTATTTTTTAACTTGGCTTGTCAATGAGGGCTATTCAGGGTTTTTTTTTTTCCCTTAATTCCTCTCCAGTACTACATTGGTCCTGTTAGGGGATTACTTGGTTTTTATCCTTGATTTTCTTGCACTACACAGAAATGTTTTTGAGATAACATCTCAACTAAATCTGGTTAGATCGTTTTAGAAATCGATAGATATAGGCATTTCCCTGATGGTTGAGGGCAGAATTTGCTTTTAAATTACATTGGGATTTTATAAATAATCATAACTCAAATTATATTTATCGCAACATCCCGATAGGAATGAAGGATAAAAACAAAGGAATACGAGTAAAAGAACTAATATGTTATTTGGTTACCTTTAGCCTTTATCTAGCACGGGAGATAATTTGACTTACAGGAAAGGCCCCCATTCTGTAGACATTTTGCAGCGATAGGTTGCTTATCATCGTGCCATTGCTAATCGATTTATATGGGCGCCGCCATGATTAAGATCATGTGACTGGCAGTATTTCAAAATGGAAACCTCCTTGATACAGACGAGGTTAGATGTAGGTACGGAATCTACCTAGTTGTGACGAGTGGGATCGTATTGAAAAAAAAAAACATTGCGTAATATTTGATCTCATGAAATAAAACCGAGTTACCGATCACAACACGGATATCCAGTTATTTAAACGCAAAAAACTGCACCTTTTGTACTGAAAGCACATGTCCGGTTTCTTTAAGCTTACAGTGAATAAAAATTTTTTGCAGTATCCATCAGTGTTTCACAAAAAAAAGAACTTTTGAGTTCCGTTAAAAAGTCTAAATATTACCCTGCAGTCCTTTAACACGCGATCCCGAGTTTTAAAGTCCCTGACAGAGATGGGTTTTGAAAAAAAAAAGGAGAAAAATGAGAAAATTCTGGTCACTAAAATCTTCTCTTTGTCCTTCAATGTTTTCTATTCTCTAACAGACAAATCCAACCATTTGAGCTAGATTTTAGGTGTCGTCTGCAAATGCTCTTAGATCGGATCTAAGATTGCACTGTCTGTTTAAGTGTTAAGGGTAAAAGTTACCCTATAAACGCTGTAACTGCTACAAAATATGTGAAATATTCAAGATGCCCTAAGGGGAAACATGCGCTGTTTTTTTTTTTATCAGGATCGGCTTTGACCAAAAAGCACTTGTGAATCTGACGAAATAAGCGTTTAATGGTGTGCTTCAATTTTTACCTCCGCTTCTCGATATCAGTCAATTAAATAAAAAGATCTACTAAATTGATAAGTAATTTGTTGTCCATCTTGCTTTTGATTTCGCTTTTTTTTTTTTTTTTTTCTTGATAGAGTGATACTAATTACCTTTGACCAAAGCTCAATTCTTTAATGTCGGGGAAGTAGGTGCAAGTTTTACAGCAAGACATTATGCTTGTAACACTGAATTTTATGTGTGCACCTAATAGATCGACCAAGCTACATCATCAGAAGCCGTGACTATATGAGCCATGCTCCGTGAAAAGGGGGTTTAATGCATCTGCAAAATGTATCCACCCGGGTCAGCCTGCGCAGTCCGCGCAGGCTGACCCGGATCGATACTTTTTGCTTTTGATAAATTTTCTGCATACCCAAGGACCATTCTACCTCATGACTCAGTTGGTTGTTACGCAAAATGGATTTTATGCATCCATAATTATGTGATAACTTGCTCGATATAATGCATCACGGAGATGCATTAAACCCCCTTTAGCCAGAGCATGACTAATATGTTTAGGTATAACTGCTAACGTGTTCTTGCTTGCAGCTTAGGTGAAAAGAGAGCGTTTTTGATTAAGTTTATCAGCCGGTGGCTTTACACTAGCCGTTAGTGCTTAACCCTGTCTGAGCCACAGGAGAAAATAGGGGCTTTTAAGGACGGCCTAGATCAAGTTGAGACTGCACAGAATGTACTGGCTGACCTTGCTTCCATACTATCCGCTTGTTTAGCAAGCCATTCATCTTTATTTTATGAAGCTATAATCATTCTTGTATCTTCTTTCTAAATGTTGCTCCTGACGGTTGCAAGGTTGTACTATATTACAAAGGATAAAAAAAAAAATGCATTTCATTTTTGTAAGCTTTCAAAGAAATCACTCTTGTCGTTTCTGGATTTAAATGGGGATAAATCCTTTGAGTTTCTCTATCCCTTACACCATATATAAATATTGGTAATTTATATATGTTTAAACAGATGCCCAAATTCTGAGCCGTTCTACACTATACTGTCTACTTGTTTAGTCAAGCCTTTATGATAAAAATCTTTCTGAGATTCAACTGATCATATTTTCAGCCGTCGAAAGAGGTCGGGTTTACATAGTGTTTGAGCCATGCTCTGTGAAAAGGGGACTTAATGTATTTTCGTGAAGCATGATACCAAGCAAGTCATCACATAATTGTGGATCCATAAAATCAATTTCGTACAACAACCGACTTGATCATAAGGTACACTGGTCCTTTGACATGCAGAAAATTGACCGATACCAAAAAATATCGGCCCAGGTCAGCCTGAGCGAACTGCACAGGCTGACTTGGGTCGATATTTGTTGCAGATTCATTAAGCCCTTTCTTCACAGGGCTGAAAGTGTTAAACGTTGACTTCTTGGAAGTAAATTCTTATTTGCAAGTACATTATTCATCTTAACAATATTTATGTTAATGAAGACATGTAGATCTTTAGGTCAATCCTGAATAAATGTTTTTCTTATCACTAATTTGAGCGCAAGCCAAGTAGGTGTGTGTATACAGAAACAAAATGTAGAACAAGAATACATGTACTGCATACGGCTGCCAACGCTCGGCTGCAGTTGTTGTTTTTTTTTTTCCAGTGAAAAGTCTTAGTCGAAAATGGGGCATAACTGCGCCAAATATAGTTCAGGGTCATCTTATCTTGCACGAGTTTCCCTTCTAATCGTTAATAACTAACCAAAGTTTGAAGTAAATGTCTAAAGTGATAACGAAGATATGAGAAAGTGTCAAGGTTCTGGCACCAAGACGCCGACAACGACGCCGACGGTGATAGGGCCACGTCAGTACCTCGGGTTTTCTTCAAAAACAGTCCAGCTAACAAGTATCAAAACATAGTCTACTTAAATTCTACATCTACGGATCGGTGCCATTGCATTTAGCCGTTGCACTGAAAACATTCAGAGGGGTTCCCGAAACATGTGGTCTTATGCCATATACAGCCTCTTCTTTCAGTAACATCGATATTTCCAGCTGGAGGAACAATACTATATTTTTGCTGTTGCATTAACTCTTTCACTGTCAATGTCGCCTTGGACATCTTTAGCGGATGGCGTAGATCAAGATCAGACTGCACAAAACGTGCAGTCTGATCTTTGGTCTACACCATCCGCTACCTGATACTAATTTTCGACCAAATTAGGTTTCAAAAGCAATGATAATATACTTTTAGACCTCGAGAAATGTTGTATCTATTTATTTGGTAGCGAAAGAGTGAAGTCTTTCAGCGCAAATATATAGCCTCAGTCTCTTTCGACTCTGTAGAATACAATTCACAGAAATTTAGAGCGATTTCTGTCTTATAGGATTGACTCAACCAGCGGACGGTATAGATACAAGATCAGACTGCATATTCTGTGCAGTCTGATCTTGACCTGTGCCGTCCGCAAAAGCCGTTGTTTTCGAACGTGGCGCTTAAAGCGTTAAAGATGCTGACCAATGAAATAAGAGAATACCAACACGAGGGACAAACCTTATACAGTATTTGATTGGCCAAACTAGCCACGTGAACCTGAGGTTTATAAATGGGCATTTAATCCTTTTAACACTATTGAAGAAAGACGAGGGCTTTCGTTGATAGCGTAGATCAAGATCAGACAGCACAGAGAGTGAAGTCTGACCTTGGATCTATACTGTCCGCTAGTTTAGTCAAGGTTGTAAGATATAGCTCTGTCCGAGTTTCATATTTTCAGCCGTCGGAAGGGGTCCAGTTAATTTGGTTTGGTGCTGAATTTTGCCAACTGGAGCGTATTATTTTGGCTTTGATACGCTGATCTCATGAATTTTAAAAAAGCTCCCGCCCTTGTCTGGGCATGTCATATTCTTCGAAGATTGACCTGTCTGCTATGACGCATCACTTGATAAAAAATGGACATACAGTATATCAATAAGCGGTGTGTAAATTGCAGCTTAAAAAGTGCAGGCGAAAATGGCAATAGATAATACATCTGTAAGGGAAATCAAGCCAGACTTTTGCTACAAATTTTTAGAAGACGAAATGATTTTTTTAGGATACCAACTGTTTACTGCAAAATCTCTGTAGACAGTTTCTAAATACAGACATGGGGAAAACCGGGATTTGTGCAAAAGACTGACAACAAAAACAACGTCCCGACCTTGCAGGGGCTTATACCGGGGCTTTTCCCAGCTTATAGGAGCTTATATTTATAAATGGCTGGTGCATAGGTTATATGCTAGCTAACCATGGCTGGATGGATCGTACAAGGTAGGTTTTAGAGAGTAAACGTATATTTTATTTTGAAATTCGTTGCATTGATTCCCAGTCTAAAAAATAGTCCGGTTCTATACCCAGAATGCCCATATCAGACAGATTATGTATTTGAAAAATGCCACCTGGTGGAAGTTAATGAAGCTCCCGTATTTCTATAATCTTACGCTAGGAAGCATTTTTCAAATACATAACCTGTCTGATACTGGTCTTCTGGGTACAGAAACTGACTATTTTTCAAGGCGGCAATCAAAGCAGCGAATTTGAAAATAAAATAAACGTTTACTCAATAAAACGCTACCTGATACAATTTAACTAGCCATGGTTTGTTAGCATATTACCTACGCACCAGTCATTTATAAACACTGCCCTCATAGGCTCGGGAAATAACCCGGGTACATTTTTGTTGATAAGTCTGGGAAAAAAAAAAACAGATGCACAAATCCTGGGTTTCCTAAAATCTTTATTTAGAAACTCTATACAAAGATTTGCGGTAAGCAATGCTGTTTTTAAAAACTATTTTTCGCGTTTAAAATAATTGAATTTTTAAGAAAGTTGAAGCAAAAAACAAGTTAGATTTTTTCACAGAAGTATTGTTTATAGCTAATTTCTCCATTGCTACTTTTTCAGCGGCAGAGTTTTCGTTTACGCACCGCGTATTAATATTTATCCTGAACAGGATAGTGATGCGTCATAGCAGACAGGTTAATCTTCAAAGAATATGACATGCGCAGACAATGCCCGCATTTCGGATCGGCATGCACTGATGTCACACAATTCATAATTCCGCAGCGAATTAAAATTCACCGGAATTAATTCTAAGAAGATGCTCCAAAGTTTTTTTTTCTTTTTTTTTTTTACAAAAAAAAAAAAAAAAAAAGAAAAGAAACGGTAAATTTATACACATTTGAAAAGATGCGAAATGAAAGATGAAATTCGTGATACTGGATTAGATGAAAAGATAAAATTTAACAGGCGATATATTGTGTTAATAATCTCATCAATACATCAACCAAAAATATTTTGATGTTTAAACCCTTATCCTGCTAATAAGTTAAATAAAACTTTCAAGCCGATAGTAAAAACCCGAATATTGTTATTATCGGACAAAGTAGATCCAAGATCAGATTGCACATTCTGTGCAGCCTGATCTTGATCTACTCTGTCCGCAAAAGGTCAGTGATTGGCGCTTAGCACCTTAAGGGCTAAAAAATATGTTAGAATTATAATTTGGTGCGGGATTATGAATTTAGTCACGTCAGCACATGCCGATCCGGAAAATTTGGAACTTTTAACATTCATGAAATTAGCGTCAATGCTTGGTCGCAAGAGTCGTTTGAAACGTTCGATGGAACAAGAGAAAAAATCATATCTGAACTTATCTCCACCGACCAATAGGTTGGTTTTTCGGCGTAGCTAAATGCGCAGGCTTTTGACCTATTTCTTGGTACTGATAAAGAATGAATAGATGGTAATTTGCGATTGGTCAATAATGTGCCCATGTTTATTCGACGAGCCCCTGCTGGCATATTTGCTCGCACATTTGTGAAACCACCATTAACAAGCGTTGCTACCGCTAATCTATAACCTCGGGGACTTGATTCATACCATAGCAAACTAATGTAATAGAGAATTGTTCTTGTCTTGTTTCGGAAATTAAATATTTTCATAAACGGTACCCAATAACACAATACTACTTTTCAAAAAACAAAAAAATGAAAAACAGCGAAGAAAAAGAGGCAGTTGCCTGTGGAGTTACTTTCCATTATTTTACTTCATATTGAGCCACAAAACAGTTTCGACTTTCATCCAGTATCCCTTACGCCGTCCATCTTTTTTTCAAGATATATCTTGTTCCTGTTTTCTATTAAATTATTCTCTTTCAAAGGGGACAGGGGGTCAAATTTTCTCCCATTTCGTTTATTAAACGCATTGTATTACTATATACAATATAGAGGCAATGTGCCAGTGTGCTATTTTTAGTAACGGTGTCCGACGGTCGAGCAATGAAAATTTCAGTATTGCGTGATAGACCAATGGAATTTCAATGCCCTATGGCTTTTTATACGCGAAAAATTAAAGATTTCATTTTCCCCGAGAAGACTTCGATTTTTAAAATCAATGTGTACCTATAAATAAGACATGCTCTGCCAAAAGGGGGTTTAATGCATCTCCGTGATGCATGATACCAAGCAAGTCATCACATGATTATGGATCCATAAAATCCATTTTGTCTAACAGCCGACTGAATCATGAGGTAGAATGGTCCTTTGACATGCAGAATATTGACCAATAGCAAAATGTTTCGACCCAGGTCAGCCTGCGTGGACTGCAGATGCATTAACATCCCCCATTCATTTCACAAAGCATGGCTCATTAATATTTTTCATGCAATGGCATGTACGAGTAAAAGCATTCGCATTCCTTTGGGTTTTCGTTATACATTCCATGCCCCTGTGAAAGCCTATAACTTCTTCTAGTGAACTGTTTTGCGAATAGTGCATATGTCGTATTGACTTAACCCTTTATCAAACGACAAAAGACCGGTCAAAATTGAAAGCATTCGCAGACGACAAATAAGATAATGCTTTGATAAGATAATTGCAAAATTTGTCCGTGAAAGGAAAGAAAACTATGTCGCAAAAGGAGAAAATCTGGTTACCAGCATTTTTTCCTTTTCCAACAGTATTTCACAAAAGCTTGTTTTTCCCTGGGTCGTTAAAAGTCGGGAATCGTTTGGTAAAGGGTTAATTCTTTACTAGATAACTCCGTGTTTTCAAGACGTTTAGGATGAGGGTTTATGAAAACCTTGTGGTAAGAGGAGAAAATGCTGGCTGAAACATTCCATTTTTCTATTCTGTTAAAGAAAACTTCCATTATTTCAGCCACTTTTTACTTTGCCGTCTGCAAATGCTTGCAATATGACATGTATGAAAAAGAATAGAAACAAATTAGACTTGTGTGGTACCAAGATTTTACCTTAATATTGGTCGTTCCCATTAAGATATACCACACAGGTGCGGATCCAGGATTTTCCGGGGAGTGGGGCGTAAATGGGATCAAAGTCTGAGTGCTCCTGAAGGACATATGTCACAGTTTTTGTTTTCCTATGGACAGATTTTGCCATTTTCGCTCAAATGGAAATTTAATGTATGCGCGACTATGTACAGATTTTCATATAAACCTCTATAATTTAATTATCAATATGATTCATCTTTTCGTCAAACATCTGATAAGCCTCCTTTATGCCGCGACGTGTTTATTTAATATCTAAAATTAAAAAAGGGTGTTTTCGAACATTCTGTAAATATGCTGTCTTACAGGATTCAGCAGGGTCAGTCTGGTCAAAAACATATAATTTGGTGGAAACGTTCTAGACACTAAACGTTGTTATTACAAGAGTCAAACACAGAAGCAGGGCAAAGAAAGACGGACATGCAGACAAGCAAACGGACGGACTGACTGACAGACAGACAAAATATTCTTAAAAAAAGATAGACGGCGTAAGAGGAACTGGAAAATGAATATTGAAACTCTTTTTTGTGACTCAATATGAAGAAAAATAGTAAATAATAATCTCTACAGAAATTGCCTGTTTTTCCTCATTGCTTTTCATTTTGTTGAAAAGTGGAAATTGTAATTAGACATATATTTGAAGATTATCGTTCGAAAAAGGAGAAACGCTACAAAACTGTGTGGACCCACAATTCATTAAAGTTTGGCGTTCGTTGTGCAACTTTTCCAGATAGCCGCGCCTCAAACCGTACTGCTGTGAAAACTACTTGATCTAAACCGATGTTTTAAGTAATGATATGGATAATCGCTCGGCCGATTCCGAAATCTTACGAAGTTGGTCGAATTACACTAGTGCAGAAATATAGTGCATGTGTGAACTATGACCAGAATGGTTATCTTAAAAACATTATAGACGGTATTAAATCATTCTGGATTTCAAGTCAAAAGCACAGTATTCGAGTGCCAGCAGTCATCTACACTTGCTTTTTCACTGAGAAGTATCCATGGAAAAAGGATCGTATCTGTCCTTTTGATAGCTTCAACTCGTCAAAGTGTTGAGTACGAAGTAGAAATCTTTAGCTTTAACAGAGATGTGGGAAAACATCTATATCGCAGGACAACCACAACGAAGCAGATGACGACAGAGCTATGTTAACCCTTATCCTGCTAAATAAGAGAAATGAAACTTTTAAACCAATAGTATAAAACAATTCTTTTCCTATTTCAAAGGTATTTTTTGGAGGAAATATATCTCATCGGACAGTGTAGATCAAGGATCAGACTGCACGTTCTGTGCAGTCTGATCTGAATCTACGCTGTCCGCAAAAGGTCAGTGAATCGCGCTTAGCAGCCTAAGTGTTAATAACTCGGTTTCTTTGACAACAGCCGGGCCAAAAAATAAGTCACTGGGTCAAAACCTTGGAAAAAAATATGTTATCACCCTGATAATCAATCTTGGTCAAAATGTTTGTCTCGATAATATCAAAAGTTCGACTCGGTCTGGGAGAGAAAAATGGCTGCTATATGTCATTTTTTTTTAAACCTTGTTATCCATTTACGGGCTATACTTCTGCCGAATTTCTATGTAACTATGGCAGAATGGTCGTCTTGATGAAATGTAAATTTGGTCATCCAAGGTCACAGTATGGGTCTAAAGGTTGGCAGGCAAAGTCTTATTATAATGCACAATAACGAATTTTTCAAACGCCAGGTAAGTAGAAAGGGGCTGGTTTCTTTTTGAGCTGAGCGTTTACCATAACCATGTGCGTTATGTCTCGTGATTTTTTGTTTAACATTGAAAAGTGACAGCGGTTTTTTGACATTGAGTTGAGACAGGATGCACTGCAGTGCTATTTCTGTTCTGCATTGTTTATTAACCCTTTACCAACAATCCTAGCCTGAGTCCACGCGGTAATAATCTTTTAATCGTTGATTGATTGAATGGTGTTTTACACCGCTTTCAACAATATTTCAGACATATTACGGTGACAGCTCACATATTCATGTATTTCCTGGATTCCACCTTTTGGTCACTCCTTGTCGCGGTGCATACAGATCTGTGGCAAAATGGTTTAATATCGCTTTCGTAATTATTACTTCATTTTTTAAAAGTAACCTCCGAATATATAAAATGAAATAATGATCGGGTGGAACCCAGGCTTCAACAATCCTAATGACACTGAGGAAAAAGATTTTTAAACACATTCTGGAAAACAGAGAAAATGCTAATAACCAGCATTCGAAGAAAAACGTCACATTTTTAGCCAGGTTGAAATTCTGTCTGCAAATGCTTTCAAATTGTACTTGTGTAGAATTCTGCCGTCTGGTAAAGAGTAAAGTAGACAGAAGTCTCCGCATTATATGCTCTTTGGTGTTGCGTTGACGGATAACTCCCAGAATAATTTTGGTGTATACATGCGCGCCACGAAATATCTCCCAAGCGAAGAATTGTACAGTCGGATATTTCATCGATCAGAGAATGTCATCATAAACAGTTTTCAACAGCCACATCGTACGTATAAAGACCAATCCTGCTACCTAGAATTACAGGGGAATTTGGCCAAATGATGATGATGATGATGATGGTGATAGAACAATAACATTCTTGTAGCCTGGGTTCCCGTCCGATTTTTTTTTTTTTTTTGTTCCCATATTCGGACGTTACTCTGTCAAAAAACACGATTTTTGACAGAGTGAAATCCGAATATAAAGAAGGAAAAACAGACCGGCCAGGAACCCAGGCTAGCATTCTTGATACCTAGATACCACCTAACAATGATAACTATGATACTACTAATGAAATCAGATCGTACTGAAACCCAGATTAGCATTATACCTAGATATAGTACATCATGATAATTATTATGATATTAGTATTGAAGTCAGATCGGACTGGAACCCAGGCTAGCATTCTTGATACCTAAATACAGTCCAACATGATAATAATAATTATAATACTAGTAATGAAAACAGATCGGACAGGAACCCGGGTTAGAATTCTTGATACCTAAATACAGAACAATATGACAATAATAATTATGATACTAGTAATGAAAACAGATCGGACACGAACCAAGGCTAGAATTCTTGATACCTAAATACAGTACAACATGACAATAATAATTATGTTACTAGTAATGAAAACAGATCGGACTGGAACCCAGGCTAGCATTCTTGATACCTGGATAAACAACATGACAATAATAATTATAATACTAGTAATGAAAACATTTTTTATACATAGATACAGTATATCACGATAATTATTTTGATACTAGTAATGAAAACAGATCGGACAGGAACCCAGGCTAGCATTCTTGATACCTAAATACACTAATTTTAGCCAGGGTAGAGGTCCAAGATATCATTCCACTGTGATACCAACCCACAATCAACCCTAAAAGCAACTTGCACAATTATAGTTGCCCTTTCGGACATTGTAGATCAAGTTAAGACCGTACAAAACATGCAGTCTGCTAATTGATCTACAATATCCGATCCCGTGAGATATTTCCACGAAAAGAAGTTTAAAAAATTGCAATATTTGAGTCTTCTTTACCAGTCTGGTCTTGATCTACCTTGTACGAAAAAATGGCATGAAGGATTAGAACTCACTCTATCATCAAATGCTGTTTCACCTTTTTATCACTTCAAGTTCAGAAGGTCAGGTCCGAAATTTTCGATTTACTGATTGTTCGTCTTTTATCGATTATTCGTCATTTCCTCAAACCATAAAGGTTTAGGCATGGGCTTTAACGGCCGGCATAGATCAAGGGTAGGCTGCACTGAACGTAAAGGCTTATCTTGGATCTATACCGTTAGCGCATGTTCAGTCAAGCCTATCAGATAAAAATGAGCTATGCTCTGTGAAAATGGGGCTTAATGCGTCAACAAAAAAGTATCGACTCATGTCAGCCTGTGCAGTCTGCGCAGGCTGACATGGGTCGAAGCTTTTTGCCATCGCTAAATCTTCTGTGTGCCAAAGGACCATTCTACCTCCAGATCCAGTCGATTGTTAAACGAAACTGATTTTATGGGTTCATAATTACATGATGACTTGCTTGGTATTATACATCGCGGAGATGCATTAAGCCCTTTTTCGCCAAAGCGCGGCTCATTTAATCTATCTGCGTTGCTGTGGATGGATTGCAATTTCAGCCGTCAAAAGAGGTCGATATTACATGTTTGGAGCCGAACGAGTCTGATTTCCTGCATACAGTTCTTACTTCAATACGTTCAAAAGTTGATTGATTGAGTGATTGATTGAAATACTGGCAGTGAAAATGGAATTTACCAGTCTACTGTTTTTGTATCTTCAGTTTTCTTCTATAAGAATTACCTTAATCAAACAATCTCGAGTTTGATTTAAAGAAGACGGCTTTCAGAAGAAAAAAAAAATGTGGAAAACGGAGAAAATGTTTTCTGTCCTTTCAAAGAAAAATCCCTTTATTTGAGCCAAAACTGATGTTTCCTTTGAAAATTGTTTCGATTTGGAAAGGCCTAAAACTTGTAAGTTTGGAAAGAATGAAGTATGCTGCTGTATGTCAGGACTTTGTCCAGGTTATCTGTCCGAAAATGCCGTATACACTAGTATGCTGATAAACAGGTCTAAAACGCCAACTTATCTCGTTGGCCTTCACTATATCCTTAGGCTGACGGGTTATTCTCGAAAGCTTTCAAAAAGGAATTAGTGGTTTTAATATAATCTGAATATCCTCCCACTAATTTGATGACGGAAAACAAACAGGTTTATGATCATGAGTTTACGCCATGGGTACTTAAATACCTCGGCATCATTTCTTATCTCTGTAACAAACGATACAATTTTAGATTTTCCATTTTGAAGGCAGTTGCAGACGACAAATAAAATGTGATTCAGAGACTCAAATTTGTCTTTTGAAGGGTAGAAAACATTATAGGAAAAGGAGAAATTCCTAATAACGAGCATTTTCTCCTTTTCCCACAATATTTTCAAAAGTGTTTTCGGTCAAGGTCGCTGAATCTCGAGGCTGCGTGGAAAAGGATTAATTGATTCGAAAACTTATATATCTGATATTTCATCTTTCAATCGAAAGGTGGACACGTGATTTCATTCAAAATGTCATGCGCACTGAAACTCCCGATTAGTGTAACAATGTCATGAAATGATTTTTGCTACCCAATCAAATAGTTCCTTATTTCACAGTTGTATTTGTTATTAAACAAGATTTCATTGGTTGTAGAAGTAGGTTAAAGTCCCTGCTATAATAGCGACGCCGTAAATCGTCTACTCTTTGTCTTTTCAGTGCTATGATTCCCTGATTTCAAGCTGTTGATCGATAAGATAAATCAAATGAGCCATGCTCTGTGAAAAGGGGGCTTACTGTTGCAAAAAGTATCGGCCCATGTCAGCCTGCGCAGTCCGCGCAGGCTGGCCTGGGCCGAACCTTTTGCCTTTGGTAAATATTCTGCATGTCAAAGGATCATTGTACCTCATAATTCAGTCGTTCGTTATACAAAACGTATTTCATGGATCTATAATGCTGTGATTACTTGCTTAGTATCATGCATCACGGTGATACATTAAGCCCCCTTTGCCAGAGAATGGCTTTGATATTGATTTTTCGAACATGCTAAAATCGAATTTATCCCTTGAGCGAAGATCTAGTAGTCGGAACAACAGGAAGTTACTTAGCTTTGTTGGAGTTTCCTTGGGCAGGGCACTTGAAAGTAAAACGTATGACTTGTGAAACCCAGGAAATACATGTACATGAAAACATGAGCTGTTGCTGTATATGACTAAAACAATTTCGACAGTGACAGAAAAAAAAAAAACGTTGAACTAATTTAGGTAAAATTATTCGCTTGATGTTTTAATGTGATTGATTGATTGATTGTATGGTGATTAACGCCGTTTTCAGCATTATTTCAGTTATATCGCGGTGGTCAGTGCAGCAATCCATGCTTGCCTGGAGTTTTTGTTACCAGTACTTCGTACAATATTTTTCCCAAGCCACTGGCAGCTTTCACAGATAACCATCGTCGAAATAATGATCAGAGGTGAGAAAGGAATGGATCCAGTCGCAATGACTGTCTTCAGTCCTCGGAAAGAAATTGGCCGAGTTAGGGATTCAAACAGGCGACCTCCTGTTTTCAAGTCCTGTGCGCTACCGACTGTGCTATCGTGGCTCGCAGGTTTTAGAGTTATTTGGTGCTTAGAAACTTGCAGATGACAATATTGTTGAAAGGAGTATTGTAAAAACAGCTGGCTTTTCACTTTAATGAGGAATCTGCTTTTTTATTATTGCTGCAATAATGTTTATATGGGCTTAACATGAAAGTAAACGGGGGGCCTTTTCTGATAAGAAATCGTAATAACCCTGTACCGCACGATACTGTATTATAATGACCTCGAGGAATAAGCGTTTAAATAATATAGGAAAAGGAGAAGAGCTGGTAACCAGCATTTTCTCTTTTTCCAACATTGTTTTCTATACTTTAAAAGACAGATACCAGTATTTTAGCTACATTTAACTTGTTGTCTGTATATACTTTCAATCTGGACAAATCTATACGAGTTTGGTGTGTGGGAAAGTGGTGTGGGAAAGTGGTTACCTTTCTCCACTTAGATTTGAGCCATGCTCTGTGAACACGGAGTTTAATGCATCTGCAAAGAGTATCCACCCGTCTGCGCAGGCTGACCTGGGTCGAAAGCTTTTGGTTTTGGTCAATTTTCTACATGTCCAAGGACCATTCTTCCTCCAGATTCAGTCGATCGTTAGACTGAATAGATTTTTATGGACCCCTAAGTATGTGATGACTGCGCAGGCTGACAAGGTCGATACTTTTTGCGGGTGCATGAAGCTTCTTTTTCATATGGTTCAAATCTAATTTCTTAGTGACAACGCAAGCACAAAAAAAGGTGATTGTTCATAAGTGTTTTTTTTTTTTTTTTTTTTTAAATATTAAAAAAAAACCCGACGTGTCTTTTTTTCTTCAGTGTATTGCTCCGAAGAACTTAATCAGTAAATATACACATAATGCGTTTCCCGCCCTTAACCCCTTTTCGAACGATAAAATTTTAACTTGTCCTAATTCAAAGCATGTGCAGACGACAAATTATACCTGGCTCAAATAACGAGATTTCCATTTGAAAGGGTCGGAAACATCGTGGAAAAAGGAGAAACTAATAGCGCCCCACCCCCCTTTTCGCTGTATATTTTCTTTCCCTGGATAGAAAAAATAAGGGATTGAAAAGGTTTAAATAGACAGTGACCCCTAAAACAGCCTATCCCGCCCCTAATATTGACTTCCTGTTGAAAATGTTGTGGAAAAGAGGCTATTGCTTGCATCATGCAATACAATTGCCCCCTGCCTCAAAGGCTTCCAAATCATTCAAATGGGTTTACCTTTGACCGACCAACCCATTGTGTTTGGCGAGGAAAACTTTTGATAAGATTGTGAGAAAAGGAGAAAATGCTTGTGTTTTCAAGAGCTTTCAAAGACAGATTTCATTGTTTGAGCTACATCTAAAATGTCGAATGCAGATGGTTTCAACGTGGACGAGTAAAGAATTAAAAAATTAAATATACAAATCATGCCCTAAGCGAGAAAGGGTTTGAAAGCATTGTGGAAAAAGGAGAAAATGCTTGTCACCAGCAATTTCTCCTATTCCCAAAATATTTTCCAAAAATTTCAAAATCAAATCCCATTATTTGGGCCACACGTGTTTCTGATTCTGCTAAATTTTCTCTCTCTCTCTCTCTCTCTCTTTCTCTCTTTCTCTCTCTCCGTCTTCTGTATTGTATTTGACGTCAAATGCAAAATGGGTGCACTTATAAATTTTGTTTAAATGAAATAATGCAAATCAGACTAACAGTTTTCAATGTATAGCTCTCACGCGATAAACCTTTCATTATCAGTTTAAATATTGTTTGTGTTTGGGAATAGTTTTAAAAGCGCGTACCGTGACGAGATAATGTACTGAAAACAGAATAAAGATATGCGTGATTTGTAGTCATCCTTATCCATTGAGCTATTGTGAATTTTATTAGGGTTTAAAACGCCGCTTTGATGACAAAGACTCACGCAATGTTTTCACAAACATGATAATACCCATATTATTTACTACAAAAAAAGAGATCATGAGCATGTGACACGTTTACCCCAGTTGGGAAAAATGCTAGGAAAATAATCTACGAGGAGTGTTCAAATATGAATGCATCTAAGCACCTAAAATTTGATTCTTCATAGCTTTCAGTGAAATTTTTATTTTGTTCCCTCAAAGTATTCACCTCCAACAGATATACAAAGTTTCAGTCTCTAGAAGTAATATACCAGGAATGTTCAAATATGAATGCATCTAAGCACATAAAATTTGATTCTTCATAAGTTTCACTGAGATTTTAATTATTTTATCTATTTTATACCTAAAAAAAAAAGACTATGAAAATGCCTTCAAGCACTGGATCCGGACACTGAAACATCGTATATCTGTTGGAGGGGAATACTTTCAGTTAAACCTATGAAGAATCAAATTTTACGTGCTTAGATGCATTCATATTCGAAAACTTCGTTTTCCGTGCAGTAGGAAGGACACATCTATCGAGACAAAGTTAAATAATCGACAGGGAGGAAATTAACTCTGAAATGAAAACTCTACCCGGATCTTGCTATTGATACCATCTGGACCTGATGCATTTCCAATACGAGCAGTTTGCAATACATCTAAAAGCTGCTTCCGGCGTTGCGACGGTATCATGTAACCCTTATCCTGCTAAATAAAAGAAATGAAACTTTCAAGCCGATAGTAAAAACCCAAGTTTTCCTTTTACAAAGGTATTTCTGGAGGAGAGATATCTCCTTATCGGACAGTGTAGTTCAAAGATCAGACTGCACGGAAGAGTGTTTGCAGAGTCGTATAAAATCAGTCGTATAAAATCAGAAAATGTAATTCCAAGTTATGTGTGCTGTTGTATACATTTTAACAATTATCATGAGTTAACTAGATGTTCCGTAAATGTATTTTAAAAAAATTTGCTTGAAAATATCGGGTAAAAATCAAAATATCAATAAGCATGAATAATCTATGTTTGAGTTGGAGGTGTTCTCCGAAGTGTCGAAATATTGTGATAGAGAAAGGAACCAAAAATGTTGCACTAATTCCTTGCTTCTGAGTTTGCGCAGACTGGTTTACACTTTCTGTAAACAGGGTCCGTATTCACCAACCATTCTTAAGAATATTCTTGGTCTTGTTCTTTAAAATTTTCCAAATTTGAAAGGAACACATCTTCTGATTGGCTAAACCGTACGGTTTAGCCAATCAGAAGGTGTGTTACTTTCAAAATTGGAAAATCTTGAAGAATAAGTCTAAGAACGTTCTTAAGAATGGTTGGTGAATACGGAAACTGGTTGTTGAATTTCACAGACCGATCAAAATAATGACTTGTATACGTTTATTTGAAGAAAGCAAACATAGACAATAAAGACAAACAGGTTAATTTACATGCACCCTTTTGAACTAAGTGCAAGTTCCGTTCTGATCTAGTCATCTAAATGTTGTGATTCTATCGTGTGTGATCAGTTACAGAAGTATATGTAACAGCAGATAAAAGTGTAAAAGATCATAAAAATCAGTCTATGACTTGAAATGGCAACTGAAATTGAAATAATAACTACCTGTAGTTTCATGAATACCAACAGCAACATCTGTCATTTTCATATACAGTGTGCAGTCCAATTTTGTGTCTCCAGTGTTGGTTATTTTAACCCTTAGGCTACTAAGTTCGACTCACTTACCTTTTGCGGACA
This sequence comes from Tridacna gigas, assembly GCA_945859785.2. Classification (NCBI taxonomy): domain Eukaryota; kingdom Metazoa; phylum Mollusca; class Bivalvia; order Cardiida; family Cardiidae; genus Tridacna; species Tridacna gigas. The sequence continues at coordinate 33,547,393 of OX244040.2, read as the reverse complement.
GCGTAGATCAAGTTCATACTGCACAGAACGTGCAATCAGATCTCGGATCTACACTGTCCGATAAGGAGATGTCTTTCATCCAAAAATACCTCTGACATAGGAAAACTTTTTACTATAGGCTTGAAAGTTTCATGTCTTTTATTCAGCAGGATAAGAGTTAAGGTCCTGAAAACGTGGGACTGTTTAGAAAACGAGTTAAGCGAAAAAAAAACTTGAAAACGATATTTCACAACAGCCACATGTCTCAAATAAAATTCTAAACTGCCGGTATCATGTTTATGTGGTTTATACTTGTGTCTGTTTTTTTTTTTTATATCTTTTGTCTTTCTATTTATAGACGAAGCGGTAACTTGCATAGGGGGGTTAAAGCATTACACCACAGTAGAATTTGAACAAAAGATCTTTTTTTTTCTTATAAAAAGGGGAAAAAAAAGAAAAGATGGAAACGAAGCAATTTTACCTGCGATGAACAACTGATCCTTTACCCGAAAGGTTTCCAAATTATGTCTGCTGCGAAGGGCTCCCACCAGAGGAAATTTTTGTCCTTGTTGATGTTGTTGCTTTAGTTTTGTTTCCCCTCAGCTAAGGGTATACAGTTACGTCTTCATCATTTTTTTACAAAATATCAACTTTCCCTTTCCTCCCCCTCCCCATTTCCCACCCCCCCCCCCCAAAAAAAAAAAAAAAAAAATCGGGTCAACGTCTAATTTCATGCTCGAGATCCTTATGGACAACTTTCAATAAACATCCTAAATACGATCATACCGCGATCTCAACAACGTATCCGGATTAAATGGAAAATATCTATCAGTAAATAGCTTGAATTCCCATAGGACGTCCATTGGAAAGGAACAAAGAGTTAGCATTACCACTGACGTTTTCTGGCCGCCTAAATTCAGCATACATGTCAGCCATGCTCTGACAAAAAAGGGAGGTTTCATGCATCTCTGTAATACATTATACCAAGCAAGTCATCAAATAATTATGAGTCTTTAAAATCCGTTGTGTCTAACAACTTGCTGGTTGGCTGGTCCCTTGACATGCAGAAAGTTGACCTACAGCCGAAATTTTTCGATCCAGGTCAGCCTGCGCGGACTGGGCAGACTGGCATTGGTCGATACTTTTTGCAGACACGTTAAACTCCATTTCCCAGAGCATGGCTCAATTGTATAAGCACTTACTTGTGTTTACCCTGTCAGCACTAATTAAGAAAACGGGCTATTGCGGTTGGCATATACCAAGATCCTAGTACACAGAACCTGCAGTCTGATCTTGAATCTACACTGTCTGTTTATTTAGTCAAAGCCTGTGAGATAAATGTGCGGCATAAAAGCTAAATGGCCCCCGTTAAAAGAAGGAATTGTTTGGTAAAGATCATTTTAAAAAAATGCAAATGCATTAAATCCTTTTTTACGGAGTATGGCTCATTTCTATATACTGATATTATTTTATTGTTTTTCCGCCAAATCGGCGAGCATCATCACAATAATAATTCGATAAATACATGAGAAAAGAATGAAACTGCGAAAGAAATGTACTTTAAACAATTGACTCCACAGTGCACACAGGTGTAAAACATATGGTGGTCCATATGTGTTTGAGGTTTTTAAGCTTAAGCACAAAGGTATTGTCTATTCTCATATTATTATACTCAGATGGCTAGAATGACTGACTGAAACTTTTAAAATCATACAATTTAGTTCCATTCATGCATAGGCAATTTAACAACTACCCGTTCGACCTATTTACTTGAGCATGTATTCCTGTCTCTGTGGATCTATAGTCAGCTTTTTACAACGATTTTTATCCAGTTGGTCCAATGACCATTGAACTAAAATAAACATCTTGATATTTACTGACTTTAAGTCGTCCCCACCTATAGGCGCAACCCTACTTCAAGTTCAAAATTTGAGAGGAAAATGCGTCATACACGGTATATACATGTACATGTATGTTCATGCCTGCCTGACTGCAATGCTTTGGTTGCTGTAGATAAGGGCTTGACGCCCCCATAGAAACTGACATAATAGCAGCATGTCTGCGAAAACAACAGTCTTTCTACCTGAGTGCTTGATCTCATAACCACTTAGGAAAGATTATTATTCTCCCATATATGTCCAAGATAATCTAGAAATAAACGTTGAAAAAAAAAAAGAGAACAATTGAATTGTAAGAAGTAAACTATTTCCAAGGTTAGCCGGAAAGCTATTTCTGGGGAACTATTTGATCACGCGCAGTACAGAGTTGTAATAGGGATTAGCAAAGATTTTTTTTAATGGTTCAGGAACGCCTGTTCAAACACATAGGTCCCAAAAAATCTATGTACAACATTAGAGTAGATTCAAATTACACTCCTCGGAGTTATGTTGATGGATTGTACAGAAACAAGGTAGTTCAGTCGCACGTGCAGGAGAAACAAGGGAGTCGCTGGTTCGATTTCCCAACCCGGCCAATTTTATTCCGAGGATTGGTAATAGTCTTTACGAATCATCACCCTCTCGCCGCTGTGGCACTGTTTACACAAAAAAAACTTCTATAAAAGCATCGAAAGGTGCACTAGCAGTCACCATCTAACTAAAATAATGTTGAAAACAGCGTTAAACACCAAACAAACAGCGATAAATACAAAAAAGTGGATCAGCAGAAGGGTCAATCCATACAGCACCAGGCTTGGGGCAATAACGGTCAAGATCAGACCATACAGAAGTGCGATTTGATCTTGAATCTACACTGTTCGATATTTTCTGCGATCATATGTAAAAAAAAGCATTTGTTCAGAAAAATGCCTTACTTGCATGACTACAAACTTAGGGGTCCGGCACGAACCTGTAGGGAAGGCCAGGACTTGAAATTGTAATTTTGGGGGTTTTACCATTTGCCGAAAATGTTTATCTAAATCATTTAGCACTTTAAGTGTTAAAACAATTAATATTTCCTGGCGCAAAATCTACGTTAAACCAGTAAAAACAATGGTGTCCACGGACATTCTTTTATCACATAAACTTTTAAGTGCAATGTACCCATTACGAATTATCTTTTATAACATAAAGCATATTAATCCTTATCCTGCTAAATAAAAGAAATGAAATTTTCAAAACAATAGTTTAAACCGAAATTTTCCTATTTACAAGGTAGTTTTGGAGGGAAGATATCTCCTTATCGGACAGTGTAGATCAAAGACCAGACTGCACGTTCTGTGCAGTCTGATCTTGATCTACGCTATCCGCAATCGGTCAGTGAGTCGCGCTTAGCAGCCTAAGGGTCAAGCGAATGACTTTATTTTGATAATACGCCAGTATGTTATCTTTATTTTCTTCTTCCCGATTTATGGTTGATTTATAGTTACGAGCGCCTAAATCCTGCGAAACCAACCACAACGCGTGCCGAATTTTGAACTACTTCGCAGTTTCGCAGGAGAATGACGTCATTACTGCTATGACGTATGCGCATGGGAAAATTCATAATTTTTGTGTTTTATAACAACAAGAAAAACAGTGTAAACTATTTCAAATTAACAAAATATTGCAAATATTTCTATTTACTCCCTCATGAAACTGTTTCATTCTATTTTAGATGTAAATGATAAGTAACTATCTTATTGTGTATGTACACATTTCAAACCGAACGACATCTGTGAACATGGACCCGTAGGCAGTAAATAGACTAAAAGTGATGCCATTTTAAATATGTAAAGGAAAAGCCTCAATACGAGAAGCATGAGTTTATTTTGTAGAATAAATATCCAATAATTCAAAAGATCATGTAGATCCAGTAATCATTGGATTGTAAGTTCGAATCCCGGCTTTGCTCGAACTTTTTTTGGGGGGAGGGGATCTTCAAAATTAATTTCAGTAAGATTTTATTTTTCTCTCGTCGATCTAGATGCATGGAAATAAAGGCAAACGCAAGCGAACAGGAAAAAGCTATCAGATTTAGAAGGGCAGGTCCCGGATTCTTTTAACAGAATCAAAACAGTCCCCTGACAGGACTTTTTGAGACTTTTGGGACTTTTTTTACGAAGTATGTCTGCATGGTTTTGCATATTCCTACCTACAATTTGCGAAACTTCTAGTGATAAAAGGAGTCTGATATTCACTCGTCCATAAAAATGTTATCAAGCTCGACAGACGCTCCCTTAACCCTTAACCTACTTAATAAGTGGGATGAAACTTTTGAGCTAATCGTAAAAACCTAATTTTTGCTATTTCAAATATTTTTGGAGGAAAAGCATCTGCTTATCGGACAGTTCAGATCCAAGATCAGACTGCACGTTCTGTGCAGTCTGACCTTGATATGCACTGTCCGAAAAAGGTCATTAAGTCCTTAAGGGTTAGCCCTTTACCACACGACAAAATTTTAGACTGGTCCAAATTGAAAGAGTTTGCAGAAGACAAAATAAATTCGAATGCAAAATTAAAACTTGTCTTGGGAAGGGTAGAAAACATTGTGGGAAAAGGAGAAAATGCTGGTCACCAGCATTTTCTCCTTTTCCCACAATGTTTTCAAAAGGCTTCTTTCTCAAGGTCGTTAAAACTCGGGATTGTGTGGTAAAGAGTTAATAACATTTTCAAGACTTGTGTAATACTCTTTTTTTTTTTTTTTTTTCAGACCTGACACTGACCATTGCATTCCGAAATCGAACCGTGGACTAACGTATGCAAGTACAAAACAAACGCGACATTTTGCTGTCATAAAGTAGATAAATTTTGAAAACACTGTCAGAAGAGAAGCAATTTCTTAAATTGCTTCTAACCCACAATGTTTGTTTCACGAATAGAGAAAAGGTTCTCCTTCTTTTGAATGACTTTCCTTTGTTTACGATTCTATTTACACTTGCTGAATATTGTGTTGTTCGAAAATTCCCCTGTAAAGTAATGGGCTATTTATCAGAGTATCTTACCGTTCTATAAATGGATCCATAACAAAACGCCATAATCAAAACGGGGATTCCCAGATTACTAAATAATATCAATAAAAGATATATTCTGTTCGTTAAACTTCTGTCGTTCCAGGCCAGTCCACACGACGTCCCATGCTCTTCTAAACCGTATGAACCAAGTCCAAATAATGGCGCCAGCGCCAAGAGTAAAGCAGCGAAGTAACACAGCAAAACGATACACACAGTCACTTTAACTGTTATCTTTTTACCTACAGTTGTGGCATGTGTAATAACAATGTAACGAGTAACGGAAATAGATGTAAGTAAATACATTGACGATAGTCCAAGGAAGTAAACAATGAATGCATTATAGATACAAGCAGCCATATTTAAGTGTACCATCCAGCCTCTCGAAATTTCAGCTACAATCGGCAGGGGAAATCCAAAGACTGCTATTCCTATGTTATTTACTAGTAGACTCGCTATAAGCACATTATTAGATGCTGAAACAAGACGCGAGCGAATAAAAATCACAAGAGCTACACCGTTGACAACAACTCCAAACACTAACAAAAAGCAGAGCCAAACTGCCGTCAAGATTTCCAACCATCTTGGTGAACCGGATGGATTGTGTAGGTCAAATCTTACATTAGAAAAAGACGTATTCATTTTGCTGTCGTCTGATTTTCTACGGGAGCATTTTAAGTCACTGAAAGCACAAACCGAATTGTCAAGTCGTGTTATCACCCAGTAGTAAATGGAACTACTTTGTATCGAACGTGAGGCAGAGATATTTATACCTATCGATAGAACAAGTCACTCCCTTGTTACATTGGGAAAAGAGACTGTACCAGCTGCTTGAGTGCGAATTTCAACAATGGTGAAGCCTAAAAGAGCTTTAACTGTTATGTCAAAACGGAAAAGAAATGTGACAGCGCTTCCATTGCCGATTAGGTTTAATGTCAGATAATTATTCATTCGTCAATCACAAGAAATTTAGTTCAAGAATCAACTATCATGCGATGCCTTTTCGCCTCAAATTAACTCTTATCCTGCTAGATAACTTAATTGAAACTTTCAAGCCGATGGTAAAAACCAATATTTTGGTATTTCAAAGTTACGGGGTTGGGGAAACATATCCTTATCGGACAGTGTAGATCCAAGATCAGACTGCACGTTCTGTGCAGTCTGATCTTGATCTACACTGTCCACAAAAGGTTCGTGAGTCGCGATCAGCAGCCTAAGGGTTAACAAGTTAGGCAAGAAAGGAATGTTGACAATGAAATGAGTCCGCATGCACTAACACCTTAACTCTTTACCAGACAACAACAACAACAACAACAACAAAAAAAAAAGCCTTAACTGAAGATAATGGGATTTTTCTTTTAACAAGGGTAGAAAAACACTGTTGGAAAATAGGAAATGCTGGTTACCACAATTATCTCCTTTTCCGACCATGTTTTCAAAAGCCTTCTTCCTCAGGTGCGTTAAAATCTGAAAATGTTCCGTAAAGAATTGGTGAAATATTTTCCCTTTCTTCACCCTTTCAATTTGTAAGTATGAGAGAAATTCGCATGCGGGAAAGAAATGAATTTTATAAGTGTCCCCGTTGTCACATCTTTTTACATGTTAAGCGTTAACAACATTTCTCGCTTTTTTTCAAAGGTTCGATAAGAGATAACTTTAATACAAATGCTGTCCTTGTAACAGCTCGTTATCTACCAAGAGTTCCAGACCTCCAGATAAAAAGAAGTGATAGTATTCTAAATCCATTATTTCTCATCCAAACCCTATGTTGTGGGTACTCATTAGAATCGTCCCGATGAGACGATTCTAATGAGTACCCATAAATTAGGGTTTAGTGGAGAGTGAGTAATATTTTCAATTTTGAAATCAAAATCACTCCCCCTGCCTGGAGCTCTGGTACTTCCCGAAATGTGCGATTTTGGCGATTCTGGTGATACTGAAAAAGGAGAATTTTTGTTCTCAAGAAGTGAAGCACATGTTGATATAGTCTGGATTACCTGCCCCTAACACTACGTTACGCTTGAAGTACGGCGGGGTACCAGACTAATGTTGATATTGTTTTAAAGTGGCAGAGAGACACCAATGTTGCAATGGGCAAAATGTCTCTCAAAATGCCAAGGCCACCTCACCAGCAGAATGATCGTCACACGCTCTCCCTAAAAGTTCTTCACCAGACGATAAAATTTTCCACTTGTCCAAAGTAAAAGGATTTGCAGTCACAAAAATGAAATGAGCCATGCTCTGGCAAATGGGGGCTTAACGCATCTGTGATGCATTATACCAAGCAAGTCATCGTTATGATTATGGATCTAATATAAATACTGTACATTTTGTCAAACAACCTACTGAGTCATGAAGTAGGCGGTCCTTTGACATGCACAAAATTGACCAAAAGCAAAACGTTTCGGCCCAGTCCAGCCTGCACGTACTGCACAGGCTGACCTGAGTCGATACTTTTTGCAGATGAATTAAGCCCCCTTTTCATATCGCAAGGCTCAAATGTTGCTTAACCCTTTCCCAGACAAGCCCTGGTTTTCACGTGTCTGCAGTACAAGTCTTTTGAAAACACTGTGGGAAAAGGAGAATTGCTCGTAACGAGAAATTTCTCCTTTTCCCACAGTGTTTTCTACCCTTTTTGATAACTTTCTGCCATTTTCATCAAATTTAAAATTGTCGTCTGCAAACTCTTTCAATTTGGACGAGTCCAAAATTTGTCGTTTGGGAAAGGGTTAAGTGATTAAAATTGGCTTTGAAAGATTAGAAAGCACGACGTGCAATGCTGGTTATCAGCATTTTCTCCTTTTCCCTTAATGTGTTCAAAAGCCTTTTTTTCTCGGGATAGATAACACACGGGATTGTTTTGAAGCGAGTTAAAGTTGCTTTCTGCCCCTGAAGGTAACTTAAACAGCAAATATGAGTCATGCTCTGGCAAAAGAGGGCATCTCAGTGATGCATTATTATACGGAGTCATCACCGTCATCACATTATGGATTCATAATATTCATTTTGTCTGACAACCAACTGTATCATGAAACAAAATGGTCCTCGGACAAGCATAAAATTAACAAATAGAAAAAAAAAAAGATCTATCGACCAACGCAGTCCGATGACATGGTTCGCTACTTTTTGCAGATGCATAAAATCCACTTTTCACAGAGGTTACACAATTGCTTCGATACCCGGCTTGGCCATTTTTTTTTCTGAGGATTGATGATAGTCATCGCGACAGGATTCATTCCTCTCTTACCGCTGACCATTGTTTCGACGATGGTTATGCGGGAAAGCAGCCAGTGGCTTGGAAAGAATATTGTGCGGAGTACTGGTAAAAGATACTCCAGGAGTAGCTGCGCCGTGATATAACTGAAATGAAGTTTAAAACGGCGTTAAACACCACACAATCAATCACAACTAATACACAATTGCATATGAGCCATGCTCTGTGAAGAAGGGGCTTAATGCATCTGCGAAAAGTATCGACCCAATAGCGAAAAGTTTCGGCCCAGGTCAGCCTGCGTGGACTGCGCAGGCTGACCTGGGCCGAAACTTTTCGCTATTGGTCAATTTTTTGTACGTCAAAGGACTAGTCGACCTTATGATAAAGTCGGTTGTTAGATATACTGGATTTTATGGATCCATAATTATGTTACTACTTGCTTGCTATCATGCATTACGGAGATGCATTAAGCCCCCTTTTGCCAGAGCATTGCTCTTATATAAAGTGCATGTTTGCTTAATGTAAATTGAACCGTTTGAAATATTTCCATCTGCAAGCTATCAAACAGGACCTCCGGCTTAAACGATAATTACTGAACTTTGGACTGGTCCACTGGACTTTATACGTACAGGAATGCGTTTGTTGGCTACCACGTGGAGCCAAAAGTGGGTCACGGCTACGCGATGGATACCTGCTTTTAAATATTGGATTGTTTATCGCCGCCACCTGTTGCTAACATGTGCGACGCCCCCAGAAAGCTGTTAGTCATGTTACATAATGCAATATACGGGACGAAACCCATCCTAAGTTATGCCTGGTTCTTTCAGTGCTCGTAGTATAGTACCATCAATCAGGACCTAGGTTTAACGTATCCTACCAAATAGTGTTAGTAATTTTAGTTAGCCAGCCGTGGGGATCGAACCCACAACCTCAAGTGTGCTGAGATTGTCGCTTACAAATCTCTCGCCCTACATGTACCTCTGGAGCTACTCCAGCTAATTGCTTTTAACCCTCACAGCGCTGAATGAATGAAATGGACCTTTTCAATCAGGACAAACATCGGAATTATTGTCATTTCAATGTTGTTTTGGTAAGTATATGAGAGGAAGAAGCGGACAGTGTAGATGTAAGATCAGACTGCACGTTCTGTGCAGTCTGATCTTGATCTACACTGCACGCAAAAACAACTTAAGTCAGTTCCAGCCCTTTTGGCATTAAATAAAGATGTCTGCTCCGCTCTAACATCAATATTGGGTAGCGTTTGAGCGTTCAATGTGATCACAACTCGTGCTGCTCGCTATGGCGTCATGGGCAATTTCTCCAAGTAATGGCGACCCAGGTTTGTCTCAACCGACGATACCAAAATAATGTCAGATTCTTATTTCCAGTGCAATTCATTGGAGTGCAAACTATCTTTCCGGCGATTTTTCGCCTCTCACCCCTGATGCATGTGAGAAAAGTAGTCAGTGACTTGGCAAGAAAGTTGTGTTAGTACTGCTGTGAGAAAGCCAGGAAACTTAGGTACACTGACCGCCGTGATATGACCTAGAAGTTGTTAAAACGGCGTTAAACGCCAATACAAACAAACAAATCTGTCAGATGGCTATTAATGGAGTACGATACTATGCTTGGTGCAGACGACTCTATGTGCTTCTGGACAAGCGGAGAAACAGAAGTACAAACGAATAAGCCAATCCATTGTACACCCTAACTTCGATGTCAAAGGGGGTATAATTGGACATTGTGTCTCTTGTACTATTAGTCAGGGATAGGCGTGAAAATTGCATATGACTCAATTTTTTCTATCAACCAACTGAATCATGAGGCAGACTGGTCCTTTGACATACAGAAAATTGACCAATTGCGAAAATTTTCGGCCCAGGTCAGCCTGCACGGACTGTTGACTGACCTGGGTCGATACTATTCGCAGATGCATTAAGCCCCATTTTCACTGAGCATAATTCATATACATGTACAGTATTGACCTAACCTATCATGGCACAGGCTACGTGTGCTCTAAAGGCCCATGAGCGGCCAAAAGTAAACAATGAGGGTCTTAAAATGCATTTACAGATTTAAATCATATCATTTGAAAGTAAAGAAATTATTATGAAGTCGACAATCTGTTAATGTACGATCGGTCAAAGTTGTAGCACCTGGCAGAAGTGATTTTTAAAACTATGTTTGTTTACTTTTTTACGTGGTTCTTAAAATTCATTTTTCTGCCAGGGTATAGCACTTAACCCTTTCCCAAACAAGCCCTGGTTTTCACGTGTCTGCAGTACAAGTTTTTTGAAAACACTGTGGGAAAAGGAGAAATTGCTCGTAACGAGCAATTTCTCCTTTTCCCACAGTGTTTTCTACCCTTTTTGAGAACTTCCTACCATTTTCATCAAATTTAAAATTGTCGTCTGCAAACTCTTTCAGTTTGGACCAGTCCAATATTTGTCGTTTGAGAAAGGGTTAATCCGATCGTACAATAACAGATTGTCATCCTCAGAATAATTTCCATACCTTTAAATGGTATGACTTAAATCTAAATACATTTTAACACCCACACTGTTTACTATTGGCGGCTACAGGGCCTTTAAGACTAAAACTGGTTGAAAATTTAAAGAACAATATTGATGTTTCCTATGTCCCTCAATGATTTCTACAGATGTCACGCGCAGGGAAAAAACATATACTTATGTCGAAAAAACAATTAACCCTTTATCACAAAATCCAGTTTTAACGACCCTGAAGAAAGGGGCTTTTGAAAACAACGAAAAGGCGAAAGTGTAGGTAGGTTTACAGCATTTTCTCCTCAATGCTAATGGTATTCTACCCTTGAAACTAGAAGGCCCTGAAGGGCCTGAATATGCTCTACTGGCAGGGACCAAAATCCAACCCAAACTACAAGCTTAATCCCTTAAACAGGAAATGTAAATTTTCAACAACAAAAAAATGGCTACTTTTCCCACATTGTTTCTTGGATTTTTTTTCAAAATCAATAGGATTCAAGCTGTTGATGAGACAAAACAACTGGGTGAATTTCACAAAAATCTGATTACAAATGCAGACTTTATCATGTAAACAAGAATTGGAAATTTTCAACATGAAATGGCTACTTTTCCCACATTGTTTCTTCGATTTTTTTTTCAAAATCAATAGGGTTGAAGCTACTGATGAGATAAACAAACTGTGTGATTTTCATGAAAATCTGACCAGAAATACAGACTTTATTGCGTAAACAAGAACAGAAAATTTAAATTTTCAACTTTAAATGGCTACTTTTCCCATACTATTTGTTGGATTTTTTTCAAAGTCGATAGGGTTGAAGCTATTGATGAAATAAACAAACTGTGCAAGTTTCACGAAAATCTGAAGTTATTTGCAGACTTTATCGCGTAAACAAGAACTGGAAATTTTCAACTTGAAATGGCTACTTTTCCCATACGGTTTGTTGGATTTTTTTCAAATTCAATAGGGTTGAAGCTATTGATGAGATAAACAAACTGTGCAAGTTTCATGAAAATCCGGCAACAAATGCAGACTTTATCGCGTAAACAAGAAAAAGACTAACGGACGGACAGACGGACGGACGGACAGACGGACAGACAGACGGACGGACGGACGACGGAAACCCCGCCATGAAATAAGCTCTGCTGGCTTTCAGCCAGTAGAGCTAAAAACAAATACCAGCAATTGATTCTTTACCAAAACGACAAAATGTTAGACTAGTCCAAATTGAAAGCATTTGCAGACGACAAATTAGATGTGGCTAAAATGATTGCGTTTGTTTCTGAATGGTTAGAAAACATTGTGGGAAAAGGAGAAAATGCTGGTTACCAGCATTTTCTCCTTTTCCCACAGTGTTTTCAAATGGCTTCTTTCCCAGGGTCGTTAAAAGTCGGGATTGTGTGGTAAAGGGTTAAGCCATAATGTGTAATTTGTTGTCTGCAGTGGCTCTTGATGTGGACGATTCTATTTTTCTTTTTGTCTAGTTAAGAGTTAAACGTTTACCACACAATCCCGAGGTTTCACGACCTTGAGGAAGAAGGCTTTTGAAATCGTTGTGGGAAAAGGAGAAAATGATGGTCACCAGCATTTTCTCCTTTTCTCAAAATGTTTTCTACCCTCTAAAACAGCATTGCCATCATTTGGGCCACATTTACTTTGTCGTCTGCAAATGCTTTTGGTTTTGACAAGTCCACAATTTTGTCATTTGGTAAAGACTGAAACAGAGAACCATTGACCTCTCGCCTCAAAGTCTTTACCAGACGACAAAATTTTGTACAGCTGCCTTTCCTCAATTTGTTCCCTAGTTTATTTTATCTGGAATGATTATTTCATTGTTAAAATATGGGTACAATTTCTTCTGGTAACTTGCACAGGGCTACTATTTAAGTTTTTACCAAACGACAAAATTTTGGATGTGAAAAATTTGAAGGTATTTGCAGACGACAAATGAAATGTAGCTCAACTGATGATTTCTATCTTTATTAGGTTAGAAAACATACAATACCTTTCTTTTTCATTGATAAATTAAGTCATGTGATCACATGATTTCCCGAACTGAATTAAAAATGGACATCACATGACTTGCTGCATATAATAATTATGCACTGGTCATCAGACTGACTTGTTCACTCGAACGGATCGACCAATATTATTTTACAAGGATAACTAAAAACAGATCGCTAAGGAATACTATACATTTTGACTGGATCTGGCAATTTTTTACCTGAAGTTGCATGAACTCTTGTTTAACCCTATACCAAACAATCCCGAGTTTTAACGATCCTGAAAAAGAAAGCTTTTGAAAACATTGTGGGAAAAAGGAGAAAATGCTGGTAACCAGCATTTTCTCTTTTTCCCACAATGTTTTTTACTCAGTTGAAGACAATTTTCATCGTTTCAGCCATCTTTGATTTGTCGTCTGCAAATGCTTTGAATTTGGAAAAGTCTAAAATTTTATCGTTTGGTAAAGAATTTAAGGCCTTATAAATAGCAGCCAAAAGTAAACAATACGGTGGTAAAATGTGCAAAGATTCTGATCAAGTTTTATGAGCATTGGACTGAAAAGGTATCCACTAGAATGCACACAAACTCTTTTCTAAGACTTGCCTCAGTAACCCACTTTTTCATTTTTGAACAAGTCCAAGATGTAATTCCTAACAAACATTCTGATCAAGTTTCATAGGACTGATAATGTGGCCTCTAGAGTATACACAATGTTGACGCCCATATAACGCAGGACGCACGACAAACAACGTCGACTTTTGACAGGCATAGAGAATAGATGGTTGGTGTTTTGGATTGGGAAAGTTTATCGGGCGAGTTTGGGAATTTAAGACGTAGGAATTTTATCCGGTGAGCCGAAGACTGGGGATGTTGCGATAAATAAAATTTGATTTATGATTATATAAGGTTCCCATATAATTCTAAGGCAAATTCTGTTCTCGATCGTCCCATTGTATGCAAGTAACTTCTTGATCAAAGTTACGACTGCAGGATCTGATATTTTCTTCGGATTTTTTTTTTTAAATGGAGAGCAGTCGAATAGCCAGAGGGAAGCTTTAAAGCCCTGACTTCAACATCAATGTTGCAAGCACTCACTTCGACCTAAAAGAAAAAGGAAGGGGGGGGGGTTTGGTGGGGGAAACAAAATGGAAAACTACCTAGATGCTTGGCACAGGCGCTAGGCATTGGCTTTAACTTTGCTGCATGACTTAAGCCGATAGTAAAAAGCCGAATAATGTTATTTCAAAATTTTTCGGGGGGGGGGGGGGTATCTCCTTATCGGACTGTGTAGTTCCAAGATCAGACTTCACGTTCAGTGCAATCTGATCTTCATCCACAGTGTCCGCTATAAAGGCCAGTGTGTCGCGCCTAGCTGCCAAAGATCTAAGATGTTAAAACTATAGGCGGTTTACATGCCTATAGATTATGATAGACTTTCGCCTACCTCAGTTGTTTTGTACGATATAAATTGGGCCTACACGTGCAACAGTTTTTCTGATTCTATTATTACCTTTCCGTCCCTCTGTCAAACATTATATTAAAGCTAGAAAATGAATCTGAAAAAAAATACTGAAAGGTCTAAAGTTTAACCCTTTACTATGGTGGCATATTTCTGCCAAGAGATACGAAATAACTATTGCGATAATTTAGGAAAACTATCGCGATAAAACAAACTTTCCTGGATATTATCTCGATAATAAAAAGTTCACGATATCGCGATAATTCTCACTTTAATCAGGATTTTTTTTTTTTCGTCCGTGCCCACAACTGGCATTCACGGTATTTATAAATAGATACGAATTCGGAACAATTTTGCCATCTTGTACAGTAAAAAACAACCGAGCTCATCCAAATGGTGAATTTTCTATATATAAATATCGAGAAACGGGTATACGAGTAACTATCCCGATGATTTTATCTGGAATGTCAGCTTCGTGCACGAATGACAAATTTTTCGTTAAAATATTTACTGATCAATGTAAAATTTTCTAGATAACAAAGTTTATCGTGATAAATTTTTCCAGAAAAATTTTCGCTTTCTAGATAAAATTTAGATGATTTATTGTGACAGCTTTCTAAAATTTTCCCGATAGTTTATCTCGTAGAGCGTGGCAGAAATATGCCACCATACTTTACCAAAGTCGGGATTTAACTACATTAAGGAAGAAGAATTTTGAAAACATTTAGGGACAGGAAAAAAAAGTGCCGATAAGTAGCTTTTTGTTCTTTTCCTTTATCTTTTCTAGATCTCGCATTTCGAGGACGAATCTCATGATTTCAGCCACATTATGGACAAGTCTAAAATTTTGTCGTGTGCTAAACACTCAGAGCAGGTAATTATTCGAGTCACGTGGAATCACCAGTGCTCAGTTTTAACCCTTATCCTGCTAGGCGCAATTGAATGACCTTTAGCGGACAGTGTAGATCAAGATCAGACTGCTCAGAAAGTGCAGTCTGATCTTGGATCTACACTGTCCGATAAGTAGATATTTTCCCAGTAAAAAACAAACTTTGAATTAGCAATATTTGGGTTTATACTATCGGTTGGGAAATTTTATTTCACTTAAAAGCAGACACTTATCCTGCTGAAGAAGCGAAATGAAACTTTCAAGCCGATAGTAAAAACCAAGGTTTTGGTATTTCAAAGGTATTTTGGGGGAACAGATATCTCCTTTTCGGACAATGTAGATCCAAGATCAGACAGCACGTTCTGTGCAGTCTGATCTTGATCTACACTGTCCGCAAAAGTGTCTCGAGTCACGCTAAGCAGCTTAAGGTTAAAAGAAGACACTACACAAAGCTGTTACAGAAAATGTCAATGTACATCTTGTTTTTGTCGTATCTCTTTACCAGACCACAAAAGTTTAGATATGTCTAAATTGAAGGCATTTGCAGAAGACAAAAACAAGTGTGACTCAATTTGAAATTTGTTTTTTTTTTTGCTTTTGGGAAGGACAGAGAACAATGTGAAAAGGGAGAAAATGCTGGTTACCAAGATTTTCTCCTTTTTCTGCAATATTTTCAGTTGCTTTTAGGGTCGTTAAGACGCAAGATCGTTCGGGTAAAGGGTTACCAGAGGGAGACAACATGGTAACTGATGACGGTTGACTGTGGTGCAAATACCAATAATTGAGCTTCTCTCTAACAAAAGGGAGTTTAGAGGAGCATCGATCTATTTAGTTTTTATTTTGTAAATCAAAATTGCATATAAAGCACCGATAAACACAACTAGATATGAGTCATACTCTGTGAAAAGGGGGCTTAATGTATCTGCAAAAAATACCGACCCAGGTCAGCCTGTGCAGTCCACGCAGGCTCACCTGGGTCGAAACTTTTTGCCATCGGTCAATTTTCTGCTTGTTCAAGGACCAGTCTACTTCATGATTCAGTCGGTTGATAGACAAAGTGGATTTTAGGATCCCTATTAATGTGATGTCTTGCTTGGTACAGTGCGTAACGGAGATGCATTAAGCTCCCATTTGCCAGAGCAATTTTCTTTTTTTTTTTTTTTTTTTTCTTTGCAGTCGTATAAAGTGTACATATAATTACATTCAATAAAAACTATGCAATTGTTAGATTTGAATAACGGGACTGCCGTTTTACAGTCGGTAACTCCGTCTAATTTTATTACATCAGATATGACGTCATCATTCTGATTTGCCTACGAATCCTCGTAATCGACGCGTGTTATTAATCATATGACATGCCTGCGTGTCTTTGTGAAATTCTGGCGCGAAATCTAAAAATACCTAATGATACTACATAGAAAAGAATTATCATTCGGATAGATATTGTTTTCTAATTTTTGGCTTTCTCCTTTGCTGATGATTTACCAACTATCGGCCTACTTAATATAGTGATGATTTTTTTTTTTTTTTTTATGTTTGGTGGGATTCTAAAGAATCTAAATAGATAATGTGCATCTCCTTGATGCAGTATACCATTCAAGTTATCATTATTGATCCATAGCATCCATTTTGTACTAAGAATACTACTGAATCATCAGTTAAACTGGCCCGTTGACATGCAGAAAATTGACCGAAAGCAAAACTTTCGGCCTCGGTCAGCCTGCGCGGACTGTGCATGCTGCCCTGATCGATACTTTTCTGTAACCAGCATTTTCTCCTTCCCCCAAATGTTTTCTTACATTTCAAACTCAAATACCATCATTTGAGCCATGTAAATTTGTCGTCTGCAAATGCTTTTAATTTGGAAAAGTCAAGAAGTTTATTGTCTTGTACAGAACAGGGCGTAGCTGCCTGTACGCACAAACGCAGTTGTACACACTTTGCAAAAAGAAAAGAAAGACAATTTTGCCAAAAAGAAAACGTCATGCACCAGAGGCCACCAAATAGCTTGTACAATTCAAAAATTTTCTTGGGAAGCCCCCACCCCCGACCTTCCTGGGAAATCCCCTTCCCACATCTCGGTGCGTCGCTTTTCGGTAATGCCTTCGGTATTACTTTGCGAATACTTTATTTTGGGCTAGCTACGTCCCTGTAAAAGTTATATACTATTATATATTACAAGTGTACAACAAAAATTCATTTCTAGGACTAAAAGTCGTCTTGAAGAAAGGGAACATTACGTGACCCTTATTTGTTATTCTAAAAATATCAGCTCAGTCAACATTGGTCAACTTCCGGTGTCTCAAACAGACAACAAACCGCTGTTAGAGGCTAAAAATATAGTAAAAATGCAAACAATCAAGGTTATGTTGACTTCACTAGAGTTGAACATTTTTATTATGATAAAAAGATGATGAAAACAAACACGTACATGTAATTCAGTACTCTACATGATTATAAGCGAATTTAAATATTTAGATACAAGTAACATCAAACTGTTTTTGAACTGTCTGTTCAAAAAGATCACAATACATAAGAGGCATGCTATGTGAAAAGGGGGCTTAATGCATCTGCAAAAAGTATCGACCCAGGTGGGGCTCCGCAGTCAATTTTTTGCATGTCGAAGGACCAGTTCATGTCATGGTTCTGACGGTTGTTTGACAAAATGGATTTTATGGATCTATAATTATGTGATGACTTACTTTGTATAATGCATCACGGAGATGCGTTAAACCCCCTTTCCCCAGATCACGGCTCATATACCTTTTCTAAAATATAAACAGAAAGAGGTGCACTTAGGGCAAAAGCAAGAAAACGCACTTTAACAAGACTCTGTCATGTAATTTACTCTCCCCGACATTTTATTTTTTTGGCGTAGCATGTGAAAACAGGTTTTTGATCTACTACTTAGTATTACGAGTAATTCGGAATGAATAATTAGTGACTTGCCATTGGTCAAAGATGTGGAAATACAATTTATTGATTCTGCAGGCCTTCTTGTGGGCCTATTTATTTCAACACTCTAATGCAAAAAGTGAGAAAAATGTCCGTAGAAATATCATTGCTTAGCGCAATGGCTCAGTCGTCAACGGACAGAGCTTGAAACCAGGGGAAGGGTCGGCGATTCGATTCCCTGGCTCGGACAATTTCATTTCGAGGACTGATGACAGTCACTGTGATATTATTCATTCCTGTCTCACTGCGGATCATTGTTTCGACGATGGTTAGGTGGGATAGCAGCCAGCAGCTTGGAAAGAATATTGTGCGATGTACTGGTAAGAGAAAACAAAGCAAAGCAAGGATAGATGCACTGGCCGCCGCGATATGATTAAAATAATGTTGAAAATGGCGTTAAATACAATAAAGAAAACCAGTATCGAAAACAGGGGTTTCTGTCTACGACATAATTCAAGATTAGACTGCAAAAATGATGGACATTGTGGGAAAAGGTGAAAGTCAGTCAGTCTCTCTCTCTCTCTCTCTCTCTCTCTCTCTCTCTCTCTCTCCATGAATTTGTGGTTCCAGAGCCTGAAACTGTAATTTTCACCATTAAGCTGCCGAGTGCGACTCCCGGACCTTTTGCGGTCATTGTAGATCAAGATCAGACTGCACAGGATGTGCAGTCTGATCTTGGATTTATACTGTCCTCCGATAAGGAGATACCTTTTCCTTAAAATACCTTAGAAATAGCAGGACAAGGGTTAATATTCAGATCGCAATTCCTAGCAAAGAAAAGTTCATCATTTCACTTATCTAACAAATAAACGCGGCATTTAATACAAACAGCACTTTGTAGAAACCATTAACCCTTTACCACACAATCCCGACGTTTAACGACTCTGAAAAAGAAGCCTTTTGAAAACATTGTGGGAAAAGGAGAAAATGCTGGTAACCAGCATTTTCTCCTTTTCCCACAATGTTTTCTGTCCAATCAAAGAAAAATTGCACAATTTGAGCCATATTGAAATTGTCGTCTGCAAATGCTTTCAATTTGGACAAGGCTAAAATTTTGTCGTCTGGTAAAGGGTTAATCCATCAACTCAATAAGCCTGTCCTACATCTGCATTTCATGAGCCGCGAAAACATTGATACGACTGGAAAATGTCCTGTATGTCTGTATGTTTGTGGCATTATCTGCCGTATCGACCCAGGTCAGCCTGCAGTCCGCGCAGGCTGACCTGGGTCAAAACTTTACACTATCGGTCAACTTTCTGAATGTCAAAGGACCAGTCTACCTTATGATACAGTCGGTTGATAGACAAAATGGTTTTTATGGATCCATAATTATCTGACGACTCGGTTGATATAATGCATGCGGAGATTCATTAACCCATTACCACATGACAATATTTTAGACTGGTCCAAATTGAAAGCATTTGCAGATGACTAAATAAAAGTGACTGAAGATTTGAAATTTGTGAAGTGAAGGGTAGAAAACATTGTGGGAAAAGGAGAAAATGCTGGTTATCAGCATTTTCTCCTTTTCCCTCAATGTTTTCTAAATGCTTCTTTCTCAAGGGCGTCAAAAGTAGGGATTGTGTGGTAATCGGTTAAGCCCTCTTTTGCCAGAGTATGGCTCATATATAGTTTTGGGAATGTAGTTCAGATATGCTCAAAGAGCAAGGTATTTATCATATAGTTTAACGATGATAGTGTGTCACATGTTTGGGGGTAAAACCATTTGGTGTTAGCTAGGGCAGGTATAAAACACTTATTTCTTTATCGAACAACATTTTTTACGTGTTCATGCTGATAGTATTTGCAGACGACAAAACGAATGTAGCTAAATAGATGGGAATCGTTTCTGAAATAGTAAAAAAAAAAGTGTGGGAAAATGCTGATCTCCCTACAATATTTTCAAAAGCCCCTCCTCTTATGGTCGTGAAAACACCGGAATGTGTGGTTGCGGGTTTCTAATAAAACTTATGAACAGAAATATACATTCAAAGACAAATATATCGGGATAAATATTTTCCTATTCTGTGTTAGTGTACCGAACTTTACTGTATAAACAGTCTGAAACAATATCGTGGTTAAAGTATAGCTAGTTTTACGATAGAAAATGAAACGGGCTTCAAATGAGCCATGCTCTGTGAAAAGGGGGCTTAAAGCATTTGCAAAAAGTATCGATCCAGGTCAGCCTGCGCAGGCTGAGATGGGTCGATCTTTGTTTGCTACGGGTCAATTTTCTGCATGTCAAATAACCAGTGTACCTAATGCTTCAGTCAGTTAATGTTCAAAATGCATTTTATGGATCCATGATTATGGAATGACTTGCTAGGTATCGTGCATCACGGAGATGCATTAAGTCCCCTTTTGCCAGAGGATGGCTAATTGTTTAATACCGTTATCATGCAGATCTTACCGTGTAGTAGATCACAGCGTAACAGTACGTCATGATTAAAAGCGGCACCACGAAATTGGCAAACAGTATAACTAGCAGGTAGGTCTTGTTTCCAGTACTTCTGTCGTTCCAGGCCAAGCCGCACGACGTCCGGTGCTCCTCCAGACCGTACGAACCAAGTCCAAATAACGGCGCCATTGTCATTCCCAAAGAGAGGCAGTAACAGAAAACCACCACGCAAATCGTCACTTTTACCGTTATCTTTTTGCTGAATGTTGCGGTGTGCGTTATGATCAGATAGCGCGTCATCGATATAGCCATTAGCAGGTACATGGACGAGAGGGCGAAGAAATACACAACAAACGCGTTGTAGATGCACGCTGTCATGTTCAAATGGATGGACCACCCTCCCGACACCTCTGCGATGATTGCCAAAGGAAATCCAAACAGAGCTAACCCAAGATTGTTCACGAGTAGCGCAGCCACGAGAACATTGTTGGAAGCCGAAAGTACTCGGGTGCGCAGAAATATATAGAGTGCCAGTCCGTTAACAAGTATTCCAGATAGTAATAAGCACAGTAACCAGAACGCCGTACAAAACTCCAGCCATCGGTAAGAATGGCGGTAAAGATTGCCTTCACCATTCGAATCTAAAGTAGATAAATTCATGCTTCCTTTCTGTGTTATGACAAGAATCACGTGTCGGACGATTATGTTGGAAGTAAAACAGCTCTGGTCGGTTTTGTTTGCATTACAGGATAGCATGAAAAATATATGGTAACAAATGTATCAGTGAATTACGTAATGTGATTTATGCGCATAAAATCAGCTGATATTATCTCTCCTCTTCTGACTGGACTGGACCAGTATAGTTCAACGGCGATATCATATCACAACTTTGTACCCAAATATCCAAAGCTTAACAGAATGCTTATTATAAAATTTGAAATAATTGTATATACTCATTTAGCTATTTTTACCGTTATGGGGAAATTCCGATGTTTGCTTGTGGGCAGTACGGTTCATTCATCAATTATCATTTAATATTTCATCCATTAGACCTTGAGCCACCAATAGACCCCCACCCTTCCAGAGGGGGATGGGATTTTCAGCACTATTATTTTCTTACAACCAAAGTCTCCTGAGCAGTTTGTCAAAGTCTGCCACCTGACAGGTTGGGCGTTTGCAAGTTATAGAGGTCAAGGTCATGAAGTGCACTTTTGCATACAGGGTATTTATGAATCTCCATGCTGGTAACTTTTTTTTATTTTCTACAATTGATATATCAGAGACATTTTTCAGATGGAGTAATACACTCGTATCTATTGAAACAACAAATGGTTTATACAGAAACGGTTTTGTTTGAAACAAAGTACTTAAAGAACTGGTCGTGTTGATGTTTGTGACCCTAAAATGGCTGGTACTTAAAACGTACAAAACATCATCTTTTATGATCTTAGTAATACAGAATAGATTTTATAGTAAATTTTTTGCTTTTCCATTAAGACTAAAGCTACTTATAAGCTCCTTTAGCAAAGCAAATCACTAACAGTGCAACATGTTGATCTTTTTTGAAATCTTATGACCTTTGTTAGAATTAAAGATGTGTTCTGCTGTTAACCGATAAGAACCCAATGCAGTCAGCTTTGTATTATCACTTCTATGGTCAACAATGAGTCAATAACCGCATCACTCGTCACAACTCGGCCGATTCCGTACCTGTATCTAAGCTCGTCCGTATAAAGGAGGCTTCCATTTTGAACTACCAATCACATGATCTTAAACATGGCGGCGCCCCTGTAGATCGCTTAGCAACGACATGAACAACCACTGTTTAGTTATTCACTTCTATCGATCTGTCGATGAAAGCTCCTAACGGAATTGATAAACCACGCTAAAAATTGAGCATACAAACTGTTTGCCGACTGAAATACTCTTAGAAAGATAACGATAGAAAATTTACTCGTGTGTTCTTTCTAAAGAGGAGCCTTACAATTTCAATAACGGTAAAGCGGTGTGCTTCCGGAGATGTGCGAAATGTACCGTGTAGGTGCATATCAAGCTACGTGATACAGCCGAGGGATTTGATCACCGGATCACCCGAGGTATGCCGAATGTAACCGCATAGATTAGTACTGTATAAAACCCTACGAATAAGATTTTTTTTTTTTCTTTTTTAGTTCGAGACTTTCAAAAAAGAAGCTGACTCTTTTGAAATGATAATAACAGTGCTCACAGATCATCATCCCACATGATGAAAGTCTAGTCCTTATCACTTTCATCCTCATATACCACATCTGTGAAGTCAACACTGTCATCGTCCTTAGCATCGTCCTTATTATAGCTTGATTTGAATATGTTTCGCTTTCTTAACCCTTAAGCTGCTAATCGCGACTCACTGACCTTTTGCGGACAGTGTAGATCAAGATCAGATTGCACAGAACGTGCAGTCTGATCTTTGATCTACACTGTCCGATACCATATTTTCTTTCCGGTGAAATCAACTTTGAAACCGCAATGTCTGGGCGTTTAGTATTGAGTAGAAATTTGCGTTTCATTTACTCAACAGCTTAAGGTTTAATTATATCTGTGCTATGAGTTACACTATTCAAGTATATTCTATAAATTCCACGTGACAAACTGAAATATTCTCAGCAGACAGTAGGGCTTATGGATACATTAGTTTCCAAAACTTCCTCGTTTTGGAAAGCAAACACCATTCTGGCTCACGGACTATGTAATACTAGCTTCTGAAATTACAAAAAATACACCGTAGAAGTTTAAAATAAAATTACGAAACTCATAATGCTCAGACAAGCGAATTCGAGTGATACACTCGTATAATTATGAATATTTCGGAGTTTAATATATAGTTTGAAAGATTTATTTTTGTCTTACTTTATTGTTGCTGCTCCTAAAATGAACAATTTTAACAGGAAAAACGATATCGCCATTAGTATAATCATCCCATAGCTATCCCAGGGTAACCGTGAACGCGGGAAAACGTGGTATCGTCAACAACGGGGGAGTCAGCATAATGCATTGAAATTATCTTAATAGATAATTATCAGTTTATGACCACAGCTACATCTGTTTAGCAGGCTACTCATGAAAACTTGCAACAAAAAGAGGAATTGCTCGTCGTGAGCAATTCCTCTTTTTGTCACATGCTTTCATATGATTCTATGCATTACAACTGAGTAACAGCGAAATTGTGTCACGTGTATAAAGGTCCAAGGAATGGGTGTTAAATTCGTAAGAGTTGTATATGAGTATTTTGTAATGCAATGAATTGTTCTCAAGCCTGATTTGTTTGTCATTTTATACTCGCTGTCTCACAATCCAACTAATTTAAAACCATGTCAGGTGACACAATATCGTAACAAAACTGTACCATGCTTTTCCCCCAGAATAGTACTGGGTCTATATCATGCTACAATGAGTAACTAATCTCGTTGCAATGATTATTATTCAGTTAGTGACCTGCTCTACGCTTCAAAATGCGGAATTAAATCAGTAGCCAATGCTCGATATAAGTAATATTGTTTACTGCAAATCTGTATTGAAAGTCATGGGGAAAACCGGGATTTGTGCAACAGACTGATAACATAAATGTATCATCCCCATCATGCTGGGCTTATACAGTGGGGCTATTTCCCAAGCTAATAGGGCTGTGCTTATAAATAACTGGGGCATAGGTTATATGCTAGCTAACAATGGCTAAATGAATCGTAACAGGTAATTTTTAGTGAGTAAACGTATATTTTATTTTGAAATTCGCATGCATCGATTGCTGCCTTGAAAAGTAGTCCGGTTCTGTACTCAGAATGTCCAAATCAGATTGGTATGTATTTCAAAATTGCCATCTAGCGGAAGATAATGTGTCAATACCAAGAAGTAGGTCAAAAGCCGGCACATTCAGCTACACCGTAAAAAAAACATACAGCGCTCAAAATATACCTGTTCACGATTTAGTGTCATTAATTTCTTAAGCGTTTTTACTTGTTAAATGTTGAAGACTGACGATGAATGGGGGAAATGCAAACGACGAACATCGGATTAACAGCCCACCTTTGAGCACTCATTCTCAAGTGAGCTTTGAAAAACAAACAAAGGTGAGAATGTGAAGAAAGTGTACCGCATTCTTAACGCCGACAGCAGAACTATATCAAACATTGGTGCATATCCAAAATACACAAATGGAATGCAGATGTTGATTGCAGTTTCATACCTTTCAACTCTGACCCTTTGACTTTTTACCAAACAGTTTCGTGATTTGACGACCCTGAAAAAGCAGACTTATTGAAGACATTGCAAAAAAAGGAGGCAATGCTGGTAACATGCATTTCCCATTTTACCGCAATGTTTTCTAACCTTTCAAAGACAGTTAGATCTACTATCATTTTGGCCATATTTAATTTTTCGTCTGCAACTTATGCTTTCGATTTTGACCGGCCTTAACCCTTAGGCTGCTACGGGCGACTCAAGAATCTTTTGCAGACAGTGTAGATCAAGATCAGACTGCACAGAACGTGCAGAATCTAATCTTGAATCTACACTGTCCAATTTGAAGATTTTTCAAAAAAAAAAAAAAAAACTTTGCTCATAGCAACATCTAGGTTTTTACTATCGGCTTGAAAGTTTCATTTGACTTATTTAGCAGGATGAGGGTTAAATGGCGTCATCTGGTACAGAGTTAAGACACTTTCCGTTACATGTGCCGTCAGTGTAGATCAGTATCAGAATACAAGGAACGTGAAGTCTGATCTTTCAATACCCCGTCCTTAGTTTGTGTCACATACTGTTTTAAAAAGGCTGACAACAGGAATACCCACATCACCTGCGCTGACCGAATAAATGCATTTCATTTTTGGCACAAAATCGCGCGATTTTAACACTGGCCTATCACCAAGTGTTTACATAATAGCAGCTTCTTTTTTGAGTTTACCGGCATCCAAACCAGTTTCACTCAGTACTGTTTTTGGTGTAAATCTGAAAACTGGTCTTGTACGAAAAGTTCTCTTACTATACTTTTCGTTTCAACTATTAATTAAACACGAGCAGGTGCTTTTTCAGTCAAAAATGTAAGACGAAAAAAATAGTCAAAACTACAATTTTTGTTGAAGCTACTTTGGGAATATAATATTCTCAAAAAAAATAAAGGTATTTTACAAGTTTAACCCTTTACCACACAATCCCGACTTTTAACGACCCTGAGAAAGAAGTCTTTTGAAAACATTGTGGGAAAAGGAGAAAATGCTGGTAACCAGCATTTTCTCCTTTTCCCACAATGTTTTCTATCCATCTGAAATCAATTTCAATTTTTGAGTTGCATTTGTCACCTGCAAAATGCTTCCAATATGGACCGGACTAAAACTTTGTCGTTCGGTAATGAGTTAAACACAGGCTTATTTTCAACAATTTGTGTGGAAAATACTTTGGCGATGTTAGATATGCTAATAGATATGCCTATAGGCACTTTATAAGTTTCATGTCTTCTGCTTCAAGAAAAAAGGCTCTCTGAAGCCTGTAGACTTCATATCAGTTTGATCTTCTTCCATCTACTGGTTGGTTTGAAATGAATGAATGAATGAATGAATGAATGATTGTATGGTGTTTAACGCCGTTTTCAACATTATTTCAGTTATATCGCGGCGGCCAGTGCACCTATCCATGCTTTCCTGGAGTTTCTTTTACCAGTACTCCGCACAATATTCTTTCCAAGCCACTGGCTGCTTTCCCACATAACCATCGTCGGAACAACGATCAGAGGTGAGAGAGGAATGAATCCTGTCGCGATGACTATCATCAATCCTCGGAAAGAAATTGGCCATGCCGGGAATCGAACCAGCGACCTGTTCTCAAGTCCTATACGCTACCGACTGAGCTACGGGGGCTTGGCGAATGAATGAATGAATGTTATTATATGGTGCAATGACAGCTACTGTCATTTAGTACGTATAAGATATCTTGTATTGTTAAAAGGCAATATTGTTCCACCAAAAATTTTAGACACAGAAGTCAGTTAGAATTGAAGACATTTAACCCTTTAACACACGATCACAAATTAGAACGACCCTGTCAGAGAAAGGAATAAGAAAATTTGGTAGGATATACCCAGTATTTGAAGTCTGTTTTTTATGCTGTTTTTAACATTATTTCACTTATGTCACACCTATTCATACTTTCCGAAGTTTCTTTTATGAGCTCTTGACAAACAATTCTTCCGAAG
The DNA here is from genome assembly GCA_945859785.2 of Tridacna gigas. Taxonomy (NCBI): domain Eukaryota; kingdom Metazoa; phylum Mollusca; class Bivalvia; order Cardiida; family Cardiidae; genus Tridacna; species Tridacna gigas. The sequence continues at coordinate 33,520,843 of OX244040.2, read as the reverse complement.
CCACTGGCTGTTGGCAGCTTTACCACATTACCACTGTCGAAACAATGATCAGCGGTAATAGAGGAATGAATCCTGTCGTAGTGACTATTATCGATCTTAGGAGAGAAAATGGCCAAGCTGGGGAATCAAGCCAGCAACTCCCTGCTTTTATGCCCTGTACATTACAGACTGAGCTACCGGGTTTAGCTGCTTGAAGTATGATGGACAAACGACACACTATGACAACATGGACAAAGAGATGCGCAAAAAAAAAGCTCAACTGACCTTGTTGTGTTCAAGTGAGCTAAACACGACATTTAGTTGAGCCTGGCTCTGGCAAATGGGGGCTTAATAATGCAAGCCATCATATAATTATTGATCCATAATAGCCACATTTCACCCACTGACTTAATCATGAGGTAGACTGGTCCCTGGACATACAGAAAATTGACCAATAGCAAAAAACTGGTTTCGACCCAGGTCTGCCTACGCAGAATGCACAGGCTGTCCTGGGTCGATACTTTTCAAATATGCATTAAGCCCCCTCTTCACAGGGCATGGCTTGATTTGAAATGGTTGATAATAAAGTCAATGCAACACTGTCCTGATTTGAGGATAGTCCTTTTAATACTATAAAAATATAAATAAAGAGCGCAAAGTTTTGTATCCACTTACAGGAAAATGCATGCAGTTCCAAATTTAATCAACACGGTACAATATAAACTTTGCTAACGGTTATTGTAGAAAAGACACTAACTAAAACTACATAGCAATCAACGAATGTCCACGAGAAAGAATCTGTATTAGATTTTTTTTTTTTTTTTTCAAGAGGCACTGCCACTTCGAAAACAATTTACGAAAGTCATACTGCAGCGAGGCAGTCATTGAATATCACAGAAAAAAAAAGGTGACCTTTCACACCAGACCTTGTCACTTTCTATTAACATAATCAATGACCTTGACCTACTTTCATTTACCAGTCAAATAAATCAAGAATGTGCATTGAACATATTGAACACAATATTGTACTTTAAGATAACAAGTAATTAGATAATATCAAGATAACAAATGAGAAGATAATATCAGGGCAACGTAGTATTGAAAACATGACCATACAAACAAAAATGTACGTATTTACACTGATCATCAAATGTGCTAAAAAAAATCATCATCTGACAACACAAATTAAAATAGAAAGGCGAGAAAAGGGTTTGCGGTGCTTGTAAAATTTCAAGGGGTTCAGTGCTCAAAATGTGCTGCATAGTATTTAAGAAGTAAGGCACATTATTCGATAAAACTTTCTGAGTAACATGACTTTCTTGTACAAAACAAAAATCTATGTTTAGCTGCTTTGCTATTGAAATTTTCTTCCATTCCTGGACGATGCCACGATGATGAGAGGGAGAGAGCGACAGACAGACAGAAAGAAAGATTGCACATTGTTGTTTACTGCTGTAGAAGTTCTGTTGCCACAAACGACAAAATTGGGCAGATGGAATGATGCCATGAATCAACTTTTCTACTGTCTATATGATTTTAAATACTTTTACCTTTTAGCACTAAAATTTAATGAGCCATATGCAATTATGTTAAAATGGTCAATAATTACACAATTATTTGATTCTTTTAATGTTTATTGTATACAATTTTCCCTAAAGTGTAGAACAAGTATCTAAATATGTAAAGCAGCTGCTTTATTGGAAGCACTATATAACTTTTAATAATATCAGCTTCAATCTTTAATGTTGTGTTTATTTCGATAACCTTGGCACAACTGTTGGTGCTTTTGTAGACAGTTCAGATCAAGATCAGACAGCAAAAAATGTGCAGTCTGATCTTGGTTTTACACTGGCTGTTGTTTTGTAAAATACCGTTGCAAAACTAGACTTGAAATTGCCATTCTAGGGACTTTTTTTAAGAGGAAAAAAATTGATTTCATTTTTTCAGCACTCTAATAATAAGTCCATCTTGTATCTACGCCATCAATTCAAAGATTCTCAAACATTACCAAACAGTCAATTTATTTGTGATTGTCTCATACTTAAGAACTAAATACATGTAGTTGCAGTAACTCATTCAGTGGTAAAACCATTCAAGTGTTAAGACAGTGTCAAAACATGAAAAAAATATATTTATTACTGATATTTCTTTATCTCAACATGAAGACGATAAAACATGCATTCATTTCTCAGGGTCACTTGTTCAAACAAAGGTCAAGATCACAATTCTTGTCTGGTTTCATCTGTCTTTTGTTCTTTGACTGCCTGTTTGTTCTTTGCTGCAAGCTGAAACATTGTAAGGAATCATTAGTCAAATGCTTTCACAAAACACACAAATACATGTAGGACATTTCCTTCTGGATTATTTGCTCCAAAACTAATTTCCAGATTTTCCAAATTTGCTGTATCCTTTACAAACTGACAAACTATTAGACTCATCCATACTGACAGCATCACCAGACAACGTATTAACATTGGCACACATGATTCTTTGGAAAAAGGAGAACTAGAAGATTGCCCAGAGGTGACATGTCAAGGGTACCATAAATGTAGACAAAATGGCTCTGACAAAATATTTTTATGACAACCTTATCATTTGAACTTCAAGAAACAGCTGCGCAAAATTATTTTTAAATCCATCCATTAAAGTACAGTTATGGCTTGGACATGCTCTAGTAATACCATTTTATCATTTGAACTTTCAGTGTGACCTTGACATTGGACCTACCTGAACAAATGATACAAATAGCATTTGTACTGGTAAAGGAGAACAATAACTGTGCAAAATTACTTTGAAATCCATCCATAAATATAAACATAATGGCTCTGACAAGCTGTAAGCATGACAATTTTATCATTTTTTCATCAAGTATGATCTTGACCTTGGACCTAACTGAATGAATGTTACAAATTGCACTTCTACTCATAAAGGAGAACAGTTAAGTCACACAATTTTGAAATCAAACTATAAATGTAGACTTTATAGCTTGGACAAGCTCTATGCTTGGCAATTTTATCATCTGACTTTTAATAGTGACCTTGACCTTGAACATACTTGAACAAATGATACAAATATCACTTTTACTGGTAAAGGAGAACACCTGTGTCATATTTTTGAAATCCATCCATAAATAAAATAAATAAAAGTTATTGCTTGGGCAAAATCTATTTATTTATTAATTTCGTCATTTGACTTTTCAGTCATTAAAAATTGGGATTGTGTGGTAAAGGGTTAAAGTAAATTTTTAGATAACTATATGAACAGGTACGGTGGCAACTGCAGAAATTGCTTGCTATGGGCAATTCCTCACTTTGACAAAGTGGTTTAAAAAAGTTATTAGCTGCAGGACAAGCCAAGAGCACACCATGCTGGTGCCAACACTTGGCTGCAGTTGCTTTTAGAATTGATTGATTTTCAGTGATAATTTTAAGTCGAAACAATGGGCATGACTGTGTTAAAAATATTTCGATGGTTACCTGCCTCTGTTATATGGGTTCCCCTTTCAATAGTAAGTAACTTGTCCGAGTTTGTAGTAAATATCTTTGGTAATGACAGATATTATAAAATGTCAAAGTTTTTGCACAATGACAGCAACATAGACAACAACAGAGCTATGACAATACCTTGAAGTTTTCTTCTTAAACAGTCGAGCCAAAAACATCATTAGCAAATTGATGATGGCAACCTGCAACTTCTCACTTTTCAATAATGCTTTTTACCCATCAAGGATTAAAACCATGTTTTTGAGCAATAGTTCATGCAATGACTACAAATGGTTTCAATTTGGACAAGAGTAAATTTTTTTGTGGTCTGGTAAAGTCAGTTAAGAAGCTGGTTACCTTTTTGGTCCTTGGTGGTGGTTGGGGTACCTCTTCGATGAAAAATGCAGGAACCAGTCCTTGTGTTCCGTTTATCTGTCAAAGAATGTAAGCAATGTATCTACTGGCACTGGAAAAGTTTTTTGTACCAGATACATGTTTTCACCAAGACATTCCAAAACTCTTCACCAAAACGACAAAATGTCTCAAATGATGGAATTTCTCATTAAAAGGATAGAAAACATAGTGGAAAAAAGGAGAAAATGCTGGTTAGCAGCATTTTCTCCTTTTCCCATAATGTTTTCAAATGCCTTCTCCATCAGGGTAATGTTAACCCTTTACCACACAATCCTGACTTTTAACGACCCTGAGAAAGAGGCTTTTTTGACAACATTGCGGAAAAGGAGACAATGCTGGTGACCAGCATTTTCTCCTTTTCCCACAATGTTTTCTAACCTGTCAATGACAAATTTCATCACTGGGGCCACCTTTAATTTGTCATCTGCAAATACTTTCAATTTGGACTAGTCTAAAATTTTGTCATGTGGTAAAGGGTTAAATACGCCTGACACAACATCAATTACTTTTGCTGATAGTGTAGATCAAAATCTGACTCTGCAGAACATGCAGTCAAATAATATTGAATCTACACAATCTGCTGTTACCTCTGTCCCAAATGACAAATTTTACACTCTTTCAAATTCAAAACATCTGCAGACAACAAATTCAAAATTAGTACAAATGAGTGTAAGGTCTCTGATAGGGTAGAAAACATGGTGGGAAAAGGAGAAAATGCTGGTTACCAGCATGTTCTCTTTTTCCTGCAATGTTTTCAAAAGCCTTCTTTCCCAGGGTCGTAAAAACCAGGGATTGTTTAGTAAAGGATAAAACAGCCTCCTCTGGACCAAGGCCTGACCTTGCACTAATTTGGAAATTTATTCTGGACTGAACATTTCCATTTCATTTACGATACCCAGTTGAGGCAAACTTTCTTTCTGGTGATTTACTGCCTCTCGCCTCTGATGTATGTGAGAAAAGTAGTCTGTGACTTTGGAAAGAAAGTTGTGTCAGCACTGTTGTGCGAAAGCCACGAAACACATGGGTGTGTCACTGACTGCCATGATATGACCTGAGCGGTTAAAATGGTGTTAAACTCCAATACAAATTTCATTTACAAGGTGTTTGGAGAGCTTCCACAGTCTAAACCATGGTAAAGCTTATCTTCTGGTTGGCATTCTAACCTTTTACCAACCAATCCCTTGATCCTTCCTTGGGGAAGACAGCTTATAGCTACATTGTTCAAAGATGAAAATGCTGTTGTCCACAATGATTATTACACTTTATTCAGAGCTCAAGATAGAGGGAGTGATTTTGATTTCAAAATTGAAAATATTATTCACTCTCCACTAAACCCTATGTTATGGGTACTCATAAGAATCGTCTCATCGAGACAATTCTAATGAGTACCCACAACATAGGGTTTGGAAGAGAAATAATGGATTTAGAATACTAGCACTCCCTCTTATCTGGAGGTCTGTTTATTAGAACAAAAAGGCCATGAAGGCAGTGAACTGCTCTTCTGTGCCAAGGTATTATCGAGACAAATATAATTTCTCCCACAATTTTTGCAAACCTTTCAATGATAAATCCTATTGTTTGAGCCACATTTTATGTCTATGCACATGCTTTCAATTTGGACTAGTCTAAAATTTTGATGTTTGGAAACATGTAAATATAGATAAATGCACATTTCCACAAAAATGTCCCTAACTGGGAACTCAAAATAATGGTGCATAACACAGGTTGCTTCCTTACAGGTGGCCATTTAGCCAGGTTTTACTTTATAAGGCTAAGTTATACAGATGAAATAACCAGAATCTCACCTGTCCATGGTAAAATCCATCAGCTCGTTGACGTCCAAACACTGTTATAACATCTCCTGCACTAAAGGCTAGCTCACTTGTGGGATGATCTTGTGGGGAGTTCTTTGTTGGATCATAATCATACACTGCCATAAACTGTAAACAAGATAACAGAATCATGCAACATTTCACAAGCAGTCTGATCTTGAATCTGAAATGTCTCCAGTTTTGCAAGATTTTTGTAAAAGCAAACTTAACCTTTTACAACACACAATTCTGCATTCTAACAACCCTGAGAAAGGAAGCTTATGAAAACAATGTATGAAAAGAAGAAAATCCTGGTGACCAGCATTTTCTCCTTTTCCCACAATGTATTCTTAGTGCTGACTATCAACCCCAAAAATTGATATTATGATACTATTACAATAGGAGGAACCATTATTATGATACTATTAAGGTTCTAATATCGCAATTATCTCACACAACTATCAGATAGTAAGGGATAGATTTCTTAAAACTCAAGCATAGGATTGTTTGGTAAAGGGTGAATCTCCACGGCTGACCTGGCGTGCAGTTTTAACCCTCAGGCTGCTAAGTGCAACTTGCTGACCTTGTGCAGACAGCATATATCAAGATCAGACTGAGCAAAATGTGCAGTCTGATCTTGGATCTACACTGTCGGAAGATATCTCTGAAATTCAATTTCTGAATGGCATTTAGTTTGTTGTCTGTTCAAATGCTTTCCAAATTTGACTAGTCTACAATTTTGTCGTGTGGTAAAAAGAATTAAAACATGCACTGAAGAACTGAAGAAAATAGCCTAGCCCCCCCCCCCCCCCCCCCCCCCCCCACAACAACTACAACAACTAAAAAGAAAGGGTCATATTTTTTCCAGGTTCAAAGATGATGTCAATGAATGCAAGGTCTAATAAAGTACCATTCATACCAACTATTAGTGTACTCCAACAACAAAAGATTTCCAGATCTTAGAGACAGAAAACAAATTTTCAATGCCATGAATGGTACAGTTCTGGAACAAAAAACTGAAAGATAGAAACCTCAGATCTTTACTTTACACAAAATATTAGACACATCTGAGCATAAATATAAACATCAAAACAAATCACTCTCATAGAAAACTGAGTATTTTTTTTGGTAAAAAACTTGAATACTCAACACCAATCATGTGTTAGTGCAGTGTGATAATCCAGGGAGGTAAATGGTAAACTTTATTATTGGTTATAACAGGGGTTATTTCCCCTGTTTAGTGCACAGAAGTTTAAATTGTGACTTCATAATACTACAGGAATATTCTTTAAGTTTTCACGATTCAAACCTTAGTAAAATGCGTTACCTCCAGGGTTATAGTTTTAACAGTCTTGCTACAGGTCCACTAGATGAAGCTAAATACAAAATTTTGTAAGCCTAGACTTTCAAGTTAGGATACAGACAATTCTTTCAGTTTTTAGTTTGTAAGCCCATGTAAAACTTGTGACCCCCAAAGTGGGCCGGCTTTGACCCCTGGGCAATAAATAGGACAAACATGGTAACAATCTACAATATGTAGCAGCATGCCAAATTTGATAGCCTTAGGCCTTACAGTATGGATCAAAAGATTTTTTTGTAGTTTTCAATATATAAGCTCATGTAAAAGTTCTGACCCTTGGGGTGGGGCCAGGTTTGAACCCTGGGCTATAATTTTAATAACATTATTAGGAGTACACTAGATGACGCTACATGCATAATCTGGTAGCCCTATGCTATATGGTTTAGAAGAAAAAAAAAAATTAAATTTTCACTATATAAGCCTACCTGTATGTAAAACTCGTGGACCCCCCTCACACCCCCCCTGGTGGGGCCAATTTTGACCCTGGGGTATAATTTCAAGGATATAAGTAGAGGTCTATCAGATGAAGGTACATGCCATATTTTGTAGCCCTAGGCCTTATGGTTTCTGACAAGAAGATTTTTTAAGATTTTCAGTATTTTTCAGTTTTGTTGTCATGGCAAGCACAGCTTTCATTAGAATCAAATTCTTTGAAGGCATTCTGAAGATGACCATAGCAGGATCATTTCTGTAAAGTTTCATCAAAATTGGATGGGTAGTTTCAGAGAAGATGTTTGAAAAAAAAGTTAATACAAAGACGGAAAGACTGATGCACGATGGACACTGGGCCATGACATATGCCCACTGGCCTTTGGCCAATGGGGCTAAAAAATTACATAGTACGTAGTGCAGTCAAATCTTGATCCATACATTTTGCAACATTTATGATGTTGCCTAAGGGTATCAAAAGTTATTTCTAAATGGTGGTTGTACAGATGCAATTCAGATCTAAGGTAAATTCTAATCATCCCAAAGTAAAATTTGAAAGTTGTATAAATCAAATTAATCAACTATTTACAAGAAAATAACAAAGCATTAATTTGCAGATGAAATATTATATGTGTCTCAAAATAGGATTTGCTTAAAGGCCCAATAGCGACCAAAAAAACAATGCAGGTGTTAAAAATGCATTTAAATTTAAACCATGCCTCTTAGAAGTATGCAAAGATGACAACTTGTTGACATAGAGATAGAATGACCCGACAACTTTTACCCTAACTTTGAAATTCATTTCTCTGCCAGTGACTAACACTTGGACCGACCGTAGAAAAACAGGTTGGCATCTTCACTCCATACTTTCAAATGGTAAAATTTAAATATAAATGTATTTTAACACCAGCATTGTTTACATTTGGCAGCTACTATCCCCGTAAGAAAGCGTTGAAAACATCGTAGATAAAGGATGCCTTTTTCTTCAGGGTAGTACAAACACAGGATTGTTTGGTAAATAGTTAAAGCACATGCAATTAATCCTACATGATCCTACTTACTGTCCGTTTAGGTCCATGTTTAAAGTCATCCTGATCCAGCACTGTTGACATGTCCATTTCAGATTCAGTGTCGCTGTTTTCATCGCTGACCTCTTCTACACCTTCATACATGATCTCGGAGAGTTCGGACACCTGACCATCGGCCGAAATGGTCTGGATACCAAACCTGTGATGGGCATGTATGTCTATATTTTCTATGACAGCTTTGGTGGCATGAGGTCCATGAGGATGCATTAGTACTTTGTTGTTTTTATAAATCTGAAAGAAACATTTAAAAATAAACATTGGCAAGACTTCAATGTAATTCCATGTTGCGAACTTTTTATATGAAAAAAAAATACATCGATTACAAGATCAATACATCATTTTACAAGACTTTCTATCTGAGTAGTCTCCCTACAGGCAATCTCTATATTAGTCAAAATGTTGTAAACTTTAACTTTAATTCTTGTAGTAAACTTGAACCCTTTACCAAACAATCCTGAGGTCTAGAGACCTTGAGAAAATAGGCCTTTGAAATATTGTGGGAAAAGAAGAAAATGCTGGTGAACAGCAATTTCTCTTTTTCCCACAAAGTTTTCCACCCTTTTAAAAATAGATCCCATCATTTAAACCACACAAAAAATGTTGTTTTCAAATGATTTCAATCTGGACAAGTTTAAAACTTTTTTTGGTAGGAGTTAATTCTTTTAGATTAATTTTATTTCACCATGAAGTTATCTGCTGGATATTTGTTTCCATAAAAAAATGAGCAAACAGAATTAGGCAATACTTGTATACAAAAATTAAGGAAAAAGTTTGGTGAAGAAAGGTCAAGCAAAAATACATACCCTGTACCCAGTGACCTTGACACCAGTATTACAACCATTATTGTCAAGTGGCAACTGTTGCCATGCTAGCATCAAACTACTGTTTCCAATGATTTTTTCAACATGAAAGTTTTCTGGCACTTGTGGTGGACCAGAGGACTGAACACGACTTATGTAATTGGAGTTGTTTGAATAGTCTAAATCTCCATTTGTGAATCCATTGATGGGCAGGTGATTACTAATACCTGTAACCAAAACAGTCATTTCAAAACAACCATTTACCACACAATTCCAAGTTAACAACCAGAGGAAGAAGCTGTTTGAAAACATTGCAGGAAAAGGAGAAAATGCTGGTAACAAGCATTTTCTTCTTTTCCCACAATACATGTATTTTCTACCCTATGTTGGAAGTTTATCAAGTAACTGTGATGGCTCCCCTCCTGCCTGATAATTTTTAATTCCTGTACTAGCTTCTGTATCGATATACCTGGTTAAAAAAAAAAGCACCAAACCTGGGTGCCAACCCTCGGCTACAGTTGCTTGATTTTTCGAAGAAAATTTAAAGTTGAAAAAGGTGCACAATTGTGTCAAAAATACTTTGATGCTTACCTGCCCTTGTTGTTTCCTTTTCAAAGTATTTTTCAATGAAAATAGCAAACAACTTGTCAGAGTTTGAAGTAAATATCTTCAGTAATAACAAACATCAACATTGTAAAATGTCAAAGATTTTACATGATGATGATGCAGATGACAACAAAGGTATAACAATGCCTCAACATTTTCTTTAAAAATAGCTGAGCTAAAAACATACTCAAAAAAAGGAGACAAGAGGGCCATAATTGCCATGAAGTCGCTAACCTGAGCCTTTTGACCAAATGTGACTCATTTCCAAACTCTGCCAAGAAAACATGGCAAGTAATCTGACAAATTTTCATGAGTATAGGACTGAAAATGTGGCCTCTAGAGTGTACACAAGGTTTTCCAAAGACAAATACCACAATATGGACCTTACTCTATTTGTTGCCTGCAAAATTAATGCTTTCAATATGGAAAACTGACCTTAAATTTTGTTGTCTTGTAAAAAGCAAAATGTAATGCAGAAGATGCGACTTGTCTCTGATTAGGTAAAAAATGTATGGAAAAGGAGAAAACAGCTGCAGGTGACAACATAAATGTAAATGAATTCACATGATCTGTCTGTAGAGGGGTTAACAAAAAAAAAAATGTAGAAAAGTTAAAGTTTCTTTTCTCAGAGTAGTTAAAACAGTAACGTTTGGTAAAGGATTGAGAAAAAGAATATTAAATCTTTACCAAACGACAACAATTCAAACTTATCCAAATTGAAAGCATTTGCAGACGACAAAATCAATGTGACTGAAAAATTGAAATTTATTTTGTGAAGGGTAGAAAACATTGTGGGAAAAGGAGAAAATGCTGGTTACTAGCATCTTCTCCTTTTCGCACAATGTTTTCAAAAGGCCCTTTCCTAAGGGTTGTTAAAACTTGGGACTGTGTAGTAAAGGGTTAAAAGAATACTTATTTACCGTGTATATTTCGTTGATAAGCACCATGTAAAGCACTATACATGTGAGCAATACGCTCTGGACTGGCATTCAAATGACCCGGCACATGAGCACTTCCCACTCTCCTCAATGGAGGTACAGGCTGTAAATAGCTGGCTGGTACCAGGCCTATCATACCATTCACCTCACCTTCGAAGTATCCATTCTTATCTGCTGGGCCCATAACAGTAACAAAGTCTCCCTCCTTCAAGAAGAGTTCTAACCTTTGATGCCCACTTTGAGAAAATACACTGGGATCATAGTCTGCTATAGCAATAAAAGGAGTGCCCTCTAAAATTCTAGGACTGGGTGGCACATTGTCTCTCGATCTATTTAGAGACTGACCGACATGCCTCCGATTGTTTCTATCATTTTTTAAGACAGTACCGTTATAATGATCAGTCCCAGTTCTGTTGGCATAGATACGAGGTTGTCTGAAGTTCATATTTTTATGGTGGTATACATCTGCAGATCTTGGTCTGGGTGGATTTCTCGGACTAGAATCACGTAACAGTTCTGTATCACTGAGATGAAGAGGGTTTTCTCCACTTTCAATAGAAGATTGAGAGGATGAACGCCCTAACTGTTGATGTAAACCATCAGTGCTGGTATCCAGCCTCAGAAGTTCATCAAGTAACTGTGATGGCTCCCCTCCTGCCTGAATAAGTTTTAATTCCTGCACTAGCTTCTTTATCAATATATCCTGGTAAAAAAAAAAAAAGCAACCTGAATCTATGTGCTGCTGCGCCTTTTAAAAACATATTATGGCCCTTTTCACATTAAATGGCTAATATGATGGCATTTGTCTTTAAAGGGACAGAAAACATTGTGGGAAAAAGAAAAATTGCTAATAACCAGTATTTCCTTCTTTTCCCACATCGTTTTCAGATTCCTTCTTCTTTTGGGTCATGAAAAACACATAACTGTTGCAAAAGGATTATTTCACAAATCTAAATTTTCGCATTTATAAATCCGATTCCTGCAAGGGCACTACGACAGTTATGACAGCCATGCTCTGTGAAAAAGGGGCTTAATGCACCTACAAAAAATATCGACCCAGTCCACACAGGCCGACCTTGGTCAAAACTTCTTACAATTGGCCAATTTTCTGCATGTCAAAAGACCGGTAAAACGATTCAGTCAGTTATTAGACATAATGGATTTTACAGATCCAGAATACTGTGATGAAATGCTTGGTATCATACAGATCATAGAGATGTACTGTATTAACTCTTTACCACACAGTCCCGACTTTTAACGACCCTGAGTAAGAAGCCTTTTGAAAACATTGTGGGAACAGGAGAAAATGCTGGTAACCAGCATTTCTTTCCCACAATGTTTTCTACCCTACCCAAGGAAAATTGCACCATTTGATCCACGCTGTAATTGTCGTCTGCAAATGCTTTCAATTTGGCCAAGATTAAAATTTTGTCGTCTGGTAAAGGGTTAAAGCCCTTATCCCAGAGTATGGATCCTGTATTTTGCTTTCTTACCTTTTCATTGCATAGATTTGTTAACTGTAGAATTTTGGCACGCAACGTGGCTGTGTTCTGAGGTGACTTTTTCCTTTTCTCCTCTTCCAGCTGAAAATAGAGATTCAATAATTTCTCCATTCACTATTTACCACACAAGAAAATTTTAGACGTGTCCAATTTGAAATCATTTGCAGACTGCAAATTAAACATGACAAGAATAATGGATTTTGTCTATGAAAGGGTAGAAAACATTGTGGGAAAAGGAGAAAATGCTGGTTACCAGCATTTTCTCATTTTCCCAACATGTTTTCGAAAGGCTTCTTTCTCTGGGTATTTTCTATCATTGTAATCTGTGCAAACTTGCAGGGGCAACATTTGGCATGAAGATACAACAATGATTATAGTTTCATAAAAGAAAGATGAAATGGGTTAAAAACTGGCTGAAAACAAGGATAGATGTCTCTTTAAGACAAGTAGTTTCTCTGGCACTATTTTTTTTTCCTTTTTTTACCCTTTAGTCAATGAAGGGAGTGCACCTCATTCATAAAAATTTCTACTTAAATATTTTTTGGTTATCATATGCATTGTATAATTTGTGACATACAATAACAGAATTAAAAGAAAGAATGGGATGTTAGCTTCTGGGATAGAAATCAACAAAACTTGTCTGAATAAAAAAGTTATTGTCTCTTTACTACACAATACTGAGTTTTAATGACCCTGACAAAGAAGCCTTTTGAAAATTTCATGGGAAAAACAGGAAATGCTGGTAACCGGCATTTCTACTTTTCCCACAATGTTTTCTACCCTATAGATGATAAATTCCATCACTTAAGCCACTTTTAAGATGTTGTCTGCAAGAGCTTTCAATCTGGACAAGTCTATGTTTTTGTCGTGTGGTAAAGAGTTTGAGCTCCAAAAAGTCTGCCTCAATATCATTTTCCTAGACTTGTTTAACCATTTACTAAGCTACAAAATTCTTGACTGGTCCAATTTGAAAGCATTTGCAGACAACAAATAAATGTAACACAAAGAATGAAGGTTTTCTCTGAACCTGTAGAAAACAGTGTGAGAAAAGGAGGAAAATACAGGTTACAAGCATTTTCTCCTTTTCTAAACAGTATCAAAAGCCATCTTTCCCAAGGGTTGTTAAAATTCCTGATTGTGAGGTAAAGGGTTCATTTGTGCATTTGTTCCATGTTACTCTTGAGTTTGCTGGAAAAGAATCAGTTGGTTTACACATTTTTCACAGAGATGTCTGATCCTTAACCAACTATTTTGTACTAGTACACAAAAGTGGGCTGCGTTTAGCAAGCAATATTAAGTGAAAGGATTTCAACTTTACCCAATGACAAAATTTTGGACCTGACCAAATGGAAAGTATTTGCAGACAACAAGAGTTACATGTAGCTCAAATGATGATTTTTGCCTTTGATAGGGCGAAAAACATGGTGGGAAAGGAATAAAATTCAGTTTACCAGCATTACCTCCTTTGTCCACAATGTTTTCAAAATTTTTTTTCTCCTGGGTCATTAAAACCCGCAATTGTTTGGTGAAGGGTAAATGTTTCTGGTTGATTGATTGTATTGATTGCAGTGCTCCAGATAAGGTCTGTATTCACGTAATTTACGGATGACGATCTGATTGTTACGCATCTTTTTTTACAAAATTCCGTACTCGATACGGAACGTTTTTCCAGGTACGTAAAATATAGGGTACGAATCCGTACACAATGAAAGGGAGCTTACTCTTTCTCAGACAAACATTCAGATATCTTTGGGATTGCCGAGCATCTCGGCTTTAGTGAAGTTTTTATCGATTACGGCGTGGGACCAGCAGATAATGGTACTATTTTGACTTTTATCAGTCTCGTTAACCAAATGTTGGTACTGATCCCCATATGCTGGTACTGATTAATCTTGATTTTCATCAGTACTGTACTGATGTCATTGAAAATTATCTGGAGCACTGTGATTTGTTGTATGGTGTTTAACGCCGTTTTTAACATTATTTCAGTTATATCAAGGCTGCCAGTGCACCTATCCATGCTTTCCTGGAGTTTCTTTTACCAGTACTCCGCACAATATTCTTTCCAAGCCACTGGCTGCTTTCTCACATAACCATCGTCGAAACAATGGTCAGCAGTGAGAGAGGAATGAATCCTGTCGCAATGACTATCATCAATCCTCGGAAAGAAATTGGCCAAGCCGGGGATCGAACCAGCGACCTCCTGTTCTCAAGTCCTGTACGCTACCGACTGAGCTACGGGGGCTTGGCTAATAGTTTCTGGTAGATTTTATAAAAGTGTTGTACAGTAATGAGATAAGTTTTCATCATCATGCAATAGACAGGTATCATGCTCTGTAAAAAAGTGGATAAATGCATCTGCAAAAACTATCAACCTATGCCACCCTGCATGGTCAGCACAGGCAGACCTACTTCAAAGCATTTTGCCAAGGGTAAATTTTCTGCATGGCAAAAGACCTCTCTATTTTGTGATTAAGCTGCTTTTTAACCCTTTACCACACAATCCTGACTTTTAATGACCCTGAGGAAGAAGCCTTTTAAAAACATTGTGAGAAAAGGAGAAAATGCCGGTAACCAGCATTTTCTCCTTTTCCCACAATGTTTCCTACCTTTCCCAAAACAAATTTCAGTTTTTGAGTCACATTTATTTTGTTGTCTGCAAATGCCTTCAATTTGGAAACGTCTAAAATGTTGTCGTTTGGTAAAGAGTTAAATAATTAATTATGCAACTACTGGCTTGGGGATCCATGAAACCCCCTTTTATCAGAATGCTTCACATATGTGATGTAACTAAATGTAAGAAATAAAACTATTGCGATATAACAAAATATTTGAAACACAACATCCAGTGCATGGAAATGTAGTACAAGTGTCCACAGAGTTTATTAACTTGCCCTGGTATCATCATCGTCATCATCATCACCATCGATCTCGCCATTGTCATCAAAATTCTCATGGCCTCTTTTTTTCAGTATCTTGTTCACTTCATCTTTGATTGCTTGGTGAACTGTTTCATATTTTTTCAAAACTGAATCATGTTCTTTCCCACGGATACCAGCACTGTAATGATTGACCTTCACCTTCATATCATCATTGCTTGCTTCAGGCCTGGCTTCAACATTCCTGTCATCATGTTCCTCTTGTGTAGTACTTTCCTGTGTGGTAAGGTTGTGGTTCAACAATGGGGTGAACTTGTTGCTTACATTCTGTTGTTTCATTCTATATCTGTCCCTCTCCATCGTCGAGATTGTTTTTCGCAGTTCAAACACCTCCTCTGTCAAGGACTCAACTTTCTTCATCTATGTGTAGTGAGACATTGACTGCTTTAATCATGATTTTTGACATATAAAATACATGTAGATGAATTTCACACAAGGCAAGTATTTAACATAATCCAAACTTAACACAATCTTTATTTGAATCATCCTACTCTGTATATTGTATAAAGTACATTATATTGATACCCCACATCACTTTAACCCTTGATGCAACAACATGTATTTTTTTTTTTTTTTTTTAAATCTGATGAAAGAAGCTTTTGAAAACCTTGTAGGAAAAGGAGGAAGTGGTGATTGCCAGTATTTCCTCTTTAGTCCCCAAATGATTTCTACCCCTAGAGACAAATCCCAATATTTAAGCCACATAAACATGAGCCACGCTCTCACAAATGGGTGTTGAATGCATCTCCGTAATGCATAATACCAAGCAACACATCACATAATTAGGGATTCATCCAGTCCAACATTTGGCTGGATTTGGAGGTAGACAGGTCCTTTGACATGCATAAAATCTAGAAATAGCACAAAAATTAGATCCATGTCAGCCTGCATGGAATACACAGGCTGATATGGGTCGATACTTTTTGCAGATGCATTAAGCCCCATTTTCACACAGTATGGCTTGAATGTTTCAATACAGACAAGTCTACAATTCTGACGTCTAGTTGAGATCAAAATAAATTCGCTTGCAGCTTTCTTATGTCCCAAATCCTTCATTGCATAATAAAATATTGGATTTGTCTAAATTGAAAACATTTGCAGACAGGAAATTAAATATGGCTGAAATTATGGCATTTCCCTTTCGTTGCAGGAAAAGGAGGAAATTCAGGACAGGATACTACTTTATTTGCTTTTGCCATGAGTCTACAAGAGTTTCAAATGCATTCAAGTGATCAAAATAAGCATTTAAACAAAAGCTCAAAATTCAACATTAATTCTTCTTTTAAGTTACAGGGTAAGATTAAACCATTAGCTAAGCAGAATTATTCAAACAATGTACCCTCTCTGTTAGTAGCTCTGTTACACTGCTCATACTTTTCTCCAAAGTACTCTTTTCTATTTCTATAAGATGTTTTTCCATCAATTTTTCCTTCATTTCTGCCAGTTTTTCATCTTTCTCCCGTTTCTCATTTCTAAGTCCATCCAATATCTGTACTTGACCTTCTAAGAGGCTGACCTTTGACCTTAATCTAGTTACTTCAATGTCAAGGTCATTCTTTTCTTCACATAAATCCTCGTATTGTTGTTGAACAATCATGATATTTTTGTAGGCTTCCACTACCTTAAGATACTTCAGTTAAAAAACAATACAATTCAAAATGTATGTTATGTTCAGAATCAATCCAATTCATTTCACTGACTTATCAAACAAAAAGTATGCATTCATCCTGATGTTTGCAATACAAAATTTACCTACAACACACCAAAGTAAATTCTCTAAAATAACACTTACAGTACAGCACATTTTGAGCAATTTGATTGTGTATATTCCTAAGTATTATCTTGAACATCCAAGTATACATAAATTCATTATAACAAGAAAAAAAACATTGATACAGTTAACTTCATATTATGAACATGCTTTTAAATCAAGAAAGAATACTACTCAGCTGATCAATTGATTCTAGGATAGAAAATTTACTTTTCAGCTAATCTCACTTGTGTAACTATATTTTATTATTGTCTTATCACTGTTAATATCATTTTCTTCCATGATACATGACTGTCATTTTCATAACATGCTTATATGTACGTATTTCTGACTATGAGCCTTTGTGCTGTTAAGTCAAAATAAAGATTCTGTTCTGATCTTGATCTGTAGTTAGCAAATCAACCTGAACTGGGCTAAGTATTTTAAATAGTTAATATTTTTCTTGTACTTAACTCATTACTAAACAGCAAAATTTTAGAATAGTCCATATTGAAAGCATTTGCAGACAACAAAATAAATGTGACTGAAAAAGTGAAATCTGTTTAGCAAAGTGTAGAAAACACTGTGGGAAAGGGAGAAAATGCTGGTAACCAGCATTTTCTCCCTTTCCCACAGTGTTTTCTACCCTATTAAAGACAACTTCAACCATTTGAGCTACGTCTAATTTGTCATCTGCAAGTGCGCTGGGTTTCGATACATCTGAAATGCAGTAAAGGGTTGAAACCGTGATACAATACCACCACATATTGGTTTCAGATTTGATTTGCGGTAACATTTGATAGCTTATAATATTCCCAACTCAATACCATCACTAAGTCACCCTAAAAATAATTCTTACCTGTCCTTTCAATGTGTTATAATCATCTTTAAGTTGCTTGACTTGTTTGTCCGCTTCATGGAGCTCTGTGATTTCCATCTCCAGACCTCGTAGAGAATCAAGGGCATTAGATCGCATGTCCTCGATGGTACGACATTCTTGTTGCCACTGACGCAGTTCACACATTAATCTGTCAACCTCATTTCTCTGTAAAATATACATTAACTTTTTACCACCCAGTTCCTAGTTTTAATGACCCTGAGAAAGAGCAGCTTTGAAAACATTGTGGAAAAAGGAGAAATCGCTGGTAAACAATATTTTCTCCTTCTTCCACAATGATTTTAACACTATTAAAGGTATCCTTTGATCTGTCTTCTGCAAATGATTTGAATTTGAACGGGTCTAAAATTTTGTTGTGTGGTAAGGATCAACTTAATTACATGAGTTGTTGGCAAATATGGAATGATACAATAAAAGTGATCTTTCTGTTAATTTTGTTAGTTTTGGTGTTTAACAATCTTTCACATCATTTGTATTATGATGGCAAATAGGCTGAACTATGCTTTCCCTAGAGTTCCTTTTATCAGTACATCATGTAAAAATCTTTCAAAGCCTCTGGCTGCTTTCCCTCATTGCTGACAAATGTTCTGTTAACCCTTTCCTAAACAAGCCCTGGTTTTCACATGTCTGCAGAACAAGTCTTTTGAAAACACTGTGGGAAAAGGAGAAATTGCTTGTAACGAGAAATTTCTCCTTTTCCTAGTGTTTTCTACCCTATTTGATAACTTTCTGCCATTTTTATCAAATTTAAGATTGTCATCTGCAAACTCTTTCAATTTGGACCAGTCCAAAATTTGTCGTTTGGGAAAGGGTTAAGAGACAGGCACAATCCCTGTGCCAATAACCATCACCAACCCTTGGCAATCTGTAGCATTGTAACATGTGCATAATGACCATCATAAATTCTGTAAAAACGATTTTTAACTTTGATGCAAATGAAAGGATGACCCCTCCTACCCCCACTTGATGCAATAAATTGGTAATATACATCAACTTTGATGCAACCAAAATAATACAAGTCATGCTCTGTGAAAAAGGGGTATAATACATCTGCAAAAAAGTATTTACTCAGGTCAGCCTGTGCAGTCTGTGTTTTGCTACTGGTCAATTTCTGCTTGTCCAAGGACCAGTCTACTTCATGATTCAGTCAATTGCTTGATAAAACAGATTTTACAGTTCCATAATCACATGATGATTTGCTTGGTTTAACTCTTTACCACACAATCCCGAGTTTTAATGACCCTGAGAAAGGGGCCTTTTGAAAACATTGTGGGAAAAGGAGAAAATGCTGGTTACCAGCATTTTCTCCTTTTCCCACAATGTTTTCTACCCTATCCAAAACAAATTTCAATTTTGGAGTCACATTTATTTTGTCGTCTGTAAATGCTTTCAATTTGGACTGGTCTAAAATTTTGTCATTTGGTAAAGAGTTAATGCATCATGGAGATACATAAAACCCCTGTTTTGCCAGAGCATGACTCAAATGAGATCAGACTTTCACTAATTTTGATGCAATAAAGTAGTGAGATACAATAAAAGTGAGGAAGTAAGGAGTGATGACTTAAGTTGGATGAGGAGGATTCCGTTAATTTCTTGCAACAAGAAAAAAGCGTGGTTTTTTTTGTTTCCTATTCACTCTTAAATAAATGATTTCCATTTTTCTCAAAACTTACCTTTGCTGCAAGTTCTCTTTCCTTTTTCGAGAGTTCTGTATTCAAAGCTGCAGGATCATTGGTAATGCTGGAAGGTCTTACAGCAGCATCAGCCAAACTGAGCCGAACATTTTCTACCTCTTTCTCTATCTTTTCTATCATACCCTCATCATCAAGGTTCTAAAATAATATAACAAAAGATAACAAGAGGGCCATGATGGCCCTGTATCGCTCCACTGGCTTATAAATATAAACCATGAAGAGAAGTCTTTACTATGTAAGCCCTCATAAAACTTTGACCCCAGGGCTACAGTCGGACTAAA
This sequence comes from Tridacna gigas, assembly GCA_945859785.2. NCBI lineage: Eukaryota > Metazoa > Mollusca > Bivalvia > Cardiida > Cardiidae > Tridacna > Tridacna gigas. The sequence continues at coordinate 33,500,872 of OX244040.2, read as the reverse complement.
TGGGGAATATGTGTATTAGAAGAATAACATGCCAAATTTGGGAGTTCTTGGCCTTATGGCTAGTAACAAGACGGTTTCTGAACTTTTCACTCAATAAACCCATGTAAAACTTGTGAACCCTGGTGCAGGGCCAAACTTGATCCTAGGGCTGTAACTTGGGCCCTCTTTGTAGTTGTCCACTAGATAATGCTATAATTATGCAAAATTTGGTAGCCTAAGCCTTATGGCTATGTACACCAAGATTTAAAAGTTTTCCCTATGTAAGCCTATGTAAATCTTGTGAACCCCCCCCCCCCCCCCCCCCCGCCCCCCCAGCATGAGGCCAAATTGACCCCAGGACTATAATTTGGGCACTTTTGGTAGACCCCAACTAGATCAAGTTAAATGCAAAATTTGGTAGCTCTAGGCCTTATGGCACAGGTACAGGAAGATTTTTAAAGTTTTCTCTATATAAGCCTATGTAAAACTTGTGACCCCTGGGGCAGAGCCAATTTTGACCCCAGGGCTATAATTTCAAGAAACATGATAGAGGTTTACTACATAAAGCTACATGCCAAATTTGGTAGCCCTATGCCTTATGGTTTCAGACAAGAAGATTTTTGAAGTTTTCTCTATATAAGCCTATGTAAAACTTGTGACCCCTGGGGCAGAGCCAATTTTGACCCCAGGGCTATAATTTGAAGAAACTTGATACAGGTCTACTACATAAAGCTACATGCCAAATTTGGTAGCCCTATGCCTTATGGTTTCAGACAAGAAGATTTTTAAAGATTTCCAATATTTTTCAGTTTTGTTGCCATGGCAACCAGAGTTTTTGAAGGAATCAAATTCTTTCAAGAAATTCTGAAGAGGACCATGGCAGGATCATTTCTGTGAAGTTTCATGAAAATTGGATGGGTAGTTTCAGAGAAGAAGATGTTTGAAATAAAAGTTAACGCACGCACGGACGGACGGACGACCGGACAGACGGACGGACGACCGGACGGACGGACGGACGCACGACGGACACCAGGCCATGACATAAGCCCGCTGGCCTTCGGCCAGTGGAGCTAAAACCCCTTAAAGTGCCATTCATGACTTAAATTGCCTTTGCGGCCAGTGTAGATCAAGATCAGACTGCACAGAATGTGAAGTCTGATCTTTGATCTACACTGTCTGCTTTGAAGAGACATTATCACATCACAAATACATCTTCCACTCTGGCCAATGACTGACAGACTCATAAGATGCAAAGCCGAGGACACCAACAGGCAAAATTTCAACTGAAACATTTCCCTTCAAGACAGTGAGCACAACTGCTACAACTTCCAGGCTATTTTACATATTTCAATCAAACACTGGACAATATAGGTCCAGGATCAGACTGCACAGCCTGAACAGCATGACTCTGATATACAATCTCAACATACAATAAAGAAACCAAACCAAACTATACAATAAGGAAACCAAAGCTGTCTTTGAAATTGCATAGATACAAAACTATAAATGTCGTTTGTTCAAACTTACCTGTTGTTTAAGGACTAGCTCAACTGCATTTAAGAATGCCTCTAGAATGATAAATTGTCTTGATTTCTCCTCCAATTCTTTCTCTAGCTTGTTTATCTGTAACAGAATATACATCTTAACTCTTTACCAAATGACAAAATTGTGGACTTGACCAAATTGAAAGCATCTGTAGACAGTCAATTCAATGTTGCTTAAATGATAATATCTCTCTTTGATATGGTAGAAGACATTGTGGGAAAAGAAGAAAATGCTGGTTACCAGCTTTTTCTCCTTTTCCCACAATATTTTCACAAGGCTTCTTCCTTTAGGTCGTTAAAGTCAGGATTGTGTGGTAAAGAGTTAATAACCACACAATCTCACATTTTAACAACCCTGACAAAAAAGAAACGCTGTGGGAAAAGGAGAAAATGCTGCAAACCTGCTTTTTTTTAAATGGTAAAATCATCGGTAGGTGACAGCGGATGGAGTTTTCCTTATAAATAGTAAATACAAGCATGGTGGAAAGGGAAGAAATGCTGGTTCCCAACATCTCCTCCAACCAGGTGTTTGTCAACTTTTTTCCTCAAGGTCATATAAACACAGGGTTGTTTGTTAACCCTTAAGCTGCTGAGCGTGACTCACTGGACTTTTGTGGACAGCCTAGATCAAGATCAGATGCCAAAGAACGTGCAGTCTGATCCTGGATCTACACTGTCCGATTAGAAGATATATTTCCCCCCCAAAATACATTGACATAGGAAAATTTGGGTTATTTCGATCGGCTTGAAAGTTTTATTTCTTTTATTTAGCAGGATATGGGTTAAAAGTTAAAGAGTCAACTGTTTACCAAATGATAAAATTTAAGACCTGTCCAAATTGAAAGCGTTTTGCACACTACCAAAAAAAAAGCAACTCAAAATTGGAATTTGTTTTTGGAAGGTTAGAAAAAATGGTGGAAATAGGAGAAAATACTGGCCAAGAAACAAGCTTCAACAGAAATCAGTTGGTTGAACAATCTAACATCCTGCTAAGTCAATTGTATAATCAACTGAAATACAGTGTACTGAATTGTACTGAATAATGAGTGTGTATGATAAAATAAAGCCACTTTAAATGAAACAGAGAGAAACACAGACAAAGGAAATAATGACAAATGGATGTAAGAAAGTAATTTGACAGTACAACAAATAGATGGACTTGAAAAATTAATCTTTTGTTTTTCTGTTTTCAAAAAAAAGTCAAAAAGTTGCATTTATGACACAAACTACACAACAATACAAATAACAGACACTAACGATTAGAGGAACATGCAGCAAGAACTGGTCACAAAAAGAAAGCTTCACCATATACAGGGCTTTATATTATGAGTGATTTTCATCTGATCACAGAAATGTAAATGTTTATTGATAGGTTTTGATACTCAGTATTTTCTGAAGAAAATTCTTTCTCTGAATATTTACCTAACCACAAAATTTAGACTTGTCCAAATTAAAAGCAGTTGTAGACAATAAATTACATAGGCATCAAAATTTAGGTTTTTGTCTTCGGAAATCTTCCTCGGGTGATTGGAACTTCGAGTTGTTTGGTACAGGGTTACGATTTTTAAATCAGAATATAAGGCCAATTCATATGCTTCCGCAGACAATGTAGATCAAAGGTCAGCCAACATAAAAATGAGATCAGATCTTAGATCTATATTGTACAATATTTTGGGAGACATTCTTACTAGATTGACCATGAAAGTACAACAATCAAGTTTATCCTTTGTGTTAGAAAACACTTACAGATAAACCACTTAAGACTTCAGATGGTTGAAAAACAAATTTTTAACTCTTTACCACAAATTTTAGAATTTTCTTAATGAAAAGCACTTGCCAACAAATGCAATGTGGCTCAAATGATTGGATTTGTCTTTGAAAGAGCAGAAAACATTGTTGGAAATGGAGAAAATGCTGGTTACCAGCATTTTCTCCTTTTCCCACAAAGTTTTCAATAGCCTTCTTTGTCAGGGCCGTTAAAACTGGGGATTGTGTGGTAAAGGATTAAAACACAAAATTTTTCTGTAAGACTGACAAACAACTTTTGAAAACGTTTCACACACACACACACACACACAGAAAAAAAAAACTAGATACAATGGAAAGAAAAAAGGAAAGTTAAAGTGTAGACTTGTGAAGTACTTCTGGGCATACTGTGTAAACTGGGCCCATAGTCACCTACCATTTTTAGTCTTATTCTCCAGAATTTTCTAAATTTGAAAGTAACACTACTTCTGATTGGCTAAACCATTAGGAAGTAGTATTACTTTCAAATTTAGAAATCAGAAGTAGTGTTACTTTCTTAATCTGGAATGAGACTTAGAATGAAACTAAGAATGGTTTGTGAATACAGGCCCTGGTGACCCATCTATCTTACCTTCATTTTACGACGCACTGCAGGCCGGTTTTTCAACTGATAATTTATAGATGCAAGCAAATTATAGCCAATGTATGATATCAAGTAATCACTTGTCCAAGTCTAGTAGCTATATATAGTTACTAGATGTCAGTTGTCACCTTTGTTACAGAACAATGAAAGATGAAAAGAAATGGGGGCGGGGGGTGCACACATTCTTTAGTTATCTCCCTTGATTCCTCTCCAGTACTTCAATGGTCCTGATAAAGGGTTTACTTTGTTTTGATCCTTGATTTTCTTGCTCTACACAGATATGTTCTACAGATAATATCTCAGCTTAATCTGGTCAGACTGTTTTACAAATCGATAATATGCTTTTCTCTGATGACTGAGAAAAGAATTTGCATTAAAATTACTAGGAGTCCTGACATATATCTCATAAAATGATTTATATTTATCACAAAATCCCTAAAGGAATCAAGGATAAAAACAAAGAATACAGGACCAAATCTGTTACTTGGTTACCTTTACTCTTTATCTGACAAGAGAGATGATTTGACTTACAGGAATAGTCCCCATTATAACAATAATGTAAATATTTTGTAAATAAAACCAGTAGTCAACTGCAGACTCCTTTTTTTTTTTTTTAAATATAGTCTTCCTGTAGATCATTTTGAAAACATTTCGGCAAGGAGAGAAATAGCCCTTTAACCCATTACCAAACGACAAAATGTTAGACTTGCCCAAATTGAAAGCAGTTGCAGACGACAATTTTAATGTGGCTCAAATGGAGAAAATTGTCTTAGAAAAAGGATAAAACATTGTGGGAAAAGGAGAAAATGCTGGTTACCAGCATTTTCTTCATTTCCCACAATGTTTTCAAAAGGCTTTCTACTTCAGGGTCGTTAAAACTTGGGATTGTGTGGTAAAGAGTTAAATGGCCTTTAACCCTATGCCAGACAAGGCTTTAATGGTTAGAATTGCACCATTACATTCTTTATTTTCCTGACTGACCCGTTACCACACAATCCCCAGTTTTAATGACTCAAAGCAATTAGACTTTTGAAACCATTGAGGGAAAAGAAGAAAATGCTGGTAGCCAGCATTTCCTCTTTTTCCCCACAATATTTTCTAACCATTCAAAAAACAAATCCAATCATTTTAGCCACATTTAAATTGCCGTCTGCAAATGCTTTCAATTTGGAAAAGACAACTTTTTGTCCTGTGGTAGAGTTGAAAAAGTTTGTCATTTAATGGAGGTTATCATTTGGATATTTCATCTTACATTTCATTTTTCTGTGCTCCTTTGAACTCCAAACCTTTTACCAAACAATCATATTTCAGTGTCCTTGTTGCAGAGGGCTTTGGAAATCATTGTGGGAAGAGGACAAAATGCTCATAGGCGACATTTTCTTCTTTAACACAAAGTTTTCTACCTTTTCAAAAACAAATCCTATTTGGTGCCATATTTAATTTCTATGTCTGCAGATGCTTTCAATTTCTAACACTTTTTCTTTTGGGAACATCTTATTTTTTTCTTTTTTATGATGAAAAATAATGCATACAGAAATGTATGGATGGGATGGCCAGGAAAACATTGTGATCAATGGCAAAATGGTAATGTAACAAATCCTTCAACTGACCTCATCTTTGTAGTATTTATTATCCTTCTCTGCTATCTCTAGTTTTCTGTTACTCTCCATCACCTAAAATTGATGACAAATCTGGTAAATATTGGCAAAACGGTTAAAACCCTATGTGTGCACAACCCTGAGGTAGAAAGCTTTTAAAACATTTTGTGAAAAGGAGAAAATTACTGATTCTTTAGCTAGAATTTTTTCTCCCTATTCATAGACAATCTTGATCATTTAAAGCATATGAGCCAAGCTCTGGTTAAAGGGGCTTAATGCATCTCTGTGATGCATTGTATCAAGCAAGCCATCACGCTACTTTTTTTAACAACTGACTGAATCATGAGGCAGACTGGTCCTTGGACATACAGAAAATTGACCAATAGTGAAAAGTTTTGGCCTAGGTCAGCCTGCATGGACTGCGCAGGCTGACTTTGGTCAATACTTTTCGGAGATGCATTAAGCCCCCTTTTCACAGAGCATGGCTCATATCTAATGTCATCTACAAATGCTTTCATTTTGGAGTATACATTCAGTATGTTATTTGGTAAAAAATCAAGAAAAACAAACCTAGGAAAAACACCATACAAGAAAAAGAGTAATATTGAGAAAACAAACTGGATGCTTTTTAAAAAATAAAAGTGTGACCTTTGGGCACTTTCTTCTTTTTTTACACAGCATCAAGGCAATGCAATTTTCAACCCTGTACCACAAAAACCGGTGTTTTAACGACCCTGAGAGAGAAAAATCCTTTGAAAACATTGAGTGAAAAGGATAAAAAGCTGGTAAAGGCATTGAAAACACAGGAAGTTGTTTGGTACAGAATTAACATTGTAACTCACAAAAACACTTGGAAGGAAGCCTTTTGAAAATTCTGTGGGAAAAAGAGAAAATGCTGGTAACCAGCATTTTCTCCTTTTCCCACAATGTTTTCAACCCTTCCCAAAACAAAATTCAGTTTTTCATTCGCATCTATTTTTTCGCCTGCAAAATGCTTTCACTTTGGATTAGTATGAAATTTTGTCATTTGGTAAAGAGTTAAACATATAGATTTGATATGGAAAATTTACATCAAAAACATGTAATGGTGAATGATTATAATGCATACTCTAGCTTTCCAGGATGTTAGGTCTGTCTCATTTGTTATTTCTCTGGCAGAGTCGGATTCTCGTGTCTGGAAAAAAAAAAAAGAAAATGAATACAGATTTATAAAGGAAGAGAATCTTTAAGTCATACAGTGTTGATCAAGATCAGGCTGAACAGACATTAAAAATCTGTATCACCAAATATATTAATACCACTTCAAATTGTATTGATAGGGGCTTTTCTACCATCAGGCTATAAGTAATACAATGATAAAACATTTTTAACTGACAAAAATTTATTTTTTAAATTGACATAGAAGTCATTCAGTAAAAAGAATTGATTTTTTTTTCCCAACAGTGTTTTCTACATTATTTAACAGAAACAGTGGTGTAGGGGAGAGCACTGGCCTCTCACATTACAGGTTCCTGGTTTGAATCCTGTGATAAGCAGGATCAATCTTTGGAACCTCCCAAATCATTGGTGATTACCAGTAGTTTCTCATTTTTAAACAATGTTTTCAAAACCCTTTTTTCTCATAGACATTAAATCTTGGGTTTGTATGGTAAATGGCTTAAATTTAAACTTATCTATCCTAAAGATTTAAACATCTGCAGGGTAATATCTTCTCACAATTTTCATATTTTAACATATCATTGTGATAAATTTCTTACACAATACCTGCTAAAAATATGAAACAAAGGGAATATATTTTAAGGGAAAAACAAGAGCATCACTGCTGTTGCTTGATTTTCAGTGAAAATTCTAAGTCAAAAAAGGGGCATGACTTTGTCCAAAATATTCTAACCGTTACCTGTCCTTGTTGTACGGGTTTCCCTTTTGATAATGAACAGTTTGTCCAAGTCTGAAGCAAATATCTTCGCTGATAACAGAGAAATTACAGAATGTCAAAGTTTTCACGCGACGATGCAGACAATGCCAGGGTACAATAATACCTTGACGTTTTCTTCAAAACCAGCAGAGCTAAAATTGTCTATTTTATATGTGGAATACATGGTGGGGAAAAATCAATTTCTTAAGAAAAGTAACTTCCATTTTTCCAACAATGTTTCCAAACTCTCTTCTCCTTGAACATAGACAGTGTATGTTTGTGTCGCAGTACCGTAATTTAATGTAGTTTATGTGGGCCTCACCGAAAGTTGTCTCTCAATGTTTGCAATTCGTTCCTTCAGGGTCATACCAACATTAGCCAGCGAAACTGATGCAGTGCCCCTCCCACTGTCTGCTAGGCTATCTGTCATGCTAGGCACACGCTGATGTTGGTAAGTCACGTGACCTTGTTGCAGCTGAAAATAGGTTTGTTGTGGTTAAAGCTTAACTTTTGGAATTGGTCCATTACCAAGCAACAAATTTTAGAGTAGCCAGAACTAAAAGCATGTCCAGACAACAAAAGAAATGTGACACGAAAATTGAAATGATTTTCTATTTTTCCCACAATGTTTTCTACCAAATCAGAGAAAAAATTCTGACAATTTAGCACCATTTCATTTTACACCTGAAAATACTTTCAATAAAGAAGTCAAAGATTTTGTTGTCTAGTAAAGATAAATGTGATGGCATAGGTATAAAATCAGACTGTATGTTTTATGCAGTCTTATTGTGATCTATACTGTCTGGAGCATGATGACAGCTGTGCCAGGTACTCCTAGGGACAAGAAACAACTTCATAGAAAAAGAACCACATACAGCTGCCAATGCTTGGCTGCAAGAACTATTTCAGAGAAAATACTAAACTGTAAAGGGGCATACCTGGGTCACAAATATTTTGATGGTTATCTGTGCTTCTTGTACCGGGTTGCCATTTTGATAGTTAACAACCTGCCCAAGTTTGAAGTAAATATCTTTGGTAATGAATGAGATACGAGTGCAAAAGTTTTTTGCACAAAAATTACCTCCCTGCTTGTTCCATCCAAACTTTTCATCGGTGTATTTGCATTGAGAGACTCCACGAAACTGTAATCTGCCCCCAGCCTGCCAGTTGGCGGACCAAACTGTGGAGGGGGTGGGGGAACTTCGTTATAAAGCTGTGATTCGTGGTGGTGGTGTTTATGACTTGATTGAGCTTTATCTGCGAATCGTCCTGAATCTGTGTCATTCTGTGAATTTAATTGGCTCTCAGTTTCTGACTGTAGAGCGACATGAAGTTCTAAAACTTCATCTTTATTGGGGGACCGGTCTCTGGTATTACTGGCAGCATACATGCTTGTTGCCTTGCCAACATTAATCCATTGCTCGTTTCCTCTGCTTTGAGCCTCCATGCGGGTTTCAATCTCCCTCCACTGGGCATCCTCAGTGAGGACATTAGGGGCTGCAAGACCCCTCAAAAGGTCATCCATAATGTGATCCCTGGCCATCATTTGACCTGGAGGCTTTGTCTGGACATTGCCAGTGGTAGTCTGAAATCAGTAACACGATTATCATTAACTCTCTACCTAAACAATCCAGTATTTTCATGACCCTGAAGAATAAGGCTTTTGAAAACATTGTAGGAAAAGGAAAAAAAATGCTAACCAGTGTTTTCTCCTTTTTCCACAATATTTCTTCGCTTTTGAAGATAAATCCTATTATTTGAGCTACATTTACTTTGTTGCCTGCAGACACTTTCAAGATGGCCAAGTCTAAGATTATACTTTCAGGTAAAGGATAAACTTGAAGTTTTCATGCTCATGATGAAAATGGTAATTGAGCCATGCTCTGTGAAAAGAGGTTTTAATACAATTCTGTGATGCATGATACCAAGCAAGTCATTACAGTATTATTATACATCCCTAAAATCCATTTTGTGTAACCACCTAGAGAATCAAGAGCTAGATTGGTCCTTCTACGTACAGAAAATTGACCAAATCCAAAAAGTTTTGGCCCTGGTCAACCTACCTGGACTGCGCAGGCTGACCTGGGTTGATAATTTTTGCAAGTGCATTAAGCCCCCTTTTCAAATTTCACAACCCTTTGGAGTGTTTTGGAAATAATCATCGTCAGGGGCTAAACCATTATGGTGTGCTTGTAAAGCTGACAAAATTATATATGCTCATCTAGCTATGCTGATGATGACACCCCAGAGAACAACAAAGTAGGACATAATGTTGGCAAAATTTTCATGTGAGGGTGCAATTCATTTTCAAATCAATAATTTTTGAAGTACCTACCTTTATTACTATTTCTTCAACTGGTTCCTGGGCAGGATCAACAGTTGTTGTGTCTGTTCTTGGAGAGAGACGACTACCAGCCACAGTGAAATCTGACTGTGGTCTTGCGACTAAAAATAGAACATGTCATCTTACGGAGTCGCCAATACTTCAACCCTTTACTAAATGAATCTTTATAAAAGGTTGCTGGTCTCATTGTTTTTGACCCTATGGAGCATAAAAAACCTATAATTTGAACTACATCTATCTTGTTCTATAAAAAAATTTTCTACATAAACAAGGCTGGGCTACTTTTGACTCAAAGGCTGTAATTAGTTTAATCCTGGTAGAAGTTCATTAGATAAGGCTACAAACATGTATTAACCCTTTCCCAAACAAGCCCTGGTTTTCACGTGTCTGCAGTACAAGTCTTTTGAAAACACTGTGGGAAAAGGAGAAATTGCTCGTCACGAGCAATTTCTCCTTTTCGCACAGTGTTTTCTACCCTTTTTGAGAACTTTCTGCCATTTTCATCAAATTTAAAATTGTCATCTGCAAACTCTTTCAATTTGGACCAGTCCAAAATTTGTCGTTTGGGAAAGGGTTAAATAAAACAGGTCTAGGCCATAAGGTTATAAACAAGAAGATATTTAAAGATTCTACTGTAAAATGTGTGACCCCTGCACAGGCCCACTTTTGACCTCAGGGCTAAATTTTGAGCAAAGTTAGTAGTGATCCACTAGATGAAGCAAAGTGCCAAACTCGGCAGCCCTATGATGTAAGGCTAGGAACAGAAAGATATTTAAAGTTTTCATCTTTTTACATAATGTTAAATTTGTGACATTTGTGCTTTTTTTTTGGCCAGCATTTTCTCCTTTTCCCACAGTGTTTTAAAAAGCCTTCTTCTTAAGGGTAGTTAAAACATGGGATTGTGTAGTAAAGGGTTAATACAATTTTCATATTGCAGGTGGCTAGAGTACCTATCCATGCTTTCCTGGAGTATCTTTTACTGATACTTCGCACACTATTCTTCCCAAACCATTGATGCTTGCCAACATAACCATTGTCAAAAGAACAATCAGTGGTGAGAGAGGAAGGAATGCTGTCACATTGACTATAATAGTTAACAACTAGCCTGAATTTGAAGTAAGTATCTCCGGTAATGAAAGAAATATTAAAATCTCAGTTTTCATACAATGACAATGACACTAAGACAATACCTTTGCATTCTCTTTACAAACAGCCTGCCAAACGAAAATCATCTTTGGGTTTTCCAGTCTAATAGAAAACTTTAAGCATTGCCAGCAGTAGGCAAAGATCAGCAAACCTTTGGGTTTTTCCCTATAATAACACAAGATTTACAAACCTTTGGTTCCCTGTTCAAGCTCTAGGGAACCATTCTGATACTGCACTAGTCTACCCTGCAGTTCAGCATTATTGGCTTGGAGCATTATAATACGACGCTGACAATCTTCTAAAGTTCTGGGTAATTTATTGTTCTCTCGTAAACTTGATTCTAAGTCAGATGGAGCCTGTAATATAATCAAAATAAAATTACACACTACTTCCCTATTATTATGAGAAATTAAGAAGACAGAATCAGAAAGTGGCCACAGTTTAACCCTTTACCACACAATCCCTTGTTTTAACAAACCCAAGGAAAAGAATTTCTGAAAACATTGTGGGAAAAAGAGAAAATGCTGGTCACCAGCATTTTCTCCTTTCCCACAATGTTTTCTACCTTTTCAAAGACAAATTTCATAATTTGTGCAACAATGAATTTGTCGTCCACAAACTGTTCAATTTGGACTAGTCTAAAATTTTTTGTTTGGTAAAGAGTTAACTCTTTTCTCAGACAACTACATAAATCTGACTTCATTCAAGTTCTGGAAAGGGATTTTCTCTACAATTCAGATGAGTAGGATCATACTTTCGCTCAAGGTAACAGACAGAATAGGTGCAAGATCAGATTGCACATAATGTGCAATCCGATCTCTAATCTACAGTCTACTTTTCTGAGACCTGGACAAAAGTAATTTTAAAATTGCAATCATTTACGTCTGTTTTCTAGACTAAAAACAGCAATTGGGTCTAATTGGTGCTCTAGGGTTAATATCAAAGTTCAACCTTTTACCACACAATCACATGTTTTGATGACCACAAAGAGGAAATATTTCAAAACATTGCAGAAAAAGGAGAAAATGCTGGTAGCCAGTGCTTTCTCTTTTGTCTACAATGCTTTCTAGATAAATAGTACCATTTGAGCTTGGTTTATTTTGTTATCTGCAAATGCTTTCAGTTTCAAGAAGTCTACAGGGTTTTTGTTTCGTAAAGAGTTATAACTCAAGTTTAAGTTCATGAAGCCATTTTGCTGAATTACTTTTGACTCTGGACTGTATCATGAAGTATTTACAATCTTGTTTTTGTAGTACAGAAAACCTGTCTGGGTGGCCACCTCTATAAAGCAACCAACCCTTTACCACACAATCCTGAGTTTTAAGGACAGCTGAAGAAGGCTTTTGAAAACATTTTGGGAAAAGGAGAAACTGCTGGTAAACAGCAGTTTCTCCTTTTTCCAAAAAGTTTTCTACCCTTTCAAAGACAAATTCCAATGTTTGAGCCATGTGTGTCATCTGCAAATGCTTTCAATTCGGACAAGACTTAAATGATGTCATTTGGTAAAGAGTTATGCTAGCATGTAGTAAATTCAAAAAGAAGGCAAATATGTTAAACATATCTGCACTATGCAAGCATCTGCCTAAAGCAAGCACAGTTTGGGTATTCCTTAGGCATTTGCTCAACTCTTTAGTAGAGGCAATTTATGTTCAAAACATTTCCAGACAACAAATTAAATTTGGCTTAAACTGTGGGATATGTCTGTGAAAGGGTAGCAAACATTGTGGACATAATGAGAAAATACTTGTTACCAGTGTTTTCTCCTTTCCCACAGTACTTTTAAAAACAAGAGGGCCATGATGGCCCTGTATCGCTCCACTAGCTTATAAATATAAACCATAAATACTAAACATTTCAATTCTGAGCCAAATATTTCAAAATGAAGACTTACAAAGTTTTCTCTGTAAAAGCCCATGTGAAAGTTGACACCCACAGGGCAAAGCCATTTTTGATCCCAGAGCTATAATTACTTGAACCCTGGTAGAGGTCCACAAGATAAAGCCACATGCCAAAATAATACAAGTCTATGCTGTATGGTTATAAATAAGGTGATTTTCAAGTTGTGTCCATATGAAGCCTCTGTAAAACATAAGACCCCTGATGCAAGGTTAATTTAAAAAAAAAAAATCAAAACAGGAAGATTTCTTAAGTTGTCACTATGTAAGCCCATGTAAAACTTGTGACCCCTGCGGCGGGGCCAATTTTGACCCCAGGGCTAAAATTTTGGCCCACTTGGTAGAGGCCCACTAGATATAGCTACATGCAAAATTTGGTAGCTCTAGGCCTTATGGCTAGGCACAGGAAGATTTTTAAAGTTTTCTCTATATAAGCCTATGCAAAACTTGTGACCCCTGGGGCAGAGCCAATTTTGACCCCAGGGCTATAATTTGAAGAAACTTGATAGAGGTCTACTACATAAAGCTACATGCCAAATTTGGTAGCCCTATGCCTTACGGTTTCAGACAAGAAGATTTTTAAAGATTTCCAATATTTTTCAGTTTTGTTGCCATGGCAACCAGAGTTTTTGAAGGAATCAAATTCTTTCAAGAAATTCTGAAGAAGACCATGGCAGGATCATTTCTGTGAAGTTTCATGAAAATTGGATGGGTAGTTTCAGAGAAGAAGATGTTTCAAATAATAGTTAACGCACAGATGGACTGACGGACGCTCAGACGCACAATGGACACCGGGCCATGACATAAGCCCGCTGGCCTTCGGCCAGTGGAGCTAAAAATCTTCTCTGTAAGTTTCATAAACATTCAGGACTGTAAAGGATTGATACAGGTTGGACTATACATAGGATATACTTTACCTGTATTCCTGAATTTTCCAATTCCTGAACCCTGTATTTCAATGTATTTTCACTCCTCTGTAACTTAGCAACTTTATCCTTCAGATGGGATTCATTTTCACTAAAATCTCTAACTTTAGTTTCCAGCTCAACTTCCTTGAGTTGTAAAGTTTTCACTTTTTCTTGCAACGTTCTTTCATTTTTCTCCAGTGAATCATTATCTTGTCTAAGTCTTATTTCTGAATCTCTGAGTGCACTTAACTCTTCTTCCAGTTTGTCACACTGATGTTTAAGGGAAGAAGCATGTTTAGTCACTGGTGAATTTTCAGCCATAGCATGATGGAGTCTTTGTTGAAGCTCAAAGTTGGCTTGTTCTAATTCAACCACACGGGCTTGTGCATTAGCACCAAATGTTTCCAGTTCTATCACAGTGTTTTGTAGACTCTGAACTATGTTCTCCTGGTTCTTGGCTCTCTGAGCCAAATCAAGCTCAGCATTCTCAAGCTCTTTCAATCTGGTCTGCAAGTATTCTGACCTCTCACAGAATGCATTCTTCTCGCTTTCCAGATTCTGAACCTTCTCCTTCAGTGTCTCTTCTTTAGCTGACATTTCTTTCATGGAAGTCTCGAGAGTTTCAGACTTTGTGACAAGAATCTTTTCATCCAGCTTATACTGTTTTACTAGATCCTTAAGTCTTTGTTCCAGTATTTCCAAATGTCTGATTCTATCATCTTTATTCTCAAGTTCATTTTCTAGCTCGTCCAAGCGAGCGTATAGGGAGTTTTCACTCTCCTCAAAGTTCTGGATTTGCTCTTGCAAGTTTCTCTGGGAGAGCTGCAGCTCCCTAAGTTGTACATTCTGTTCATGAATGATGTTTTTGTCCTTTCTTGCAATCTCATGTAGCTCCTCTCTATCTGCCTCGAGGTCATGAACCTGTAAATTCATCAGTTTATTCCTTTAACACACAATCCAAAGTTTTAATGAACCTCAAAAAACTTTTCCCACAATGTTTTCTACCCTTCCAAAGGCAAATCACATCCTTTGAATAAAATGAAATTTGTACGAAATCAATTCGGACAAGTCAAAAATTTTGTTCTTTGGTAAAGAGTTACCTATTCACCAGATTACAAAGTTTTGACTTGTCCATATTGACAGCACTCGCAGAGGACAAATTCAATGTGCAATAATGGAGTTGGTATTTCAATGGGTAGAAAACGGTGAGAGAAAAGAAGGAAATACGGATAACCAAACTATTCACCACACAACAGTTTTACACACCTCCAACCTATAAACATTTATTTAAGTAAGATGTACATGTATCAAGGTTGGCTCCAATGATGTGTTTGTCCTGGCCTAAATGCTAGTTACCCACAGTTTCTACTTTTCCCAAAATGATTTAAAAAGCTATTTTCCTGAGGACTGTTGAAACGTAGGATTGGTTGGGACAGGGTAAATGTTATTTTACTTCCTCAAACAGAACAAGCAGTATTCTATATGTGCAAACAGTGAGGACGGGATAAGTTGTTTTCTACATCATTTAAAGTCCCAATGCCAGCCAAAAGTAAAAAATGCGAGTGTTAAATGCATTTAAATGTGAATCATACCATTTGAAAGTATGCAAATAATTGTGAATTTGACAATCTGTTTTTGTACAGTTGGTCCACATGTTAGTCACTGGCAGAGAAATTAATTTTAAAAGCAGTTAAAGAGTAAACAAAAGATAGAGCAACTTGGCAACTTTTAGCACTTTACCATACAATCCCAAGTTCAAGCAACCCTGAGAAAAAAGCCTTTTGAAAACATCGTCGGAAAAGCACAAAATGCTGGTAACCAGCATTTTCTTCTTTTCCCACAATGTTTTCTACCTTATCAGAGACAAATTCCATTACTTGAGCTACAATTAAATTGTTGTCTGCAAATGCTTTCAGTTTGGAAATGTCTAGAATTTTGTTATGTGGTATAGAGTTAACCTAGTTTTAAAATTCCTTTTCCTGCCAACAACTGTCTCATCTTCACAATACCTACCAGACTTTAACCCTTTACCACATGACAAAATTTTAGACTAGTCCAAATTGAAAGCATTTGCAGACGACAAAATAAATGTGATAGAAAAACTGAAATTTGTTTTGGAAAGGGTAGAAAACATTGTGGGCAAAGGAGAAAATGCTTATTATGTTTAACTCTTTACCAAACGACAAAATTTTAGACTAGTTCGAAGTGAAAGCATTTTGCAGGCGAAAATATAAATGTGAATGAAAAACTGAATTTTGTTTTGGGAAGGGTTGAAAACATTGTGGGAAATGGAGAAAATGCTGGTTACCAGTATTTTCTCCTTTTCCCATAATGTTTTCAAAAGGCTTCTCTCTCAGGGTCGTTAAAAGTCGGGATTGTGTGGTAAAGGGTTAAGACGGTATGATTTAAATTCAAATGTATTTTAACATCAGCCTTGTTTACTTTTGCTGCCACTGGTCCTTTACATACGTAAACCAGCAACAGGGCCTATCCATCCAGCTCTAGCTTTAGCTGTACCTTTTCATCACCATTCTAAATAGTAACACTCTTCCCAAGCTATTGGCTTCCTTCCCAGACAAAGACAAGAATACAGTGGTAGTTCATGATCCAACATAATCAATCAATAGCCAAATATTAGCTTACTACAGAATTCAATCTTGCAACCTTTTCATAAAATGTATCATCTGCAACAGACAGAGCTAAAAGTATAAAAGCAGGGAAGGTTTCTTTTGTTTGTTTTATAATGTTGTTTTCAACAGTATTTAAGTCATAGTATTTAAGCAATCAGTGCATCTATAAATGCATTCCTGAGGTTTCATTCTATCAGTGATTTGCACTGTGCAACACTCATTTTAAGTCAATGGCTGCTTTCCCATAAAGTTCTCCAAATCAATGTGGAACCGACAGAGGACTGAAGCGAATGGCTGCTTTCCCATATAAATCATCAAAACAATAAGCAACCACCAGAAGACTGAATCGTATCACACTATAGTCAGTTTTTGAAAAGAGTTTAGCAAAGCTTGGATTACTTGGACTGTTCATTACTGCCTGAGTTCCTAGGCTTGACAAAGCTGTGCCAAAGAGCAGACTCTTTACCACACGACAAAATTTTAGACTCATCCAAATTGAGTGCATTTGCAGATGACAAATAAAAAGTATCTCAAATCATGAAAATTGTCTCCGAAAAGACAGAAAACATTGTAGGAAAAGGAAAAAATGCTGGTTACTTGCATTTTCTCCTTTTCCCACAATGTTTTCCACAGCTTGTTTCCCACAGGTCGTTAAAAGTTGAACATGTTTGGTAAAGGGTTAAACATGCAGACAGATGGGGGGGGTGTGTCTGCTGTCCCCTACCTGCTGTTTAAGATGTTTCTCCAGTTTCTCCAGTTCCCGTATCCTCTGTCTGAGGACATCTTCTGCTTTGTCCATCATGACTGACGAGTTATAGTAGGAAGAGCTGGCATCAGAATCATAGTCTACATCATCAGCTGGATTGGTCGGGGGTACATTTACCTAAAAGAAAGTCACAGTTAGATACTGAATTAGTAATCATTCAACACTTTATTCACTTACTAAACAGTCAGTAATCAATTAATAATTCTAGTTTGTAGCGGAGGTAAATGTTATGTATAAAGCTTTTTACTTCTGTCATAGCTTAGATTTTGTTGTTATTGTTTTTTCAAAAACAAATTCTTTTGTCCAAACACACACAGAAGAAAAAATTCTAATTCTAATTCGTCAATACAGTCTATAGATAAGAGGGAATTTTTTTTTCCAATTATCACATGAACACACCAATTTATGTCCTTGTGAAACAGAGCTTTAGAAATGACTGAGAAAGAAGAAACTATTGCATGTTACACGTCTATTATGGGTCCGACGAATCACCTAAATACCGAAATAGCACCAAAACACCGAAATACCCCATTTTTTTTTTCAATTATTTAGTTAAGAAGATTGAAGTTCTGATTTTTGACATAACTTGTAGTTACACTGATGAAGGAGGGTTAGTTTAAAAATACGACAAAATACCAACATGCCATTGAAGCCCACCATAAAAATTGTGCACCTAAATAGCCTACCTGTACTGTAAATGGCCACCAAAATACCCGTGCGATGTGCTAAATTTTGTGAATTCAGAAATTGTACCTCCGCAATCTCAATACAGTAGCTTTTACACAATGTTGTTGTGTGTGATCTTTATCCATAAGTATACTAGGAAAAATAGTTTTCATTTTATGTTGGGCACACGACATTAAAAAATCACCAAATTAGAAAACCGGCAGTCCTTTTGAATCCGTGGTAACACGTTACTAGCGTAAATTGGTAAGACAATTATAATTCCACCAATAGATTATTGATAACTAAATCATGTAAAAAATACCAATTACAAACATACACATCAAATAAGTTGGATTGTATCAGCCGAACACCTTCAATTATGGTCACATAATTACATAATTACAAGACTTACATCATGCAATGTCTGATTTAGGTCTACTTTGTTTGCAAAAGAAGTGCATTAGCGCTCTCTTTTGTGAGTGTTTATAATTCAAAGAAATGGTAAACATAAGTGATAATGTGATAAGTCTAGCTTGGCGTAATCAAGACGGGTATTTTGGTGTGTAATACACTACGCACGCAAGTATTACGGTGATTGCTCTCCATGTTATCAGTGTATATTAACATCATCATTCTTCTCAGTAATGATAAATACTCTGATTAAACGCCTTTTCTGTTAAAAAAAAAGAGAGAAAGAAAAATCCTACATACTTTTATCAGTTATCTGAACTCAGTAATAAAAAAATAGGGGTGTTTTGGTGGTACAGTCAAACCCCGTTATAACGACATACTTTGTCCCCACTCAATTCCTGTCGGTAACTGAGTCAGTCGTTGTAATGGAGCAGGAGATTTTTCGGGATGTCGGCAAGAAATGACGGACTAGACAGGAAGTGAAAGTTGTAAACAGGAACAGACTAAAAGCTGGGAAGTTTACGTATTACGTTACGGATTGGGACAAGTCGGCAATTTTTGCGATAAAAACACAATTGAAAATAAATATTTATTAACATGTGCATGTATTTGCAGCAAACATATTCATATACAAGCCATGGTTTAACAATTACACAAAAAGAACGCATATTTTGTATAGTACTAAACCAAATCAATTGTTTGCAGACGAATTTTCCTTATTTAATTAGTCCTTTCCCACTCAATCCCTTGTTTTAACGACTCTGCAGTGAAAGGTTTAGGAAAACATCCTGACAAAAAGAGAAATTGCACAGAACGTGCAATTTCTCCTTTTCCCACAGTGTTTTCTATCCTATCACAGAAGCACTTTTTTTTACAGTTTTCAATTTGTCGTCTGCAAATCCTTTCAATTTGGAAAAATCCAAAATTGCATGAGTGGTAATGGGTCAACGACAACACTTCATACACAGTTTAAAATCGCACACCGAATCATCAACTGTCATTTTTTTATTTCATAAAGTCAAACAATGTTTTCTGGACTGTAGAACCACTGTAACTGTCAAAACTTCGCATGACTTTCCACAAGCTGTCGAGATTGGTCTGCATGGCCGGGTTCTGCTCTATGAATTTTATGACGTGGGTGAGATGTTTTCGTGCTTCCGTACGTGAGATTGTGGGATCTGCTGGTTCGTCATCGTCGTCGCTCATGATATCGGTGGATCTGTCTTCGTAGTCGGATAAAGGATCGTCTGTTGCCTTTCGTTTGTGTACCAGTTGTAGAATGGAACGGTCGCTCATGCTATCACCAGTTTCGGCAGAACTGTCGACGTTGATGTAGTCGTTGGCTTCCATTCTGTCCTCGGTTGGTAGTTGTGACAGAAGACGTCGTAGTTCGGAAAGTGGCAGGTCGTCAGAGGGATCGTTGTCTATGTCAGCGGTCTCATCGGAGGGGAGAATCTTCACATGTCGCCAGCAGTTTTCATTGGTAGACTGTTTCACCGACGTCCAGGCTTCTTTCACGTTTGTTATGGCTTGTTTAAGGGAGATAAGGGAGATGATGCCAGCGTCCATAGGTTGGATGTGGGCTGAGAAAATTCCGATAAACTGAAGCAAAATTCATTAAATTTCGAAGATTTGTTCCGACAAATGTCCGTCGGTGTCGGTACTTGAATATGCCGTTCAAACGGGTCAAAATTACGTTAGGTGAGGTTTGTTCCCAGTGTTTTTTTGCCGTTAACTGAGTTTGCCGGTATAACGATGGTCGGTGTATCGCGGCCTGACTGTATTTCGGTGATTTGTCGGACCGCAATGTTATTACTCCTTTTCCCCTCAAAAGTTTTCAAACGTAAAAAAGGTATTTTACTTTTTGTCAAACATTTCTTCTCTGTCTTTCTTCCACTTATTTTTGAGTGGGCTAAAAAAAGCCTGTGCATTAATGGGTAAAGTTATTCACAAAAAATGCACGAAAGTTAATCACTGGTAATAAATATAACTCTTTACATGGCAAAACTTTTTAGACTTGTCCATATCTAATACATTAGCATGACAAAAAATAATTACTGTAGTAAAAATAAAATGATGGGAAAGGATAGAAAATATCTTGGGATAAGAAAAATGTGCTGGTTACCATCATTTCCTTCTTATCCAGATTTTTTTTTCAAAATGTTTCCCCTCATAAAAACATAAGATCAGTTGTTTACCACATAATCCCCAGTTTTAAAAACCCTAGGAAATTACACCATTGAAAACATTGTCAGAAAAGGAGAAAATGCTGGTTACCAGCATTTTCTCTTTTTCCCCACAATGTTTTTTAACCTTTCAGAAATAAATCCAATCATTTATGCCACATATAATTTGTAGTCTGCAAATTCTTTCAATTTGGACCAGTTTGGACCAGTCTAAAATGTTGCCATGTGGTAAAGAGCTAAGGGCACTTTCAAAAAAAAGTGGGGCATAATGTTTTTCAAAAGATTTCTTTTACAGGGTCGTTAACACTCGGGATTGTTTGGTAAAGGTTTAAAGCGCCTTAACTCTTTCCAAATCGATAAAATTTTAGACTCAACCAAAATGGAAGCATTTGCTGAAGACAAATTAAGTGTAGCTCAAATAGTGATTTCTGTCTTTGACAGGGTAGAAAATATTGTAGAAAAAGGATAAAATTCTGGTTACCAGCATTTTCTTCTTATCCCACAGTGTTTTCAAAAGCCTTCTCTTTCAGGGTCTTTAAAACTCAGGATTGTGTGGTAAAGGGTTAAAGGGTTTAACTTACTTTAATAGTTTCTGATTGTCCAAGATAACTTATGTTGTCCCTCTTCAATGTAGGAGGTACATCTATAGTGATGATTTTAGAGGTTTCCAACTGAAGGTTGTCTCTAAATGGTGAATGCTGTCTGCTGAGGTCTGTTTGTGTCTCTGCTTCTGTGAAAGAATCCGACTGGCTAATTTGTTTTTCTAACAATTGAAGTGATTGGCTAACCAAGATTTCATCAGTCTCTTTTCCAGACGGATATCTGTAAGTACATCATGAAGAGAAATAATGAGCGACAATATAAAGTGGTTCATACAGAGACAGGTCACGTATTCACGTTCAATCAGGGATCTGAAGAGTCTTGCCACACTCCCCTGAAAAGTGTAGCCCTTCAAGTGAGGACTGAACTCTAAGCATCCATATTGCAAAGCCTATGCCTTTACTTCTGAAACATGCAGGACACTCTCCAATAGAGTTAGAAAACCAACAAAACAGACATGAACCATACTCTGTGAAATGAAGTCTTAATTCTTTACCAAATGACAAACATATAGCCTGGTCCAAATTCAAATCATTTGCAGACAACAAATCAAATGAACTTCAAATGATGAGATTTGTCTGTGAAAGAGGAGAAACCATTGTGAGAAGAGGAGAAAATGTTGGTTACTAGCATTTTCTCTTTTCTTACAGTGTTTTCAAAACCCTTCTTCCTCAGGGTCGTTAAAACTCTGGATTGTGTTGGTAAAGGGTTAATTGATTTTGAATTTGATACAATCAGGAATATCTGATTCCTATACTGAGAAAGTCTTCATTCATTAATAATGCAAAACAAAGAAGCTATAAATCTATACATGGCATCCACTGTCAGATTAACTCTTTTAGTTTACCACATGGCAAAAATTTAGACTTGTCCAAATTGAAAGCACTTGCAGACGACAATTTAAATGTAGCTCAAGTGATTGAATTTGTCCATGATAGGGTAGAAAACATAGTGGGAAAAGGAGAAAATGCTGGTTACCAGCATTTTCTCCTTTTCCCACAATGTTTTCAGATGGCTTTTTCCTCAGGGTCGTTAAAACTTGGGATTGTGTGTAAAAGGTTAATCTGCTGCTTCATTCTAAAATATTTTGGAATATATATAACCCTAAACAAGAGCACTACTATGCTCAGCTGCAGTTACTTTTAGAAATAGATTCATTTTCAGTGAAATTTGTTAGTCAAAAAATGGGTACAACTGTGTATTTTGGTGGTTACCTGCCCTTGTAATATGGGTTCCTTGTGTAACTCTTTACCACAAAATTCCGAGTTTTAACAACCCTGAGGAAGAATCCTTTAGATAAAATTATTGAAAAGGAGAAAATGCTAATAACCTGCATTTTCTCCTCAATATTTAATTTGTTGTCTGCAAATGCTTTGAATTCAGACCAGTCTAAAATTTTGTTGTTTGGTAAAGAGTTAATAGTTAAGAACTAGTACGAGTTTAAAGTCAATATCTTTAGTAATGATATTATAAAATGTCACATTTCTAGTTATTTAACTCCACTAAATGACAAAATTTTAGACTTGTCCAAATTGAAAGCATTTGCAGACAAAAAGTTATAGGTGGCCCAAATGACAATATTTGCCCTTGACAGGACAGAAAACATTGCAAGAAAAGGGGAAAGTGCTGGTTACTCATTTTCTCATTAAAGCTCATTTAAGCATTTTCTCCTTTTCCAACAGTGTTTTTCAAAATTCTTCTTTTTCAAGGTTGTTAAAACTCAGGAATGTGTGGTAAAGGATTAACACAGTTTTCAACATCATTTCAGTCCTATTAACCCTTTACCAAACGACAAAATTTTAGACTGGTCCAAATTGAAAGCTGTTGCAGACGACAAAATAAACATGACTGAAAAATTGAAATCTGTTTAGGGAAGGGTAGAAAACATTGTGGGAAAAGGAGAAAATGCTGGTTACCAGCATTTTCTCCTTTTCCCACAATGTTTTCAAAAGGCTTCTTTCTCAGGGTCGCTAAAAGTCGGGATGGTGTGGTAAACAGTTAATGCAGCCAGTGCAGGTATCCATGCATTCCTCAACTTCAAGGCTCTTTCAGCAATATGCACATTAACTCTCTACCAAACTACAAAATTTTGGACACATCAAAATTGAAAGAATTTGCAGACGACAAATTAAATGTGTCCCTCATGAGAAGATCTCCCTCTGAAAGGGCAGAAAACATTGTTGAAAGAGGAGAAAATGCTGGTAACCAGTAACCTGACAATGTTTTCAAGTCTTCTCTATCAGGATCATTAAAAATCAGGATTGTGTAGTATAGGATTGATATGTATAAGCCACTGGCTACTTTCCTACACAAATATCACTGAAGCAATATTCAACGATAAGACGAGTCCTGTCACTTCAGCCACATTTAACTCTTTACCACACAATCCTGAATTTTGACGATCCAGATATAGAAGGCTTCTGAAAACATTCTGGGAAAAGGAGAAATTGCTGGTAACCAACATTTTCTCCTTTTTCCACAATGTTTTCTACCCTATCAAAGACAGAAATTATTATTTGAGCAATGTCTTATTTGTCGTCTGCAAATGCTTTCAATTTGGTCAAATCCAAAGTTTTGGAATTTGGTGAAGAGTTAGTGCAACATATCCAAATGCTTTGAATTCAGAAGAATGTCACATTTTTTGCAAAAAAAAATGGTAAAGAATTCATGATCACCAAAGGGTCTGTAATCCTTCCACTGAAAAAACAATCAAAATTTTCTTTTAACTCAAGTATCTTTACACATCCAAAAGAAACTCTGAAGTTCTGAACCCACATAAACAAATTTAACCTTTTACCAAACGACAATATTTTAGATTGGTCCAAATTGAAAGCATTTGCAGACACATTAAATGTGACTAAAATTATTAAATTTGTTTCTGAAAGGTAAGAAAACATTGTGGGAAAAGGAGAAAATGCTGGTTACCAGCATTTTCTCCTTTTCCCACAATGTTTTCAAAAGGCCTCTTTCTTAGGGTCGATAAAAGTCGGGATTGTGTGGTAAAGGGTTAAACCTTCACCACACAATCCCGAATTTTAACAACCCTGAAAAACCCTTGTAGGAAAAGAAGAAAATGCCTTTCTCTTTTGCCCATAATGTATTCTGTCTTGTCAGAGACATTCCATCATCAGAGCCACATTTAGATTATTGTCTGCAAATGTTTTCAATTTGAACAAGTCCAAGATTTTGTCAAGTGGTGAACACCTATCCAACATTAAATGTTATCTCAATAAAGATGTCCAATTTTGTATGGACGACTCAATAAGAGCAGTGTGTACATCACTTTCAACATGACAAAACTTGTCTATGGTATCCTTTTTTATTTAATCCTTTCTAATGGATAGAATGTCACTGAACTGACCTTGATATTAATAATCCTATATCACCCCTTAACCCCCATCCCCTCTCCCCTCATTGACACAACTTTTGAGGCATTTTGAGTGTGCTAAGCAAAACCTTGTTAGATGGATGGATGGATGGATGGATGGATTGAATGAATGATTGATTGAATTTTAGACTGGTCCAAATTGAAAGCATTTGTAGACAATAAATCAAATGTGACTCAAATATTGAAATTTGTTTCAGGAAGGGTAGAAAATGTGTGGAAAAAAAAGACAAAATGCTGATTACCTGCATTTTCTCCTTTTCCCACATTAGTTTCACAGCTTTCTCTTTCAGGGTTGTTAAAAGTTGGGATTGTTTGGTAAAGGGTTAATATCACAACAAAATTTTAGACTCTTAACCCTTTACCACACGGCAAAATTTCAGACTCGTCCATATTGTAGGAATTTACAGATGAGAATTCAAATGTTTTTCAATAGATAGTATTTATCTTTGAATAGGTAGAAAACATTGTGGGAGAAGGAGAAAATGCTGGTTACCAGCATTTTCTCCTTTTCCCACACTGTTTTCCAAATGCCTCTGTCTCTGGGTCGTTAAACCTCTTGATTGCATGGCAAAGGGTTAAGTTTTGAAAGCATAGGCAGATGACAAATGTAGCTCAAATCATTGGGTATGTCTTTTCATGGGGCAGAAAACATTGACGAGAAAAGAGAAATTCTGATTAACAGCACTTTCCCCTTTATCCACAATCTTTTCCCTAGGTTTTGCCAGAAAAAAGCACAGATATTTTTGGATAATGGTTATAACCAGATGAAGATCATTTAAAAAAAATTATTACCATGGTAAATCCTTGCAATGCCACTATATTCCATTTATAATGTATCCAGAAATATTTGTAACATTATCAATTAATAAGGCTACATTGACATCTTTTAATAGAAAATCTACCATTCATGAATTTATCAAAAGATGAACATATGATATTCTATTGAACTTGCCCCTTAAAGGCTTCTTGC
This sequence comes from Tridacna gigas, assembly GCA_945859785.2. Lineage (NCBI taxonomy): Eukaryota > Metazoa > Mollusca > Bivalvia > Cardiida > Cardiidae > Tridacna > Tridacna gigas. Next base: position 33,475,537 of record OX244040.2, on the reverse strand, counting down.
TTCAGGTAAAAAGGTAAGCCTACACAAGAATGTAAACAATGGTCCCTTTATGCATCACCCAAATAAAGGTGAATGTCAATACTACTGTAATACTTATACTGCACAGGATTTTAAAAGTACCTTTCCTCTGTATCATAGTTAACTTTTTACCAAAATTCAGATTACTGGTAGTCAATACTGAAGGCATTTTCAGATGGGCAAAAAAAGGCTAAAATAAAGGGATCTTAAAATGGAAGGATTAAAAAAATCAAAGTGGGAAAAGAGAAAATGCAAATTTCCCACAATGATGTTTCAAAAAGCTTTTTCCAGAGGTTCATAAAATCCTTCTGTTGACTGGCAAAGGGCTAACGTAATAGCTTTACAGGTTTACCTTTGTGTTTTATAGAAGTTATTGTGGAATATACAAAAGCATCCCTTTAATTATAAAACTATATTTTTAGTTCATAAAGCGCATTTAGCTGAAAAAGAAAAATGTCACCTTCATAACTGCAGAACAGTATATCTGAAGAGTTTTATACAGGTAAAGAAGTATTGATCAGTCCAACAAACCAGCAGATAACTTCTAGTGTCATCAATACACAAGTTTTAGGGACATCACACTATTTCAATCAATACAACCTCCAGTACCATCTCTAAAACATTATCCCTTCCGCAAACTCAACCTTTCACTTTAAAAAAAATCTTGTTTTAACCCTTTCCGAAACAAAAAATTTTAGCCCCTTCCAAATTGAAAGCATCTGCAGATGACAAATTTGAAAGTGGTACAAATGAACTTAAGGTTTTTTGACAGGGTAGAAAACATTATGGGAAAAGGACAAAATGCTGGTTACCAGCATTTTCTCCTTTTCCTACAATGTTTTCAAAAGACCGCTTACTCAGGGGTGTGAAAACACGGGGTTGTTTGATAAGGGGTTAACAACCTGTAGGTAGATTTTAGGCTGTTGAAACCATTGTGGAAAGAGCTGGTAACCAGCATTTTCTTTTTCACAATGTTTACTTCCCTATCAAAGGCAGGAATTGTTCAATGAACTACATTAAACATAATCTACAAATATTATAAGTTTAGCTGAGTCTATACTTCAGTTGTTTGACAATGGGTTAAGCTGTCCTTACAATACCTTTTTTATGTCACTTCTACTAATTCTTCTTTTAGGGGATGGGGTAGGGGATCCATACCATTAGCATAATTTTTCAACAAGTTATTATAGCAAAAGCAAATATTTTTCTTCAAAAAAAAAGAAGAACTTTATATCACAATGTTAGCTTAATCTGTATGAGAAAGATACATCACATGTTGTTTGGTGAACTAAAATCTGCAAGAAACCTTTGCATATAAATTACTCTTCAACTCAAAAAAGACATTAAAAGAAACATTCTGTAAAGAGGTAAAGTGTTGCGTTTATTAAGAATAGCTAACAGACATTTAATCTTTTGATATCAATGATAGGCTATTAAAGTTTAATCTTGTGTTAGTAATTCACTTAGAGTAAAACATTCTTAGCCTGAGGATAATTTAGGATTTCACTTTCAAACGATTACCAATAATAACCCTTTATCAAAAAACAAAATCCAGGCTTACCAAATTGAAAGCTTTTGCAGAAGAAATGATAAATGAGATTCAAAATTTATATTGGGAAGGGTTGAAAACATTTTGGGTAAACAAGAAAAGGTTGGTTACCAGCATATTCTCCTTTTCCACAATGTTTCAAAGCCTTCTTTCTTGGCTGTTAAAACTTGGGATCGTACGGTAAAAGGTTTATCCTTAACGAAATTATCCAGTGTTTTTACAAACCTGAGGAGTCAAGCTTTTGAAAGTGTTGTGAAAAAGACATCAGCATTTTCTCCTTTTCCCACAATGTTTTTTACCCTTTCAAAGACAAATCTGATCGTTTTAAAACACACTTTACCACAATGTCCCATATTGACGCTCCCCTGCTAATTACTGACACCCCCCCATCTTTTTTCCTACTAAAACTTGGCTGACCAGATGGGCAGTCCATCCATAAAGTTGAAATAAATCACCTAGAACAAACTGCATTGATATAATCCTAACTACTTTACAAATCCAAGTCGATTATACCCGACTATCCGAACATACATACACTTCTGATAACATTACAAACTTCCAGCTACACAAAATTTGTAAAGTAACAAAAAAAAAACTTCAAGAACATGAAAGAATAGAAGACCAGCTTCTAATATTAAACATTAGTGCTACTTAATGTCGATATGAATCATGATCAGCAGTCGCTTCGCAGTTTAGACTAAAACTAGGACGATATAGTTATCATCGTCTACAGAAAATTCTATGTCATTTTACCTCTACTAATGGCACCCCCTTCCAGAAAATGCAATGCCCCAGGGGGCATTAAAAAGAGACAACATGGTATTTGTTGTCTGCAAACTTTTTTGAAATTAGGTAAATTTTTGTGGTCTGGAAAATTGTTAAGAGTACAGGGCAGACTAATTTTAAATCAAATCAATCAACACCTAATAAAAGAGGTAAAAAAAAAAGAAACATTAATTCAGGAATTATCTAACCCTTAACCAAACAATCTTGAAGTTTAATGACCTAAAAAAAAAACATTGTTGTACAAGGAGATATTACTACTGAACAACATTTTTTACTTTTCTCATGATGTTCTTTACCCTTACATAGACAATCTTTACACTTCCATTGACATATTATCATAATTTATCCACATTTAATTTTTGGATAGCTGATGCTTTTCATTTAGAAGAGCTGAGAACTTTTTTGTCTGGTAAAGGTTTAAACACCCAAAACATGTATTAATTCTTTATCAAACAACCCTGTGTTTAAGATACCTCTAGGAAAATAGCTTTAGAAAACATTGCGGGAAAAGGAGAAAGTGGTGGAAATGTTTTCTACGCTTTTCACCATAGACCATACAATCCCGGGTTTAAACAACCCTGACAAAGAAAGCTTTTGAAAACATTTTGGTAAAAAGAGGAAATGCTAAGAAACCAGCAATAAAAACTTTTCCCAACACTGTTTTCTAAACTTTTAACAGACAAATCTCATTATTCTCAAATTTTTGTAATGTGGTAAACTGTTGTAAACTCAACAAAATGTAGACTTGTCCAAATTGAAAGCATTTGCAGACTACAATTTAATTGTGGCACAAAAGATGGAATTTTTCTTTGAAAGGGTACAAAACATTGTAGGAAAAGGAGAAAATGCTGATTACCAGCATTTTCTCCTTTTCCTACAATGTTTTCATAAGGTTTCTTCCTCAAGGTTTTTAGACCTCACAATTTTGTGTTGAAGGGTTCAAACAAATCTGAGCATTTGAGTCACATTCAATTAGTCATCTACTAATGTTATCAGTTTTGTTAACTCTGTGCCAAAAGACAAAATTTGGGACTCATGAAATTGAGAGCATTTGCAGACTACAAACAGAATGTAGCTTAAAAGATTAGTTCTCTCTCTGATGGGTGGAAAACATTGTGGGTAAGGAGAAAATGCTGGTAACCAGCATTTTCTCCTTTTCCCACAATTTATTTAAAAGCCGTCTTTTTCAGGGTCATTAAAAGTTGGAATTGTGTGGTAAAGGGTTAAGTAAAAACCTCTGGCATCTGGTAAAGGGTATAAACAAGACTTACCTGTCTGTAAGAGAGGTCAGTGTCTCGATCTGAGATTCTAGTTCTTCTATTTGTTTACTGGACTGTGAACTAAGTCTTACATTTGTTTCTTCTTTTTCTGTTAAAGTCAACCTATGAAGAGAGAGTTGAAATATAGTTCTGCCTCTTGACCCTTTACCAAATGACAAAATTTTGGACTTGATCAAATTGAAAGCATTTGCATACGACAATTTAAATCGAGGTTGAATGATGGAACTTTTCTGAAATTGGGTAGAAAACGTTGTATGAAAAGGAGAAAATGCTGGTTACCAGCATTTTCTCCTTTTCCCACAATTTTTTTCAAAAGCTACCTCTCTTAGGGTCGTTAAAAGTCGGGACTGTGTGGTAAAAGGTTAATCAGAGGACAGAATTTAAGACTTGTCCAAATTGAAAGCATTTGAAGGGGACAAATGTGGCTCAAGGAATTTGTTGTTGAAAAGATAAAGCAAAAACATTGCGAGAAAAGAACAAAAATGCTGGTTAACACCATTTTCTCCTGTATGCCACAATGTTTTCAAAAGCTTGTTTTCTAAGGGTCTTTACAACTGTTAATTGTAAGGTAAAGGTTTTGGTTGTTTGGACCAGACAACGGAGACATTGTAAATCCAGGGGAAGCAACTCAGTATTTCTATTCCATCACAAAACTGAAGTTACCTCCCTTAAATTTTGCCATAGGACTTGATTTTTCTGGCATTTTATAGTGCTTTTAACAATATTTCAATCATATCAGTGACAATATTTTAATCAACACTTCTTGATTTACCTATCAGTACATGTTGAGGTTTAACGCCATTTTAACAGCTTAGGAGGTCATATCATGGCGGTCAGTGACGCGCCTATGTGTTTCCTGGCCTTCTCACACCAGCACTGTCACATCTTTCTTTCAAAAGCCACTGACTACTTTTCTCACATGTACCAAGAGGTGAGAAGCTTGCCTCAACTGGGTATCGCACTCACAACCACCACGTCACGAGTCAGATATGCTAACCACTGAGCTACCCAGGCCGGCCTATCGGTACATTTACTTAGGTTTCTGAAAAGTGCCAAGTTTGGGCAAACTTCAACTGTGACCAGCAAAGTTGCTGGGAGTAACTGTCTCTTACAAACAGAGAATAAAAAGTTTGCTAATGACATTATCCTCACCTTAAGTTTTCCTCAGTCCTTTTCAGAGCTTCCAAATGCTGTTTTACACCAGTCACAGATGCTATCATGGTGGAAAATAACTGAATCATCGTTCCGTCTTTTATATCCTGTTTTAAAACAAATGTCTAAGCAAACATGTACAGATACAATATGTGTGTCACCTCAAAATCTAATGGCATACAATCACAACACTTATATTAACCCTTATCGTGCTATATAAATTAAATGAAACTTTAAAGCTGAGAGTAAAAAGCAAGATTTTGCTATTCCAAATGTAATTTTTGGGGAAAGATATTTATCTTTTGATTGGACAGTGTGGACAGTGTAGATCCAAGATCAGGCTGCTAATTCTGTGTAGTCTGATCTTGATAAACACTGCCCGCAAAAGGTCCTTGAGTCACTCTTAGCAGCCTAAGGGTTAACACTTTACCAAACAAACCTGAGTCTTAGTGACCCTGAGCAAGAAAGCTTTTGGAAACATTATGGGAAAAGGAGAAAATGTTGATAACTAGCATTATCTCCTCTCCCCACTGAATTTCCTACCCTCTATCACAGAACTTAAAGCTCAACTGTGGCCAAAAGTAAAAAATGTGGATGTTAAAATACATTTAAATATTACCATTTACAAGTGCGGAAATTATTGTGAAGATGACAATCTGATATTATACGGTTAGTCCAACTGTTAGTCTCTGGCAGAAAAATGAATTTTTAAGGTTGGCCAAAAGTTGCCAGCTAATGCTCTATCTTTTATTTACTTTTTACCTGGTTTTAAAATTTACTTTTCTGCCAGCAACAGACACTTGGACCAACCATACAATAACAGACTGTGATCTTCACAATAATTTTCATTCTTTTCAAAAGGTATGATTTAAATTCAAAAGCATTTTACCGCTTGCGCTGTTTACTTATGGCCACAATTGGGGTTTTGAGATCATTTGTATCTATTTCAAATTTGTCATCTCAGTTTGCATAAATTTTGTATTTGGAGAGAGTCTACAATGTCATAAATTTTGGGATAGAATTAACCCTTTATCACTCAATCCCAACTTTTAACGACCCCGAGATAGAAAGCTTTAGAAAACATTGTAGAAAAAGGAGCAAATGCCGGTAACCAGCATTTTCTCCATTTCCCACAATGTTTTCTACTCTTCCCAAACGAAATTTCAAATTCTGAGTCACATTTATTTTGTCGTCTGCAAATGCTTTTAATTTGGACAAGTCTAAAATTTTGTCGTTTGGTAAAGTAAAAGAGTTAACACATTGCACACTTGAAATAAAAGTGCAGCAGATGACTTGGGAAATACATCTTTGTTAGTATGGAAAACAAACTTGAAACAGAATTGATACATGAATATATGTTAAAACATTGCAGTAAAAATAGAAACTATTCCCTATAAACAATGTATCCTTGTGCCACAATGTTTTCAGACAAAAAAAGACAGTAGCAGGCAGTGATGTATAAATTCTCTAGTGAAATTATGAATGATCTAGCTGTCGAGTACCAAGGATGGAAAAGACAGTGATGGAAAAAGCAAAAAAGTGGCCAGTTCTAGTGATTCAGGTTAAAATATTAGGACAAAGTATAAAAGAGTTTGATCTAAACTACCATAAAAGCACCTGCATGTTATTTTTATGTGTGGTTTTGATACTGTTTTCATCATTACTATCCCTGTGGCCAGTGCACCTATCCATGTTTTCTACCTTTTACACACAAAATCCCATTATTTGAGCTGCATTTCACTCTTTACCAGATGACGAAATTTTGGACTGGACCAAATTGAAAGCATCTGCAGACAACAAATCAAATGTTGCTTAACTTTCGATTTCCGTACTTGAAAGGGTAAAATATATTGTGGGAAAGAGAGAAAATGCTGGTTACCAGCATTTTCTACTTTTCCCACAATGTTTTCATAAGGCTTCTTCCTCAGGTTCATTAAAAGTCATGATTGTGTGGTAAAGGGTTAATTTGCCATCTCCTATGGCTTTTAAGTAGGAGAGGTCTGCTATTTGTCTTTGGTAAAGAGGTAATAAGTATAAAACACAGACTTACCAGAGTTTGTAGAAACTGATTGAAGTTATCCACATTCTGAATATATGTCTCCAGTGGTTCTGAACAAACACAGTCACCAAACAACTTTAACAACTGTTTCACAGAATCCATGGTCTGCTCAATACTTTCCATTCTACTGTTTTCTTGTTTGAGTTTTTCCTCCAGTAATTTCACACTTAGTAACAATTGTTCCTGAGTCATGTCCTCATATTGTGAGTGACTCTCTGATTTAAAGATTTCACTGTCAAAATCGTCACCACTATCTATGTCTAGCCCATCATCTGATCCAGACCTATCTTGATCAAAACTAGAAACCGAAGCATGTAAACTGGTTGTGGAATCTCTGTGTTTTAAAATCTCCAGTTGTAGTTCCTTTATTTCATGTTTCAAATCTTTTTCTCTGCTTTGTAAAACTTTCACTTTTCTCATGGTTTTTATATTTCTGTTTTCAAGTTCTTTTATTTTTGTTTGATAGTTTGTTTCTCTCTCATCAAAGTCTTGGATCTTTCTCAACATATCTAGAGGCATAGAGCCAAGTAACTCAGTGTCTGGTGTTTTACTTCGCAGGACATCTAACTCTTGATCTGTAAATATACTGGAGGTCAGAGGATTCTCAGAAACAAGATCTGGATTTTCTGCCATAAGTGAATTGTCTCTTCTGAGCAGTTCATGAGGTCTGTCAACTGTTACCTTGGTTTCCTTAGATGTATCTGGAACTAGTTCAGCAAGTTTTGCAACTTTATTTTCCAGTTCTTCATTTTGAGTGATTAGCTGCTGATGTCTGTGAAACATTCTTGACTCTGATATCTTGCATGCTGCAACCTCATCCTCCAGCTCGTTGTTGGCAATTTCAAATTCTTGTAACTTCTTTTTCAAAACTTCTCGCTCCCTGACTAATTTATTAATTTCATCTTTTAATAGTTTTACACTTTCATCTTTCTCTGATAACTTACTTTCATATTCAGTCTGAAGTTCCTCAAGTTTTTCTTGCGTACTGGTAAGTTCTGTCTCAAGAGCTTTCACAGACTTCTTTTCTGAAGCGACACTCTTCATCAGTTTCTCCTCACCTTTCAGTAATGCCTCCACCTTTTTCTTTTCATCTTCATACATTTTTTGAACAGATGCAAGCCTTATAGCAATATCACCAGTAGCAACATCAGAAGATTTCATACTTTTTTTCAATGTATCTAGCTCAAGCTTCAGTCTTTCGTTTGCATCATTAAGTTCTTGTTCCTTTTCCTCCAACTGATTTATCTGATCCTGAAGCTCTGGTACGGTAGATGCTTGCTTTCTGAGCTTTTTCAGCTCCAAATTTAACCTGTCTTCTTCATCTTCCAGTTCCATAACTCTTTCCATCAAGGAGTCTTCATTTTCTTCTAAGGCTTTAACTTTATCTGATAACTGTCTGACCTGAGCATCTGTTGCAGTAAGCACACTTAGTTTTTGTTCTAATTCCTGATTATCTGCCTCAAGAGCCTGTATGCGCTGAAACATACTTGACACAGGCTTACCTTGCTCATTTATTCCCATTACACCCTCCATAAAATCTTCTGTTCCTATCTGTTTATCTACTGTTTCTTTATTCATTGTCTCTCGCCCACTTTCATATGCAGAATCTGATGAGGGTTGCCTTGTTACTTCAAGAGCATTTCTATTACTTTCTTTCAATTCTACAAGCTCTTTTCTTAGATCTGCCTCAGCAGTCTCAAGTTCATGTACTTTTCTCTCAAGCTCTCCCTCTTTTTCTGATGCATTGGTATGGCTATGAAAAGTTTCAAGAGTACTTTTCAAATTTTCATTTTGTTCAAGAAGATTTTTTTCTGAATCATCAAGTTCCATAATCCTTTCATGAAGGTCATTATTTTCACCTCTTAATTGTTCTACTTCTAATTTATAAGTCACCACTTCTCTTGCTAAAGTATCATAATCTTCAACATTATCATTTCGCTGTGATTTCTTGCGTTTCTTTTCCTGTCTTTTCATTTGATCAAGTAAGGATTTTTTCTCTTTTTCTAAATCTTCTATTTGGTTTTTAAGCTTTGACATTTCTTTTAATAAATTTTGATTTTGCACCATTTGATCTGAGCTATAATTTTGATTGTCAGAAACCCCTGATAGTCCACCATTTTCTTTAAGCTGTTTTTCCTTTTCAATTTGATCTTGTAAAAGAACATTAGCACATGCTTCTTTTTCAAGTCTAGTAATACTTTCTACCTTTGTATGTAGCTCTATGGAAGCACCAGAATTATTTGTATTAGTTTTCAAGAGTTCAGAATTCATTTGTTCATGATACTCACTGTCAATTTTTTCTGACTTTTCACTGTCATGTTTTTCAAGACTAGAAAGTTTAAATGCCATGGCTTCATTCTCTGAGGTTAGTGTGTGAATCTGTGCTTTCAACTCTACTTCTCTATTTTCAAATTCACTTAACTGTTTCAAGAACTTTTCTGATTTCTCTTTTTCCGATTGTTCAAGCTCTTCCATTCTTTGCGAAAAGCTAACAGTCAAACTTGTTTCTCTATTTTCAAATTCCTCTATTTTATTTCTAAAATTCATTTCACTTTCTTTGTATTTATCTATTTTTTCTATAAAATTATTTTCCTTTTCCACCAATTCTTCAACTCTTGTACACAAATCATCCTCTTGTTGCTGATATTCCGCAATTTCTTTTTCAAGCATGTCGATTTTCTTTTCATATGATTTTTCCATATCTACAAGTCTCTGTTTTAAGTCATCTTCATGATTTTCCATAGAATCAAGAGCCTCAAGAAGATTTTCTTGAGAAGATTTCAGCTCATTAATCTTTTTCTCATACCCAACAACTGTTGACATGGCTTGACTAGAATGCTCTGATTTTTCCAAAATTGCTACTTGAGTTTTCAATTGTTTCTCTGTGTGTTCCATTTCAACAACCGTTTCTCTTAACCTGACTTCACTTTCTTTCACTCTATCCAATGTCTCTTCAAGAGCTTCAATCTTTTTATTTTTTTCTTCAGTAACACTTAGTAACTGTTCTTCAAGTTCCCTGATCTTTGCATTTAAGCTTTCAATAATGTCTTCATTTATTTCAGAAGCTAATGACTGACAACCACTTAGATCAAGATCAGTTTCCTGTTCCTTTAACTTAGCTTTCAGTTCCTTATTTGAATTTTCTAGAACACGAATCTTATCTTCCAAACAGTCTCTCCTATTAGCCTCTTCATCTGCCACTTTCCTCCAATTTTCACGCAGTATTTCATTATCTTCCTCAGTTTCTATAAGCTTGGCATTTAAACCAGCATTTTCAGCTTCAAGACTTTTCATTTTATCTCTAAGGTTTTCACCAAAATCAGCATCTCCCAGAAGCTCATCCTTCAGGTCAAGTCTCTGTCTCAGAATATAGTTGTCTCCTTCTAGTTCTGTTATCTTTTGCAAAAGTACTTTCTCTGTCTCTTCCAGGTATTTCACCTGTCAAAAAGAAAAATATTTACATTTTGTTAAGTAAAATTTGATACTATATAGTGACTTTCTCATGAATGACCAATGAACTTATTCTAAATCCCTTGGAATGTCCTGTAAAGTTTTTGTCACTTTTGTGCAGTGTATGATCAAGATAAGGGCTGCACAGAATTTCACTATTTTATGAAACTGCCTCGAGAAAGCAAAATCTGGATGTATTCTAGCAACTATAATTGTAATCACTTCAGTTCTACAAGTGGTAGCGAAATATATGGGTGTTTTAAAAGGCATCTACATATGTAACTCTATACTAAATGAAAAAAATCTAGATACATCCAATTTGAAAGCGTCTGTAGGCAAAAAAATCAAATGTAATTCATATGGTAGGATTTGCCTTTGAAAGGATAGAAAACATTGAGGTAAAAAGGGAAAAATGCTGGTACATAGAACTAGTGTTTTCTCCTTTTCCCACATCATCTTCAAAAGCTGTATTGGGATTCTGCAAAAATGGGAATCTTTGGTAAAAAGTTAAATTATAAGTTAAATTATAAGAAAGCCTGCCTATAAAAAGAGAGAAGGCAATGACAGCCATTAGAAATGGCCCTATTTTTGCCTTATAAAAGTTGTTTTGACCAGAAAATTTAAGAAGCTATTCAATTTTGTCAGTTTAGATCCCATATGCAATTGCATTTTATGTTTGGTCTAATCTTGATCTACACTGTTTGAAAAGGCAACTAACGTTGTTCATGGCACTTTAATCCTGAGGAAACTTTCAGTATTTCACAAAAGCCCTAAAAAGCCCTGAAGATAATCCCTTATAGCACTGAATAAGTTCTTTACCAAAGGACAAAGTGTAGACTCTTCCAAATTGAAAGCTTCTGCAGACGACAAATTAAAAAGTGATTTAATTGTACAGATGTTCTTTGACAGGTTAGAAAAAATTGTGGGAAAAGGAGAAAATGCTGGTTACCAGCATTTTCTCCTTTTCCCACAATGTTTTCAAAAGACTTCTTCTACAGTGTTATTAAAACTCGAGATTGCGTGGTAAAAGGGTTAAATGGACACTCTCAGTGAAAACTAAGAAAGTAAAGATGCATATGGTATTTTACTCTCAAAGCTGTTTGGGTAGAACATCTGGCAAAGAAGCAGGGGCAATTTAGATTCAAGATCAGACTGCACATTTAAATCTGGGATTCTGACTCAAATGATTAGGTTTCTCTTTCAAAGGTTAGAGAAATGCTGGTTGCTGGCATTCTCTCCTTTTCTCCACAATGTTTTAAAAAGTCTATTTCTTCAGAGTTGTTAAAAACACAAAATTGTTTGATAAGGCACTTTGATCCCATAGTTCCACAACACTTACAAAATAGGACTTTGAAAGCTTTTTAGAGGAAGAAGAAGAAATGCTGGTAAACAGCATTTTCTCATTTTACAAAAGTGTTTTCTATCCATTTAGGGACAAATCCTGTAATCTTATATCTTTTCATTTTTCTACAAGTACTTTCAATTGAGAAGGGCCCCAAATTTTGTGGTGCAGTAAAGAATTGATACTACCTTTACCCGCAGCTCTGATGTTTTGTGTAACTGAGTAATAATTATTAGAAAGTTTCAATAATTACAACTATTTGAATGTCGTTAATTGTGACAGCAGAACAGTTTATTTCACTCTAAGAAATGTGTAAGTCGCAAACAAAAAGTCACAACAATTCAAACATGCTAATTCAAGATAAGAAAAAAAAACCTTTCACATAATCATTGTTTATTAGAACTATGTGTACAACAAAACTTTTAACCCTTAGGCTGTTAAGCGTGACTTACTGACCTTTTGTGGGCAGCATAGATCAAGATCAGACTGTACAGAACGTGCAGTCTGATCTTTGATCTACACTGTCCGATAAGGAGATTTCTTTCCTCCAAAAATACCCTCGAAATAGGAAAATTTGGGTTTACGCTATTGCTTTGAAAGTTTTCTTTTATCTAGCAGGATAAGGGTTAATCTTCACATGCTAAAGGCAGGGTGGTTTTTCAAGTAATTTACGTTAACTCTTTACCAAACGACAATATTCTAGACCAGTCCAAATTGAAAGCATTTGCAGATGACAAAATGAATATGGTTCAAAAGCTGAAATTTATTTTGGGAAGTGTAGAAAACATTGAGGGAAAAGGAGAAAATGCTGGTTACCAGCATTTTCTCCTTTTCCCACAATGTTTTCAAAAGGCTTCTTTCTCAGGGTCATTAAAAGTCGGGATTGTGTGGTAAAGGGTTAAAATTATAACATGCAGCATGGTCTTTAACTCTTTGCAAAACAAAATTTTACCCTCTTCCAAATTCAAAGCTGTTGTAGACAAAAATTCTAACATGGCTCAAATGATGAAACATGGCTCTAAAAGGGTAGCAAACATTGTGGGAAAAGGAGAAAATGCTAGTTACCTGCACTTTCCCCTTTTCACATATCTAATCAATCTAGTCAGATTTAGTTTGTAGTCTGAAAATACATTCAATTTGGACAAGTCCAAAATTTTGCCATCTGGTAAAAAGTTGACTCTTCACCAAACGTCAAAATTTTAGACTAGTTCAAATCAGAAGCATCTGCAGCCGACAAAATACTTGACTCAAATATTAAATTTTTGTCGGCACGGGTACAAAACATTGCGGGAAAAGGAGAAAATGCTGATTATCAGCATGTTCTCCTTTTCCCACAATATTTTCTTTCTGAAGGTTGTTAAAAGTCTGGATTGCATGGCAAAGGGTTAAATACATTACATCTATACATACCTACAGTACATAGTTATATTTGCAAACGTCTGAATTGTACATATCTATGAAAATATGATTAACTACTATGAATTCAGGTTCATTGCAAGAGAAACTTTATTTTACAATTCTTTGGGTCAAAGCAAAAGTGATACTGGTAGGTTAATAAGATATGAGACATCTGCATATTCCATGAACCCACTTTTGAAAGGCTTGTCTTCTGAACTGACTAGTTCATTATAGCTGAAATATAATTTTTCTAAGCTAGATAATGCTACTTTATAACCAAGTTTCTAAAACAAAAAACAAACAAACATGTTACTGACACAACTGTAGTAAGAAAATTAAATAAATCACTCTCATGCTATCAAGTTACCTTAATAAAGAAAGGATTGTAACGAATTAGCATTTATAAGAAGTAAAATGTGAATGAATTAGCTATGGGTCATTTAAAAACATATCAAAGATTAGATAATGGGACTTTCTCTGCCAGCAAATGTTTCATTTAATCCTTTACAACTTAAATACAATGTACAAATTTGTAGGCCCTTGCAGAAGGTAGCATTTTGGGAGGATGAGCCATTGCAAGCTACGTGAAATTGCTACTTTTCTCATCCTGCTTTCTGTATCATTATAAAAGATATTTTCAGTCCCTTCCAATACTTCTTGTTTGAGAAACTAATGTTATGTTTTGCTTACACCCTTTACTATGTGAGTTGTTCTATGAATTATCAAGAGGGAATATTGGCATCAACAACAAAGTAAAGAGACAATATGAGAGGAAAAGAAAACAGGGAGGGGAAAAGAGTGATTTTTTATCACCTGAAGTTCATTAGCAAGTCTTCTGCTAAAGGGGTATGAAAACTTGTACCCCATATATATCTGAATTAAAATGTTAGCGTATTGCATCAACCTATGTATCAGGCTGGTGTATCATTCATTCAATAACTACATGTACATCTAATTATTATGGCATCAACAGCTGTTTCACTGGAATTGCAGAACACCAATCCATTTAAAGTGCGGAATAAACCAAACAGGCATTTTCAGTGTAACAGTAAGACTCTGATATGTGCATTTTCAAGGCTGTGTTTGAGCTAGGCAAATAGTGTTGATCAAAGATTGGACTGCATGTTTTGTGCAGTCTGATCTTGAATTACCCTGGCCACAAAGGCAACCATAGCTGTGAAAGGTGCTTTAAATGTTTATTTTCATTACTTTGATTTTTTGCTTCACATCCCTTTCAAATTTCAATTACGAATTCTTTTTTTTTTTTTAAATTCTGCCAACAATACAAAACAACATGGCTAACATCATCCCATTAGCTAAAGTTGTGCTGAAATGATGAGAACAAAACTTGTTATAAAAACTTAAGAGCAACAATTTTGTCGGTTAAGCACAATCATGCCTTCATCAAACAGCAAGCAACGAGCAGCATTCCCACAATACCTTATCTGACAGAGTCTGCTCATTTGTATCCTTCTCCATATTCACATCTTTCAGTTCTCTGATCTTACGCTGAAGTCTAATTATCTGTTTCCGTAATTTATCACAGTCTGAATTTCCTTCCTCCACTCGGTCTCGTAAAACACTCTCACTTACTTCTAGTTCACCAATATGTTTCTCGGCAAGCTTCAATCTGTCCTTGTATTGTCTCTCCAAGGCCTCTGCTGTTTGAGCACGCTCTCGTAGTTTGTCACATGTTTCACGAAGTTCGACACTTCTTGGGTCTTCAGAATCAGATCCCGACCCGTATCCATCCCCTTGACACTTCTGTGAAATTTCATAACGAAGAACTTCATTCTCCTCACGGAGTTCAGCAATCTGTTTTTGAAGTCGGTCAACTTCGTGTGTGACCTCATGGTGTACCGCCATGGTGCTGCTTAAAACCGGTACACTATTCATTCTAGGTCGTCTCGGAGTTAAATCATCGAAAAATATTGATTCATTTAAGTCTTTATCAGCTCCTGTTGCGTTATAATCTTTGTCGAAACCTGCCTGTTTCACAGTATCGAAATTTGAAACTGTGAGGACTGTCTCGTCCTCACCTGGTCTGTCATTGGCTATTGTTGAAAGCGAGTCAATACTGGTCTCTGACAAAGTTCGTGTAATTCTTGGTGAAGGCAGTGGACTGCTACACCTGATTCGATCTAGAGGTCTCTCACGTTCTAGGGACCTCTCACGAATAGTGTCATGCCCAACCTCGGCCAACCGTAATCTACTGTTCAACTGTAATCCTGAAGACTTTGGCTATTGAGGGAAAAAAGTAAGAGTTATCTAAACATTGTCTTCCTGACACACCAACTTACATGGTTCTATATTGACCAGCCAACCTTGGAAGTATTATATTCATTTATCTAGCTAGAACTATTAGATTAATTAGAGCTTCTTGCAAAACAAGTATCCTTAACCATTAACATGGTATTTGTAATTTCTTATGTGAAACAACCTTAAATAAATGTTTCACTCTCTGTATTTTACGGTAGACAGCATTTCCATGACAATTTCATATCTAGTAAACTTTTTTCTCCGACTTTTGTCTCTCACAGAAAAACACTTTTGTAAGATGGAAATCAAGGACAACTTGTAATTGTTGCATCATAGAATCCTGTACCAGTGTTTGACCATTATGTATATGGATGTAACATCTTCAATATTACTTCAGTAGTAGTATAACCCTAAAAGATGAATCATTATGTTATGTTGGTAAACTTACAATGGACTCCAATTGTTTATTTCATAATTTCAAAATCACTCCTCCATTGCAATGTTTGAGAAATTACTAAAAATTACTCTAGAACACTTCAAAAGGAAAATCCTCCAATTTTTCTTTTTTTTTTTTTAAATACATGTATTCACATTTCCATGAAATAAGGTAAATGAATTAATAATAAATTAAGATAAAATAATGTTGAATTTAACAATAGAATAATGTTATCCATATTCAGTGAAAATCCACATAACTCCACATTTCAACCTGCACATTTCAACATTTCAATACTGTGATCAACAAAATACAATACATTAATCCTTTACCACACAATCCCGACTTTTAACGACATCAAAGATGAAAGTGTCTGAAAACATTGCAGGAAAAGGAGAAAATGCTGGTAACTAACATTTTCTCCTTTTCCCACAATGTTTTCTATTTTTCACAAAAGAAATTTCAATGTGTCTGGAAATGCTTTCAATTTGGTCTGGTCTAAAATTTTGTCGTTTGGTAAAGAGTTAATCTATTGACTTCTAGGTGCAGGAATTAACTGGGGAGACTTTATCAAAAAATCAAAAGTTTTAAAGACCCTCAGAAAGAGGACTTGAAAACATTGTGGGAAAAGAAGAAAATGCTGGTAACAAGCATTTTCTCCTTTTCCCACAATGTTTACTACCAGATCAGATAAGTACAGCTCATTTGTAAAAATTCCGAATTTGTCGTCCAAATTCATTTTTATGTTGGAAGAGTTTTTAACAATTTATTTGGAAAGGGTTAATGAACGAAATTTTATTACCTCTTAACCTTTTACCACACAATCCCAACTTTTAACGACCCTGATAAAGAAGCCTTTTGAAAACACTGTAGGAAACGGAGAAAATGCTGGTAACCAGCATTTTCTCCTTTCCCCCAAAATGTTTTCAAACCTTTCAAATTTAAATTTCAATTTTTGAGTAACATTTATTTTGTTGTCTGCATATGCTTTCAATTTGGACAAGTCTATATTTTTGTCGTTTGGTGAGTGGTTAACCAAATGACAAAATTTCAGACTCAACCAATTTGAAAGCAGTTGCAGACGACAAATCAAATGTAGATCAAATGAGGATTTCTGTCTTTGATAGGGTAGAAAACATTGTTGGAAGAGGAGAAAAATACCGATTAGCAGCATTTTCTCCTTTTCCCACAATGTTTTTAGAAGTCTTCTCTTTCTTGGTTCTTAAGAGTCTGGATTGTGTGGTAAAGAGTTAAACTTAAGTCCAAACCATATAAGCAGATTAATCCTTAACTAAAGGATCCCATAGTTTTATGATCCTGAAGAAGAAGGATTTAGAAAACCTTGTGAGAAATTGAGACAATGCCAGAATTGTCTTATTTTCCTGCATTTATTTTCCTACCCATTCTTCTTCCATTTCAGAGAAAAATTCTGTCATCTGAGCTAAATTTTTTTAAATTCTTTTTAATATTTACAATTTTTAAATATTCAAAATTTTCAAAATTTCATTCTCTGGTAAAGATTAAATCAAGGCATAAATATGGGGCAGCCAATTCAGGAATTTCCATTCATAACTAATATCTAAATCACTTATACCTGAAATATTCTTATCTCTTTACCACACAATCCTGACTTTTAACGACCCTGAGCAAGAAGCCTTTTGAAAACATTGTGGGAAAAGGAGAAAATGCTGGTAACCAGCATTTTCTCCTCTTCCCACAATGTTTTCTACCCTTTCAATGACAAATTCCATCATCTGAACAGCAATTAAATTGTCGTCTACAAATGCTTGCAATTTGGACAAGTCTACATTTTTGTTGTGTGGTAAAGAGTTATCTAAGTCTTTATTGGGGGGTCAATCATTTGGATGACCCCCTTTGAAAGCATTTCTAGACAACAAATAAAATGGGGTTTGAATGATGAAACTATCTTAGAAATGATAGAAAATATTGTGGGAAAAGGAGAAAATGCTTGTAGCCATCACTTTTTCCCTTTCCGACAATGTTTTCAGATGCTGTTTTCCTAAGGTATGTGAAAACACATGGTTGTTTGGTAGCGAACTAATTCACAACCTACTGCAGATGACCTTTAATCACCTCTTTAACGCCTTGTAGTTGACCATTTAAAAAACCCTTTTCACAAAGTCTTACGACAGTACGCAACAAATGCATAGCTCAAATACAAACCGCTCTGGCTGGGATTCGAACCCGTGCGGCAAAGTTCCTCATTTATCTAGGTTTAAAAGACCAACACATCAACCACTGAGCTAAAGAGGATTCTCTCCAATGCAGTTGTCAGGTACTGATTTTATACGGGAAGAAGCTATGCTGTAAGGAAGGAGTGATCTCCCAGTAACACAGAGCATGTCTCAAATCAAATGACTCGTTTGTTAGAATTTACCTTTGAAAGGGTAGAAAACATTTGGAATCAAGAGAAAATGCTGGTTTACAGTATTTTTTCTCTTCCCACAATTTTTCAAATGTTACTTTCTAGGGTGGATAACGTAGCATTTGCCTACTATTAACTTTGCCCTCCCATTTGAACTGCATGTAGTAGTAATTTGTGCATGTAAATGTTAGGCTGTATGGTAATACCAAGCTTAAAAGCTTGAAAACCACCTGAAAAAAAACTACTGGTACACTAAAAACTATCTGTGATAAACCTGTAACAGAATTTATTGTTCATTTTCAATTAAACCAAAATAAGACAAAAGGGAACATAATACCTTGACTTGTAAGAGCTCTTCTCTCTCATCTCTAGTTAGAGAAAGTGACTGTTCTTGAGCATCAAGTTTCTCTTTACATCTCTCAAGTTTGTTAGCTAATACAGATTTCTCTTCTTGTAAACAAATCACTTTGTTTTGAAGTTCTTGCATGGTACTTTCTACTTCTTCTACATGCTGTGACATAAGAATATAATTTAATGTATCATTTCATGTTTTTCTGTAGCTTATCAAGAAATAATGGTAGATTGTGGTTTCATGTTTCATGGTTACGACCAGTGAAAAATACGGATCTCATAAGGCACAAACAGCAGTTCCCGCATACTAGTTACCTAGGTAAACAGCATGTGCCATTCAACCAGACTGAAATATGACATAATTTATGCACATTTACCCCAAATTTCTTACGCTTTACTTTTTATTGTAATGCCTTGTTATGTGATGGGGGTACGCTGCAGGGAATTACTGAAAATAACTGTACTGGACTTTGATGAAAGTCCCATAAAAAAAAAAGCATGAAATAAGTATTTGTTTTTTGCGGTGAAAGTTCAAAATTTATTTCATCTCGTGAACATCATTCGTAATATTTTCAAAGGTGGCACAAAAAATCGAAATTTATTTCATCTCGTGAACATCATCGGTAATATTTTCATGTGAGGCACAGCCACACATGAAAATATTACCGATGATGTTCATGAGATAAAATAAATTTCGATCTTTCACCAAAAATAACAAATATCCTTCATATCCATTATGTTTTATCACATAATTAGTGCATAATAACATGCATAAATAATTATTGTGAGGGATTTGTTCGTATGGTGTTTAATGCTATTTTTGTCATTCTATCATATCAGCGTGGCCAGTGCACCTATCCATACTTTCCTGGAGTTTCTTTTAAACCAGTGCTTCACACAATATTCTTCCCAAGCCACTGGCTACTTCCCGAACAACCATCATCTAAACAATGATCAGGACTGAGAGGTATGAATCCTTTTGCAATGACTACCATAAATCCTTGGAAAGAAATTTGCAAAGCTGGGGATTCAAAAAAGCGACCCATCTAAAGGGGCAGTTTGTATTAAATTCTGAAAGTTTCTGTCTAGGATCTGTTGCAGGACAAAATAATCTGAGATATTAACCATAAAGACATTTTGATTAATTTTCATGAGTATTGGACAGAAAAGGTGGTCTCTAGAGTGCACACAAGGTTTTTCAGAGATTTGTCCCGGTGACGTACTGTTTGACAATATATGACCTGTTTCCAAACCTGTCTGAAACATCAGGACAAATAATCTGACCAGCTCTCATGAGTATTGGACTAAAAATGTTGCCTCTAGAGTGTGCACGAAGTTTTCTGAGATTTGCCCCGTGACCTACTTTTTGACCCTATATTACCTATTTTTTACCTAGCTAGAGATACAACACAAACATTCTCACCAATTTTCATGAGTATTGGACTGAAAATGTGGCATCTATAGTGCACATCGAGTTTTCATGGGATTTGAAACAGTGACCTAATCGTTAGCATGATTTAACCAATTTTCCACATTGTGATGCATGTACATTTTGTATATTATAAAAAAAACATTCAAATAATCTTTTATGAGTATTGGACTGAAAATTTGGCCTCTAGGGTGCACATAAAGATTTTCTTATATATGTCCGAATGGCCTTGTAATTAACCCTAATGCCCAATTTTGAAAATTGTCCAAGATATCATCTGGAAAAAGATTCTTATCAACTTTCATGCACATCTGACTGAAAATAAAGCCACTAGAGAGCATACAAGGTTTTTGTAAGATTTGCCCCAGTGACCTACCTTTTGACCCGATGTGATCCAATTTCAAACTCCTCCGAGCTATTACTATATTACAGAGACACACATGTACATTCTGACCAAATTTATTGAGTATTGGACTGAAAATGTTGCCTCTTGAGTGCACACAGGGTAACTGCATATTGATGCTTGCACAATGGACAACAGACACACCACAGTCACTTAAGCTCACATTGAGCAGAAGAAGTTAAAATTTTCAACACAAAGAAATTGAAATAAAAATTGCAATACCATCTCAGCCTGTTTGAGCTGTTCCATCACAGTGTTGACCTCTACACCCTGACCTTGAAGGAGTTGTGTCAGCTTCTCCTCCAAGGTCTTTATGGTGGCTTGATACTGTTTTCTCTGCTCTTCTGCCATCTCTAGCTGTTTCTCCAGCTCAGTTACATGAAAGACATCCGTATTCTCAGTCTGCAAAACAATATGGTATTATCCCTTTACCACACAATCCCGAGTTTTAACGACCCTGAGAAAGAGGTCTTTTGAAAACATTGTGAGAAAAGGAGAAAATGCTGGTAACCAGCATTTTCTCCTTTTCCCACTATGTTTTCTACCCTTCCCAAAACATTTCAATTTCTGAGCCACATTTGATTTGTCGTCTGCAAAAGCCTTCATTTTGGACTAGACTAAAATTTTGTTGTTTGGTAAAGAGTTAAACCTGTTTTGCTGGTCAGATTTCTAACTCTAAATAGCAAAAATAGACATTGGTTACAAGCCTTTTTGCCATCAGTAACAGCTCTTTTGACCAGTAACACCACATTTACTCCCTAAAGTGACTGGACCATATTTTCTACCATTCTTATGTAGACTAGTAGCCTTTAATTCTGTAATTAAGAAATTTAGCCAACGGACAATGAACAATGTACAAAAGGCAACAGGCGATCAAAAAAGCTCATCGTGAGCAAATGGTGCTCTGGTGAGCTAAAATGGGCAATTTTTAGATCCAGACTAACAAAGCTCAATGTCTTTATTCTACGTACCTTAGTTGAGTCCCTGATATAGGGGTTTTCAGAAAGCACAGTATCTGTTTCAGTGGAAACATCACTTGTCTTTGGTTTCTCTGGCTGAAAATAGAGTAAAATCTTGGTCAGTTGATGATGCTGACTCATCGTTTCTTTCACATGCCCAGAGTAGAGCACCTGTACATGCAAAGCTTCCTCTATGAGTCTGGATTTCTTACCAGTCTAATTCTAGTTGAGTGAGTGACATACAGTGTCTCTGAAAAATCCCCTACATACCAAATAATCAAACCTGGGACTTTTGGCTCAGTTGTCAGACCTGCTGCAGCACTACATTTACCATGCTTTTTATCATTTACCAGGATGTGGAAACAGCCATAACTACACGGTGAGGAAACTACATAGACGGAGCCATTGGCTCTGTTAAGGAAATCTTGTGTGGGTTTTTCCGGTCACGTGCGGCGCCGTCAATATCGGCTGTTTCGGTGGACACGAAAACGTAAGTTTTCCATTTATTGTCAAAATTTGATTTTATACTGAACACTAGCGAGAAAAGGGGAATTGTATGAGGGGCCCATGACTTTCAACTTACTTCCTTGTCCGTAGGGAGTTCCAAGTCGGCGCGGTTTTGTCTGAAACACTTTTGCCGTGAGCCACGGCGAGGTAAACAAAGGTCATTTTCTATAATGACCACAGGCTTTCTATTGCTCTTTCTGCATAAATATTACTTATCTAAATGTTTACACCGTCCGAATGTATGAAGTGATTATCTAATCCTTCCCCACTCATGAAAAACAAAATTTGAATCAAAATAAAAAAAATTGAGAAAAAATAAACAATGGCTCCGTCCATATCGGCCGGCTCTGTCTATATCGGCTGGCTCCGCTGTATGAGGGTGAGTTTTAGAAGCGACGTATATGCACAATTGAAACAAAACTCACACACACACACACACACACACACACACACACACACACAATTCGCTTTATTTTCTTTCTTTATTTTTAGACTATGGGGCTTTACAAAGGCAAAAGAAAAAGAGGTCTTCGCTTAAGTATTAATCGGAAACCCCATATATACCGACGACAACTATTGCGCCACTCTGGATCAACGTCGTGTTCACCGTTCAAGTCGCCAAGCTCAAAAAGACTACAACAAGACAGAACAACTTCACAGCCACTATCGTCAAGAATATCATCTATCAAAAGAGTAACATCAAATCCACAAACGCCAAGGTCAACTATCAAAAGGAAGAAAATTTATTTCAGTCCAAATCTAAACAGAAGTCCAGCGACGTGTTCAAGGCGCAAACTTTTATATTCTACCCCTAAAGATGTAAAGTTTTCGGATAAAGAAGAACTTGAATCAGATTTTGAAAGTGATTTCAAAGATATTCCTACAAGTGAATCAAAAGAAATTGAGACGAATGGATCGGTAAGTGGGAGGAAACGGGAGTACCCCGGGAGTATCCCGGGAAAAACACCCGACACACCCGCAAGCAGAACTTGGCTTGTCCATGTTGTCCGAGAGTGCCCTGTACCCACAGGGTGATATGGTCGAATGATCAAGAGCACTGAAGTCAACCACTTTAACCACTCAACCACGTGACCGCCCTTTTTGAAATGATAGATGGTTCGAGAAAAGCATCACCATTCCAAAAATAACTTTCAAACAATCTAACTTTTGACTGGTAAACCCAATAGCGAAAAAAACCTATCGCTTCTAAAACTCGCCCTCATACAGCGGAGCCAGCCGATATAGACAGAGCCGGCCGATATGGACAGAGCCATTGTTTATTTTTTCTCAATTTTTTTTATTTTGATTCAAATTTTGTTTTTCGTGAGTGGGGAAGGATTAGATAATCAATTCATACATTCGGACGGTGTAAACATTTAGATAAGTAATTTTTATGCAGAAAGAGCAATAGAAAGCCTGTGGTCATTATAGAAAATGACCTTTGTTTACCTCACCGTGGCTCACGGCAAAAGTGTTTCAGACAAAACCGCGCCGACTTGGAACTCGCAACGGACAAGGAAGTAAGTTGAAAGTCATAGGTCCCTCATACAATTCCACTTTTCTCGCTAGTGTTCAGTATAAAATCAAATTTTGACAATAAATGGGAGACTTGCGTTTTCGTGTCCACCGAAACAGCCGATATTGACGGCGCCGCACGTGACCGGAAAAACCCACACAAGATTTCCTTAACAGAGCCAATGGCTCCGTCTATGTAGTTTCCTCACCGTGAACTAAAAGACTGTAAATACATGTAGACAACAAAATCTATTTTCTTGCCTGCTGTATTTGGCAACACTTTCACTGCAGTTAAAGACTTTCTCATTCCCTCATGCAGGTGCCATTCATCCCATTTTTTTTTTCTGGATAAAATTAATATTTCTTTCATAAGCTTTAAAAATCACTGCAGGCTTATTACTTCCCTCTTTAGCAGATGATAAAATTTTTAACATGTCCATGTTGGAAGCATTGCTTTTGCAGACAAAAGATTGATTTTGCTGAGAAAATGTTGACAAAAAGAAAATGCTGTCCCACAATGTCTGTTGAAAACTTTTTCCCTAAGGTTTATAAAAGAATAAATATGCATCAGTATTATTCCTTTACCTTCAAAACAAAAAATTATACCTGTATATAAATACTTGTATATTTTGCTAATACTTGCTGAAAAAACAATGCCATTGCAACTTCAATGAGATTTTTAACTCTGCCATACGACAAATTAAAATTATTTGCAGGTAACAAACTAAATGTGGCTCAAACAATGGACTTTGTTTTAGGAGGGCAGAAAATATTGTGGGAAAAGGAGAAAATGCTGGTTACCCACAATGTTTCTCCAACAGCATCATTTAACCCTTTGCCAAACAATCCTGACATTTAACACCTCTGAGAAAGAAGCCTTTTGAAAACATTGTGTGAAAAGGAGAAAATGCTGGTATTTACCAGCATTTTTCCTTTTCCCACATAGTTTTGTAATCTTAGACAAATCCCATTATTTAAGTCAAGTTTGATATGTCGTCTGCATATGCTTTCAATTTGGACAAGTCTAAGATTTTGTTGTTAGGTAAAGTGCTAAGCTACATCTTAGAATGAAGTTGCTACAGCAATAAAAGGGTAAACACCATCTAAATTCAGCCCACAATGCACTGCTGGTACTAATTGACTTTCAATGCATGGCAGCAAAGGTATGCATTTAGAACATCCCAGGTAATAACAACAATCTATGCATTTTTAACCCTTAACTCTTTACCAAACGACAAAATTTTAGACTAGTCCAAATTGAAAGCATTTGCAGATGACATTTTGAAGGTGGCCCTTCCAGCATTTTCTCCTTTTCCCACAATGTTTTCAAAATGCTTCTTCCTCAAGGTCGTTAAAAGTCGAGATTGTGTGGTAAAAGGTTAAAGCGCCTTACAAGACTGTGGTTGCCTTAGCAGACAGTGTAGATCAAAATCAGACAGCACAAATGGTGCAGTCTGATCTTTGATCTACACTGTCTGTTTTCCTAAAACACCAAAGACAAAAGCAACCATAATATTGCTATCATTTGAATCTTAATACTGTAGACTTATAAAAGTTTGTCAGGTTTTTTGGCACTGTTTAGAATGACTCAGCATGCTTTTGCAAACAATGTAGATCAAGATGAGACTTCACACAACATGGCAGTCTGATCTTGGTAATACAATGTTTGATTAGATTTTTCCAGCAAAAAGAAACTTAATGTCATGATCATCAGTTTTTTTAAATCACTACTGGAATCTTTCAGTTCATTTAGTCAGTCAATCAAAGGCTAAAATAGAACTCTGGTGGAAACACTTGGACCATCTCCAAAACTGTTGATAGAGAAGCAGATTTTTTTGTTATCAAAGCTATCTTTATAACATTCCTGAGTGGAATGAAAGTCATAGAGATGCATAGATGCAAGGGAGGGCATGTTTCCATCCCCACGCCCAAAGGTTTGAAATAACAACCATGGCCCAACCTAGTGTATATTCTTTAGTACAGAAAGACGATTTTTAAGGAGTGTATTGCAACAAATAAACCCTTCACTTGACAGAATTTTTCTTTTGTGGTCAAAATCAGGTTGCTTCTGCTGCATACTTGTGTATAGGCAGCTACATGCATGCAAGGGGTTGTGACTTTCATAAAATTATTTCCAAGGACTAATCAAAATTATTGGAACAGGATTCAATTCTTTCCCGACCCCTCGCCTGACACATCTCAAAGGTTACATTTTAACCCTAAAAGTGCCTTTTGGGACTACAGCTGCCTTTAAAGCCAGTGTAGTTAAAGATCAGACTGCACAAAATATTCAGTCTGATCTTTCATTTTCATTGTCCACTTCAGTTATTTTTATAGACAAAAGCAACCATTAAATTGGGTCTTACTTTTCAACTGAAAACGTCGGATGGGTTTATTCAGCCCTATAAATTCAGCACCAAATAAACCAACAGACATCTTCAGTTTAAAGATACAACCAAATAATCACAATTTCAAGAGCGCTTTTGTCTAAAGTGTTTCATCAAAGCAGACAGAGTAGATCAAAGATCGGACTGCACAATTTGTGCAGTCTGATCTTGATCTGCAGCGGCCGCAAAGGCACTCTCAGGGTTAAGCTGTGTCTAATTTGTTCTCCACAATGGATTCCAATTTGGAAGCCTCTATTCAAGTTCCATTTTGTTAAATTAACAAGCTTTATAATAGGACTTATGCAGATCTCAGTGTCTATGAATTAAGTAACATTCCATTACAACATTTTCACATTCCTTTAATAATTCATTTTGCCAAGAATTAGTTTTGCCAGTGTTTTATGAAGCAGTTAAGCATACAATTCTTTACAAAACCCCACTTCATGATAAAATTTGATTGAGCTCTTAACTTTTACCAGGATTTTTTTGGAACAAGAGCAAGTCTGCTGCAAATTTGTTTTGGGGGACCAAGATTTAAGTCTTTACCAATGACAATATTCAGAACCTCTCTAAATCCAAGGCATTTGCAGACGACAAATAAATGTGGCTCAAAGGATAACCATTGTCTATAATAGGATTGAAAACATTGTGGCAAAAGGAGAAACTGCTGGTTAACAGCATTTTCTTCTTTTCTCACAATGTTTTCAAAAGCCATCTTCCTCAGGGTTGTCAAAAGTGGGGATTGTGATAAAGGGTTAAAATGGATATCAAAATAGTAATGATACATTAATTTTTACGCCAGAGCCATTGCCATTTTCTGGCATTGTTGCAACTGACATCATGTCATTATATACAATATGTCCCTTGATAAAGGTTTACAATGGCAAAGTTTAGTTGGGATTTTTTTTTTTTCCAAAAAATACTTGCAGCTTGATCTCTTGTAGTCATTTGCATTGCAGACAGTGTATATCAAGATCAAATAAATCTGTTTGCTACAGCAAATAACTATTACCTTTTTCAGGGAGAATAAACATGAGATGGGGGATGTTACAAAGGACTAGGAATGATGGAAACATTTCTTTCAGGATGACCCATTTGTCATACTGTTTTACAAGTAATCGGACACACCTCAAAAGTATCTTGTACGCAGCAAAACATAACCATAACAGTAAGCAAAAAGAGAAAACCTACTTATGTCAGGATTTGATTAATACTAATGAGCCCAACAGGTCAGAGATGTAAGGACATGACTTGTCATTTTCTTGGCAAAGGTTACAACAATCCAGACTGACTCATTAGGTTTTTTTTTGTCTGCTAGGATTACCAATAAACTCACTACACTACATTTGCAAAAAACAACTTGAATATGGCCAAAACGATAACATTTTTTCTCCTTTTCTCACAATTTTTTCAAAAGACTTTTTCCTCCGAGTCTTTAAAACACTGGACTGTTGGTTAATTCTTTACCATACGACAAAATATGGGACTCAACCAAATCAAAAGTATTTAGAAGACGACAACTTAAACTGTTGCTCAAAAGACAACTTCTGTCTTTGATCAGGTAGGAAACATTATGGGAAAAGAAGAAAATGCCGGTTCTCCTTTTCCCACAATGTTTTTCGAAAACCCCTTTTCACAGAATATTTTCAAAAGCCCTTCTTTTTCAAAACAATGTAGATTCAGTTCAGATGCCGTAAGATGTGGCATCAGTTACAGCAGCCCTTGAAAAAACAATAAAAAGTCCTGCAAAACATGCTAGATATGTTTACATGCACTGGGGCAAAGCTAAAATTTAATATTCAACCATGGAACAAAAACAATACAGGTTTTAAAGACAATCTTATTATTTTTCTAAAATGAATATTGGTGTTTAAAAGTTTGTTTGTTAGGTGCCTGGTGCTCTTCGTTCATTATTCAGTCACATCATGATGGCCAATGCACCAATCCTGGACTTTTCTTTCACCTTTACCCTATCACAATACCCTGTCAGAGGTATATCCTATCATTTGAGCATCATTAACTCTTTACCACACAACGAAATTTCATTCAGCATACCTCGGGCGATCCCGGTGATCAAATCCACAGCTGTATCATGTAGCTTTATGCACCTATATGGTACATTTCGTATGTCGCCGGAAGCACAACGTTTTACCTTTATTGAAATTGTAAGACTCCTCTTAAAAAAGAAAACATGAGTCACAATTTTCTATCAATATCTTTCTAAGAATATTTCCCTCAGCAAACAGTTTGTACATTCAATTTTTAGCACGGTTTATACATTTCATTGGGAGCTTTCATTGACAGAACGATAGATGTGAATAACTTCATCATGGTTGTTCATGTTCTTGCTAAGTGATTTACCTGGGACGCCGCCATGTTTAAGATTATGTGATCGGTAGTTCAAAATGGTAGGTACGGAAATGGCCCAGATGTGATGAGCGAACAAAATTTTAGACTGAACCAAACTGACAGCATTAGATGATGACAACTTAAATGTAGCTCAAAAGATGACTTCTGTCTTAGATAGGGTTGAAAAAATTGTGGAAAAACGAGAAAATGCTGGTTGCAAGCATTTTCTCCTTTTCCCATATTTTTTTCAAAAGTCTTCCTCTTTAGGGTCATATAAACTCATGATTTGTGGTAAAGGGTTAAATTTGTCATCACGACCTGTTATGTAAGATTGTATTATGACCCCACATAGAATATTGACTGCAGTCACTTTTCTATGGGGCCAGTATCGGAGAAAGGCATCAAATCGAAATAAAAAAAAAAAATGTGCAGCGAATGGTGGGGTTTGTCTCTGGAAGGGTCTTTGTCTTTGGGAAAAACAAAAAAAATTATGGTTACCGGCATTTCTCTCTTTCCCACAATGTTTTCAAAAGCTGTCTCCTCAGCGTTATTAAAGCCTGTTATTGTAATGTAAAGGGTTAAAAACTAAAGTGGATGTAGGGATCCTTTTAAATATGATATCTACACATCCTGAGAATCCATGCTAAACCTGTACTGTAACACATGTCTAAACATTCTCCTTTGATGTTTTAATAATAAACAAATGATTGGGTATAATTATAACCGTAAAGCACCCTCCCTCTCAAAGCAACCTCGCTCTCACACACCGAAACATCGATCCTAATGCCTCATATCTTTATCCTAGCTGTGGTTACATCTGTAATTACTAAGCTTCGACTAGGGTCTTACATACCAGCATTTTCTCCTCTTCCCACAATGTTTTCAAAAGGCCTCTTCCTCAGGATTGTGAAAACCCAGGATTGCTCGGTAAAGGATTATTTTGCAGACACAAGTAAAGGTCAAAGACCCTGGGAAAGAAGCCTTTTGAAAACATTGTGAGAAAAGGAGAAAATGCTGGTTACTAGCATTTTCTCCTTTTCCCACAATGTTTTCTACCTATCGAAAGAAAATTGCACCATTTGAGCCACACCGAAATTGTCGTCTGCAAATGCTTTCAATTTGGACAAGGCCAAAATGTGTCGTCTGGTAAAGGGTTAACAACTAGTCTGAGTTTGAAGTAAATATCTTTGGTAATGACAGAGACATTGTGAAAAGTCAAAGTTTTTGCATAACCATGACAACCATATTTTCTTCAAAAACAGCCAAGCTAATAAAGTAGACGTAACTCACTAACGCATCTCAGGCTCTGGCAGGAAAAGTCTATCTTACTGGCAGTGAAAAACATTATATCATATATATTATATCAATTTCACACTTGATATTCACTGGTCTAGAGCAGAATTCTGATGGAATTTTTTGTTACATTTCTTCACTATCAAGGACCATTAAATTTTGTTCCAAAATATAAGTTGCACTTAGGCTGTCTGGTTCAAAGTTTATCTTTTAGGCTGGAGCATAAAAAGGAAACAGTAAACTGTAAACTAAACATCCGGAGTAACAGGTGATAACAGTAGATAGGGTTTGATTCAGAAGTACATGTTACAGCTTCAGTTGTTTTCAGCCTGTGTAGATCAATATCAGACTGCAAAGAACGCAGTCTTATTTTGATGTACACTGTCTGATATGTGAAGACATTCAGGCAAAAAAACTGTAAAATTGGAAAAGGTGAAAATGCTTGTCACCAGCATTTTCTACCTTTTCAACAATGTTTACAAAAAGCTCTCTTCCCCAAGGTCGTTAAAACTCAGGATTAAATGGTAAACAGTTAAAAGTATTCTAAAAGAACTTTTAACCCTTAAGCTGCTAAGCGCAACTCAAGGACCTTTTGCAAACAGTGTAGATCAAGATCAGACTCCACATTTTGTGCAATCTGATCTTAGATCTACAGTGTCCAATAAAGAGTTATCTTTCTCAAGAAATACCTTTGAAATAGCAAAATTTTGTTTTTCACGATCAGCTTGAAAGTTTCATTTCACGTAATTCGTAGGATAAGGTTAATTGAAGTTATACACTGTTAACCATTATCCTGCTTATACTGCTAAATAAATGAGATGAAACTTTTTCAAGCTGACAGTAAAAACCCAAATTTTGCTTTTTCAAACATATACTTTGGGGAAAAATATCTCGGTATCGGACAGTGTAAATCAAAGATCAGACTGCATGTTCTCTCAGTCTGATTTTGATCTACACTGTCAGCAAAACGTCAGAGAATTGCGCTTGGCAGCCTAAGGGTTAAGATGTATCCAGGTAAGAACACTGTAAAATTTGAAAATCTTTGCCAGAATGTATTCCAGCTGTGCCATAAATCTATTAAACCTTAGAGTGCCGAAAAGACCCGACAGATATTTTCATTCCAGATATAAGACCCTTATAAAAGCAATTTCAAGGTGGCTATTGTCAAAATTTGTTTCAACAAAGCAGTGTAGATCAAAATTCAAACTGCACATTTTGTGCAATCTGATCTTGATCTACACTGGCTGCACAGGCAACTGAAGAAAAGAAAAGCACTTTAACTCTTTACCAAACAACAAAATTTTAGACTAGTCCCAACTGAAGGCATTTGCAGACGACAACAGAAATGTGACTGAAAAATTGAACTGCGGTTTTAGAAAGGGCAGAAAACATTGTGGGAAAAGGAGAAAATGCTGGTTACCAGCATTTTCCCCTTTTCCCACAATGTTTTCAAAAGGCTTTTTTCTAAGGGTCGTCGGAATTGTGTGGTAAAGGGTTAAGGGTCATTTTCTTGGAAACTTCATGGTTCATACCAGACTTGTAGATAGTGCAAACACACACACTTGTAGATTTACACTGTAACTTTTGTTTGTTTTGTTGTTTGAATGATGTTTAATTCGTTTACCACATTATTTCAGTTAACTGTGGCTGCCAGTGTGCCAAGCCATACTTTCGTCAAAACAATGCTCAGCAGTGAAAGAGGAATATATCCTACTGCAATGACTATCATCAATCCTTGGAAAGAAATTGGCCGGGCTTGAGATTCAAACCAGCAACTCCCTGGTTTCAAGTCCTGAATGTAATTGACGGAGCTGCCAGGCTGCAGATGCTGTAACTTACAAATACAACTGGCTTTAACTCTTTGCCAGAGAACAAAACTTTGGACTTGGTAATTTTGAAAGCTTTTGCAGACCACAGCTCAACCTTGGCTCAAATGGATGGAATAAGCCTTTGGGAGGGCAGAAACACTGGGAAAAGGAGAAAATACTGGTTTACAACATTTTCAAAACCCTTATTTCTCAGGGCCTTGAAAAATTCAGACAAGTGGTGGGAGGGGAGGGAGTTCCTTGAAATACCGTATTTCACCTAATAAATGCTACTAGTGGGCTACTAGTGGGCCATGCAAAACACGGACAGGACGCTCTTATTTCATAGCCATTTTCCTGAAATATAAGCACCTGCACTGAGAGCAAGTACAGTACTTTGATCTGGGTTTTAGTTAGTGCTGTCAGTGCAAAGCGATCAATGTAATGCAGTATTGCACAATATTGATTTTACAGCCTGATTTATTCGGATATTAAATATCAGTCATGATCAGTATCAGGCCACTGGTATTCAATGCTTCACTTTCTTAAATTTTTTCCAAGTTAGTTGACAAATTTTGTGTTACCATAAGTGTATAATGTTATTGGAAGCATATGCGTATTCGGATAGTCAAGTGTTAATGACACTGATTTGTTAAGTAATTAGGATTTTGTTGATGCCGTACCGGTAAGTTTATTTGTAAAATATCGGTCATTAGTGACCTTCTTAATTCTATGTTTGAAAAGTTTTAGTGAGGTTATCTTGTGTTTGGAAGTTTGTCTGTTCAGTCATCGATTTTAAGGTAAAGTTGAGTGTGGCTGGAAGTTGTCCGGAGGCCTCTGGAGTAAGAAATATAGTGGGGACCACTGCTACTAGGGAGGGAGCGTTAATTTGGTGAAATACAGTATTCAGTGTTAAAACAGGGCTTCCATACAGCATTGCATATCTTTGAAGATTTTCATGCCCACATACATGCCTGGCCTCTTTCTCAAGTGGTCTATTATACCTTTAAATACATAACAATTTAAAGTGAAAGAGAATTTCGCTTTCTTGCAAAATTTCCTTTTTTCAGGAGAAATATATTTAAATTTTGAAAAAAAGAAAAGGTGATGTAATATTACTAGAGAAAATGCAGATAATAAACTTCCTAACCTTTGCCAAAGTTTTACACTCATGCATATTGAAAGTATTTGCAGATGACGAATAAACTGCTGATAAAGTAAATGATGAAAGTTGCCTTTAAAATCTTCAGAAACATAGTGAAAAGAAGAAGAATTATGTTGGTCACCCATATTTTCTCCATTTGTAACAATGATGTCAGTGGCCTTCTTTCTCGGGGTTGTTTAAAAACCAGATCGTTTCGTAAAAGTTTAATCAGCTCTTTTTGGCTATCTTCTAAGAATGATCACTGTCTTCCTCTTCATTTACTTGATCAAACAAATCACTAAATTCACCAATTGTTCCATTGATTTAGTCCTAGAATTCACATAATTATTGAAATCAACGCTTTAGGTGAGTTGAAATTTACCCAGCATATGCCAGCGTACTGAGATATTTTGGCATTTTCTGGTATATGCTGGCACACGCTCATTGTTCAAAGTTTGTTGAAATATGTTCGCATTTATATATAAATCATTGTTCGCTTAAAAAATGCTCATTGTTCGCTTAAAACATGTGTTGAAAATTTTCGTACACAGAATTTTTCAACACTTGCAACCACAACTCATACCCAGTGGCTTTATCTGCTGAATGCAAAGTGAATGATTTGTTTGTCTGCAGTACAACAATGGTTTGTTTTGTCTGCCATGGTATTCATCCAACTAGATAATTTAGCTAATTCTAAAGTATTAAATGTCTTCTTTCAGCATTCTCCGGGATGAACTGATTCAAAGCACAAACAGACGGGCAAACATGTTGTAAGTTCCTTGACAGATCGTTGACATTCATTGATATTTCTTTACATTTGCTCTGGTTTGTTAGCATGTTGTTACTTCTACCCTCCGAACTTGTTCTGGTGTCATTTCAAATTCACTTTCAGTTTATGTTTAAGCCTGGATGAAGGAATTTGTCTGTTCTTTTTCTGTGTATGTGTTCTTATTTGAGTTTTCCTGTTTGTTTTCTCTCAATTTATCATACTGTAAATGTGTCTTTACCAAAAGAGATAAATATACCATATTTCAATAACTGACACGAAATAATTTTATTACTTACCTTTCATTCTTTGAGTCACATAAATATCCATCACATATTTAGGTACATGCATAAATTCTTCTTCATTTTTCCAGTTATCATTTTATCACACTGTATTATCCCAATTCGCAAAACATTTTAAAATACGAATAAACTTTTTAACAAATAATTTTGTGTTAAAAGAACTTGCGGAAGTAGGCTTCAGAAAATGTCATGAAAAAGAGACGAGGGAGATGATGGCTCTGAATTGCTCACCTGTGCGTCTTTGAGAGCATTCATCAATGTTGACCTGAAAATAAGGCCTCTAAAGTGTTCACAAGGTATTTCTAAGATTTGACCAAGTAACCCATTTCTTGATCCTAAGTAACAAATATTTTGAGATATCAAGAAAAACATTCTGACCAGGTTTCAACAGTATTGGGCTAAAAATGTAGCCTCTTGCATGTTCACAAGGGTTTTGTAAGATTTTTTCTCAGTGACCTCCTTTTTGACCTGACATGACCCAGTTTTGAAATCAACCCAGATATCATCAAGACAAACATTCAAACCAAGTTTCTCAAGTATTGGACTAAAAATGTGTCCTCTACAGTGTACACCAAGTTTTTCTAAGACTTGTCCCACTGACCTACCTTTTGACCTGATGTGACCCATTTTTAAACTTTTGTGAGGTATCCTTAAGACAAAAATTCTGACAAAGTTTCATGAGTATTGCACTCAAAATGTGGCTTTGATACTATACACCATGTTTTTTTAAAGATTTGTCCCAGTGCACTACTTTTTAACTGGATATGACCAATTTTCAAAATCAGCTGAGATTTCATTGAAACATTGTGATCTTTTTTTTATGATTATTTGACAGAAAAAGTGGCCTATATGTGCACCCAAGGTTTTTCTGAGATTTGTCCCAGTTACCTACTTTTTAACCTGACATGACCCAGTTTTTAACTCCTCTTTTTAGTCTTCCAAGATATCATAAAGACACAAGTTTCATGAGCATTGAACTGAAAATGTAGCCTCTGGAGTGTACACAAGGCTTTTAACTTATTGCACCATCATGACCCAGTTTTGTGCTCATCCAAAAATTTGTCAAGAAAAACATTCTGACCACATTTCATGAGTATTGGACTGAAAATGTGGCCTAAAAAGTGTACACAAAGTTTTTCAAAGGTTTGTCCTTGTGACATACTTTTTGAACTGATATGACCCAGTTTTTATCTAATTCGAGATATTATTTAGACAAACATTCCAACCAAGCTTCATGAGTATCAGACTGAAAATGTGGCCCTACATAGTACACAAGGTAAAAGATGACAAAAGAGGTTGGACGTAGTACAATCACAAAAGCTCTCCTTGACCACTTTTAGCTCAGGTGAGCAAAAAATGCCAGTAAATGGCATTTTTTCTTTTTTTTTTCCACATTTTCTATTGTTTCATAGATAAATCCCTTCATTTCAGCAACAATTAATGGCGTAAAAATGCTTCCAATATGGATAAGTCCCATATCTTGTTGTCTGGTTAGTGGTTCAGTCAAATTTAGTTTGTCATCTGCACATGTTTTCAATATGGACATGTCTCTAACTTTGTTGTGTGAGAAAGACTTAATGTAAAACACAGAATACTTCACATAAATGTCTACATCAACTACATATCCCCTTTTCCTTTCATATTTAAAATCCATCTACATCAAACTCCATATATCCCCATTTCCTTTTCATATTTAAAAGCCATATATCATAAAACATGTATATATCATAAAACATGTATAAGTGTTGGTAAGCCCATGTAAAACCACTGTAATACTGTACCCGTAAAAATAATTACTGACTTACTGCAGAAACAGTCTGAAGCAAGTCTAATTGGCCTACAACTCTACCATCATTATATAGATACCTGTCAAAAGCTTGGTATAAACATCCCCTTCTGTTGTGTTGTGGAGATGTATTTTCAGATTAGTGAGGATATAGGTATTAACTAAGGTATTCTACCAGCCTCTAGTATCCCTTTCCCTGATGGATCCATACTAGTAATCAGCATTTTCTTCTTTTCCTACAATGATGACCCTCTTGAAGACAAATTCCACTATTTGAACATTAATTTTCTCATCTCCAAATTCTTCCAGTGTGGTCAAGAATAAAACTTGGTTGGGAAAGTTAATAGTTACTTTCATATACAGATGAGCCAGGCTCTGGCAAAAGGAGGTTTACTGCATCTCTGTGATGCATGATAACAAGCAAGTCATAACATAATTATGATTCCAAACATCCATTTTGTTTTACAACTGATTGAACAAGCATTCTGATAGTACTGCATAGCAATACACAGTCCCCTACCGGCCGTATGTATCACTGGCATGTCAGTGAAATTTTTAAAGTCCAAGGCCCATAAATGCGTCAAAAAGCAGTGGAGCTGGACGAAACTCGAACTTGATGTCTAAGTCATGGTGGTTGATGTACACACCAAAAATCAGTTCTATATGTAGCAGCGTTTAGAAAAAAAAAAAGCGGAAAAATGTTTTATCAATGAAATTTTGTAAGTCCAAGGCCCGTAAATGCGTGAAAAAGCAGTGAAGCGGGACAAAACTCAAACTTGATCTGTAAGTAATGGTGGTTGACTTACACAGCAAAAGTCAGGTGAATATCTACCAGCATTTAATAGCTCAATATGTACCAGCGATTAGAAAAAAAGTCTGGAAAACTGAATTGCCGGACTGACAGACGGACGGACAGAAGGACAGACGGACACAGACAGACAGATGGACAGACGGACAGACAGACGAACGGAGTGCAAACCTAAAGTCCCTTTCGGCTTCGCAGGTAGGGGACTAATAAAGAGGTAGAATGGTCCATTGACATGCAGAAAATTTACTAACAGCAAAATTTTCAACCAATGTCAGCCTGCGCAAACTGTGCAGGCTGATATGAATTGATATTTTTTGCAGATGCATTAAATCCCCTTTTCACAAGTATGACCCAGATGCTCTGACCAATTATATATACTGATATATACTGATAGCCTCTGTGTAGAAAGAGAAATCATATACAAGTAATTTCTGCATTCGCCACACTATTTTCAATGTCCAGAACATTGTTATCAATACTTTAATGTTCTTTTGTTTAGTTTGAAATAACTAATGACACACTAATAATACATTGATAGCCATGTTTCCTTCCCTTTCAAACAAAATTCCATTATTTGAGACATGTTTAACCCTTTACCACAAAATCCTTACTTTACACAACCCTGAGAAAGAAGCCTTTGAAAACATTGTGGGAAAAGGAGAAAATGCTGGTAATCAGCATTTTCTCCTTTTCCCACAATGTTTTCTACCCTTCCCAAAAGGATTTCAATTTTTCAGTCACATTAAATTTGTTATCTACACGTGCTTTCATTTTGGACTAGTCTAAAAATTTGTCATTTGGTAATGACTTAATTTGCAGCCTGC
The DNA here is from genome assembly GCA_945859785.2 of Tridacna gigas. Taxonomy (NCBI): domain Eukaryota; kingdom Metazoa; phylum Mollusca; class Bivalvia; order Cardiida; family Cardiidae; genus Tridacna; species Tridacna gigas. The sequence goes on along the minus strand of OX244040.2, from coordinate 33,438,794 downwards.
CAATACTTCAAATTTGGACCAGTCTAAAATTTTGCTGTCTGGTAGTTACCTAACCTCCAGAAACAAAAAAATACTTTGTAAACATCAATGTCTAACAAATGTAATCAATATGAATTTTGATTCATGATCATGAGACATTGTGGAAAAAGGAGAAATTACGTGTGCGAGCATTTAAATTTCTCCTTTGCCACAATATTTTCTACAAAACGTCTGCTGAAAGACAAAAACCTGACAGGATGTGGTAATATTTCAAACAGTTTCAGACTAAGTACAATGAAAACAGCATTAATCAAGCAACGATATGTAATTGGCCATATGCAACAGATGTATACTAAAGTCCTTCCTTTACCCTTTGCTGCACAATGCCAACTTTTAACAACCCTGTGGGAGACGGCTTTTGAAAACATTGTGGGAAAAAAAGAAAATGCTGGTAACCAGCATTTTCCCCTTTTCCCACAATTTTTTCGTTAACCTATCCTAAGCCAAAACAATCATTTTAGCCAAACTGAAATTATCTGCAAATGCCTTCAATCTGGACAATTCTACTTTTCAGGGCGATGGATGAAAATAGGGACTTTTGCAGGTGGCATAGTTCAAGATCAGACTGCACAGGACATGCCTACAAGATGAAAATCTGAGTATCAGTGGATTGTATTCTCAGACATTCAAAGAGGCAGAATGTACATGTTTGGTACTGAAAGACTTAACTCTTTACCAGACAACAAAATTTTAGACTTGTCCGAATTGAAAGCATTTGAAGACAACAAAATAAATGCTAATAAAATGATGACAATGGCTTTTGATAGCGTAAAAAACATTGTGGGAAAAGGAGAAAATGCTGGTTACCAGCATTTTCCCACAATGTTTTCAAAAGGCTTCTTACTCAGGGTCGTTAAACTCAGGATTGTGTGGTAAAGAGTTAACCCTTTCCCAAACAACAATTTTAGACTCTTTCATATTCAAAACATCTGCAGACGACAAATTCAAAATTGGACAAATGAGCTTCAGCTCGCTGATAAGGGCAGAAAACATTGTGAGAAAAGGAGAAAATGCAGGTTACCAGCATTTTTGCCTTTACCCACATGTTTTCAAAAGCCTTCTTTCACAGGGTCCTGAAAACCCAGGGTTGCTTGGTAAAGAGTGAAAAAGTCAGCTTACCTGAGAAATTTGCAGATACAGCTGCAATCCTCTCTTGATTGCTAAACATGCATGCAACTGACAATGGCAGCCAAACACCAAAAGCTCAATCATCAAGACAAACATTCTAAGCACATTTCATAAGTATCTGACTGAAAATGTGGTCTCAAGAGTGCACACAAGATTTTTCTCAGGTTTGAGCCACTAACCAAATTTTGGACTCAATGTGACACAATTTCGAACTTGTCCCAGATATTATCAGGACAAACATTCTGAACAAGTTTCACGAGAGTTAGACTGAAAAGGCTTTGTAATCGAATGATTGCATATTCAAATCCAGCCTGATATAGCTTCTTTCAGCAGCTTGAAGATTGTGAGTCATTGGAAAAAGGATGAAGCATGTTTTTCCAGTCATCAAGCAGTGTTTTAGCACATTATAAAGGAAAGTAGCATGTGGTTGAAGCCTCTTTTGGAAGAGTACAGGAAAAGATATTGTTAGTACACCATATTCGAAATACTGGGTTGGCATGGTTGGATCTGTGACATTTCGTTGAAAACTACATTCATTGAAAATGATCCCTAGCCCTGACCCTTACCCTAACCCAAACGAATTGTGGCTAAAACTCCCTCCCAGACTGTGCTTTTCATGAAATAATTCTAAGAATTTATCAATCTGTATTTTAAAACTTACATTTTACGTAACACCCTTTTGCCGAAATGTTGTGCACTGGTCATGGTTATGTAACAGGTCATTGTGAAGCTAGGGACCCTTGAGGGCCTGAATTGCTCTACTGGCAGTGATTCTGCTTATTTTCTTGCATACATCATTAATTCATGATACAAAAAGAAAATAGACAGACACCAAAAATGGTTGGGGGTGCAACTGGGCTTGAACCCATTAAGACAGAGAAAGCATGCATGGTAAATTGAAGAAATAGTGAAAAAACTGAAGTACAATTTCTTAAAACCAATTGTTTGGAATCCAGCAAAATTGGATATGGTTTGAGTACTCATTGTATTAACCCTTTCCCAAATGACAAATTTTGGATCGGTCCAAATTGAAAGAGTTTGCAGATGACAATTTTAAATTTGATGAAAATGGCAGAAAGGTCTCAAAAAGGGTAGAAAACACGGTGGGAAAAGGAGAAATTGCTCATTACGAGCAATTTCTCCTTTTCCCACAGTATTTTCAAAAGACTTGTACTGCTGACACATGAAAACCAGGGCTTCTTTGGGAAAGGGTTAATGAATCCCAGCAAGTTTCATAGCTATATGACTTACAATGTTAAGTAAACAATACCAAGTCATCAAATGGCTGATTTTCCTAGGCTGATTGCTGGATTTTCTTCATTTTCAACAGGATTTAATCACCTGATAATACCGGTACAAATGATTTGTGCAAGTTTCAAAAAAATTGGATTGCAATTGCGTACTTTGTCGCATAAATAAGAAATATAAATTTTCAACATTAAATGGCTGCTTTTCCCTTACTGATAGTTGAATTCTTTCAAAATTCAATAGAGTCCAAGTTCACAGTTTTGGTATCCTGGGCTATTATAAGTCATAGTTATCTCAATAGACTATAATGAAAGATAAACGCACAAGTCATTAGGACAAGAAAACTTGTCAAATATCCATGACATATCAGGTCAAACATGCCAAATGACCTCCATAAAAATTACCATGTTTTACACTACTCTGTAATATTGTAAACAACTTCTGGACATGTTTACATGATACAAAACATATTTATCTCACCGGTTGTTTTATGACAACTTTCTTACAGCAGCTGAAACACCATCTTTTTAGTTTTAAGAAGATAAACAAGCAGGAGATCATAATTTAAATTCATCATAATTTAAAAACCTATGGAATATCAAAGAAAAAACTGCCCCAGGATTGATTAACCCTTTACCAGACGACAAAATTTTAGCCTCCTCCAAATTGAAAGCATTTGTAGATGACAATTTCAGTGTGGTTCAAATGGTGCAATTTTTCTTTGATAGGATAGAAGACATTGTGGGAAAAGGAGAAAATGCTGCTTACCAGCATTTTCTCCTTTTCCCACAATGTTTTCGAAAGGCCTCTTTCCCTGGGGCGTTAAAAGGCGTCATTGTGCGGTAAAGGGTTAATTGATTGGTTTTTCATACTATTTTCAACACAACTTTTAAGTCATATTGTTGCAACAGACTACTTATTCACGTTTACCCTGTGTTTCCCCAGTTTCAGGCCAGGGCTCTAATGTGTCTTGCCCATGGACACTCCTTCCAGTGCCTCAAGTAAGGATCAAACCCAGGACTTCTAGGTTGTAAATACTACACCTTCACTAGTCACAACTGAGCCACGCATGATCCATGCACTGTTTGTGAAAGCAACATAACTCTTTACCACAAAACAAAAATGTAGACATGTCCAATTTGAAAGCATTTGCATGCGGCTTTTGAAATGTGGCTTAACTGATGTGATTTCTTTTTGATAGAGTAGAAATATTGTTGGAAACGGAGAAAGAAAAATCCTAGAAGACCCCTTAACATTTAACTTCCTAAGCGTTTGCACAATTGTGTAACATGGTGAATACTGCATTGTTAACTGTGCAAGCAAATTGTGAGAGGCAGATACATGTTTTTGTGACAGTTCTTCTGCTTGTGTATCATTTGATAAATATCCTTATTGCTTAACCTTTTGTGAGCAGTATAAGTAAAGAAAAAAGAAAAAGTAGAATGACCAAAGTAATCAATTTCTAGTTCTGTAACAATAATGTGTCAAATACCAGCTGGTGTTCAGTCAGACAGAAAATAATTTAGACTGACAATACATTTGTCTGCATGTCCTTGTTCTCCATCTTTCTTCCAGAAAATGTTAAGTTGCAAGATAAGGGCCAAGATTCACCAAACACTCTTGAGAATATTCTTTGTCTTATTTATTCTGAATTTAGAAAGTAACCCAAGTTCTGATTTGCTACACCATTTGTTTAGCCAATCAGAACTCATATTACTTTCAAATTTAGAAAATTCTTGAGAATAAGCCTAAGAATGATCTATAGAATGGCTGGTGAGTGGGGATCTGAAGAACTTTTAATTCTAATAGAATAGAACGAATAGTGCATGTTGTAAAAACTGTAGGAAAATCTGTATGTTTACATGAAATCACCAGTATTACTAGACTGTATTAAAATTAGGTTAAATTTGGTTTTAAACACAATGTATATTTAAAGAGAGGAAAGATGAAAAGATGAGCAAACACCCAGTCAAGTGCTGAACAAATCAAGTTGGGCTGGCCACACCTTAACCCTTTACCAGACGACAAAATTTTAGCCTTGTCCAAATTGAAAGCATTTGCAGACGACAAATTTAATGTGGCTCAAATGATGCAGTTTTTCCTTTGATGGGGTAGAAAACATTGTGGGAAAAGGAGAAAATGCTGGTTACCAGCATTTTCTCCTTTTCCCACAATGTTTTCAGAAGGCCTCTTTCCCAGGGGCGTCAAAAAGCGGCACTGGGCGGTAAAAGGCGGTAAATCTAGTCAAAGGACTATTCAACATCATTATACAGCACTGCATGGTCCATGCAGCATTTAAAGGACAAGTTGTGTTGCTTTTGCAGACAATGTAGATCAAGATCAAAATGCAGAGAACATGCAGTCTGATCTTGCATCTAAACTGTCCACTACTTTGCAACATTTTCTGACCAAAATGACTATGAAATTTTATGGCTGCTAATTAAATCATACAGAATACACTGATTTCCTGGTTAAGCATTCTAAGTGTCAAGAAAAAACAATCCCTTCTTTTAACAACCCTGAGGAAAGTTTTTGAAAACATTGTTGGAAAAGGAGAAATGCTGGAAAGCAGCATTTTTTTGTCCTTTTTACCACAATATTTTCTGTCTTTTCAAACACAAATCCTTTCATTTGAACCACTCTTAGCAATCATGTTGTCTGTTAACACATTCAACATAATAATCAATCATTTTTCTGGTGTGGTAGAGATCCCTGGAATCCACAAGTTGGTTCATGCAAGACGTCCCTACTTCAGAAATGTAGCAATGATGAGGCTGACATCACCAAGACAGGGGCCTACCTTTCATATACTTGACTATTTAGTGCACATGAAAAATCAAATATGTTAAGACAATGATGGAATTTGTCTTTCACAGGTTTGAACAGATGGTAGGAAAAGAAGAACATGCTGGTGACCAGCATTTTCTCTCTATTCCTCACATATTTTCAAAAGTCCTCTTCCCTATGGTCGCTTAACCCTTTCCCAAACGACAAATTCTGGACAGGTCCAAATTGAAAGAGTTTGCAGACGACAATTTTAAGTTTGATGAAAATGGCAGAAAGTTCTCAAAAAGGGTAGAAAACACTGTGGGAAAAGGAGAAATTGCTTGTTACAAGCAATTTCTCCTTTTCCCACAGTGTTTTCAAAAGACTTGTACTGCAGACACGTGAAAACCAGGGCTTGTTTGGGAAAGGGTTAAAGGCCCAATAGCAGCCATAAAAACAATGCAGGTGTTAAAATGCATTTAACGAAAATATTGTTAAGAAAACAATCTGTTATTGTATGGTTGATCCAAGTGTTAGTCGCTGGCAGAAAAATGAATTTTCAAAATCAGGCAAAAAGTAAACGAAAAACAGTGACCACTTTTAACATAGTTTTAAAATTAATTTCTCTACCAGTGATTTACACTGGGACCGACGGTGCAATAACAGATTGTCATCTTTTCAGTAATTTCCATACTTTAAAATGGTATGATTTAAATTCAAATGCATTTTAACATCTGCTTTGTTTACTTTTGGCAGCGATTGTTACATTAAACAAAGCATTGTTTGGTAAAGGGTTAAACTGGGTTAAGATACAAAAATGGCATACTCTTTGTTTTGTTTGAAATTTTAAACCATTTAAACAACCACAAAAAAATCAATATCATATTGTCATTTTTTTGTTTGCCATAATAGTGTAACATACATACAAACACTTTACTCTGTAGGTATTAAGGAAAACACTCTATGTCAGCAACACTTACATGACTATTAAGAAGGCCAGATGTGGGTTTTGATCCTTGATGTGATCAGATAACAAATTAGATCCACTAATATAGGCACTAAGTAGTGATGTCCTATCTTGGAATTCCCAATAATTATTGTGATATTTAACCCTTTACCAGATGACAAAATTTTAGCCTTGTCCAAATTGAAAGCATTTGCAGACAACAATTTCAATGTGGCTCAAATGGCGCAATTTTTCTTTGATAGGGTAGAAAACATTGTGGGAAAAGGAGAAAATGCTGGTTACCAACATTTTCTCCTTTTCCCACAATGTTTTCAAAAGGCTTCTTTCCCAGGGCCGTCAAAAGGCGGCATTGTGCAGTAAAGGGTTAATAAATATTCTGTCACTAAATGCTAGGGTACCATAAATGGTTTTCTTAGGGCTACAACCTATGTGTTGAAATTGTATACGACCATCATGCAATTCCGTATACCGGCTTTTAGTGACAGACATGGGAAAAGCTGTTCAGGCAGCAAGGAGAAATATACATGCACTGTCATTGTGCAGTCTCCACAGCCAAAGCTTGAATACCTTATGGAGCCTGTAAGTATTCCATATGGAGGTCGCATGATGATGGTACTGTGACTGTGCGAACTCATGTAGCTTTCGGGCATTCATGTCATGACAAAATGTACGACTCACACTTCCGCCAGCTCGAAACTCCTGTTCTACTTTACATGCATTGACAAAAGATGTCACTCTGAGCCTGTCTCAGTGTCATCTCTATTTTTTTCACTTGCCAAAAGACAATTGTTGACATAAAAGGAGCAGCTGGAGATGACCAATATCTACCCATCTGGAAATGTTGACCAAACTTAAGGTTGCCTAGGGGTCATCGTGCAATCCCCACAATGTCCATGTGATTTTATAGGCGTTGCACGAGCAATCCTAAGGATCCTTTCAGTAGCTGTGTGGGGGCCTTTATGATTATCCCATGATTTTTTGGGCCCAAAAGGACCATCTAATATCATGCATTGTCAGCACAATCAGGGCACATCCTTTCTATGGTGCCCGCATGAGGATTGTGTGATGCTACCAACAATGTTTCAACGGGCTTGTGTTTTTTTTTATAATTTGTCATCGTGCGGACTTACACAAAATCCTAGAGACTAATCCGTACAATATCATATGGCCGCCAACTACCATGTTTTCATCACAGTAAAACAAGATGGCTCCTTAAAACACTGTAGGAAAGGGAGAAAATGCCGGCCACCAGCATTTCCTCCTTTTCCCACAATGTTTTCAACCTATCAGAGAAAAATCTCAATATCTAGCATGCATTTGTCATCTGCTCATGCTTTCAATTTGAACCAGTCTAAAAAAAATGTTGTTGCCTGGTAAACAGTAAAAGGGTTAAATTCCACACACAAAATAATGGGTCAAGAACAATGACACAGAACAAAGCTAGGCAGGGAACTGTAACATTTTCTTTTACAAAACAGTTTCAAAAGTCTGTTAAAGATAGTTTGAGGGTTAAATTTCACCCAACAACATAAAAGACATTCCATGTACAACTCTTTTTTTCCATAGTGATTATTCTTAAAACATCAGACCCCAAATAAAATGTCCAAGGCACCTTTAAATTAGGCCAATTTCGCCTTTCGCCTGTCAATTGTACAAAAATTGTAAGTGCACATAAAAGACCAGACTGCATGTTCTGATCTTGATCTAAAATGTTTGCAAACACAAGGTGTGACAGGAGCTTTAAAACTTGCCACAAGACAACTTTTCATGTGTAATGTTGCCCTCATGATCTATTTTTACGAAAACTGGTGAAAAAATATTATTTTCATTGGAATAAAGATGAATGCAAAAACCTGCTACATTATTTATGTTTCATACATAAAATGTCACAAACAGTGAAAAATCCATACAGCAAAAATCCATACAGCAATTATTGCTATGTATACAGGTTCATTTCTAGAATGCAAATTTACTTGTTTTTATGTTGTTTTATATCCTACCAGCATTACTTCAAATATTTACACTAAATCAAACAACCCCAAATTTTAAGAATCCTGAGAGGGACAGCTAATGAAAACAATGAGGGGAAGGGAGAAAATACATGTAAACAGGATTTTATCCTATTGCCACATGCTTTCTACCTGTTCAAAAACAATTTTCAACATTTGAGCAGCATTTGTCATATGTAAATACTTTCAAGTCTGAAAATTTGTTGTTTGGTAAGGTGTCAAACAATGAACTCAAGAAGCTGGTGCTCTAGCATCACAACAACAGAGTTTGTATCTTGTCACCTTATTGATAGAGAAATCAGATATGCAATTCTTCCTGTAAATATCATTACATGTCATCTTTGTTTTCAGCTTTTGTATCCTTTTTGATAGCAAGCAGCTTATTTAACTCTTTCCCAGATGGAGAAATTTTAGGTTGGCCCAAATTCAAAGCATTTGCAGACAACAAATAACTTGATACTCAAATGATGATATTTGTATCATACAGTATAGAAAACATAGTGAGAAAAGGACAAAATGCTGAGCACCAGCATTTTCTCCTTCTCCCACAATGTTTTCAAATACCTCTTACTTCAGTGTTGTTAAAACTCCAGATTGTGTGGAAAAGTTGAATCGTATCTATCTGGTTACCAGCATTTTCTCCTTTTCCCACAATGTTTTCAAAAGGCTTCTTTCCCAGGGTTGTTAAAAGGCAGCTTTGACCAGTAAAGGGTTAAATAAAATTTATGTTGTATTACGGCACATCAACAGCTAAGGTCAACTGAAATGTGGTGGTAAGTGGATAAGAGTAAAAATGCTTTGACCTTAACCCTTTCCCAAACAAGCCCTGGTTTTCACGTGTCTGCAGTACAAGTCTTTTGAAAACACTGTGGGAAAAGGCGAAATTGCTCGTAACGAGCAATTTCTCCTTTTTCCACAGTGTTTTCTACCCTTTTTGATAACTTTCTGCCCTTTTCATCAAATTTAAAATTGTCGTCTGCAAACTGTTTCAATTTGGACCAGTCCAACATTTGTCGTTTGGAAAAGGGTTAAAAAAAGATTTAGACATAAAATTCATCCTGAAAAAAAGCATGAAATAGCATACAAACAATTTTACATCACGTTTTGGTCTGATAACAATCTGTTTGACTTTATGGGGCCATAACAGTACAGTCTTCTCTATCAAATTCTTTTTGGGGCATTCCAAAATTCTTCTGTATCTACAATCAAAAGCATCATGTTTCCTTCTACAGGATGGGTATTTTAACCCTTTCCCAAACGACAAATTTTGGACTGGTCCAAATTGAAAGAGTTGGCTGATGACAATTTTAAATTTGATGAAAATGGCAGAAAGTTATCAAAAAGGGTAGAAAACACTGTGGGAAAAGGAGAAATTGCTCGTTACGAGCAATTTCTCCTTTTCCCACAGTGTTTTCAAAAGACTTGTACTGCAGACACATGAAAACCAGGGCTTGTTTGGGAAAGGGTTAATCCTTTGTTTACTGACCCAACAATAACTTGCATTTTAATGATGCCTCTTGTCTTCCAGCATTTCTGTTTCACTCTTTACCAAACGACAAAATTTTAGACTTGTCCAAATTAAAAGCACTTGCAGACGACAAAATCAGTGAGGCGGAAAAATTCAATTTACTCTGGGAAGGTTAGAAAACATTGTGGAAAAAGGAGAAATGCTGGTTTCCTGTATTTTCTCCCTTTTCCCTCAATGCTTTCAATAGGCCTCTTCCCCAGGGTCGTTAACTGTCTGGACTGTGTGGTAAATGGTTAAACATCCCTGAGACGGCTTTTGAAAACATTGTATGGAAAGGGGAAATGCAAGAAAACTAGCATTTCCCCTTTTCCCACAATGTTTTCTATTCTTTTAGACAAATTCCATCATTTCAACCATTTATTTCATGTCTGTAAATGCTTTCAATAAGGGAAAGCTCAGAATTTTGTCATTTACAGTAGTTTTTAGATATAATTAACCCTATGAGAGTTGAATAAACCAAACAGCCACTTTCAGAGTAGAAATAAGATCCAAGTCATTGCAGTTTGAAGGTTGCTCTGGTCCAGAATGTCTCAAAACCTGACAGTGTAGATCAAGATCAGGCTGCATGTTTTGTGCAGTCTGATCTTAATCTACACTGGTTACAAAGGAACTATAGTTCTGAAAGGTTTGGGGGGTTAAATATCTGCAGTATACCTACCCCCCCAAAAAATCATTTGTCATGCCAAAATAATGCTATCCTTACACACTTTAAAATGTACACAAAGAACTAAAAATCTCTACACTGAAAACTAAAAAATACGGCACAAATTACCTCACATCCTGCCTTTTTTATCAAAATGATTATCAACTTCCTCTCTAACAACTGTCTTTCATACAAAATACAAATACCGTACTAAGTGAAAATATCACTATTGATTCTCTAGCACTGCAAAGGGTTGTTTTTTCCAATATTTTCAAAATTCTCCTTTAACATCTGTCTTTTCATTAATTATGACTGGCTGAACAAGACAGGTATGATGTTAGAGACAGCAGATCAAAATTCTGGAGTTTGTTGTTGACACTTGTAACATTCTGTGGGATTTGGTTGAAAGGTGTTTATGCTGCTTTCAACATTCATGGAAACAGCTCACATATCCATATGATTGTGATCTAAGTTCTAGGTTGGGTTCTACTAGGATATTCTTCTTAAATTCCCACAATATTTTCAAAGACCATTTTCATAAGTGTCGTTTAAACACAGGATTGTGTGGCAAATGGTTAAATCATAAACTGTCATAGCCCTCTTGAACAATACAGTCTTATTGTCCTTCATCTCCAACTCTATCAGTGTAGTCTAATTTGAAGAAATGAAAATAATAAGGGAAATGCAAAAAAGTATTTCATTTTCAATTATATAAACTGCGAAGTCCATGTTGTTGCTTTCTCTGAATTTATTATATAACCTCGTATGTTATTAGCATTATAATGGTATGTCTTTTATGAATTTTCTTATCTTAACTCTACCAAACCACAAAATTTTAGACATGTTCAAATTGAGAGCATTTGCAGACAACAAAAAGAAATGTGAATCAAAAACTGAAACTGTCCCTTGGAAGGGTAGAAAACATTGTGGGAAAAGGAGAAAATGCTGGTTACCAGTATCTTCTCCTTTTTCCTCAATGTTTTTCAAAGGCTTCCTTCTTAGGGTCGGTATAACTCAAGATTGTTTGGTAAAGGGTTAAACATGGCTGTTGAGAAAAAATAATGTCATATACAACATCCACACAGGTGGTTTCACAAATAAATGAATAACAATATGCTTATGCATATGAAGTTCAATCTTTGTCGGTATATCTATAAAAAGTTATCTTGATTACAATATGAACCAGATAAGGTTAGAGAAAGTATCTCTCAAAATTTCTGTAAGTCAAACTAAAGTCAATATCCTCAATATTTTATGAGGACAAACAAATGACCCTTCACCTTCACACAATAATATATCTTAAACCTTAACCCCTTACCATACAATACCAGTTTTTAAGAAGAAAGCATTTGAAAGCATTGTGGGAAAAGGAGAAAATGCTGGTAGCCAGCACTTCTTCCTTATGCCACAATGCTTTCTACCCTTTCACAGGGAAAAAAATACTAATTGAATCACATTCAATAAATATGTTGTCTGCAAATACTTCCACTTTAGACCCGTTTAAATTTTGTTGAGTTGAAAAGCCCTTCACTGCTTTTTTTGGCATATGAAGCTTGTGTAGATCAAGATCACACTGCACAAAATGTGCAGTCTGATCTTGAACAAAACATGTACATGTAGTCTAACCTTTGATCAACACTGTCTGGTATGAAATTGAAATTATCATGGTCTAAGATGATAATTTCTAGGATGACAATTTATTTAACATTTGTTCAGCCCATGAAAATACCAACACTGGGTGCTCTGGGCATTTTTGTAATTTAAATATCTGGCAAAAAGGGGTTTAATACATTTCTGTGATGCATTTTACCAAGCAAGTCAATGAAGTATCAATAATATCCATTTAGTCTAACAATCGACTGAATCATTAGATAGAATGGTCCTTCGACATGCAGAAGATTTGCAAGTTGCAAATTGTTTCAACTCATGTCACCCTGCCTGGATTGAATTGGATCATACCATTTGCAGATGCATTAAGCCCCCTTTTCACAGATCATAGCGATTTTTTTTTCTCATAAGTTATCTTCTCTACCTTGCGGTGATTGTATCAAAACCTTTCAATTTGGACAAACAGCCGAAACATTGTAAATTCAAGATCAAGATCATGGCCAGAATATTAGTTTCATTACATTGTGACCAAACTAAGGAAGTGGACTGTGTAGTTCATAGATCAGACTGCACTGTATGGGCAGTCTGATTTTGATCCACAGTGTTCATAAAAGCAACATTAATTGTGCATAGCACACTTAGGGTACACAGATACATTTTTTTTTTCAATTCTCATTTCAATTTTCTACACAATTGGTAATGTTTACTTGAACAAAGGTTCATGGTTTGAAAATATTTACATAAGGAATTATGGCTTGATCTGCTTATATCATCATAAAATGAAAAGTCTCCTGAAAAATATTGACACAAAAGGCTAACTCAAGTGTCCCATATTATAAACAAACATCACAGGTATAAAGATCGATTATCACTTTAATCAACTGGATATTTACAACCAACTATAAACCTTGAAAACTATAACTGAAACATGCTCTGTGAAAAGGGGGGGGCTTAATGCACCTGCAAAAACTATTGACCCAGGTCAGCCTGCGCAGTCCAGATAGATAAAAATGTTGGAACAACAAATTCTAGGTTCTAGGAAAATTGCAAACCCCCCCCCCCCCTCTGAAAACTGCACCCCGGAAAAGTGCCCCCCTAGGAAAACTGCCCCCGAGGACCCCCCCCCCCCCCCGAAAATTGCCCCCGTGAAAACTCCCCGCACATTCAATATTTCTAACTCTTCCCCCACCCCGTTCTGCACATTTGTTATACTGATGCTGATGTTGTTGATTATTGTTTTAACTTTAGTCTATACTTATAATTAAATACTTCCGTTTTGGACCAGTCTAAAATTGTCGTCTGGTAAAGTTGAAATTTGCTTTCTTAACAAATTTTAAATGACTGTTGAAGGAATTGGTTTCACTCTTAAAACTGTATTGTGAACATTTAAAAAAATTTTTGTAAATATAATGTTTTATTAACTTAGATGAAAATAATAAAGATGATAGTACATGTTCTAAAAATGAGGAAAACAAGAAAAGTGCTTATAATTCTTTATTATATTAACAACCCTTACGAAGAAGGCATAGGAAAGCATTGCGGGAAAAGAAGAAAATGCTGGGCACCTTTCCTGATACCAAAATTCTACACTGAACCTTGACAATCATCATTGCAAAACTTCCATGAATTAGGACAGACTTACATTTATTTCTTTCAGACAGTGTGTTTCTGATTTAGCAGCTGGCCTGAGCATGTGCAGGCTTAAAATACACAATTTATACATGAGCCATGCTCTGGCAAAAGAGAGTTTAATGCATCTCTATGACGCATTATAAAAAACAAGTCTTCCTGTAATTATGGACCCAGAAAATCCATTTTTTCTAATGACCGACTGATTGGTGTGGTAATCTAGTCCTTTGAAATGCAGAAAACTGACCAACTGTAAAAAGTTTTGACTCAGGTCAGCCTGCACTGACTGCACAGGCTGACCTGGGTAGATACTTTTTGCAGATGCATTCAACCTGCTTTTCACAGAGCATGGTTCACATATTTCTCTCACTAATTTACAGTATTACCTTATTAACTCTTTTCCACACAATCCCCAGTTTTAACGACCTTGAGAAAGATAGCTTTTGAAAATATTGTGGGAAAAAGAGAAAATGCTATTAACCAGTCCGGTCTTCTTTTCCCACAATATTTCAACCCTTCCAAAGACAACAACCCTTCCAAAGACAACTTTCAGTTTTAGATTCACATTAATTTTGTTGTCTTTACATATTTTCCATTTTGACAAGATTAATATTATGTTGTCTGGTAAAGAGTTAACCCTTTACTGCACAATGACGCCTTTTGACGCCCCTGGAAGAGAAGCCTTTTGAAAACATTGTGGGAAAAGGAGAAAATGCTGGTAACCAGCATTTTCTCCTTTTCCCACAATGTTTTCTATCCTATCAAAGAAAAGTTGTACCATTTGAGCCACATTGAAATTGTCGTCTGCAAATGCTTTCAATTTGGACAAGGCTATAATTTTGTCGTGTGGTAAAGGGTTAAGCTGATCAATTGCATATTTGACCCTATTATAGGATTAAGTTACATAGGCCGCAAGCCATTTTCCCTATGACTATATAACAGAGAACAAAGTTTAAACAAATCTAAATTGAAAGCATTTGCAGTCAACTAATTAAATGTAGCTAAAACGATATATCTTTATGTAAAGGTAGAAAACATTGTGTGAAAAGGAGAAAGAGCTGGTAACCATGCAGTCAGAACATTCTCCTTTTTTAACTATCCGTTCCGTCCTTACATGTACTAGATAAAGAATGTCTAAAATACCCTTTATGGTAAAACGGGTGTGACATTATGAATCAGTAACTCTTAGAGTGCTGCACCCAAGTTTAGTTATTTTTGCTGGCAACATAGTTCATCGATTTTTGTTTAGGGGTGGTCCTAGTGGTAGGTCTAGAACATTGTGCCTTTAATTTGGAGAGTTCATTGAATTAGAAATACCATAAGAAGTATTGGCATGGACAAGATTTATTAGCCAGAAGTTTTCAATCAGTAAAACATCAAGATCAAGGAAGGTATTAACTGTTGGCAAATTGTTTACAACAAATTTTATCTACTTTGACAGAAAAAGCTTTATTAAAGGAAAACTAGAGCTATCACTAAAAGTGATCATACCCCCCACCAGCTCCTTGTCACAAAACAGCTCTTTGTCACAGAATGCAGAATGGTTTCGTAAAAAAATAATAGTTGAAAAAAAAAGTGGGAAAAGAGTTATGGTACTTGTAAACTGTGCTTCTCATTAATGTGGTCTATCTGTATATGAAGTTTGATGTCACTAGCTTAAATGATTCAGAAGTTATGCCCCGGACAAATATCCAAAGTTAAAACTTACAAAGGGCAATAACTCGAAAAATAAATGGAATAGAGTTATGGTTCTTGTACACTGCACTTCGCCTTATAGCGATCTATCTGTGTGTGAAGTTTGAAGTCATAAGCTTCTATACTTTGGAAGTTATGCCCTGGACAAAAATCCAAAGTTAAAATTTACAAAGGGCAATAACTCAAAAAATAAATGAAATAGAGTTACTGTTCTTGTACACTGCACTTCTCCTTAATGTGATCTAACTTTGTGTGAAGTTTGAAGTTCCTAGCTTCTATACTTTGGAAGTTATGCCCTGGACAAAAATCCATAGTTAAAATTTACAAAAGGCAACAAGCTTAAGGGGAGATAATTCGGCAACCAATAGCAGCAAGGTCGTGAAAATTGCACATGCACAATTTCATATGTACCCAAACATTATGTGTAAATTTCAGTGCAGTACTTGAAAAACTGTAGGAAAAAAGCTCCGGACAAAATTGTGTCTACAGACAGACGGATGGACGGACGGACAGACGGACGGACAGCCATGGCGATTCCAGTATACCCCCCTCCACTTCGTTGTGGAGGGGTATAATAAGTAAACCTTTAGCAGCTATTTCATTTTTGAAGGAATTTTATCCAGAAATCTGAAAGAAATACACCAAAGGATAATTTTTACCAATTTGCATAGAATTTCAACATACAGTTTGTGAGAAGAAGATTCTTAACCACTTTTAACTTATTCACTTTTGTTGTCATTGCAACCAGTTTTCAACTTCCAATGACCCTGATGAAGAAGGCATCTGAAAACATTGTTGGAAAATGAGAACATGCTGGTAACAAGCATTTTCTCCTTTTCCTAGAGTGTTTAAAACCCTTTCAAGTTCCATCATTAAGCAACATTTACATTGTCATCTGAAAATTTTTACAATCTAACGAGTCTAAAATTTAGTTGTCTGGTAAAGATTTAACCCTTGTGCTGCTACGTGTATGAAATGGACTTGCTCAGAGTCCCCAGTAAATATGCAGATATTGCAGGTTCAAACTTTCTTCTTTTTGAAAACCTGGAAGTGGGCAATGTTGATGTGCTGAGACACAGACAGATGGACGGACACACACAAATTCCATGTATTATTGACATATAATGCTGATGACTGACAACAACACAAAGTTTTGGGATAACTATTTTCTTATAGAGAGGGTCAAGTTCATGGCATTCATGCACTAAATGGCCAAGCTGAAATCTTAGATGCCTACCGGTAATTAGGCTTCAACATCCTTTTGCAAGCAAGGGCTTTCTCAAGGAGAAAGAATGGTGAAAATGCGAGAAGAAGGCCTTGGCAGAGTGTCCATAGGCTTAACCATTTACCAAACAATCCCAAGTTTCAACAACCAAGGGGGAGCAGAGCTTTTGAAAACATCGTTGGAAAAGAAGAAATGCTTGTTACCAGCATTTTCAATATTTCCCCAGTATTTTCTTTTTCATCAGAGAACTTAATATTAAATTTGACTGTTGTCTGCAGATGCTTTCAGTTTGGACCATTACAAACTTTGCTGTGTTGGAAAGGGTTAACCGCATTGACTAAACAATCTGACGTTTTAGCACCTTGAGGAGAGGAGATTTAGTTGGAAAATTGTGGGATAATGGTAAAAATGCTGGTAATCAGCAAAATGTTTCCCAAAATGTTTTCTACCAGTACAAAATCTTTTCTGGTAAAGGGTTAACCAAATGATCCAGTGTTTTAGCAGCCTCAAGGGGAGGGCTTTTGGAAAAGTTGTGGGATAAAGGTGAAAAGTTGGTAATCTGGTAATCAGCATTTTCTCCTATTCCAATTTTCATCCTCTCAAAGACAAATCCCATCATTTGAGCCATTTATTGCAAAGATCAAGACATTTTTTAATTCAATTTGTGAGTAGAATAATTGAAAAACTATTCATTTTTTTTAACCATGTACAGGTAATTATATACCATGCTTGAATTTTGTAATTATACAAAACATTAAAATACATACCTGAATTGAGCATTTATCCAGTGTTACACATGTTTAAAAGTATCCAGAAAATCTTTTAATTTTAGAATTTTTTTGCGACACCAAGAAGAGATATTTATCACTGTAATAATGAAAGTTACTATCAAAAACATATCATTAAACCTTTACCATACAATCCCAACTTTTAACAACCCTGAGGAAGAAGCTTTTGAAAAAATTGTGGGAATAGAAGAAAATGCGGGTAACCAGCATTTTCTCCTTTTCCCACAATGTTTTCTTCTCTCTCAAAGACCAATCATATCATTTGAGTCACATGTAATTTGTTGTCGGATAAAATTTTGTTGTTTTGCAAAGAGCAAAAACAATCCATACCTCGCATCACTAAATTCACAAATCATTCATTACATGTAAATCATACCTATGTATCTATCGTAGAGTAAATCATAGGATCTAAATTTAATAGTAGGCCAACATAACTCTAAAACAATGGCACAGAGATAGGTTTACAGTCTTACAATAAACATGACATTAGATTCACACCAACTTTATCTAAATCCCAAGTTATTTGATCACCACCACTCTTCTGTATGGTTGATTTTGACCCTTTTCTGAAAAGACCATTTACTGTCATTAAACTAAACATTCATAATTTTTCTGTTTTATTAACCCTTATCCTGCTAAATAAAAGAAATGAAACTTTTATGCCGATAGTAAAAACAGAAATTTTACTATTTCAAAGATATTTTTAGGAAAGAGTATGTCCTTATCAAACAGTATTGATTCAAGATCAGACGGCAAGTTCTGTGCAGTCTGAACTTGATCTACACTGTCCACAAAAGGTCATTGAGTCACACTTAACAGCCAATGGGTTTAGCCCTGAGTGGCTCATTTCATTGCCCATGTAGCTTATAAAAGACAGGTTGCCAGTCTGAACACTTTGCCCTGACAAAAGTATTTTCCAAGTTAGATAAACTCATTTCAAAGATTTTGGATCACTGTTCTTTCAATTCTATGTCAATTTTAGTTCAAACATTTCTGTTTATCCTACTACTTTTACCTCTGAGGCACCTTTCACAACTTCAGATGCCATATTGCAGATAGTGTAGACCAAGATCAGACTGCAAAATGTGTATGGGACAAAATTAAATGCATTTGTTTGGCATTCAAAAAAATTAATGGCCAGTCTGACTCTACAATGCAGACGGTGTAGATCCAAGATCAGAATGATAGATAACATGTCCGAGTTTTAGGTTAATATCTTCAGTAATAACAGAAATATTATAAGTGTCAACTTTTGACATGACAACACCACCAAGGCTACGGCAATACCTCAATATTTTCTCCCACAACAGCCGAGCTAATATTAATGCTGGTAACAAACATTTTCTCCGTTTCCCACAATTAACCAAACGACAGACGATAGATCGCTCCTCCCACTGATGTCACATGACCCCCGAATCTAAAAACCTAGACAAACATTACCCAGACACGAGGGCTTAGCTAGGAGACATATGCAAGTTACCATAAGATATTTTAAAATGAAATAATTGTTCAAGATAAAATAAGCATGGGAACAATTAGAGAAAAGTTAGTTACATCTTTTTGGATTTAGGTTTTTCGAAGTTTTAGAGGTGAAAATTGAAATAGACGCTATTTATTTTGAAGTCAGTTGACTTACACCTCTTACACCACTAACATTTGATAATGTAGACCTGTATAATATGTGTACATGTAACTCGTGCTTCCTAAATATTTCTTAAAGTCATTGGTCTTCAAATGCAATTCATCTTTTACCTGGACAAATATAAGCTTTTTCAAAGTTCAGACTTCGCAGAGATTTTTCCATTACTTAGTCCGAGATGCTTCAATAATTTCACCACAAATTACAAGACTTTTACGTTACCAAACGAAATATACATGATTTTAACAGGGCAATATGATTACCAGATGCTGGAATTGAAATTAGAAGATACATTAACAAATGATAGGTTTACCGAACTGATCTTTCCAAGTTCGAGGAGAAGAATAAAAAGAATAAATACATGAATATATTTCTAAGCATTCGCCGCTAAATACTATGCTGTAGTAGTAATAGAAAAATATATTGACTTACATACTGAGCATGTACAATCCAAATTTCAAACACTAATAATCGTTGAAAGGGGTTATAGAAGGTCACAAAGAGTCAGACTGATATGACACGTGTGTGTAATTTTACAAGTAGGACAGTACCAGACGCTTTTGGGGTGGTATACCGATATCAAAGGAATACTGCACAAACCCTTGCTCCAGGTTTTGCGTAAAAAGTGGCAACATGTAAAACAAATCAAACGAAAACGGCTTGATTGGTTTCTGTTTGATTTTCGATAAATAAATAATAGTTTAAGGGAGATTAAAAGATTGACAATAAAGGAAGGGGAAAGATGGTAATATATATACGATGGCATATCGTCTTTAATTCAATAGGCTTTAAGTTTGCATTCATAGATATGTTAAAATACAGAGACCAATGGGAACAACGTTTTTAATGGTTTACTGATGGAGGAAGATGGCATTTGTTTTTAATTTAAACAAAAATGTCTCAACTGTGCCTACATTGCATTTTATTTTAAAAGGGGGGGAGGAGTAGGGGGTGGGGCCACTGTTTAGGTTTGACTTCTATGAAGATTATATGAAAAGCATTTTTACGCAAATTTCGTTGATCCAAATTTTTTTTATAAGGATAATTTGCAAGGGGAAAAAAGAATCAACAAAAGAGATATAACCAGCATTCAAAATAACAAGTCAACTCGATTTTGTAAGAAAATGAATTATTGAGTATATATTTAAATTAAAAATAAGGCAAAGGAAATAAATAAGTGAACATGATAAAATCCAATCAGTTGTCTAAAATATTATCTATACATTTCTTTTAGAAAAGGAACGGGTATCTGTTGCCAAGATTGAAATTCTGGAAAATTCATGACAACAAGAGGGCCATGATGGCCCTGGATCGCTCACCTGAGTCAATAGGCAAAATTTCACTCCAGGGTCACTCTAGAGCGCACACAAGGTTTTTCTAAGATTTGACCTAGTGACCTAGTTTTTGACCCCACATGACCCAATTTCGAACTTGTCCCAGATTTTATCAAGACAAACATTCTGACCAAGTTTCATGAGGATCAGACCGAAAATGTGGCCTCTAGAGCGTACACAAGGCAAAAAGTTGACGATGGACGCCGCACGCCGCACGACAGAAACCGGACACAGCACGATCACAATAGCTCACCATGAAGTCAAACCTAAACAGTGGCCCCACCCCCTACCCCTCCCCCCCTTTTAAAATAAAATGCAATGTAGGCACAGTTGAGACATTTTTGTGCTCAAGTGAGCTAAAAAACATAAGTCAAAAAAGAGCACCACATGCAGGTGCCAACAACTGGCTGTTGTTTTTCGATGGATAAAAATTACCCTAACAATTTTTGAAAAAGGTCACCCTAGGAACATTTCTGTTAAATTATTTCAAAATCTGACCAGCCATTCCAGAGAAGAAGAATTAAGAAATTCCTCTTCATGTCCCTATGGTGCAAATAGCCCCCACCACCAGAGCCATGTTTCTTGACAGATCACAATTTTGCGAACACTTTTTGAAAAGAGTCACCCAAGGAACATTTCTGTGACATTATTTCAAAATCTGACCAGCCATTGGAGAGAAGAAGAATTTTTAAGAATTTCTTCATGTGTGTATAGTGCAAGTAGCCCCCCATTCACCAGAGCCATGTTTCTTGACGGATCAAAATTTTGCAAACGGTTTTTGAAAAGGGTCACCAAAGGAACATTTCTGTGAAATTATTTCAAAATCTGACCAGCAGTTTCAGAGAAAAAGAACTTTTAAGAATTTCTTCATGGCCGTATAGTGCAAGTAGCCCCCATTCACCAGAGCCATGTTTCTTGACGGATCTAAATTTCGCGAACAGTTTTTGAAAAGGGTCACTCAAGGAACATATCTGTGAAATTATTTCAAAATCTGACCAGCCGTTTCAGAGAAGAAGAATTTTTAAGAATTTCTTCATTTCCGTATAGTGCAAGTAACCCCCATTCACCAGAGCCATGTTTCTTGACGGATCAAAATTTCACAAACAATTTTTGAAAAGGGTCATCCAAGGAACATATCTGTGAAATTATTTTAAAATCTGACGAGCAGTTTCAGAGAAGAAGAATTTTTAAGAATTTCTTCATATCCGTATAGTGCAAGTAGCCCCCATTCACCAGAGCCATGTTTTTTGACAGATCAAAATTTCGCGAACAGTTTTTGAAAAGAGTCACCTAAGGAACATCTCTGTGAAATTATTTCAAAATCTGACCAGCGGTTTCAGGAGAAGATTTTTAAAGAACTTCTTAGAAAATTCCATTTCGTTGCCATGGCAACCAGAGTTTTTGATGGAATCAAATTTTGTGAACAGTGTTTAAAGAGGACCTCCCAAGGAACATTCCTGCCAAGTTTGGTCCAAATTGGCCCAGTGGTTTAGGAGATGACGTTTAAAGAATTGTTGACGACGCACGACGAACGACAGACACCGGGTGATCCTAAAAGCTCCCCTTGAGCATGTTGTGCTCAGGTGAGCTAATAAAAAAGCATGTTAACACGAAGTATTCATTTATTTTTATCCTTTTAAATCTGAATTTGTCTTCTGCAACAATAGTTTTACCTGGTGTAACTCGGCATCTTGAAATTGCAGTCCTAAGGATTAATAATGGATATCAGGTTTAAAGTTATTCATCGGTTTTTTTCCCATAAATATACTATACATTTATATATAGTTATAACTCCTAATGATTCAGAATGTCTAGGTTTTATAACGGCAAGTCGGCTTCCGCTCTGAATGGAAAAATGCTGATCGCTGATTGGCTTATTGATTTTTTTGATTGACAGCTGTCGTTTGGTTAATTTTTTCTAGCCTATCAAAGACAGAAATCATCATTTAAGCAACAATTCATTTTTTGTCTGCAAAATTTAATGCTTTCAATTTGGTTCAGTCCAAAATTTTTATATTTGATAAAAAAATGAAATATATAGAGGACATTTATTTTTTCGGTGAACCTGTGCCACTTGTGAAAATATTACCGTATGATGTTCACAAGATGAATCTTTCACTGAGAGAAACATATACCCTATTTATTTCATGCTTATAATCCCTTTTCTTCTTGGGACTTGCTAAGTACAGGGAAACTGTCTGTATTTCCGTACCAGCGAGTTCATCAATCAGTAAATTCACTGGTCAAAACAGTGAAATTATCAAACCATAGTCCTGCATTATTTTGCGATAAACTGCCATAAATCATTAAATACAACGTAAAATCAGACTTTAGACTCATCCTTATTGACAGCATAGCATGCAGACGATAAATGTGGCTCAAATGGTGAAAATTGTCTTTAGAAGGATAACAAGAGGGCCATGATGGCCCTGTATCGCTCCACTGGCTTATAAATATAAACCACGAAGAAAAGTCTTCACTATATAAGCCCTTATAAAACTTTGACTTCATGGCTACAGTCTGACTAAATGGGGAATATTGTATTAGAAGAATAACATGCCAAATGTGGGAGTTCTTGGCCTTATGGCTGGTAACAAGATGGTTTCTGAACTTTTCACTCCATAAACCCATGTAAAACTTGTGATCCCTGGTGCAGGGCCAAACTTGATCCTAGAGCTGTAACTTGGGCCCTCTTTGTAACTGTCCACTAAATAATGCTATAATTATATGCAAAATTTGGTAGCCTAAGCCTTATGGCTATGTACACCAAGATTTAAAAGTTTTCCCTATGTAAGCCTATGTAAATCTTGTGAACCCCCCCCCCCTCCAAGTATGAGGCCAAATTGACCCCAGGACTATACTTTGGACACTTTTGGTAGACTCCAACTAGATCAAGCTAAATGCCAAATTTGGTAGCTCTAGGCCTTATGGTTTCAGACAAGAAGATATTTAAAGTTTTCTCTATATAAGCCTATGTATAAAACTTGTGACCCCTGGGGAAGAGCCAATTTTGACCCCAGGGCTATAATTTCAAGAAACATGATAGAGGTCTACTACATAAAGCTACATGCCAAATTTGGTAGCCCTATGCCTTATGGTTTCAGACAAGAAGATTTTTAAAGTTTTCTCTATATAAGCCTATGTAAAACTTGTGACCCCTGGGGAAGAGCCAATTTTGACCCCAGGGCTATAATTTCAAGAAACATGATAGAGGTCTACTACATAAAGCTACATGCCAAATTTGGTAGCCCTATGCCTTATGGTTTCAGACAAGAAGATTTTTAAAGTTTTCTCTATATAAGCCTATGTAAAACTTGTGACCCCTGGGGCAGAGCCAATTTTGACCCCAGGGCTATAATTTGAAGAAACTTGATAGAGGTCTACTACATAAAGCTACATGCCAAATTTGGTAGCCCTATGCCTTATGGTTTCAGACAAGAAGATTTTTAAAGATTTCCAATATTTTTCAGTTTTGTTGCCATGGCAACCAGAGTTTTTGAAGGAATCAAATTCTTTCAAGAAATTCTGAAGAGGACCATGTCAGGATCATTTCTGTGAAGTTTCGTGAAAATCGGATGGGTAGTTTCAGAGAAGAAGATGTTTGAAATAAAAGTTAACGGACGGACGGACGGACGGACGACCGGACGGACGCACGACGGACACCGGGCCATGACATAAGCCCGCTGGCCTTCGGCCAGTGGAGCTAAAAATAATATTTGAAAAGGAGAAAATACTACTTACCAGCATTTTCTCCTTTTCCAACATTATTTTCCCAAATTATGTTTAAAGGCCTCAGGTTTTTTAAAACAGGAAATGGTGTCAAGTTTTCAATTTCACTTTTATTAAAGCAAATTTAAAAAAGAGCTATGTTACCTTAGCAACAAATTCACCACAATCTTTTCATGATTTTGTTTCTTAACATCCTGAGTGTATTCAAAAAACCTTTGTCCAGATTTCAAAACACCTTTACAAATTTTAAGGAAATTAACATCAAAAATTAGTTCAATTTCAATCTAACAGCCCATCTGTCAAACCCCTTACAACTTGATCATAAATATGTCAAAGGCACCCTTCTCCATTATTAGCTAATTACCACACACAACAAATATTAGACTCATGCAAATTGAAAGCATTTGCACACAACAATATAAATGTGGATCAGATGATCCAAGTTGTCTATTAAAGGATAGAAAACACTGTGGAGATAAAGGAGAAAATGCTGGTTACCAGCATTCTTCACAATATTTTCAAAGGTTGCTGTTTATTTGAAGGTCATTGAAAAACTGAAATGTTTGGTAAAGGGTTAACTAATTGCCTCCTCCAGCATGTCAGTCATTTCTTCTTGCAACAGACCACCCTTGAAAACAGTGTAGCAAAAGGATAATTGATCAGTTGCAAATGATTTCTTCTTTTACCTAAATATTTTCAAATGATTTGCTTTCATATATTACATTTACGTTAATTATTCCAATTCTACAGAGAGTTTTTTAAGTAACTGCTACACTGAAGAAGAAAGCTTTCCAAAACATTGTGGGAAAAGGAGAAAGTGCTAGTAAACAGCAATTTCTCCTTTTCCAAAATCATTTCTACACTATCAAAGATTTTGCCACATTTAAATTGTCATCTGCAAATGCTTTGAACCTGGAGAAGTCCAAATTATGTCTTTTGGAAAACAGTTTTGGTGACTACCACTTTATTAAAGGAGGAAATTATTTTACCATTAACCTTTTCACCATAAAATTTTGGTCTTTTCCACATTAACAGCATTTGCAGTCTACATCAAACATGGTTAAAAGTTAAGAAATTTGTCCAAAAACATTGAGAGGAAAAGGAGAAAATGGTTACCACATTTTTTTTTCCACCATGTTTTCAAAAGCCATCTTTGAAATTAGATTTCTGGCAAAGGGATAAGGTTAAATATTTAAAATACATGAAAAATATTGCAGTAAAAATTGAAATTGTTGCTTACAAGCAATTTCTCCTTACATCAGATTGCTTCCTAACATGTTTTATAGAATACAAAATAAGAATATCTACAGGAGATAACATGTGATGTTTCCTTTCAAACAATTAATTTTGGACAGACAGAAAAAGGGAGAAGCCAGACAGTTTATTTTTGTTGCTAAGGGTTATTTCCCTGTAGGCAGAGTGATTTACTGACCTTTGCAGTCTTGTTCCTTAAAGATAAATCTACACTGGTTTTCAGCCAGTTTTTAACCTATTTCATCTTTATTTTATCAAACTATAATCATTCTTGTTTCTTCATGTCAAATGTTGCTCCTGATGGGTGCAAGGTAGCATTGATTACTACGGGCAGAAATATCATTTTCTGGAGGCCATCCAAGAAATCACTGTTTTGATGTGTCCGGTCTTAAATCTAGAATTTCCGAAACATGTATTCATCCCCTACACTATATATATTGCAAATTTATGCTTACACAGGTAAATGCTGAACCATTCTACAGTCTATCTGATTTTTACAGCATTTATTTCTTTCTGGGTGCATCTTTAAAATCTTACAACTAGAGTTATATCATATTTCGGAGCAGTACCTGTAAAGGTGCCTTTACTATTATGCATTGACCTAGATTATGGCAAGATGTGTTAGCATTCCCTGGTATACCTTAACTGTCGTTAACTCTCTACCAAACAACAAAATTTTTGACTTGTCCAAATTGAAAGCATTTGCAGATGACAAAATAAATGAGACTTAAAAAAATTAAATTTGTTTTGGGAAGGGTAGAAAACATTGTGGGAAAAGGAGAAAATGCTGGTTGTGGGAAAAGGAGAAAATGCTGGTTACCAGCATTTTCTCCTTTTCCCACAATATTTTCAAAAGCTTTCTTTCTCAGGATAGTTGAAAGTCGGGATTGTGTGGTAAAGGGTTAAGTCATCCTTTTAAATTCACTGAAGTGTTCCCAGACAGTGCTGTTTAACCCTTTACCAGATGGCAAAATTTTAGCCTTGTCCAAATTGAAAGCAATTGCAGACGACAATTTCAATGCGCCTCAAATGGTGCAATTTTTCTTCGATTGGGTAGAAAACATTGTGGGAAAAGGAGAAAATGCTGGTTACCAGCATTTTCTCCTTTTCCCACAATGTTTTCAAAAAACTTCTTTCCCAGGGACGTCAAAAGGTGGCATTGTGCGGTAAAGGGTTAACTCTTTACCACACATACAAA
Source organism: Tridacna gigas (assembly GCA_945859785.2). Classification (NCBI taxonomy): domain Eukaryota; kingdom Metazoa; phylum Mollusca; class Bivalvia; order Cardiida; family Cardiidae; genus Tridacna; species Tridacna gigas. Next base: position 33,412,367 of record OX244040.2, on the reverse strand, counting down.
TTTTAGACCTGTCCATATTGAAAGCATTAAAAGACAATTGGGTGAATGTGGCTAAATTTACGGGATCTGTCTACGAAACAGGGTAGAAAACAATGCGGGGGAAAAAGAGAAAATGCTGGTTGCCATCACTTTATAAAATAATTAAAACATTATGGCAAAACAAGAATAGAACATTTCCCCTTTTGCCACAATGATTTTAAAAAGTAGTGTCCTTTAAGAACAATAATATTACGAACAGATATGGTGGTCCCTTGTGCAAATATGAATGTATACCAAGGTCAAATGGTACGTGCAGGCTGTTCCTTCAGGGCCTGTTTTGTACGGGTAATGATGTTGTGTGGCGATCCATGTCATTGATAACATACCTGATAATCAGTCAGTCAATCTAATGAAACATAACTGTTACATGAATAATTGATCAAACTTCATTAGCCCTTTACTCTTTACCAAATGACAAAATTTTAGACCAGTCAAAATTGAAAGCATTTGCAGATGACAGATTAAATGTGGCTCAAATGATGGAAATTGTGTCTGAAAGAGTAGAAAACATGGTGGGAAAAGGAGAAAATGCTGGTCACCAGCATTTTCTTTTTCCAACAATGTTATCACAAGATTCTTTTCTGGGCTCGTTAAAACTTGGGATAGTGTGGTAAAGGGCACACTTTTCACAACTTAAAGCAATCTTTGCAGCAAGTGTAGGTCAAGATCAAACTGCACAAACCATGGACAAGAGCAACCTCCAAACTGCACTTTTTTTAGACTGTTTGAACATTATTTATTTTACATTGATTGAGAAACAAGTTTTTGCAACTTATACTAATCTCTCTTGATTCTGCTTCCTGGGAACTAACTAAACCAGTACTAGCGCCGAACGTGTGGGCCAATGAAAATCCCAAAGTTGACACTCGCACCCAGGTATCGAACTCCTGACCTTACAGTTACAAGGCTGACACTCTACCTCACAACCACAGAACCATGAAAGCATTTGCTGACCACAAATTGAATATTGCTCTAATGGGGAGATTTGCCCTGAATCGGACAATAAAACATGGGAAAAGGAGAAAATGCTGGTTACCAGGATTTTCTCCTTTTTCCACAATGTTTTCAAAGGCCTTCTTCCTCAAGGTAGTTAAAACATGTGATTGTTTGGTAAAGGATTACAGACTAACTTTAAATCAGTTGACAAAATAATAAACTTGTCCAAATTTAAAGCATTCTGCAGATAAGGTCAGTGATGGGATATATCTTTGAAAGGGTAATACAAACATAGCTAGGAAAGGAGAAAACGCTGCTTACCAACATTTATTTCCTTTTCCCACTATGTTTTCTATAGCTGTCTGTCTAAATGGTCTTAAAAACCAAGGACTGCCTCTTAACCCTTTACCACACGACTGAATTTTGGACCTGTCTGAGTTTAAAGTATTCCCATACGACAATTTCAGTGAGGCTCAAATGATGTAATTTTTCTTTGATAGGGTAAAAAACATTGTAGGAAAAGGAGAAAATCCTGGTTACCAGCATTTTCTCCTTTTCCCACAATGTTTTCAAAAGGCTTTTTCTTCAGGGTCATTAAAAGTCAGGATTGTGTGGTAAAGGGTTATAGGATTAACCCCTTGCAGTACTCAATAATTGATAAGCACAAGTTCAAGTCTCTACAAAAGTATTCAGACAGTTAATATTTCAGGGTCATATCATAAAACAAGAAATGTCTCTCAAAATGATAGATGGCGTAAATTTGCCAGCAAATAGGAGGGGCCCTTAGAATATGCATGTCTACATTTTTAACCATAGGGGCCCTTAGAATAACCTGTCTACAGTTTTGACCAATCACAAATTTCTATTTATTCATTTTTTTATCAGTATCAAAAAGTTAGGTCAAAAGCCAGCACATTCAGCTACACCAAATAACAAACAGTGTGGACTGATTAAAAGGGGTTTTATGCCTCTTTCAACAATCTTTCAGTCATGTCATGGGGACAGTTAACTTACTCATGTATAACCTGGGTTTTGCCGTTACTAGGCTTATTATAAGGGCTCAGAAACCCCTTGCCAAAGGACACTAACAAAAATCTCCTTGCTTTGTGTGAAGATTAAACCCAGAACCTCAGGTTACCAATCCTACAAAATAGCGCCGATCCATGCATGTGGGTATGCTATTAGACTGAACATAACACAGGCATACTGATTTTGAGTTAACTCTTTTCCCGACCTCTATGACCCTGTGAAAGAAACCTTTTGAAAGCATTGTTGGAAAAGGAGAAAATGTTGGACCAGCATTTTCTCCTTTTCTCACAATGTTTTCTACCTTATCAAAGACAAATTTCTCCATATCACCAGCACTTAAATTGTTGCTCTCAATTTGGACAAGTCTTCATTTTTGTCATATGATAAAGAGTTGAATGTGACTCAAATGATGGAACTTGTCTGTGACAGGGTAGAAAACCAGAATTTTCTTCTTTTCCCACAATGTTTTCAAAAGCTCTCCTCTTAAGGGTCCTTAAAACTCTGGATCGTGTGGTAAAGGGTCAACTCTTTACTAAATGACAGAGTTTTAGACTGGTCCAAATTGAAGGCATTTGAAAATGACGAATTTTCTTTTGAAGGGGAGAAAACATTGTGGCAAAGGGAGGAAATGTTCTCAAGTCCTTTTCCTTGGGTGTTGTTAAAACTCAGGATTTTGTGGTAAAGGGTTAACTGTTATATGCAAACAGGATATATACAATTATTTCATCATCATGGTACAAGAAAAGTTGTGCAAAGTCATGTTAAACATTTCAGACGCTATTAATTTAACTCTTTACCAAACAACAAAATTTAAGACTAGTCCAAATTGAAAGCATTTGCAGACGACAAAATAAACATGACTTAAAAACTGAAATATGCTTTTGGTAGGGTAGAAAACATTGTGGAAAAAGGAGAAAATGTTGGTTACTAGCATTTTCTCCTTTTCCCGCAATGTTTTCAAAAGGCTTCTTTCTCAGGGTCATTCAAAGTCAGGATTGTGTGGTAAAGATTTAAACATATCTGTGGGAAAAATCTTCAAATAAATTCAGATCAGGTAAATTGAACCATAAACCCACCATTTTATCTTTCAATTTCATTTTTCTTTTACCTTCACAAAACAATCCAATACATGTATCAAAACAACCCTGAGATATAAAGATGGCTTTTGAAAAAAGATAAAGGGAAAAGGAGAAATTGGTTCTAACCAGTATTTTCTCCTTTTTCCACAACAGTCTCGTCCTGTCAGAGACCAGTCTCATAATTCAATTTGTGTGTCTTTTGAAGGTGGAGGAATCTAGAATTTTGCTGTTTGTTAACCCTTTACCAGATGACAAAATTGTAGCCTTGTCCAAATTGAAAGCATTTGCAGACGACAATTTCAATGTGGCTCACGTGGTGCAACTTTTCTTTGATAGGGTAGAAAACATTGTGGGAAATGGAGAAAATGCTGGTTACCAGCATTTTCTCCTTTTCCCACAATGTTTTCAAAAGGCTTCTTTTCCAGGGGCGTCAAAAGGCGGCATTGTGCGGTAAAGGGTTAAAGACTGACAGATAAAGAACTACCGGTAGCTGTAGAACCATCATACATAATTATATGTACATGTATATCAGAAATGGAATAAGAGCCATATAACTCTTTACCAGACAACAAAATTTTAGACTAGTCCAAATTGAAAGAATTTGCAGACGAAAAATTTAAAGTGGCTCAAATGATGAAATTTGCCTTTATTAGGGTAGAAAACATTGTGGGAAAAGGAGAAAATGCTGGTTACCAGCATTTTCTCCTTTTCCTACAATGTTTTAAAAGGCTTTTTGCTCAGGGTGGTTAAAAGTCAGGATTGTGTGGTAAAGAGATAAGTGGTACTGATAAAAGTTTAAACTATATAAAAACAAAGCAATTTCTATAAAACAATTTTAAATTCACCCTGAAGATTCTTTAATCCATCACATATCATTCAAGACAATTACAAAATACCGTAATCTAGACAAGAAAAACAAAGTATAACATACCTTTTCACTTCCAGGAAATAATCTTCTAAGCATTTTGCCTTATATGATATTTCCCCAACACATAACAACGTCATATGAACGATTTGTCATCCAAATTATTTTGGTCTTGTATGCATTAAATACACTGAAGCACTTGAATCATAAAACATCCTCGTGTCAACATTATTTTCACTTCAAGTTGACAGCGCTCCTGTAAATCTTGAAAACACTTCTACTGCTAGTTTATTTCCATGTTTATCTTGTATGGATCTGATATCTTTTGAAACTGATAACACAACATCAGGCAGACATTTATAATCCTAAATAAGTCTTTACCAAACGACTGGACCAAATTGAAAGCATTTGCAGACGACAAATTAAATGTTAAGATGACGATTTCTGTCTTTGATAGGATAGAAAACATTCGTGGGAAAAGGAGTAAATTTTGGTTACCAGCATTTTCTCCTTTTCCCACCATGTTTTTAAGAGGCTTCTTTCCCAGGGTTGTTAAAAGTCGGTACTGTATGGTAAAGGGTAAACCTGCTACCAGACGACAAAATTTTAGAAAAAGGTGATTTAAAAGCGTTTGCTAACAACAAATTAGATACAGCTTAATTGTTAAGAGTACTCTTTGAAAGAGCAGAATACATTGTCGGAAACTTAGAAAATGCTTGTTACCAGCATTTTTTTCCCTTTCCCACCATGTTTTCGAATGCCTATCACATTAATGTTGTTGATATTCTGGATTGTTTGGTTAAAAGTAAAAGCCAAGCCCCATCCCCCTCAAAAAGAAAAGTATAATCCATTTTCAATTCAGAAAAATAAAAAACTTATGTTTGTACCTAACAGTAAATATTTTTACCTATCCTAATCGGTTGCAGATGACAAATTAAACACTCAGACAGAGTACATCAAAGTTTACAGGGCATGTAGTCTGATCTTAACCTGCATTGGCCACAAAAACACTGAAAGCAGTGGAAGGTAATTTTAGGGTTTAGAAAATATTGGTAGCAGACTGTCATGGTCATTGCTCATAATTGGTAATGACCAGAGGCAACCATCTGTTCTACAATATTTCACAATGAGTCAAAACAAGTCTAACAAAATGAACCTTTTACACTTTCTAATTTCCGAGACAAAAAAACCTTTTCTTCCAGTTTCCAGTGTTCTGAAATCTAACCTAATATCTAAAATAAAATCACCTGAAATTTTTGAGTGAAAAATCATTTAGAATTGCACAGTTACACGAGAATAACGTTTCTGTTATCAAATAGACACATAATATTATCTCCATAACCTGTCTTTACATTTGAACCCTTTACAAAACTAGAAGGCCCTGAAGGGCCTGAATATGCTCTACTGGCAGGGAATTAAATCTTGCTTTTATGCTAGCATACATTATGAATTCATGATGCAAAAAGACAAATTTTCAACAAAAAAAAATGGCTACTTTTCCCACATTGTTTCTTGGATTTTTTTTCAAAATCAATAGGATTCAAGCTGTTGATGAGACAAAACAACTGGGTGAATTTCACAAAAATCTGATTACAAATGCAGACTTTATCATGTAAACAAGAATTGGAAATTTTCAACATGAAATGGCTACTTTTCCCACATTGTTTCTTCGATTTTTTTTTCAAAATCAATAGGGTTGAAGCTACTGATGAGATAAACAAACTGTGTGATTTTCATGAAAATCTGACCAGAAATACAGACTTTATTGCGTAAACAAGAACAGAAAATTTAAATTTTCAACTTTAAATGGCTACTTTTCCCATACTATTTGTTGGATTTTTTTCAAAGTCGATAGGGTTGAAGCTATTGATGAAATAAACAAACTGTGCAAGTTTCACGAAAATCTGAAGTTATTTGCAGACTTTATCGCGTAAACAAGAACTGGAAATTTTCAATTTGAAATGGCTACTTTTCCCATACTGTTTGTTGGATTTTTTTCAAATTCAATAGGGTTGAAGCTATTGATGAGATAAACAAACTGTGCAAGTTTCATGAAAATCCGGCAACAAATGCAGACTTTATCGCGTAAACAAGAAAAAGACTAACGGACGGACAGACGGACGGACGGACAGACAGACGGACGGACGATGGAAACCCCGCCATGACATAAGCTCTTCTGGCTTTCAGCCAGTAGAGCTAAAAACAATCCCCTGTTTAACCCTTTACCACACAATCCTGAGTTTTAATGTCCCTGAGGAAGAAGCCTTTTGAAAACATATTGTTGGAATAGGAGAAAATGCTGGAAACCAGCATTTCATCCCTTATTTTCTACCCTATCAAAAACAGAAATCATCATTTTGAGCAACGTTTGTCTTCTGCAAATGCTTTCAATTTGGTCGCATGCAAAATTTTGTTGTTTGGTAAAGCCTTGAAGTACCATGTAGAAGAAGCCTTTCGAACATGAACACATTGTGGGAAAAGGAAAAAATACTGATATACAGCATTCTTTCTTATTCCACAAAAAATTTTCTACCCTTTCAAACACAAATCTCTCCATTTGCGTAACATGAAAGTTTGTTGTCTGCACATGCATGTTTGAATTTGGATAAGTTTTAAAAAAAGATACTTGTCCGGTAAAGAGTTAACTCCTAAACACACAATCCCTGAGGTAATAACCATTTGAAAACCTTGAAGGAAAAGGAGAAAATGCTGGTAACCAGCATTTTCTCCTTTTCCCCACAAGGTTTTCTACATTTTCAAGACCATTACCATCATTTCAGCTACATTTAAATTGTTGTCTGCAAATCATTTCAATTTGGACAGGTCTAAAATTTTATTGTTTGGTAAAGAGCTAACTCATTTCTGCATCAGGATATATTTGATATTATTTGATGGAAAGAAATTTGTAGAACAAGATGACAAAGGAAGAAAACTCTTACCATATATTGCATTTTTTTCTTCATCTCCTCTCTTTATTTGTTTTAGATACCTTTTAAGTCAGATAAGGGGCAGAACTATGTCAAGAATATTTTGGTTACCTGCCCCTGTTGTATGGGTTTCTCTTTTGACAGCTAACAACTAGTCCAAGTTTGAAGTAGATATCTTCAGCATGACTCAAAGTTTTTTTCATAACAATGATTATGACACAGATGGTGACACAGACGACAGGGCAATGACAATAATTTAAAGTTTTCTCAAAAAACAGCCGAGCTAAAAATTTTTATAATAATTTTAGATTAACCTGAAATCCATCTTGTTTTCGTGAAAATGTAAGCCATTATTTACAGGGAAGTGGTGGCATTTCTAAGCCACCATACCTATCGTTACCAATTTTTAGCTCCACTGGCCGAAGGCCAGCGAGCTATTGTCATGGCGTTGTGTCCGTCGTGCGTCCGTCCGTCCATTCGTCCGTGCGTGTGTCCGTAAACTTTTTCTTTAAAAAACTTCTCCTCAGAAACTATTGACTGGATTTTTACCAAATTTCACAGGAATGTTCCTTTGGTGGTCCTCTTTCAAATTCCTTCAAATAATTGTGTTCCATGAAGAATTCTGGTTGCCATGGCAACCAAAGTAAAAAACCTTTAAAAATCTTCTCCTCCCAAACCGCTATTTGGATAGCATTATTATTTTGCAGGAATGTTCCTTAGATACAGGTTTACAGAATTCCTTTAAAAAAAAATGATCTGTCAAAAAACATGGCTTTTATGGGAGACTCATTTTCCTTTTATGGTATAAAGTAAAATCTTTGAAAAATTTCTTCTCTAAAACTATTCATTGGATTTCATTGTTGTTTTGCAGGTAAGTTCCTATGGTGGTTGTCTGCCAAATTGTTTCTATGGTGGTTGTATACCAAATTCCTTTTAAAAAAATGATACACCTAAAAACACATTTTTTTATAGACAAGGCTTATATTTCAAAAAAATGTTCTTCTCCAAAACTATTTATTGTGTTAGTTTTATCGACTAACAAAGAAAAAGGAATAAAATTGGATTGACTTGACCTAGTCAGGGCTGTCCTATTTAAGCCCACACATTTTCCTTGGTATTAAGATCACAATTTACTCCAATGATATGCTATTAGTTAGTACTAGTAATAAAATATCACTGGCCATAAATGAGATAAAAGCTTGAGCACCTTTCACAACTTGAGCTTTTCAATTTTGCCTTATTACTAAGCCTGAGTAACCATGCCAAGATAAAAAAGAAAAAGTATTTTAATAACAAACCCCCCATGTTGTAGGTACTTTATAGTCCTTTTGATATAGAACAAGAGAACCTCTGCACTTTTATTAGTTCTGGTAAAGGTTTGTTGACCTACTAATGAGTAAATGCAGAGTGGACAGAAGGGATGTAAATCCTGGTGACCTGGTACAAAGTGGGACAGGGCTTTACATTTGTGATAAGGCATTAATGTTATCCAGTCAAACTGATCCCACAACTTCAGTACACCAGAATTAATCTGTGCCCTGGAGCAGGATATTTGATTTATGTAAATGCATTTGTAGACCATTTTGTGTTGTTTGCCACAGAAGACATTCTAACTGTGACTGTGAAAAGTTGATTATTAGGGATTAGGTGTTCATTGTATGCCAGCATATTTCATTCTATCTGGTGTATTGATGTAAGTTGATCTATATTGCTATAACATTCATTCATTTGCCCTCCTAGCTGTTCTTTTAGATTACCCCTTTACCACACAATCACAACTTTTAACGACCCTGAGAAAGACATATTTTCTATATTTTGATGTTTCCCCACCCAAAATGGTTTGTGAAAGGACCTGTTGCAGACAACATATCTTCAAATTAGTAAGACATATATAAAAAAGGATAGAAATTATTGTGGGAAACTAAGAAAATGCTGGTTACCATTTTTTTCTTCTTTTCTCACAAGTTTTTTCCATACCTTTTTTCTTCAGTGAGCTAAAATGCAGGATTGAATGGTAATTGTTAAAAACTTCTTTTCGCCATTATAGAAATATCAGGCCTGTGGAGCGATACAGGCGCTCAAGCGCCTCTAGTTCTCTGATCTACATAAAGTTACCCTCCCTGACTGGAAGAATACCAATGTTGAGATGAAAGACTGCCTCATTTACTCTACAATCTAATAATTTATTTATCTTTCTAATCAACCCTTTAGAAAGGTAAATCATGCTCTACTGAATCTTTATCTTTGCTAGTTTGCTGTTGTCTAACCCTTTACCAAATATTCCTGTTTTAACTCTTTACCAAATGACAAAATTTTAGACTGGTCCAAATTGAAAGCAATTGCAGACGACAAATTAAACATGACTCAAAAATTTAAATTTGTGTTGGGAAAGGTAGAAAACATTGTGGGAAAAGGAGAAAATGCTGGTTACCAGCATTTCTCCTTTTCCTACAATGTTTTCCAAAGGCTTCTTTCTCAGCGTCGTTAAAAGTGGGGATTGTGGTAAAGAGTTAATCATCCTAAAGAGGAAGTCTTTTGAAAACATTGTGGAAAAAGGAGAAAATGCTGGTTTTTATTTTCAAACAATGCTTTTTACACTTTCAAAGACAAATCCCATCAAAGGAGCCACAAGAAATTTGTAGTCTGCAAATGTATCAGATTGAACAAGTCTAAAATTTTTTTGTGTGATGGGTTAATACATCTATTTCAAGGTTGTTCCATATGTGGAACTCTCCAAGTTAAGGGATTTAAACCTACAATGAGACCACACATAAACAACAAGAGCTTCGCAGAGCAGCGCATATAAGCCCGAAGGGGCTTGTCAGTGAAACAAGTTGAAATGAAGGATGGGCCGTGAATGAAGAGTAGTTATTCTCCATGATAAAAGAAGTAAGTCTTGATTGTCTGTAATAGCTTATGGCCCGGACCAAACTTAAAATTAACAAAAGGCAATAACTCAAAAAATAAGAATGGCACAGTTATGGTTCTTGTAAACTGCACTTCTTCATAATGAGCTCTATCAGTGTATGAAGGTTCGAGTTGATAGCTTCTATAGTATGGAGGTGATGGCCTGAACAAAATTTCAAAGTGAAAAGTTGACTATTTCAGAAATCAAGGGCAGATAATTTTTGAATGCAAACACCTATCCAAATTTTAACAGTCACATGCGCAACTAGACATCATACAGATTCATTCTGGCAAGTTTCAAATAATTCCGATGGTAACTGTAGGAGGAGTTGCGCACAGAATAAATTGCTAACAGACGGACGACTGGGGGTATAACATAATACGACCCTTCGAGCGTATAAAAAGGGAAACGCTCCACATATGAAAGGAAGGCCCTAACTGTAAATAATATCAAAGGGAAATTACTCAGAAAATAATGGCAATAAATCAGGAAAGAAGAGTGGCAGAGTTATGGTTCTTGCACACTGCACTTCTCCACGATGTGTGCTATCAGTGTTTGAAGTTTCAAGTTGAGAGCTTTTATAGTTTGGAAGTTATGGCCCAGACAAAAGTTCAAAGTAAAAATTTAAAAATAAATAAAGGGCAATAACTCAAAAAATAAGGGTATCAGAGTTATGGTTCTTGTGCATGACACTTCTCCATAATGTGTTCTGTCAGTGTATGAAGTTTCAAGATGATAGCTTTTCTAGTTTGGAAGATGTAGCCAGGACAAAAATTCAAAATGAAGTTATTAAAGGGCAATTACTCAAAAACTCAGGGTGACAGAGTTATGGTTCTTGTTTACTGCACTCATCCACAATCTGTTCTATCAGTATATATTGTTTCAAGTTGATAGCTTTTATAGTTTGGAAGATCTGGCCCAAACAAAAATCTAATGTGAAAAATATTAAAGGGCAATAACTAAAAAAATAAGGGTGGCACAGTTACAATTTTTGTGAATTGCTCTTCTCCACAAGGTGTTCTATCAGTCTTTGAAGGTTCAAGATCATAGCTTTTATAATTTAGAAATTATGGCCCAGATGAAAATTCAAAGTGAAAACCAACAAAGGGCAATAACTCAAAAAGAAGGATGGCAGAGTTATGGTTCTTGTGCAATGCACTTCTTCATAATGTGTTCTATTAGTCTTTGAAGTTTCAAGATGATGGATTTTAAAGTTTGGAAGTTATGGCCTGGACAAAAATTCAAACTGAAAATTAACAAAGGGCAATAACTCAAAAAATAAAGGTCACACAGTTATGGTTCATGTGCACTGCACTTCTCCATAATGTGTTCTATCAGTGTATGAAGTTCCAAGTTAATAGCTTTTATAGTTTGGAAGTTATGGCCTGGACAAAAATTCAAACTGAAAATCAACAAAGGGCAATAACTCAAAAAACAAGAGCAGCAGAGTTATGGTTCTTGTGCACTGTTTTTCTCCATAATATGTTCTATCAGTGTATGTAGTTTCAAGTTGATACCTTTTATGGTATGGAAGTTATGGCCTGAACAAAAATTCAAAGTGAAAAGTTGGTTATTTCAGAAATCAAGGGCAGATAATTTTAGAACGCAAACAGCGATCCAAATTCTAAGAGTCAGGTGCACAACTCGACTTCATGGAGATTAATTGTGGCAAGTTTCAAATAATTCCGATGGAAACTGTAGAAGGAGTTGTCCACACAAGAAATTGCTAACGGACGGACGGGGGTATAACATAATACGACCCTTCGGGCGTATAAAAATCAGTGGCATCATATGATGAAGTCAATCAAACACAGCCATTTGAACTAACGGGGGCACATTTCAATGTGATGCAGAGTCTAATCAGTATGAGCCACACTCTAGCAAAAGGGCACTTAATGCATCTCTGTGACGCATGATACCAAATAGGTTATCACATGATCAAGGATCCATAAAGTCCATTTTGTCTAACAACCGACTAAATCATGAATAGACTGGTCTTTTGACATACAGAAACTTTGACCAACAGTGAAAAATTTCGGCCCAGGTCAGCCGGCGCAAACTGCGGAGGCTGATCTAGGTTGATACTTTTCACAGATGCATTAAGCCCCCTTTTCACAGAGCATGGCTCATACATTAAGGCTTCCAGTTTTCATTTTCTTCTCCAGTTATGGGTTTATTAACATTTTGGCTACATTACAGGCACTGTGTAGGTTCCAACGATGTCGCACTGTCTCGCAAGACTTGTTCATTTTCTTACCATACATGCACAAGAGTACTCAAAGAGAGATAACTCTGTAAGACTGGCAATAATCAATGTGTTGAATGTGGCAAAGTAGTGTATAGTGTTGATCCAAGACAAGCTGGCATGTTCTGCGCAGCCTGATCTTAATCAACACGGTCTAGAAAAGCAACTGGACTGCTAACCAGCTGACAAAGCTTTAAAGTTGTTAAAATTGAGAGCAATTGCAGATGACAAATCAAATATGTTTAAAACAATTCCCATTTTTTTTTTACGGTGTACCAAACATTGTGGGAAAAGGAGACAATGATGGTTAACAGAACTTTCTCCTTTTCCCACTATGTTTTCAAAAGCCTTCTTCCCCAGGTTCAGAGCTTTAACCTTTTACCAAACAATTTCATGTTTTAATGATCGTGAGAGAGACGGCTTTTGAAAACATTATATATAAAGGAGAAATCCTGTCAACCATTTTCCAAAATTGTTTTATACTCCTTAACAGACAGAGAGAATTATTTGGGCTTTATTCCTTTGTCATCTGCAAATGCTCTCAGTTTGGACAAGTCTAAAATTTTATTGTTTGATAAAGGGTTAAAAGGTTAACCTTTTACCACATGACTAAACTTTAGACTTATCCGTATTGAAAGAGAGTAGACACTACGCATGACTCAAATGATGAAATTTGTTTAAGACAAAGTAGAAAAGATTGTGGGAAAAGGAGGAAATGCTTGTTATCGACATTTTCTCCTTTTCACACAATGTTTTCAAAGGCCTCTTTCCTCAGGGTCATCAAAACTTGTAATAGTGTGGTAAAGAATTAAATAGTGCATCATATATTATTTAATGTGAATCATTTCTTTAACTCTTAGCCAAACGACAGAATTGTCAATTTGTCAAAATTGAAGCATTTGCAGGCAACAAAATAAATGTGACTCAAAAATGAAAATTTGTTACCAGCATTTTCTCACAATGTTTTCAAAAGGCTTCTTTCTCGTGGTAGTTAAAAGTTGGGATTGTATGGTGAAGGGATAATGCAGTTCTTAAATGTCTCCATATTCTCTCATCAATCATTGTTCAAAACATCTAATATCCGGTATCTGTTACACTGCCTAATGAAGGCTATTTGACAAAATGTATTTCAAGTGACTACAAAAGACCAAAATGGTGGCACATTTTCATTTATGATTGCAAAACTATCTAAAAATGTATCTGAAAGCGTAGCTCCATTTTCTGACAGCACATTCTTTGCAATTTCATCTTGATCTTCAGTGTACAACAGCATCTAATGCCCCACTCCCTGCGCCGATCTAACAACCTCGGTCAAACTTGATCATGAGTACATGAAATTATCTCCCTTGGTCTGCAGTGGGGTCCTGCTCGGTCTGCAAGAGATCTACCTTGGTCAGTAGCTGCCAGGGTATCAGCACATTTGTTTTTGAACAAGTCAACATTATCTCTGTAGTGATCAAATGTGCAGATGGTCTGGAAGTGGTTTGAAATACATCATGTAGCACTGTGGAAAGCTATGCACAAAATCAAGTTTGTCAGGAAGACATCCAGTCACATATTTTTACATATTTTACCATGGTAACCAGGACTTCCATCCATTCATATTCACATTCCTGATCACATACATACACATAACAGGAGACAGTTTTACTGATTATTCCTACATTGTTGTCCCCGAAAGTCATGTAGACCCCCAACCAAACAACTGGTCCAGCTCCGCCATGTTATTTGGTCGGCTGGTCAATCCAGGCTTGTAACGACCCTGAGGAAAAAGGCTTTTGAAAACATTGAGGGAAAAGGCAAAAATACTTGCAACCAGCATTTTTTTATTTACCAACAATGTTTTCTACCCTTTCAACCCTTTACCACACAATGCCGACTTTAAACAACCCTTAGAGAGAAGCCTTTTGAAAAATTTGTGGGAAAAGGAGAAAATGCTAGTAACCAGCAATATTTTTCACCCGTCCCAAATCAATTTTCGACCTTTTTAGTCACTTAACTTAGTTGTCTGCAAATGCTTTCAATTTGGAACAGTATGAAATTTTGTCATTTGGTTAAAAGAGTTAAAGACATATCTCATCATTTGAACCACACTGTAGTTGTCATCTGTTACAATGCTGTCAATTTGGGCCAGCCTAAAATTTTGTTGTTTTGTAAAGTTAACCTGTTACGAGCGATTCCCAGGTTTTTTCCCTTTAACTGAAAAATCATTTCATTTCTTATCATCATTTCAGTCATAATTGTTTTGTTATCTCGACATGCTTTCATTGATGGACAAAAAAATCTGTGTGGTTAACCCTCTTTTTAGAGCACCAAATAAATCTATCAGACATTTTTATTGTAGAAATATGACCTAAATAATAGCAATTTCATGGTTGCTTTTAGCTGACAGTGCAGGTCAGAGATCAGGCTGCACATTTTGTGCAGCCTGATCTAGATCCACACTGGTCGCAAACGGAAACTTTAGTTGCAAAAGGAGCTTTAACTCTTTACCACACAACAAAATTTTAGAACAGTCCAAATTGAAAGCGTCTGCATACGACAAATAAAATGGGGTACAAACCACAGTATCTGTCTTTGAGATTGTTGAAAACATAGTGGGAAAAGAAGAAAATGCTGGTTACCAACATTTTCTTCTTTTCCCACAATGTTTTCAAAAGCCTTCTTCATCAGGGTCATTAAAACTCAGGATTGTGTGGTATAGAGTTAAGGGTTATCAGAAAAATTACCAGCGTGGTACCATGTTATGAAAGCAACCACTTCCATTTCTATGGTTTCTCATTGGATTTTCTAAGAAACATTAAATCTTATGAAAAAACTCAATTAACTCTTTACCAAACGACAAAATTTAAGAGTCATCCAAATTGAAAGCATTTGCAGACGACAAATTCAATGTAACTCAAAAATTGAAATGTGTGTTGGGAAAGGTAGAAAACATTGTTGGAAAAGGAGAAAATGCTGGTTACCAGCATTTTCTCCTTTTCCCACAATGTTTTCAAAAGGCTTCTTTTTCAAGGTCGTTAAAAGTCGAGATTGTGTGGTAAAGAGTTAATTATGCACAACTTTGTCAAGTGACACAAAGAATTGCAAAATGATAATGAGTAATAATGCAAATAACAGGACGTAATAGAACAGGACTTTATGTGGTCACGTATGCTTGCAAAATTCTAACTTTGATTGCCTACCAAAATAAATTATTTCTTTGAAATGAGATCCTTTGCTATAGAAGTCCTTTTTTTTAACACAAACATGTCAGAGGTATGGAGCTTTGCATATAAGTAAGGTCATTTTGGTAACAGGGTAAGAGGTCAATATGTATGTGTCATGCTCTGTGAAAAAAGAATTTGATGCATCGGCAAAACATATTGACCGACGTCAGCTGCAGTTCGCACAGGCTGACCTTGGTCAAACCCTTTTGCTTTTAGTAAATTTTCTGCATTTCCAAGGACCATTTTACCTTAGGATTCAGCCGGTTGTTAGACAAAATGGATTTTATGGATCCATAATTATGTGATGACTTGCTTGGTATAAGGCTTTATGGAGATGAGATGTATAACCTTCTTATTTCCATTAGTGGAACTCTTTTAAGTTAAAGACAAGTTTAGACCTACTACTGGGACCATGCATAAAAAATATCAACTGAATCATATATTAAGTACAATCAAATGCAGCCATCTGTACTGAGGCACACTTCAGGGCGATGCAGTGCTAATAGGTATATTAAAACTTTCATTTCTCATTTTCTTTTCCGGTTATGGGTCAGTCAACTCTTTACCACACCATGAAAATGTAGACTAGTCCAAATCAAAAGCATTTGCAGACGACATTTTAAATGTAGCTCAAAACATAACATTTGTCTCTTAAAGGGTACAAAACATTGTGGAAAAAGAAGAAAATTCTGGTTACCAGTATTTTCTTCTTTTCCAAAAATAATTTCAAAAGGCTTCCTTCTTCGGGTTGTTAAAAGTCGGGATTCTGTGGTAGAGAGTTAAAGGCCCAGAAGCAGCCAAAAGTAAACAAAACAGGTGATAAAATACATTTAAATTTAAATCATACATTAAAAGTATGGCAATTGTTGTGAAGATGACAACCTGGTATAGTACGATCAGTACAAGTGTTAGTCGCTGGCAGAAAATGAATACTAAAAGTAAGTCAAAAGTTGATGCAATAAAAACAGCAATTACTGATTGCAAAGTGACCATATTGTTATTTAAATGCCCAATATCACCCTTTTATTGAACATAACTTTACATTTATTTGATAGCAATGAAAAATAAATTTTTAGTTATATTTATCACTATTCCAAAAGAAACTTTGATTTTCAACATAAAAACTAAATAGCCCCCTTTAACCCTTTCCCAAACAAGCCCTGGTTTTCACGTGTCTGCAGTACAAGTCTTTTGAAAACACTGTGGGAAAAGGAGAAATTTCTCCTTTTCCCACAGTGTTTTCTACCCTTTTGGAGAACTTTCTGTCATTTTCATCAAATTTAAAATTGTCGTCTGCAAACTCTTTCAATTTGGACCAGTCTAAATTTTATTGTTTGGGAAAGGGTTAAGTCTTTACCACAAGAGAACAATTTAAACTGGTCCAATTTGAAAATATTGGCAGACAACAATTTAAGTGTAACTCAAATAAAGGAATTTGTCTTTGATAGGGCAAAAAACAGTGTGGGGAAAGCAGAAAATGCTGGTTACCAGCATTTGCTCCTTTTCCCACAATCTTTTCAAAAGGCTTCTTCCTCAGGGTCGGATTGTGTGGTAAAGGGTTAAAGCACTGAATGATATGATATAGGTTAGAATCCATAGTCTTTATTTGCTATTTTCCAGCATTTTCTCAGAATCGGTCACATAATTTTCAAAGACTTTGAAGCTATGATCCTTAAATCATTGATTAATACTCTGATTAGGGTTCAAATCTACATTCTGTATTTGTAAGCATTTTTTACATGTTACTGCATGCTTTATAAAAGAGAAAAAAAGTCTTCCAAGTCAATCACAATCTTGGACATAAATTTAGAAAAGTCACGTCCTTCACACTTGCTAAAGTACAATGTATGTCAGTATGTCAGGTCTACAAGGAAATAGAATGACAAGAGGAAATGAACTAGACTGTATCATGATAACTCCATATTAACGCCTTCAGTGCATGCATAGCTTTAAAATACCCAAATGAAATCAATGGGTTCCAAGTTATGGTGTGTTTTTCTCTTTTTTTTTCTGCTTCTTTTTATAGTGTTTATGCAATTTCAACACTATTTCAGTTATATGGCATCCGCCTGTGCACCTATCCATACTTTGCTTCGATGTCTTTTACCAGTACTTTGCACAATGTTCTTCAAAAGCTGTTGGCTGCTCTCCCATATAAAAATCCCCATACTGGTATTCAGCAGGGAGAAAGGAATGGGTCTTAGGACTATCCTGAATTCCAGAAAATGTTTGGTAGAGCTGAATGAATCCTGTTGCACTGACTATAGACAGTCTTGCCAGAGAACAAGCAGGGGATTGGAACCAGCAATCCCTGGGTTTTAAGCTACGAACATTTTTGACTTAACCCTTTACCATACAATCCAGAATTTTAATGACCCTGAGCAAGAAGCCTTTTGAAAACATTGTGGGAAAAGGAGAAAATGCTGGTAACCAGCATTTTCTCCTTTTCCCACAATGTTTTCTAACCTTTCAAACATAAGTTTCAATTTTTGTAGTAAGAGGGTTAAACTGTCCACATCATTATCTATAGTGGTTCTACTCTGCTAGGGTTGATATTCCACTGACATCCCAAATATGGTAATTAGTGCTATTTTCTGCCAGTGAGTCATGTAGTCACAAAGTGGGGAATGGAATGTAAATTAACTTTTTCTGGCTGCATTTATCTCTTTATCAAATGACAAAACTTAGATTTGCCTAAACTGAAAGGATTCCCAAACAACAAATTAGATGTGGCTCAAATCTTGAGATTTTATTTTGAAAGTGTAGGAAACATGGTAGGAAAAGGGGAATATGCATGGAGTTTTTTTTACAACCCTAGGAAAAGAGGCTTCTGAGAACCAGCATTTTCTCTTTTTCCCAAAATGTTTTCTATCCTATTCAAGACAATTCCCATAATTCAATCAGCAAAGCCAAGTAAAATGGTAGTATACAGGACTTGAAACGAGGGTTCGCTGGTTTGAATACCCAAATCAGCAAATTCCTCAATGCAACAGGATTCAGTCCTCTGTCATTGCCAATCTTTGTTTCGACAATGGTCACGTAGGAAAGCAGCCAGTGGGAAGAGTATTTAGCAAGTTATAAGAAATTCAGAAAAGCATGGATAGGTGCACTGGCTGCTGCAATGTAACTGAAATATTAAACACAGCATCAAACACCATACAAGCAAACAAAACCATAATTAAATTAGCAAAATTTAATTTGTCGTCTTCAAAATGCTTTCCAATTTGTTGTATACAAATTCTTTTCAATTTGGACCAGTCTTAAATTTTGTGGTTTTCTAGAGATAAATGGCCAAAAGAACAGATATTATTCACTGTTATCTGTTGCAAAGAGTTCTTTCTCAGCCTTTATTTCCTTAATAAATCATTATGAAATGTTATCTCAGACCTCAACCATATTCAACCCTTTACCACACCACACAATTTTAAACTTGACCAAATTAAAAGCATTTGCAGACGACAAATTAACTCTTTACCACACAGTCCCGAGTTTTAACGATCCTCATGAAGACAGCTTTTGAAAACATAGTGGGAAAAGAAGAAAATGGTGGTAACCAGCATTTTATCCTTTTCCCACTATGTTTTCCACCCTATCCAAAACAAATTATATCATTTGAATCACATTTAAATTGTCGTGTGTAAATGCTTTGAATTTGGCATGGTCCAAATTTTTTGTCGTTTGGTAAAGAGTTAAAGGTGGGTAAAATGATGAAACTTGCCTTTGATTGAGAAGGAAACATTGATGAAAAAGGAGAAAATGATGATTACCAGCATTTTCTCCCTTTCCCACAATGTTTTTTTAAAAGCTTTCTTTCTCAGGGTCCTTAAAACTCTGGATGTGTTGTAAAGGGTTAACCCTTTTCTAAACAATGCAGTTCTGTAATGACCCTGAGAAAACAGGCTGTTGAAAAACTGTAGGAAAATCAGAAAATGCTGGTAATTAGCATTTCTACATTTTCTGCACTGTTTTCTGTCTTGTCATTGACAAATTCCATCATTTCAGTCTCATTTTGAATGTCACCTGCAAGGCTTCTAATTTGGATATGTCTAAAATTTAAAGTCTGGTCAAGAGTTATTGTGTATGTTTTTTTTTCTTCTCATATCCTGTATTATGCAATCTTAATTTCTTGAAATCATTCTACCTGAAGAAAAAGATTAATAAACAGAAGGAAAAAATAACTGAGCCTTGCTCTGGCAAAAAGGGGCTTAATGCATCTTAATGCAGTATACCAATCATGTCTTCACATAATTATGGATCCTTAAAATCCATTTTGTCAAACAACCTGCGGAGGGTACAATGGTCTTTTGACATGCAGAGAATTTATCAAAAGCAGAAAGTTTCAGCCCATGTCAGCCTGCGCAGACTGCGCAGGCTGACATGGGTCGATACTTTTTGCAGATGCATTAAGCCCCCTTTTCACATAGCTGTTGAAAGAGATGGGGGGGGGGGGGTTTGTTACAACTGAACATTCAAAACCCCTATGAAATGGTTATCCTTTAACCCTTTATAGGTCCATAATTATGTGAGGTTTTGCTTTATACAATGCATTACAGAGAAGGATTAAGCTCCCTTTTACCAGAATTTGGCTCATATGTAAATAATGATGCTTTAAGAACTATTACTTTATGCCACCCTAACTCAATCACAAGTTGAAGAAAATACCCTTTTTTCCCACAAAATAAATCACAATCTGCAGAAAATACCCCCTTCTCTCACAAAATAAATCACTCAAAATGTTGAAAATTACTTCCAAACCTTCCATACCACTTCAGTAAAAACTGACAATTAACAATCCACAAATTTGAGAACAGGTAAAATTACTGCCTTTATGACTGTAAAGTTTGCAAACTGTGTCACAAAAATTAGGGTGCTTTAGTCAGGTAGATGGGAACAAATGAAATGCAGACAGGCTTGCTTGAGACAACCTTTAAATGAGACTTGCTGTTCTATGAGGTATGCACTATAATTGAATGGTGATCAATGCCACTTTCAACATTACTGTACTCATATCACAGCAACAGCCCACATTCATGTATGTCCTACGTTTCACCATAACTAGGCAAGGGCTCTAATGTGTCTTGCCCAAGGACACTCCCATGACAAACCCTGTTCTTCCAATGAGGCTGAAACCCAGGGCCTCAAGGTTGCAAGTCCTACACTTTACCACTGAGCCATGCAGTACCCAGGTAGACTGGTCCTTTGACATGCAGAAAATTGACCAATAGCAAAAAGTTTCGAGCCACGTCAGTCTGTGCACACTTGCAGGCCAACATGGTCCAATACTTTTTGCAGATGCATTAAATGCCCTTTCCAAAGCATGTCTCATACATCATTGTTACGCATAGTGTAAAAAGCTGTGGCAGATGGACAAACTAAAAAGGTAAATAAACCAATTCTGTCACAGCTCAGTTACCATGCATTACATCTGAAAGGTCTTCTAATGACTTAATAAGGTTAATTTCTAGTAATCAATAAAGTGAAAATATTGGTGTTCAATGATTCAGATCAGTGATCAAAAATAGTAATAGTAAACAGTGAATTAGGTTGTTCACCTTCACAGTATCAAATAAGCAAAGTCAACTCTTTTAGTCAAACAAGAAGTTGAGATATTACAGTACAACAATCAGTTTTCGAGGGACTTATTTCACAAACGCACATTTAACTGAAATCCAGATTACGAACACATTCATGAATAAGAAAATCAAAATACTGAAAGTACTGACAGACTAGCGAATGTGATTGTTTGATTGATTGATTGATTGTTTGTTTGTATGGTGTTTATTAACCCTGTTTTCAACATTATTTCAGTTATGTAGCAGTGGCCAGTGCACATATTCATGCTTTCCTGGAGTTTCTTTTACCAGTGCTCTGCACAATATTCTTTCCAAGCCAGTGGCTCCTTTCCCACATAACCATCGTCGAAACGTGAGCAAGAAATGAATCCAATGACGCAGTCGCAATGACCATCATCAATCCTCGGAAAGAAATTTGTTGAGGATCAAACCAGTGACCTCCCGTTCTCAAATCCTGTATGCTACCGACTGAACTGCCGGGGCTATTGTGCTATTGGTTAACTATAATCCAGTTTAAGTTTAACCCTTAACCTGCTAAAAGATGTTGAATGAAACTTTCAAGCTGATGGTAAACATCTGAATATTGCTACTGCTACATGTATTTCACAGTTACACTTTGGAGAAAATCTATCCTCTTATTGGACAACGTAGATCCAAGATCAGACTGCATACACTGTCTGCAAAAGGTCATTGAGTCGCGGTAGTGCTGGTAAAAGAAACTCAAAGAAAGAATGGACAGGTGTTCTGGCCGCCGCAATATCACTAAAATAATGTTGGAAACGGCGTTAAACACCATGCAGTCAATTAGTCAATATCTAATAGCACAAGATGTAGTTAACTATTTAACTCTCCTTACAAAACGAAAAATTTTACATCCTTCCAAATTCAAAGCTGTTGCAGACCATGAATTAAATGTGGCTGAACTGATGAAACATGATTCCAGAAGGGCAGAAAAAACAATGTGGGAAAAGGAGAAAATGATGGTTACCAGCATTTTCTCCTTTTCCCACAATGTTTACAAAGGGACCCTTCTCCAGCATCATTAAAACTTGTGATTGTTTGGTAAAAGGTTAATAGAATAACAGTTTTACATAATAGTTCAACTGTACACAACGATCTAAATAATGCATGACTGAAGGAATGACAAGGGTTCTCTGTCCAGTGGGGGTTGATATAGCTGGGACTTGCTACAAGTTAACCTAGGTGTATCTATTAATTGATTCATTCACAATGTTACAGTTGTGTAGGAATAAGTGACTCTCTGCTTTGCACAGGTTACTCAATTTACATATAAACAAAGGTCTTGTACCTTATAAATGACATCTTGTTCAGTTTATTACTTTGTAAGACAACATGTTCAAATCGGAGAGGTAGAGATTTAGTGGTTTATGTCTAAATTGTCATGTATAACAGAATTAAGATTTCTAACAGAAAGAAGTATTTTCTGTGTGGCAGTATTTGGTAACTGTGGGGTTTTGAATCTAGGTCTTGATGCCTATAGACTAGCTTCGCTAGTCAAAAAGTAACTTTTAAATGGCTCTTACATGTAGCTATTTACCAGAACACAAAATACTAGACTCTTACAAGTTGAAGGCATTTGCAGACTGTCAACTCACAAGTTGCTGAAATCGAGGTACTTGTCTTTGACAGGGTAGAAAACATCGTTGGGAAAGGAGAAAATGCCCAGAAGCCTGTGAAACTCAGATGTGAAATCAAAAAATTACCTATGAGGTTATGTAGCCCATTTAGGGAATACCATCATAATATTTTTTTCTTAGTTTTGTCTTTCTTCTTCAATGACATAATTATTGTCAGCTATCATCTTCCTTACTCTTTACCAAACTACAGGATTTTAGACTGCTTCAAATAGAAAGCATTTGCAGACAATGAAAACAATGTGACAGAAAAATTGAAATTTGTGTTGGGAAGAGTAGAAAACATTGTGGGAAAGGAAGAAACCAGCATTTTCTCCTTTTCCTACAATGTTTTCAAAGGGCTTCTTTCTCAAGGTCGTTAAACTCGGGATTGTGTTGCAAAGGGTTAATTCAGTGATATTTCATTTTTTTTTTGAAGTTTGGTAAGATTACAAAACTCTGAATGGCTCCCTATAAAACACAAAATTGTTTGGTAAAAGGTTTAGAGATTTTCATGAGTGATATCCCCAAAAAATATTTTTTGCTTTGTGCATTTTTTTTTTTAAACCTTTGATTTCACATGCCCATTGTAACAATTCAATTGATGTACAAGGTAGATGGATCATTTTCCCATCATACATTGTATTTACAAACCAGCAATAAATCATGTGAAGTAACAGGGCAAAATGGACTGAATGAACTTTTTTCATGTGAAAACTGATCTCCATATCTTTAACCTGATCTCAATTCAAAAATACAAATTTATTCACCTTTAACCTTTTGTAGAACAATTTGCAGCATTCGACTTTGTAACAGCATTTTCTCCTTTTCCCAGAATGTTTTCAAAAGCCCTTTTCATCAGGTTCATTAAAACTTGGGATTGTTTGGTTAAGAATTAAAGGCATGTTTTCAGAGCTGTCTGCTGTTAATATGTTTGAGGAAGTGTTATGATTAAAAAAAAAAAACTAAAGTATGCCTGCTTCTGAAAAGAATTCATACGCTCTCTACCAAGCTGAAATAGTTTTAGAGATGTCCAAATTGAAATTGGTCAATGTCGTTTTCTGTTTTTTCTGTTTAACACGCAACACTTTCAAAAGCCTTCTCTTCTAGGGTCATTAACTCTTTACCAAACGACAAAATTTTAGTTGGGTCCAAATTGAAAGCAATTGCAGACAACAAACAAAATGGTGCAAAAATTTGGAAAGTTTTCTCCATAAGGGTAGAAAACATTGTGGGAAAAGGAGAAAATGTTGGTTACCAGCATTTTCTCCTTTTCCCACAATGTTTTCCAAAGGCTTCATCCTGAAGGTTGTTAAAACTCGGGGTTGTTTGGTAAAGGGTTAAATTTCTACAATGTTTCATAAAGGACTGACCCCTTGCCAAACATCGAAATTTCTGACTTGTCCAAAACCCAAGGCACTTGCAAATGACAAATTAGATACAGCTCAAATGGTTGGGGTTGTCTTTGATATGGAAGAAAACACTGTGGTAAAAGGAGAAAATGCTGGTTATGGGCATTTTCTCCTTTTCCCACAATGTTTTCAAAAGCCTTCTTTTCCAGGGTCAATAATTTTCTGGACTGTTTTATAAAGGGTTTAAAAAAAGGTCTCCATGAGGGTGAGAAAAACTTGTCACCGCCATAATTAGCCCCAACAAAAAACATCCCTACAATAATAGGTTGTGAGACTATGAGATTGTTATCTGAGGATGGACTATGTTCCCTCCACGCTAGTTTGTAACATATCTATTTTTATCTGGCTCTATACTGGTCCTTTAACCCTTAAAGTGCCTTTCACAACTTTTGTGGTCTTTGCGGCCTGTGTAAATCAAGATCAGACTGCATAAAACATGCAGTCTGATCTTTGATCTACACTGTCCACTTTGCTAAATCTTTACAGACAAATGCATTCATGAAATTCCAGTTATTTGGGTGTTAGTTTTTGACTGAAAATGTCAGTAGGGTTTATTCGGTGCTCTAAGGGTTAATTTAATTGAGATTTCATGCAGACAACTTAACCCTTTACCACACAATCCCGAGTTTTAATGACCCTAACAAAAAAGACTGGAAAACATGGCAGAAAAAGGAGAAAATGCCAGAAACCAGCATTTTCTCCCTTTCCAAAAATATTTCTACCCTTCTATATACAAATTTCTATTTTTGAGTCACATTAATTTTGTAGTCTGCAAATGCTTTCAATTTGGACAAGTCTTAAATTTGCTGTTCTGTGAAGAGTAAATAATATTTAAGAAATCTACTTTTTGAAATCATTGTGGCAAAAGGAGAAGTTTCTCACAATGATTTCTCTCTTCTACCAACAATATTTTCACATGCATGCATGTATTGAATTCATGTTTTTGAATCCTTCTTATTTTCCCCCCCCCCCCCCATCACTTTGCAGTTGTCTGCAGCAAATTTGTTTCAAAGGGTAATGGGTTTATGCATTGAGTGAAAAATAAGCAAAACAAATTTTTCACCAAGAAAAAGTGCTTAGTTCACTACTATTTGAAGGTTTTTAGTGGCCAGAATATCCCAGTTTTGAGGACTATGTAGATCCCAGGTCAGACTGCATGTTATATACAACCTGGTCTTCATCTACATGATGCAGCAAATCAATCATAGGTCTCCTTTCTATCCTGTCCAGTTCATCCTGAAATTGTTCAATTGGGGACAGATCTGGACTCTACGGTGGCCAGTAGAGTGGCTTAATGAAAAACTAGTTTTCTGCAGACATGATAGGTAATCTTGAAAAGCTGATGTAAGCATTTGAAATACAGCAAATACGGAGAGTTTGAAGCAAAATGGTCTCAAATTGCATTAGGATTCCTTCTAGAGACGTCCTGAATTGAAAAAATTCCAAGAACATTTTTCAATTCAAGACGTCTCTAGATACAATTCTAATGCATTTTGAGACCATTTTCTCTCGTCCTCCCCCCACTTGTGCCTTTGTTACTCGCAGAACGTCGAATGGCCGTACCACTTTTAACAAGTCGACGATGGCCCTGAACAATCATTATGAACCAAGGTTTAATTCATGAAAACATTATAGCAAAAGCAGATACTCTTTATTGGAAATAGTTTTTATCATTAGCTGCTTATTCAAAAAGTGGTTTGCAAGACAGAAGTTTTCTGAATATGTGATAGGTAATTATCATAACTCTACACACACTGTCTATTGGGACGATGATCTAGTGAACCTTACAAACACCATATTCACCCTCTCTGTAGGCAGCTGTTGAAAAAATTCTGAGAAAGGTAAAGGAAATAGCTCCTTTTTCAAGTATGTTTTCAAAGCAATGTAACGTTGAGTTAAATCTTTACCAGACAAAGAAAATGTTAGACCTGTCCATATTGAAAGAGTTTTGAGCTTTAGTCCAGAATGTCTCAGTTAAGCAGACAGTGTAGATCAAAGATCAGACTGCACGTTTAGTGCAGTCTGATCTTCATCTACACTGGCTGCAAAGGTAACTGTAGTCGTGAAAGACACTTCAAGGGTTAAATGTGGTCATATCATTGGCTTTGCAGTGTTCTGCTGGGGATTATTCTGAAAGAGGACAATTGTCACAAATGCTTGCAACATGGGATATTTTCAAAATCAGTGAGACAAATGCACTCAAGACTACATGTCAAAATGAGCCATGCTCTGTGAAAAGGGCATTTCATGCATCTGCAAAAAGTACTGACTCATGTTAGCCTATGACCTGGGTCAAAACTTTTTGCTGTTGGTCAATCTTCTGCATGTCAAAGGACCAGTCTACCTTATGATTCAGACGGTTGTCAGACATACACATAGTGGGTTTCATAGATCCATAATGATATGATGACTTGCTTAGTATAATGCATCATAGAGATGCATTAAACCCTGTTTTGCCAGAGCATGGCTCAAATAAATCTGTTTAACTCTTTACCACTCAAGAAAAATGCAGACCAGTCCAAATTGAGAGCATTTGCAGACGACATTTTACATGCGATTCCAATGAGAAATTTTGCCTTTGATATGGTAGAAAACATTGTGAGAAAAGGAGAAAATACTGGTTACCAGCATTTTCTCCTTTACCCACAATGTTTTCATAAATTTTCTTCCTCAGGGTCATTAAATGTCGGGATTGTGTGGTAAAGAGTTAAATTAACCCCACCAATATAGTCCTTTGGTATTTGAAAAGAATTATTTTCAAAATGGTCCTTCCAAAACCAGTAGGTTGGGCAGGTAATATAAATGGGTCCTCATCTACATCAGATTTAACCCTTTACCACACCACAAAGTTTTATCCTAGTCCAAATCGAAAGCATTGGCAGACGATAATTTCAATGTGGCTCAAATGGTGCAATTTTTCTGTGATAGAGTAGAAAACATTGTGGGATAGGGAGAAAACACTGTTTACAAGCATTTTCTCCTTTTCCCACAATGTTTTCAAAAGCCTTCATGGTCAGGGTCGTTAAAACTCAGGATTGTGTGGTAAAGGGTTAATGCTATACCAATGAAAAACTTTCAATATTAGGTCTCTAGTTTTTCAAAGATATGGCTTATCAAAGTAGTCCTACCTTGCTAGTTGCTGCTTCTGTTTCGAGGATGAGGAACTCTAGATCTTCTTTCTGCTCTTGACTTTCTTCATAGGCTTGAGTTATCTCCCTTAATGACTCTGTCATCTCTTTCAGCTGAAAGAATGTGTATTCATCATTTATCCTTTACCACACAATCCCGACTTGTAACAACCATGAGGAAGAAGCCTTTTGAAAACATTGTGGGGAAAGGAGAAAATGCTGGTGACCAGCATTTTCTCCTTTTCCCACAATATTTTCAAAAGGATTCTTTCCCAGGGTCGTTAAAAGATCTTAAGGAAGCAGGCTTCTGAAAACATCATCAGAAAAGGAGAAAAAGCTGTTAATTAGCATGTCATCCTTTTCCAACAATGTTTACAACCATTTCAAAGATAGAAATCATCAGTTTTTTGCTTGACTGGGTTTGTTGTTTGCAATTGCTATCAATTCGGTAAAGTCTAAAGTCTTCACAACTGGTAATGGGTTAAAAAAATGTTTTTGTTTTCCCTTTTAGCCACAATATTTTAAAACTATAAAGTTCCTGAATATCTTGGTAAAGTTTAATTCCAAATTTGCATCACAGTTAAATAATCCTTTACGACACAACAATATTTTAGTCTGGTCCAAATTGGAAGTATTTGCAGACAATAAATAAAATACGGCTTAAAAACTGAAATTTGTTTAGGGAAGGATAGAAAAAAATTGTTGGAAAAGAAGAAAATGATGATTACCAGCATTTTTTCTTTTTCCACAATGTTTTCAAAGGCCTTTTTTCACAGGGGTGTTAAAAGTCAGCATTGTGTGGTAAAGGGATAAAGTATCCACTAACATAAAGATATAAGTAACTCCTATCAAAGCCATGCATCTTATATCAAATATAATATTCATCCTTACAATAAAAAATGTAAATACCTTGTCTGTTAGTGATTTATTTTGATCATATATATTATTTATTTCTTCTGAAAGCTGTTCTTTCTCTCTCACCCAGCTCAGGTCAGATTCCTGCAAAAAAATATAAAAAAAACATACATGATTTCTTTGTTATATCACACACAAGGTTTGGGCCCATCCGACTTAAAAACATGTCAATGAAATATGAAAAGTAACTATGCTGATTTTGGAAGGTGTCAGAAAACTGTTGGAGGGCTCTGTCAAATAACTATGAGCATTCTCTGGCAAAAGCAGGTTTAATGCATCTCCATGATGCATTATACCAAGCAAGTCTTCGCATAATTATGGAACCATAAAATTCATTTCACCTTACAACTGGCTGAATCCTGAAGTAGAATGGTCCTTGGACATGCCGAAGTTTGACCAATATCGAAGAGTTCTGATCCAGGTCAGCCTGCACCGACTGGGCAGACTGGACTGACCTTGATATTTTTTTTTTTTTTTTTTTTTCCCCCTCAGATGCATTAAACCTCCTTTTCACAGAGCATGGCTCTAGTCTATTGGATGACAACAAGCTGCAATGCCTGAAAACTTTTATTTTGAAGAAACAAGTTAATTATACAACTGGATTTAATACATAGCAGTTAATCTGGAGCAATTTCCCCATTGTTGTTGTAAATTTGCTGTTTCTTTGTTTGCACACAGTTTTATATCACTTTCAAAAGTACTTTACTTTCATCAAGCAACAGGGCACCTGTTCATGTGTTTCCTTGGTTTCTTTGGCTAGGGCTTTGCAGTGCCTTGCCCAAGAACACCCTGACATGGTTTACAGTGCTAGCTGAGATCAAACTGTGTAATTTCAGATTAGAATCCTGTAACTCAACCACTGAGGACTTCTGTTACAGTTTGCCCATGCTTCAAAACGTATAAATATGACAGTAAGAACAACGATAATAGTTATAATGCAGAACATACCTTGTATTTCTCCAGTGATTCCTCCAGACTGTCAATTTTACACTGAGCAATGTACATATCTGTTTCAAAGGTTGTTCTCATCTACATAAAAAAAGAAAAAAAAAACATTTATTGCCATACAAATTTGGGATTATTCAAAACAAGGAGAAGACATGAGTGAAAAATATATGGCTGGACAACAACATTTCGATTATGGGAAGAAAATGTTAGGAAAAAAACATACCTATGTGACGTCCATTCTTTCACTGGTACTTCGCACAATATTCTTTCCAAGCCACTGGCTGCTTTCCAACAATAACCAGTGTTGAAACAAAGATCAGCAGTGATAAAGGAATGAATCCTTTCCAAATGACTATCATTAATCCTAAGAAAGAAATGGCTAAGCTGGGGCTTTGAACCAGCAACCCCCTGGTCTAATGTCCTGTGTGCTGCCAACTGCACTACAGGGCCTGGAGCAATTACTGTGAGAAAAATCATCAAACCAGAACATGTTGACAATATGAACATGTCCTTCTAACAGGTTAGCTTCCCATGAATTTTTTGGTGGTGCATAAAAATCATCATTTAGTTTTTCATCTACAAAATTATTTAAAAAAATCAAAGTCTAGAATTTTGTCATCTAGTACAGACTTAACTCATTACCACATAATCCCATGTTTTAAAGACCCTGAAGAAAAAGCCTTTTGAAAACAATGTTGGAAAAGGAGAAAATGCTGGTAACCTGCATTTTCTCCTTATCCCACAATTTTTCTACCATATCAAAGACAGAAATCATCATTTCAGCTACTCTCAATTTGTCATCTGCAAATGCTTCCAGTTTGGCATAGTCCAAAATTTTTTTGTGTGGTAAAGAGTTAAATCTGTTTCATCAAAGTAAAACTATTTCATTGAGCAAGCAATTAATTTGTAAAGCACTTTAGGTCAATATCCATACACAAACAGATAAAAAAACTTGGAAGAAACAATGTGACAGACAGATGGAGGGATGGATAGACAGGCAGACAGACATTGCAAAAAATGTGTCCTCTGCCTTTCAGCGGGAAAAAGAACACTCAAGATTTTCAACGAGGAGCAAAAACCCACATTATTGTAATTTGAAATTCAAAGATTGCCTTGCCCAAAATAGCTCTCGAAATATTAGATGGTGTTGACCCAAGATCAGAATCTTGATCTAGACTGTTCTAAGAGGCAACTAAAGAAGTGCTTAACCCTTTCCCAAACAACAAATTTTGGACTGGTCCAAATTGAAGGAGTTTGCAGACGACAATTTCAAATTTATTGAAAATGGCAGAAAGTTCTCCAACAGGGTAGAAAACACTGTGGGAAAAGGAGAAATTGCTCATTACGAGCAATTTCTCCTTTTCCCACAGTGTTTTCAAAAGACTTGTACTGCAGACACATGAAAACCAGGGCTTGTTTGGGAAAGGGTTAACACATAACAGTTCTAAAACAATTCATTTAAGCCATGCTCTGTCAAAAGCAGGTTAAATGCATCTCTGTGATGCATTATTCCAAACAAGTCATCACATAATTATGGATCAATAAAATCCATTTTGTCTAACAGAAGACTTCGTCATGAAGTAGACTAGTCCTTGGACATGTAGAAAATTTACAGAGAGCAAAAGTTTGAACCCATGTCAGCCTGCACCATTGCAGGCTGACATGGGTTGATACTTTTTGTGGATGCATTAAGCCCCCTTTTCACAAAGCATGGCTCATCTGTTACTAACCTTGATAAACCTTTCTGGGTCAGTTTTACCAATAATACCCTGAAGTTTGGCCATGGATTTCTGCAAAGCTAGATGCTCTTTCATCAACATCTTGAACTTCTTCTCTGTCTTCTCTACTTCATCATGTGGAAGCTGTAATCACAGATTTACTTTTATTTGAATTTTCAATAAAACTTTCATGATATCATGAGGCCATCTCAATATCCATGTGGTTCCTTGGTTTCACCAACACTAGACTGGGGTGATTCAATGCCTTGCCTTAACTCTTTACCACAGAATCCCAAGTTCTAAAGACCCTGAGAAAGAAACCTTTTGAAAAAATTGTGAGAAAAGCAGAAATTTTCTCCTTTTCTCACAATTTTTTCTACTTTTCAAGGACAAATACTATCACTTGAAAAACATCTGCATTGCTGTCTGTAAATTCCTTCAATACAGACAAGTGGTAAAGAGTTTAGATGCTCCCAAAAACAACCATCTGTAAAATTTTGGACTGAATTAAAGAACTACAAATTATAAATCTATTTAATCTTAACCACTAGGTTGAGCTAGGCCATAAAAATTTACCTCACAGAGCAGCCAGTTTTTGGTATAACTGTGGCAAGAGTAGCCAATGCTCATACCACCAAAAAGAACTACTGCTGTCCTGTTGTGTCAAAAAATCGAGTAGAAATTTTAGATCAAATGTCCAACTGAACACACATACTCATCTTCATATGTATATTGAAGTTTTGAGTGACTTTTGATAAAACTTATAAACTGTTGTGGACATAATGTGAATTTGCGTTCATTTCTTTGTAGATACTGAAGTTTGCTGCATCTGATACCTTCTAATTGATTCAAACTACACAGTATATCCTTTACTGTCTTTTTTAACATAAAGTTTACAAGAAAAGGAGAAAGACATAGACATACAGAACCCCAGCAATATCAATGGCATTAACCCTTTCCCAAACAAACCCTGGTTTTCACGTGTCTGCAGTACAAGTCTTTTGAAAACACTGTGGGAAAAGGAGAAATTGCTCGTAACGAGCAATTTCTCCTTTTCCCACAGTGTTTTCTACCCTTTTGGAGAACTTTCTGCCATTTTCATCAAATTTAAAATTGTCGTCTGCAAACTCTTTCAATTTGGACCAGTCCAAAATTTGTCGTTTGGGAAAGGGTTAAATCTTCATCGACAACAAAATTTTAGTTTAGACTTTACATTTCATCAAACCTGATATCGTGACCAAAACTGACACTGAAAACAGTCATAAGTCAATGGTTACTGTTTTAAATCTTAACAACACAAATCATTTTCAGACTGATCCAAAATGAACTACAGATGAATGTTTTGCAGCATCTTGTAAAACATTTTTCTTAGAAGTAATACATGCTTAAAAAATGTTTTAGAGGAAAGAAGTGTTTTGAAACTCTTGAAAAAAGGATAGCCAAAATATTGAACAATACAGTAGTTGTTTTCATCGTATATGTTCTTTGAACTGTAAACACTCAAGGCCTTCTGGTAAAGAGCAACAAAAGAGCTACTAAGCCTGAAACCATTCTTACCTCTTCTAAGAGATCATCGTCAGACAGGGTACCACCAGACATGGATGACATAGACAAATCTGAGTCTATAGATCTGTCATCATCAATTCCACTACATGGACTACTGAGTCGGGCCAACTGCAAAAGAAAAAATTACTCATGAAAACATGCACTTTTTAAGCCCATGTCAGCCTGCGCAGTCTGAAGCTTTTTGCCGTTTGTAAATTTTCTGCAAGGCAAAAGACCATTCTGCCTGAAGACCCAGTTGATACTAAATGGATTTTACGTGTCCATAATTATTTAACGATTCACTTGGTGTAATACATCACAGAGATGCATTAAAACCCCTCTTCTCAGAGCATGGCTGATACCTGAGTAGCCCCTTTTGAAGCATAAAAGCTACCATATATAGTTATCCTTGTGGTGCAAAAACAAATTACATCTTAACAAAATCTGTCTGTGAAAAAGATCCAAATATTGCAATTTTAGTATATATTTTGGTCAGAATATCCCACAAAATAGCCAACAGTGTAGATCTTAGATCAGACTGTAGTTTCTGTGGTCTGATCTTGCTCTGCATTGCCTGCAAAAGTAACTATAGTTGTGACAAGTGCTCTGCCAGCCTTTCCCACACAATCCTGACTTTTAAAGACTTTGAGAAAGAAAACTTTGGAAAACACTGTGGAAAAGGGAGAAAATGCTGGTTACCAGCATTTTCTCCTTTTCCCACAATGTTTTCTGCCCTTTCAAAGAAAAATTTCATCATTCGCACCACAATGATATTTGTTGCTTGCAAATGCCTTGAATACTGACAAGTCTGAAATTCTGTTGTTTGGCAAAGAGTTAAGATAGTAAACATTTCTTGAAAAAATAGACTAATAAACTCTGAGGCTGTTTTGGGCCTTTCCCACAATGTTTTCCAAAGGTTTCTTCCTCTGGGTCTTTAAGACTTGGGATTGTGTGGTAATGAGTTAACCCTTTACTACACAATCCTGACTTTTAACGACCCTGAGAAAGAAGACTTTTGAAAACACTGTGGGAAAAGGAGAAACTGCTGGTAACCAGCACTTTTTCCTTTTTCCCTCAATGTTTTCTATCCTATCAAAGACAGAAATCATTATTTGCACTACATTTAATTTGACGTCTGCAAATGCTTTCAATTTGGTTGAGTCCTAAATTTTGTTGTTTGGTCAACAGTTAACCCTTTACCGCACAATGCCGCCTTTTCATGCCCCTGGGAAAGAAGCTTTTTGAAAACATTGTGGAAAAAGGAGAAAATGCTGGTAACCAGCATTTTCTCCTTTTCCCATAATGTTTTCAACCCTATCAAACAAAAGTTACACCATTTGAGCCACACTGGAATTGTCGTCTGCAAATGCTTTGAATTTGGAGAAGGCTAAAATTTTGTCGTCTGGTAAAGGGTTAAGAGAAAATCTGCTGAGTATGTTGCTTTTAGAGGATTGATCAGCAGCAAGATAAATGCTTTGTGTACACTTCAACCTCATTTAAGAATTAATTCCTTAACTCTTTACCAAACGACAAAATTTTAGACAGATCCAAATTGAAGACGACAAAATAAATATAACTAAAAAATTGAAATTTGTTTTGGGAAGGGTGAAAAACATTGTGGGAAAAGGAGAAAATGCTGGTTACCAGTATTTTCTCCTTTTCCGAAATGTTTTCAAAAGGCTTCTTTCACAGGATCGTTAAAAGTGCGGATTGTGTGGTAAAGGGTTAACAGATGTAAAAGCAGTGTAAGTTCTGGCATTTCCAGACAAAAAATTAATCACTCTCAAATGATGCGACTTGTCTCTCAAAAGATAGAAAATATTGTGAGAAAAGGAGAAAATACCAGTGACCAGCATGTTAGCTCTTCCTACATTTTTTTTAAAAGGCCTTTTTTCTTGGTTCAATAGAACTTTGGATTACATGGTACAGGGTGAAAGTTTGAGAGCTAGACCAGGTGGAAGTAACTCACATGTTCAGCCGACATTCTCAACCTTCTTTTTTTCCTCTGTTGAAGTACCTCCATTCTTCGGTCTTTCTCCTTCAGCAAAAAAGACAAAGAAAATTTTGTCCACAATGTCTAATCAAAATGGACAGTAAAGATCAAAGATCACACTGCAAAGAATGTGCAGTCTGACCTAGATCTACATTGGCTGCAAATGCAACTATATGTGTGAAAGGCCTTTAACCCATTCCCAAACAAGCCCTGGTTTTCACGTGTCTGCAGTACAAGTCTTTTGAAAACACTGTGGAAAAAGGAGAAATTGCTCGTAGCGAGCAATTTCTCCTTTTCCCACAATGTTATCTACCCTTTTGGAGAACTTTCTGTCATTTTCATCAAATTTAAAATTGTCATCTGCAAACTGTTTCAAATTGGACCAGTCTAAAATTAATCGTTTGGGAAAGGGTTAACCCTTTACTAAAGAATTCTGTGTTTTCACGACCTTGGGAAAAAAGGCTTTTGAAAACATTGTGGGAAAATGAGAAAATGCCGGTTACCTCCTTTTCCCATAATGTTTTGAAACCCTATCAGAGAGATTATGCTCATTTTTTCCAGTTTTGAATTTGTTGGCTGCAGATGTTGGGAATTTGAAATCCCTAAATTTGTCATTTGGGAAAGGGTTAATGGTTGAATTATCCCTGAATAGAGAGAAAACTACAGTAAACACAGAGAACAATCATTCATTATTTATAATATCTCCATGTAAGCAGAGGGAGCCAATTTGTTAATTGAAAACAGGAAACCTGTTGTGATAATGAAAATGAAATAACCTAAACAAAAAAAGAAGAGCCATGCTCTGTGAAAAGGGGGTTTAATGCATCTGCAAAAAGTATTGACCCATGTCAGCCCGCGCACTATGCACAGGCTGACATGGGTCAAAACCTTTTGCTTTCAGTCAATTTTCTGCATGTCAAAGGACCAGTCTACTTCATGATTCAGTCATTTGTTAGACAAAATGGATTTTATGGACATAATTATGTGATTTCTTGCTTGGTACAGTGCATTACAAATGTGCATTAAACCCCCTTTTGCCAGAGCATAAGTCAGATATATAAATCATGCATATTCATGTACAGAGTCTGGAAAGTCTTGAGTCATTAACCCATTTACACACAAGTTATATTTATTCATACCAATTACCCCTTTATCAGTCAAAAGAATTGAGACTTATCCATATTGAAAACAAATTTATTGCTGGCAAATAAAAAGGGAATACTCGTTACCAGTATTTTTCATTTTCCCACAATGTTTTAAAAGGCCATCTTCCTTTGGGCAGTAAAAGCACTGGTTTGATTGATAAAGGGTAAAGATGTAAACAGGAAATGAAATAAATTAATCTTGGAAGAAAGAAAAATGTTTTTCTGAAACAATCAACTGCTCCTCTTCCCACAGATTTTTCAAAAACTCTCGCCTATATAGGACTTGCATAAAAATGTTTATTACTACTCTATGAAAAAAACTAATATACACATACCTTATTTCAGAACATTACTAAATTAGCAAACAGGAGCACAGCATGAGGGTGCTAGCGCTTGGTTGCACTTGATTTTGTCGAAAAAAAAATTAAAGACAAAAAAGGAAGATAACTGCCTAAAGAATATTTTGAGTTACCTGCCCTTCTGTTATGGCCTACCCTATTTATAGTTAACAACTAGCCAAGTTTAGAGTAAATTTCTTAACTCTTTACCAAACAACAAAATTTAGACCAGTCCAAATTGAAAGCATTTGCAGATGACAAATTCAAATGAAGTTCAAAAGTTGGAAATTCTCATTGAAATAGTCGAAAACATCTTGGGAAAAGGAAAAAATGCTGGTTACCAGCATTTTCGCCTTTTCCCATAATATTTTCAAAAGACTTCTCCTTCAAGGTTGCTAAAACTCAGGACTGTGTGGTAAAAGGTTAAGTATTGACAGAGGACATGGCTATGCCAATACTTCAATATTTTCTTGAAAACAGATAAGCAAAAACTAATGGAATATACTTGATGTCTTCTTACCTGAGAAGCTTGTTTCAGCTGAGCAATGACTTTACACTGTTCCATAATTTGAGCTTTGAGTTCATCTAACTGTTTGACTTGGGTTGACATGGTTTCATTCTCCATCTTCTCCTTGCTAAGTTGTTGTGACAATGTGGTGCATTTCTTCTTGTTCTGCTCCACACTATCTTTCTGTAGAAATAAAATAAATTTCTTTTTGTCCACACTATACAATAACAGAAAAGAATTAGCTTGTTTGAATTCTGCTGAAAAAAGTGGCAGCAGTTCAATTTCCTCTTCAACTCTTTACCAGATGACAAAATCTTAACTCTTTACCAAACAACAAAATTTTAGACTGATCCAAATTAAAAGCATTTGCAGATGACAAAATAAATGTGACTGAAAAATTAAAGTGTGTTTTGGGAAGGGTAAAAAACGTGGAAAAAGGAGAAAATGCTGGTTACCAGCATTTTCTCCTTTTCCTACAATGCTTTCAAAAGGCTTCTTTCTCAGGGTCGTTAAAAGTCGGGATTGTGTGGTAAAGGGTTAAACTTGTCTAAATGAAATCATTTGCAGACCACAAATTTACATGTACATGTGAACTCAAATGATAGAATGATACCAGTTGAGTGTTCTCTCATTTTGATTCATTCTCCTTTCATTCACTCATATGCTCATCATCACTGACCCATTTCTGTTGAATGTTTTCGAAGCTGACTGCTGTAAAATCATTAGTTCGTATCTTCTAGTTTTGTAATAAAACTGGTATTATGAAAAACTAAATGGCACACAATTCGCAACCGCCTTTCATTCAATAATTGAAATTTTACAGTGCACAACGTTTCATCAAAAGTGTATTTCGTCAAAATCCATGTATGTTTTAAAATACCGACTGCTAAATTCCTAGACTTATTTTTCATTAAGAGCTCTGTCTAGTAGGAAGATTTAAACCACAATTCATCTGGGTTAGGGTAAGGGTCAGGGCTAGGGATTGTTTTTGATGAACGTGGTTTGAAGAAATGTCGCACACCCGAAATTTTAGTATGGGATTACTTTCTTTGTGCCAATTTACCATGCCCACATCCAGATCAACAAGTAGTTTTCATTATAAGGTCACCATTGCAGATAAAGCGGTAAAGCTCGGTAAATAACAGCTAGTACAATTTGAAGTTACACTAGTTTGTACTCAACTGACAGATCTCCCAAATTTTGAGATCTTTTGAGTGATTCTTGACCACAGAACAAATTTTAGACTAGCCCAAATTGAAAGTATTTGCAGATGAAAAATCAAGTGCTTCTGAAATAAAAAGATTTAATTTAATTGGAGAGAAAATAATGTGGGAATGGGACAAAATGCTAGTTACCAGCAATTCGTCCATTTTCCACAATGTTTTCAAAAGCTTTTTCTCTCGGGTCGTTAAAGGTCTAGATTGAATGGTAAAGGGTTAAAACTCTTTCTGCCTTTCACTTAGTTGCATTTTCAGCCATCAAAAGAGGACAACTTTAGGTACTGTAGAGTTAAATGTGTGCCTTTACCAACAGTCCCAAAATTTAACAGCCTTGAGAGAGAAAGCTTTTGAAAACATTGTTGGAAAAGGAGAAAAAAAAGGTAACCAGCATTTTCTTCTTTTCCCACAATGTTTTCTACTCAATTAAGGCAAATTTCATGATGTGAGCCACCCTTAATTTGTCGTCTGCATAGGCTTTGAATCTGGAGAAGTCTAAACTTTTGTTGTGTGGTAAAGAGTTAACCTTTAACTGTACAGCAATATTTAGTCACCCAACTATCACAATAGACAAAAAGGAGAAATATGGAGGAATGGAAAATGTCTGTTTTCAACAATTTTGAAAACATTATGGGAAAAATAGTAATTGCATGTTACAAGCAATAATTGCTGCTTTTCCAACAATCTTTTATCAAAAAGGAGTTTTTGCTGTGGCATAAAAGTTTTTCAGTAGAATTGTTATTCTCTCCCCTTTGTGCAGTACATGTATATAATAGAATAAACTACAAATTTTCCCAGTAAATTACACCTAATAGTTTCATTAATCATAATTATACAAGAATGTTTGGCTGGGTTCAAATCTGATGACGATGCATTATTAAGATGATAACATATAATATTAGCTATGTTTTACCAAGCAATAACTATGATATTCCATGTTCAAGTCACATTACCATCAACAAAATATCTGACAATACTCCAGATATATACAGGATCTGGTAGGAGTTGGTGTTTGAGATAACATTTTATTAACTCTACCAAACGACAAAATTTTGAACTGGTCCACATTGAAAGCAATTGCAGATGACATTTTAAATGTGGCTCAAATAATGTGATTTTTCTTTGATAGGGTCGAAAATATTGTGGAAAAAAAGGAGAAAATACTGGTTACCAGCATTTTATCCTTTTCCCACAATGTTTTCAAAAGGATTTTTTCTCAGAGTCGTTAAAAATTGACATTGTGTGGTAAGGAGTTAAACGTGTCTAGGAAATATGTTATTAGGCGAGTCTCTGGCAAACTTAATAACATTTTTTCTTGACCAGTTTAATAAAGTTTTATCTCAAAAGCACAACCAATGTCAGATTCTTTTTAATACATAACAATATTTCACAAATTAGAGATCAGAAGATGGAAAACTATCTATGGATGCATCTGCGATGATATCCATAAAAAAAACCCATTAATTTCTATGACATATGTACAAAATGATGTCGCAAAATTGTTATATCAAACGTGTATAAGATAAGAAAATTCATAATGGGTATATTACACTGAAAAAAGTGAGGTTATATGATTCCAACTGGAAAGTCAAACCTTTGTTGTCCGATAAAAGTCTAGTTCTAAAAGTCCAAGACTAGCTATCTGATTGGCTGAGGCTCTCTTTCTATAACCCTTTATCACACAATCCCAAGTGTAAGAGAGAAAGGTTTTTGAAAACGTGGGAGGAGAAAATGTTGGTGAACAGCAACATCTCCTTTTCAAATATAGGACACTATCAAAGGACAAATTGTATCATTTGAACTACATTTGGATTGTCTTCAGTGAATGCTTTCAATATTGGGGAGTCTAAAATGGTATCATCTGGTAAAGTTGATTGATTGATTGAATGGTGTCAGAGCTCCAGATAAGACAGAGTGATGGTATTCTAAAACCATTATTTCTCTTCCAAACCCTATGCTGTTGGTACTCATTAGAATCGTCTCGATGAGACGATTCTAATGAGTACCCATAACATAGGGTTTAGCGGAGAATAATTACTATTTTCACTTTCAAAATCAAAATCACTCCCTCTGTCTGGAGCTCTAGGTGTTTGATGCCACTTGCATCATTATTTCAGTCATATCAGCTCACATATTCCTGTATTTCCTGGGTTTCACCAGTACTAGGCAAGGGCTTTGAAGTGTCTTGCCCAAGGACACTCCCAGGAAAAACCTAATGGATCAACTGAGGCTTGAACCCACGACCTCCAGGTCACAAATCCTACACCATCTCATAAAAAGCTAAGCAGAAAGATGTGTTACAAAATCTTGTAATGTCTGCCAAAGGTTGCATTCTTTTTTCTGCATTGGAGGAAAATAGGCTTGCTTATTAAACTTTCAGTACAAGCACGAAACAGACTCATTGTTAGCTTCAATTTCAAATAAAGGCAGTTGATATTCATTAACCCTTTCCCAAACAAGCCCGGGTTTTCACGTGTCTGCAGTACAAGTCTTTTGAAAACACTGTGGGAAAAGGAGAAATTGCTCGTAACGAGCAATTTCTCCTTTTCCCACAGTGTTTTCTACCCTTTTGGAGAACTTTCTGCCATTTTCATCAAATTTAAAATTGTCGTCTGCAAACTCTTTCAATTTGGACCAGTCCAAAATTTGTCGTTTGGGAAAGGGTTAAGTAGAGTCTAACCTGTCTACCAGACAAAAAAAAATTTGAGCCATGCTCTGACAAAAGGGGTCTTAATGCATATCCACGATGCACAATACCAAGCAAGTCATCATATAATTACGGATCCATAACAACCAATTTGTCTAACAACCAACAGTATCATAAGGTAGACTGGTCCTTTGACATGCAGAAAATTGACCAAAAGCAGAAAGTTTCAGCCCAGGTCAGTCTGAAGTCGGTGCAGGCTGACCTGGGCCAGTACTTTTGCAGATACATTAAGTCCCCTTTTACAGAGCATGGCTCATTTATATTATTCTTAACCCTTAGAGCGCTGCTATCTCCTTATCAGAAGGTGCAGATCCAAGATCAGACTGCACATTCTGTGCAGTCTGATATTGATCTACAGTGTCCGCAAAAGGTCCTTGATTTGCGCTTAGCAGAGTAAGGGTTAAATCAACTGAATTGAACCTGTATTAAGAGACCATATGCTGTAAGAGACAACCTCTCTTACTTCCCTGGTATGGTCTCTGAACACAGGTTACACTGTGACTATCATCAAAAGGAAATACAGGCTGATCCAATGGGTCTGATATTCCATTTTCAGCCCCAAACAGCCTTGCCCTTGTAAAATTTGGGATTGTTTTACTCATTGAAATTTGTTCAGCCCTTAGGGTGCTATAAATCAATTCAACTGCATCTAGAAGCAGTGCAGGTAAAGATCAGACATTAACCCTCAAAGTGCTGGAACCAACTCAACTTGTTATAGCCGACAGTGTAGATCAAGATCAGACTGCACAGAACGTGCAGTCTGATCTTTGATCTACACTGTCAGCTACTTCATTACATTTTCTGGCTAAAACAACCATGAAATGACAATATTTTGGATGTTTTTATTCATTGAAAAGGTCCATTTTATAAATTCAGCACTGTAAGGCTTAAAACATGTGCTATATATGGGCCAGAATAGCCTTGAACCTGCAGATATGCATGTATTACATGTACATATGAGCCATGCTCTGGCAAAAGGGGGCTTGATGCATCTCTGTGATGCATGATACCATGCAAGTTATCACAGTATTATACATCCCTAAAATCCATTTTGCACAACAACCTACTGAATAATGAAGTACAGTGGTCCTTTGAAATGTAAAAAATTGACC
The DNA here is from genome assembly GCA_945859785.2 of Tridacna gigas. NCBI lineage: Eukaryota > Metazoa > Mollusca > Bivalvia > Cardiida > Cardiidae > Tridacna > Tridacna gigas. Next base: position 33,371,237 of record OX244040.2, on the reverse strand, counting down.
AAAGCAAAAAGTTTAAGCCCAGGTCAACCTGCCCAGGCTGACCTGGGTTGATACTTTTTGCAAATGCATTAAGCCCCCTTTTTCACAGGGCATGGATCATGATTATATTTTAGCAATCACCGAAATAAAAAAAAATGCAGACATTAACATTTTGTATAGAATTCCCTTGCAGACTCTTATTAACTCTTAGAATGCTGTATTAATGAAATGGACCTTTTTAAACAGAAAATATCGTTTGAAATATTGTCATTTCAAGCTTGTTTCGGCCAGAATATGCAAAAAATTAGCAGACAGTGAAGATGCAAGATCAGACTGCACAGTCTGTGCAGTCTGATCTTGATCTACACTGTCCGTGAAAACAAATGGAGTCAGCTGCAGCGCTTTATGGGTTAATGTAGCATTACAGTTAATACTGGCATAGCAGCAAGTTTCCCAGTATTCACCAGCCATTCAAAATTGCACCTTCAATCTTGTTCTGAATTTAGATAGTCATGTAACTTTTGATTGGCTGACCAAATTCTTCTGATTGGCTAACCCATTTTGTGCTACTTGGAAAATTTGAGAAAAATATTCAGAAAATGCTTGAGAATTAGATTAACTGTTTACCACACAATCCAGAGTTTTAACAAACCTGAAGAAGAAGGCTTTTGTAAACATTGTTGAAAAAGAAGAAAATGCTGGTAACCAGCATTTTCTACTTTTCCCACGTTTTCTACCCATTCTCACTGAACTTTCCCTATTTGAACCATATTTAACTCATTACCAAACAACAACTTTTGGACTTAGTCCAAATTGAAAGCATTTGCAGACGACAAAATAAATGTATCCCAAAATTTGAAATTTGTTTTAGGAAGGCTAGAAAACATTGAGAAAAGGAGAAAATGCTGGTTATAGAATTTTCTCCTTGTCCCACAATGTTTTCAAAAGGCTGCTTTCTCAGGGTTGTTACAAGTCTGGATTGTGTGGTAAAGAGTTAATTTGTGATCTGCAAATGTTTTTAATTTGGACAGGTCTAAAATTTTGTTGTGTTGTATAGGGCTGAGGGAGTTATTAAGAATGGTTGATGTGGAAGAGCTGTGGTGTTCACCAGAGTACATTTTCACATGCTGCCAGCTATTTTAGCTGTTATTTGTCAGACACTTTGGTTTTGACTAAGTGCCAGATTCAAGGTATCATGGAATTCATGTATCCCTTCTATTTATGTAACTTTTACATGATAGTGTTAGACTAGACACATAGTGAATCTGGATTTATCATGTAGCCATCCTTGTTTTCAGTGTAATATTGTTCACTTGTGTGGCATTTGCAAGTGCCGTTTTCAACTGTATTTCAGTTAAACTGCAGCGCCCACAGCACCTACCCATGCTTTCCTGAGTTTCTTTAACCCTTGATCACACAATCCCAACTTCTAATGACCCTGAGGATGAAGGCTTCTGAAAACATAGTGGGAAAAGGAGAAATGCTGGTAACCAGCATTTTCTCCATTTACCACAATGTTTTCTGTCCTTCTGACAACAAATTTCAATCTCTGGCTCACAGTTACTTTGTAGTCTGCAAACACTTTCAATTTGGACAAGTTTAAAAATTTGTCATTTGGTAAAAGGTAAACCAGTACTTTGCAATATATTCTTCCTAAGCCACTGTTTGCTTTTCAACATAATAATTGTCAACAGAAAATAAAGATTGGTGCATAGACTGTCATTAATGCTAAGCCAGAAGGTGGCCAAGCTGTGGATTTGGACCAGAGGCCCTCTAGTTAAGGGCCCTGGGTCCATATCCACCAACCATTCTCAAGAACATTCTTAGCCTTATTCCCAAGAATTTTCTAAATTCAAAAGTAACAAAATTTCTGATCGGCCTAACCAAATAAGCCATGCTCTGTGAAAAGGGTTTTAATTCTAGGCTGTAAGTTTTTGCTATTGGTCAATTTTCTGCGTTTCGAAACACCAGTGTACCTAATAATTCAGTCTGCTGTAAGACAAAATGCATTTTATGGATCCATAACTTTTTGATGGCTTGCTTTGTATCATGCAAAACAGAGATGCATTAAGCCCCCTTTTGCAAGAGCATGTCTAAAATGGTTTAGCCAGTCAAAAGTTGCATTACTTAAGAAATCTAAAACAAGACACAGAATAACATTAAGAATGGTTGGTGAATGGAGACCCTGTATGTTATCCAGTGAGCTGTCAGGCTTTGCTCTCAGTGTAACACGCCCTTTTTCTGTAATCTTAACCCTTCAAGTGCCGAATTAACATGTCAGACATTTTTATCTTTAGAACAAGACCCAAATAATTGCAACTTCATGGTTGCTTTTGTCTACAGCAACTATAGTCTTGAAAGGTGCTTTAAGGGTTAACCATGTTCAAGATAAGTTTTAACTCTTTACCACACTGACAAAATTTTACACTCGTCCAAATTGAAAGGGTTTGCAGACAACAAAATTAATGTGACTCAAATATTGAAATTTGTTTTGGATACGGCAGAAAACATTGTAGGAAAAGGAGAAAATGCTGGTTACCAGCATTTTCCCCTTTTCCCACAAGGGTTTCAAAGGGCTTCTTTTTCAGAGTCGTGAAATCCTGGGATTGTTTGGTAAGGGGTTAACCTTTTATCAAATAATCCTGTGTTATAACAACCAAATAGAAAAAGGATTTTAAAGACATTGGGGGAAAAGGACAGTTCCTACAATGTTTTCCACCATTTCGAAGACAGATTCAAGCATTTAAGTAAAAATTTGTCACCTGCAAATGCTTTTAAGTTAGATGATCCTACAAATTTGTTGTCTAGGATAAACATATGTTTTATCTTTTACAGGGAAGAAGTTACCAATATAGATATTAGAAGCTTCCTTGGAATGATATACCTGTACAATACATTAACTCTTTATCAAACGACAAAATTTTTGACTGATCCAAATTGAAAGCATCTGCAGACGACAAATCAAATGTGGCTAAAAATTGAAACTTGTTTTGGGAAAGATAGAAAACACTGTGGGAAAAGGAGAAAATGCTGGTTACCAGCATTTTCTCCTTTTCCCACAATGTTTTCAAAAGGCCTTTTCTTCAGGGTCGTTAAAAGTCGGGAATGTGTGGTGAAGGGTTAACTAACATTTATTATAATTATGATAAATTGATTTTTATGTACAAGCCTTTTCTTCCTGCCTTTTTATTAGACCTGCGCAATAAAACATCATTATTGTGTCACTACTTGTATATACATAAAGAATCCGCAACTACAACTCAGAACTGGTAATATAAATACCGGGAATATTGTATGTGAGCCATGCTCTGTGAAAAGGGGGTTTAATGCACCATCATAAAGTATCGATTCAGGTCAGCCTGCGCAGTTAGCACAGGGTCACTATATTTTGCTATTGGTCATTTTTCTTTGACAATGAAAAGTAGGTTTTTTCTGACAAGCATAGTTTTTAAAATTATGGATCAAACTGGTACAACATTCAAAATAGGTTATATTTTTGCAATTTTCATGTTCATTTTGAGAGTATCTCTAGATAAAACTATAAATTGAGCTGCTTAACTTTTTCAACCCTTGAACCTAGATTTCATTGAATGTGCAGACAGGGTAATACCACTGGTTACCAGCATTTTCTACGTTTCCCATTTTCCCACAACCTTTTCAAAAACTTCTTACTTTAAGATTGTTACACCATGTGATTGGTGGGTAAAATTTGTGTATGCTCTTTCATAAATGTTTCTATGTGAAAAGGAAAATTTTAGAGAATTGATAACTGAGATGTCACTTGTTAGTCTGCAATATCTAATGAACCCTAAAATACATACATGCATATACATACATGTACATATATGCAAATGCATATGAACCATGTTCTGTGAAAAGGGAGCTTAATTAATCTGCAAAAAGTATCGACCCATGTCAGCCTGTGCAGAACACACAGGCTTACATAGGCTAAAACTTTTTGCTATCTTTTGATTCTCTGGATGTCAAAGGACCAGTCTACCTCAAGATTCAGTTGGTTGTTAACCCTTTCCCAAACAAGCCCTGGTTTTCACGTGTCTGCAGTACAAGTCTTTTGAAAACACTGTGGGAAAAGGAGAAATTGCTCGTAATGAGCAATTTCTCCTTTTCCCACAGTGTTTTCTACCCTTTTTAAGACCTTTCTGCCATTTTCATCAAATTTAAAATTGTCGTCTGCAAACTCTTTCAATTTGGACCAGTCCAAAATTTGTCGTTTGGGAAAGGGTTAAACAAAATGGATTGTAGGGGGTCCATAATAGTGCGATGACTGCTTGGTATGATGCATCATGGAGATGCATTAAGCCCCCTTTTCACAGACAATGGCTCATATGTATGTATTATTGTAAAAGAAAAACATTTTAAAACCTAAGAAACATTTTCTGTGAATCAATCAATGACCATGTAATTGTCTAAAAAATTCAGCCATTATCATACAAATATTATTATTCTACACCCCTATAGTAGAGTCCCTTTTCCAAACATAGTGGAGAAAGGTTGTGCATGTTACCAGCAATATTTTTTTTTCATCAATGCTTCAGTTAAACATGAAAGACTCCTTTTCTTCCCATTATTCTCCCCCCATTCCATTTAACTCTTTACCAGATGACAAAATTTTAGACTTGTCAAAATGGAAAGCATTTGCAGATGGCATTATGAACGTGACTCAAATATGGAAATGTCTTTAGAGAAGGGTATAAACATTGTAGAAAAAGAGAAAATATTGGTTATCACCATTTTGGTCTTTTCCGGCAATGTTTTAAAAAAACAGTCTTCTTGATGGGTCCTTGTGTGGTAAAGGGCTATACACCTGCAATGTTTTCAAAAGCCATCTTCTTCAGGGTCGTTGTGTGGTAAAGGGCTATTTGGTACTTCTAAAAGTAATAACCAGTGATACATTGTTAAAACAATAATTACCAATTTTTTGTTTTCTTCAGTAATATTCTTTATTTGTTCTTTCAGGTTTCTGTTCAGCATTGTAAGCTCCATATTCCTTTCTAGGAATTTCTTGTTTTTTTCCTGTAAGGGTTTACACTTCTGTTCGAAGTCCCTTATCTTTTTAACCTGGAAATATAAAAAGCATTACTGATAAGCTACAAATGTTACAGCAGATAAATCCTTGTTACATTGAACCCGGATCTAACCCTTTACCACACAATGCTGACTTTTAACGACCCTGGGTAAGAAGCCTCTTGAAAACATTGTTGCAAAAGGAGAAAATACTGGTAACCAGCATTTTCTCCTTTTCCCACAGTGTTTTCTACGCTATCAAAGAAAAATTGCACTATTTCAGCCACATTCAAATTGTTGTCTGCAAATGCTTTCAGTTTGGACAAGGCTAAAATTTTGTCGTCTAATAAAGGGTTAATTGCCTACGCAGACAACGTAGATCAAGACTTGTACAAATACCGTGAGCATTTTCTCCTTTTCCCATAATGTTTTCAATAGTCTTGTTTCCCTGGGTTGTCAAAAGTCAGGATTGTCTGGTATAGGGTTAAATGCACAATATCTCAGCCAATCTGAAGGTAAGCCTGCCTATTTCCAATCCCATTGATTGGGGTGTATCTGTACAGGATGTAAATGTTTAACCCAAAGAGTGCTGCATCAAGTAAACTGACCGGTCTAATAAGTTAGAAAAAAGAATGTGGTATTATATCAAGATTTCAATATCATTTTTGGCCAAAATGCCTGAAACAAGAAGACACTATGGACCCTAGATTGCTCACTTAACCCTTTACCAAATGACAAAATATTAGACCAGTGCAAATAGAAAGCATTTGCAGATGACAAAATTAATGTAATTCAAAAAATTGAAAATTTGTTTTGGGAAGAGTAAAAAACATTGTGGCAAAAGGAGAAAATGCTGGTTACCAGCATTTTCTCCTTTTTCCACAATGTTTTCAGGAGCTTTCTTTCTCAGGGTCATTAAGTCAAGATTGTGTGGTACAGGGTTAAAATCAGTAATATCAGATTCGAAATAACATCTGGTTTTCTTTGCAGTTGCCATAGATTGGGATATGAGCAGATGAATTAACTGTTTACAAGAAGGTTGATTGTATAGTGTAAAATGCCGCTTTCAACACTGTTTAAGTTAAACTGGGGCAGCCAGTGCAACTATCCACGCTTTCCTAGAGTTTCTTTTTACCAGTACTTTGCACAATATTTTTCAAGAGCCAATGGCTTTACGAAATGGCAAAATTTAAGGCTTTACCATACTGTGAGCATTTACAGACAACAAATAGAATGTGGCTCAACTAAAGAGAATTTGTCTAAGAGCAAGAAGAAAATTTAGTGGAGACAGGAGTAAAATTGCTTGTAACAAGGTTTTCTGCCTACTCAAAGACAAATCGTATCATGGTAACCATGTTCAATTTGCTGTCTGCAAATGCTTTCAATTTCAAAAAGTTTAAAATTTTGTTGTCTGGTAAAGAGTAAGAATGAGAGCAAGTTTACAAGTACTTACTAAATAAAGACTGTCCTGTTTGGACAGTGATAGATTCTTACAATCTATCGTTCTTTGTGCCCACTCCCCACCTGAGGGTCTGTGACCCTTTCCTGGGGTCTCTTTTGAGACATCATCCTGAAATTAGAAATGAATGAACTGAACTTCTGCCCTTCTCAAAACTAATTCAGTTTTTCAGCCACATTTTATTTTATCGTTTACAAATGCTTTAAATTTGGACTAGTCTAAATTTTTGTCATTTGGTAAAGAGTTAAAGAATTAATCAATCCCTTTAACCCTTTAACAAACGACAAAATTTTAGACTGGACCAAATTGAAACCATTTGCAGACGACAAATTAAGTGCAGCTTAAATGGTGATTTATGTGCTGGATAGGATAGAAAACATTGTGGGAAAAGCAGAAAATGCTGGTTACCAGCATTTTCTCATTTTCCCACAATGTTTTCAAAAGGTTTCTTTCTCAGGGTCGTTAAAAGTCGGGATTATGTGGTAAAGGGTTAAAAGTAAAAGGTGAAGATTAGCTGTAGAGAACAACTTTTGAAGTTTGTGAGAAAGCACTTCTATAATAACTGTTCCTTTATCTTTCCAAAGAGACCTTCCTTTCCAACAAATATTCTGCTTTGTGTCATTCCTGCCTAAAACAAAGCAGAATAGAAATGAACCTTGCTCTGGCAACGTGGGGTATAACTCTTTACCAAATTTTAATGACAAAAATGTAAATTTGTCCAAATTGAAAGCATTTACAGGTGACAAGTTAAATTTGACTGAAATGATGATTTCTGCCCAAGATGGAGTAGAAAATACTATAGGAAAAGGAGAACATGCTGGTCACAAGCATTTTCCCACGTTTTCAAACGGCTTCTTCCGCAGGGTTGTTAAAACTCTGGATTTTGTGTGGTAAAGGGTTAATGCATCTCTGTGATGCTTGATACCATGCAAGTCATCACATGATGATGGATCCTTAAAATCCATTTTATACAACAAACGACTAAATCATGAGGTACGCTGGTCCTTTGACATGTAGAAAATTGACCAATAGCAAAAACTTTCGACTCAGGTCAGCCTGCGCACTTTAACCCTTTCCCAAACGACAAATTTTGGACTGGTCCAAATTGAAAGAGTTTGCAGACAACAATTTTAAATCTGATGAAAATGGCAGAAAGTTAGCAAAAAGGGTGGAAAACACTGTGGGAAAAGGAGAAATTGCTCGTAACGAGCAATTTCTCCTTTTCCCACAGTGTTTTCAAAAGACTTGTGCTGCAGACACGTGAAAACCAGGGCTTGTTTGGGAAAGGGTTAAACAACCTGAGCTGAGTCGTTACTTTTTGCAGATGCATAAAACCCCCTTTTCACAGACCAAGGCTCAAATAATATGAATGTTCAAACGAATCAAAATACAAGGTCTGGGCCACATTCCACTGCATCAGTGGAAGCACATGTACATGGATGATGTAATGTTATGTTAGAAGGCAGGAAGTGCAACTTTCATCAGGAAGCCAGATGTTGTTTTATGAATATTTAATGCCAAGTGAACCATGGGGAATGGATTGCTAGGAATTTTTCACCTCATTTACTCTATACCACATAATTCTGAGTTTAACGACCTTGACAGAGAAGGCCTTTGAAAACATTGTGGGAAAAGGAGAAAAAGCTGGTAACCAGCATTTTCTCCTTTTTTTCACAATTTTTTCCTACCCTATCAAAGACAGAAATCATCATTTGAGCTACATTTGCCTTTGGCAAATGCTTTCAATCTAGTCCAGTCTCAAATTTTGTTGTTTGGCACAGAGTTAATACAGTACCTCCTATGTATTGTTTTATATATCTTTTATTTGAAAGCATTAGAGTCCAATAACTGACTGATAATGTGATTGATAATATGATGACCAAGGGATAGGCAATGAACCCATTGTAGTAAGTACCAGTAAATTACTGAGTGTTAATAATATTGGTTGGTTGTATGGCGTTTTACACAATTTTAAGCTTTGTTTCAGTGATTTTGTGATTTCATGGCAACAGTTAGACTTTATGTATGTCCTACGTTTCATCAGTACAAGGCCATGGCACTGAAAATCCCACGAAAACCCAGAGCCTTGGGTCAGGATTGAACCTTGGGCTTACAGATTGCAAACCCTGCACCTACTACACCAACACAGACCTCCAAATCAAAGGGAGTGATAGTATTATAAATCCATTATTTCTCTTCCAAACCCTATGTTGTGGGTACTAATTAGAATCATCTCGATGAGATGATTCTAATGAGTACCCATAACATAGGGTTTAGTGGAGAGTGATTAATATTTTCAATTTCGAAATCAAAATCACTCCCTCTATCTGGAGCTCTGATCAACAGCAGAAAAATCTGCTGAATAAAGGGTTTATTTTTATCTAGAAGCATTGATTGATTGGTGTTTTACACTGCTTTCAATATTTTGTCCATCATATATGCCCTTTGTTTCACCAATACTAGGCTAGGGTTCTGGAGTTTCTTGCTCATGGACACTCTCAAGAAAACCCCAGAGCTTCCAGTGAGGCTCTAATCTGTAGCCTCCAGATTACAAGTCTTACACTCTACAACTGAGCTACACAGGACCCCTTGCTTATAAAGCACCTTAAACAGTTGGATTTTCAGCACTAAATAAAGCACATCAGAATGCCTGGACCAAATTGAAAGTATCTGCAGACAAAAAACTAAATGTTGCCAAAATGATGATTTCTGACTTGGATAGGGTGGAAAACATTGTGGGAAAAGGAGAAAATGCTGGTTACCAGCATCTATTCCTTTTCCCACAATTTTTTCAAAAGCCCTCTCCTTCAGGGCCCTTAAAGTCAGGATTAATAAACCTATTACCAAACAATCCCGTATTTAAATGACCCTAAGGAAGTAGGCTTCTGAAAACATTTTGGAAAAAGGAGGAAATGCTGGTAACCAGCATCTGCTCCTTTTCCAAAATGCTTTTTACCCTTTCATAAACAAACCCTTCTGTTTGAGCCATACTTAATTTGTCATCTGTAAATGCTTTCAATTTGGACCAGTCTAAAATTTTGTCATTTAGTAAAGAGTTATATGGAAAAACAGAGATCAATGTACACATACCAGGTTAGCAGAGGAAACATCCATTTTGGTCCCTTCACGTTCCATGGTTGCCATGGTTGTGCAGTTGGGGTTCAACTTACACAGGATCTGGGCCACCCTGATAATGGTGCTCGGATCCAGGTCAACACGAGATGAGCCACAGCTGTTTGCCGGGCTCGTATCATCACTCTCTGCCACAATACTGCGCAGAACTGAGCTCAACTCCTCCTTTGAGCTCAGCTGCTCTAACTGAAAGCAATGAAAAGTTTCTTTTAGAGATAGACTTTAACCCTTTACCACTTTCAAGTACCCTAACAAAGAAGCCTTTTTTAAAACATTGTGGGAAACGGAGAAAATGCTGGTAACAAGCATTTTCTCCCTTTCCCACAATGTCTTGTACCTTCCAAAAACAAATTTCAATTTTTAAGTCACATTTATTTTGCCATCTGCAAATGCACTGAATTTTCACCAGTCTAAAATTTTGTAGTTTGATACAGAGTTTAAACAAGTGCACCACATGCAGGTGCCAACGCTTGACGGCAGTTGCTTGATTTTCAAAAGTTTGAAGTCAAAAAAGGGGCATAACTGTGTTAAAAGTATCTTATTGGTTACCTGCCCTTGTTATATGAGTTGCCTTTTTGATACTAAACAACCTGTCCAAGTTTAACCCTTTCCCAAACAAGCCCTGGTTTTCACGTGTCTGCAGTACAAGTCTTTTGAAAACACTGTGGGAAAAGGAGAAATTGCTCGTAACAAGCAATTTCTCCTTTTCCCACAGTGTTTTCTACCCTTTTGAGAACTTTCTGCCATTTTCATCAAATTTAAAATTGTCGTCTGCAAACTCTTTCAATTTGGACCAGTCCAAAATTTGTCGTTTGGGAAAGGGTTAAAGTAAATATCCTCAGTAATAATAGCGGTATTACAGAATGTCAACATTTTTGCACAACAACGACTTAGACGCTGGAAGAATAAACGACTAGCCTAGGTTTGAGGACAATATCTTCAAAAATGATAGGAATTTGCGACAATGTCAGAGATTTAGCTTGATGGTGACAAACATTACGACAGAGCTATGACAACATCTTGAGGTTTTCTTCAAAAACAGAAAAGCTCATAATCCAAAGCTATAGCAAGAAGTCAATATCAAAAGTCTTTAAGATCAGGTGTTAGTAGATCCTGTAAATTGTGATAATGTGTTTTATATAAAAATGAGAAATTATGAAGTTTTCTCTCACTGAAACACAAAAACACTGCTTTAATGTCCTTATTCCAATATGTACAACTATAGTTCCAAGCCTGCTTTTGAATACCGTATGTCCCAAAAGTTCTTTTGAATCAAATGTTTCACAGCAAACTCATAGCAAATGACAAAATTCTGGTGCCATCCAAGTTGAAATGATTCTCAGACAACAATTTTAGATGTGTCTATGATGATGTGATTTGTCTCTGAAAGGTTATAAAACATTGTAGGAAAAGGAGACAATGCCAGGTAACCTGGTTACCCAGCATTTTCTCCAACTCCAACAATGTTTTAAAAAGCCCAATTTCTCAGAGTCATTTAACATGGGATTGTTTGACAAAGGGCTAAACACAACCAGTCAGACAGGAAAAATCCAAATGAATTACAAATTCAAGACTATTTCAGCCTTTTAACCGTTCACCACACAATCACGGGTTTTAACGACCCTGAAGAAAAGGCCTTTTGAAAACATTGTGAGAAAAGGAGAAAATGCTGGTAACCAGCATTTTCTCCTATTCCCACAATGTTTTCTAACCCTCCCACAACAAATTTTAATTTTTGTGTCACATTTATTTTGCCATCTGCAAATGTTTTCAATTTGGACTGGTCCAAAATTTTGCCGTTTGGTAAAGAGTTAAATGAACTACAAACACATATAATACTAGTATGCAGCTTTTGTAGACAATCAAAAGTAACATATGTGCCATCAATTTAGTTTCACCCTTTAGTTAAACAATTCCATGTTATAATTACCCGGAAGAACAAAGGTTTTTGAAAACATAGTGGAAAAAGGAGAAAATGCTGGTCACCAGTTTTCCACCACATCGAAGACAAAGTCTCATCATTTGAGTAAAAAGTTAACTCTTTGCCAGCTGACAAAATTTTAGACTGCTCCAAATTGAAAGCATTTACATAAGCCAAAATAAAATCTTTCAAAGTTCAGATTTGTCTTTAAAAGGGTAGGAAACATCATTGGAAAAGGAGAAAATGCTGATTACCAGAGAAAAAGCTTTTCTCTTTTTCCAAAATATTTTCAAAAAAGACTTCTTTCTCAGGTTCTTCAAAAATTGGGATTGTGTAGTAAAAGGTTAACTAGTACAGATAACTGTCCCCAAAGGCGACTTTAGTTTTTGACTGGTTGCCTTCAGTGTACAGTAAATGTCCAAATATGAAAAGCAGCACCATAAACGTCTCATTATTGCGACTAAAGGTTAACATGCCATCTGTAAAAGCTTTCAATATGGAACCAGTCTATAATTTTGTACAGTGGTAAGGAGTTAGTAATCGATGACTGTAAACAATATGGTAATTACCTTTTTCACAGAAGATTATCATGGTGCAAACAAAATCAATTCTAATTACAAAAATAAACCTGTCTCCAACCTCTCTGTTTCCCATATAAAAGCAGTATGTTGAGACTAGAAAAACTTTAAAGATGACTAATTTCATCTCTTTCCATGTTGTATGGTTTATCTTAACCCTTGACTCTACACCATGCAATATATTTTCAGACTCGTCCAAACTTTAAAATTTGATAAATGTGGCACAAATGGTGAGATTTGTCTCTCAAAGGATAGATAAGATTGGGGGTACAAGTATTTTCTCCTTTTCTCACAATGTTTTCAAAAGCCTTCTCTAATTGGGTTGTTAATCACAGGATTAATAGGTAAAGGGTTTAAATGCTAAATAAATTAAACTAAATTTCCTACCAATAATAGAAACCCTAATAATCAACTGATATTTTGGGAGGGGGGGGCTGGAAAAATCCTACCTTATCTGACAGTCTAGATCCAATATCAGACTGCACCTTCTGTGCCATCTGATCTTGATCTACACTGTCCTAGGAAGCAGATCGAGTCATGCTAAGAAGTATAAGGATTAAACCATGCTCTAGTATTACAGGTCCAATTAAATCATTCCCAAGGCAAAACCGCTCCCTAAATCTATCTTTCCCACACCTGATCTCAGTGAAAAGAGGGGCTATTATCCCCTATACCTTTTGCATGACTGCAGATAAAATTGTAAAGACTATTTCGACATTTTGAACAAAAGTGAAGTCTGAAAAATTTAGCTCAATATCAAATGGCAACATTTTAGACTTGACAAAATTGAAAGCAACTGTAGATGACAACTTACCCTTTACAACACAATCCCCAGTTTTATAGACCCTGAAAGAGGTTTCTGAAAATATTGTATGAAAAGGAGAAAATGCTGGTAACCAGCATTTTCTGCTTTTCTCACCTTTTCAAACCTATCAAAGATAGAAACCATCATTTGAGCTGCATTGAATGTCGTCTGCAAAGGCTTTCAATTTGGTTAAGTAAAAAATTTTAGGGTTTGGTTAAGAGTTAAAGAAGACCCAACTGATAAGATTTGTCTTCCTAGGGGCAAGAAATATTGTAGGAAAAAGACAATATGCTGAAAACAAATATTTTCTCCTTTTCCCACGATGTTTCCAGAAGCTTTCCCCTTCAAAACCTAGCCAGCGACTAACACTTGGACTGACCATACGATCTGGGTAGCAACAGGGGAATAACATTTGCAATTTTTGTTTTTTTATTGATGTTTGATACTGATAATTTCATCTCAAAGCAAGTATTAGAAAATTAAACTGGGATGCAAAGAAATCGGATGGGATGCCAGATTTCTTCTCTTGATGAGTGCAGGAAAGCACACTTTTAAATTTGTAGATAAAACACTGATAAAATAACAGATTGTCATCTTTACAATAATTTCTATACTTTTAGTTGGTATGATTTAAATCAAAACACATTTTAACACCCAAATTGTTTACTGCTACTGGACCTTTAATGGTTAACCCTTTACCAAACGACAAAATTTTAGACTTGTCCAAATTGAAAGCATTTGCAGATGAAAAATTGAAGGTGGTTCAAATGATGAAATGTGTCTTTGATAAGGTAGAAAACATTATGGGAAAAGGAGAAAATGCTGGTTACCAGCATTTTCTCCTTTTCCTACAATGTTTTCAACAGGTTTTTTGCTCACGGTCGTTAAGAGTCAGAGTTGTGGGGTAAAGGGTTAAAGTTTGACTTAGATATGTAGCTAATATACAGGCTTTTTTTCCCAAAACTTGCCAAAAGGACAGTAGCAGTTCTAGCAGCCTGAGGAAAATCTTACATAAGTTTTTTAGTAATATGCCCCTCCCACTCAATATGAAACTCTTCCTTGTTACACTTTTTTCAAACACTATCTTGCTTAAATGTGCTACATTAAAATATCTCTAGAAAAAATGCTTATGAAAACATCAGGTCTGGTGACCAGCATCTTCTCTATCTCCCAATATCTCTACCCTTCAAAAGATCAGTACCATTATTTGAACCAAATTCAATTTGTCATCTGCCAATGCTTTCAATTTGAATTGGTCTTAAACTTTGTTGTCTGGTAAAGTGTTACAACCCTACTGACTCAGATAAGGCTTATCTACTAGTATCTGATAAGTAATCAACAGAGTTCAAAGCCAAAAAGATACATAAATCAACACCACAATGATAATGCTATCACCAGGCATTTGGCAAAAATCCCTACTAATAGTAAACCATCAACTCTGCATTAACAATGTACATTGTTTGTCTGTATATTTTCTTTGTTTGACAGACAAAAAATTGATGTCAAAGACATTACCCTGTCATTTCCAAATTATATAAAGGAAATCATGTAAAAAGCAATGTGAGCCTGCAGGGTCTGTATTCATCAACCATTCTTAAGAACATTCTTAGTATCATTCTTCAGAATTTTCTAAATTTGAAAACCAATAGTTTAGCCAATCAGAAGTTGTGTTACTCTCAAAATCCATAATTAGACCAAGAATGTTCTTAAGAATGGTTGGTGAATATGGACCCTGAATGTCTTACGTTCAGCTGCTACATCTTTATCTCATATTGTCTCAAAATAAAATGAATATTATCAGGCTGTAAAAGACATTTCATAGAATTTTTTTGGTGCAATTTCAGAGAGGATTTTGGAAAATTAAGCTAATAAAAGACAACAGACCCTAGAAGATGTTTTACTGGTATATAAATATCACTTCAATTAAAGTATAAATTATACTGACATTGGCAAATGATATTTAAATACATTACATTGTACATATAGGATCTGACATAAAATTGCATTTAGGCATTTGAGATAAAATTTTAATAAACAATTCTAGAAACATGATACTAAGCAAACCTCTGGCGAGCTTTATTACACTTTGGTAGACAAGTTTAATAGAATTCTAGCCTAAGAGCCAATGACTGTCAGATTCTTTTCATCACATAATTCACAATTATAGATCAGTATATATGCAAAACTACGCAAACACAGTAATTTCCATGAAACATTCACTTCACCGAAAAATGTCCAAAATGACATCACAAAAGATGTCACACAATGTTGATATAAAACATGTAAGATATAAGAAAATTTGTAATGGGTACATCTATATCACACTGAAAACAAGGGAGGTTATGTGATAAATACAAATACCAAGCACATAATCACACATGAATTGAAAGTAAGGGCAATGTTACTTATTTGGAATATTGCCTACATGTGATTACCAAGTCTGTTATTGTTAATATCAACTTCACAGAGTAGGACCAGAAGTATGCATTGTATGTGACTTGGGGTTCTGTACAGTGGCGATCTGTCACTTGATGACGAAAATTGTGTTCACATTGTAAGTCAAGCTGGTGCTTTCTCATTTATTTTGATAGTTATTATAAAATATTCATATCCAGTTATTTGTTTGTTATGTATAGACCATATCAGGAACACGTATGCGCGCTGTGAACCTTCATCATAGCAATAAGGATGCCTTATTCAGTTGACCGTGCTAAAAATACAGATGATTTTGTCCCAAAATGACGCCATTTTTATTCGATTACTCAACGTTAAAAACCTACCTTCTCAACCAAAAATGAATACAGAGTTTCTTTATTCATAGTTTTGCGAAAACATGTCAAGGTTTGATAACAAAGTCAACAAAAATCCTCATTAGTCTTCGTTTAAAATGGCATGTTAAGAAATTTTCCGTTGTTCAGTCGCCTGAGATCGGTTAACCACTTACAAGTGACCGTACAAATTTTGTTTCTTAACCCATTACTGCACAATGACGCCTTTTGACGCCCCTGGGAAAGAAGCCTTTTGAAACAATTGTGGGAAAAGGAGAAAATGCTGGTAACCAGCATTTTCTCCTTTTCCCACAATGTTTTCTACCCTGTCAAAGAAAGTTGTACCATTTCAGCCACACTGAAATTGTCGTCTGCAAATGCTTTCAATTTGGACAAGGCTATAATTTTGTTGTCTGGTAAAGGGTTAACATGCCATTTTAAACGAAAGATAAGGAATGTTACAGTTGACTTTGTTACCAAACTTTGACATGTTTTCACATAAAATATGAATAAAGAAACTGATTTATCATTTTCCATTGAGAAGACGGGTTTCCAATGCTGAGTAATCGGTAAAAACGGCATTGTTTTGAGACAAGATCATCTGTATTTCAGCACGGTCAAATGATCAAGGCATCCCCAGTGCTCTAAAGGAGGTTCAAAGCATACTTACATGTTCCTGATAATTGTCTGTACATAACAAACAAATAACTGGATGTGAATATTTCATGATAACTATCAAAATTAATGAAAAATCACTGGTTGGAATTACTGTGTGAACACAATTTTTAACAGCAAGTGACAGATCGCCACTGTACAGAATCCCAAGTCACATACAATGCATACTTGCGGTACTACAATATGAACTTACCAAAACTTGTAGATTAACCCTTTCCCAAACGACATATTTTGGACTGGTCCAAATTAAAAGAGTTTTCAGACGACAATTTTAAATTTGATGAAAATGGCAGAAAGGTCTCTAAAAGGGTAGAAAACACTGTAGGAAAAGGAGAAATTGCTCATTATGAGCAATTTCTCCTTTTCCCACAGTGCTTTCAAAAGACTTGTACTGCAGACACGTGAAAACCAGGGCTTGTTTGGGAAAGGGTTAATAACCCTTCTCTGCTCTTTTGATGTAACACAAAAAAATCATATTTATCCTAATTTACAAGGATACAGTCAAAGTTGTCTGAATATTTTTTTTGCTGCAATGCTAAAGGAGATATTGCCCATAACAAACAATTTTGTCTCCATTTGCCACAATGTTTTATAATGTATTAAACCCCACGACACTACTTTCTAGTGCAGGACTGGTGTCCAGTGCATATATTCAAAGAAATTAAAGACATCTCCCAACTATAAAATGCTGAATCTCAGGTGTTCCTTCCAAAACTGTGCCATCTTCAAGATTGCAGAACACAGCATTTCAATCATACTGTGTAGTAACTCTTTACCACACAATCTCAAGTTTTCATGACCTTAAGAAAGGAGCCTTTTGAAAGCATTGTGGGAAAAGGAGAAAATGCTGTTAACCAGCACCTTTGTCCTTTTCCCACAATGTTTTATCCTTCCACAAACAAATTTCAAGGCTTAAGTCTCATTGTCTGTTTTTAATTTGGACAAGTAAAAAATTTCGTCATTTGGTAGAGTTAAGATTTAAGCTGCTATGCGCAATCACTGACTTTTTGCGGACAGTGTAGATCAAGATCAGACTGCAGAGAACATGCAATCTGATCCTGTATCTATACTGTCCCATACAGAGATACCTTTCCTCCAAAAACTCTTGATATAGGAAAATTTTGGTTTATACTAATGGTTTAAAAGTTTCATATCCTTTATATAGCAGAATAAGGGTTAAACTTTTGTCCATGTTGACAATTCCTATTTTTCAACTTCTCTCAGAGTCACAATGCTATGGGCTTTACAGAGAAATCCAGCAGTATCCAGGTCAAGCAGACAGAGCTCTTCAAAGACTAAGTGAGATGGGCAAGCTGGCTCCAAAAGTTTGGATAAATATCTTTATAAGCCTTTATAAACCCTTCACAGAACACTCCTGAGATTTAAAGACCCCAAGGAAGAAGCCTTTTGAAAACATTGTAGGAAATGCTGGATAGCAGCATTTTCTCTTTTTTCCCACAATGTTTCCTACCCTATCAGAGAACTTCTGTTCATTTAATAACGAGTCATGCTCTGTGAAGGTAGGATTTAATGCATAGCACCCAGGTCAGCCTGGATATTGAAGGACCTTTCTACCTCAGGGTTCAGTTGGTTATTAGACAAAATGGATTTTATGGATCTATAATTACATGATGACTTGCTTGGAATACAATGCATCACAGAGATACATTAAACCCCTTTTCTTTTGGTCAGTGCATAGCCAATATCCATTTTAAATTTGTGTCTGCAGATGCTTTCAAATTCAAAGAGTCTGTAATTTGTTATTTGAAAGGTTAACTGCTTCTAAATAACATCCACAGGTGGTTTGTATATAGCATGCCAATATGTGTTATATATCAAATTCCAAGTCTAAAAAGTTTTATCAAGTCATAACAATGCTTCCTCAGTCACTAATTGATTGTTTGTATTGTGTTTAACCCTGTTTTCAACATTATTTCAGTTATGTAGCAGTGGACAGTGCACTTATCCATGCTTTCCTGGAGTTTCTTTTACAAATACTCTGCACGATATTCTTTCCAAGCCACTGGCTGCTTTCCCACATTTATAACCATAGTCGAAACGTGAGAGAGAAATGAATCCTGTCACAATGACTATCATCAATCCTCGGAAAGAAACTTGCCGAGTCGGGGATCGAACCAGCGACCTCCAGTTCCCAAGTCCTGTACACTACCAACTGAGCTGCTGGGGCTATGCGTGCTATTGGTTAACTGTAATCCAGTTTGAGTTTAACCCTTAACCTGCTAAAAATGATAAACGAAACTTTCAAGCCGATGGTAAACACCTGAATATTGCTATTTCAAAGTTACAGTTTGGAGAAAATAATATATCCTCTTATCGGACAGTGTAGATCCAAGATCTGACTGCATGCTCTGCGCAGTCTGGTCTTAATCCACACTGTCCGCAAAACGTCATTGAGTCGCGGTAGTGCTGCCGCATCATCACTGAAATAATGTTGCAAACAGCGTTAAACACCATGCAATCAATTAGTCAATATCCATTAGCACAAGATGTAGTTAACTATTTAACTCTCTTTACTAAACGAAAAATTTTACGCCAGTCCAAATTCAAAGCTGTTGCAGACCATAAATTAAAAGTGGTTGAACTGATGAAACCTGATTCCAAAAAACAATGTGGGAAAAGAAGAAAATGCTGGTTACCAGCATTTTCTCCTTTTCCCGCAATGTTTTCAAAGGAATTTTCACCAGTATCATTAAAACTTGGCATTGTTTGGTAAAGGGTTAATATTCAAGACTAGAATAACAGTTTAACATAACAGTTTAACTGTACACAATGATCTAAACAAGAGCTTCGCAGAGCGGCGCATATACGCCTGAAGGGGCTTGTCAGTGAAACAAGTTGAAATGAAGGATGGGCCGTGAACAAAGAGTATTTATTCTCTATGATAAAGAAAGTAAGTCTTGATTGTCTGTAATAGTTTATGGCCCGGACCAAACTTAAAATTAACAAAAGGCAATAACTCAAAAAATAAGAATGGCATAGTTATGGTTCTTGTAAACTGCACTTCTTCATAATAAGTTCTATCAGTGTATGAAGGTTCGAGTTGATAGCTTCTATAGTATGGAAGTGATGGCCTGAACAAAATTTCAAAGTGAAAAGTTGACTATTTCAGAAATCAAGGGCAGATAATTTTAGAATGCAAACACCTATCCAAATTTTAACAGTCACATGCACAACTAGACATCACACAGATTCATTCAGGCAAGTTTTAAATAATTCCGATGGAAACTATAGGAGGAATTGCGCACAGATGAAATTGCTAACAGACGGACGACCGGGAGTATAACATAATACGACCCTTCGAGCGTATAAAAAGGGAAATGCTCCACATATGAAAGAAAGGCCCTAACTGTAAATAATATCGAAGGGAAATTACTCAGAAAATAATGGCAATAAATCAGGAAAGAAGAGTGGCAGAGTTATGGTTCTTGCGCACTGCACTTCTCCACGATGTGTGCTATCAGTTTTTGAAGTTTCAAGTTGAGAGCTTTTATAGTTTGGAAGTTATGGCCCAGACAAAAATTCGAAGTAAAAATTTAAAAAGTAAATAAAGGGCAATAACTCAAAAAATAGGGGTATCAGAGTTATGTTTCTTGTGCATGACACGTCTCCATAATGTGTTCTGTCAGTGTATGAAGTTTCAAGTTGATAGCTTTTCTAGTTTGGAAGATGTAGCCAGGACAAAAATTCAAAATGAAGTTATTAAAGGGCAATTACTCAAAAACTTAGGGTGACAGAGTTATGGTTCTTGTTTACTGCACTTCTCCACAATCTGTTCTATCAGTGTATATTGTTTCCAGTTGATAGCTTTTATAGTTTGGAAGATCTGGCCCAAACAAAAATCTAATGTGAAAAATATTAAAGGGCAATAACTAAAAAAATAAGGGTGGCACAGTTACAATTTTTGTGAATTGCTCTTCTCCACAAGGTGTTCTATCAGTCTTTGAAGGTTCAAGATCATAGCTTTAATAATTTAGAAATTATGGCCCAGACGAAAATTCAAAGTGAAAACTAACAAAGGGCAATAACTCAAAAAGAAGGATGGCAGAGTTATGGTTCTTGTGCAATGCACTTCATCATAATGTGTTCTATTAGTCTTTGAAGTTTCAAGATGATGGATTTTAAAGTTTGGAAGTTATGGCCTGGACAAAAATTCAAACTGAAAATTAACAAAGGGCAATAACTCAAAAAATAAAGGTGGCAGAGTTATAGTTCATGTGCACTGCACTTCTCCATAATGTGTTCTATCAGTGTATGAGGTTCCAAGTTAATAGCTTTTATAGTTTGGAAGTTATGGCCTGGACAAAAATTCAAACTGAAAATCAACAAAGGGCAATAACTCAAAAAACAAGAGCAGCAGAGTTATGGTTCTTGTGCACTGCTTTTCTCCATAATGTGTTCTATCAGTGTATGTAGTTTCAAGTTGATACCTTTTATGGTATGGAAGTTATGGCCTGAACAAAAATTCAAAGTGAAAAGTGGGTTATTTCAGAAATCAAGGGCAGATAATTTTAGAACGCAAACAGCGATCCAAATTCTAAGAGTCAGGTGCACAACTAGACATCATGGAGATTCATTGTGGCAAGTTTCAAATAATTCCGATGGAAACTGTAGGAGGAGTTGTCCACACAAGAAATTGCTAACGGACGGACGAACAGGGGTATAACATAATACGACCCTTCGGGCGTATAATAATGAATGACTGAAGGAATGACAAGGGTTCCCTGTCCAGTGAGGGTTAATGTAACTGGGATTTGCTGCAAGTTGCCTAGGTGTATCTATTGATAGATTCATTCATAATGTTACAGTGGTGTAGGAAAAAGTGATTCTCTGCTTTGCATAGGGTCACTTAATTTACATATAAGCAAATATCTGGTACCTTGTAAATGACATCTTGTTCAGTTTATTACTTTGTAAGACGACATATTCAAATTGGAGTGGTAGAGATTTATTGGTTTTTGTCAAAATTGTCATATATAACAGAATTAAGATTTATAACAGAAAGAAGTATTTTTCTGTGAGGCAGTATTTGGCAACTGGGGGGTTTTTTGTTTACTTTGACTCTAGGTCAGTCTTGATGCCTATAGACTAGCTTGCTAGTCTAAAAAGCACTACATGCAGATGCAAATGCTTGGCTGCAGTTGCTTGACTTTCAGTGAAAATTCTAAATTGAAGAAGGGGCATAACTCTGTAAAAAATACTTTGATGGTTACCTGCTCTTGTTGTATGAGTTGCCCTTTTGACAGTTAACAACTCCTACGAGTTTGAAGTAAATATCTTCAGTAATAACAGAGATATTATAAAAATGTCAAAGGTTTTGCACAACCACCCAGATAACAACACAAACAGTGATGCCAGGGCCATGACAATACCTCAATGTTTTGTTTGAAAACTGCTAAGCTAAAATCACAAATCAAATTAAGAAGAATTTTCCAAAGATTGTCTAATATGTCTGGTATTAGATAATGTTGATGGTGAAGAGATGTCATCGTGAGTAAACACAGCTGTATTGACAATAATTCTAGTTTCTGATTTTGCCATCCAAAGGGATATTCGGTCCTGTTCTGTCATAAGAATGATGTTGAAAACAGTGTAATAAACATCATTCAATCGAGCACTTATTGCTTAAATAGTCTAAGTGCATTCAATTTATTAACATTTAAGCTGCTGAATAAATGAAACGCAAGTTTCCACTCAATCCTTTTAGCCCAAACATTGTGGTTTCAAAGTTGATTTCACCGGAAAGAAAATACCGTATCGGACAGAATAGATCAAAGATCAGACTGCACGTTCTGTGCAGTCTGATCTTGATCTACACTGTCCACAAAAGGTCAGTGGGTCGCGATTAGCAGCTTAAGTGTTAAGCAATTTCAAAATTAAATTCAAAAGACTTAACCCCTTACCTTACAATCCCAAGGTTTACCAACCCTGAGGAAGAAGACTTTTGAAAACATTGTGGGAAAAGAAGAAAATGCTGGTTATCAGTATTTTCTCCATTTTCCACAATGTTTTCTACCCCGTCTGAGACAAGTTTTATCATTTAACCCTTAAAGAGCCGAATAAACCTATCAGGCATTGTCATCCCAGAAATACGACCCAAATAATTGCAGTTTCATGTTTGTTTTTGTCTACAGTGTTTA
Organism: Tridacna gigas; assembly: GCA_945859785.2. NCBI lineage: Eukaryota > Metazoa > Mollusca > Bivalvia > Cardiida > Cardiidae > Tridacna > Tridacna gigas. The sequence goes on along the minus strand of OX244040.2, from coordinate 33,348,737 downwards.
AGCAAAGTGGACAGCGTGCATCAAAGATCAGGCTGCATGTTTTGTGCAGCCTGATCTTGATCTACATTGGCCGCAGAAGCAACTATAGTCGTGAAAGGCGCTTTAAAAGTTAAGCCACTGTTAATTCATTGTCTGCAAATGCTTTGACTACGGACATTAGTCTACAATTTTGTTTTTTAGGAAACGGTTAATTTAGAAAGGATGCAAACAATTTTATACAAGCTAACCTTTAAGCTGCTAAGCATGACTCACTGACCTTTTGCGGACAGTGTAGATCAAGATCAGGCTGCACAGACTGTGCAGTCTAATCTTGGATCTACAGTACCCGCTAAGGAGATATTTTTCTCAAAAAAATTAGTTTTATACTAACATTATTCCAGTTTTACTATCCACTTGAAAATTATATTTAACTTATGTAGCAAGATAAGTGTTAATTCTCTCCAACCAAACACAGCAGGGGAATTAATTTAACCCTGGGAGTTCCGAATAAACCTAACGAACATTATAAATATAGAAATAAGACCTAAATAAATGCAATATTAAGGTCAATGTTGTCCAGAATGTCTCGGCAAAGTGGACAGCATAGATCAAAGATCAGACTGCACAGTTTGTACAGTCTTATCTTAATCTACACTGGCTGCAAAAACAATAAGAGTTGTAAGAGGCATGTTAAGTGTAAATCTTATGCCAGATCTGAACCATTATTCTGGAATGTGGTTTCAAATTATGCTGTGTAATTAACTTTTTCTTGGAAAACCCAACATCTACTCTGCATGTCCAGCTCAAACTTGCTTAAAAGTGTAGGGCCTGTAACCTGGTGGCCCTGTGTTCTGGCCACACTGGAAGCACTGGGCTCCTTGTGGGCGTGTCCTTGGGCAAGACACTTCAGAGCCCTAGCCTCGTACTGGTTAAACCCAGACAAGCATGAATATGTGAGCTGTTGCCATGATATGACTAAACTAGAGCTATCACTAAACGTGATCATACCCCCCAACAGCTCCTTGTCACAAAACAGATTAATGTCACAGGAATGCAAAATAAGTGACTGGAGAGTCAATTATACCAGAGCTATCACTGAAGGTGATGAATATCCTGCAATGGCTTCTTGCCAAAGAATTACTCTTTGTTACAGACTGAAGACTTGGAGAGAATAAAACTTACTTGATACATTTTTTTTTTACCAGTTGGACAAATTGAGACTGGTTTAAATGAAAAGGTTTTGCAGACAACAAATGTCTTTTCATGCAATGTTTTTGACCAGACTCTACATCTTACTTATACAGTACGGAAACTAACGAAAGCAACCTCCGAACCGAATCGCTCTTGGAAATTTTATTTAATTAACTAAGAACAATTTATGATATGCACATCTTTGCTGAGTGCAAAGTCTATCCATGAAGTTTGAAAGAAATTTGTCCAGAATCATCAAAGGGCCATAACTCCATGAAACCTAAATAAACCATAACCAAAATAGGATATGCACATCTCTGCTTGATACTGAGTCTATTTGTGTAGTTTGAACCAAATCTGTCCAATAGTTGATGAGAAAAAGAGTGGACAAGAAATTTCATGAAAGGGCCATAACTCAGTGAAAAATCAATGAACCATAACCAACATTTCATATGCACATCTCTGCTTGATACTGAGTTTACCTGTGAAGTTTGAATAAAATTTGTCCAATAGTTTATGAGAAATAGAGCGGACAAAAAGCTACAGACGGACGGACGGTCGGACGGACCGACAAGCTGACTCCTATATACCCCCCAAACAGAGTTTTGGGGGGTATAATTATTTGGTGTAATAGTTTTTGAAAGTAAGCATGACATAGAAGCTGTGTTAAGAGTATTCTATCAAAAGTATAATTTATTTTCATCAATTCAGCAAGGGCACCATCATAAAGAGAACGACAAAAAAGGGCTTAGCTCTTGGAAATTTTATTTAATTAACTAAGAACAATTTATGATATGCACATCTTTGCTGAGTGCAAAGTCTATCCATGAAGTTTGAAAGAAATTTGTCCAGAATCATCAAAGGGCCATAACTCCATGAAACCTAAATAAACCATAACCAAAATAGGATATGCACATCTCTGCTTGATACTGAGTCTATTTGTGTAGTTTGAACCAAATCTGTCCAATAGTTGATGAGAAAAAGAGCGGACAAGAAATTTCATGAAAGGGCCATAACTCAGTGAAAAATCAATGAACCATAACCAACATTTCATATGCACATCTCTACTTGATACTGAGTTTACCTGTGAAGTTTGAATAAAATTCGTCCAGTAGTTTATGAGAAATAGAGCGGACAAAAAGCTACAGACCGACCGACGGACGGACAGATGGACGGACCGACCGACAAGCTGACTCCTATATACCCCTCAAACAGAGTTTTGGGGGGTATAATTATTTGGTGTAATAGTTTTTGAAAGTAAGCATGACATAGAAGCTGTGTTAAAAGTATTCTATCAAAAGTATCATTTATTTTCATCAATTCAGCAAGGGCACCGTCATAAAGAGAACGACAAAAAAGGGCTTAGCTCTTGGAAATTTTATTTAATTAACTAAGAACAATTTATGATATGCACATCTTTGCTGAGTGCAAAGTCTATCCATGAAGTTTGAAAGAAATTTGTCCAGAATCATCAAAGGGCCATAACTCCATGAAACCTAAATAAACCATAACCAAAATAGGATATGCACATCTCTGCTTGATACTGAGTCTATTTGTGTAGTTTGAACTAAATCTGTCCAATAGTTGATGAGAAAAAGAGCGGACAAGAAATTTCATGAAAGGGCCATAACTCAGTGAAAAATCAATGAACCATAACCAACATTTCATATGCACATCTCTGCTTGATACTAAGTCTACCTGTGAAGTTTGAATAAGATTCGTCCAATAGTTTATGAGAAATAGACCGGACAAAAAGCTACAGACCGACCGACGGACGGACAGCTGTGTTAAAAGTATTCTATCAAAAGTATCATTTATTTTCATCAATTCAGCAAGGGCACCGTCATAAAGAGAACGGCAAAAAAGGGCTTAGCTCTTGGAAATTTTATTTAATTAACTAAGAACAATTTATGATATGCACATCTTTGCTGAGTGCAAAGTCTATCCATGAAGTTTGAAAGAAATTTGTCCAGAATCATCAAAGGGCCATAACTCCATGAAACCTACATAAACCATAACCAAAATAGGATATGCACATCTCTGCTTGATACTGAGTCTATTTGTGTAGTTTGAACCAAATCTGTCCAATAGTTGATGAGAAAAAGAGCGGACAAGAAATTTCATGAAAGGGCCATAACTCAGTGAAAAATCAATGAACCATAACCAACATTTCATATGCACATCTCTGCTTGATACTGAGTCTACCTGTGAAGTTTGAATAAAATTCGTCCAATAGTTTATGAGAAATAGAGCGGACAAAAAGCTACAGACCGACCGACGGACAGACGGACGGACTGACCGACGGACGGACGGACGGACCGACAAGCTGACTCCTATATACCCCCCAAACAGAGTTTTGGGGGGTATAATTAATGTTGAAAGAGGCATAAAACAAATCAATCAATTAAAACTTGGCTTAAATAAATCTGGAAAGAAAAAAAGTCTTGCAATGCAAGCACCAATTTCTGAGCAAATATTTTTTTAAATATTTTCTGCAAAATGAAGTTTAGATGACAGTTTGCAGTAATGATTAAGGCTAAAGTGTCAATGTATTTCTCAAAGCTGCCGAATATAAGCTTGAAAAGACACACACAAAAAATGAAGCAAGCACAAAACTTCTCATTAGCATGATTAATGTTTTTCTCCAATGAATTATTAGTTCTGTGCAGTCTGATCTTGATCTGCTTTGTCTGCAACACAACTTAAGTCGATTCCAGCACTTTAACAACAAAATACAATGTATTGCAATTGCAGTTATTGACATTTTTTTTTTGAAAACCGAAAACAAAGTAAAACAAATAATGGTTTTGTAGGTAGTAACTTTGTTTTTATCAATGGTTGACAAATATTATAGCGTAACATTTTGATCAATCAAGTAACAAGTCAATATGTACATGTACATATTGTTTGTTTGAGATATGTTACCATTCATACTATATTTGGAACTGTATGTGACTATATAGACATTTTTTTTTTCTGTAGTTTGAGATTTTATTTGCATGCGGGGCATGTACTTGAGCAGGAAAATTTACATGCAATGATTCAATATATTTCCAGAAATAAATATGGCTTGAGAAACAAGAGGGCCATGATGGCCCTAGATTGACCACCTCAACCATACTGCACAACCCACTGATATATTTTGTCATCATAGCTAAATATAGTGTAAAATTCCATTATTTGCACATGCAGTAGTAAAAAATGCTACTATTGTACAGTATTTTAGTATTGCCTGGAACAGACATGTCTGCAGTAAAATTTCTACAACAGTTCCAGTTGATCAAACAAGCTAGGGTGTTTGCTGCATTGTTTCCTGGGGAAAAAATGCACTTCTACCCTTCTTAGAAAACAAAACACATGCTATTGTCCTCAACCCCTGTACAGCACAGTAAATGAAATAGACATTCTCTGTCAGTCCTAAAAAATGTGAATATAGCAATTTCAAAGCAATTTCTGTCCAAATATCTGATAAAGATGGGAAACACTGTAAATCAAGTTCAGACTGCATGTTATGTGCAGTCTGACCTTAATCTACACTATCTGCATAAGTAATTCAATCCAAGTTCAGCACCTAAGGGGTTTTGAAAGCGTTTACATCATGTAATGATTCAACCACAGGTCAAATGATGGAATCTATCTTTTGAACGTGTAGAAGACATTGTGTGAAAAGGAGAAAATGTTTGTTTTAAGCATTTTTCCCCTTTTCATGATGTTTTCAATAGCCTACCCAGGGTAGTAAAAAATGCAATTGTTTAGTAACAGGACAACCTATAGAGTGCCAAATATTTCAAAACTTAAAACAATTTCACTTTGACTGTTCAATAGACACAGTAAACCCTAAAAGTGCCTTACAGTGTGTGAACAACAGTTACCTTTGCAGCAAGTGTAAATCAAGATCAGACTGCACAAAACATGCAGTCTGATCTCTGATCTACACTGTCCACTTTACAATGATATTCTGGGGAAAAGCAACCCTGATATTGCAGCTATTTTGGTTTTATTTTCAGATTGAAAATGACTGTTGGGTTTATTTGGCCCTCTGAGGGTAATGCAACTTAGAAACTACTATTAAGACATTATCTCAAATAAAATACTGGACAATGTAGATACAAGATCACTCTGCATCTTCTACAGTATGATCTTGATCTGCAACAGTGAAATGATGTTGTGCTTGGTATTGCAAGACTTTATGTTTGCACCTTGTTCTGTGTTAGTCTAATACATGAGACATAGGACTAGATAAGATTATTTAGGCATTCAAAGATTAATAATCATGGTTCTTCAAGAAAATCAATGTTGTTGGTACTAATTGGAATTTGTCTCAATGATACAATTCTAAAGAGTACCAAAAACATAGGTCTTTTTTGAGAAGAAAATCTGTTTCCAGGATTCAAATATCCCCTGAGATGAGAAATGAAAGAAGTCTACTTACATATGCAATGAGGTTAGTATAGGAATCCCCTGAGTAAAGAAGAGAAGCAAATGAAAAATAAAGGATAAAATTGCAAAGAAACACAAAGAAGTAAAAAAAATAAAATTATGATGGAAAACCCAAAAAAGCTGAAAGAAACAAGATATGTCACTAAGAAGTGACTGATGCCCCCAAAGCTAATTTTACCCTTTCCTGTGAGCTGTGAACATGAACACTGACTTTGGAAAGAACTCTTACAAACACCTGTGACTTTGATGTGATCTTGACCTTTGACCTATGAACATAATTTTTGCACATGACACATCTTCTTTATGTGGTTGACATTTGTGCAGTTCAAATGATTTTTTTTCCCCCAATTAAACAAAAGTTACAGGCAGGATACAAACATAGCCTCCCAAAATTTCCATTTTTGAAAGATATTTGACCTTGCTGTGACCTTGACCTTTGACCTACAGACATGATTCTGGCACACCATACATCATCTTTACATAGTTGACATTTCTGAACAGCGATACTTAATTTTTTTGGCTTCATAAAAAAATTTACATGCAAGGCACAAACATAACACTCCAAATATTTTTATTTATTTAAATACATGAACTTTGACCTACAGATGATTCCAACAACTGATGCATCATCTTTATGTGGTTGAAATTTTTTGCATAGTTATCCTGAAATTCAGTAAAAATTAAAACAGTTAAGGTATGGACCTTGTTGTGACGTTGACCTTTGATCTGAGGGCATGGTTTTGTGTGCAATACATTGTCCTTATGTGGTTGACAGTCCTGAACAGTTGTACTGAATTAATTTATAATTAAAAACATGTTACAGGATGGAAACAAACGTTCCCCCCCCTCACCCAGATTTTCCATTTTCCAGCCTATCTGACCTTGCCATGACCTTGACTTTTGACATATGGACATGGCTTTTGCATTTCACACAGTGTGTGTATGTTGTTGACAAGTGTGCAAAGTTAGACTAGAATTCATTCATATTTTAAAATGTTACAAGCCAAATGCAAACACTATCCCCCAAAAACACATATCTCCTTGCTGTGATGACCTTTGACCTACTGACATGACTTACTCATGACACATCTTTTCCATGTTGTTAACATTTGTCCAAAGTTATTTTGAAATTGAACAATAGGGAAAACGGTATGGCACAGACACAAAACATCACTGATGGACAAACAGACAGATGGACAGAGACCAAACGAGAACTATATATCCCTGAAAAATGTCTTCAGGGGGTATAAAAATGCTGGCATCAAAATACTGAAAGTGTTCATAAGCCCAAGTTTCTGAGATTTATGGCATAAATCTCCTTGTGAATTGTAATTGCTTATAGATGAGCCATGCTCTATGAAAAGGGAGCTTAATGCATCTGCGCAAAGTATCAACCCAGGTCAGCCTGCGCAATCCATGCAGGCTGACCTGGGCCGAAACTTTTCGCTGCTGGTAAATTTTCTGCTTGGAGAAGGACCAGTCTACGTCATGATTCAGTCCGTTGTTTGACAAAATGGATTTTGTGGATTAATTATAATGTGATGACTTGCTTGCTGTAATGCATTACGGTGATGCATTAAGCCCCCTTTTGCCAGAGCATGGCTCATATACATCATCTTCATTTCAACTGTAGATGGGTAAAAAACTGAAAAAAAGACACGACTGATGTGAAAAAATGAAACTTAACCCTTTACCAAACAAATCTTACTTTATACAACCTTCAGGAAGAAGGCTTTTGAAAACATAGTGGGAAATGCAGAAAATGCTGGTAAGCAGCACTTTTCCTTTCTCCCACAATGTTTACCACCCTTTCCAGAGCAATTTTCAGATTTTGGGTGGCATTTACTCAGTTGTCTGCAAATGCTCTTTTTATTCAGGCAAGTGGAAGAAAAAGGAAAACAAATGAAATATAAACACTTACAATTTCAATGAGGTGTCCTAGAGTAGAGTGAATTTTCTGTGGCAGGCGACGATAGGGTGGTGGGTGGGGCACGTATTTCCCTATGGGTGGAAACACAGAATGACACGATTCCATTTAGGAAAATTAAGCTGCTGAGATGTTAACTACAGCATCGTTACTACTCTACTGAGGATTCCAGTGCCTGATCTACAAATTTTATAACTCTACCAGTTACATACTTCTGCCAATATACCTATGTATATACCATAATCTCCTACAGGCAGGCCATGGTGTGTAAAACTCGTTTATCTGAATCTGCATGGGAACTTGAAATAACTTTCTGTAACACCGATAGACAAATTTTACATATGATAGTTTTATTTGATTTCTATATTTCTAACAGTAGTCCATCAGCTAACATGTATGGAATCCTTCCCTCTAACCAAAACAACAAAATTTTAAACTTGACCAAACTGAAAGCATTTGCAGCTAACAAACTATATGTAGCTCAAAAGACAAATACTGCCTTTGAAATAGAAGAAAACATTGTGAGAAAAGGACAGAGTCCTTGTTACCAGAATTTGTTCTATTGGGTCTTTGCAGGGCCTGGTAGCTCAGTCCCTAACATACTATAAACAGCTGAACTCTTTACCAAAGAACAAAATTTCAGACTCGTGCAAATTGAAAGCATTTGCAGATGATGAATAAAATCTGGCTCAATTGAGTGGATTTTTCTATGAAAGTTTAGAAAACATTGTGGGAAAAGAAGAAAATGCTGGTTACCAGCATTTTCTTCTTTTCCCACAATGTTTTCAAAAGGCTTTTCAGCCAGGGTCATTAAAACTTGGAATTGTGAGTTAAAGAGTTAAACCCTAGGACATCTCAGGTTCAAATTTCCAGCTTGACAAGTTTCTGTCTGGGGAGTGATGAAATTTATTGTGACAGAATTTATTGCTCTCTCACCAATTATCATCATTTCAAAATTGGTTTTAACTAGCCTGTGTAGTGCAGTCTGTAGTGTGCAAGGCTTGAGAATAGGGAGGTCACTGGCTCAAATCAATCTTAAAATTTGTTATCATAGACACATGGACACTAAGCTCTGTCCAAGTTTACACCTGTACTTTTGTAACAGACAAAAACCACCTTTTTTCAATTTACATTATTAACCTACAGTGCCTTTCACAACTATATATTGCCTTTGCCACCAGTGTGGATCACAATCAAGCTGCACAAAACATGCAGCCTGATCTTTGATCTACACTGTCAGCTTTTCTGAAACACTGTAGACAAAAAGCAAACATAAAAATCGCAATTATTTGGGTCTTATAATATTTCTAGGATGAACACTTTCCTTTGGTTTAATTCAGCATTCTGTGGGTTTATAAATATATCACTTTGTTATATGGTTGAATTTTCCCTGTTATACGCTTTGAAGTCTACAATATCACTGTTTACTTGTTGAAAAACTGGTTACCCTCAAAGAGCCTTTCACAGCTATAGTTGCCATTGCAAGTGTAAATCAACATCAAACGGAACAAAATGTACACTGTCCACTTTGTTGAGATATTTGCACTTATCTAGGTCTTGTTTCTAGGCTGAGAATGTCTGTTGGGTTTATTCGGCACTTGAAGGGTTAACTCTTTTACCACACAACAAAAACTTGATTCATCCATACAAAATTGAAGTAAGATCGTCCAATCCGGTCCAATCTGGCTGTTAAGTCTGATCTGAACTTTTGATGCTTTTTCACTTTCTTAACAGTTTTACAAACTTGTAGCTACGTGAAACCTTACAAACCAGCGAAAATCACAAGGGTGAAAAAAGGTTGCTTTGGGATAAGAAAAGAAGAGCCTCATTTGTATTGTAACTGAATGAATTACATCTATCAGCAAATATCTTGTACTTTATCGCTGACATCTTGTTCAATCAATGACTTTGTAAGAAGACATCGTTCAAAATAGGTAAATATTTTGTAGTTCAGGCAACATTCTCATACTTAAAAGACTTACAATAGCTGACAAAAAGATTTATTTTCTGTGGAGTAGTACTAGGCTAATGTCAGTGTTTTTGTTTGGATCTGAGTCACTCTCGATGGCATTAGATGAGCAATCTTTTGTTTGCTAGTCTTACAGGTGTGGGTGCCAATTAACGTTCTGCTGCAGTTGCTTTTAGAAATAAATTGATTTTCAGAGAAAATTCAAAGTCAAGAAAGTGTATAACTGTGTAAAAAAAAAACTGACATCTGTTGTATGGGTTTCCCTTTTGATAGTCAATTTTGAAGTAACAGTAAATATCTTCAGTAATGACAGAGATATTATAAAATGTCAAAGTCTTTTTGTGAAAATTTTAAGTCGAAAAAGGGGCATAACTGTGTCAAAAATATTTTGATGGTTACATGCCCCTGTTGTATGGGTTCTCCTTTTGATAATTAACAACTAATCCAAGTTTGAAGAAAATATCTTCCTTATTTAAATCTACAGATATTATAAAATGTCAAGGTTTTTGCATGACAATGCAGACGACAGGGCTATTAAAATACCTATATTTTTTTTTTTAAAAAATAGCCGAGCTTATAATGACAAACAACTCTCACGCAGAAACAAATAGGCATAACTTCCAAGCAATAGAAATGAGCAATGCTCTATGAAAAGGAGGCTTTATGCATCTGCAAAAAATATCGACCCAGGTCAGCCTGCGCAGTCCGCGCAGGCTGACCTGGGCCTAAACTTTTTACTGTTGGCCAATTTTCTGCATGTCCATATTCAGTCGGTTGTTAAACGAAATGGATTTTATGGATCCATAATTATGTGATGACTTGCTCAGTATAATGCAGCATTAAGTCCCCTTTTGCCAGAGCATGACTCAAATATAGTATCGCTAAAAGAGCAGCAGCAGCGACAAAATTAAGAAATAAAAACATACTAAAGGATGGAATTTACGTTATAACAAGGGGGAAATTCAAACCATTACAGTATTGGTATCTGCCCTAGTCACACAACCTCAAGGTCTCTTTTCAGACATAAAATATGCAGGCTGATCTTAATCTTCACCATTTATTCCTCTGTGGAGATATTTTGAGCAAAGCTAGTTATCAAGTGGAAAGGATTTGGTTTTCATTAGAGAACGGTAACATTTATTTTTACTCATCCATTTAACTCTTTACCAAACAATCCTGTGTTTTCATGACCCTGAGAGGAAGGATTTGAAAGATTGTGGGAAATGAGAAAATGCCTGTGACAAGTATATAATCCTTTTCCTGTAATGTTTTTTACCATTTAAAAGACAAATTCCATCCAAATGCTGATTTCTAGCATTTTCTCCTCTTCCAACAATGTTTTCTACCCTTTTAATAAATTAACCCTTTACCATATAATCCCAAGGTTTAACGACCCTGAAAGAGAAGGCTTTTGAAAACATTGCGGGAAAAGGAGAAAATGCTGTTAACCAGCATTTCTCCCTTTCCCGCAATGTTTTCTACCCTATCAAAGAAAGAAATAATCATTTGAGCAACATTTGTTGCCTGAAATGCCCGCCTGGGTAGCTCAGTGGTTAGTGTATCTGACTCGTAACCTGGTGGTTGCAAGTTCACTACCCTGTTGAGGCAAACTTTCTGTCCTGCAAGGTTTTGCCTCTCACCTCTGATGCAAGTGAGAAAAGTAGTGGGTGGCTCTGGAAAGAAAGTTGTGTCAGTACTGGTGTGAGAAAGCCAGGAAACACATGGATGTGTCACTGACTGCCATGATATGACCTGAGTTGTAAAATGGTGTTAAACTCTAATACAAACCAAACCAAGTCATCTGCAAATGCTTCCAATTCCGTTCAGTCCGAAATTTTGTCTTTTAGTAAAGAGTTAAGCCACATTTCAATTGATTTTCTGCAAATACTTTTGAAATGGACAATCCACTTTTAGCTATCAGGTAAAGAGTTAACTCATTTAACCCTTTACCACACATAAAAGTGTCAGACTTGTTCAAATTGAAAGAATCTGTAGACCAAAATTTCAATGTAGCTCAAATGTTGTGATTTTCCTTTGATAGGGAGAAAATATTGTGTGAAAAGGAGAAAATGCTGGTTACCAGCATTTTCTCCTTTTCCCGTAATGTTTTCCAAAGGCTTCTTTCTCAGGGTCATTAAATGTCTGCATTGTATGGTAAAGGGTTAACTGTGTACATAAATGAAAAATTGATACATCCTTGTTGTAAATGGCTGTTGAAAATATAAAAAAAAAAGTAGCAATCACTACTTCTTTTCCCTAATAAATGTTCAACATAAGGTTATGCAGTAATAGGTCATACAGAAATATGAATTGATGGTTTCTGTATACTGCATGAGTTTGAGAAGACTGTAAGCAGGCTAATAGATAGGGTCTAGGCTATTTATAAATATCAGTGAAAAACATACATTTATACCTGTCTGCTGGCAGAGATTTCATGCTTCCTGCATGTATACATAAGGCCTACTGTACTGTTTTCCACTATGCCATATTGCCATTCACTCTGTGTAGTCTGGGTGCCTGTTTTCCAATGGAATCAATCTCCTGGAGGAAACTGGACAATCCTAGAGAATTCAATAGTGGTCTCTTTGTGACACATTCCGTGAAAAAGTGTTACCATGGTTACTGTATTTCATGCCAACAAAAGGGTTGGGTAGAATCTCTTGTGACAAAAACAACTGTTCAATCTGGTTGAATTCCATTTCACTGTAAATTAACAAAGAATTATCAAAATAAATTAGAATACAGATTTAGACCCAAACTTCAAAGTTTAAAACCCTTTATGAAATGATCTGATTGTCATTAGCCCTGCAGTAGAAGGCTTATGAAAACAGTTTTGGGAAACTACTGAACACTGGAAACCAGCTAAGTCACCATTTACTACAGTGTTTTCTGCCTTTCAAAGCAAAATTCCATCTTTTGGAGCCATATTTAACCTGTTGTCTGCAAATGCTCTAGACATCTAAACAATTCTATAAATTTGGTTGTCTACCATCGAGTTGTATCTATGATAGAAAAATTAAGGGCCAACTCTCCTCTTTTTCAAAAGGGTGGAACAATTTGAAATTCAAGTGGGTCATTTAAAACCAAATATCTTAATACATGAATAGCAAAGAAATGCAACCATGTTGTGGGTACTAACTGTATTGCTACAGAAAGGATTCTAACAAGTGCACACAGCATATGGATAACCCTAGTCTGCAGTGAAACTTATCAAGATTTAAGTAAACAGATACTGTACCCATCTCAGCTGGAGTGCTGGTGACACTTGGCAAAATCACTTCATCTCCTTAAAATGCAATTCAACAGCGTTGTTAATGCCTCAGAAAATTTTAAAACTTTCTATAATGAAATTTGCTTCTTTGCTCTTATTATTACAAATGCTGCAAGACAAGGCCCGCCCCTTCTGATTTTGGTTTTTCATGTGACTATACTTTGCTTTCTGAGTATGTTTTATGTAATAATGTAGCTCTAATTCTGCTTTTTGAAAGAATTACATGAACACACAATTTGAAGAGTCCATAACCGGAGGATGTCATTTGTTTTGTCATTGGTTTTCGTGTTTTTACGTCAATCTATTTTCACTGTACCTCAGCTTGAAAAAAGTACTTCTGGATTCTTCTAAATATATTTTAAAAAACCAAAACCTCACTTCAGTATGCATCAGCTTAATAGAATCATTGTTTTCTGTCTTTATTCTACACATTCCTTTTCTCGAGACTGCCATCTAATGTCATTGTGAATCATCAAACATTCGCAACTTCATCGGTAATTTTTGCTACTGCAAGACTAGAGTTCTAGATGCTCTGGTCTAGATCTACTCTTATATAACTCTCCGAACTCACAACAACGATCAAATCTGAATTGTTTTTCGTCAGTCATGGATGTTGTTGAAGTCATTTTTATATTTCCAGCCATTAAGTTACTTCGCGCGGACCTTTCGAAACGCGTCATCTTCAGTTGTGATTTTTTACATGACGTCATTTCATTATGTAGTCTATGGCAACATACTACCAAGAAAGGTTGAAAAAATGACACGACTGGTATCAGTTTTATATTTAGGCATGTGCAAAGTCCAAATGATTCTATTGCAAAGTCTCCGTGCATCTTTATGGTATTTATAGTCGCTTCCGGTATTATCATGGGTTCTTCAATCGTGGTATTTTCAATTGCCGAAAGCGAAAGCGAGGCTGAAATGCACCTCCTTGAGGATGTCCTCACGTGAGCATTTGTAGGTCAGACACTGTCAACACACTTTGTAAACTTACGTCGGCAAATTTTCCGAAAATGGTAGGTAAAATTAAGTTTTCGTCCCAATAGTAAGAAAACTTGCCTCTTTGCATTTAATCACTAGATCCCCTAGATGAAGCTGATTTCAGACAAGCATTAAATGATGACGTCACTGCTTTCCAAATAAGGGAATGAAAATAAGAGGCCCTGACAAAATCTTTGACTTGCTAATTATGAAAATTCCCTGATCTATTGAAATGAAAGAACACTCTAGAAATTATGTACATCTTCCAGGGCCTTATCTCAATACCAGGATAATTCCGGGAGTAGACCTTTTTAAAAGTAGTCCAATACTGTACCCTGCCCAGCCTTGAGTAAGAATAGTTAACTCAGAAAGAGAAAATCTGTTATAGTAGTAATATACATGAGATGTCATTGCATGTCTTTTGCAACAGAAATATATCGGGCAAAACATCATTTTTAATCGGTCGGTAGACCGATTAGAGAGATGGCAAACTTCGGAAACCCGTCCGCTCAGGGCAAACTGATGTAACTGCAACTCGTAACAGCTTTTACTTACAGCGTTTGAAGGCTTATACCTGCTGTGATGACCTTATTACAAAAACTGCTTTTGACCCAGATAACCGCGGGTTTGACCCAGATAAGCGCAGGAATAGTAATTAGCGGTAAACAGGCGTTAAGTAATGTCAAGTAATCCTATAATAAATTTTAAATTATGTAATAAACGGCGGTTACAATTTGTTTAGTATTGCAGTATGTCATAATTACAGTATCATCAAAATCGCTGGCCGACAAAAACTGGAGCAGTTTACTTTCAACACGATTATAAGAAATAGGGTCAGTGATTAGCAGCAACTTTATGAATGAAACGAGTGCGAATCAAGTGTATCGGGTGATGTGAACACATCTTGTAGTCGTCTTCTGTCCATATCATTCGGCAAATTTCGACTGATCCGTTGATAGTTATACGTAGAACTTACGGGATCGGCCGAGTTGTGACGAGTGCTCTCCGTATATGTAGCAGGTGTTGAAAAGATGATAGGTCATTTTGGTCTTGAGAGGAATATAAAATCGCAACAGTAAGGAGTCTGTAAGGAAACATTGCTTTAAAAAAAAAAAGAAAATTTAGATTGCTCTGCCTAAGAGAAAACTGATGTAAATGCAACTCGTAACAGCCGTAAGTTTAAAATAGTAACCGGCCGTTGGTCATATAATACAGGGATCCTATATGTAAGAAGAAGCGTGTGAAGCTGTGGGGACAAAGGGTATAGAGTTGTGTAAAGGTTATGACCCTCGCGGAGAGGCCATTACGTAAACATTTTCAGAATGGACTGGCGATTCACCGCTTGCAACCTTAGTACCTAGACTGTCCATTCACAATACTGACTGCCAGATTACGCATCTTTCAGCGCATCTTTCAGCGTATGATGTATTAACCCTTAGGCTGCTACGTGCGACTCATTGACCTTTTTGCGGATAGTATAGATTAAGATCAGACTGCACAGAACCTGCAGTTTGATCTTGGATCTATACTGTCCGATAGGGGGATATTTCTTTTTCCAAAAAAGAATAAGTTTGACATACAATTATTCGGGTTTTACTACCGGTTTGAAATTTCATTTCAATGTTTTAGCGGGATAAGGGTTAAATTGTTTTCACAGCCCCTCTTCCTCTCCTTCCAGCCATGGCACTACCATTTTACACAGTCACTTACATTTTTCTTCTTGGTGAGTTTCTACAGACTAGAATCAGTCTGTTAACCCTTAACCAAACAATCCTGTGGGGCTTTGAAAATATAGTTGGAGCAACTGCATGTATTCAGCATGTTCTCTTTTTTCCACAGCGTTTTTCACCCATTTGAAAGATTTTCAAAATTTTGTCAAATAGAACATTTTCATCGAGGATAAAAAACCCTGAAAATGTAACACAAATAAGCTCACTTACTGTTATATTCTCCATATCTGAATCAACGGACCAGGGAAAAAGTCTTTGCAGAGAGTGCAGATTCAGACCAGACTGCTCAGAACATGCAGTCAGATCTTGGATCTGTCATGCCAGTTTTCCGAGTTCTTCTACTCAAGACAGCAATAGTCCTGCAATATTTAGGCTGCTTTTCCAAGCTTAACAAGTCTATTTTAACAATTTAGCGCTCTAAGCGTGCAAATGTCAGCAACATGTTTGTCTCATCAGCTATTCCATATTGGTCGCTTCTCATCCATTCCACATTTCAGATAAAGAGATCAAGGCTACCGCAGTTATGCTCTTGCTGATTAGAATGACTCAAATACAATTATCTTTGTTGGCTATGGACAAGGAAAGTCGCTTTTGAAGACAATAAAATATAAAGATCAGACTGTCCTTTGAACGCAATGCAATTCAATGTCACAGACGTTCTTATCTTAGATCTAATTGTCTGTTTATTTGGGATGTATATGGGGAAAAAAAAAACCACCATGAAATTGTAGCCTAATGTTTGACATTGTTTTCCTGACAGTAAAAGGCTAGTCGATTAACTGAGTGTTTTAACTCTTAACCAAACTATCTTTTGTTAATGGCCATGAGAAAGAAGTTGAAAACATTGTGAGAAAAGGGGAAAATGCAGGTTACCATTTTCTCCTTTTCTCATGCTTTTTTACCCTTTCAACGATTCAAATCATCATTTGGTCTACGTTTAATTCGTCATGTGCAGATGCTTTTGATTTGGACAAGTCTAAAATTTTATCATTTGGTAAAGAGTTGACGGTTAGGGAGCTATTGGGTATCTACATTCTTTGAAAGTATAATGTAGGAGAAATTTGCCTGCAGACATTTGGACTGGACGATTTGGCCGCTAAAAAATAGGTAGGAAAGTTTGTCAAGATGAATACGATGTCTTGTTAAAAATGGAAAAGTGAAAGGCCTACAAGCAGCCAAAAGTAAACAATTCCAAAGTTATAATGCAGGCATACTTTATACGGCTTTTATATATTACAATACAGTTACCAAAGTTGCCAAAGTTACAGAAAAGAATATATGTATTTTTTCACTCTTTAAAAGGGTTGGTAGGTACTGCTGTTCATGATGAGTGATATCTAAAACTTGATAATGGGTATTGCTGATCAGAACTGTCACATATCCTTTACGTTCTATTGCTGTCGGCTTGCAAGCATAGCCTATATTTTAACCAGTCGTTAAACTACTAATTTGTAAAAGACAGTTTAGAAAAGTGGGATCCTACGTGGCTCATTTGTAACGGTGTAGGATTTTTTGTCCCATACATAGTTCAAACACCTACCATTTGATATGTGATTTCAAACCACTGTAATTATTCAGTTTCGACCGATTACAGTGCTTACAACACTTTGATTTCTACACATGGTGGAATGTTTTAGTACCACGATAATAGGGAATTCAATCCTAGAGTGTCTTTGTGGTATTTAGCACGACCGTCTGCAGCTGGAGAACTCATGAATAGGCCTACCCTAATTTTAAGGGTACGAGTTCTCTAGAGAAGTCGTACCCAGGCTGGGCAGCCTACGCATTTTTTTTTTTTTTTCAGTGCAAACTCCAATTGCTTTCTAGATGGTTTTTAGAAAGGTAAGTTTATGAATCTCGGACATCTCGTCCGAGATTCAACTCTTGTTACGATACCTTGAATTTCTTTTAAATAAAACTGTCCAGAATCAGAATACATCGATCTAGATCTACTTTATATTTAATAGTAGACGGTGAATTTTGAAAAAAAAAAAAAAAAAGCATGCCGTTGTTGGCAGTTGGGCTTAAAGATCTCTCGATGACTTAAGATCTACAGTCTGTATCTTGGATTTTTCATGTACGAGAATGAAAACTAAAGAGGCCACTTTCCCACTAGTTCCCCATTCAAAGATAACTAGAGGCCATATAGCAGCCAAAAGGAAACAAAGGGGTGCTGTAATACATTTAAATCTAACTCAAACGATTTAAAAGTATGGAAATGATTGTGAATATGATAATCTGTTGAATTGTACTGTCAGCCCAAGTGTTAGGTGATGGCAGAAAAGTGACTTTTCAAATCAGGTAAAAAAGATGGAGCGACCTGGCAACTTTTAACCTAGTTTTGGATTTCTTTTTTCTTCCAGCGAATAACACATGGACCAGCTGTACAACAACATAATGGCATCTTCATAATAATTTACATAGATCTACTTTAAATTGTAATTAAAATCAATGGCATTTTTACTCTCTCTCTCTGCAAGTGATGATTGGTGCAACCATCGGCAGTGCGCATTTTTGACATATTCATCGCATTTAGAATAAATTTCATTTCTAAAATGTGACCTATTAACTACACGGACAAAGGCCTGCGTTTGTTTTCACCCCAGCCCTCTTGTTGCCATCACGTGATCATTGAAAAATGCCCGGATGTTCGGTGTTGATTCTCGTATTAACTGTGAAGTTATCAGCCTTGGTAAAAGTATAGAAAATTAAGGTATGACGAGTGAATAACTTTTATTACTTAGCTTAAGAACTATGAAGATTTCACAAAGCCACAATCGATCCCGGTGAATGAACTGTCAACTGAACCAGGTGTTTTACCTTATGAAAACTTTACATACATTCGGATGTCGTATTCGGATATCGTATTCGCCGGAAAATCACATAAGATAGCATAGAGAATTGAGCCTTGATTTTTCATGGTCATGATAAAAATCACTCTGGCTTACAGATCTTTCAACAATATCTCAAGTCATATTTTAGTTGAAATCAATGGGAAATTCGATTAGATACAATAAATCTATAAGGGCAAAAAGGAAGACACTTTGCTCCATTGCTCTTGCTTCTAGATTTTCCAGTCATTTCCCGCTGAAATATGCAAAGCATTACACAAGCAATAGTGCTTTTAGTCATAAAGTTTTCAATATAATTTAGATGGCACATTAAGTGCTTTGATAGAACACTGATAATCAGATATTATACACCATACCCAGTTTGAAAAATGAACAGAAATGAACTAGACATGCTTCCCAACCTTCCCGATTTCACGGGGAGTCTCCCGATTCAAGACAAAAACCTGGCTCACCCAAACAGACTATTCAAAAACTCTGATTGGAGAAAATCCTCTAAGATACAAAGGGTGTAAACTTGTACCCAATTCATGTACATCCGAAGTTGACAAATAGTAGACGTGTGTGTATTTCATGGTCAAACAAATAAAAATCAAGATATCACAGAGGTTTACCACTCGTCACTTTTCAGCCGATTCCATTACAACAGATCACCAAAGGTTTGACTTTCGTTTGACTTGGACTTGCGTTCCTAGGACCGCAGGTAAGCCTTTGGCTTCTAAAGGTCCCTCTGTTTGATTTCTTCGTCTGTTTGTGTAAGGGCTATAGCAGCTTGATGTGAATTTCAATGGGTGGTTTTTCCACTGTTTGTTAAGTCTGCTTTTGAACGAGTTGATACTTGGTGCAGTTACTACATCATTATTCAGTGAATGCCATGTGTCTATGACTCTATTGCTGAAAAAGTTTTTCTGTAGCTCTGTGTTTGATCTTTTTTTATATAATTTGTAGTCGTTTCCTCTTGTTCGAGTATTTTCTGACAAGGTGAGCATAGGTCTACTTATTTTGTCGATTTTATTCATTATCCTAAATACTTGGATCATGTCTGCACGTTTACACCTATACTCAAGGGATGGTAATCCAAGATTGCGCAGTCTCTCCGTGTAAGTTAAATTTTTTAAATGCCAATATTTGCCAAAAGTGAGGTTTACCGAGCGAAGATCATGCACCAAACAAATTTGAGCTCTAAGATGCCGATGGAAAAATTTACTATTCAAGTGGAATTTTATCAAATCTTCATCCACCTCATGTTAACAGGTTGACATGGTAAAAGTATCAGTATGATGCAAGAAAATCTGCCGGGATGCAAAATTCCAAAGCTCATAGCATCCCCAGGAAGCATACAAAAAGAGTGAAAACTTAAAGTTAATCGGTTATGAAAAAAAAAAAAATTCAAAGATTATTATATTCTCTTACTGCACAAATTGACCACTGGAATACCATTTTGTCTAAATATAGATCGACCTGCATGTGATCGTAGTTTTATTTAAAATCAATGTCATAGCAATACTTAACTGGTTACCAACAATAGAGTTATACAGTGATTCCCAGGGCACTGACATAGGAACCAACTATTGCCCAGCATTACCTAAGCTAAGATTGCTTCCAGAATTTTCTCATGAACAAGTTTTTTTTTCTCACTTATTTTTTCACACTCTAAAGATATTTTATTGATGATTTATTCCGGCAAAAATGGGACTAAAGAGGAACTCAAATGAACTCAAGCTTTTTCAGTGACATCGAATCCCATGGACTCGGTAAAATCTTTGGCAAATAGGAACTACGGTTAACCATTTACCAAACAATGACAGCTTTTAACGGACTTGAGAAAGAAGACTTTTGAAAACATTGTGGGAAAAAAGAGAAAATGCTGGTAACCAGCATTTTCTCCTTTTCCCACAAATGTTTTCTACCACATTAACCCAACTTTTACAATCTAAGACATATTCAATTTGGTGTCTGCTTATGCTTTGGATTTGGACAGGTCTAAAATTTTGTTGTGTGGTAAAGGGTTTAAAAACTGTGACAGCTTGTCAGTTCAGTTGCATGCAATTCAAACCAGATTATAAGATGTATATTTGAGATACCTTTCTGCAATTATGGAGCACCGAAGTCTTTAGAGTATGAAAGTTTAAAAGAAATCTGACAAATGATGTGGACTGTGTTACAAAGGCATAAATAAATCATCAAATGATCCTTTTTTGTTCAAACTTGTTTCAATGGTTTTGACTTTGACAGGTCTAAATTTTGTTTTCTGTAACATGTTAGGCTAATTATGTTATTTCAGACTGATGGACAGTGACAGTGACTACTGTTACCACTGCGGAGAGAAGCCTGAAAAGTCATGGAGGGAGGAAGTACATGAAACGTTTGAGGAAAAGCTACAAGAAATGTACGACAGTGGACAGTTCTGGGATGTCAAAATAGTGGTGGAAGGAAAAGAATACAAGTGCCATCGCTTGATATTAAGCGTTCATTCGCAATATTTCAAAACCATGTTTACATCAGGTAAGGCTAGTGGATTATTCCAGTACTTCACATTCCATTTTCAGCCTGGCTGTTTTGAAAGAAAATGTTATGGTTTTGTCATAGCCCTACCTGCATCATCATCCTGCTAAACCTTTTTCTATATAAAAGCTGATATCCCCTAAGTGGTAACTTTTTTTTAAAGTTTAAACATATTTATTTGACCGTTACATGCTAGTATATTG
The DNA here is from genome assembly GCA_945859785.2 of Tridacna gigas. Lineage (NCBI taxonomy): Eukaryota > Metazoa > Mollusca > Bivalvia > Cardiida > Cardiidae > Tridacna > Tridacna gigas. Next base: position 33,327,692 of record OX244040.2, on the reverse strand, counting down.
TGGAACAAGCTCTTACAATTTCTATTAATCACTCTTGATTGCTTCCTGGAAACCTAAACCATTACTCAGGCCTGTATGGGTCAAATCATTTAACCCTTTACCACACAATCCCAAGTTCTAACGACCCCGAGAAAGAAGCCTATTGAAAACAGTGTAGGGAAAGGAGAAAATGCTTGTAACCAGCTTTTTCTCCTTTTCCCACAATGTTATCTACCCTATCTAGGACAAATTCCAGCATTTGAACCACAAGTAAATTGTCATCTACAAAATGCTTTCAATTTGGACAAATCTACATTTTTGTCATGTAGTAAATAGTTAGGTCTTCACCAAATGATAAAATTGACACTCTTTACCTTATGATCAAATTGTAGACTTGTCCATATTGAAAGTCAGGAAGAGCTATCGCACTATCTCAGATGTCTGCATTAGCAATGGCGTTGGAGTTCACATTTAAATTAACATTTTTTAAGAGAGCTCTATATTGAAAGTCAGGGAGAGCTATCACACCATCTCAGATGTCTGCATAAGCTATGGTTTTGGTGTTGGAGTACACATTTACAATAACCTTTTTTAAGAGAGCTCTTGCCTTGCTTTGTCTTGCCTCACCTTGCCTTGCCTCGCTTCCTGGACAAAGTGTAGGAAAAGTCACTGCACTACTCCTAGCGTCAGAGTTGATGTCGGGTCTTCTGTCCCAAGCTGGACAAATTATCAGAAGAGGAGAAATGCTGATTACTAGCTTTTTCTTTTCTTCTGGCAATGTTTTCAAAACTCTTCCCAAAGGTTGTATAAACATAAGATTGCTTGGTAAAGGGTTAAATGCTGTTTTTCCTCTTAACATTTTTATTTTTTCTGTGTTGCAAGAGTTCCAAGAGAGCAGAGAAAAATGTGTCCATTTGGAACACCCAGTAACCAGGCGATGTTTCGATAAGGTGATCCAGTACATGTATAGCAGTGAACGTATAATTGATGACGAGAATGCAGCAGCTATTCTTAAACTGGCAGACTATTTACAGATTCGCCATCTTGTAAAAGAGTGTGCTGCATTATTGGAGGACAATGTGAATCAGAGAAACTGTTTTAAAAGACTAAAAATAGCAAAAGAGTGTAATCTTGACAACTTAAAGGAAGCTGTCCTATACTATATGGTAAAGGAGTTTAAGTATCTAAATGATAATTACAGAGACAAATTTTTCCAGCTAGACAAAGACGATCTGATTGATATTATCAGTGATGACAATCTGAATACAACATCTGAACGCACAGTATGTAACTTAGCTGTTCATTGGCTGTTACACAATTTTGATGCAAGGAAGGGCTGTTTTGAGGATGTGATAAAAGTGCTGAAACTTCCCCTCGTCTCCTCAGAATATCTGATTGGTTTCATGCAGATTTTTCCACAACTGCAAGCCTTACCATACGTCCAGAGATACATCAATGAGGGATTGACACATCAGTTAGTTCCAACTAAACGCAACAACACTGATACCTTCCGCAGTTCAAGTCGTGTGAGCAGTGACATGATTGATCTCTTGATGATTATAGGTGGGGAAGACACAGGATTCAACTCTATCTCAAAATCGTGGTACTGTGCGCCTCTTGACACTTTCCTGCAAGACAACTTTGAATGCTTCACTTGGAGGGTTCTTCCTAACTTACAGAACTTTCTCAAAAGCCCAGGTATGTTGATGACAGTTTTTGGCCATTCAGATTTGTACATTATGGGTGGAAAAAATGATGGTATTACACGAGGCAACAACTACCACTACAATGGAAACTCAGGCCGCTTTGTAAAAGTGGCAGGTCCTGCAACAACACACCATGTAGAATATAGTCTCAGTGAATGCTTTGGGGACTATATCTACATCATTGGAGGTGTGACCTATGACGAGATGTCGGTAGAAACTGTCAGCAGATATCACACCAAACAAGATTTATGGGAAAATGTAGGCTGTCTGGCTGAGCCTGTATCTAAAAATGAAGCTCTGTCTGGGATAATTGGAAACAGAATATACATTTTTCAGAAAAGGTTGTTTCAAAGTATCGAGGTTTCCTACTTTCAAGTCTATGATACAAAAACAGACTCTTGTTCCAAACATAGCTTGTTTGATTTTGATCACGATTATATTTTAGGGTACCCTGAAGCTAGTGTCAGCCAAAATGAAGCAATCTACCTGTTCTCAGGTTCAGATAAACCTGCAAACACAGTGTCGATGGTCAAGTTTACAGACCATAATGGAATGAAATTTGAAAGGATAGGAGAAGAATATTACTGTGGATCCCTGCTCACCAACTGTGAAATGTTATGCTTAAATAATGATCTTTACCTCTTTGGTGGGAAGGAAGACTTGGTCTGCTTTGATGAGGAATACGATGACGACGATGATACAGGCTTTGTGGAGAAAGTGATCAAAGATGAGATTGTTCGTTTTAGTGTGGTTGACAAAAAATTTTATGAAGTAAACATCAAGTTGCCGGAGCCTAAAATGTCTTTTATGATTAAAAGATTCACCGCAAGGAGAGATACGTTAAAAAGTGGAACAGTTGGTAGAGGACAGAATTAACCCTATACCACACAATCCAGAGTCACTGCAATATGTAAAATTACTAGAGGAGGGTAATGTGTTTCCGCATACATGGATATATATGTGTGTCGAAAAGTTTGCAAATTACCGATTACGGATATTTTGCGTATAGAAATGTTTGCAAATTCAAGACACTCATTGTTTGTTGGTATACTTGAGGTAAAATGTGTGGACAGAAAAGTTTGTGAATTTTTCAAATTCGCGAAACTGCAAAAATTTCCACATCACAATAATTTCTACTTATACAGTAACCCTGGTATTAGGAAGTTTATGATTTGAATTTTTGTTTTTCAAGAACAGCAGAAAAATTGCTATTTACTTTTTTTTTTTTTAAGAGCAGAATTATTGCTATTTTAAGGTTGTTTTACCCAAAATATGCTACTTAGTAGCAGACAGTGTAGATCCAAGATCAGACTGCATGTTCTGCAGTGTCTAATCTTAATTATCGTTGTCCACATAAGCAACTGAAGCTGGGATTCTGCACTTAAACTGCATTGTAGTGGAAAAGTGAGGCTTTTGTGGACAGCATAGATCGAGACCAGAGTGCACTAAATGTGTAGTCTGATCTTAGATCTACACCATCTGGTTGTTAAGTCAAGCCTATAGATTATTTCTGCATATTAGTGTATTGCATTTTCAACCATTGAAGAAGTTGAGTTTTTACAAGAAGCACTCTGGCAAAAGGGGGTTTAATGCACTAGAGCAAGCAACTCATTGTATAATCAAGGATCCATAAAATCAACTGTGTTTAACAACTGACTGAAATATGAGGTAGACTGGTCCTTTGACAAACTTGGCCAAATTGACCAAAAGCAAAAAGTTTCAGCCCAGATCAGCCTGCAGGGACTGTGCAGGCCAAACTGGGTTGATACTTTTTGTAGATGCATTAAACCCCCATTTCAAGGAGCAAGTTTCATATATTTGGCAGTGAGAGTTAAAGGTTAATATGTGGAACTTGAGGTGATTTCAGACCCTGCAGCTGAAGATTGAAACCTAAAACTTGAATCTACACTGTTGAATATATCTTTTATTACATAAAACCTCCTTCGGCAGTGTATTAAACCCATGACTTATTTTTGATAACACACTAGTGTATTATCGTTTTTTGGGTCCCGGTTCTAATCAGTTTTCAGTCATGAGCGCGTGAAGCCAGAGAAACCAACCACAGCATGTGCCGAAATTTGTACGACTACGCCGTTTCGCGGAAAAATGACGTCATTGTTGCTAAGAAAGTGTTTGATTTTCAAGTCTAATAAAAACCAAGAAATGCGGCGAAAGTCTTAAAAACAACAATAGTGCAGAAATAGGTAGACTTACCCCCTCTAGAAACTGTTTCATTCTACTTTCGGAGTTAATGACAAAGATCTATCTACTTGTGTATGTACACATTTGAAACCTAATCACAACTGTAAACATTGACATGAATGCTGTATAGGCTAAAGCTGATGATGCAGGATATTTTTTGCCTTCCATTTGTTTTATGTGATATATAGAATCTCACATTCGTGTTTATGTAGTATCATTTTTAGCTCCACTGGCCGAAGGCCAGCGGGCTTATGTCATGGCCCGGTGTTCGTCGTGCGTCCGTCCGTCCGTCCGGTCGTCCGTCCGTGCGTTAACTTTTATTTCAAACATCTTCTTCTCTGAAACTACCCATCCGATTTTCACGAAACTTCACAGAAATGATCCTGACATGGTCCTCTTCAGAATTTCTTGAAAGAATTTGATTCCTTCAAAAACTCTGGTTGCCATGGCAACAAAACTGAAAAATATTGGAAATCTTTAAAAATCTTCTTGTCTGAAACCATAAGGCATAGGGCTACCAAATTTGGCATGTAGCTTTATGTAGTAGACCTCTATCAAATTTCTTCAAATTATAGCCCTGGGGTCAAAATTGGCTCTGCCCCAGGGGTCACAAGTTTTACATAGGCTTATATAGAGAAAACTTTAAAAATCTTCTTGTCTGAAACCATAAGGCATAGGGCTACCAAATTTGGCATGTAGCTTTATGTAGTAGACCTCTATCATGTTTCTTGAAATTATAGCCCTGGGGTCAAAATTGGCTCTTCCCTAGGGGTCACAAGTTTTACATAGGCTTATATAGAGAAAACTTTAAAAATCTTCTTGTCTGAAACCATAAGGCATAGGGCTACCAAATTTGGCATGTAGCTTTATGTAGTAGACCTCTATCATGTTTCTTGAAATTATAGCCCTGGGGTCAAAATTGGCTCTTCCCCAGGGGTCACAAGTTTTATACATAGGCTTATATAGAGAAAACTTTAAATATCTTCTTGTCTGAAACCATAAGGCCTAGAGCTACCAAATTTGGCATTTAGCTTGATCTAGTTGGAGTCTACCAAAAGTGTCCAAAGTATAGTCCTGGGGTCAATTTGGCCTCATACTTGGAGGGGGGGGTTCACAAGATTTACATAGGCTTACATAGGGAAAACTTTTAAATCTTGGTGTACATAGCCATAAGGCTTAGGCTACCAAATTTTGCATATAATTATAGCATTATTTAGTGGACAGTTACAAAGAGGGCCCAAGTTACAGCTCTAGGATCAAGTTTGGCCCTGCACCAGGGATCACAAGTTTTACATGGGTTTATGGAGTGAAAAGTTCAGAAACCATCTTGTTACCAGCCGTAAGGCCAAGAACTCCCGCATTTGGCATGTTATTCTTCTAATACAATATTCCCCATTTAGTCAGACTGTAGCCATGAGGTCAAAGTTTTATAAGGGCTTATATAGTGAAGACTTTTCTTCGTGGTTTATATTTATAAGCCAGTGGAGCGATACAGGGCCATCATGGCCCTCTTGTTATCAAACTCGTTTACTCAAATGTATTTGACACTCGCCAAGGCTCGCGTCATACATTTTTAGTCAACTTGTTTGATAAAAATGATAATACATAAACACTCATGTAAGATCCTCTATTTAAGATTTCCGTGCTATAACAAACTTTGTACTACTATAAGTTGGGTATTTTGTTCTGTTTGTTCTTACATTGAGCTATCTATAGATTTATCATTTACAAACAATCCCTTGCCTTAACTCTTTCACTGCCAGTGTCGCCTTGTACATCTTATGTGGATGGTGCAGATCAAGATCAGACTGCACAAAACATGCAGCCTGATCTTGGATCAACACCATCTGCTACCCAATACTAATCATTGACCAAAATCAGCTTCAAAAGGCAATGAAAATTTACCTATAGACCTCCATTTATTTGGCAGCGAAAGAGTTAACTCTTTACCACATGACAAAATTTTAGACCAGTTGAAATTGAAAGCATTTGCAGACGACAAAATGAATGTGACTCAAAAATTGAAATTTGTGTTGGGAAGGGTAGAAAACATTGTGGGAAAAGGAGAAAATGCTGGTTACCAGCATTTTCTCCTTTTCCCACAATGTTTTCAAAAGGCTTCTTTCCTAGGGTCGTTAAAAGTCGGGATTGAGTGGTAATGGGTTAAAAAGCTTTATGAAAAAGGCTTTTGTAAACAAGGTAGGAATAGAATAAAATGGTGTTTCCAGCATTTTCTCTCTTTTTAGTAATGTTTTCTACCCTGTCAAATACAATTCCAGTCATTTAACCCTTTGCCACACAGTCACGACTTTTAATGACCCTAGCAAAAAGCCTTTTGAAAACATTGTGGGAAAAAGAGAAAATGCTGGTAAGTAGCATTTTTTCCTTTTCCAACGATGTTTTCTATCCGATCAAAGACAAATACCATCATTTGAGCCACATTTAAATTGTCGTCTGCAATTGCTTTCCATTTGGACGAGTCTACAATTTTGTCGTGTGGTAAAGAGTTAAGCCTTATTTATTTTATGGTCTGCAAATGCTTTCAGTATGGAGAAGTATAACATAATGTCATCTAGACAAAGAAAAATTGCTAGAATAGTGTGTAAGTCCGATCTTTGAGTGTATAGCTCTTCATTACACCACAATTTTAGACTGGTCTGAATTGAAAGCATTTGCAGACAACAAAATAAAGGTGGCTCAAGAAATGATATTTGTCTTTAGACAGTAAAAAACATTTTGGGAAAAGGAGCAAATTATTGCTATTTATACAAGAGTTTTTAAAAACCTGTTTTATTCACTTACTTACAGTTGTAGATACCACATACTTATTCAGATGTGGGAAATGGAGGAAATGATGCTTACCAGTTCTTCCTCCTAAAATGCTGATTACCAGCATTTTCTACTTTTTCCACAGTGTTTTCAAAAGTCTCCTCGGGGTCGTGAAACACGGAATAGTTTGACAAAGGGTATATTTTGGTAAAGTTCCATACACACACAAACATTGCTATCTGGCCAGTACAAGTAAACACTGAAAATGCTGGACAGTATCAAAAAAAAATATATATAAGCTATGCTCTGTGAAAAGAGGGTTTAACTCTTTACCAAACGACACAATATTAGACTGACCCAAATTGAAAGGATTTGCAGATGACAAACGTAGCTCAGACGATGATTTCTGTTTTGGACAGGGTAGAAAACATTGTGGGAAAAGGAGAAAATGCTGGTTACCAGCATTTTCTTCTTTTCCCACAATGTTTTCAAAAGGCTTCTTTCTCAGGGTCGTTAAAAGTCGGGATTGTGTGGTAAGGGGTTAACTCTTTACCAAACAACAAAATTTTAGACTAGTCCGAATTAAAAGCATTAGCAGACAGCAAAATAAATAGGACTCCTCTATTTTGAAATTTGTTTTTGGAAGGATAGGAAATGTTGTGGGAAAAGGAAAAAATGCTGGTTACCAGCATTTTTTTTCCCCACAATTTTTTTCAAAAGGCTTCTTCCTCGGGGTTGTTAAAAGTCGGGATTGTGTGGTAAACGGTTAATGTACCTTGAAAAAGTATTGACCAATGTCAGCCTGCACATTCCACGCAGGCTGACATGGGTGAAACTTACTGCCATGGGTCATTTTTCTGCATGTCAAAGGACCAATGTACCTCATGATTACCGGTAAGTCAGTTGTTATACAAGACAATTTTTTTTTTTTTATCCATAAATGCATCACAGAGATGCATTAAACCCCCTTTTGCCAGAGCACTACTCGTATTCAATTGTCATTATCTTTCTCCAACACGATATCTTTCTCCAACTTTCACCATACGGAGGTTATCCACCAGCACTAAATTCTGCAGTACGAACCTCTTTTTTTTTTTTCTGTTGTCTTGCCTTTTTTTTATTTGGCAAGTATTATTATCAAGGTTTGTGTCAGTAAATTTTCCACAACCGTGGAAAACAATCCTCTTACAGTGTCTAAAACCATGCAGTTCGCGGCTTTAATATCTTGTTTTACTGACACAGTAACCCCATGACTTGCCAGTTCTATTTAACCCTTTACCACACAATCCAGACTTTTAACGACCCTGAGAAAGAGGCCTTTTGAAAACATTGTGGGAAAAGGAGAAAATGCTGGTAACCAGCATTTTCTCCTTTTCCCACAATGTTTCTAATCTATCAAAGAAAAATTGCACCATTTGACCCACACTGAAATTTTCGTCTGCAAATGCTTTCAATTTGGATAAGGCTAAAATTTTGTCGTCTGGTAAAGGGTTAAATTGTATCTCTTGCACACTATTGGTCACATCAGCATAGCTTCCATACTGTAAATCACTGTATTGCAATGGAGCAGACGTCGAGTAAACCCTTTACCACACAACAAAATGTTCTTTTACGCCAAACTGAGAGCATTTGCAGAGGACACAATAAATGTAGCTAATATGATGTGATTTGTCTTTAAAGGATTGAAAACATTGTGGGAAAACGAGAAAATGTTGGTTACCAGCATTTTCTCCTTATCCTACATTGTTTTCAAAAGCAATCTTACCTAGGATCATTAACCCTTTACCACACAATTCCGACTTTTAACGACCCTGTGAAAGAAGCCTTTTGAATACATTGTGGGAAAAGGAGAAAATGCTGGTAACCAGCATTTTCTCCTTTTCCCGCAATGTTTTCTACCCTTTCCAAAACAAATTTCAATTTTTCAGCCACATTTATTTTGCCGTCTGCAAATACTTTCAATTTGGGCCAGTCTAAAATTTTGTCGTTTGGTGAAGGGTTAAGACGCGGGATCGTGTGGTAAAGGGTTCAGCCAGATGGGCTTGATGCAAGTGTTTACACTTCATGCTTATCATCTTGTTAGCATGATCCAAGAGGGCTACTGTTCTTGTTCCCAACTTTGTGTTCTGAATCTTCCAAACCATGCTTTTGAGCAAGCTTTGTTTAACTCTTTACCAAATGACAAAATTTTAGACTGGTCCAAATTGAAAGCGATTGCATACGACAAATTAAATGTGACTCAAAAATTGAAATTTATTTGGGAAAAGGTAGAAAACATTGTGGGAAAAGGAGAAAATGCTGGTTACCAGCATTTTCTTCTTTTCCCACAATGTTTTCAAAAGGATCCTTTCTCAGGGTCGTTTTAAAAGTCGGGATTGTGTGGTAAAGAGTTAACACATTACTAACATGAAAACAAGAGGGTCATGATGGCCCTGTATCGCTTCACTGCCTAATATGTAAAAACCATACACACCAAACATTACAACTCTAGGCCAAAAGGCTTAGAACAAGAAGACTGATAAAGTTTCCCTATGAAAGCCTGTGTGAAAATTGTGACCACAGGGCAAGGCCATTTTTGACCTATAATTATGATTTCAGGCTATAATTATGAGCTATAATTACTTAAATCCTGCAAGAGGTCAACAAGATATATCCACATACCAAATACTCAAGTGAGCGCTGACGATATCCAGCATTTTCTCCTTTTCCCGCAATGTTTTCTGTCTTTTCCAAAACAAATTTCAATTTTTGAGTCACATTTATTTTGTCATCTGCTAATGCTTTCAATTTGGACTAGTCTAAAATTTTGTCGTTTGGTAAAGAGTTAATTGAATAAAAAACAAAATATTGTCCAATGCTTTGTCTTGTTTTGTATCCACATTCCATAATAAGTAGCTAGTTGTAGGATTAGGAACTTGAATTCTTACCTCACAAATGATGCATGTTACCAAAACATGCAGGAAAGGAAATTACTGTTTTGCAAATGTTTTCTACTGCTTATAAATATGTAAAGTGTTGCACAGCTATGCAACCTGTAATGTTGGCAGTTTGGAATCAAAAAGACATGTGAGGATAAACGCTGATTCAATGTGAAGGTGTTCACAACTTTTAACCCTTTACCTTACAAAACCTGACTTTTAACAACTGAAAGCATTTGCAGACGACATAATAAATGTGACTGAAAAATTGAAATTTGTTTTGGGATGGGTAGAAAACATTGTTGGAAAAGGAGAAAATGCTGGTTACCAGCATTTTCTCCTTTTCCAACAATGTTTTCAAAAGGCTTCTTTCTCAGGGTCGTTAAAAGCCGGAATCGTGTGGTAAAGGGTTTAACAGCCTCGTCCAAAGACACTTACATCCAGGTTTGCAACAGCAGGGAATTTCATGTAACTCGGTTCCAGATGACAAAGTGTTAGACATGTCCATATTAAAAGCAACAGGCAGCACAGACAAATGAAATGTGGCTCAAATAATCAGATTCATCTTTGAAAGGTAAAAAATACTGTTGGAAAATGCTGGTAATCAGCATTTTTCTTTTCCACAGTGTTTTCCTAAGAATCTTCTGATGCAGGGGTATAAAAATAATCCTGTCTGTGGACAATCTGTGGTATAATTTCAGGTTGAATGTTTTTTTTTACACCACTTTCAACATCATTTCAGTCATATCACTGTGACACAGCTCACATCTTCATGTTTGTCCTAGATTTCACCAGTAGTAGGCTGGAGCTCTGAAGTGTCTTAAGCGAGAACACTCGCTTCCAGTGAGGCTTGAACCTGGTGCATTGAGAATACAAGCTTTACACTTAGCCACACAGAACCCCAAGCCACTTAGTGATGGTGTACTTCTGACAAAGCCCATTGAGGCAATACCAAAATATTAAATATTTTCCCTTCCATGCTTGGAACCAGCTCAGCACAACTGCTATGATCCCATACCGTAATGACGCCAGTATCTGTGCATCACAGTCACTAGGAGATGGTGTACCCCTGATAATTGGCTCTGCCAGCAGAACTTGTGCCCTTCAGCCGATGTCTTGAACAGCTGACATCTAGACATCAATTTTTATCTCTTCACCAAACGACAAAATCTCAGACTTGTCTAGACCCAAAGGATATGTAGACTATAATGATGAATGGTATTTCAACAATATTTCAGTCTTATCACGGTGACAGCTCACATATTCATGTATTACCTGGGTTTCACCAGTACTAGGCTAGGGCTTTGAAGTATCTTGCCCAATGGATCCAGTGAGGCTTGAACCCGGGGTCTCCAGGTCAAGAGTCCTATACTTTCCACTGGGCCACGCAGGACCCTAGAGACGATAAACGAATTCTATCATAACCCTTAAAGTGCTGAATTAAACAAGAGGGCCATGATGGCCCTGTATCGCTCCACTGGCTTATAAATATAAACCATGAAGAGAGTCTTCACTATATAAGCCCTTATAAAACTTTGACCCCAGGGCTACAGTCGGACTAAATGGGGAATATGTGTATTAGAAGAATAACATGCCAAATGTGGGAGTTCTTGGCCTTATGGCTAGTAACAAGACGGTTTCTGAACTTTTCACTCCATAAACCCATGTAAAACTTGTGACCCCTGGTGCAGGGCCAAACTTGATCCTAGGGCTGTAACTTGGGCCCTCTTTGTAGTTGTCCACTAGATAATGCTATAATTATGCAAAATTTGGTAGCCTAAGCCTTATGGCTATGTACACCAAGATTTAAAAGTTTTCCCTATGTAAGCCTATGTAAATCTTGTGAACCTCCCCCCCCCCCTAGCATGAGGCCAAATTGACCCCAGAACTATAATTTGGGCACTTTTGGTAGACCCCAACTAGATCAAGCTAAATGCAAAATTTGGTAGCTCTAGGCCTTATGGCTAGGTACAGGAAGATTTTTAAAGTTTTCTCTATATAAGCCTATGTAAAACTTGTGACCCCTGGGGCAGAGCCAATTTTGACCCCAGGGCTATAATTTCAAGAAACTTGATAGAGGTCTACTACATAAAGCTACATGCCAAATTTGGTAGCCCTATGCCTTATGGTTTCAGACAAGAAGATTTTTAAAGATTTCCAATATTTTTCAGTTTTGTTGCCATGGCAACCAGAGTTTTTGAAGGAATCAAATTCTTTCAAGAAATTCTGAAGAGGACCATGGCAGGATCATTTCTGTGAAGTTTCATGAAAATTGGATGGGTAGTTTATGAGAAGAAGATGTTTGAAATAAAAGTTAACGCACGGACGGACGGACGCACGCACGCACGGACAGACGGACGCACGACGGACACCGGGCCATGACATAAGCCCGCTGGCCTTCGGCCAGTGGAGCTTAAAATGATGTGGACCTTTTGAATAGGAAAATGGTTGGAAATAATGCTATTGCAAGGTTGTTTTTGCTAGAATATGTAACACAATTGCAGACAGTGTAGATCTAAGATCAGACTGCACATTCTGTGCAGTCTGATCTTGATCTACACAGCTAAAACAAGTCGGTTCCAGGGCTTTAAGGGTTAACTCATTAGAGGGCTAAAAAAGATTGTAGTAAAGGGAGAAAATGCTGGTTTAGCCTGGTTATCAGCATTTTCTCCTTTTCCCACAATGTTTTCAAAGGCCTTCTTCAAGGTTGATTAAAATCGTGACTGTAGTAAAGGGTCAACTCTACCAAACCAAACAAAAATTCAGACTCATCCAAATTGAAAGCATGTACAGATGACAAAATAAACATGATTCAAAAACTGAAAATTGTTGTAGGGAGGGTGGAAAACAATGCAGGAAAAGGAGAAAATGCTGGTTACCAGCATTTTCTTCTTTTCTCACATTGTTTTCAAAAGCTTTCTTAAGTGTCCTTAAAACTCGGGATTGTGTGGTAAAGGGTTTTAAACAGCAACTGCATATACTAATTTTTTGAAGCTTCATCCATTTTCTTTATCCGTAATTACAGACCTCCAGATAAGCGGGTTTGATAGTATTCTAGATCCATTATTTCTGTTCCAAACCCTATGTTGTGGGTACTCATTTGAATCGTCTCGATGAGATTATTCTAATGAATACCCATAACATAGGGTTTAGTGGAGAATAATTAATATTTTCAATTTTGAAATCAAAATCACCCCCCTCTATGATGAGCTCCGAATTATTTCAAAAGAAAGTCAGAGTTGCCCTCAGTACTTTATCCGTGTTTCCCTGACCATGAGGCTGAAGAACATGAAGAATATATATATATGCTGCTAACTAGAATGTACCTCTTTTTCCACAATGTTTTCTAGCCTTTAAAAGACAAAACGTTACAGTATATTTTTGCAAATAGTAAATTATTAAACTTCAGTGAAACTAAATTAAATTTTATACATTTTGTAGATTTAAGACTCTAACAAAGTTATATTACATTTGTACATGTCATTTGTTTTTGGTCTAAGGGAGAAAATTCCTACAACTCGTCATCGTAGATGTAATTACACTCGTCACAACTCGGCCGATTCCGTACCTACATCTGATTTGATCACCGGATCACCCGAAGTATGCCGAATGGATGTAATTACGGACGTTTTGTATCATAACCATTTCGTACCAGTCACTTCCTACCATAATTTTACCATCTTGTGCCATAATTTATACCATTTCGTTCCATATTTTCTCCACTTCGTACCACAGGTGAACGGCGAGCGACAGTGTAAATCCTGTATTGCACAGTAATATACTGAAAGGTAAACAACTTGTGATGTATTTTCAGTACCCCAGTCACGAATTCCATGCAGTGTACAAGTCATTTCAATACCAATATTAACATCCATAGTACCAATGGATAGCGGAAACATTATGCTACAAGAAAATCATGTCGCAATTTGAGCCATTTCAAGTTGCTAAGAAAAATCTAGCTCGAAACTGTCAAACAACCCAACTCGGAAGAGATCTGATTGCATTGAGTCACGAAAATTTTCAAGAGATAAAACCCATTTTCAGCGCGAAAAATGTCCGTTCTTATGCAAGGTGCATTTGAAGCCTACAAATTTAAAAGTATATCTGCAATGAAAATAGAACTTCAATATGTTTTTGTGTTTTACGAAGCTTTTTTTATTTGAAAATGTCCAGCCGTGTAAACAGTCATCCTTTATGGCCTACTAAGCATGCTTTTGTATCGCGTTTTCTCATTGGCCGGGTCCAGACACACCTTCATCGATAACCAATGAGAAAACGTTTTGAAAAACAAACCGAGCATGCGCAGTATGTCAAAATGGTAGGCAGCTGAGCGCAGGACAGATTTACCGATGAAAATAAGGATCGTACAGCCTATTCACATCAAACAGTTTAATGTTTCAGGGTTATACGCCTTATTATTGCTGGACCCGAAATGATACCTGTCAAATATTCAACGGCTTTCACGTTGAAAATGGGTTTTATCTCTTGAAAATTTTCGCGATTCAATGCAATCAGATCTCTTCCGAGTAGGGTTGTTTGACAGTTTCGAGATAGATATTTCTTAGCAACTTGAAATGGCTCAAATTGTGACATGATTTTCTTATAGAATAATGTTTCCGCTATCCATTGGTACTATGGATGTTAATATTGGTCGTAAAATAACTTGTAAACAGCATGAAATTCGTGACTGGGGTATTGAAAATACATTACGAGTTGTTTACCTTTCAGTATATTACTGTGCAATACAGGATTTACACTGTCGCTCGCCGTTCACCTGTGCTTCGTACCATAGTCATACCATTTCGTATCATGTTTTTGGGACCTACGACAAAGTTTCCACGAAGAAAAACTTTCATAGTGACGGTATTAAAAGAAGAAGACAAAAACGCAATTTATTAAAGTTAGATATTTATTCAAGAAATTATGCGCAATAACACTTTCTGATTATCTGCTCTTCACAATATGATTTCAAAGCAGTTTCTCCGAGTGTCGTTGAAAAACGAATTGCTTTTGTAAGGTATGTAATTTAAGTAAATGAATAATATGGAAAATGGTATATTTACAAGAAATAAAATCGTCATATTGACCTTGACGTTTGACCTTGTCCTTGTCTCGGCATCATGCAAGGCTCACCTAATTTCAAAACATACCCATAGTCAAACATACAGGAAAGAAGATAAAAAGGAAATAGACAATTTACAATCAAGGGTAATCAAACAATTATAATTCTTTGATTAATTGTTCAATTCAATGTAATCAGTTTGTTTCTAAGTCTAATCATCCGACCTGCAACAAACATTACAGACAAATCGACCAAACAGCTATCTTCTCAATCGCATACTAACTGATTCCTTTAGTTGATTTATGATAATATCCCTAAAAAAACATAACCAAGGCACTGGTCTTTACCAAGTAAATAATATTAAATACCACTTTTTTTCACATTGAATTCCATGTTTGGTCATAATACAGGAAGGTTTTATCTATGTAACGCTATGGTACGAAATGGTAAATTGATGGTACGAAGTGGTAAATCTATGGTACGAAATGGTCATAAACGAAATGGTACGAAATGGTTATGGTACGAAGTGACTGCATACCTTGTGGATGCATCCTTCATCGGATCATTCTGAATGAATGATGTTTACCGAATAACAGCGACCCTTCCTCAATGTCACGCAAAGATCCCACTGTTTGACATTTAACAGTCCCAAACGACTTACGGTCTAAGGGAGAAAACTCTTGCATATAGACCCTTACTCGATGTCACCGAAAAATTCTTTACTCTTTGACTTTTAGCTATGCCAGCCGATTTATGGTCTAAGGGAGAAAACTCTTGCATATAGACCTTTACTCGATGTCACTGAAAAATTCTTTACTCTTTGACTTTTAGCTGTGCCAACCGATTTATGGTCTAAGGGAGAAAACTCTTGTTTACTTTAATCTGAAATTATACAGAAGTTACCTCCCTTAATGTTGTGACCAGCATAAAACATAAGACGAATTGAAATATGCTGTTCGTCATTTAAGGAACATGTTTAGAAAACGTTTTTTTTTCGACAAAATGTATCAAATAATGAAATGAACAGTTTTGTATTGATACGACCATTAATATCTATAGATTTGAATAGAAAGAGTGGTTATTTAAAGATAAAGATAGTATTTCGTATCCGGAGGGTAGTCTCCCTTGTATTTCCTCACGTTTTGTCACAAACATGAACAACCGCCAAAATTTAACAGTTTGGTTCATCTCGAGGTAAGATTTCGTCTTGAATACAAATTTAACATGGTATGTTGAATTTTAATTAGATCTAATTAATAAAAGTCACCCGTCTGTGTTTATACGTCTGTTCCCCCCCCCCTTTTTTTTTTTTACTATTTTGTCAAATGTGCCGTGTAAACAACCCGCTGACGAAAAATAGTTTACCAAAACTTAAGCAGATAAAGTACGAGAATCAGTATATAGATCAAGACTCCTGTGTGATTGATTTAATCTTTCCAAGCGATGGTATATGTAGCCGAAGTAAAATAATACGTCCGAAATTTGCATCGAACTGCGAGGTTAGCGAAAAATTCGCTTTGAACAGTTCATAAATAAAACAAATTGTCAGATCAGAAAATTCAAATTTTTGTCCATGTTTATCACAACATTCCTTAAAAGTATCTGTTATAATCCCCCCCCCTCCCAAAAAAAAATCTCTTTTCGAAAGTATTGATATATCTAGGTTTCAAAAGAGTTTTTATTCGTCTTAAACATTTTCATATATCTTACCTCAGCTGGGTGGGGAGGGGAGCACATTACGGGAGATTACTCTTCGTTACTTATGGTAGAAGGTTGTGTGAGTTTTCTCCCTTAGACCATAAAATGATCACAAGAAAACCACGTTGACTTTTTAGTGATATAATGAAATATTTTCTCAACTTTCATCAGTAACAAGGTAATTATGTAGATCTAGTAATAATGCACCGTGACAGCTTGTATAAATAGTGATTGGGTTCATGTGCAAGTTTATTACATACCAGTAAGTGTGTTATTGAGCCTTTCACCACCCAACATTTTTACTGGGTTTTCATCACTTCAATGTCCAAAGTCATGTCATCAACAGTGTAATTTTCATACCAAATACCTGCCTTTGATTTGTTTTTCATCAATTAAACCCAGTTCTAAATAGGCAGAGCCAGTTTTATTAACTGCTGTTTCAGTGAAATAAGAGTTAAATAATAAACAAATCCACCAGGATTGAGAGCAGATAATAATTTTTATAACATGACCTACAATGTATAGCTCTTACTCGATAAATGTTTCATTATCAGTTTATATTATTGTTTATGTTTGGGATAACAGGTTTAAAATCACGTACCGTGACGAGAAAATTTATAAACCCAACTCAATAATGTTTATGTAATCTCATCATGGTTAGTGGTTTTAAACATGTATACCCAAAAAACAAACAACAATATTGACTGTTAACCCTTTACCACACAATCCCTACTTTTAACGACCCTGAGAAAGAAGCCTGTTGAAAACATTGTGGGAAAAGGAGAAAGTGCTGGTAACCCGCATTTTCTCCTTTTCCCACAATGTTTTCTAATTTATCAAGGGCAGATTTCATCATTTGGGCTAGCTTTATTTGTCGTCTGCAAATGCTTTTAATTTGAACCATCTAAAATTTTGTCATTTGGTAAAGAGTTAATGAAAGGTTTATCAAGTTGGAGTTATACATGATTGATGTTAACCCATTGAATATTTTGTCTATTGAATAGGCCAATAACACACTTTTTAGAGTAATAGTGTAATTATCTTGCATGTGAACCAAACCATTATTTGGACACTGTCAAAACAAAAAATCCAAAGTCTGCAAAAATTAAAGTAAATATAAGGTTACCTGTCTTTAAAATTTCCTTTGATTTGAAGGGTAGCTACAATATGACTTTTGCAACTATTTCTCATAGCAGAGACACAATCACTAAAATAACATCCAGAGCTACCCTCTGAACTGAGGGTTAACTATACTTTTAACCCAGGTGAGCCTGACCTGTGAGGAAACTTTTTGATATTGGTGAATTTTCTCCACGTCCAGCAACCATCCTACCTCAGGATTCCGTTAGATGTTGGACAAATTGGTTTTATAGATCCATTACTAGGTTATGAATTGCTTGGTGTAATACGTCACAGAGGTGCATTAAACCCCATTTTGCCAGAGTATGCCTCGTATATATCATTTCCAGTGCCGATGAAAATTGCCAAAAGTCCAAAGATAAACACCAAAGATCCACCTAGCATATAATTAATGTGGTCCCTAATGTGGATTCTACCTCCAACAAGCATATATCTTGTGGATTTCCTTCATGCTTTAGATAAGGGAAGTACATTAGACATACACAAGTTCATCAAGCAACTCCTTTAACTCTTTACCACAAAGTCCCGAGTTTTAACAACCCTGATGTAGAAGCCTTTTGAAAACATTGTGGGAAATGGAGAAAATGCTGGTAACCAGCATTTTCTCCTTTTCCCACAATGTTTTCTACCCTATCGAAGACAGAAATCAGCACTTGGGCTATATCTATTTTGTCCTCTGCAAATGCTTTCAATTTAGTTGAGTACAAAAAACTGTTGTGTGGTAAAGTGCTATCAGAAGCAGCTTCACAAAGAAAGAAAGGTTTCTCAGATACATTGAAAGTGACAGCAAAAGGTGACCTCGACAGTTTGATTCCTATATGCCTCCTTCAAACTGCTCAACTAAATGCTACATACAGATACATAGTAATAGTGACGCAAGAGTGATGCTGGGGGTGACGTCATTACAAATGAGCCATGCTCTGGCAAAATGGGCCTTAATGCATCCCCGTGATTCATGATACCAAGCCAGTCATTACATAATTATGGATTTATAAAATACATTTTGTCAAACAAACATGAATCCTGAGGTACACTGGTCCTTGGACATACAGAAAATTGACCAACAGGGAAGTTTCGGCCCTGGCCAGCTTGCACAGGCTGACCTAGCTGGGTCGATACTTTTCGCAGATGCATTAAGCCCCCTTTTCACAGAGCATGGCTCAAATATATGTTACCCTACAGAAATGTGTGAATTTTGAATATGAGCAGAGACTCAGGGTTTCTTTTTCTTAAAAAGTTTTGCCAACATGTTCACTTTCTCTACTGACCTCTTATTAATATTCTGTGTGAATTCAATTTTCTGCCAATGTGTCCATGAAAACCTCATAATAAATTTTCTAAGTTGCCCTATATTGCAGGACTCTAGAAAAGACATACCATTTGACTTTTAGGACCACTGTCAGTATCTTATAAACATGATCGTACAGTCATGTTCATAAATAAATTATTACATTGAATTTATTAACCCTTTCCCCAAACAAGCCCTGGTTTTCACGTGTCTGCAGTACAAGTCTTTTGAAAACACTGTGGGAAAAGGAGAAATTGCTTGCAACGAGCAATTTCTCCTTTTCCCACAGTGTTTTCTACCCTTTTTGAGACCTTTCTGCCATTTTCATCAAATTTAAAATTGTTGTCTGCAAACTCTTTCAGTTTGGACCAGTCCAAAATTTGTCATTTGGGAAAGGGTTAAACTTGTCATCTAAAATGGGATAAAACTCATCTGCAAGCTTGTCTTGCTATCAAGTTTCAGATAATACCATCTGTAAGTTTAATGTAACATGAACCCTCATGTTTATAAGATCCTCTACACAATTAGAATTACCTTGTCACCGAAACTTCAACTGATTTACCACATACATGTAAGTTTAAGGGGAATCTATACAACAAGGGTAGGTTACCATCAAAGTGTTTTTGACAGAGTTATGCCCTTTTTGTGACAGAATTTTTAAGAAAACTGATATTTTATAATATCTCTGTTATTACTGAAGATATTCTCTTCAAACTTGGACAAGTTGTCAATTATCAAAAGGGGAACTGATACAACAAGGGCAGGTAACCATCAAAGTACTTTTAACAGAGTTATGCCCCGTTTTCAGCTTAGAATTTTCACTGAAATCAAGCATCTGCAGATGAGCGTTGGCATCTGCATGCCTTGCTCTTGTTTTATTTCTTGTATTATTCCTGCTTTTTTCACAGACTCATCTAAATGAAAGTGTACAAGTATTAGATGCCTACAAAAACAACAACCTACCGGATGGAGTGTCAGATAAACAGTTGTGGGAAGCATAAACAGTTACACAGGTACTGATGATTGTGAATTTATCTCTTTACCTATTGACAAAATCTTAGACTGGTCCAAATGGAAAGCGTTTGCAGACAACAAATGAAATATTGCTAATATGGTGAGATCTGTCTTTAATAGGATAGAAAACATTGTTGGAAAAGGAGAAAATGCTGGTTTCAAAAGCCCTCTTTTCGAGGGTCGTTACGAGTTGGGATTATTTGGTAATGGATTATAGGGTTTAGGTCCCTCCATGCTCTAGGCATGCTTTTTTGATGTTTAAGATTGTTTTCAACATTATTTCAGTTATATTGTGATGGCCAGTGCATCTTTCCATGCTTTCTTTTGTCCGTACGGTATTCACCAACCATTCTTAACAAAATTCTTAGCCTTAATTTTAAAGATTTTCTGAATTTGAAAGTAACCAACCAAATGGTTTAGCCAATCAGAAGTTGTGTAATGTTCAAATTTAAAAAATTCTAGAGAACAAGACTAAGAATGTTCGTAAGAATGGTTGGTGAATAAGGACCCTGGAGTTTCTTTTACCAGTACTTTTATATAAAATCCTTTCCAAGCCACTGACTGCTTTCCCATGTAACCATCATCAAAATGAAGATAAGCAGGGAGAGAGGAATGAATCTTGTTGCAAGGACTATCATCTATCCTCGGAAAGAAATTGGCCAACCATTTGATTTGAAACAGTGACCCCCTATTTTCATGCTGAATATAAGCTAGGCATAATGTAGTATGGACTGTAAGAGAGAAATAATCCTCATGCACATTGTCTGTAAAAGTACTTCTGGATGATTCTTGTATGATGGGGGTTGATAGAAGAGAACAAAGAAACCTTTAGTTTAATTAAAACATATGTCTATTTTATACCGGTTTAGTTTAATTAAAACAATATTTATATTACATCAATTTAGAAACAAGTTCTTGCAGCTTACACTAATCTCTCTGGATTCTGCTTCTTGGAAACTATACAAGTACTGGCACTGAATGTGTGGGCAAACAAATAGTCCCAAAGTTGAAAGATGACACACACTCCC
Source organism: Tridacna gigas (assembly GCA_945859785.2). Classification (NCBI taxonomy): domain Eukaryota; kingdom Metazoa; phylum Mollusca; class Bivalvia; order Cardiida; family Cardiidae; genus Tridacna; species Tridacna gigas. The sequence continues at coordinate 33,306,888 of OX244040.2, read as the reverse complement.
AGATGTTGAACTCGGAACCGTATGGTTATGAGGCTACGCTTTAGCTCACAACCACACAAATGAACCTTTGTTTCATTTTAACATGATATTCTGCTTAAGTTCAGAAAAAGGCAGCATTTAGGAAGGTTCAAAGAGAAGTGAGCCATGCTCTGGCAAAATTCTGTACTCGACCCAAACTAAAAGCATTTGCAGGTGGCAGACTAAACATGGCTCAGATGATGATTTCTGCCTTTGATGGGTTAGGAAACATGGGGTAGGAAACATTGTGGGAAGAGAAGAAAATGCTGTTTCCCAGCATTTTCTCCTTTTCCCACAATGTTTCCAAAAGCCTTCTTTTTCAGGGTTTTTAAAACTCCAGAGTTTTGTGGTAAAGAGTTAATTTTTTAGTTACCAAATGACAAAATTTTAGACTTGTCCAAATTGAACACATTTGCAGTATACAAATTAAGTTAGGATGAAATAATGGAACTTGGCATTGAAAGGGTAGAAAACATTGTGGGAAATGGAGAAAACGCTGGTTACCAGCATTTCGTTTCAAAGGTCTCTTTCCTCAGGGTCGTAAAAAACTTGGGATTGTTCGGGCATGGAATCTTGACTACTTGTACTTAATTTTGCATCTCAGTCATTAAGGAAAGAGCAACAAAAAACAACCCTCATTCTCTACCTAACAATACAAGGAGCACAATCAGTTGAAGATATCCTTTTTTTTTTAAATTTTTAGACAATCATACATCCAGACACAGGAAAGAAGATCTTGATACCTTTTAGAATGTAAGGTTAGTTTTTAATTAGCACCAAGTACTCAAGGTGAGCTTTTGTGATTGTGGTGTGTGTGTCGTCCATCGTCAGGGTCGTCAACATTTACCTTGTGTGCACTCTAGAGACCTCATTTTCAGTCAGATCATCATGAAACTTGGTCAGAATGTTTGTCTTGACAAAATCTTGGAAAAGTTTGAAATTGAGACACATTGGTTTAAAAAGTGGGTCATTGGGCAAAATCTTGGAAAAACCTTGTATGCACGCTAGAGGCTACATTTTCAGCCTGATACTCATTAACTTGGCCAGAATGTTTGCCTTGATAAAATCTTGGAAAAGTTTGAAATTGGGTCATGTCGTGTCAAAATGTAGGTCACAGGGCCAAATCTTAGAAAAATCTTGTGTGCACTCTAGTGGCCACATTTTCAGCCAGATCCTCATGAAACTTGGTCAGAATGTTTGTCTGGATAAATTCTCGGACAAGAGTGAAATTGGGTCACATGGGGTCAAAAAGTAGGTCATGGGGCCAAATCCTAGAAAAACCTTGTGTGTGCTCTAGGAGCTACATTTTCAGCCTGATACTCATGAAACTTGGTCAGAATGTTTGTCTTGATAAAATCTCGGACAACTTTGAAATTGGGTCAAATCTGGTCAAAAAGTAGGTCATGAGGCCAGATCTTAGAAAAAGCTTGTGTGCACTCTAGAGGCCATATTTTGAGCCTTATACTCATGAACTTGGTCAGAATCTTTGTCTGGATAAAATCGCGGACAAGTTTGAAATTGGGTTATGTTGGGTCAAAAAGTAGGTCACAAGGCCAAATCTTAGAAAAACCTTGTGTACACTCTGGAGGCTACATTTTCAGCCTGATATTCATGAAACTTGGTCAGAATCTTTGTCTTGATAAAATCTTGGACATGTTTGAAATCGGGTCACATCAGGTCAAAAGGTAGGTCACTGGGCCATATCTTAGAATAGGCTTGTGTGCACTCTAGAGGGCTTATTTTCATCCTGATACTCATGAAACTTGGTTAGAATCTTTGTCTGGATATAATCTTGGATATGTTTGAAATTTGGTCACATTGGGTCAAAAAGTAGGTCACGGGGCCAAATCTTAGAAAAACCTTGTGTGCACTCTAGAGGCCACATTTTCAGCCTATTACTCACGAAACTTGGTCAAAATGATTGCCTGGTTGTAATCTCAGACAAACTTGAAGTTGGGTGACATCGGGTCAAAAGTGGGTCACAGGGCCAAATCTTAGAAAAACACACTAGAGGCTACATTTTCAGCCTGATACTCATGAAACTTGGCCAGAATGTTTGTCTTGATAAAATCTTGGAAAAGTTCGAAATTGGGTCATGTTGTGTCAAAAAGTGGGTCACAGGGCCAAATCTTAGAAAAACCTTGTGTGCACTCTAAAGGCTACATTTTCATCCTGATATTAATGAAACTTGGCCAGAATTTTTGTCTTGATAAAATCTTGGACAAGTTTGAAATTGGGTCACGTCAAGTCAAAAAGTAGGTAACGGCGCCAAATCTTAGAAAAAGCTTGTGTGACTCTAGAGGCCACATTTTAAGCCAGATTCCAAATTCAGAAATAGGCTAAATCGGTCAAAAAGTAGATCACTTACACTCTTTTTACATCATCACGACCAGGATCTTTTAAGCCTTATGAGTCCCAGAGGACCATACTCAGATTAGCGTTTTAGGGCAAATGGCCCTCTTGTTCAGTTTTGTTGCCATGGCAACCAGAGTTTTCAATGGAATCAAATTCTTTGAAGGAGTTCTGAAGAGGGCCATGGCAGGATCATTTCTGTGAAGTTTAATCAAAATTGGATGGGTAGTTTCAGAGAAGATGTTTGAAAAAAAAAAAAGTTAACACACGGACGGACGGACACACAAGGGACACCGGGACATCACATAAGCCCGATGGCCTTTGGCTAGTGGAACTAAAAATGTTAGTGTGATGCAAATATCAAAGCAACTGGAGACAACATATTAAATGTTACTCAAAAAACAATAATAGTCTTTCAAAAATGTAGAAAACATTGTGGGAAAAGAAGAAAATGCTGGTTATCAGCATATTCTCCTTTTCCAACAATGTTTGGAAGCCTTCTTCCTTGGTGTCGTTAAAACACAGGATTGTTTTGAAAAAGGCTTTATTCTTTACCAAACGACAAAATTTTAGACCGGTCCAAATTGAAAGCTTTTGCAGACGACAATATAAATGTGACTCAAAAATTGAAATTTATTTTGGGAAGAGCAGAAAACCTTGTGGGAAAAGGAGAAAATGCTGATTACCATTTTTTCCTTTTCCCACAATGTTTTCAAAAGGCGTCTTTCTCAGGGTCGTTAAAAGTCGGGATTGTGTGGTAAAGATTTAAGCATCACTTGTTAAAATGCAATCAACCTGGAGTCTTCAGCCTCAGTAAAACACTCTAGTAGGTTTCAAGTTCTCTGATTTACACAGGATTTAACTCCGGAGTCAGTTTTGTAGTCAACCGATCCAATTACAAATTTAATCTAAATAATCAAACTTTTTGTTATTACATGTACCCGTTTCTGAATGATGCATTGACTTAAGAGGCCAAAATTTAATCTGGGTGTACATCAACAGCCACTGGTATAGATTATTGAAACAAGAGGGCCATGATGGCCCTGTATTGCTCCACTGGCTTATAAATACAAGAGGGCCATGATGGCCCTGTATCGCTCCACTGGCTTATAAACCATAAATACTAAACATTTCAATTCTGAGCCAAATGGTTTCAAAATGAAGACTTACAAAAGTTTTCTCTCTAAAAGCCCATGTGAAAGTTGAGACCCGCAAGGCAAAGCCATTTTTGATCCCAGAGCTATAATTACTTGAACCCTGGTAGAGGTCCACAAGATAAAGCCACATGCCAAAATAATACAAGTATATGCTGTATGGTTATAAATAAGGTGATTTTCAAGTTTTGTCCATATGAAGCCTCTGTAAAACATAAGACCCCTGATGCAAGGCTAATTTCAAAAAAAAAATCAAAACAGGAAGATTTCTTACGTTGTCACTATGTAAGCCCATGTAAAACTTGTGACCCCTGCGGCGGGGCCGATTTTGACCCCAGGGCTAAAATTTTGGCCTGCTTGGTAGAGGCCCACTAGATATAGCAACATGCAAAATTTGGTAGCTCTAGGCCTTATGGCTAGGTACAGGAAGATTTTTAAAGTTTTCTCTATATAAGCCTATGTAAAACTTGTGACCCCTGGGGCAGAGCCAATTTTGACCCCAGGGCTATAATTTCAAGAAACTTGATAGAGGTCTACTACATAAAGCTACATGCCAAATTTGGTAGCCCTATGCCTTATGGTTTCAGACAAGAAGATTTTTAAAGATTTCCAATATTTTGCAGTTTTGTTGCCATGGCAACCAGAGTTTTTGAAGGAATCAAATTCTTTCAATAAATTCTGAAGAGGACCATGCCAGGATCATTTCTGTGAAGTTTCAAGAAAATTGGATGGGTAGTTTCAGAGAAGAAGATGTTTGAAATAAAAGTTAACGCACAGACGGATGGACACACGGTCGGACGCACGACGGACACCGGGCCATGACATAAGCCCGCTGGCCTTCGGCCAGTGGAGCTAAAAATGAAAAATTCTCATGTAAATTAATGCCTTTCAAATCAGGGATCCCCATCGCCCGCCTCCCCCCCCCCCCCCACACACATACACAGTGTCTATAAAGAGAATTAGAAAACAACTGTCATCACTGAATACTTTATTTCTCATTAACTTCACATTCAACAGGACTAAATACAACCATGGAATACAAAACAAACAGTCCATGAGTTAACCCTTTACCAGATGACAAAATTTTGACCTTGTCCAAATTGAAAGCATTTGCAGACGACAATTTCGATGTGGCTCAAATGGCGCAATTTTCTTTGGATAGGGTAGAAAACATTGTGGGAAAAGGAGAAAATGCCGGTTACCAGCATTTTCTTCTTTTTCCTACAATGTTTTCAAAAGGCTTCTTTCCCAAGGTTGTTAAAAGGCGGCATTGTGCAGTAAAGGGTACTCAGGTAGAAGGCTTTTGTCAGTGTAACAAGAGGGCCATGATGGCCCTGTATCGCTCCACTGGCTTATAAATATAAACCATAAATACTAGACATTTTAATTCTGAGCCAAATGGTTTTAAAATGAAGACTTACAAAGTTTTCTCTGTAAAAGCCCATGTGAAAGTTGAGACCCGCAGGGCAAAGCCATTTTTGATCCCAGAGCTATAATTACTTGAACCCTGGTAGAGGTTCACAAGATAAAGTCACATGCCAAAATAATACAGGTCTATGCTGTATGATTATAAATAAGGTGATTTTCAAGTTTCGTCCATATGAAGCCTCTGTAAAACATAAGACCCCTGATGCAAGGCTAATTTAAAAAACAAGAGGGCCATGATGGCCCTGTATCGCTCCACTGGCTTATAAATATAAACCACGAAGAAAAGTCTTCACTATATAAGCCCTTATAAAACTTTGACCTCATGGCTACAGTCTGACTAAATGGGGAATACTGTATTAGAAGAATAACATGCCAAATGTGGGAATTCTTGGCCTTATGGCTGGTAACAAGATGGTTTCTGAACTTTTCACTCCATAAACCCATGTAAAACTTGTGATCCCTGGTGCAGGGCCAAACTTGATCCTAGAGCTGTAACTTGGGCCCTCTTTGTAACTGTCCACTAAATAATGCTATAATTATATGCAAAATTTGGTAGCCTAAGCCTTATGGCTGTGTACACCAAGATTTAAAAGTTTTCCCTATGTAAGCCTATGTAAATCTTGTGAACCCCCCCCTCCAAGTATGAGGCCAAATTGACCCCAGGACTATACTTTGGACACTTTTGGTAGACTCCAACTAGATCAAGCTAAATGCCAAATTTGGTAGCTCTAGGCCTTATGGTTTCAGACAAGAAGATATTTAAAGTTTTCTCTATATAAGCCTATGTATAAAACTTGTGACCCCTGGGGAAGAGCCAATTTTGACCCCAGGGCTATAATTTCAAGAAACATGATAGAGGTCTACTACATAAAGCTACATGCCAAATTTGGTAGCCCTATGCCTTATGGTTTCAGACAAGAAGATTTTTAAAGTTTTCTCTATATAAGCCTATGTAAAACTTGTGACCCCTGGGGAAGAGCCAATTTTGACCCCAGGGCTATAATTTGAAGAAACTTGATAGAGGTCTACTACATAAAGCTACATGCCAAATTTGGTAGCCCTATGCCTTATGGTTTCAGACAAGAAGATTTTTAAAGTTTTCTCTATATAAGCCTATGTAAAACTTGTGACCCCTGGGGCAGAGCCAATTTTGACCCCAGGGCTATAATTTGAAGAAACTTGATAGAGGTCTACCACATAAAGCTACATGCCAAATTTGGTAGCCCTATGCCTTATGGTTTCAGACAAGAAGATTTTTAAAGATTTCCAATATTTTTCAGTTTTGTTGCCATGGCAACCAGAGTTTTTGAAGGAATCAAATTCTTTCAAGAAATTCTGAAGAGGACCATGTCAGGATCATTTCTGTGAAGTTTCGTGAAAATCGGATGGGTAGTTTCAGAGAAGAAGATGTTTGAAATAAAAGTTAACGCACGGACGGACGGACGGACGCACAACGGACACCGGGCCACGACATAAGCCCGCTGGCCTTCGGCCAGTGGAGCTAAAAAAATCAAAAGTGATCCAGATTTGGTAGCCCTTGGGTTTGTGGTTAGGAGCAAAACGATTTTTGAATTTTCACGCTATAAGCACATGTTTATGATCCATGAGACAGGACTAATTTTGACATAACTTGAATAACTTTGGAAGAGGTTATTTAGATTACACTCATACAATATTACAGCTGTAACTCAAGGTAAGGAACAAGAAGACCTTTTAAGTTCTCACTATATAAGCCTATGTAAAGCTTGTGACTTATTGGGTGAAGCAGTTTCAGAGACGATGAGCTTGATGGCCTTAGGCCTGTGGAGCTAAAAAGCAGTATCTTTTTCATGTGCTACAATGACATTAGTAAATACAAGCTTTTGGAAAAGATTTTTAAAGGTTTTTCAATAGTTTTCAGTTTTGTAGCCATAGCAACCATAGCTTTTAACAGAACTTAATTCTTTGATGACATTCTGAAGAACATCATGGCAAGATGATATCAGATTCTGTAAAGTTTGGTCAAAATTGGAAGAGTGGTTTCAATGAAAAAGATGGAACAATCTTGGTAGAAGTCTACAATATGAATCGGCATGCCAAATTTTTATAGCCCTAGGCCTTACAGTAAGGATAAAAAAAGATATCTTAAGTTTTCACTATGTAAGCCTATCTAAAATTTGTGAACCCTGGAGTGGGACAAATTTTGATCCCAAGGCTCAAAACATGCCAAATTTGTTAGTCCTATGCTTTATGGTTAGAAACAATAAGATTGTCGAGAAGCCTTCACTATATAAGCCCTTATAAAACTTTGACCCCAGGTTTACAGTCGGACTAAATGGGGAATATGTGTATTAGAAGAATAACATGCCAAATTTGGGAGTTCTTGGCCTTATGGCTAGTAACAAGACGGTTTCTGAAGTTTTCAATCCATAAACCCATGTAAAACTTGTGACCCCTGGTGCAGGGCCAAACTTGATCCTAGGGCTGTAACTTGGGCCCTCTTTGTAGATGTCCACTAGATAATGCTATAATTATGCAAAATTTGGTAGCCCTAAGCTTTATGGCTATGTACACCAAGATTTAAAAGTTTTCCCTATATAAGCCCATGTAAATCTTGTGAACCCCCCCCCCCCCCCACCCCCAGCATGAGGCCAAATTGACCCCAGGAATGTAATTTGGGCACTTTTGGTAGACCCCCATGAGATCAAGCTAAATGCAAAATTTGGTAGCTCTAGGCCCTACGGCTAGGTACAGGAAGATTTCTTAAGTTGTCACTATGCAAGCCCATGTAAAACTTGTGACCCCTGCGGCGGGGCCAATTTTGACCCCAGGGCTAACATTTTGGCCTGCTTGGTAGAGGCCCACTAGATAGAGCTACATGCAAAATTTGGTAGCTCTAGGCCTTATGGCTAGATACAGGAAGATTTTTAAAGTTTTCTCTATATAAGCCTATGTAAAACTTGTGACCCCTGGGGCAGAGCCAATTTTGACCCCAGGGCTAAAATTTTGGCCTGCTTGGTAGAGGCCCACTAGATATAGCTACATGCAAAATTTGGTAGCTCTAGGCCTTATGGCTTGGTACAGGAAGATTTTTAAAGTTTTCTCTATATAAGCCTATGTAAAAATTGTGGCCCCTGGGGCAGAGCCAATTTTGACCCCAGGGCTATAATTTGAAGAAACATGATAGAGGTCTACTACATAAAGCTACATGCCAAATTTGGTAGCTCTATGCCTTATGGTTTCAGACAAGAAGATCTTTAAAGATTTCCAATATTTTTCAGTTTTGTTGCCATGGCAACCAGAGTTTTTGAAGTAATCAAATTCTTTCAAGAAATTCTGAAGAGGACCATGGCAGCATCATTTCTGTGAAGTTTCATGAAAATTGGATGGGTAGTTTCAGAGAAGAAGATGTTTGAAATAAAAGTTAACGCACGGACGGACGCACGGACTGACGCACGGACGGACGCACGACGGACACCGTGCCATGACATAAGCCCGCTGGCCTTCGGCCAGTGGAGCTAAAAACCACAGGAAAAGGAGAAAATACTGGTTACCATCATTTTCTTTCCAAAAGCCTTCTTTCTAGAGTTTTATAATCCTGGATTGTCTGGTTAAGAAATGAGTAATATTTCTTAGTATGATGTTTTATGCTGCTTTCAATAATATTTCTTTATTACCATGGCAACAGTTCACTTATACATGTCCTTATTCACCAGCAATAGGCTTGGGCTCTGAAAAGCCTTTCCCTAGGACACTCTGATAACTAGAAGACTGTCAAGGGGCAACGTGTCAAGCCTGACGTGGGAGACATATGAAAGAACCTCCATAGCAGCTGCATGTATTTATGAACAGGTTAAAGCTTAATTTTGGACCTTGACTCTTTACCAAACGACAAAACTTTAGACTGGTCTAAATTGAAAGCATTTGCAGACGACAAAGTAAACGTGACTTTAAAATTGAAATTTGTTTAGAGAAGGGTAGAAAACATTGTGGGAAAAGGAGAAAATGCTGGTTACCAGCAATTTTCTTCTTTCCCGCAATGTTTTCAAAGCCTTCTCTTTCTGGGTCGTTAAAAGTTGGGATTGTGTGGTAAAGAGTTAAGTAAAAAAGATGTCGAAAAATATTATCATCTGACCATTAAGTATGACCTTGACCTACCTAAACAAGTGTTTCAATGGCACATCTACTCATAAAGGAAAACAATGTGCAAATTTGTTATGAAATACATCCATAAACATAGATGTTATGGCTCAGACATGATCTATATATGATAACTATCATTTCACCTTCGAGTAAGACCTTACTTACTGTTCAAATGTAGAAAATGGCACATCTGCTTATGGGGAACATTTGTACCAGATTTATGTATTTTGAAATTCATGCAAAAATGTAGAAGTTATGGCTCAGACATGCTTTATTCATAACAATTTTATCAGTTCCCTTTTCATTGTGACCCTGATCTTCAACAGATGATACAAATGGCACTTCTTCTGGTAAAGGCAAACACTTGTTCAAAATTATTTTGAAATGAATCCATAAAAGTAGAAGTTATGGCTCCGAGAAGCTCTATGTATGACAATTTCATCAACTGACTCTTCAGTGTGACCTTGACCTTAAACCCACATGAACAAATCGTATTTCTAACTGTACAGGAGAATAATTATGCCAACTTATTTTGAAACTCATCCATAAGTAATTAGAAATAATAATAAGTAATAAGAAATTACGGCTCAGACAAGCTCTAAGATGGTTCTATCATTTGACCTTCAGATGTGACCTTGACCTTGGACCTGCCAAAACAAGTTACAAACGGCAGTTCTTTTTGTGAAGGAGAACAATTGTGCCACATTATTTTGAAATCTATCCATACTTCTTGAAGTTAAGACTCAGACAATTTTATCATTTAACCTAATGTGGCCTGGACCTTGGACCTACCTGTAAAATGTTTCAAATAGCCCCTCTACTCATGCGGGACAACACCTGTGCCAAATTATTTTTAAATCCATCCTTAAATGTAGAAATTATGGCCTGAACAAATGCGGATGGATTGCTGCAGGCACAACCCCGAGCTGAAGTTGTGGCATCAGTCCTTTGAATGAAGATCGAACCTGGGACCTCAAGGTCTCAAAATTCTACATTTGCACCAATGAGCCACCCAGGGTCTGTAAGTAAATAATAACAATGAAATTCAATGGATGTTGAAATTATCAATACTTTAAATTAAACAAGAGGGCCATTGGCCCTAAAGCGCTCACCTGAGTAAAGTCATCTACAGTTGATAAAGCTGAAGAGATCCTGGTTTTAATGATGTAAAACACATGAGTGTAAGTGACCTACTTTTAGAACCAATGTGACTAAATTCCAAGTTTGTCCAAGATATCATTAAAACACACATTCTGACCAAGTTTCATGAGTATCAGACCGAAAATGTGGCCTCTAAAGTCCACACAAGGTTTTTCTAAGATTTGGTCCAGTGACCTACTTTTTGACCTGATGTGACCCACTTTAAAATTTATCAAAGATATCATGAAGGCAAACTTTCTGACCAAGTTTCATGAGGATCAAGCTGAAAATGTGGCCTCTCGAGTGCAAACAAGGTTTATTTAGAATTCAACCATGTGACCTACTTTTTACCCTGACATGACCAACTTTCGACCTTGTCTAAGATATCAACAAGATAAACAATCTGACCAATCTTTATCAGTATAAGGCTGAAAATGTGGCCTTTAGAGTGCACACAAGGTTTTTCTAAGATTTAGCCCAGTGACCTACTTTTTGACAGGACATGACCCAATTTCAAACTTGTCCAAGATATTATCAAGACAAACATTCTACCCAACTTTCATGAGTTTCAGACTGAAAATGTGGCCTCTAGAGCGCACACAAGGTTTTTCTAAGATTTAGCCCAGTGACTTACTCTTTGACCCGACACGACCCAATTTCAAACTTGTCCTAGATATTATCAATACAAACTTTCTGACCAACTTTCATGTGTTTCAGGCTGAAAATGTGGCCTCAAGAGTGCACACAAGGTTTTTCTAAGATTTAAGCCCAGTGACCTACTTTTTGACCCAACATGACCTAACTTCGAACTTGTCCAAGATATTATCAAGACAAACATTCTGACCAAGTTTCATGTGTTTCAGGCTGAAAATGTGGCCTCTAGAGTGCACACAAGGTTTTTCTGAGATTTGGCCCAGTGACCTACTTTTTGACCCGACATGACCAATTTCAAACTTGTCCAAGATATTATCAAGACAAACAATCTGACCCAGTTTTATGAGTATATGATTGAAAATGTAGCCTCTAGAGTGCACACAAGGTAACTGTTGACGCCTGGACGACGCATGATGGACAACGCACGACCGACGCAGGACACAGCACGATCACAAAAGCTCACCTTGAGCACTTTGTGCTCAGGTGAGCTAAAAATCACATGAAATTTCAACCAGTAAAATCAAAATCATAAATGTACATAATCACCAGGTAACTTGATCTCAAACAAAAATGTATAATTGAGCCATGCCCTGGGAAAAGGGGGTTCAATGCATCTGCAAAAAAAGTAATCCATGCAGGTTGACATGTTCAAAATTCGTGCCATTTGTTGATTTTCAACATGCCAAAGGACCAATCTACCTCCAGATCCAGTTGATTATAAGAACAATTGGATTTTATTGTTCTTTAATTATATGACAACATGCATGGTATCATACATTCCAGAGATGCACTAAAACCCCTTTTGCCAGAGCAGGACCTCTATATAAATGAGCAATGCTCTATGAAAAGGGAGGTTTAATGCATCTCTCTAATGCAACATACAAGCAAGTCATCACATAATTGTGGATCCATAGAATCCATTTTGTCTGACAACTGCTTAACTCTTTACCAAACGACAAATTTTTAGACTTGTCTAAATTGAAAGCACTTGCAGACGACAAAATGAAATGATGCTAAAATGATGATTTCTGTCTTTCATAGGGTAGAAAACACTGTGGGAAAAGGAGAAAATGCTGGTTTCCAGCATTTTCTCCTTTTCCCACAATGTTTTCAAAAGCCCTCTCTTTCAGGGTCGTTAAAAGTCGGATTGTGTGGTAGAGGGTTAAATCATGAGGAAAAATGGTCCCTGGACATGTAGCAAATTTACAAATGACCCAGGTCAGCCTGCGCTGGCTTGCAGATGCATTAAACCTCCCTTTAACAGAGCATGGCTCATTTTTTTATAACAGATAATAGGACAGGAGGATTTCTAGTTGCTTGTATGGCTAATTAGAAATGCTGCTACAAAGTTTTGTAAGTGCATGTCTGTGAAAGACAAAACTGGTCAAACAATATGTTTGAATAGTTGAAATATCTACTATAAATGATTTGTTCACCCTTTACTACACAATCCCGAGTTTTAATGACCCTAAAGAAGAAGACTCTTAAAAATATTGTGGAAAAAAGGAGAAAATGCTAGTTACCAGCATTTTCTCCTTTTCCCACTATGTTTTCTATCCTTCCAAACACAAATCTCAATTTTTAGTCAAATTTATTTTGTCATCTGCAAATGCTTTCAATTTGGACAAGTCTAAAATTTTGTTGTGTGGTAAAGAGTTAAGGAACAAACTAAAGCACAGAAGATGAGCTAAGAAATGGAAAAATATGTATCAAGCTACCATTTTGTATAAATAAGTGATAGATAAAAAAACAAACATATGTAAAAGAAAAAAAATCACAATAACTTCAAATTACCAAATACATAAAAATGCATATATGTTATCATGTTTAGCCTTAAAACTGTACATCAAATGTGGTTATCAGCCAAAGTCCTCGACAGGTAACAAAATTCATATTGAAAGCATGTGCAGACAATAATAAATGTGGCTCCTTTGATGAGATTTGTCATTGAAATGGTAGTAAACATTGTAGAAAAAGAAAAAAATGCTAGTAAGCTTTCTTCCTCTGGGTTGTTAAAACTTGGGATTGTGTGGTAAGGTTAGAGTTAAAAAAAATTTGGGACGGTCTAAAATTAATTCTAACATGGCACATGAATTCAGCTCTACAAACACAGTGCAATGGAAGAGTGGTAAATATGACGTCATTCTTTTTATTTTATTCAAGGGAATTAATCCACATCTGCTTTTGTATACTAAGTATGAATTTGTTTTTCTCAGATCACAAGTTGGTCATGTTAGAATCGAAACAATCTTCTTTCTATCGTGGTTTATTGTTCAATAATCCATGGTTGTGAGTTATGAGGCACAATAAATAATCCATGAGAGCAATGGCCCAAGTGGTTTACTCATTGCACCTCATAACTCACAACCATGGTTTACTGAAAGATAAACCATGATAGACAGAAGATTATTTCATAACTAACAGCTGATACAGTAATGAACTAACCCTTTACCCATTGACAAAAGTTTGGACTTGACCATATTGAAAGCAAATTAAATAAGGCTCAAATGATGATTTCTGTCTTTGAATGGGTAGAAAACATTGTGGGAAAAGAAGAAAATGCTGGTTACCTGCATTTTCTCCTTTTCCCACAATGTTTTCAAAAGCCCTTTTCTTCAAGGTCGTTAAAACTCAAGTTTGTTTGGTAAGGCATTAAATCTTTTTATCAAAAGACAAAATTTTACACTTGTCCAAACTGAAAGCATTAGCAGATGACAAGTTAAATATGTCTTAAATGGGCATAGTTATCTTTAAAAGGGTAGAAAACACTGTGGTACATGGAACAAAAGAGGGCCATAATGGCCCTGTATTGTCCTACCGCACTACATGTATCATGCACTTAACTTGCACTGACGGAGACATAAATCATAAGAAGTTTGTATGGCAATAAACTTGCATAGAACCAAAAGCCTAATTCCCCCAAAATAAAAGAAAAAAAGAGTCTTTTTTCAAAAGCTAAGATTATGTCGGGTCTAATCAACTGTCATTCATACCAAATATTAATTAATAAACTCTTACAAACAGTGCTTTGACAAGAAAATTTCCAAAACTTTGAAGCAGAAAACATATTTTCAATGGCATGAATCATAATCTTCTGGAACAAAAAACTGAATAATAGAAACCTTTCTTTATGTTAAATATTCCACATAACTTTTAACATCAAACTAAATCAATCGCTCTGAAAACTGAATATATTCTTTCAAAAAAAACTTGAATACCCAACTCCAATCATGTTAAAGAGAAGTTTGATAATCAAGGGAGGTAAATGGTAACACTATATGTTATAAAAGGAGTTATTTCCCTTGATCAGCGTCTCTAACCTTGATCATATTTGTTCCATGCGCTGCCAGAAGATTTTTTAAGTTTTAACTATTTCAGCCTGTATTAAACATTCTACCTCCAGGGCTATAGTTTCAACAGCCTTCACTAGGTCCACCAGATGAAGCTACATGCAAAATTTGTAAACCTAGATGTTACGGTTAGGAACCAGCCGATTCTTTTAAAATTTAGTTTTCAGCTGATAAGCCCATGTCAAACTTGTGATCCAAAAGATGGGGCTAATTTCGACCAAAGGGCTATACATGGGACAATCTTGGTAGAGGTCTACTATATGAAGCTGCGTGCCAAATTTGGTAGCCCTAGGCCAGTTAGGATTAAAAAGGTTTTTAAAGTTTTTACTATGTGAGGCTATGTAGAACTTGTGACTCAAAGGAGGGAGGGGAGGCACTTTGACCCCATGTCTGTAAATTGAATATGAGATGAAGCTACATGCCAGTTTGGTAGCCTTTGGCCATATGGTTTCCACAAGAAGATTTTTAAAGATTTTCAATATTTTTCAGTTTTCTTACCATGGCAACCGAGTCTTCACTTGAATTAAACACTTTGAAGGAATTCTGAAGAGGGTCATAGCTGGATCATTTCTATGAAGTTCAATCAAAACTGGATGTCTACTTACAGAAAAGAAGATGTCTAAAACAGAAGTTAAAGCATGAACGGACAGACAGAAGCACACACGCAAGATGGACACCGCACTATGACATAAGCTCATTGGCCTTTGGCCTGTGGAACCAAAAAATGCTCCCTTTTCCATGTTTTCAAAAGCCTTACTTCCAGGGTCATTTAAACTCAAAATTGTGTGGTAAAGGGTTAAATAATAGTAGATAAAGTGATGTCAATCCTCTACCAAAGGGTCTTTTGTTTTAAAAACTCTGAGGAAGAGTGTTATAAAAAAACACTAGAGGAAATGGAGAAAATGCTGGTGACCTTCTTTGCTCTACATTTTTCTACCACTTGAAACATAAATTCCGTCATTTGTGCCACACATAAATTGTTGTCTGCCTGTGTGTTGAACTTCCATATAAATTTTTTCTAGTATTGAGAAAACTCTAAGCTCATATACAGTGTACTTGCAAAAAGCATAGATCAACATCAGATGGCAAGACTTACACCCATGCAGTAAAATATTTTGTGATAAGTTCCCTGCCAGAAAGCCTTGTACAATGCCCTTCTTTGGTTTTATTCCTAATTGAAATGTCCATTTCATTCATGAAACAGCCTAAGTTTTCTCATCTGTGCTATCCAAGGGTGGCAATCACTAGGTTGCTCTATTCACCCTTGGCTGATCGAGTCAAAATTTGTTATCTCTGCGATATGCTGCCTATTGGATTTTAATAGTTATCACCCCTAGAACTACATCATCAAAAACCAATCAAATGTTCCATAATATAACAATTTCTGCTAAATCCACACATATTTTGACAGTCCATCATCTAGTGTTCAAAGATATCCTAAAATTTCATTTAAGTGATTCGTTACAGTGAATGTTGAAATAAATATTGTTTACTTGTATTTTTTGGGGTAACAATTTTCAGCATATCCGAAATTATCTCTTGTGGTCGCTATTTGTATTTATGTTTTGCTGATGATGGATAGCAGATGTAACCCTGCATTTGATTGGTGCTTTCAGAACAGACTGCAACCAATGATCATGTGTATCATGGGGATTACAAATTTCAACTCAATCAGGCAAAGGTGAATACAGCAATGTGGTGATCGCCTCCCTTGTCTAGCAAAGACAAGGTGTTTGTAATGCCACATTTTTTTAACCCTTTAGACAGCGGAGCCCCAGTTACTGAGTCCATAGCATACAGGACTTGAGAACAGCAAGTCACTGGTTTTGATCACTGGAAATATGGAATTCCTTGGCAAAGAATTAAATCATATGTTCTCACTTGAATATATTTTTACCATTAGACCTGGAATAAAATTCTGCTTAATATTAGTCTTGTGTGTAAAGAGCTATATAGTGTGCTTTTGCCAAAAATGTAGATCCAATTCAAGCTCAACAAGATGTACAGTCTGATATTGAATCAACACTCTTCAGTATTTTGTAAAATAATTTTGACAAAAACAGCCTTGGACTTTTGGGCCATTCCTGATTATCCCTTTACTAAATGACAAAATTAAGAACTCAACCAAATTGAAAGCATTTGCAGATGAAAATTCAAATGTTGCTCAAATTATGGTTTCTGTCTTTGATAGGGTATAAAACATAGTAGGAAAAGGAGAAAATGCTAGTTACCAGCATTTTCTCCTTTTTTCACGATGTTTTCAAAAGCTTTCTCCTCCAGGTCGTTAAAACTCAAAATTGTGTGATAAAGGGTACAAGCAAGCTTGATTCTGTTTATAAAACAATCACTAGATAAATCTTTTACCAAACAATCACGTGTGTGATGACCCTGAGGAAGAATGCTTCTGAAAACATTCGGGAGTAGGGAAAAATGCTGGTAACAAGCACTTTCTCCTTTTTCCACAATGTTTTCTACCCTTTCAAATACAAATCACATCATTTCAGACATATCTAATTGGTTATTTGCAATTGCTTTTCATACAGATGAGTCTAAAATTAAGTTATCATGTAAAAAGTGAATTTTGTTCCAATAATTAATCCATTCCTGTTCCTTTTTTAACTCTTTACCAAAGAACAAAACTTTAGACTTGCCCAAATTGAAACCATTTGCAGATGACAATTGAAAGGTGACTCAAATGAAGAAATTCATCTTTGAAAGGGCAAAAAACATTTTGGGGAAAGGAGAAAATGCTCGTTACCAGCAATTTCTCCTTTTCCTACAACGTTTTCAAAAGCCTATTTCCTCAAGGTGGTTAAAATTTGAGACTGTGTGGTAAAGGGTTTAAAAAAATCATTGAGACTTATCAACATTTATGTCCATTCTTTTCACCCCATCACTTAAACTCTGTGTATTGTCTCTAGCTTGACTGTCCCCACCAGCTTTAGTAGAGTTTGAGGCGTCATTTGTTTTCGTTGATGTGTTATCTGTGACAGAGGTCAAAGGTTCAGTTTCTTGACTGACAGCTGCTGGGCTAGTTTGGTTGGTGACAGCTGAGCTCCTGGCTCCAAATATAGTACTGCCCACTCTCACATTAGAGCTGCCTAACTCGATCTGTACAGAAAGAGAAAATGATAGACCTTAAAGGTGCCAAATAAACGTAGCACATATTTTCAGTCCAGAAGTAAGATCCATATAATTTCTATTTCAAGGCTGCCTCTATCTAATTCTCCAAGATTTTCAAAATTTGAAAGGTAACACAACTTCTGAATTGCTAAACCAAATGGTTTAGCCAATCAGAAATTGTTTTACTTTTAAATTTAGAAAATTCTGGAGAATGAGAACGTTCTTAAGAATGGTTGGTGAATACAGGGTGCACAATTTGTGAAAATGTGATCTTGATCTACACTTGCAGCAAAGGCATCTAAAGTTGTGAAAGGCACTTTAAGGTTTGAATTTGAGATTTTATAACCTATGCAAGACTTATTTCAGATATATGTAAAATTTCAACTATAAGTCAATACACTTATATTCATTACATGGATTTGACAACTCTTTACCAAACGACAAAATGTTGGACGGTTCCAAATTGAAAGCAATTTGCTGACATACGATTAAATGTTGTTCAAAATGATGAGATTTTTATTGAAACAGTAGAAAACGCTATAGGAAAAGGCAAAAATGCTGGTTATCAGCATTTTCTCCTTTTTATGCATTGTTTTCCAAAGCTTTCTCCGTCAGGGTTGTTAAAATTCAGGATAGCATGGTATAAGGTTAACTGATTACTTTGAGCCACACGTAATTTGTCAACTGCTAAATGCTTTCAATTTTGACAAGTAAGATTTTGTAGTGTGGTAAAGAGTTTTTATCACATCCCTACCCTTATTTTCAATGCAAATTAGCCATTACCAAGTTTTCTTATCTTTCATAAACTTGAGATGAGCAAGTAGCAACGTCAGTGGTCAAAGCTCTTATCATATTTGTAACACAGCACTGACATAGATTTTCCTGTCAATTCAAGAGTCAATATTGATAATCATGACAAAGCTATGTACATGTGAATTGTAGTAATCTCTAGATTTAAAATAGTCATTATATGTAAGTTTCTTTGGAACTATTTTGCATCCAGGATGACCATACCTCTCAAAATGGTGGAAACTCCCATTCATATAAATTTTAGTACACACTTACATGAAAGCCTATGTTTGTCCATTTTGTGAATCATATGTGTTTTGAGAATTAATAATGTGATAAAAACAATTATCACATAAAACCTCCTCCAGCAGAGTATTAAACCCATGACTTATTTTCGATAATATGCTAGTGTATTAGCGTTTTCGTGGTCCTGGCTCTGTTTATTTTTGTAGGTTGTGAGTGTGCGAAGTTGGTGAAACCAACCACAGCATGTGCCGGACTTAGTATTACTTCCCCGTTTCGCAGGAAAATGATGTTGTTGTTGCCAAGACATACACGTGTACAAAATGCTATGATGTTTAATAACAATAAGAAATGACGCAGAAGTTGTTTAAAATCGACAAAATTGAAAAAATTATGTTGATTTACACCTTCTATAAACTGTTTCTTTCTAATTTCCATTTAAATGCCACAGAGCTATTTCCTTGTGTATGTAAACATTTCAAACCGAACTACATCTGTAAACATTGACCTGTGAACAGTATAAAGGCTGAAGGTGATGATGCAGGATACTCGCTTGTCTGTCATTGGTTTTATGTGATAAATAGAATCTCACATTCCTGTTTATGTATTATCATTTTTATCAAACTCGTTGACTAAAATGTATATTACGCTCGCCAAGGCTCGCGTCATGTAATTTCAGTCGACTCGTTTGATAAATATGATAATACATAGACACTGATGTAAGATCTTCTATTTCAACATTTGTTTCCTTTTGAGGTAACAGTTTTATTAAACGTGTGAAGAAAAAGTGCCGTAAAGCTGGCCATGGGCTAACCCAAGAAATATTTTGCTAGACATGTTTAACCCTTTTCCATACGATCCCAAATTTAAATGACCCTGAGAGAGAAGCCTTTCAAAAACATTGTGCAAAATGGAGAAAATGCTGATAATCAGCATTTTCTCCTTTTCCTGCAAAGTTTTCCACCATTCCAATTAAACATTGCATCAATGCACAACATCTGATTTATTGTCTGCAAATACATCAATTTAAACAGGTCTAAAATCTTGTTGTTTGGTAAAAAGATAATTAAATTTTATTTCTAATGCAAATTTATATATATCTCAAATGCCAACTTATGTCAGATCCTATATAATTATGTCACTTACAGCATGTTCATAGTCAGATGACATCCCCATACTTAATTCTACATCCTCTAAACTCATATTTAACTCTTTACATAAATCCTCCCTGCACTTTACCAATTTCTGAAAGAAAAAGAACATATTTGATGAAAAGCATTCTTCGTAAACTGTCAACAAACAAAACATTTGCAGAGCATTTGTGGACCACAAAGTAAATTTAAATTTGTCTTTAATAGGCTGGACAACATTGTGGGAAAAGGAGCAAATAATGGTTACCAGCACTTTCCCCTTTTCCTACAATGTTTTTAAAAGCATTCCTTTTCAGGGTTATTAGACCCTGTGATTGTTTGGTAAAGGGTTAAGGAAAGTAAACCAGATGTTCATTAGCACCAACAGAAGCACCATATGCCAGTGTTCTGCCAAGGTTTTGAGCTAGAGGGGCCACTGGCCCACCCAAGCTTAAAAAGTGGGGCCATCTTAATGCTACATAGAGCTAAGTCAGTCAGTCTGAGATCCATTTATTTCAGTAATGTTTTTTTTGTGCGACAAAAATGTTTTTGCTTGTGTGTCAGACTTACATGTATCTGTTGAAGTTTCTATGAGTTCCAAGTCTGTATTTGGCCAATCGGCAGGCTCCATCTAAGTATCTCTTTTGGCCCTTTTTGACTCAGATTAGCCAAAATGACTGAGGACAGATCTAGTTTTCTTCGTCAGCCTCTGTTCAGCCATTCAGAAGACTTACTGCGATCATCTGATGCAGAACAAACTTTTCTGTACCTACGGCCACCGTGGTGTATATTCGACATGCCAGTTGGCCAATTAGACATATTTTTAATGCGCAATCTGAAATTTTTTAGTGCTGATCCCAAAATGGCACATCCTCAGCAGAACTCTGCATTATGCTTGTGTCAATGCTTGGCTGCAGTTGCTTTTTATGTGAATTTTTTAGGTCAAAAAGGAGCATAACTGATTCAAAAATATTCTAGGGTTACCTGCCCCTCAAAAACGGTTTCCCCTTTTGATAACTAACCAAAGTCTGAAGCTTATATTTTCAGTAATGTCAGGGATATGAAAACATGTCAATTTTTGTAGGCCTTTGACAATCTGATGTTTTCTTCAAAAACAAAAAAGAACTCAATATAGGGCAAATGAAGAAACTGTTAATTCACAGAAATGTCTACAATTTAATCCTTTACCAAATGACAAAATTAAAGACTTGTCCAAATGAAAGCATTTGCAGATGATAAAATAAATGTGACTCAGAAATTGAAATTTGTTTTGGGAAGGGTAGAAAACATTGTGGGAATAGGAGACAAAGCTGTTTACCAGCTTTTCTTCTTTTCCTACAATTTTTCAAAAGCTTTCTATCTCAGGGTCGTTAAAAATCTGGTTTGTGTGGTGAAAGTTAAACCCTAAGATATGTTAAGCCAAGTCTAAAATTTTGTTGTTTGGTAAAGAGTAAAAACAAGCAATTTTGCCACACACTATAAATTTATCTATCAGCAAAGTTTACTCAAAAGAAATTGATTATACTGAATCTTACCAAGAAGTCGGGATTTGGCCCTGCAGAAGGGTCATAGCCAATAGCACCTATAGTCATCAACCCAGAAAATGTAAGGTGAGGACATTTTGTTCTTATAAACGTCACCAAGGTGGAGATTTCATCTGGGTTACACCCAGATTTATCTGTAACATGATAAAATATTGTATTTCAGTGATTTCCTTATTTTCAAGTACTGACCCTTTACCATAGAAATCACAAATTTTAATGACCTGCTGGAAAAAAAGAAGATTTTGAAAAAAATTGCAAGAAAAGGAGAAAATGCTGGTAATCAGTATTTCTCCTTCTCCAGCAATGTTTTTTACCCTTCCAAAGGTAATTTTTTATTTTTGAGTCATAATTGTTTTGTCATCTGCAAAATCTTTCAAATAATGCAATTCTAAAATTTAGAGAGTTTAGTAAAGAGTTAAATTGTTCCAATACACATGTATGCTCAAATGTATCTCCTGGCCGCTAAATTTGATTTTGCATCAACTGTATTACATCCTGATTGCCGTATTTATCAAAAGATAAAATATTGTTGTATCTCAGTAAATATTCTATTTTTGAAAATATAGCCATTTCTTTACATGTATATGAGCCATACTCTGTGAGAGAGGGTTTAACCCTTTACCACACAATCCCGACTTTTAACGACCCTGAGAAAGAAGCCTTTTGAAAACACTGTGGGAAAAGGAGAAAATGCTGGTAACCAGCATTTTCTCCTTTTCCCACAATGTTTCCTACCCTTTCAATGTCAAATTTTAATTTTTCATTCACATTTCTTTTGCCGTCTGCAAATGCTTTCACTTTGGACTAGTCTAGAATTTTGTCGTTTGGTAAATAGTTAATGCATTTGCAGAAAGTATCGACCAATGTATGCCTAAACAGTCTGCGCAGGCCGACATGGATGAAACTTTTTGCTATTTGTAAATTTTTTTGCAGTTTCAAGAACCATACTAACTCATAATCCAGTTGTTAGCCAAAATGGTTTTGATGGATCCATAATTATGTGACCACTAGTTTGGTTTACAGAGATGCATTGAATCCCCTTTTTCCAGAGCATGGCTCATACGTATTTCTTGATTAGATGCTAGATTTGAAAACTGCAATACGGTGATTGATAGAATAAATATCTTCAGAAAAAGTTGTTGAAGTACTTCTCATTGCTAACACAAGGAATCAGAACAACTGTTGGACAGTTTTCAAAATCTCTCTCATTCCCATATTTTTTATGCCAAAGCCAGCAGCTCAGTCAGTAGCATACAGGGCTTAAAGTTCAGGGAGTTGTGGGCTTGATTTCACCGGCACAGGAATTTTTTTCCATGGACTGACTATAGTCATTGTAACAGGATTCATTCCTCTCCCTGAAACGAACAATGTTTCAAGAACAATATTGTGTGAAGTGCTGGTGAAAGGAAGTCCTGGACAGCATGGATAGGTGCACTAGCTGCTGCAATATAACTGAAATAATGTTGAAAATGGCCTTACAAACCCCATATGGACAAACAAAAACCAATTTGTATGAATGATCCTATATTTTTGATACAGCTTCAAGTAACTGAATAATGAAAAGAGGTGAAAGAGGAATGAATCCTATTGCAATGACTTAATCAATTCTTGGAAAGAAATTCACCTGGCTAGGGATTTGAACCAGCCACCTCTTGGTCTCAAGTCCTTTACCCCACCGACTTTACTACCAGGTTGGCTTGATACAGTTAAAAACATTGTGGATAAAGGAGAAAATGCTGGTTACCAGCATTTTCTCCTTTTTCCACAGTGTTTTCATAAACCTGTCCTCCTCTGGGTTTTAGAAACATGGGATATTTTGGTTAAAGCTTTAGTCTTGACACAATTTACTCACTACTTTCTCCGCTTGTGTTGACCTGTACCATCACACACAGCTTTCCCTGGTGCTTCAACTTCTCCCAGTGATTATTGAGTGTTTGTGCTAACTTTGCAGAGTCAACTGTCTCTATCATAAACAAGTTGGGTAAACCTATAAAAGTTGTCAATTATAATAATTTCCCACATTTTTCTCAAAGGCCTCATTTTTTAGGTCATGAACACTCTGGTTACAGGTTAAATTCGAAGTTAATTACAGGCACATAGAAGCCCTGAACTCTGACTATCCAAAAATAGGTAAAAGGTTAACCGACAGTCATCACTTACCCCTTAACTCTTTAACATACAATCCCAAATTTTAATGACCTTGAGGAAGAGGTCTTTAGAAAACACTGTGGAAAAAGAAAAAAATGCTGGTAACCATCATTTTCTCCTTCTCCCACAATGTTTTCTACCCTATCAAGGACAAATTTAATCGTTTCAGCCACCTTTGTCATATGCAAATGCTTGAAAGAATTTAGCCAGTCTAAAATTTTGATGTTTGGTAATGGGTTAACCAAGCTCTGCAGTATTTCTGATGCTATATTTAATTCCAATTTACTTCCTTCGTATACTTACTCCTGCAGATTTTTTTTTTTAATTTTTCTAGCCATGGTGCCATATTTGTCACAAAACCTACACAACATAATTTTTTTCCCATACCTCTTTACCAAATGACAAAACCTTGGACTAGACCAAAGTGAAAGCATTTGCAGACAACAAATCAAATGATTTCTATAGGTTATATAACAATGTGGGAAAAGGAGAAAATGCTGGTTACCAGCATTTTTTCCTTTTTCCACACAAAATGTTTTTAAAAGCCTTCTCTTTCAGGGTTGTTAAAATTCTGGATGTGTGGTAAAGGGTCAAATTTAAGTCTTTATCCCACAACAAAATTTTAGATGCCATCATTGGAAGCATTTGCAAACATAGATTGAATATGGCTGAAATAATATATAATAAAATTTGAGTCTGAAAGGTTAAAATACACTGCGAAAAAATGCGAAAATGCTGGTTACCATAATGACTGGTCCCTTAGTTCCTGAGAAGATCCCTTCACCGCTTCAGTTTCTAAATCAGTTTTCAGCTCCAGTGACCTAACTATGCAATGGACCAGAACCATCTGAACTATTCAAATATCCTTTGGGTGAAGTTGGGTTGCAATAAGCCCAGTTGCATAGGAGAAAATGTTTAACTCTTTATCAGACGACAAAATGTTAGACTGGTCCAACTTCAAGGCATTTACAGACGACAAATAAAATAATACTCAAATGCTGGAAGTTGTATCAGAAAGGGTAGAAAACACTATGGGGAAAAGGAGAAAATGCCGGTTTCCAGCATTTTCTATTTTTTCCCCACTAAGTTTTCAAAAGCTTTCTCTCTCAGTATTGTTAAAACTCGGGATTGTGTGGGTAAGGTTTACCAGACGACAAAAACTTAGACTCTCCATATTGACAGCATTTTCAGAAAGCAGATTCAATGTGGCTCAAATGTTTGGATTTGCATTTGGAAGGATGGTGGGCATTATGGAAAAAGGTGATAAATCAAATGGTAGTTACTTGCTTTTTTTTCTTTTTCCCACAATGTTTCTGAAAGTCTTCTACCTGGGTCATTAAAACAGGATTGTTTGGTAAAGTATTAAAAATTGTTGAAGATGAACAACAGGTGCTGGAGTCTGGACCAAGACCAAAAGCTTCCGGTCAGCATTTCATGTTCAGGTTTGTAGAAATTAAAAGCATTTACTTACAAGCTATTTTATTGGATTTATTCCTCTGCAAATGTCCAATCAAATGCCATTTTATATCCTGACACTGTTCAAGTATCTGAAAATGATGAAGCAAAAAAGTTTCTCTATAAAAACCCATTGAAAGTTGTAACTCCCAGGGACTTCTGTGAAATTTGGTCAAAATTAGATGGGCAGTTTCAGAGATGTTTGAAATAAAATTGAACGCATAGATCCATGGACAGATGCATAACAGACACAGGGCCGCGACATAAGCTTGCTGGCCAAAGGCTAGAGGAGCTAAACAAGAGCACTGCATGCTGTTGCCAACGCTTGGCTGTGGATGCTTGATTTTCAGTGAAAATTCTAAGTCAAAAAAGGATATGACTCTGTCAAAAGTACTTTGATCATTCCCTGCCCTTGTTGTATAGGTTCCTCTTTTGATAATTAACAACTTCTGTCAAAGTTTGAAGCAAATATCATCAGTAATAACAGAGATATTATAAAATGTCAAAGTATTCACATGACAACGCAGATGGAGATGATGACACCAGGGCTATGAGAATACCTGGACCTTTTCTTCGAAAACAGGCGAGATAAAAATTGACTTCATTAACTTAATCTGATTGAAGTGAAATATACAAACCCTTTACCACACAATCCCTTGTCTTAACCCTTTACCACACAATCCCGACTTTCAACAACCCTGAGCAAAAAGCCTTTTGAAAACATCGTGGGAAAAGGAGAAAATGCTGGTAACCAGCATTTTCTCCTTTTCCCTCAATGTTTTCTACCCTATCAAAGACAACTTTCATCGTTTGAGCCACATTAAATTTTTCATCTGCAAATGCTTTCAATTTGGACAAGTCTAAAGTTTTGTCATTTGGTAAAAGGTTAAGGATCCCTAATCTGATTGAAGTGAAATATACAAACCCTTTACAACACAATCCCTTGTCTTAAGGATCCCGACCGTCTGTTTGTTGGTTGGTAGGTCAGTTGGTTGGTTGGATGGTTGACTGAATGAATGAATGGTGTTTTATCCCCCTATCAACTTTATTTCAGTTATGTCACAATGACAGCTCACTTATTCATGTGTGCCATTAGATGTGGCTCTGAAGTGTTTTGTCCAAGGACATTCCAACAAAAATCTTAGTCAATCCTGAGCAGAAAGGCTTTTGAAAACATTATGGAAAAAAGAGAAAATTCTGATAACAAGCATTTTTTGTCTTTTCCCATGTTTCCAACCCTTTAAAACCTAAGGTCTATGATTTGAGCCATAACTGAAGTAATGTTGAAACATGCAAGTTTTTGTACATAACCACCAAACTTACCAATGAACTTGTGGCTTTTTCCTCCAGCTCTTGTACCTATAACAAAGATAGCTCCTGTGAAAGATGGCTTTTGAAAACATTGTGGGAAAAGGAGAAAATGCTGGTAACCAGCTTTTCTCCTTTTCCCACAATGTTTTCTATCCCATGACAGACCAATTTTATGTTTTGAGTAACATTTAATTTGAAGTCTGCAAATGCTTTCAATTTGGGCCAGGGTAACATTTTGTCGTCTGATAAAGAGTTATAGAGGCAAATTTAAATCTGTTTGTTGGTCTTGACTGAAGATTTAAAGGACCAATCACAGACACTGATTCCCATTACAGATTATCACAACTGATAGTACATGTAAATACTGGTAAAATATAAAAGGCTATAAACTCTATTCTTTAAAGCTTCATACAGTCCTCCGAAAATGAACATACACAAACCTATGTTTATGAACATTTAGATTGTTTGTGGCAACACATCACTAGAACAATATTTGACCCAAACTTCCTAAAAAAGGAAAACAAGAGCACCCCATGCTGGTGCCAATGTTCGGCTGCAGTTACTTTTAGAAATAGATAGATTTTCAGTGAAAATTCTATGTTAAAAAGGGGCATAACTGTGTCAAAAATATTTTGATGGTTACCTGCCTTTGTGTTCTCCTTTTGATAGGTAACAACTGGTTGGTCAAAGTTTGAAGTAAATATTTTCAGTAATGACAAGGATAGTGTAAAATGTCAAAGTTGTTTTGTTTGCATGACAACTGGGCTATGACAATAACTTGTTTTCTTCGGAAACAGCCAAGCTAAAAAGGGTGAACCTTATAAACAAAAAAAAGAAACTAGTTCTCTGTAACTTAAAAACTTTTAAAGAAAAAACCAAATGCTCACATAGTTTTCTCCAAAATGTCTCTGCCCCTGGCTGTATGCAGTAATTATATCACTGATAGGCTTTGTCTTGCTGACAGCGACAAGTCGTGGATTTATTGGTGGAAGATGCTGGAATGAAAACAAATGAACTGAATATTACCTATGATAAAATTGTAGGAAAGATAGAATACACAGACCAACACACAGACTTTTCTCATTTCTTAATGCTCAGGGCCCAGTCTCATGAAAAAACTTAAGAATCTTATTTTACTCAAGTCTGCTAACAGACTTATATTTCGACATAAGTTGAGATGCATTTCACTAGCATTAACAGACTTAAAAAACGTTCTCAAATCCCAAGTTGAAGCCATGTTTCGGACTTAATTAAGCTAAATAGTTGATTTACCGTTAAGTCTATTCACTGAATTAAGTCTGTTGAATCTGGAGCACCATGTCAACTCGGGATTTTAGAATGTTACTACAGTTTGTAACCGTCAATATTAGTGAAATGCGTCTCAAATGACAAACTCAAGTCAGAACCTGAAACCATTGGTGGATTTGAGTAAAATAAGAGACTTAAGTTTTTTTGTGAAAGCGGGCCCTGATTCTTTTGCTTCAACCTGAGGTTGGCTAATGCTCCTTCAGCTTGCTCTTATGGACAGTGCAGACTGAGATCAGACTGTATATGATATATGAGCCATATTCTGTGAAAAGGAAAAAAAGCATTTACCCATGTCAGTCTGCAGTCTTTGCAGGCTGACATGGGTCGAAATCTTTTACTTCTGGTAAATTTTCTGCATGTCCAAGGACCATTCTACCTCAATCATCATTCAAAATGGATTCCATGGATCCATGGTCATGTGATGACTTGCTTGGTATAATGCATCATGGAAATACATTAACCCTTTCCCAAACAAGCCATGGTTTTCACATGTCTGCAGTACAAGTCTTTTGAAAACACTGTGGGAAAAAGAGAAATTTCTCGTGACGAGCAATTTCTCCTTTTCCCACAGTGTTTTCTACCCTTTTTGAGACCTTTCTGCCATTTTCATCAAATTTAAAATTGTCGTCTGCAAACTCTTTCAATTTGGATCAGTCCAAAATTTGTCGTTTGGGAAAGGGTTAAACCACCCTATGCCAGGGTATGGATGATATCTAAACCATTTCAGTGATTCATAGTAACAGGTCCTAAAAAGGAAACTTTTACCGGAATTTTCTCCTTTTCTCTCAATGTTCTCAAATGCTTTTTTTTCCCCCTTCAGGAAACCCTTTACCAAATGATAAAATTTTAGACATGTCTAAATTTAAAGCATTTGCAGACGATGATTGTGTCAAAAATAATGGAATTTGTATCGGAATCCGTGGAAAACATTGTGGGAAAAGGAGAAAATGCTGGTAACCAGCATTTTCTCCTTTTACAGCAGTGTTTCCAAAAGCCCTTTTCATCTGGGTCATTAAAAGTCAGGATTGTTTGGTAAAGGGTTAAAACACATGATCATGTGGTATAGCAGTGTTCCCATCCACATCTTTTTTGGGGAGTACATGCATTGCCTGGAGTAAAAGTTTGGGAGTGCAAGAGAACTTCTAGGACAGCACTTTATAATGTTGTGTACTGAAAACAAAAAAATATACTAATTCAACCCTTGTCCAAGATATGGTATCTTAGAATGCCAATCTTAGAGTTCTAAGAAGGAAAAGTAAGGGTCCAGTGTATTGAAAGTATGTTTTGAGAAGTCGCAGTCAGCTGCTGTTTAAAGCTGTTAAAAAATATGTATAAAGAAGAAGTTGCTTGTAACATTTTCTAACACACAAGACCAGGTTCAGAGGGACAACTTTCGACTTAATAGCTGTTAACATTTTCAATTTCCTGGTTGGTTTCAGCCCCCAACCGTTTTCTGAGAATTAACTCAAAAGGACATTTCTGTAACATTTTGATGTCTGTGCTTAAAGAAGACACTGTTATGTAAACAGTGATGCAGGCCCATCTGTTTTACATAAAAATGTTGTTCTTGATTAATCATCCAAAATATGTTAACTCTTTACCAAACGACAAAATTTTGGACTGCTCCAATTCCCAAGCAATTACAGACGACAAATCAAATCTTGCTCAACTTACAAAATTTGTCTCTGAAGGGGCAGAAAAAATTGCTGGAAAAGGACAAAATGCTGGTTACCAGCATTTTCTCCTTTTTCCCCACAATGCTTTCAGGTTTCTTTCAGAGGGTCGTTAAAATGTGGGATTGTTCGGTAATCACAAAGTGCATTGCAAAAGCAAACCAAGCCGTGTGTTGATTTATTATTCCTCGTCTAAGTGGTGCAAATAAATAAAGGTTCATTCCATTCCCATTTTCAATGAGCAATTACAAAACAATTATTACTACCAAATATAATGACAACTATATTTATAGGTTTTCTGACCATTTTAGATCTTCAAAACCTGTGCATACATGCACATTTCACCACATTTTTTTGTATGTGATTATTTATTTCAGTGCATGAATTATGCGCAATGGATGTGAATTAGGACCCTGATGAAAGGTTAACAACAAAACTATAGACTTCATCAAATTGAAAGCATTTACAGACAACCAATCAAAGGTGGCACAAATAATGAAATTTTTCTTTGAAAGGGTAGAAACATTGTGGGGGAAAAGGAGAAAATGCTAGTCACTGGCATTTTCTCCTCTTCACAAGTTTTCAAAAGCTTTCTTTCCAAGGGTTTTAACCGATTGATTGACTGATTGATTGATTGATTGATTGATAGTATGGTATTTAATGCCACTTTTCAACAATATTTCAGTTACATCATCGCAGGCAGTGCACCTGTCCAGGCTTTCCTGGAGCTTCTTTTTACCAATACTTTGCACAATATTCTTCTCATGCCACTGGCTGCTTTCCCACATATACCTATCATGGAGAAAAATAAATCCTGATGCAATGACAATCATCAATCCTCAGAAAGAAATTGGCCAAGCTGTGGATACAACCCAGCAAACCCCCCACCCCCTGACTGAAATCCTGTATGCTATCAACTGCACTAATGGTTTACCAGCTCTCGCCTTACTTAATTCTTAACTTTTTAGTAAAATTTCTATAATCTACATAGTCCCCACATAATGCTAGCCTCTTGCACAACTTCAACATCTATGTCCCAATGATCAATTCTGATTATTACTGGGAGCAATTAGAGACCTGTGCCAGTGTAGATCACAAAACGTGCACTCAGATATTAGATCTAAAATAGTAGTATTTTTAAGTCCTTTACAAGAAAGTTTGACTGCAATAAATCTGAAAAGTTCCCTTTAATTGAAATGGAGAAACAAATGCAGTGGCATGACTGTAATCTATCCTTATCAAAACTTTCGACAAGCTGGGATTCAAACTAACAAAAAGACTACATCTAGTATTATGTGGTAGTCTTATTTTGGGAGTGCGAACACATGAAGGTATGAAACTGCCTGCTAAAAGTACACTCTTTATGTATCATGTATCGTTTACATAACAGGCATTTCCACACGGTTTTTTAAGCCTTCATTATTCAGTTAATTTATTCAGACCGCAGTGTACTTGACGTGTATTCCTATGGTAAAAATTAACTCTCAGTACCACTGTCACGACTAGTTAGGTAACTTTGGATTTCTTTTTTACAAATCATAATGGGGAAATTGTGACAAACATGCCAAACAAAATCACGTCACATAATTTGATGGTTAAAAATGCAATGAAATAGACTACATCAGTTCAAATGAATGTTACAATATTTCCTACCGAAGGCCGTCGTTCCACTGCCTTTTGAACGTTATCAATAACTATTCGCAGCGATTTTATAATGTCTTCTGCATTAGGAGACGATGCCATTTTCCGAATCATAGTGCGTTCTATTCATTTTAAAGAAGATTCCGTATTTAATGAAGAATATTATTCGTTAAATTTACCTGCATTATGCAGATTGGAAAATCCCAGCCTAACCAGCAGGTGTCTGTTTAGATTTTTTATAATCATACTAAACTTCAAAAATATTTATCACAGACTAAGAATGTAAATGGGTTCAGAATATCGACAGAAAAAGAAATTTAAGGAAAAAATACAATTTCTTTATGTATAGTGATAGATCCACATCAAGGGCGTAGGGCTCAGGGTTCTAAAATCACTGGAAATCACTACGCATCCTGACCAAACTGATAGATCTATAAAAAGACTAGAAAAACATTATTCTCTTTAGTGAAAAGGGCATATTCGGTGGTCCAACCCCCTCCCCCTCCATTAAATACCTGCATATTGCCCTTTAAACCTGTACCACACAGTCTCGACGTTTAACGATCCCGGGGAAGAAGGCTTTAGAAAACAATGTGAGAAAAGCAGAAAATGCAGGTTACCAACATTATTTCCTTTTCTCACAATGTTTTCTAACATATCAAGGACAAATTTCGTCGTTAGGACCACTTTCAATATATTTTATCGTTTGCTAATACTTTGAATTTAGACCAGCCCATTTTTTTTTTTTTTTTTTTTTTTTTTAAGCTGCAATGCCCGTGTACATGGAATCCGTAGATTTCTCGCCAGAATTTTACAGACACCAGTGGAAATTTCTCATGATCGATAACATGAGTGGATTACTTGGGATCATATTTGAACAAACATATATCTGGTCTTATTCTTTTTACACTAATAAATATATATGAGACATACTTTCTGAAAAAGTATACTTTTCCCTGCGAAGTTAAAGAAACTGTGCGGCTACATGCAGCAAAAAGGTGGTAGGCCTAAAATACGCATTGGTCACTTTGCCACCAGTAATTCTATTTCTATAAGATCAAATGTGACATCACATTTATTTGAGTGCGATCCCACAATAGAATCGGCGGGTGTTACTGATCTTGTGACAACCTTTGATTTTTTTTTTTTTTTTTTTTGGGGGGGGGGTCACAAAGTCTAAAAATACCTGAAAGGCTGCAATGCCAATTAAGGAAATAAACTGAACAATACTGTTTTCTTACATTTGGTTGTATTCATCAGTTTATAACAATTTTTTAGCTTACAGGAAAAATTTAAGTAAATCTATTAATTAACCCATCACCAAACTATCCTTTTCAATGAGTCCGAGTAAAGTGTTTCGAAAGGTTACCATCACTTTCTTCTTTTCCCACGATGTTTCCTACCTCCTCACTTCACGGAAATCTAATCATCTAAACCACAATGAATTTTTAGATTGCAAATTCGTTCTATTTGGACCAGTCTAAAATTTTGTTGTCTGGTCGGTGCGATTTAGGAGAAAACATTGATTGTCTCCGCTCATGAATGCAGCAAATTTTATATCATATATATGCACTACTAGCCTGGATTCCAGCCTGGCCTTTTTTTTTTTTTTTTTTCCTTTTTATATATTCGGACGTTACTTTGTCAAAAATAAGTTAATAATTACAGATGCAGTAAACCGTTTCACCACAGATCTGTATGGACCGTGAAAGGAGACCACGATAGGGAGTAATTAAAAGATTATTAGCGCCTGGACCCAGGCTAATGTACTACATGGACTAGTTTATTAGGACAAAGGCTCTTGTTGTCCACAGTGATTCATGTATCTTTAAGAGGGGTGTAAAATAAAATGAGAAAAGCTGTCTATTTCTGACAGAGACATGTAAGACGTATGAAAATACCTCCTACCATGATATTTACAGAAGACAGACTTGATCTCACCCGAATTTTGTCGACTATATACAAGGATTGCTAATGATTGGTTACTTCCCCTTATGCAGCAGATTTGTGGGAAAACTGCATATCGGTTCTTGATTATTTCTAACAATGAACATCCTAATCTATATAAAAATAAATAAATGAATAAATAAATCGACTGGAATCCAGCTAGCATTATAAGCTATATAGCCGGGACCAGTTTTGGAATACTACATATACCGTTAATCGATACCATGTGGAGCATACATAAGCAAACAGTTATAATGATAGGGATGATATTTCGCTTGTAGGCAATTTAATCCAGTTACATATGCCTCGTCTGATAGCCCATTACTGTAAAGTGTGCATGTAATTCAAACACACCAGTTTTAGAAGCAACTGTCCCTTTTCCAACGATGAGTTTCAAACTCGCATTTAATTTTGAAAAATATATCTAATTGAAAAAGTTTACTTTTCAACAACACGCAAAACAATAAGGAAAAATGGGTAATAGCTGGTGTGGTTACTGTTTCATCATTTCTCCTCATAATGAAACACGAAACAGCTCCAGTGTTCATATTTCTGCATATCTCTTACACAATCTTTTTTTTTTTTTTTTTTTATTATCTCTCTTGAACATTAGTGACGAACGCGTTCAGTAAAGGTGTTTACTTCGCCGACAGTTCGCGGCATATGTTCGACCTAAACTGAACGCCGGGCATTTCTTACAAATTTGGAATTCTTTCTGTTTGTAAATGCTATATTCTAGCCTGGGTCCAGGCGGCAATAATGTCTTAATCACTCCTTATCACGGTCTCCATGCACGATCTCCACAGATCTGTGGCAAACCGTTCCGTAATTATTGTCTTTTTTGACAAAGTAACGTCCAAATACGTAAAAGGAAAAATGATCGGATTGTAACCCAGGCTAGTGCTATTCCCAGTTAAAAAAACAAACGCCCCAACTATTTCTCTAGATATCCAATCAAAAGGAGGTGCACTGCAATAAAATGTGTCGTTTAATGTGATTGGCTAAAGGTATAGCCTGGGAGCCAAATTTGAAAAATAAATACGTCAAAAAGAAAATGCCACCACAACTCAACAAAGCGAAGGAAAAACAAGAAAATCAGCACATCCAAGTTGCTGTGCGATTAAGGTAATCAACCATACAAAGGACAATCCTTTTATGAAACGTGTGTGTGTGTGTGGGGGGGGGGGGGTTTTTTTTGGTCTGCCTGCGTATTTTTCTTTCAAACTCTGAAGAAAGGTTAAAACGTACCCAAACCAAAACGTACCGTTGTCACACCCACGATCGCGATGTGAAGTTTTGGTGTTCTTTAACTTAAATTACAGGGGTAAAAATGAAACTCCTTTTACCTGCATGTGTAAGTTAATTGATGTCATTCAAGTATACATGATATATCCAATATTTTTCAAATATTCCCAAAATCATTTCAGTGAGCATGACACATCCGACATTGCACCATTTTCCAATATGCAAGTATATTTGTTGTAAGTGAGAATAAACCAGCATTTTAAAATATAGACTGACCGAAAACTTCCCAGGCTGTCACAATCATGTGACTTGCAGAACATGCACAGTAAACGATAAGCCTGACAATAAGAAGAATGACACATACAGCCATTTGAAATGCCACTGAAATTTTCATTCTTCAATCCAGAACGAGCATATAAATGGCTACCATGGGAGTAAGTGGAGAACAATCACAAAATAAGATTGGGCCTAACCTCTCAGAATTTTGCATATAATTCAGTGAGCTGTAATGAGCAACTTCCTGGTATCTCTGACTATAGACCTGCCAATTACAACTTTTTGGATCATCATACCCCATGAGCCATCAATTAAGTTCATACAGCTTGAGTCAAAAAGCTTTCAGTCCAACACACATGAAACTTGGTCAGAATGTCTGTCTTGATATTGCAGACAAAGAACATTGTTATAATTTTGTCAGCATTATGAACAACATGGTAGAACAACATGGTTGCCATTGATGCAAAACAGCACTGATACAGCAACCAGTTACCACGGATCTCATAAAATCATCTATGAGTGTGTCATTTTGGTCCTGAAATATTCCTATGTGGAACCATGGTTTCATACACAGACCTTTTTCTGCGGCCATATTTTTAACTGTAGAGGTCCTATGGGAGTCAAGAGGAGATTCAAGTTTTACCTTCACTTGAAACCAGGGACGTTTCCTGAGACGGGGCTTTTTTTTTCTTTTACTAAGAAAGTGACGCTGATAGTCGGCATCTTTCCCTCAGCAAATTTTCTGAAAAAAGTGTAGTTTTCCACCGGAGAAGTCAATTTTTCCCTAAGAAATCACATTTCCCTACTATAACACACAGTCTTGTACTAAGATTTAGTAAATAAACCCACTCCCAGACTGAAAGATTGGCTGCAAAAACAACCAAGAAGAGTAATGTTTTCGTTGTTTAATGAGTCATCCGCCTTTGAGGTTCATGGAAAACCGTCACTAATTTTGAGGTTCATGGAAAACTGTCACTAATTGGTAGATTTCATGTTTTTTATATTCATTCTTTGCACAGAATTTTCCAAACACACTCTTGGTATAATACAAATACCGCAGCAGATTATAGCAAGAGTAGGGCCCAGCATTGCTAACAGTAGCGAAGGGCCATCATCCCTGGACCATAGTCTGAAGCTGGTCATTACTCTGTGATTCTTGGCAACTGGCAACTACTGAAGCTTTGTCCTTGGCTTTTTCTTGAGCTTGCTTTTCTAGTATTTCTATAACTACCATTCTTAAGAACATTCTTAGTCTTATTCTCCAAGATTTTCTAAATTTGAAAGTAACACAACTTCTAAAAAAATAAATCACTAATGCTTTTTGTTTATAAAAGTCTGATTAAAAAAGGATAACATCTTTTCTTTTGCTACCTTACAGACCAATCAATACTACAGAGAGAAAGCAGGGCAGTTATTCAGTTGTTGATGCAAGCGGAGATAAGAAAGAGGTGATTGTGAAAGAGCGGCTGGGCATAAATCCAAACACAAAAACCTTTTCATTTGACCATGTCTTTCCTCAAGATGTCAAACAGGTACAGGTGTACAGGAGTATTGTCAGCCCCATTATCAAGGAAGTGCTTAGCGGATACAACTGTACCATTTTTGCGTAAGTCAACGTGTGGAATTATTTTCTTTATCTCTTTACCAAACAACAAAAATTTGGAGTTTCCCAAATTGAAAGCATATGCAAACTACAATTTAGATGTGGCTGGAATTATGCATTTTGAATATGAAAGGGTAGAAAACTTTGTAGGAAAAAGAGAAAATGCTGGTAACCAGCATTTTCCCTTTTTCCCACAATGTTTTCAAAAGCCTTCTTTATCAGGGTTGTTCAAACTCAGGAAAGTGTGGTCATGGGTTATTCAGTTACCCCCTGAACAGAAATAAAAATTGTACATGTACTTGCTTTTGAGGACAGTTTAGAATAAGAATAGACACATATAATATCCAGAACCGACTGATTCATGAGGTAGACTGCTCCTTTGACACACAGAAAATTACAAAAAGGAAAAAGGTTTGACCCAGGTCAGGCTGAGGGGACTGTGCAGGCTGACCTGGGTTGATACTTTTAGCAGATGTATTAAACCCCCTTTTCACAGAACATGGCACATTTATTTCGATCTGTTGTCTGAATAAAGGCAATTTGTCAAAGGTCAGAATATAACTAAATGGTCAGATGTTGGACTTCTTCAATCTTACAGTCTTTGAAAAAAACCAATATTTAGCAGTATCGTTCTTGAATAGAGTGGAAGCAAAGATAATCAAGAAAATACTGTGAAAAATGGATAAAAAGCCTGTTTCCAAATAGCTGTCCACTATTGGCCCTTGTGTGTTCAAACGGGCTTATTCAAATTAAGGACAAAAATTAGTTCAGTTAACTCTTACCCACAACAAAATTTCAGGCTGGTCCAAATTGAAAGCATTTATAGACATACAACTTGAATGTAGCTCAAATGATGATTTCTGTCTTTGATAGGGTAGAAAACATTGTGGGAATGGTTGAACATGCTGGTTACCAGCATTTTCTTCTTTTCCCTCAATGTTTTCAAAAGCCCTCTGCACTGTTGGAACTTGGGATCGTGTGGCAAAGAATTAAATGATTTTAGTTATCTTTAGGAAACTTTCTGTACACTCTTGAGGCCACATTATGAGTCGAAATCTCATACAGCGGGTCAGAATGTTTGTCTTCATGATATCTCCAATGAGTATAAAAATGGATCATGTTTGGTCAAAAAGTAGTTCACTAAGACAAATCCCAGGAAAGGCTTGTGTACACTCTAGCGGCCACATTTTCAGTCCAATACTTATGAAAGTTTGTTAGAATGTTTGTTTTGATATCTTGAAAGAGATTGGAAATGGGTCATGTTCAGTCAAGAAGGTCAAGTTAGTGAATTCAGGGCCATCATGGTCGTCTTGTTGGTTGTAATTTTTTGTGTGTTACAAGGTAAAAGACTTTAACCCTTTACCATACAATCTGGAGTTTTAACGACCACAAGGTAAAGAAAGGACTTTTAAAGAATAAAAATATTGTGGGAAAAGGAGAAAATGCTGGTAACCGGCATGAAAAATTTCATAACTTGTATAAAATTTAACTTGTCTTCTGCAAATGCTTTTTCTAAAATTTTGTCCTCTGGTAAAGAGATGATTATATTAGCACACGTTGGTTACTAGTATTAGATACAAGAGCTAATTGACCTAATGTTGTGGATTCTAAAACTATATACAAGTGCACAGAATTTTGTCAACTCAAGTATTTATTTGAGTCATACTCTGTAAAAAGGGGGCTTAATGGACTTGCAAAAAGTATCAACAGGCTGACCTGGGTCAAGACTTAATGCTACTGGTCAGTTTTCTACATGTTGATGGACTGCTGTACCACATGATTCAGTCGATTGTTGTACAAAATGAATTTTATGGATCCATAATTATTGCTTGGTATAATGCACCATCGAGATGCATTAAACCCCCTTTTGCTAGAGCATGGCTCAATTTTGAATTTGATTATTCAAGCTATGGACAGACAGGCACGGGTAAAACCTTTACTATGGAGGGTGAACGATCAGACGACCCAACACTCACCTGGGAAAAGGATCCATTAACTGGTGTTATTCCACGAGCTTTAGCAAATATCTTTGACACCCTACAGGTAATGATGATCTTTTACAAATATTTATGGGTTTTTAGGATACTTTTAACTCTTTACCACACAAGCAAAATCTAAACTATTCCAAATCATAAGCTTTTGCAGACGACATTATAAATGTGGCTCAAATGATGTAATTTGTCATTGATATGGGTAAAAAAAGCTTTTGGAAAACATTGTGGGAAAAGAGGAAAATTTTTGTTACCAGCATTTTCCTCTTTTCCCACACTGTTTTCCAAAAACTTTTTTCCTCAGGGTCTTTAAAGCATGGGATTGTGTGGAAAAAGGTTAAAGTAGCAAATACATGTATATTCATTTTCTCAGTAAGAAATAATTCTGCAGAGAATTAACCCTTTACCACACAATCCCGAGTTTTAACAACCCTGAGAAAGAACGCTTTTGAAAACATTGTGGGAAAAGGAGAAAATGCTGGTAACCAGCATTTTCTCCTTTTCCCACAATGTTTTCTACCCTTCCAATGACAGATTTCAGTTTTCAAGTCACATTTATTTCATTGTTTGCAAAGGCTTTCAATTTGGGCAAGTCTTAAATTTTTTTCTTTTGGTAAAGAGTTAAGAACAATATGAGCCATACTCTGTCAAAAGGGGGTCTAATGCACCTGCGAAACGTATCGACTCAGGTCAGCGTGCGCAGTCCGCGCATGCTGACCTGGGCCAAAACATTTTGCTACTGGTCAATTTTCTGTATGTAAAAGGACCAGTCTACCTTAGGATACAGTTGGTTGTTAGACAAAAAATGGCTTTTATGCGTAATCCATCACGGAGATGCATTAAGCCACCTTTTGAGAAAGAAGACTTTTGTAAACATTGCGGAAAAAGGAGAAAATGCTGGTAACCAGCATTTTCTCTTTTTCCAACAATGTTTTCTACTCTTCCCAAAACAAATTTCTATTTTTCCAGTCACATTTATTTTGTTGTCTGCAAATGCTTTCAATCTGGAACAGACTGAAATTTTGTTGTTTGGTAAATAGTTAAAAAGTATGGATATTAATGGGTGTGACAATGTGTTTCAATATGGTTTGTCAAAGTCGCTGGCACAAGAATGGATGATACAACTAGAACTAAAGTTGCCAACTTGTGGTACTTTAGCGGAAAGTGTAGTGCAGATCAAGATCAGGCAGCATGTTTGTGCAGTCTGGTCTTAATCAAGTCAATCCTGTTGCCTACTTTGTTACATATTGTTGTCAAAGCAACCTCGAAACAATATATTTGGACAGTCTGTGCTAGTTGGAAAGGTCTATATTGTGAATGCAGGGTCTGTATTCACCAACCATTCTTTGGAATATTCTTAGTCTTTGTCACAAGCATTTTCTCAATTTGAAAGTAACACAACTTTGAATTGGCTAAACCGAATGGTTAAGCTAATTGGAATTTGGGTTACTTTCCAATTCTTGGATTAGAAAAAGAATGGAATTAAGGATGGTTGGTAAATACAGATCCAACAGTCTAAAGTTCTATTTTGCAGGGTCAAGAGGTGGAGTTTTCTGTTCGAGTTTCCTTCCTGGAGTTGTATAATGAAGAATTGTTTGATTTGCTGGGCTCGTCTGAAGATCCTCTTAGACTGCGTATATATGAGGACAATACTAGAAAGGTAACTTTTCTTACAAGACAGAAATATATTGGAGTATTTGTGTGTTAGTGTTATTTGTAACTACAGCTCAGTCATATTCCATTATTTGAGCAACAGTTTATTGAAGTTGGACTAGTCTAAAATTTTGTTTTGTAATGCACTTACGTTAATTTTTAGTTTGGCTATATTCGGAGAAAATGTTGAATTATTACCATAGCCTTGTCTGCATTGTTGGCTTCATGCAAAAACTTTTACAATATCTCTGTTATTACTGAAGATATTCACTTCAAACGTGAACAAGTTGTTAACTATCAAAAGGAAAATCCATACAACAAGGGCAGGTAACCATCAAAGTATTTTTGACACAGTTATGGCCCCTTTTCAACCTAGACATTTCACTTCAATCAAGCACCTGCAGCGGGGCCTTGGCACACATGTGATGCTCTTGTTAACTCTTAGAGCAATTCCTTTCTCATGCCAATTTTAATGTCTATTTTTCAAATTTCGTCACTTTCTGAACCTTTGATAAAATTTAAAGTTGACCACAAACTCAGTTGAGCATGAACTCAAGTTTTATAAGCATGGGCCCAGAATATCCTGATAAAACACCAGCCTGCCTAGCTCAGGTGGTAGAGCATAGGACTTATAAACGTCATGTTTTGGGTCACTTGAGGGTGCGGGTTTGATCTCCCCCGCTGGCCATCTAAAATTATCAATAGTCTTTCGGATGGTCATTAAACAGAGGTCCCGTGCAACAGAGCTATACACACCAAGCACATTAAAGAACCAGGCGTAACTTAGGATGGGTTTCGTCCTGTATCTTGCACTATCCCGTTAAAAAAACTTACAGTCCTCAAGGGGGCGTCACCCATATGGGCAACTGGTGGTAACGATAAATAAACACAAACTCAAATCAATCCTGATTAAAAACTGATCGGTCTCAAAATCACAACAGTAGGTCCAGTACGGCATAATTGTCATGTACACAGTGCTGTTTATTCATAGAACATAGTCGGTTATAAAAACTTTCACCAAATATCAAAACTTCAGACTTGTTCAAATTACAAGCATTTGTAGAAAACTTCTAAAATATGACTTAACAAATGGGATTTGCCTTTCAAAGAGTAAAAAACATTGTGGGGGAAAAAACGAAAATGTCATCAGTTTATCAGTATTTCTCCTTTTTCCACAATGGTCTAAAAACCTTCCTCCTTAAGTTACACCTATTTGGTTTACATTTATTGTGAAACAAGTTCTGTAACATATGTTAATCACTCTGATTGATAACAGCCATGAGCTCACCATATTTCAGTCTTTGGTATGAAAAGAGAATGGCTGTTTCATATCTGTTGCTGTACAAATAATAAATCTTTATCATACAAAACAGAACTTTAGGACATTTAGCAAGATGGCTGTTCAAAAACATAAAGGAAAAGGAGAAAATGCTGATAACTAGCATTTTCTCCTTTACCAACAATCTGTTCTTTCCTTTTAAATGACAAATCCCACCATTTTGAGTGACTTTTGATTTATCCTGTGCAAATGCTTTGGATTTTAACTAGTCCAAAATTGTCTTGTTTGGCAAAGTGTTAAATGCTTGGTTATTTTTAGGGATCTGTTATAATTAATGGTCTAGAAGAGATAGTTGTAAAGAGCAAGGATGAAGTTTACGAGATTTTGGAGCGAGGAGCTGCGAAAAGACAGACTGCTGCTACACTGATGAATGCTTTCTCCAGGTGAGTGTATTGACATTAGCCAAAGACAGAGCAGCCAGCTTCGGTAACATCTTTATGTAGTCAGCTGTTTCTGAGATTTTTTATTCCATTGGTCAAGTACTAGTTACGCTAACTACTTTCAAATTCTTC
The DNA here is from genome assembly GCA_945859785.2 of Tridacna gigas. Taxonomy (NCBI): domain Eukaryota; kingdom Metazoa; phylum Mollusca; class Bivalvia; order Cardiida; family Cardiidae; genus Tridacna; species Tridacna gigas. The sequence continues at coordinate 33,265,739 of OX244040.2, read as the reverse complement.
AAGTGCCAATAAATGTCAGACGCTGACCAACAAGAGTACTTGTCTTAACACAAGCATTACCACTGGTGTTTATTATCAAAACAAATTGCCTGTCACTTAGAATTGCATATTGTAATAGGTTCTGAGTATCTGTATACGTGTTAATATTTGGCTGCCAAGCTCCAGTAGCTCAGTCGGTAGCATACAAGACTTGAGAACAGGAGGTTGCAAATTCAATCCCCAGCTTGGCCAGTTTCTTTCCGAGGATTCATGATAGTTATTGCGATACAGTTCATTCCTCTCTCACCGCTGACCACTGGTTGGACGATATTTATGTGGGAAAGCAGCCAGTAGCTTGGAAAGAATATTGTGCAGAGTGCTAGTAAGAGAAACTCCAGGAAAGCGTGGACAGGTGCACTGGCTGTCACCATATAACTGAAATAATGTTGAAAACGGCATTAAACACCGTACAATAATATTTGGCTGTCTGTGCAAATTGTTTCAATTCTTCAAAATTGTTGATGGATAGATAACTGTCTCGATGTTGTTAAAGCATGGGATTGTTTGTTGCAGGGCTAATATAGCATGTCATGCAACCATGGTTTGAATATAAAGTTACACTGACAGATTTGAAAATTTGGAGGGAAAGACTATTATCTGATGATTCCCTTTCTGTTTTAGTCGATCCCACTCGGTGTTTACAGTGACAATACACATCAAAGAGAACACTATGGAAGGAGAGGAGCTGTTGAAAACAGGCAAGCTTCATCTGGTGAGTATAGTTTGTTTAACCCGTTACCAAACAATCCTACCTTTTAATGACCCTAAGGAAAGGGCTTTTGAAAACATATTTGGGAAAAGAGAAAATGCTGGTAACCAGTATTTCTCCTTTCCCCACTATGTTTTCAGTCCTTTCAAAGTAACATTCCATCATTTGAGCTACATTTGATTTGTCGCCTGTAAATGCTTTCAATTGGGACAAGTCTAAAATTTGGCCTTCTGGTAAAGGGTTAACCCTTTCCCAAACAAGCCCTGGTTTTCACGTGTCTGCAGTACAAGTCTTTTGAAAACACTGTGGGAAAAGGAGAAATTGCTCATCACAAGCAATTTCTCCTTTTCCCACAGTGTTTTCTACCCTTTTTGAGAACTTTCTGCCATTTTCATAAAATTTAAAATTGTCATCTGCAAACTCATTCAATTTGGACCAGTCCAAAATTTGTCGTTTGGGAAAGGGTTAACTCTTTACCAGCCATATAAATTTTAGAATCATCCATATTGAAAGTACTTATAGGCAGATGACATATTCAGTCTGGCTGTAATGACAGTACCAGTATGTCAAATAATATTGCAAAAAAGAGAGAAATGTTTGTTTTCAGCAGGAGGTGGTCTATCAAGTCAGTTATGCTTCTTTGTGGCTGACACAAGGTTTGGTTGTTTGAACTCTTAAGAGAATTTCTATTGATGACCAGTGTTTATTCTAGGAATTGAAAAAAAGGGAAAGGATTCGCCCATGCCTTTAAAAAAGAGAGCAATCTCAATAACAAGGAGCAGCTTGGTTGATTACAATGTATATACTAGATCTACAGACAAAGAAAAAAAAATCTTTACAGTGTCTCTATCTTTCATTAACTTAACCATTTCCGTTGATAATGATTACCTTTTTGTTTTTGTGATGGATCTCCTGATCTAATAATGTCAGTCAAAACTGGCTCATCTGCAGGAGCAGAATCAATATAGTGACCAGGACTAGATCTACTTTTTGGTATGAGCAATTTGTCTCCATTCTTCACTGGAGGCAGATTTAGTGAAAGGATTAGGGATTTTTCTTAGTCATTCAGAGCATTGATAAGCTCTCCTATTTAGTCAAAAGGAAAATGCCTGCTATTCGTTTATGTTAGTGATGAATTACAAGGTCATGTATTATTTGTTAAATATTGATTCAGTCAATTCAAACTTTCAGGTTGATCTGGCAGGCAGTGAGAATATAGGGAGATCTGGGGCCGTAGACAAGAGGGCAAGAGAAGCAGGAAACATAAACCAGAGTTTACTCACTTTAGGCAGAGTTATCACTGCACTTGTTGAACATGCACCACATATCCCATACAGGTAGGACTCTCATCATAAGGTTTTCAGAAGATTATTCAAACTTGACATTTAAAATCAACAACAGCTGATTGAATCGAAATAAGGTTAAAGGTAAACAGAGATACATAATGCAGGGCCTGAATTGAATTCATTTACAATTTTAAACTGGATTCTCAGTCTTACTCTAGATTTAGATTGATTGATTGTATCGTGTTTAATGCCATTTTCAACATTAGTTCATTTATATCACGGTGGCCAGTGCTCCTGTCCATGCTTTCCTGGAGTTTCATTTACCAGTACTCCGCACAATATTCTTTCCAAGCCACTGGCAGCTTTCCCACATAACCATCGTCGAAACAATGGTCAGCCGTGAGAGAGGAATGAATCCTGTCGCAATGACTATCATCAGTCCTCGGAATGAAATTGGCCAAGCCGGGGATCGAACCTGCGACCTCCTGTTCTCAAGTCCTGTACGCTACCGACTGAGCTACGGGGGCTTAGATTTAGAAAGTACAATGTAATGCAATCACTGGGCCCATATTCACCAACCATTCTTTAGAGCTTTCTTACTCTTATTCTCCAGAATTTTCTAGATATGAAAATGACATAACTTCAGATTGAATATACCATTTGGTTTAGCCAATCAGAGGTTGTATTACTTTCAAATTTAGAAAATCTTGGAGGACCAGACTAAGAATGTTCTTAAGAATGGTTCGTGAATGCAGACCTATGTTGAACAATAAATACCTTGGCCTGTATTCATCTACCATTCGTAACAGTGTTCCAAATCTTATTCTAAATTTCAAAGAAAAACAATATGCATAATGTCTGGTTGCCAAGAATTAAGCCTATGTTTGAGCAATGTTAAGGAAAACAGCATTTTCTCCTTCTTTCACAATGTTTTCTACTTTTTAAAAAACAAATCCCATCTTTTGTGCGACATAAAATTTCATCTTTTTAATTTGGTGTCTGCATATGCTTTTAAAAATGGACTAGTCTAAGGTTTGCAGCCCTGGTTAAGAGTTAATGAAAGTCATTCTGGCAGAAATAGGTATTCTCTCAAGGCTGAACATTGTTTCAACTCTGTCCATGAAGAACGGATTTTTTGCTCAGAAAGAATGATGAGCTTATGTACAAGTATAACATATTAAAAAGAGCATGATTCAGATAGAGAAAGGGAAGGAAAATTATTCAATGATAATCTCTCTCTCTCTCACACACACACACACACACACACACACCATGCTCTGTGAAAAGAGGGCTTAATGCATCTGCGAAAAGTATCGACCCAGGTCAGCCTGCGCAGTCCGCGCAGGCTGACCTGGGCCGAAACTTTTCGCTATTGGCCAATTTTATATATGTCAAAGGACCAGACTACCTCATGATTCAGTTGGTTGTTAGACAAAATGGACTTTATGGATTCATGATCATGCGATAACTTGCTTGGTATCATGCATCGCGGAGATGCATTTAGCTCCTGTTTCCCAGAGCAAGGCTCATATATATATGTGTGTATATTTACAGAGAAAGTAAGCTGACACGAATTCTACAGGACTCACTGGGAGGAAGAACCAAAACATCCATCATTGCTACAATATCCCCAGCTTCTTGTAACCTAGAGGTAATAGTTCAGATATAAAGACTACATTATTCACTCCAGTTTTCCAAGCCTTCTGGAAGATTGCATTAACTCTTAACCCTTTACCACGCAATGTTGCCTTTAAATGACTCTGGGAAAGAGCCCTTTTGAAAACATTGTGGGAAAAGGAGAAAATGCTGATAAACAGCATTTTCTCCTTTTCCCACAATGTTTTCTACGATATCAAAGAAAAATTGCACCATTTGAGCCTAATTGAAATTGTCATCTGCAGATGCTTTCAATTTGGACAAGGCTAAAATTTTGTCGTCTGGTACAGGGTTTTCATTTAAAGCCGATTGCCGATCAAAAACATCGGTTGAAATCGGCCTTTAATCGGTTGTTTTTTCTGGATCTTTGAAAAATCGATCGCATTGTTTATATCGAAAACATTTCACGCGTTGGTAACTGTACTGCGACGCCGGTTCAATTTTACCGCGAAACCAGAAACAGTTGGTTTATGAATGTTATGCGGTCATTCATTAGATACGCGCATCCAATTATCCAATGGTAGGCGACGATACATTTCTCCAATCTCCATTTGGTAATTATGGACGCCAAAGCCTAGGTGGCCCCCTTGACCCTGGGCCTGTTGTTTTTGTCAATCAATCGGTTGCTTCATTTCAAAATGAAAACCCTGCTGGTAAAGGGTTAACCAAAAGAAAAAAAATTCAGACTGTTCAGAATTGAAAGCATTTGCACACAGCATCAAATTTAGCTTAAATGGTGGTCATTGTCTGTGAAAGTGTAGAAAACCTTGTGGTAAAAGGAGAAAATGCTGGTAACCAGCATATCAAACTGTCTTTTGCAGATGGTTTAGATGAGGATCAGACTGCACAGAAGATGCTGTCTGATCATGGATCTACACAGTCAGGAATTTTGTGAGATATTGCAAAGGCACAACTGAAATAGAAATATTTTGGTGTTTCTGATAGAGTCCAGGGTCAAAAGAACCATAACCCTTTACCACATAATCCAGAGTTTTAACGACCCATAGGATATGACTTTTTTGAAAACCTTGTGGTGAAAGTAATATTTGAGCAGTGCACTGACAAAAGGGGGTGAAATGCATCTCTTATTATGCATCACACTAAGCAAGTCATCATATAATGATGGATCCATAAAATCCATATCATCTAAGAACTGACTGAATCTCAAGGGTAGACTGGTCCTTTGACACGTAGAAAATTGACCTGTAACAAAAAGTTTCAATCCATGCCTGTGTGGACTGTGCAGGGTGGCAAGGGTTGACTTATGGCAGATGCATTAACCCCCTTTTTACAGAGTATGGCTCATTTCAAACTGGGCTCTTCACTCTAAGGGCAATGAACAACTAGTTACAAAAATATGATTTCAATAACCAGATTTGTATTATAAAACGGACAAAATTTTTACGTTCTGCTTAACAATCCATGTAAGTTTGGAGACTAATATTTATCATAGAAGCTCCCTTGTTTTCAGTGTAAATATACTTATTACGACATTTCGTCTGATATCATGATTGTGTGACATCATTTTTGACATCATTTTGTATGTAGTTTGTAGAAGTGAATGGGGTTTTTATGGATATTACCATGCGTTCATCTATAGATGGTTTGCATCTTCTGATCTACAATTTGTTGATTATAGTTATGTGATAAAAAGAATCTGACATTCATTGGCTTTTGGGATAATATTTTATTAAACCTGTCAAGAAAAAATGTTATTAAGCTTGCAAAAGCCTTTCTTAATGACATTTTTCCTAGACTTTTTTTAACCCTTTACCACATAATCCCAACTTTCAGCGACCCTGAGGAAAAAGCCTTTTGAAAACATTGTTGGAAAAGGAGAAAATGCTGGTAACCAGCATTTTCTCCTTTTCCCACAATGTTTTCTACTCATCCCAAAACAATTTTCAATTTTTGAGAAACAGTTATTTTGTCGTCTGCCAAAGCTTCCAATTTGGACTGGTCTAAAATTTTCGTCGTTTGGTAAAGAGTTAATTAAATTTCATCTCAAATACCATCTCGTATCAGATCCTATATGTCTACAACATGATAATTCTTATTTTGCAGGAAACACTGAGCACACTTGATTATGCTCACAGAGCTAAGAACATCACCAATAGACCAGAGATCAACCAGAAACTCACCAAGAGGACATTGATAAAGGTACAACATTGCAGTAACAGTCTTTATTTCTCTGGATTTTTTTCTATCGTCTTGCACATTGTTTGCATTTTTTTCACTGAGTTGCATGGGATCAGTGCCTATCAGAAAACTGAGTCCCATCTACCAGTCATTGAGTCCCAAAGTATTTTGAACTTGGTGGGAGAAAAAGGAAATAGTTTGAATAGTTTAACTTTATCGTAAATGTGTAAGGCAATGTTATATTTAACCATAAAACATACTGATTTTAACTGACAAGGTAATGGGTCAGATGCTGATTTTTCTGCTGGTTGGAAGGATTTCAGTAATGATCCTTTTCTACCCTTTACAAGGCAAGTAACATCATTTTAGCCACATTTAATTTGTTATCTTCAAATGCTTTCAGTTTGGACAAGTCTATAATTTTGTTTTGTGGTAAAAATTTAATTTCATCTATGGCACCTCTGTTGAAAATGGCATGATACTGTTAGGTCATATTGTTCTGCAACACTGCATCATGAAATATGGAATTAAGGCTGTAACACTTTTTCAATTTAGGAATACACAGAGGAAATTGATAAACTTAGACGAGATCTTCAAGCTGCTCGGGAGAAAAATGGGTTTTTTATTGCTGAAGAGAATTACAAGTAAGTGGGTAAAGTTATCACAAGTTTTGTGAAGGTGACTTTATAAACCTCCATGTAAAATGCTGATAATCAATATGAATCAACAGGTTATATTTGCAAATAGATGTGAAAACGTTTCTCCTTTTGCCACAATATTTTCAACAGTGAAAAGCTATGTGCAGGAGGGAGGACCATGTTAACAAGAGGGTTTCATATGGAGATGTTTTGCAGTTTTAACTCTTAGCCTTCTAACTAGATAAATTGGTCATTTTCAGTTTTCATGAAAATAATGCAGTTATTGGGAGACAAAGGTTTGTCCAAGTCTATGATGCCAAGCCCCAGTAGTGCAGTCGGTAGCGTACAGGATTTTAGAACAGGGGTCGCTGGTTAGATCACTGGCTTGGCCAGTTTCTTTCTGAGGATTGATGATAGTCATTGTGACAGAATTCATTCCCCTCTCGGTGCTGAACATTGTTTTGATGGTGAGTTGTGGGAAAGCAGCCAGTGGTTTGGAGAGAATATTGTGCAGAGTACTGGTAGAAGAAACTCCAGGAAAGCATGGATAGGTGCACTGACCGCTGGGATATAACTGAAATAATGTTGAAAACGGCATTAAGCACCATACAGTCAATCAGTTCTTTCATTATATTGAACTACATATTACATGTCGTTAACGAAGTTTTCATGAAAATGACCTAGACTATAAAGGCTATTCTCTTGATTTATTAGTTGTATCATTTAAGCTCCCTCAACAGCATTTTAGGTAAACCAAGTGGCCTTTAATATGGAAAAGTGTGTAAGAATTAAATTAGATCGGAAAAACCCAAGTTTTAAGAATCTTTCAAGAACTCATTTGAAACATTTATCATCTGCAAATGCTTTCAATTTGGACCTGTCTAAGATTAAAGAGTTTTCCAAAGTATTGCATGGTTGATAGAGAGAACAAAACAGACAGAACTGAAGTTATTTATACAGATTCTTGAAAATGAATTTTATATCATTACAGAGCAATGCAGATTAAGCTTGAAACGCAAGATGAGAATATACAAGAATTGACAGATCGAATTGAGATTGTTACAGAGGAATTAGCAAAGGTACAGGACTGTTATTACAAAATTTGATCTTCCATTAAGTCATTACCACACAATCCTGAGTTTTAACAAACCTGGGAGACTACACCTTTGAAAACTTTGTGAGAAAATGGTGGTAGCCAGCATTTTCTCCTTTTCCCACAACATTTTCTATCCTTTGAAAGAATTGGTGCTGATCCAGTGACCAGGACTGGTACACTTTATGGGTATTTATTGGCCTGGGAGAGGATCAGTGAGAACTTATTCACTGTTGAATATAGTTATAGTCCCTGCTGGACAACAAAATTTCTAGACTCAGCCTTGGTGAAAGTGTTCGCAGATGACAAACTGAATCTCACTAAAATGAAGGGCATTGTCTTTGAAAAGGTTTAAAATAGTGTAGGAAAACCTCGAAAAATGCTAGTTACCAGTGTTTGCTCCTTTTCACACACAGATGTTAGGGGCCATTTCCCTCAATTGTTAGAACACAGGATTGTTTAAGTTTATTAACTCTTTACTGATCAACAAAATTTTTGACTTGTATAAATCTAAGACATTTGCAAAGGACAAATTGAATGTTGCTCAAATGATGGAATTTGTCTATGAAATCATAGAAAATATTGTGAGAAATTAAGGAAATGCTGGTTACCAGCATGTTCTCCTTTTCTAACTATGTTTTCAAAGGCTTTCTGTTTGGAAAAACTCAGGGTTGTGTGGTGAAGGGTTAGCATGATAAGGATCTTAACTCTTTACCAAACAACAAAAATTTAGACTATTCCAAATTCAAAGCATTTGCAGACGACAAAATAAATGTGGTTCAAAAATTGAAATTTGTTTGAGAAGGGGAGAAAACATTGTTGGAAAGGGAGAAAATGCTGGTTACCAGCATTTTCTCCTTTTCCCACAATGTTTTCAAAAGCATTCCCCCTCAGGATCATTAAAACTCGGGATTGTGTGGTAAAGGGTTAATCTTTTTCGTAGGTTCAAGATCTGTTCACAGAGACTAAAGAAGAGCTTCAGGTGAAGACAGAGAAATTACATGTGACCAGAGAGAAGCTTACAGCAACAAGAATGACTCTGAAAGAGACTAAAATAAATCTGAGAGATACTGTACAGGATAGAGATGAGCAGAAATATCTTGTCGCAGAACATGTCAAGTCAGAAGCAGGGCTGTACACAGATGCCTCTGATGTAAGCATTATTAAATATTAAATTCAAACTTTGACAGATTATTAACTGTTAACAGGGGAACCTATAAAACAAGGGCAGGTACCCATCAAAGTATTTTTGACACAATCATGTCCCTTTTTTGACTTCAAATTTTCACTGAAAATCAAGCAACTGGTACTTGCATGCAGTGCTCTTGCTCTTTTAACTGATCCAGTGAGAGGATTAACAGTGCTGCTTGTTCATTAGCATTTGACAGCGTTAGTTTTTATTACACCTTTTTTTTTTAGCTTTTGGAAACTGTGCAGAGCTCAATTTCTGATGTTACTGGATTGCATGACAAGCTGGACAGAAAGAGAGCTGTTGAGACTCACAACAAAGGATGCCAGGATTCTTTCCAACAGAGATACATGAAGACCGTACAGAATTTAATTCAACAAGTTGGGGATTACATGAACAGTCAGGAGCAATGTCATTCAAGTTACAATCATCATATTGGTGAGTAGGATTGTTGATGATGTCATTGTCACTAATCAGGACTAGCATTTTGTCTTTTCCTACAATATTTTCTACATTTTCAAACCCAGATTTCATGAGTTTTTTGACATGGACGTGTGTAAAATTTCGCTTCTTGGCAAAGAGCTAAGGTTTATCCTTTTTGGACTTAAACAGTTTTCAAATACTTGCCGTTGAATTTCTTCACAATTTTTAGCTCATCTGTATTAACCCTTAGGCTGCTAAGCGTGACTCACTACCTTTTGGGAACAATGTAGACCAAGATCAGACTGCACAGAATGTGAAGTCACATGCAGTCTGATCTTGGATCTATACTGTCCAATAAGGAGATATTTTTCTCAAAAAAAAAAAAAAAAATTTGAAATAGCATTATGTAGGGTTTTACTATTGGCTTGAAAGTTTCAATTAGTTTATTTAACATATTAAGTTTATTTAGCAGTTTAAGAATTAAAAGAAAACCCAAGGTATTGTCATAGCTCTATTGTTGTATTGTGTTTCTTTAAATTATTTACTTCAAATTTGGATTAGTCGTTAAATATCAGCAAGGCAACCCTAGCCAGAAGGGCAGGTCATTCCTAATCTATTTTTGATACAGTAAATGCCCATTTTTAGCTCTGCTGCTTTTCAAAGAAAATTTCAAGGTATTGTCATAGCCCTATTGTCGTATACATCATTGTCATGCAAAAACTTTGACATTTTATGATATCTCTATCAATTCCTAATATATTTACTTCAATCTCAGACTACATGTATGATATCAAAAAGGAAAACCATACAACACATGCAGGTAACATTCAAAGTACTTTTGGCACAGTTATGACCCATTTTTGACTTATAATTAACACTGAAAATCAAGAAATTTTGCAGCCAAGCATTGGCATCAGCATGCCATGCTTTTGTTTCCTTGGGCTCCTACCATTACCTATTACACTCAATTTTGGTGCTCTTGTTATTTTAATTCTCAAAGATTGCATTGACATGAAAATATGATGTTGGAGCATGAAGCTGAAACTATCAAAGCTTCAATGCATTTACTGACGGCACAAATAAGAAACAAGATAACATGTTTATGAATACACATTGTATTATATTGCAGCAAAGAAGCTAAAAACTAACAAAGATTCAGTGCAGTCACTGACAGCACAAATAAGAAAATTACAGACATGTCTGCATCAACATATTGAAGAGATGAATCAGCAGGTAAAATCGTCCTACGAAACAGATAGCCAGTTTGTGAAAAATGTGAACTGTTTGCTGCAGGAAAACAAGGTATTAATTTTAAGTTTATAACCTTAACTTTGTGTTTTTGATTGTCATTTGTAACTGTGATTTGTATGAGCAAGATTTGATCTACCATTTTCTTTGTAAGACTTAACTTCTGTATCCTAATGGAAAAGAATCAATATCTCATGCTGTTCTTCTATCTGCAGTATTACGTCATTTTTTTTTTTAATGGAAAGTATAATAGTATGGTGGGGACATATCACTTCGACACACTCTTTCCTTCTTTTGAACACTGTACAAAATTTATTTTTAGTCCTGCTTTTTTTAAGAAAACATTGGAGTACTGAGATAGCCTCAGGGTCAGATTTTTTTTTTTTTTAATCTACTGGCAAATTTTCGCCAGGTCATTTTTTTTTTCTTTTTGTCTTAAAACCTTTCCAGAGGCATACATTTTTTTGACATTTCTCTTTTTTTTTTTTTTTTTTTGTTAAAGTTTTAAAACCAAAGAGAAATGAATTACAGCAAGTTCAAAACAACTTTTTACCTGTATAGTTTGCTCTTTATATTTATTTTTCAATGTCAAATTTGAGCAATAAATTTTTATTTTGTTTTACCAGTTGAAAAAAGGCCACTTGAAAAAATTTTTTTATATAGAAAATTTCAGACAACCAGCATGGGGGCAGAGGATGTCTTGTCTTGCAGCATTAGAGCATAGAAACAAGTGTAACAACAGAAAGTAATCAGATATCTATGAGGCATTTGTTCAGCAACTGATTTTATCAACAATGCTTAATTGTATTCTAAGCAAAAAGTTGTGATTGAGCTCTTTTAGTCTGGTGTCACTAATACTGTAGATGAGAAAGGTATCTGCTTCCTTAAATCTTGTTAAGTTTCTCCACAAACTAGTGTTAATCCTGTTGTTGACCTCATTACTGTGACAGATCTAGTAAGTGCCAACAACATGAGTTTTTTTTTTTTTTTTTTTTTTTTTGCTATTCAAATGTTAACCCTTTTCTACACATTCACATGTTTTAGCGATATTGAGGAAATAGACTTTTGAAAACACTGTTGGAAAAGGAGAAAATGCTGGTAACCAGCATTTTCTCCTTTTCCCACAATGTTTTCTATCCCATCAGAGACAAAACCCCAATTTTACAGCCACACTGAATTTGTCCTCTGCAAATGCTTTCAATTTGGACAAGTCAAAATTTTTGGTTTGGAAAAGGGTCAAGATATTAAGACTCATTGTTTTTCAATTGTAGATTCAACTCTGTAGTTTTGATTAATATCATTATTATTATTATTATCATGCAGAAGTCTGAGGAGGTTAAATTATCCAGTTTTCAAACAGATGCCAGTGAATGTTATGAAAGCATTCAGAACCAACTGAAAACCATGGAGATGTCACTGGAACAAACAATGTCTTTGTTAGAATTACAGGTAAATCATTTCATAAAGTCTTGTTGTTGTTATTTTTTTTTTTTTTTTTTTTTTTTTTTTCCAATTTTAACTTTAACCCTCTACCAGGCTACAACACTTTAGTCCGGTCCAAATTAAAAGTTTTTGCAGAGGAACTAAATGTTGCTAAAACGATAGTTGCTATCTTTGAAAGAGTAGAAAACATTGTGGGCAGCAGAGAAAATGCTGGTTACCAGCATTTTCTCCTTTTTCCACAATGTCTTCAAAAGCCTTTTTCTTTGTAAAGCCTGAGATTGTTTTGTAAAGGGCTATACCAGATGACAAAATTTTAGAATTATGCAAATTCAAAGATTTACAGACAAAATTTTAGGTCTGGCTCAAATGATAGGCTTTGTCTTCCATAGAAGTCCTGGTATTATTCCTGATATTGGCATTGGTTGCTCGGGGCGGTCCTTAACCCTCTTCCAAACACTCCTGACTTTAAATGACCCAGGGGGAGAAGGCCTTAGAAAACATTTTAGAATAAGGTGAAAATTCCAGTAACCAGTATTTTTCTCCTTTTCCACAATGCAGTGTTGCATCCAGGGCGCGCGATTGCGCAAATCCCGCTGTTTTTACTTTAAGTCCCGCAATTTTAGATTTTTTCGGGTGGCAACTCCCGCAGACACGGATATAATCCCCCGCTCTGCAATAGTCTGTGCGCAACAAAATTGCATTTTACAAGGAAGACGCTCCATGTACTCGATTCCGGCCAAAAATAATAACCCGCATATCAGTTATGCCGGTAGCGAAATAAGGTCGTAAGCATTACATTCTACAATTTCACTTACACCAGTTTATCGATATCTTTCTGGGGAAATACCCGTATGACGTAATCGGCTAGAGGGATAGATGGCATTGTTCATTTTCTCGGATGACGTATTTGGGATATGTGCTAATGAGGAATACCCCGGTAGTAATTTCAACGCGTGTAGGAGTAAAATTGTGTATCAAATTTGAATAAATAAAGGTAATTTAGATGAGTTTTTATCTGCGGTGCACTCAAATTGTTCACTCCCCCCATTTTTAGTATATGATGGGGGATCTCCCCCTCTCTGAGGTCATCCTGGATGCAACACTGCAATGTTTTCTACCCTTTCTAAGAGGAATTCCATCATTTGTGTCACCTTCAAGTTGTTGCCTGCATATGTCTTCGATATAGACAAGTCTAAATGTTGGTTGACTGCTAAAGGGTTATAGTAGGTAAAAGGACTTACAGCCTGGAGAAATCCAGGGAAAACATGAATAAGTGAGCTGTCATCATGGTATTTTGATTAAAAAGTTGTTGAAAGCAGCATACAAGACCATTCAAACAAAGTAATTGACAGGATGCCAACCAAACTTAGATGAAAAATTAGTAAAAAAAAAAAAAAGGTGTTGGTGTCATTTAAGATAATCCTTTTTTTAACCCATTACCAAACAATCCAGAGTTTTAATGACACTGAGGTAGAATGCCTATGAAAACATTGTAAAAAAGCACTGATATACAGCATTTTCTCCTTTTCCCACAATGCTTTCAAAAGCCTACTTCCTCAAAGTCATTAAAACACAGGATTGTTTGGTATAGCACTTTAACAAGACGACAAAATTTTAGACTCATCCAAATTTAAAAGGATTTGCAGATGACAAATTAAAATGTCCAAAAATTATGAAATTTGTCTTTGGAAGGGTAGAAAACATAGCGGGAAAAGGAGAAAATGCTGGTTACCAGCATTTTCTCCTTTTCCAACAGTGTTTCAAAAGTCCTTTTCCTTTGGGTCGTTAAAACTCTGAATTGTGTGGTAAAGGTATAGAGTAAAACCCTTATGTTTTATGTTCACAGAGACAAGAGCAGGAGGACAAAATGAGAGCTTGGTCAGAAAAACTGCTGTCAGAATTAAAGGTCATCAATCACACAGTTTGTCAGCATGTAAGCGGACAGACAGAGCAAGTGAATGCCCTGAAAAGACATATGAAGACTGAAAGGGAGCAATTTGAAATTCGAAATAAGGTGTGTTTTTTAGTCTGGCTGGTTTAACTCTTTATCAGACAACAAATTTCTAGACTTGTCCAAATTAAAAGCATTTGCAGATGAGAAAGTAAATGTGACTCAGAACTTAATATTTATAGTGGGAAGAATAAAAAACCTTGTGGGAAAAGGAAAAAATGCTGGTTATCAGCATTTTCTGTTTCCCACAATGTTTTCAAAAGCTTTCTTTAAAAGTCGGGATTGTGTGGTAAAGGGTCAAAGAGAGCCAGAGGTTTTGGTATAGTCCAGTTTTTGTTTGACATTTTCTGATATTTCTGTCATTACTGAAGATATTTACTGGACAATCACAGGGACCAGAAGGGCAGGTAACCCTGAAATGAGCCATGCTCTGTGAAAAGGGGGCTTAATGCAATTGCAAAAAATATTGACCCGTGTCGGCATGCGCAGAAGCTTTTTGCTATCAGTCAATTTCCTACATGTCAAAAGACCAGTGTACCTCATGATTCAGCCAGTTGTTCTACATGGATCCACATACTTTTTGGATCAAAATCTGGTTAAATGTCCCTATAGAGCATTTTTCCCTTTTCCCACAGCGTTTTCTAACCTTTCACAAGCCAGTCCAACTATTTGTGCAACATTTACTATGTTTTCTGAAAATGCATAAAGTTGGGAAAGTCTAAAATTTAGTCATGTAGGAAAGAGATAATGGGACACTGTACTGTACTTCATAAGAAATTTGTTCCAGCTTTAGTGTTGAGATGTGCTTAGGTCAATAACTAGTTCACAAGTCTATCAAACCTGCACTTAAGGCCACTTGTACTTTAAACAATCTTCCATCTATATTTACAGTTGCATTTTGTGATGACGTGCTGCTAACCAGCATTTTTTCCCCTTTTTCTGCAATGCTTTTTACCCCATCAAAGACAAAGCCCATTTTTTCAAGCAGTAGGTATAATTTGTGGCCTTAAAACTTTGATATATTGTCTTCTGGTTAAGACTTCACCCCTTACCAGATGGCAACATTCCAGACTTGTCCAAATTGAAAGCATTGCAAATGACAAATTAAATGTGGCTCAAACAATGGGGCTTATCTTTCCAGGTACTTGTCTTTTCAGTGTAGAAAACAATTTGGAAAAAGGAGAAAATGCAGTTTATTTGTATGTTTTCTTTTTTGTTCCACAATGTTTTCAAAAACCATCTGCCCTGGGAGACTTTTTAGTAAAGGGGTCAAACATATTTCATGTCAAGACTAGAGAACTCTTACCTATATTTTCAGAGTATTGAGGAAAAATTAAGAGAAATTACAGAATTACAGTCAGAAAATATGACAGCTTTTAGAGCAACAGACAAACATGTGAGTAGTAACAAGTAGTATATAGCCAAAGCCAAATCAGTGGAAGACTTTCAGCTAATGGGGATGGGGGGGGGGGGGGGGGACTAAAAGAAAACTTTGCTCCATTTTATTTCAGTTCATTCAAGATTTTCAGCTTGTTTAATGCTTTACCAAACAAAAAAATTTTAGACTGGTCCAAATTCAAAGCATTTGCAGACAACAAATTAAATGTTGCTCAGATGTCTGAAAGAGTAGAAAATGTTGAGGGAAAAGGAGAAAATGCTGGTTACTAGCATTTCTCCTTTACCCTTGATGTTTTCAAAATTTTTATTCTTCAGGGTCATCAAAATTCAGGATTGTGTGTTAAAGGGGGGGGGGGGGGGAAAGAGAGAAACAAGAAAGACCTTTGCTCTATTTTGTGCAGCTCTCAAAGTGAATATTCTAATTCTTTTGATTTCTAATTTTAGATGGGGGCTTGTCATACAGAACTAGACACGGTAGCTAAAGAGATGTACCAGTCTGTAAATAAACAAGTACAAGCACTAGAAACAGAGACCCAGTCTCACAGAAACGAGATTAGTGAGTTACAGAAGGAACATTGTGCCAAAGGACAAGAAGAGTTTTTAAAGGTTTTTATATATTTATGTATGATGTTCCTTTGCTAAACTTAAAAATGAATAGGATCCTCCATTGTGGATAAGGTGTTAGATAGTAATCCAGAGATTCTGAGTCCGATCTTCAACCTTTGCTTTCGGTTTTTGTTGGGGTGTCCTTTGAAAGGACACTTCAAAGTACAGCCTAGTCCTGGTGAAATGCTGGAAGTACAAGAGTATAGGTGCTATTGCCCAATATGACTTAAGTAACATTAAAAGCACAAAAATTACCATTCAAAGAAGTTGCTAAAGAAATACAAAGCTATTGCACTACCAACAGCATTGGAGTTGTTGCCCACATTCACATTAAAGTTTCTTAACTCTTTACCAAACGACAAAATTTTAGACTTGGCCAAATTGAAAGCATTTGCAGACGACAAAATTAATGTGAATTAAAAAATTGGAATTTGTACTGGGAAGGGTAGAGAACATTGCAGGGGAAAGGAGAAAATGCTGGTTACCAGCATTTTCTCCTTTTCCCATAATGTTTTCAAGAACTGTCTTTCTCAGGGTCGTTAAAAGTCGGGATTGTGTGGTAAAGGGTTAAGGGCTCCCAATTTCCAAACCGTTGGATGAATTTTGTTCATATTTGGTATGATGATAGAAATAGGTCCAATGTTTTTTTCAGCAATACCCTCACCCACATTCATGATTTTAAGGTCAAGGTTGTGGACTGATATCTTTAATAATTTCCAAACTGAACGGTGGATTTTGTTCATATTTGGCTTGATGTCAGATACAGGTCCAAAGTTTCATTAAGCAATATCCTAGCCATGCCTAGTATGATCTTAAGATCAAGGTCACAGATTTTGAAATTTCATATTAAAGTTTTTCTGAAACTCCTATTTTCCAGACTGAGTGACTGATTTGGTTCATATTTAATATGATGATGGATATAGGTCCACACTTTCATTCAGCTATACCTCTGCCCATGTCTGTGGCCAAAAGTTCAAGGTCACAGACAATTTTCTGGACAAAGGCCAGGAAGAGCTATTGCCTTAACCCTGGCTTCAGAGTCTGGTGTTGGGTCTTCTGTCCTAGGCTGGGACCCTGTTGCTGTTTCAAGGCACTGCAACCCCCAACAATTAACTTTCCTGAGCAAGCTTTGCCATCTGATGACAGTTCTTGTTCGCTTTGCTATTTTCAAAAAAAATGATAAGGTACTGCCATAACCGTCATCGTCTGTGACATTTTGGTCATTGAAATACTTTGACATTTTCTGATATCTCTTAAAGTTTTACTATTTGTTAACTATCAAAATGGAGACCTATACCAATTGGGCAGGTAACCCTCAAAGTTTCTTTGACAGAGTTATCCTCTATTTTCGTTGTAAGTTTTCAGTACTGTGAAGAAACTACAGCCGAGTGTTGGCACCCTCATGTTATGCTCTTATTACATCTTGTTTCAGATCTCATCATTTAATAAAGAAGCCCAGATAAAAACTACCACAAGCCTGACAAAGGTCACTCATTACACAACAGCTACACAGCAATCATGGACTGAGCTGTGTTCATCTATAGAAGAACAGTCTAATGCACAAGAGGAGAAATTTATTGTCCAGACTGACTCTTACAACAAACATGTAAATGTGAGTACAGCTTTGAATACTAAATGGTAATCTGTAGAGTGTGAAATAAACCCAGCAGAACTTTTCAGTCCACAAATAAGATTCAAATAAAGGTATTTTCAAGCTGGCTTTTCTCCTGACAAAGCCTAACAAAGTGGACAATTAAGATTAAACATCAGACACATTCTGTGATGTCTGATCTTGGTCTCTGCTATCCGCGAAAGCCCTTGTATTCACTTGTGGTGTTGACAGGGTTAAAAGTTTGACTGTTGGTAAACCACACTTTTAAAGTATTTTTTAACAGTATTTTACATCAGTGTGTTATACACACATTTTGTAATCTGACTTTTATAGGAAACTAGTGCCAAGGTTCCTTCATTAAACAATTTTGGGTTTATAGGACTGCGACTGGGGAAGAATGCTGTTGCAAACATTATGGGGAAACACAATGTCTTCTAGTCTTTCATAGTCATCATTTGAGCCACAGTTGTCTGTCAATGCTTATAACATAAATGATCTCTAATATTAAACTTTGTCACCTGGGAAAGTCAATCAGTACTTTTGCCATAATTCAACAGTGCATAATTTTCATACATAATTCAATTACTGTAGATATTTTGTACATAAAGTATGTTTCAAATTTTTAGGACCTTGAAGTAAGTGTACTATGAGAGACTGTATTATTACATATTTTCTACACACCATCTTTCTTGGTCTTGTGTACCATCTTTCTTGGTCTTGTGTAGCTTAGTGGTAAAATTTAGGACTTGTAACCTGGATGCCCCAGGTTTGAGCCTGACCGGGTGCACTAAATTTTTCATGGGAGTGTCATTGAGCAAGACACTTTAGAGCCCTAGCCTAGTACTGGTGAAACTCAGGTCATGCATGAATATGTGAGCTATCACCGTGATATGACTAAAATATTGTTGAAAGTGGCATTAAACACTGTAGGTCATCAATCAACAAACCATCTTTCAAATGTTTAGGACCTTGAAACTAGTGTCCAAGGGGAGACTGACAAGCTGGTAGAAATAGTAGACAGAGTTGACGTGGAGACGAAAGGGCAGGCAGACAAGGAGACCAGCATGTGTGATAAACAGCTGGAAACTACAAAGACATTCACAGGGGACTTGACAACTGGTTTGGCTCACAGCAGAACAGACATAGAGAATTTTGTGAAAGAGGAACTGAAAGTGGATATACCTACAGGTACATGATTTAACTCTTTGCTACACATTCCCGAGTTCCCTGAGGAGAAAGGTTTTTGAAAACATTGTGGGAAAATGCTGGTAACCAGCATTTTCTTTTTTTCCCGCCGTGTTTTCTACCCTTTCTGATACAAATACCACTATTTTTGCCAGATTTATTTTATTGTCCTGAAATGCTTTCAGTTTCGACCATTCTTAAATTTTGTTGTGGAAGAGTGTTAACTTGTTACTTTTTTATGATATTTGAGACTAGTCCAAACTGAAAGCATTTCAGACAAAAATTGAGTATGGCTCAAGTAATGGGACTTGAACTTTGAAGAGTAGAAAACATTGTGGGATAGAGAGATAATGCTGGTTGCCAGCATTTTCTCCTTCCCCAGTGTTTCCAAAAGCGTCTTTTGTCAGGGCCATTTAAATACTGGATTATGTGGAGAAGGGTGATCCTGTTACCTCTAAAAATACAGTCCAACCTGTTTAACTCTTTACCAAATGACAAAATTTTAGACTTGTCCAATTTGAAAGCAGTTGCAGACAACTTACTAAATGTGACTCAAAAATTGAAATTTCTCTTTGGAAGTTTAGAAAACATTGTGGGAAAAGGAGAAAATGCTGGTTGCCAGCATTTTCTCCTTTTCCCACGATGTTTTCAAAAGGCTTCTTTTTCCCACAATGTTTTCAAAAGGTTTCTTTAGCAGAGTCGTCAAAACTCATGATTTTGTGGTAAAGGGTTAAGTCATAATTAAATTTATGAGCTTACTCATCTCTATATTTGGGCTTGTGCAAATTAAAAGCACTTGAAGACAACAATTTGAATGTGACTCAGAAGATGAGATTCCTCTTTGAAAGGATGAAAAATGTTGTTGGAAAGGAGAAAATGCTGGTCACCATTATTTTCTCCTTTTTCCACTATATTTTCTACTCCAAAGGCAAATCGAACCATTTGAGTCACTTTTAACTTGTCATCTATAAAGGCTTTGGATGTGGACCAGTCCAAAATTATTTGCAAAATATGCTTGCAAAGAAAACTCAAAATTGCAACATTTTGGTCATTTTGCCCAATGAAATGATCAGTTTCAGTAGGGCGAGGTTCTATGGATTAAAATAGTTTGATTGATGACTGGATAAATTGTTTTGCAAATATGATCATATAAAATGAGCCGTACTCTGAAAAGGGGCTTAATGCATCTACCAAAAAGTATCGATCTAGACCAGCCTGGGCAGTCTGCATGGACTGACTTTGACCAAAACTTTTCGCTATTTATTTTCTGGATGTGAAAGGACCAGTCTACATCATTTAGTTGGTTGTTTGACAAAACAGACATTTTGGACCCATAATTATATGATGACTTGCTTGGTATGATGCATCACAGAGATGCATTAAATCCTCTTTATCCCAGAGTCAATTCTTTGTATTTTGTTATATAGGAGCAACGCCAGTGCGAAGAGAGTTCAAGTTCCCACGAGATTTGTCCATGACAGAGAACCACACGAAGCTGTTGGACAGATTCCGAGAGGAATACATATCGAATATAGACGTGGAGGTTGAGGCAGACAGTGAGCCTGAAGAAAATGAAAACCAGGTTAGAAGTCAATTTGTATGGTTATGAAGTGGGGTTTCTTTTGTTGTTGAAATTCAACCAAATCTTAGGTTATACCCCAAAATCAAGATAATATTTTTGAAACCTGGGTTCCTATTTAGCAACCATCCTTAAGAACAATCTTAGTCTTATTTTCCAACATTTTCAAAATTTGAAAGAAACACAACTTCTGATTGGCTAAACCATTTGGTTTAACCAATCAGAAGTTGTGTTACTTCAAATTTTGAAAATCTTGGAAAATAAGACTATGAATGTTCCTAAGGATGGTTGGTGAATACAAACCCTGGAGTTTGGTTGATTGTAAGCATTGTGTCTGATCGAAGTTTCTACCTCACTTTAACACATTAGCACACAATTCCAAGTTTTAATGACCCTAACAGCACTGGCTTTTGAAAACATTACAGGAAAAGGAGAAAATGCTGGAAACCAGCATTTTCTTTTCCCACAGTGTTTTCTACCCTTTCATAGACATTTCTCATAATTTGGATCACATTTAATTTGTCGTCAGCAAATATTTTTAATGCAGATAACTTAAAAATCTGTTATCTGGCAAAGGATTAAATAGCATCACAACATATATCACTTCAGGTTTTTAACTACATTACATTTTATTTAAACAGTGCTTCTTCTCCTACTTCCAGATAAAACTCTAGAACATATTGACAACATCGTGTGGTCTTTATGTTTTATCATATTGTAGACACCTTCTGAATGAAAGCGCTTTTAGAAGACAGAAATCACTTGTGGTGTAAATAATGATATTTGTTCTGTGAAAGAAAATAATTGTAAGAAGAGGGAAAAAATACCAGCATTTTTTCTTTCAAAAGCCTTTTTCAGGGTTCTAAAACATGTGATTATTTGGTTAAGGGTAAAAGATATTGCAGTAGGTCTTAGTAAAGATATTTCAGTTTATTGTTTATTCTGACTTCATTCCTTGGTTCCCAAAGCAGTTTTGATGACACTTTAAGTCTGTAACTAACCTGTCAACCCAGCTCAGTCTGCACAGGCTGATCTGAGTAGTTACTTTTTGCTTTTGGTCTATTTTTGGCATGTCTTATGGATCCATAATTATGTGATGACTTGCTTGGTACCATGCGTTACGGAGATACATTAAATCCCCTTTTCCAAGAGCATGGCTCAAATAGGTTGTAAAATATCCAGAAAACATGTCTTTATGCAATGTGGCCATAGATAAAGGGAGTCTCTGTTAAAACAGAGCAAAACATTAATCTTAACCCTTAACTCTTTACCACACAATCCAGACTTTAAACGACCCTGAGAACAAAGCCTTTTGAAAACATTGTGAGAAAAGGAGAAAATGCTGGTAACCAGCATTTTCTCCTTTTCCCACAATGTTTTCTACCCTTCCCAAAGCAAATTTCAATTTTTCAGTCACATTTGTTTTGACGTCTGCAAGTGCTTTCAGTTTGGACTAGTCTAAAATTTTGTTGCTTGGTAAAGGGTTAAAGTGCCTTTTACAACTATTGATGCCTTTTTGGCAGGTGTAAATCAAGATCAGATGGCACAAAACATGCAGTCTAATCTTTAATCTACACTGTCCGCATCACTGAAAAAGTATAATTAACACATGTAGCAGCTACAAAATTGTAGGTGTGTGGGTCTTATTTCTTAACTGACAATGTCTGTTGGAGTTTTTGCTTAGTTTCAGTCCTTGCCTTTCCCCCCTTTAACCCTTTGACACATAATCCTGAGTTTTAAGGACTCAGAGTAAGAAGCCTTTTGAAAACATTGTGGGAAAAGGAGAAATTGCTGGTCACCAGTACTTTCTCCTTTTCCCACAATGTTTTCCTTCCATTCAAAGACAAATCCAATCATTTGAGGTACATTTAACCATTTACCAAACGAGAAGTCTTGGACAGCTCCAAGTTGAAAGCATTTGCAGACAACAAAGTAATTTTTACCCCAAAATTGAAATTTGGTTTTGGAAGGGTAGAAAACATTGTGGGAAAAAGAGAAAATGCTGGTTACCAGCATTTTCTCTTTTTCCCACAATGTTTTCAAAAGTCCCTTTCCTGGGGGTCATTAAAACACAGGATTGTGTCTTCTGTTAAAGAGTCCACTCTCTCTTTCCAGCCTCCACTAGGTGAAGACAACCAAGATATGAGTGACAGAAGTGATGCTGGTAGTGTAAAATCCTCCACATCAGGGGTCTCAGGTGTCTCTGGGCTCTCAAGTGTCAGTGGAATGAGCAAGGTAAGTGTTTGGATTACAATCACTCTTTACCAAACAACAAGGGTCTAGCCGGCTAACTCAGTGGTTAGAGTATATGATTCGTGACTTAGTGGTTGCGGTTTCGATACCTGAGTAAGGCAAACTTTCTTTACGGCCATTTTTTGCTTCTCACCTCTGATGCATATGAGAAAAATAGTCAGTGGCTTGGAAAGAGAGTTGTGTCAGTACAGGTGTGAGAAAGCCAGGAAACACATGGGTAGGTGCAGTGGCCACTATAATATAACCTAAGCTGTTAAAATGGTGTTAAACTCCAATAAAAACAAACCAAAAAAGAACATTTTACACTCACCAGTAATGAAAGCATTTGCAGATGACAGATGTAGGTGACATGATGAAAGTTGTCATTGCATGGTAGAAAAACATAGTGGAAAAAGGAGAAAATGCAAAACTAATATAACAAAATATGGAGAGTTTTCATTCATGTTCTGTGCAGTCTGATCTATGTGATCAGCAAAGCATGTGTTCATGGCTTTCTAGGGCCAAAGACTTGTCAGCCAAATGACTCTGGCCGTACATTTTGGATAGAATTGACAGGCTTAGAAGCTCAGTCAGTAATGTACATGGTTAGACACCAGGGGGGGTTGCCTAGTTGGACACCCTAACTCTCTTATCCTACACAACAAGATTTTGAACTTGTCCTAATTGAAAGCATTTGCAGACCACAATTTAAATGTGTGTAGAATTATGATATTTTTCTGTGGAAGGGTAGAAAACATTGTGGGAAAAGGAGAAAATGCTGGTTACCAGCATTTTCTCTTTTTCCCACAATGTTTTCAAAGGCCTTCCTCAAGGTCATGGAAACATGGGATTGTATGGTATGGAGTTAACAAAATTTTATGAATGTCATAATTCATTGTCGTGCTCTCCAAAGAAATTTCAGTTTAGCATAAACTTCTGCATTGTCTGTCTGTGTATCCATAATTTTGTTGCGCATTGGGGAGGGTCCATCAGTTATAGCCTGTCCCTGTAGCTCAGTAGTTAGCGTATCTGACTCGTGACATGGTGGTTGCAAGTTTGATACCCGGTTGAGGCAAACTTTCTTTCCGGTGATTATTCACCTCTCACCCCTGACGCATGTTAGAAAAGTAGTCATTGGTTTTGGAAAGAAAGTTGTGTCAGTAGTGGTGTGATAAACCAGGAAACATGGGTGCTTGCTTCACTGACCGCCATGATTTGACCTGAGCTGTTAAAATGGCATTAAACTCCAATTCAAAGCAAAACCATGAATTATACTGATATTCATGTTTAATTACAGAAATCAGACGTCAGCGACAGACAAGGACGTCCATTAGGTGCTAAGAAACCAAAGAAGATGAATTTTGGGAATGTCACACCCAGGAACAAATCGAGGGTACCATTACGACAGCATAATGCAGAGATGCAGGAAGGAAACTGATTTCCATGGCACTACCCCAAGTATAGCTGTGTATTTTAAACTTGTATATAATAGTATCGGATTTTTAACCCTAGATTGTTTTAGCATCAACCACAACTGCAGACAGTGTAGATCTAGATCAGAGACTTAACTCTTTACCAAACAATCCTTATTTTTGAAGGATTTTGTGGAAAAAGCCAGTGAAAACTGGACGGCTTTTGAAAAGCTTGTTTCTTTAACTCTTCTTCACACAATGCCAACTTTAAACGACCCCTAGGAAGAAGACTTTTGAAAACATTGTGGAAAAAGGAGAAAATGCTGGTAACCAACATTTTCTCCTTTTCCCACATTACTTTTTACTTCATCAAGAAAAATTGCATCATGTGAGCCACATTTAAATTGTTTTCTGCAAATACTTTATATTTGGACAAGTCTACATAGTTGAGGTGCGATAGAATTAATAAATTCAGCTCCAAAAGGGTTAGTTAGATTAGGTGAAATTTGATGGAGGCACACTAGTCAAGAAAAATGTTTTCAAAAGTGGAGTGCTGTAGAAGGAAAAATGTGCATTTAGGTGATGATATATTTCAGTTCATGTATGAGACAGAGGGTATATTTTCCCACATGGTCTATTGATATACATGTATTTCATTTCCGTGTCTGTTTTCACCACTTTTTACTTCTCTTCCAAATTCTTTATCTTTTTTGCAAACTGTTATCTGCTTTGACTGGTATCATGTAAGATTTAGGGCTTCTTCTGTGCATAAGTTTTGTACTTGTATCTTCTTCATCTATTTTTTTTTTTCCCAAATTTTCTGGTTGAAGCCACTTTCAGATTGTTATATATGTGAATGTCTTTTTTTTTTTTTTTTTTTTTTTTTTTGGCTCAAAATGTTTACCAGTACATGTATATGTATTTAATCCTTTGCTAAGCTATGCCTTCCTCTTACAGCCTTTAGGACAAAATGCTGTTGAAAACATGGAAGGAGAAAGAGAAAACGCTGATAACCGGTATTTTCTCCTTTTCCCACAATGCTTTCCACCCTTTGAAAGGGACAGAATTGTTTTCTGAAAATGTTTGCAATAGACAAGTATAAGATTTTGTCGTTGGATAAGGACTTTATTTATTCTGTTAAGATACTTAAAAAAAAATAAATAAATTACTGATATATACATGAACCATGCTCTGGTGATAGGGGGCTTAGTACATCTCTGTGATGCATTATACTGTGCAAGTCATCACATAATTATGGATCTATTATATCCATTTCCTCTAACAAATGACTAAATCATGAGGTAGAATGGTCCTTGGACATGCAGAAAATTGACAAATAGCAAAAAAAGTCGACCCAGGTCAGCCTGTGTGGACTGTGCAGGCTGACCTGTCTATACATTTTTTTTTTTTTTTTTTTTTTTTTTTTTTTTTTTTTTTAGATTCATTCAGCCCCCTTTTCACAGAGCATGGCTCATATATGTTTTACTTCAGTGATAATCTTCTCCTTTGTATTGCGACAATAAACTGTATCTTTCTTATAGTTTTTTTTTTTTTTTTAATTTTCTTTTTTAGCCCCAACTTATAGAAAGTGTTATCCCATTACCGAACAATTAAAGTTTTAACAAGTCTGAAAAAGAAGATTTTAAAAAATGTTACAAGCATTTTTGCCTTTTTCCATAATGTTTTACATCCTTTTCAAAACTAATCCAATTACTAGAGACATATTTAATTTGTTGCCTGCAAATACTTTCAAGAAGGATAAGTCTAACACTGTGCCTTCTCACCAAAAATTGAGGTACCAACATCTGATATTAGAAACAATATGTCCAACTTGAAGACCTAATGCTTTTCAGACAATGCATATTTAAAACAAAATGCCTTGTATAATGTATATTAGCCCTTTACCACACAATCCTGAATTTGAATGACTCTGAAGAAAAGCCTTATAAAAACATTGCAGAAACATGAGAAAATGCTGGTTGCCAGAATTTTCTCTTTTTATCCCCCGCACCCCACCCCAGCATTTTCTCCTTTTCCCCAAAAGATTTTCAAAAGGCTATTCCCTTAGGGTCATTAAAACTTGGGATTATGTAATAAAGAAATAAAAACTCGCTTCCAAAAATCTTGATATATGTTCATAGCAGAAACATGTTTATTGATTTTTTTTTTTTTTTTTTTTTCTGTAACTACCCGTAATAAAACGATAAATCTGTATCGCCCAGTTTTTCATACACCATTTTATCGAACTTTTCAGCCTGGTCTTTGGATATATATGTCCTCCAGCCTCCTACTTTTCCTGCAAAATAAAGATAAAAGAGCACACTTAGAATACTGTCACCTGTGTCTCACTTCATACCTTTAGAAAACATCAATGCAAAAGGAGAAATTTCTTGCAACAAGTAATGTCTCCTTTTGCCACAATGTTTTTCGCATGTGTTATTATAATGATAATAAATTTAGAACACTTGAAGACTTGACTTAGATCCAGAGGAAAAGTAGATCTCGCAAATAACAAACAGGAGTAAGAAAATGAAAATATAAGTAGATATGTATAATCAAATTCCAATGTTGATAATTGTACAAGGGTCCTGCATGGCTCAGTGGTAAAGTGTAGGACTCAGGACCTGGAGGTCCCGGGTTCAAGCCGCACTGGATCCACTAAGTTTATCATGGGAGTGCTCTTGGGCAAGACACTGCAGAGCCCCAGCCTAGTACTTGTGAAATCCGGGAAACACATAAATATGTTAGCTGTTGCAGTGATATGGCTGAAATAATGTTGAAAGTGGTGTAAAATACCATTCAATCAATCACCCGCAACAACAGAAAAAAACCTTCTGTAGATAATTTTTCAGAGTCCTTTGACTTCCGAAGAAGTGAAATGAATACATATGAGCCATGCTCTGGCAAAAAGGGACTCAATGCATCTCCGTGATCCATTATACCAAGCAAAACATCACATGTTTACTGATCCGTAAAATTCATTTTGCCTAACATGCAACTGAATCATGAGGTACACTGGTTCTTTAACATGCAGAAATTTGACCAAAAGCAAAAAGTTTCGGTCTGCGCGGACAGCGCAGGCTGACCTGGGTTGATACTTTTTGCAAATGCATTAAGCATACTTAATATGCATTCAGTCAGTTAAAAACAAAACTTTCTGATTTTAAAATATGCAAGTATTGGACAGAATAGATTCAAAGGTAAGACTGCCTGTTTTGTGCAGTCCAATCTACACTGTCCATACCTGTACTCTTTACCAGATTACAAAACTCTGCTGTGGTCGAAATTCAAAGTATTTGCAGACACTAGATTAAATGTGGCTTAAATAATGGGCTTTGACTCTGATAAGCCTTAAAGTAGAAAAAACAATATGGGAAAAGGAGAAAATGCTGGTTACAACATTTTCTCCTTTTCCAACAACTGTCAAGAGGCCTCAGAATCGTTGAACAAAACCCTGGATAATTTGGTAAAAAGTTATTAAGCAGGTAAAATTGCAGCTGGGAAAGCATCAAAATTGGTCCCTGCTGTATGGATTATACACGACCAGCTATATCAGCGGAGGTGACCAAAACTTACCTTGACGTATATGTCCCCCAAATCGTACATCCATAGAATGCTGTTCCATCATCCATCCAGCGTTTGTTGATGTATTATTTTTCATATTGTTAAAGCTACAGTGCTCAGCAATTTTTTGAACATCATCCTTTGTGACGGTAACGTCGATATGGTCTGCTACTTTCCTTATCGTGCCATGCATGTCCTGGTTGAGAAAATAAAAGGGTTGTAAGGAGTCGGTATCAATAGGTTTTCTAGAATCTCTTTACATATTCCCCACCATTCTAAATAACATTATCCCCCAGCTGGGCGGGGGGATAGAAATTGCCCAGCTGTCGCACTACAGAAGGGGTAAGACCCCCCCCCCCCCCTGTGCCTGCCCGTTTGCCGTGGGCTGCAACTCGTGTCGTCTGATGACGGGATCCTGGTGGTTGAGTGGATTCAGGATATGGCCCTTGAATTGTTCTGTTTTCACAACACACCACTTTGGCCTTGAATTGGACTAAACGAGAGGTCAGGAGGGCCCGTCCTGATCAATCGGCTGGTCATGCCTAGCCCTAGGGCATTTCTCTTACCTTGTATCGTTCCGTCATAAACAGAATCTTTACAGAAGAAAAATCATCCATCTCTCTCTGTTATAGATATAAATAAATGCCCTAGAAGGCGGTGGCTCATGGGCTAATCGGGTGAAAGTTGGTATTTGATTGACACTTGTAACCGCCCAAAGACAGTCTATGCTTGGTGTGACATTCTGCGGGCCTACATTTGTCCGGTCTAGCCCTTTCACTTCGAGTATATCACCGATGTATCCTTGTCATGATCTGCGATTGGTTTCCCCAGATCATGTCCCCTTGTTGGACTCCGAGGCGGGTGGGGAGCATCGGTGATGAACAATATAAAACAAACATGGCAACACAAAAGAAAGCCAAGCGTGTTCTTTCCGATTCTGACTCGGAATCTGAAATTTCTTACAATTCAAATTCTACGTTTGCTCGTTTCATTGTTATTGTGGCAGCTGACTCTTCTAAACCAGTCACAAAACTTTCTCCTTTCGTAATAGAGAAGACAATCTCTTCCATTTTGGGTACTCCAAAGTCAGTCAAAAAATTAAAAAATGAGACTCTGCTTGTTGAATGTCTTTCTCAACAGCAGGCCAAAAATCTCTTGTCTCATAAAAAGTTTTTCAATCTAGATGTTAAAGTGTACCCTCATAAAACTCTCAACACTAGCAAAGGAGTCATCAGGTGTAAGGAGCTCTCCTACTGTGACTCACTGGAAGAGATTAAAAGTAATCTTAAATCTCAGGCTGTGTCTGAGGTCAAAAGGATCTCCGTATTCAGAAATGGTGTACGTAGGGAAACAAATACTTACATCCTAACATTTTCTACTCCCATTCTTCCTACATCCATCAAAATAGGATTTCAATCAGTAAAGGTTGACGTGTATGTGCCAAACCCTCTGTGTTGCTACAAATGCCAGAGGTATGGCCATCACGGAAGTAATTGTAAAAGCACACCAGTCTGTCCAAAATGTGCTTTTGAGGGCTTAGACCATGACCCTAATACTTGTAACAGCCCTGTGCTTTGTTTTAATTGCAAGCGCTCTCATCCAACCTTTTCTAAAGACTGTTCAGTCTGGAAGGATGAGAAAGAAATCCTGTCTATAAAATTTAAAGAAAATGTTAGTTTTGTTGAAGCACGGAAGATAGTTGAAAAACGCAGAAATGACCAAACATTGTTGAATAGTTCAACAACATATGCAAAAGTGTCAACTGCAACGTCTGCACAGGAACATTGCTCTACTTGCGAACTCTTGGCCAAAAAACTTCTCGAAAAATTTCCAGAAATGGCCGATGAGTTAAAAAGCATAGTGCCAGACCTTCAATTGTCTAAATCCCCCATACATACACAGCCTGCAACAAAACCCAATACCTCCTCTTCTACCCCCAAAACACAAGCCTCCTCTGTTAAAGGTACAGAAAAACCTGTACTAAAGAATGATAAACCTACCCCCGAGCCTAAAAAACCTACTTCAACACACAAACAACCATCAGCCCCTACGAAGCAAAAACAACAAACCCCTAAACCACAAGCTCAGCCAAAATCACCAAAGAAAAGGTCAACAGAAATACAGAGGCCAAAAGCTTCCAGCTCCTCTAAAGACAAGATGCCTGTCCAGAAGGATTCATTACCTGTTTCAAACAGGTATGAACCTCTGAAGGACCAGGAAGAAAACATGGAAGAGGAGGAATTGGAGGGAGAGCTCTCCGATTCTGAACTCGCCCCTTCTCCAACTGACTGGGATAAGGATGTAGAATCCTGGTCAACCTCAAAACCTGAGACTGAAGTCATAGTCCGTATAAATACATAGGGTATATGAAATACCTACAGAAACATTTCATAACCCATGTTTACATTCTTTTAATGGGCATAATGGCTCACAATATTATACAATGGAACTGTCGAGGTCTAAAGTCAAATCATGAAGAGATTTCACTTTTAATTAATGACCACAATCCTGTTGCACTTTGTTTACAGGAAACTTTCCTGAAGGAATCTGACAATGTCTCTTTCAGATATCACTCAATTTATAATAAAATATACAAAGAGGGTGATAAGGCCCAGGGCGGCGTGTCTGTTATTGTAAATAACAACATCCCCCATACACAAATACCGTTAAACTCCACTCTACAAGCTGTTGCTGTTCGTCTTTCCCTTCATAAAACCATTACTCTATGCTCTATTTACCTTCCCCCAAGTTCTCCTATCAATGAAAACAAGCTCAATGACCTCATCTCACAGCTACCATCTCCTTTCATATTGGCAGGAGATTTTAATGGTCATAATATTATCTGGGGTAGCAGTGATACAAATCAAAGAGGCTTACAACTGGAGAACTTTATCTCTAATAATTCTTTGTCAATTATGAATGACAATAATTCAAAAACATATCTTCATCCAGCAACTGGATCTTACTCTTCCCTTGACCTTTCTCTGTGTAGCCCAGCCTTGCTTCAGGATTTTAACTGGAAAGTGGGAGACGACCTTTGTGGAAGCGACCACTTTCCAATTTTTATTACATCTTCTGAGCCATCTACATGTGAACGTCCAAAGAAATGGAAACTCTCCAAAGCCAACTGGGACCTTTTTCAAGTTCTCTGCGAACAAAATATTGCAAGAGATAAACTTGTAGATTGTGCTGACCCTGCAGAATTATTTTCCCGGCTGCTCATTGATGTGGCAAAACAGTCAGTTCCACAGACCTCGACAAAGCCAAAACGCCCAAATAAGCCGTGGTTCACTGATGAATGTAAGTCGGCTATAAAAGAACGAAAGAAGCTCTCAGAAAATTCAACCTGAGACCCACTCCGGAAAACCATAACCTTTTCCCTATTTCCAGGGCAAAAGCCAGACAAACCATTAAAAGTAGTAAGCGTAAGTCCTGGAGGCATTTTGTTTCCAGACTTAATGCTAGAACGTCTACAAAAAAAGTCTGGGACATGATCAGAAAGATTAAAGGCAGTGCTTCTTCACCTATTAAACATCTTTCTACAAACAATACAAATATTGAAAACCCTAAAGATATTGCAGATACTTTAGCCGATTCTTTCGCCAAGAAGTCCTCCTCTGAGAACTACTCTGAAAAGTTCCAGAGGAATAAAGTTAAAGAAGAAAAGAAAAGGCTGAATTTCAAATCCAACAATCTTGAGTTTTACAATAAACTGTTTTCATTCAAAGAACTCAAGTCCGCTTTAGATAAAGCCCACGATTCCTCTCCAGGTCAAGATAAGATACATTATCAATTTCTAAAGCATTTACCAGATACCACTCTATCAATCTTACTTGATATTTTCAATGATATTTGGCAGAAAGGTGATTTACCTTCCTCCTGGAAAGAAGCTCTGGTAATTCCAATTCCAAAACCAGGAAAAGATACTTCCGACCCAAACAGCTACAGACCCATAGCTCTCACAAGTTGTCTCTGTAAAACTTTAGAGCGAATGGTCAACACCCGCCTTGTTTGGTTTTTAGAAAAACATAATCTCATTGTTGAAGTTCAAAGTGGATTTAGACGTCAACGCAGTACAGTTGACCACCTTGTACGCTTTGAAACTTTTCTTAGAGAAGCCTTCATAAAAAAGCAACATGTTGTATCAGTATTTTTTGACCTGGAGAGTGCTTATGACACTACCTGGAAGTACGGAATTTTAAAGGACTTGCATGACTTTGGTCTCAGAGGCCGCTTGCCTCTTTTTATATCTTCCTTTTTAAATAATCGCCTATTTCGTGTGAGGGTTGGCACAACCTTGTCAGATGCAAGGGAACAAGAAATGGGTGTGCCGCAGGGATGTATCCTCTCTGTGACACTTTTTAGTATCAAAATAAACAGCATAATAAAGGCTATTAACCCTGGTGTGGATCGTTGTTTATATGTGGACGATTTCGTCATATGTTTTAGATCAAGCCATATGGCTATCATTGAAAGACAACTTCAACAGTGTTTAAACAAACTGCAAATATGGTCTGATGAAAACGGTTTTAAGTTTTCAAAGACCAAAACAAAATGTGTTCACTTTTGTCAATTACGAGGTCATCATCCAGACCCGGAGCTGCATCTTGACAACACAAGAATTGAAGTTGTACCGGAGTTTAAATTTTTAGGTGTCATCTTTGACAAGAAATTGTCCTTCCTGCCCCACATTAAAGCACTTAAAAAGAAATGCTATAAGGCACTTAATCTTCTAAAAACAGTTGCTCATTCGGACTGGGGAGCAGATAAGAAAGTTCTTTTACGTCTCTATCGCTCCCTCATTCGCTCAAAGTTAGACTATGGCTCCATTGTGTATGGTTCAGCCCGCAAATCATATTTGAAGATCCTTGACACAATCCACAATCAGGGTTAACGTCTGGCCCTTGGGGCTTTTCGAACCTCACCTATCAACAGCCTGTATGTAGAGGCCAATGAGCCTTCTCTCTCTCACAGAAGGCTCAAGTTATCCCTTCAATATATGTTAAAGTTGAAAGCAAATCCATCCAACCCTACACACAAAATAGTTTTTAACCCTGGCTGCAAAAACTTATTTGCTAGGAAGCCAAATGCAATAACGCCATTTGGTATCCGCATGGAACCTCATCTGGACAATCTCCATGTTGACATGGATACCATTTGTGAAAGCAAAATTCCTGATACCCCTCCATGGTTGATAAAGGCTGCTGAATTTCGTTTTGACCTTCTAACTCACAAGAAATCAACCACAGATAGAGTTGTTTTCCAAAATCAATATCAGGAAATCAAAGAACTGTACAGCTCATATAAACCCATATATACAGATGGATCTAAGGATGGGCACGCTGTTTCAGCAGCAGCAGTATTTGGTAACAAAAGTAAAAAATGTCGCCTTCCTGACAATTCTTCAATATTTTCTGCTGAAGTGAAGGCAATTGACCTTGCTTTGAGTCTAGCAGAGGAAAGTAGGTCTAACCGCTTTCTTCTGTTCTCAGACTCTCTCTCTCTACACTCCAGGCTCTTTATAATCAGAAAATTGATAACCCATCTATTTGTGCTGTTCTTGAGAGAATTTCCTCTCTCTTCGATACAAACAAGTTTGTATTTTGCTGGCTTCCTAGTCACATGGGTATTCGAGGCAATGAAAAGGCCGATGAACTTGCCAAGTCGGCATTGTCTCTACCCATATCTCATTTTAAAATACCTTACACAGATTTTAAAGCGTCCATTTTACCTTTCATCCAATCTCTTTGGCAATCCCAGTGGGATGCTGATCACTTCAACAAACTTCATTCCGTTAAACCAACCCTTTGCGAATGGTACCCCTCTTACAGGTCTGTTCGTCGAGAAGAGGTGATAATCACAAGGCTCCGAATCGGACATTATCGGTTTACACACTCCTGGCTTTTAACCAGAGAAGATGCACCAGAATGTATTCAATGCAACGAACACCTTACAATAAAACATATTTTATTAGATTGCATTGACTTTCAACCAATTCGTGAGAAATACTACAATGTTGACAGTATGCACAACCTCTTTGAAACAGTCAACATTGATTCAATTATTACCTTCATCAAAGAGATTGGTCTATACAACAAGCTGTGATATTTCCTTAATTAACTTTTTAACCCGTTGTGTAAACTCATATTTCTACTGCTTAAACCTTTTTATCTCCAGTTTGCATCTCCTTAATGGGAGGATTGGCTCTCTTGGGAGTATCTTATCTCATTGGAGACGGGACCTCTTTAATGGGAGTATTTTGATCCCATTGGAGGCTCCACCCTTTCTCTATTCACATTCTTAACTTTTTCACCTAAAACTTTGTGTAGGCAGGGATTGCCCAGCCACTCAATATTATATTTTATGCACATTATCAGTTACACATAACCTTTCATCATTTAAAGACTTTTTCTTATCATTTTAAGACTGTTCAAATTTTTTATCACAATCTTAAGTTTGCATCTCCTTAATGGGAGGATTACCTCTTTTGAGGGCATCTTATCTCATTGGAGACATTCATTCTTCATTTAAAGACTCCTTTATTATCAATTTAAGACTGTTCAAATCTTTTTATCACAGTCTTAACATCATTATTCAAAACCTTTTTGAGTTAATAGGGAAGCCCTGTTGCTCAATTATATCTTTTATACATACTTAGATCACACATGATCCTTCTTAATTTAACTCTTTTACTGTCAGCATGTCTCAAATCTTTTTAGAAAAAATCCGCCTTAATCGTTCCTTCAACACAGATATGCGCGCTAAATGACCAAAGCTGTCGATGCGCCATAAAACAACATTCATTCATTCTAAATAACATTCTATGCCTAATTCTTAATTTCAAACGAATGCAACTTCTGATTGGTTTAATATTTTGGGATAGTATAGCCAATCAGAAATCATGTTCCTTTTAAATTAGAAAAACATCAACAATGTGAGAGTAATTTAGAACTTTTAAAGAATATGACCCCCCGCCCACCCACGCCCTTTAACTTATTTTAGGGTATTCGACCTTATTCGTCTCTCTACTGCGTATAAGAACGGAGAATTTTTAAACACAGCAAAATTTTTGACTCGCCCAAATTGAAGGCATTAGAAGACCACAACTCAAATGTGACTCAAATGAGGAAAGTTTTGAGAAATAGGGTCGAAAACATTGTAGGGAAAAGAAAATGCTGGTTGCCAGCACTTCCTCTTTTTCCCGCAATGTTTTCAAATCGGCTAGTGTCCTTAAAATTCAGGATCGAGGTAAGCAACAGACGCAAACAAGCATCACCAGCAAATGCTTATAACTGTGCATGAACATGCATATTTCAATTTACAACTGATGTTTTTATAAGAAGATGAAAATATTACGGTACTAAGCAGGCAAGAAGTAGATTTGGTCCATGTTCTGTGAAAAGGGGATTGAATGCATCTTCAAATAGCATCATGAAGGTTAACACGGGTCGAAAAATTTTGTTAGTCGTAAATTTTCTGCATATCAAAGGGCCATTTTACCTCCAGATTCAGTTAACACTTAAGCTGCTGAATAAATGAAACGCAAATTTCTACTTAATATTAAAAGCCCAAACATTGCGGTTTCAAAGTTTATTTCACCGGAAAGAAAATACCGTATCGGACAGTGTAGATCAACGATCATACTGCACGTTCTGTGCAGTCTGATCTTGATCTACACTGTCCGCAAAACGTCAGTGGGTCGCGATTAGCAGCTTAAGGGTTAATACGTTGTTGGACGGAAAGGATTTTATGGATCCATAATTATACGATGACTTGTTTGGTAAATTTCATCACGAGATGCATTTAACTCTTTCGCTGCCAAATATGTCGCCTTGGATACCTTTTGCGGACGGTTAGATTAAGATCAGAATGCACAAAACCTGCAGTCTGATCTTAGATCTACACCGTCTGCACTCTGATGTTAATCTTTGAATCTTTGACCAGAGTCGGCTTCAGTTGCAACGAAAATACAGGCTACTTACCGGCGTAGAGAAAAATTGTATCCATTTAGTTGGCAGTGAAAATGTTAAACTTTTACCAAACAAATTCTAGAGTCTTCCAAACTTAAAGCATCTGCAGACGACAATTTTGAAAGTGATGCAAACGAACCGAAGTTCTTTGGCAGGCTAGAAAACATGCTGGGAAAAGAAGAAAATGCTGGTTACCGGCATTTTCTCCTTTTCCCATCATGTTTCCAAAAGCTTTCTCCATCAGGTTCGTTAAAACTCGGGGTTGTGTGGTAAAGAGTTAAACCCCTTTTTGCCATTTTAAGCCTTTTTGCCAGAGCAGGGCTCATTTACAAAAAGAGAAATGGACATACCTGCACAATTTCCTCATATTTCAGAATCAATAATGTAGGATCGTGTCTGTTAATCCAGAAGTCTCGGACATGTCTCCACCAAGGTGTGCTGTAAGCTGAAATTGTCGATTTGGAAAAAAAATGCACAATAGACTTCCTAAGTCACTACTATAGACATTTTTTATATCAGTGAGGGAAATGGAGCAATTGCTTGTGACCAGCAAGCTGTTTCCCCGCCCCCCCCCCCCCCCCCCCCCCCCCCACACACACACCTTAGAAGCAACTGATCCCTCCCACTCTCCTAGATTTCCGTCAACCCTTTATCAATTAACAAAATTTTAAACATGTACAAATTTATAGCATTTGTAAACTACAAAATAAATGTTCTTCAAAATTGAAATTTGTTTTTGGAAGGGTAGGAAACATTGTGAGAAAAGGAGAAAATGTTGGTTACCAGCATTTTCTCCTTTTCCCAAATGTTTTCAAATGGCGTTTATCTCAGCCGTTAAATCTTGGGACTGCATGGTAAAGAGTTATACTATCTGAACATTACTCCAATGGTTCTCGCTGTTAGTCGATAAGTGCCCATTACTGTTCGTAACTACCCGGTATATCACTGTAAAGCTTTTTAATTCCCACAAGGGAGCGATTAAAGTTTAAGCCTGTTTAAAACCCCTTCAGAGACAGAGACTTTTGCAGACGGTATGTAAAAGTATCAGGATCAGACTGCAGAACGTGGACTCTGATCTCTCGATATTCGCTGTCAAAAAATTGAATCCGCAGAGTCAAGTCTGCTTACAGTCCATGTTTCATAGACAGTTTACAAACTACAGACCTGTAGGTAGCATTTTCAGATTAAGAGGGGGGGGGGGGGGGGTATTTGGCTGCAATGTCAGTATTTTTTTTCTTCTATTTTTATAAACATGTAGAAATCTTTAATGTCACAGTCACAAATAAGCATCCGTACGGGGTTAGTATTCAACTGAACAATCATGTAATTGGACAGCGCCTGCCCGGTGGCAATTATAGCCGTAAACCTGGTCGTTGGGCGCATCCGTTGAAAATTTAGGTGCTGCTGAAAAGTTACCAGCGACCACGCAATTTTTTTCCCGAGATAATTGAGTGCTGGAACCCGTCGGTCAGGCACGTTCAATCGCTGTCCGGCGCCTGGACGTTTGCATTTGATCGGCTTGTCGTCGTACAATATTCCCTTTGTAAAAATCATCCCGGCGGTCTCAACGATGACCTTGCGTGTACCTTTTAGACGCCAGGGTCCATATTCACCAACCATTCTGAAGAACGTTCTTTGTCTTGTTCTCCACAGTTTTCTACATTTGAAAGTAACACAACTCCTGATATTGGCTAAACCAAATGGAATGGTTTAGCCAATCAGGAGTTGTGTTATTTTCAAATGTAGAAAATCTTGGAGAATAAGAAGACTGGTTGGTAGATACGGACCTAGGAAAAGCACTGTCCGATGCATAGGTATATTTATGGCCAGGGTATTAGGCAATGCCTATACAGGCATCGGGCTGTGGCTATTTTGTCTATTGGGGGCAATCCGGTTTGCATGCAACCAATGAAAGCTGTAGCCTAATCATCAATGTTCTCTCTTGTTATGATTTTGTGAGCATTCATATTGAGCAGACGAAACAATAGAGGCTACGGGGAGTATTTCTTCAGCACAGAAGACACATGCTTATTGCCCCTGTGGATACCAATGAGCAAGAGAAGGCCACAAAGAAAGGTCAGTGTGGGTGAAACCCTAGTTCCAGAGGTGACTATTTCTTGCCCCATATGATGCATGAATGGTTGAGTTTGTGCGGGAGTCACGAGGAGAGCTCATTTCTTTTCTTTGCGTTAGACTGGATTTGTTTCGCCAAGATTCTCGTGGGGTAGTGCCTAGCATTACTATGAGTAGTGAAAGGAGACCTTCACTGAACCTTGGCCGGAAGCTGACCATTAGCCTACCATGGTACGCTTCTTAACTACTGGCAGCTATTGCCTTTAGCTTTTTCTTTGTCCCTCTTTGCTAACAGTAATGTTTTATTACAAATATTCGATATGGAACTGTTGTTGGGAAAAGCCAGCTGATCTCCGCGCTGTTATCGCCTCGTTCCAGCGCGGAAATCGTCACATTTTCACCGGGCGGACGCCGTCCGACCATTGGAAAGTCATCGCCCAGTTCCTGTCAGATTCTCAAACTCTTTGCTGCCCGTTTTGTGTGTGGCCTTTAAGAAAAAGAATTTACAAATTCAGAGACGCTTGTCCGATTCCATTTGAGTTTCCCTGAACACGTGCAGTCTGATCTTTGATCTACACTACCCGCTTTGCTGAAATATCCTGAACAATTGATAATTTGTAGGGCTTGTTTCTAGACTCATAGAGGTTTGTTGGATTTATTCGGTGCTCTAAGAGTGAATAATAATAGTTGTCTTACTTCTATCATTTAACCAATCCTCAATAAAACCAGCTATCCCCTCGTCCGGGTCCAACTGACACAGAAACTTAGTCAACATCGCACAGGAAACTGCCACATCTTTTGGATTCCGCATAACATAGATTTTCTGGGGAAAAATGGATATTGAACCCTTAGCAAATAAGGAAGAAGACTCATTTTCTTAATTTACTCCTATGAAAGACGTATGGATCCCATAACTTAGACTACGTGTACTGTGATTTTTTTGTCTGCAAAAGCTTCTGAAAATTATTTATGCTTAGACGAGTCAATATTTTTTCCTTCTGATAAACAGTTAAACCGATGAATTCAATAGTTTTCAGTATTACCATTTCTAGACAACAGTACGGCTTGGGGTTTCAGAAAAAAAAAATGCAGTGCTCAGCAGTTCTGACTGCTTATAAATAGGGGCTGTTGAAACCATAGTGTTTCTAAAATTGCTTCTTCTTTTTTTCAAAATTCATTGAGCTGATTCCTTTGCATCTTCGCAAGCCAAGGATACTAACTCCACTATGTTCGTTACGTACCCTTGGCCGCTCGCCTCTTTAAAAATCGAAACTCCCGCTGCGCCACCTATCGGATATCACGAGTTGCGTAACCTTTGCTGATGTTATTTCTGACCAATCAAAATGCTCGTAATAAAATTTGTTAGGCTATGCATCAAATTTGGCAGCGCTTTCGGATTCATCACAATTTTCTGAAATTAATCAGACATACGATGATTCACAATCATTTGGCTGTGGAACCCGACCTAATATTTCGCATAATTGATCATGAACTATAAAAAAACTCATTAAATATCGATCGTCTTTTTTTGCAAATTTTCGTCACAAACACGACAACTTTCATTTTTTTCGGGCACCGCCATTATTGTTTTCTGTTTCGCGGAAGATTTCTTGTTACGAATGGCTTGATTGGACGCGATGGGTTTTGATCGCATCCAATGAAATGGCGCAGCGGTAGTTCCGATTTTTAAAGAGGCGAGCGGCCAATGGTACTGCCTTAGTATCCTTGGCTTGCGAAGATGATTCCTTCGTCAGGCGAATGAATTAATGAATAGCCAACCTCGTAACTTACTTTGCACTTGCTGTCAAACAACTGCATTGGGAGCACGTGACGGTGTAAATGAGATTTAATTAGGCGCGGTGACGTCATAGCCTCGATATGACGTAAGCCTTTGAAATGTTGCATATCCGGTCGGTAAAGATCTAAGAAAGGGAATCGTTCATCAAGCGGAACTCTTTTTGCTGTGTCTGTGTCCTGATTGCTTTTCAGCATGTAAACGATTTCCTGGGTCAGCGTCGTGCCTATGGAAAACGATAAAATAATTATATGAGCCATGCTCTGTGAAAAAGGGGCTTTATGCATCTGCAAAAAGTATCGGTTCATGTCAGTCTGCACAATCCGTGCAGGCTGACATGAGTCTAAACTTTTTGCTATTTGTAAATTTTCTGTATGTCCAGGGACCCTTCTACTACCAGATTCAGTCAATTGTTAGACTCAATAGATTTAACCGATCCATAATTATGTGATGACTTGTTATAATGAGTCACTGAGATGCATTTGAACCCCCTTTGCCAGAGCATAGCTCATGTTTATAGGTCCACGGGCGGCCTAAAGTATACAATGCGAGCGTTAAATGCACTTGGATTTAAATCATGCCATGTAAAATTACGGAAATTATTGTAAAGATTGCAATCTGTTATTTCACGGTCAGTCCAAGTGTTAGTAGCTGGCAGGAAAGTGAATTTTAAAACTCGATTGAAAGTTGCCAATTCGCTCTATATTTTCACGTTTTACCTGGTTTTTAATTTCATTTTTCTGCCAGGCGTTCCAAGGGTGAAATTTCAAGCACGCCCTAAAATGCTGGATGGGTGGGTGGGGTTTACAATTTCTTTGTTCAGTTGGGGTTGAGGTAGCACAATCCCCTATGAGGGGAGGGGTTGGGACCGAAGCCTTCCTAGTGAAACGTCGATTTTGTGTTAGGGAAAACACTGAACAGAAACTGTAATTTTTACCTGAACGCGGGAAACTCAGTACCCATACGTCGTCTGCTCTCACTTCCATGCACCTTATCTTGTCAATTTCACAATCTCCAAACAAGTTCGTGTCTTTGTAGCTTTTCATAGAATAAGCCTGCATTCTTGGTAACGCCATGCTTGTAGAAAACGTCTTTGGCGAAATCTTACGAAAGTCTGCAGTTGGTCTTTTGATCCCTAGAGGCGGAAGACAAGATGGGCTGTATTCACGAACCATTCTAACTTCTTGGTCGTAACCCTTTGGCTGCTAAGCGCGACTCGGAGCGATTTTGTGGACAGTATAGATTAAGATCAGACTGCACAGAATGTGTAGTCTGATCTTAGATCTAGACTGTCCGATACGGTTTTTATTTTTTCGGTGAAATTAACTCTGAACTCACTAATGAGTGGACATTTGCGTTGAATGTACAGTGTGAGCTTTGCTATGTGAAAAGGGAGCTTTATGCGTCTCTTTGGGTCATGATAGCGAGCAAGTCATCACAATTTAATACATCCTTAAAATCCGTTTTTTTTTTTTTGTGTGTGTTTTTTTTTTAAACAATCTACTGAATCACAAAGTAGACTGGTCCTTTGACGTGCGGAAAATTGACCAAAAGCAAAAAGTTTCGGCAAAGGTTAGCCTGCGCTGGCTGACCTGGGTCGATACTTTTTTCAAATGCATTTAGCCCCATTTTCACAAAGCATGGCTCCTAGTTTCGTAGTTTAAGGGCTAAGCTAGATGTTGAAAGTAAGGCAATTTATGACTTGCAAATCCGTTTGGTGTAGTCAATGAGAAATTCAATTACCTTCAGTCTTCGAATATTCTTGAACATTCGACAGAAAATGTTACTGACAAAGGCTGGAGAACTTCGATCGTTCACAAGAGTAGGTCTAATTAACAGTTATGTTAAATGATTCATTATCTGCAATGTTTTCCTGTTTTAATTATTTATTTCACATGTAGATACCATCGATAAACATACAATGAATGTTTTTTCAACAATGACAAGATATACATTAAGAATTTTCTCCAAAGTAAAGATCAAAGAACAGAACATCATTTCAAACCAAAATATAAATATAAAACTTACCTAGAGACAATTAATGTGTCTGCTTCATCATGTGATTATTTCATAGAGCATGTCGAACAAATTGTATGACTTATTCTTTAAACGACCGCATTTTATTGCCATTTCAGACTTGAACAATATTAACCAATGAAATTGCTGTTTGAGTGCTATATTGGCCAATAAAATTTTAGGATTCAATCGCCTAATTTTGACGAATGAGATAAGCCAGCAATTCCTTTTTGGAGCTTACGAAACAAGCCATTGGATTAACTATGCAAATAATACAAAAGCGCAAAAACAACATCTATAGATAGTCTGGTATTGCACAGTCCCTTAACTCTTTACCACAAAATACAATTTTAGACTTGTCTTAACCCAAAGCATATGCAAACGCCAAATTAAATGTGGCTAAAATTTTGGAAGTTGTCTTTTGTAGGGTAGTTAACATTGTGGGAAAATGGGAAAATGCTGGTTTCCAGCATTTTCTTCTTTTCCCACGATATTTACAGAAGTTTCCTTTCTCATGCAAGGTCGTTAAAAGTCGGCATTGTGTGGTAAAGGGTTGAACTCTTCCGGCGCCATATGCAGAAACTGGTTTTTTTTTGGAGAGGGTATAGATCTATCAAGATCAGACAGCACAGATCGTGCAGTTTGATCTAGGATCTTTGCCGTTCGCTAAGCCCAGATTTAAAAAGTCTTTGCAGTGGATATTTAAAGTCGTCGACAGAGATCGAGTTTATGTGTTTGACGCTGAAAGAGTTCACGAATTAACCCTTTACCACACAATTCCAACTTTTAACGACCCTGAGAAAGATAGCTCTTGAAGACATCGTGGGAAAAGGAGAAAATGCTTGTAAACAGCATTTTCTCCTTTTTCCCACAATGTTTTCTTCCCTACCTAGAACAAAATTCATTTTTTTGATTTACATTTATTTTGACGTCTGCAAATGCTTTCAGTTAGGACCAAGTCTTAAAGTTTGTCGTTTGGTACACAGTTAATGTCTGCAAGAAGGATATGTGCAAGCTTAACTTGTTTACAAGTCAAACGTGTTGAGAAGTATCGATAAATTTCTTCTCAACAAGCCATTTGCGAACTGTAAAACTTAAGTCTCTTTGGTATCTATATAGCCCGATAAACTGAAATCCGACAAATTTACTTCATACAGTTAATTTGAAGTATGTGCAGAATGAAACAAAATCATTCACATTTACCAATATTTAATATATTCACGTGCAACAATAATAATAATAATAAAAACCTTGTAATTCGTTTTTGTCACTTGAAATTTTGTTGCACAGTGGTCCACGACTTCAAGTTTGTTTTGTATTATGACTGTAGACTTTTCTTCGTAACCCAGTCCTCACCTTTTCTACTTTTATGAATAATTTCTGATAATATATAAGTCTTAAAGCTATTTGTCTAAACTCTAGGCGAATAAAATCTATCGGCTTTATTCGGATTTTCTGGAAAAAAATCCATCGAAACATTACCTGTTTAAATCGAGTGCTGTGCAGTTACTGGAATCGCCTTAAGTATGTCAAAGATCAGACTGCATGTTTTTTGTAGTCTGCTCTTGGTGTACAGGGCCTTATTCAAGGTTAATTAAATTATTTCCCGTATCGTAAATATATCTATACTATAGGTGGTTATATCCGAGCCTGTCACTCCGTACTTCCACTGTCACAATATATGAACTAATTATTGTTTACACAATTACAGCTATGCTGGCTCATTAACAGGGACTGCTTAATGAACAGTCACGCCGAACAAATTAATATTTACAAGCATACACGTGTATGTCTACCCAACTCATGCTGTTCGTGACGTCTGTCTTAAGTGAAGCCTGTAGGTATAGATCAGTCTGCCTATTCTTACAGTCTGGTCATTTTGGATACCCAATTTACCAACTAACACACTATCCCGTGTTTGCACGACCTCGCTGAACCAGGCATTTGAAAACATTGTGGATTAAGGAAAAGATGCTGCCACCATTACGTCTTTCTAGATTCTCCCCCACCCCTCTTCATGAATGTATAAGGGGGGGGGGGCTTTTCAGAATGTTTATTTTAATGCGAGGTGTGTGTGTGTGTGTGTGCGCGCGAGCGCGCGCGAACTGTTTGGAGAACTCTGATAAATACTACAAACTGTACTTTTCTCTTCAAGCTGGATGGTTACATGCAGTAAAAAGGTGCAAATCTGGCGCCCATATAAAGGTTGGTCTCTTTGCAATCGGAAACCCTGGTTATTTTTATGAGATCAAATATGACGCCATCGTACTTATTTTAAAACGATTCCACACAGTCGAGGCGTGTTAATGATCATGTGACAATCCTGAAAACCTCTGCGAAATTCTTGCACGAAAGTTAAAGATATCGTAAGACGGCCCGTGGTTCATTAAGGAATTACCACGAAACACATCTTTTTCTTACTAGGCTACATTTTTTGTTCTTCTTTACTTATAGTCCGACATCTATCGCCTCATGTGATTCAGTGATGAAGCATAATAGAAGTTTGGTGAGATTATGAAAACCCCGTTAACCCTTAGGCTGCTAAGGGCGACTCACTGACCTATTTGCGGACAGTGTAGATCAAGATCAGACTGCACAGAATGTGCAGTCTGATCTTTGATCTACACTGTCCGATAAGAAGATATTTTTCTCTCCCCCCCAAAAAATAAGTTTGAAGTAGCATTATTCTGGTTTTTACTATCGGGTTGAAAGTTTCATCTAGCTTATTTGGCAGGATAAGGGTTAAGCAACATTTGTTTTGTTGTCAGCGAAAAAGATTCTTAATTATGAAAACTCCTTATTTCGGCCATCTTATAGAGTTAACTCTTATCTATCATTAAAAAAAAAAAAAAAGTTCTTATATAGGGTATTTAATTTCGAGATCGTTTGGTAAAGGGTTAAAGACGGTCTATTTAGATTTTCTTTTTAAATCGTAGATCTATCAGCTTCAAATTTTCGATGAAGTTCGTAGGCAATAGATAAGATGGTGAATTTCAATGTAGCAAAATTTAGGAGTGTGACACCTTGATCAATTTTATTTTGAACTACCGGAAGTAGAGTAGGCTACCTTGTTTGTACATGAAAATGGCCGACTAGACTGTGAAATGAAATTGCTTGAAATCGTGATAGATCTATTAAAAAATACAGGCAGAGACTTATCAAGCAACCCTTTAAGAATTTGCGTTACCATTCGGCGTTTAGGTGTGTATGCATATAAGAATCAGTCGAATTGTCCCGACTGAAGTGTCGGGTCGTTTCGGCCCTAACATGTTTCGATCTGCTGATAGTTATGGACCTCGAGGCTTATCGGCTGAGTCTTCTTGGGCCAGATCTATTTTATCTTATATAGCAGGTTTGTTGACTCGACCTCTCTTGCTTAGCTGATCTAGACAACTAATTACCAACTATATGATCCATATAAATCCAGAAAAGACACTCATCCTAAAGGACAAGTGTCTTCAAAAAAGCTCTTGCCCCACTTTGATCCTCACACGTCCTGGAAAAAACCCTCAAATGTTGGACTCTGATATTAGTTACAGACGCAATGGAAATGCTAATTAGATTGTCTCTTGTAGCAACTAATCTTAAATCCTGTACAGACAGGGCTTTAGTTTGACCCAGTAA
Organism: Tridacna gigas; assembly: GCA_945859785.2. Lineage (NCBI taxonomy): Eukaryota > Metazoa > Mollusca > Bivalvia > Cardiida > Cardiidae > Tridacna > Tridacna gigas. The sequence goes on along the minus strand of OX244040.2, from coordinate 33,220,859 downwards.
TCTGGGTTTTGATGCACAGAAAATTCCGATCATGGGGTCATTTTGATCCCAAAAATTTTCAGAGATGCATCAAAAAATATATCAAACAGCAATTATACCAAAAGATAATCCTTTTAAAGGCATGAAAATCATCAGATTGGTGTTGAACGTCAATTAAACTGCTGCATATAAGTTGTGAAGAGTGATCAAACTGAAGGTGATAATTGACTTGTTACCTATGATAAGCGTATGTTGACAACTGGCACTAGCCTTGCTACAAGAGATAGGGCAATAAAATCAATATTGGTGTATCCTGTTGAAGTAAAGCATTGATGTATGGTTTTAGTTGCCTCCCGGTACAGAGACGATCATGAAAAAATACAGTTGAAATCTGTGCACAGATTTTGTGTGCACTTTGAAACTCACTAATTTTCTCAAGGAGACGACCAAACTACAATTTGAACATACCTGTTGCTTCAGTATTCAATAGTCCTTTGTTTCAAATACAAATATTTTCAACTTAACTCTTTACCAAATGACAAAATTTTAGACTGTTCCAATTTGAAAGCATTTGCAGATGACAAAATAAAGGTCATTCAAAAATTGAAGTTTGTTTTGGGAAGGGTAGAAAACATTGTGGGAAAAGGAGAAAATGCTGGTTACCAGCATTTTCTCCTTTTCCCACAATGTATTCAAAAGCTTCTTTCTCGGGGTCGTTAAAAGTCGGGATTGTGTGGTAAAGGGTTAAACACTAAACATAATATGAAAAAAGTTAATTCATCTGTTATGTGAGGTGTTTATGTTTCCCAAAAGATGCACAAAATGGCCGCCAAACACAATAAGTTTCATTTGTTCTCTTTGAGATTGACAGGTTATAAAAGACTTATATGAGTGCTTTAGGTAATGAAATGTTTAATATTAAATTTGTCTTTTGTCATGTGTGCCACTAAAGGGTTATCTGTATTTTGCTGCAATACAGATTAAACCAACAAAACAGAAAGTCAGTACAGCGCTGTAGCTTTGCTACTGGAAAATTCACAATGGACTTAAGATTGTGCGGTGCACAGCAAATGTCCAAATAAGAGAAGAAGCACCGCAAACATCTCATGATTTCTGTGTATTTCTTTATTATACCCCCCAAAACTCTGTTTGGGGGGTATATAGGAGTCAGCTTGTCGGTCGGTCCGTCCGTCCGTCCGTCGGTCCGTCGGTCGGTCGGTCGGTCGGTCTGTAGCTTTTTGTCCGCTCTATTTCTCATAAACTACTGGACAAATTTTATTCAAACTTCACAGGTAGACTCAGTATCAAGCAGAGATGTGCATATGAAATGTTGGTTATGGTTCATTGATTTTTCACTGAGTTATGGCCCCTTCATGAAATTTCTTGTCCGCTCTTTTTCTCATCAACTATTGGACAGATTTGGTTCAAACTACACAAGTAGACTCAGTATAAAGCAGAGATGTGCATATCCTATTTTGGTTATGGTTTATTTAGGTTTCATGGAGTTATGGCCCTTTGATGATTCTGGACACTGTCGGTCGGTCTGTAGCTTTTTGTCCGCTCTATTTCTCATAAACTACTGGACGAATTTTATTCAAACTTCACAGGTAGACTCAGTATCAAGCAGAGATGTGCATATGAAATGTTGGTTATAGTTCATTGATTTTTCACTGAGTTATGGCCCTTTCATGAAATTTCTTGTCCGCTCTTTTCCTCATCAACTATTAGACAGATTTGGTTCAAACTACACAAATAGACTCAGTATCAAGCAGAGATGTGCATATCCTATTTTGGTCATGGTTTATTCAGGTTTCATGGAGTTATGGCCCTTTGATGATTCTGGACAAATTTCTTTCAAACTTCATGGATAGACTTTGCACTTCATGGATAGACTTTGCACTCAGCAAAGATGTGCATATCATAAATTGTTGTTAGTTAATTAAATAAAATTTCCAAGAGCTAAGCCCTTTTTTGTCGTTCTCTTATGATAGATTCCTACACCTGTAGATAGTTAACAGTAGACTTACCATCACTAACCATCACTAGTAAGTTTTCATGTCACTTCACTTATGTCATGTCATGTCAATTTCATCTTTTCATCGGAAGTTTACTCAAATATAAGACAGATTAATCTTTCAGATATGTTTGGAAAAGGAGAAAATGCTGATTACCAGCACTTACTACTTTCTACACAAAATTGGAAAGATTAATCTTTGCAGTTACTTGGGAAAAAAATGAAATGATGATTACAAGCATTTACTACGTTCTCCACAACTATTCCAAGTCTTCAACTTGTGATGTGTTAAAATAGATACCAATACCGTACGGAAACTAACAAAAGCAACATTTTTTGCGGTTCCGCTTCGGCTTCGCTGCGGTTTCAGTGCATTCCGTATTATATGACTAAAAAGGAAAACATTGTAAACATCGTGAGCAATGGCTTCTGTATTTACAATGTTTTCTTAAGTTTATTACTTTCGGTTCAGTTCAGTTACTATTACGGTTCCGATTCGGTTCGGAAGTTGCTTTTGTTAGTTTCCGTACTGTATAAGTAAGATGTAGAGTCTGGTCAAAAACATTGCATGAAAAGACATTTGTTGTCTGCAAAACCTTTTCATTTAAACCAATCTCAATTTGTCCAGCTGGTAAAAAAAAATGTATCAAGTAAGTTTTATTCTCTCCAAGTCTTTAGTCTGTAACAAAGACTAATTCTTTGGCAAGAAGCCATTGCAGGATATTCATCACCTTCAGTGATAGCTCTGGTATAATTGACTCTCCAGTCACTTATTTTGCATTCCTGTGACATTAATCTGTTTTGTGACAAGGAGCTGTTGGGGGGTATGATCACGTTTAGTGATAGCTCTAGTATGCTTTAGAATTACCGTACATAAGAGAGAGGGGGGGGTTCACCCAAGTGAAATATGAAATATATTTTTCGTTAACCATATACACTCTGTCAATAATCCTCCTCTTTTTACATATAATGTACCATTTGGGAAAATGTAATGTATTTTGATATTATATAGAAAGTTATATATATTTCACATGGCAATCAATTGATTATCGTGGAAAGTACAGATGATCTCAAGGTGATCAAATGCACTTGTCAACCATAGATACATATGTTTCAATCACAAAACACCATTTATCCATAAAAACTTTCATCAGTCATTTTTCTCACAAAAATTGTCATTTGATATAGACCAAAAGTATAGGGGAATTGTCTTCAAAAGTGTCGGGAAAAATTTCAATTTTTGGGTCACATTTATGTTGTTGTCTGCAGATGCTTACAATTTGGACTGGTCTAAAATTTTGTCGTTTGGTAAAGAGTTATTAATGGTTTGCAAACTGTTGCCATGCTGAACTTAGTTAATAAAGCATAATTAGTTCTTTGGAAAACAACAAAACTTTAGCCTTGTCTAAATTAAAAGCATTTGCTGATGACAATAAAAATGTGACCCAAAAATTTCAATTTCTTTTTCGGAAGGTTTGAAAACATGGTGAGAAAAGAAGAAAATGATGGTTACCAGCATTTTCTCCCTTTCTTACTATGTTTTCAAAAGCCCTCTTCTGTAGGGTCAATCAAACCTGGGATTGTTTGGTGAGGGCTGTAAGTTTGGTGTGACTGAGAGAAATCTTACTAGCCTCCTTTAACTGTTTACCAAACGACAAAATCTTAGACCAGTGCCAGTTGAAAGCATTTGCAGACAACAAAATAAATGTGACAAAAAATAAAATTTTTCTTTGGAAGGGAAAAAATCATTGTGGGAAAAGGAGAAAATGCTGGTTACCAGCATTTTCTCCTTTGCCCACAATGTTTTCAAAAGCTTTCTTCCTTAGGGTCATTAAAAGTCGGGATTGTTTGGTAAAGGGTAATTAGTATTTTTATTGTACTCTTTAGTTACAGCCAGTAGATTGGTACTGGTCTTCATGGGCCTCTTGTGTTATTCTTATTCATTTTGTCTTTTCAGGGAAATTTAGCTCATTGTTTAGGGCTGTTTTTGAGCACTGTAATCATCTGGACAGCAGGAAGCAATGGCTCGGTCACAGAATAAGTATGAAATAACCCTATGGGTCACTGTCGAAGAAGAGTTTGCCATTATGCACCTTTTCTACACTAGAGGATGGCAGTATGTAAAGTTTAACACCCGTGAGTACTTCTTTTACAACCTAGCCAAACAACTAAACTGTGCACTGTGAAAAGGGGACTTAATGCAGCTGCAAAAAAAGTATCAACTCATGTCAGTCTGTGCAGTCTCCATAGGCTGACCTGGGTCAAAACCTTTTGCTTTTGGTAAATTTTTTGCATACCAAAAGACCAGTGCATCTCATAATTCAGCCTGTTGTTATATAAAGTAGATTTAATGGATCATTAATTAAGCGATGACAAGCTTGGTATAATGCATCACCAAGATGCACTAAGCCCCTTTTTGCCAGAGCATGGCTAAAATATTTTGTATTTGTATTTAAAGTAGCTTGCCTGCATGTCTGTCGACGTTCCTTTTTTAGCTCCACTGGCCGAAGGCCAGCGGGCTTATGTCATGGCCCGGTGTCCGTCGTGCGTCCGTCCGTCCGTCTGGTCGTCCGTCCGTCCGTCCGTGTGTTAACTTTTATTTCAAACATCTTCTTCTCTGAAACTACCCATCCGATTTTCACGAAACTTCACAGAAATGATCCTGACATGGTCCTCTTCAGAATTTCTTGAAAGAATTTGATTCCTTCAAAAACTCTGGTTGCCATGGCAACAAAACTGAAAAATATTGGAAATCTTTAAAAATCTTCTTGTCTGAAACCATAAGGCATAGGGCTACCAAATTTGGCATGTAGCTTTATGTAGTAGACCTCTATCAAGTTTCTTCAAATTATAGCCCTGGGGTCAAAATTGGCTCTTCCCCAGGGGTCACAAGTTTTACATAGGCTTATATAGAGAAAACTTTAAAAATCTTCTTGTCTGAAACCATAGGGCATAGGGCTACCAAATTTGGCATGTAGCTTTATGTAGTAGACCTCTATCATGTTTCTTGAAATTATAGCCCTGGGGTCAAAATTGGCTCTTCCCCAGGGGTCACAAGTTTTACATAGGCTTATATAGAGAAAACTTTAAAAATCTTCTTGTCTGAAACTATAAGGCATAGGGCTACCAAATTTGGCATGTAGCTTTATGTAGTAGACCTCTATCATGTTTCTTGAAATTATAGCCCTGGGGTCAAAATTGGCTCTTCCCCAGGGGTCACAAATTTTATACATAGGCTTATATAGAGAAAACTTTAAATATCTTCTTGTCTGAAACCATAAGGCCTAGAGCTACCAAATTTGGCATTTAGCTTGATCTAGTTGGAGTCTACCAAAAGTGCCCAAAGTATAGTCCTGGGGTCAATTTGGCCTCATACTTGGAGAGGGGGGTTCACAAGATTTACATAGGCTTACATAGGGAAAACTTTTAAATCTTGGTGTACATAGCCATAAGGCTTAGGCTACCAAATTTTGCATATAATTATAGCATTATTTAGTGGACAGTTACAAAGAGGGCCCAAGTTACAGCTCTAGGATCAAGTTTGGCCCTGCACCAGGGATCACAAGTTTTACATGGGTTTATGGAGTGAAAAGTTCAGAAACCATCTTGTTACCAGCCATAAGGCCAAGAACTCCCACATTTGGCATGTTATTCTTCTAATACAATATTCCCCATTTAGTCAGACTGTAGCCATGAGGTCAAAGTTTTATAAGGGCTTATATAGTGAAGACTTTTCTTCGTGGTTTATATTTATAAGCCAGTGGAGCGATACAGGGCCATCATGGCCCTCTTGTTATTAGTCCCCTACCGGCGAAGCCGAAGGGGACTTTAGGTTTGCACTCCGTCTGTCTGTCCATCTATCCATCAGTCCGTCAGTCTGGCAATTCAGTTTTCCGGACTTTTCTTCTAAACGCTAGTACATATTGAGCTGAGTTTTGGTGTGTAAGTCACCCACCATCACTTACAGATCAAGTTCGACTTTTGTTCCGTTCCACAGGTTTTTCACGGATTTACGGGCCTTGGACTTAAAAAATTTCACTGATAAATCAGTTTTTCGGACTTTTTTCCTAAATGCTGGTAGGTATTGATCTCAGATTTGCTGTGTAACTCAACCACCATGACTTACAGATCAAGTTCGACTTTCGTTCCGGCCCACTGGTTTTTCACGGATTTACGGGCCTTGGACTTACAAAATTCACTGATAAATCAGTTTTCAGGACTTTTTTTTCTAAATGCTGGTAGATATTCACCTGACTTTTGCTGTGTAAGTCAATCACCATTACTTATAGATCGAGTTCGAGTCTCGTCCCGCTCCACTGCTTTTTCACGCATTTAAGGGCCTTGGACTTACCAAAATGTCACTGATAAAACATTTTTCCGCACTTTTTTTCTAAACGCTGCTACATATAGAGCTGATTTTTGGTGTGTACATCAACCACCATGACTTACACATCAAGTTTGAGTTTCTACTCGCTCCACTGTTTTTTGACGCATTTACGGGCCTTGGACTTACAAAATTTCACTGATAAAACATTTTTCCGCACTTTTTTTCTAAACGCTGCTACATATAGAGCTGATTTTTGGTGTGTACATCAACCACCATGACTTACACATCAAGTTCGAGTTTCGTCCTGCTCCGCTGCTTTTTGACGCATTTATGGGCCTTGGACTTTAAAAATTTCACTGACATGCCGGCGATACATACGGCCGGTAGGGGACTGTATTGCTATGCAATACTATCAGAATGCTTGTTACTTTTAGGAACAAGGGCCTCGACCTTCATTTCAGTCTAAAAACTGTATTTCAGAGCTCCAGATAGAGGGAGTGAATTTGATTTCAAAATTGAAAATATGAATAACTCTCCACTAAACCATATGTTATGGTTACCCATGAGAATCGTCTCATCGAGACGATTCTAATGAGTAGGGTTTGGAGAAATAATAGATTTAGAAATACTATCATTCCTTTTTATCTGGAGGTCTGGTATTATCATAATCTGCATATCATACTATATCACCATGCAAAGTTTGATAGATATTGTATGGCTTGAAAGTAAAGGGGCTAGTCATTGTCTCCATGAATGGAACAAAATAGGTCTGCAATAACTTCAACAATCTTTGAGATAAGGTTATGAAACTTTGCATTATAGTACATGTATGTGTAGATTTGATGTTCTGTAGGCTATATTGAAACATGTACCTTCATTTGGTTGTGGCGTATGTAAAAGATTTGTGAAAATAGACAGGAAACAAAATAAAATACAAATTCACAGGTTTTAATCATGGAAAGATAGGGAATATGCATTTACCTAACCCTTTACCACACAGACTCATTGTCAGTGCAGAGTTTCAACAAGTCCAAGGAGGAAGCCATGCTTTGTCAAAAGGGGGCTTAATCCATGATTATGTGAAGACTTGCTTGGTACAATGTATCACAGAGATGCATTAAGCCCCCTTTTACCAGAGCATGACTCAAATGTTGTATGTTTCAGATGAACTCAGAGAGTCACTTACACTTACAAACTCTACTTCGATGCCAGAAGCATCAACAATTACCAACCAAAATCTGACACCACAACCATATACAATAAAGCATCCAGCCGAGATCCTCCCAGAAAACAACCACCAAAAAGTTGAAGTACCAGAAACACATTGTCAGGTGACTGAGGGAAATGATATAAATGGTCGTAGAAACGAGTTTGTGAAAAGTGCAGATAATAATGCTGAAGAAAAGACCATGATCATCAATGATACTGATAGTGGAATTCTGTTAAATCCTAAGATAGAGGTGGATGAAGACCATGATGTCAGTGCTACACATATGTATGGAAATGCTGAAGTCACTGATTACGGAGAAAATACTGAAAGGTTAGGGTTGAATATTGGACAAGTAGGCAATAATGGAGAACATTTACTGGAACAGGTGATTAAAAAGGAAAATGAAAGTATGGAGACAAGCATAACTGCTCACATAAGAATGAAGGCAACTAGAGAGAAAGCAGCTAGAAATAAAACAAAAAAAAGAAAGTTAAACACTATTTTATTAGGTGAAGATAAAAATTTGACCGAGATGTCATTGCTGGTTGAAACACAATGTGAAAAAAGTCCATATAAGTGTTGTATATGTAATCAGGCATTTAGCACAGTTGATCTCTTCACGGAGCATTCAAAATCAGTTTGCTTGGCTGAACTACAGAACAAGGAGCCCTACACATTTCAATGTATAAAATGCCATGTCCACTTCAGGCAAGCTTTTACGCTTGTCCGCCACTGTCAATCTCAAGTTTGTAAACCAAGAAGAAAGAAGACAAGCGCAAAGATTCTTAAGTGCGAGCTGTGTGGTAAAATCTACCCGCCAAGGCGACGGACAGACTTTACCCTACATATGATGATGCACGAGAATAATAAACCTCATGTTTGTGAAGTGTGTGGAAAAAAATTTCTTCGATGGACATCCTTGAGGAATCACAAGAGAATTCACACCGGAGAGAAACCTTTCAAGTGCAGCTTCTGTCCTCTCACATTTGTTACACGTATGTTACAAAATCTTCATGCTTTCAATTAACCCTTTACCAAACAATCCAGGGTTTTAACAACCCTGAAGAAAATAGTTTTTGAAAACTCTGTGAGAAAACTACCAGCGTTTTCTCCTTTTCCCACAAAGGCTTCTTCCCTTTCAAACATTTGTCCCATCATTTGGACCACATTTAATTTGTCATCTTCAAATGCTTTCAATTTGGGCCAAGTCTAAAATTTTGTTTGTTCGGTTAAAATTTAAGTGCGGCTCAAATGATGGGACCTAAATGATGGGACTTGTCTTTGCAAAGGTTGTGGGCAAGGGAAAAAAAGCTGGTTGCCAGCATCTTTTCCCATTACCTTTCCCAAAGTCTTTCTTCCATAAAGTTGTGAAAATCTGCATAATCATGAAAATGGTTCTGCATAATTTTACTACTGTATTTCTGGCATATGAAATGCACTCAAAACACCCATGAAAGAATTCTGCAGTAGACATCTTCAACTCTTTACCAGAAAACAAAATTTAAGACGGTCCAAAGTCAAAGCATTTGCAGACGGCAAATTGAATGGTGCTTAAATTATTAAAACTGTCTTTGAAAGGGTAGAAAACATTGTGGGAAAAGAAGAAAATGCTAGTAACCAGCATTTTCTCCCTTTCTCACAATGTTTTTTAAAGTCCTTTTTCCTTGGGGGTCGTTAAAATTAGGGATTGTGTGGTAAAGGGTTAAAAACAGCCTTGTTGCATGGAGGAACAACATGGATTGTTGCTGAATGTTTGAATACATAACAACACATGTGGCTAAAAGAGAAAAAGATGTTTTTAACTAGGAATTTCCCCTTTTGTCGCAGTGTTTTATAAGTGGCCCAACTAAGATTTCTGCAGAAAAATACAAGGTAAAAGACGGTCTTTGAGTGCAAAAATTAAAAAAAAAAAAAAAGAATTGGTGATAAGTTGAAATTCTTGTAAAGTAGGAATAATGAATATACCATTTAATGCCAGAGAAACTACCAAAAATATTGTAGGAAAAGCAATTTCTGTGTTTGCTTTAACATTTTTAATAATTGTTTGCTGTACCAAACTATGCTGAGTTTTAATGACCCTGAGGAAGACAGCTTTTGAAATAAATTTGTGGGATAAGAAGAAAATGCTCTTTTTCAGCATTGTCCCCTTCCCCACAATGACTTGTATCCTTTGAAAGAAAGGTTATAAGTTAACTCTTTACCACACAATCCCGAGTTTTTAGGACCCTGAGGAAAAGCCTTTTGAAAACCTTATGGGACAGGGAGAAAATGCTGGTAACCAGCATTTTCTCCTTTTTCCACAATATTTTCTCCACTCTCACAGACAGTTACCACCATTTTAGCTAAATTTAGAATGTAGTCTGCAAATGCTTTCATTTTGGGCCTGTCTAAAATTTTGTCGTTTGGTAATGAGTTAACCCTTTCCCAAACAAGCCCTGGTTTTCATGTGTCTGCAATACAAGTCTTTTGAAAACACTGTGGGAAAAGGAGAAATTGCTCGTAATGAGCAATTTCTCCTTTTCCCACAGTGTTTTCTACCCTTTTTGATAAGTGTCTGCCATTTTCATCAAATTTAAAATTGTCATCTACAAACTCTTTCTATTTGGACCAGTCCAAAATTTGTCATTTGGGAAAGGGTTAAGGGGGGCATAATGCCAGTGCAGAATTCAGGCCCAGATTTTTAGTCTATTTCAGGTTCCTGTAGGCATAACCATGGCCTTTTACAATCCATTTCAGGTTCCCCTAAGCATAACCATGGCTTTTCACAATCCATTTCAGGTTCCCATAGGCGTAACCACGAACTCCTGAAGCATCTTGAAGTCTCCAAGTCCTTTGTCTGTGAAAAATGTGGGGCGTCCTTCAAGTTCAGTGGATGGCTTTCAACACATATAAAAGAGGTGCACACAGAAGAGCGGAACTTTGTGTGCAGTGAGTGTGGTAGGCAGTTTAAGAGGAAAGGATCTCTGATGGCACACAAGAAAACTCATACAAGTATACGAGACAAGGAGTGTAACATCTGTGGAAAAACTTTTTTGACTCGGCCTAGCTTAAATTCACATATCAAGACACACACCAACACACGGAGATTTTTTTGCGAGGAATGTGGGAAAGGTTTCTTCACAAATCAGAGTTTGTTGGTTCACAGTAGGATTCATACGGGAGAGAAGCCCTTTGCCTGTAAAGCATGCTCTTATAAATGTATAACCAATGGCAACTTACAGAAGCATATCAGAGCAGTTCATCCAGGATACAATCCGTCATAGCTGACTTAAATTTGTATACAATATTTTACCCTACTCTCAAAAAAAAGTTTTAGATCTTTCCATTTTTGAAAATGTTGGAAAAAGACAAATGTGGCTGAAAATTGGGGATTTTACTTTGAAAGGGTAGAAAACATTGTGGGCAAAGGAGAAAATGCTGGCAACCAGCATTTTCTCCTTTGCCCACGTTTTCAAAAGACCTCTTCTACAGGGTTGTAACAAAACACAGGGATGTTTGGTACAGGCTTATGAGCTTTTTGGATTGTGATATATCGGCATTAATTATGCATTGCCAACATTTGCCTTGTGTTATCTCTTTGGGTGCCAGATATCAACAGGTGCAAGCAATGTTTTGTCATTTACCGAAGGGTCAAACTACAACATTACCAATAAGAACAGAATAGAACAACTGAGGGGGTTAAACTAAAAAGTTTATAACCTTCCCCCTCACTAGATGCAAAAGTGTATGATTTTTTCTGGAGTTTTTTGTTGATCTTTTTTCCATTTCACTGTATATGTCTATATCCTCTGAACACTAGTTATATGTCTAGATTGACCTTAAGTTACTTAATTGTCCATACAAAATAAGAAGCAAAGAAATGTTATCTTACACTTGTTAAATTGTTAATTATCTTCAGTGAAATTGCTACATTTCTTTAAAACAAATGAATCAAGTTGTATTATGAAAACGTATATGTTTAACCTAATTATATGCAGATAACTGTTGAAATAAGTACTATTTCTTTTTGGAAAAGCATAAGCTATCGTTCTTTCATCACCATTTGGTAACTGATACGATAAAACTGATCCCAAGCCATAAGGAGAAGCATCACATGAGCCTATCACTGCTAAATTGTAGTGAACAATCCAATGTTATCATCTGTTTCACTTCATCAAATGCTCTGGAACACTACATTCTATTTTCAGGGTACATTTTTCTCCAGATGATGTAATGGTCTTTTTATACAGTTGCTAAATTTACTAAGAGTTGCAGATAATAATTCATGAGGCTAAGAAAAGTATGCTATTGACCGATACATGCAAGAGTTTTTGCATTTACCACTGCATTGACTTTCTCCTCAGTTTTATGTAACCCATCTTTATCAAATTTGTGTCCAAAAAATGAAACGATAGACTGTTCATAAAGAACTGGCATTTCTCACTCTTCAATTGTAACCCAAACTTTTCCAAGCACTTTTTCAAGATTATACAGGTTTTCTTGGTCATTTTTTCCAGTGATTATCATGTCGTCTAAGATGCATTTTACACTTTGTAATCCTTGTAAAATCTGATCCATTGTTCCTTCCCGTATTGCTGGAGCTGATGCTATGCCAAAGCTTATTCAGCCAAAAAAGACTGTTGTGAGTGTTTATTGTCAGGTATCTCTTACCATTTTTATGGACTTGTATTTATAAGTCTGCATTTTTCAAGTTTTGTAAATTTTTTCTACACCATCCAGTGAAGCAAAAATATCTTCTACCTTTAGCAATGGGTACTGGTCAACTTCCAAGACTTTGTTCACTGTGACCTTAAAATGTCCTCAAATTCTCATAGATCCATTTTTTCTTTTGACAAAATACCACTTTCTACAAGAAAATCAAGTTCTCTTATCTATTTTTTGTTAAATATATTATAAGGTACGGACCTTGCCTTGCACAATACCAAGTTTGAATCTGGTTTCACCTTGATTGTGGCCTCAGTTCCTTCAACTGAGCCCAATTCATGTTTGAAAATATTTCTATATTTCTGTCGTTCACCATCAACAGTCACGTTTACAGCTGTGCACATCTCTCAATTTAGACCAGTCCAGTTTCAATTTACTCAACTAGCCCCTACCAAAAAAAGCTGGTCCCTTTGCATCAACAACATGTAAGTCTAAACATTGGCTGTGCTCAATAAGTTCACTTTCACCTGACCTTCAGGTAGAATTGTCTCCCCTGAGTATGTCTTCAGTCTCGGTAAAGACTTTTCCATCTTTCTTTTACTGAAATTTTCTTTATACATGTACAGTACATGGAAAGTGGGATAATACCGACAGCTGATCCTGTGCAAATTTCCATCTGGATGACCTTATTTTGGATTTTTGGCTCAACCCAAATAGAATAATTTTTCATACTATTGACATATATATAGTCATCCTCAAGATTTCCTAGGAAACTTTGTTCCTCTTTTGAAGTAGAAAAACTGTCATCCAATGCATACATGTACTTTCGGCTTTTTCTTGTTTTTCCCTAAAAATTTCTTTTGTTTACCGTTTATCTCTGATAAACTGTTAACAGCCATGTTCAGTGTGTCCCTTCTTTTTACACTTGTAACATGTAGCATCTTTGTACCTACAATCATCAGGTTTGTACATTTACAGTGGTGACATTCTGCCCCTTTCTGAGAAGTCTTTGCAGATACCACATTTACTGACGGATGTTTGCGCATTTCCATGGTATTTCTTGCTGCAGTTTCCATAGCCACAGCAGTCTCTATGGCTTTTTTGTATGTTAAGTCTTTCTCGATCAACAGTTTCTTTTGGATACTTCATTGCATGACCAACATACAAGCCCATCTTTCAAAGAATCATTTAAATCTGCAAAACCAATGTTATTCTGAAATTACGACCACCATTTCGGTACCAATGAGAAATCACCCATAGATTTTAAGTACGTGAAACGACCACCAATTTCCACAACTTCTTTCCAACCAGGTAATTTCACAATTCCATAATCACAAAGTGTAGGCAGTGCTGCATGTACTAATATTCTAGGGCCTGATAGAATTGACAATTATCGATCTTTTATGGACTATTGTAACATGATTGTGTATAGTGATCAGCGTGTTATCTTACAAAATAGAATGACAAACGAACTGACAAGAATTAATTTGGCTTTTATGCGGTAATCAGGTTTTTATCACAAATTGCTGACCCAGGTGAAAAACATGTGGACATTTGGTTAATTACAATTTGTTTTTTACATCCAGCTTTTGTAATTTGAGATGCATGGTTTAATATCTAGTGAAAGAGATAGGAGAATTATTTTGTTTTTGTTATACATTAAAGCTATGTTTACCGGGTATATTAGAGAATATGAGACTGTAAACAGGTGAACACTAGAACTGTGCGATCGGCGATTAGTAGGACTGTTTGAACATCCAACGCGAATCAAAATGGAAAGAACATAAAGGAAAAAAAAAACATTGTAAACATCAGGCTGTTCAATAATAAGCACTTATTCGAAATTCTTTGTTTAAAAATTAAAATCAGCACATGGAATACGAGTTCTTGAGACTAAACAAAACAAAAAAGCAGATCAAAACCGGGAATATGGCACATTCTATCAGTAGTAATAAATTATGTAGTCATTAAGTGCAGTTTCTTAATATATGTACATATGTGCTGTAAGAGTTCACGTAGACAGTTATGAACTGACATGCACTTAGATGTGGATCTATTCATAAAAATCAAGAAACATATCGACTTTCCAATGAACATGAAAATTTTCTTGTTGTCATTAGCTCCACTGGCCGAAGGCCAGCGAGCTATTGTCATGGCGTTGTGTCCGTCGTGCGTCCGTCCGTTCGTCCGTGCGTGCGTCTGTAAACTTTTTCTTTAAAAAACTTCTCCTCAGAAACTATTGACTGGATTTTTACCAAATTTCACAGGAATGTTCCTTTGGTGGTCCTCTTTCAAATTCCTTCAAATAATTGTGTTCCATGAAGAATTCTTGTTGCCATGGCAACCAAAGTAAAAAACCTTTAAAAATCTTCTCCTCCCAAACCGCTATTTGGATAGCATTATTATTTTGCAGGAATGTTCCTTAGATACAGGTTTACAGAATTCCTTTAAAAAAAAATGATCTGTCAAAAAACATGGCTTTTATGGGAGACTCATTTTCCTTTTATGGTATAAAGTAAAATCTTTGAAAAATTTCTTCTCTAAAACTATTCATTGGATTTCATTGTTGTTTTGCAGGTAAGTTCCTATGGTGGTTGTCTGCCAAATTGTTTCTATGGTGGTTGTATACCAAATTCCTTTTAAAAAAATGATACACCTAAAAACACATTTTTTTATAGACAAGGCTTATATTTCAAAAAAATGTTCTTCTCCAGAACTATTTATTGTGTTAGTTTTATCGACTAACAAAGAAAAAGGAAGAAAATTGGATTGACTTGACCTAGTCAGGGCTGTCCTATTTAAGCCCACACATTTTCCTTGGTATTAAGATCACAATTTACTCCAATGATATGCTATTAGTTAGTACTAGTAATGAAATATCACTGGCCATAAATAAGATAAAAGCTTGAGCACCTTTCACAACTTGAGCTTTTCAATTTTGCCTTATTACTAAGCCTGAGTAACCATGCCAAGATAAAAAAGAAAAAGTATTTTAATAACAAAACCCCCATGTTGTAGGTACTTTATAGTCCTTTTGATATAGAACAAGAGAACCTCTGCACTTTTATTAGTTCAGGTAAAGGTTTGTTGACCTACTAATGAGTAAATGCAGAGTGGACAGAGAAGGGGTGTAAATCCTGGTGACCTGGTACACAGTGGGACAGGGCTTTACATTTGTGATAAGGTATTAATGTTACCCAGTCAAACTGATCCCGCAACTTCAGTACACCAGAATTAATCTGTGCCCTGGAGCAGGATATTTGATTTATGTAAATGCATTTGTAGACCATTTTGTGTTGTTTGCCACAGAAGACATTCTAACTGTGAAAAGTTGATTATTAGGGATTAGGTGTTCATTGTATGCCAGCATATTTCATTCTATCTGGTGTATTGATGTAAGTTGATCTATATTGCTATAACATTCATTCATTTGCCCTCCTAGCTGTTCTTTTAGATTACCCCTTTACCACACAATCACAACTTTTAACGACCCTGAGAAAGACATATTTTCTATATTTTGATGTTTCCCCACCCAAAATGGTTTGTGAAAGGACCTGTTGCAGACAACATATCTTCAAATTAGTAAGACATATATAAAACAGGATAGAAATTATTGTGGGAAACTAAGAAAATGCTGGTTACCATTTTTTTCTTCTTTTCTCACAAGTTTTTTCCATACCTTTTTTCTTTAGTGAGCTAAAATGCAGGATTGAATGGTAATTGTTAAAAACTTCTTTTCGCCATTATAGAAATATCAGGCCTGTGGAGCGATACAGGCGCTCAAGCGCCTCTAGTTTTCATGTGTGGGCACAGGCTTCCCTGACTGAAATACATTACTTTGCACCTGTATACTTTAAATGTACGCAAGTCTACACAGAGTCTGGGTTTGATTAAAAATTTAGTTGGGTGAAACCTGGAGATCAGACCACCCCGCTAATAGGACCAATTTTCAAAAGTACCATGGATGGTCTTAATAGAGGGATTTTCCTGTATACACTTTTAAGTGTAAATCTGGTTAGCACATCAGTGCCAGTTTGTGGTATCTTTGCAAAACTGGGTGTGATGTAGGTAGGGTGACATACGTAATTATTTTGGCTTTTGCATATAGGTTGTTATTGCGTGGTGTAGACCTTTCTTATCTCAGTTTTACCCTTCCTCATGCGGGGAGACAATTTTTTGTCACAGAAATCCTTTACGTATGTGGAGTGGCGAGTTATAGTACTTTCACGAGTGGGGCAAGAAATCATTGGGCAATTTAATCTGATTATTAAACATCTATCTTTTGATATTGAAAAAAGAGAGAGAGAGAGAGAAAGGTTTTGGGACAGAAATTTTACAAGTAGGTGATTTCTTTTAGGAATAATAAATATGAATTTAAAGTTATGATGTTCAGCTTACCTATTTACTCTTTACCAAACAACAGAATTTTAGACTGTTCCAAATTGAAAGCATCTGCAGGCAGCAAATTGAATGTAGCTCAGATGAGGATATCTATCTTTGATAGGGTAGAAAACATTGCAGGAATAGGAGAAAATGCTGGTAACCAGCATTTTCTCCTTTTCCCACAATGTTTTCAAACCCTTCTTTCTCAGGGTTGTTAAAACTGTGTGGTAAAGGGTTAACGTGTGTTAAAAATTCCATTTCCAAATTCCATTTACAGTTTATCCGAAAAAAGGCTTAATAAGATGGAAAAAAAAGAGTAACATAATGACACGTCTATGACACATGCTTGTTAATCACGAGCTGCGAGCCCGGTAAAAGTGTTTGTAAAACCATGATAGTGCAATACCAACATCAAAGAGAGTGAACCCTCTGCCGCTTTACCTAAAAACAGATATATTACAAAATTCTTGTCTCAAAATTAAGTTGGAGCTCTAAACTTTGATGTAGAGGGGGAAAGGAATTGATAAAATTTTAATTAAAGCTACATTTTTATGGTCATCATTTGTTATGGTATCTCATACATGGGGTTTGGACAAAAGCCCACTCGGACAAAAGCCCACTGGAACAAAAGCCCACTAGGACAAAAGTCCTCTGCACAAAAGCCCTCTACTAATTTTGACACAGCCGGCAAAATCAGTAGTTAGCACATAGTTAGAGTTTAGTAAGGCCAGATCGTGACTAGTTGTGTAGTGTATTCTTAGTTAGAAGGGAGGTATTGGGTTTTTTTCAAGTTCATATTATATTATTTATTCAATTACTCTTTAATGAGCTGACCTATAAACTGTCAGTGTGGGAAAAGGAGAAACTGCTGGTTACCAGCATTTTTTTTTTTACTATTCCCACCATGCTTTCAAAAGTCTGTAATAATAATGTAGAACTAAATTAACCCTTGACAAAACATGGGAATTTTAACATCTCTGAGGAAGAAGGCTTTTGAAAACATTGTGGAGAAAGGGGAAAATGCTTGTAATCAGGAAACACCCCCCCACCCCGCAATATTTCAACCCATGGACAAATCTCATCATTTGACCTACATCTAGTTTGTCATCTGCAACTGCTTTGAATTTCGGAATTTCAACATAAGATGAGTCTAAAAGTGTATCTTTGGTAAACAGTTAAGACTTTACACAAGTGTGATACATGTATTTCTTGCAAGATATATTACAGGATCTAATATGAGTTAGCATTTGATATTTATATAAATTTTTATTAACCCTTTACCACACAATCCCGACTTTTAATAACGCTGAGAAAGAAGCCTTTTGAAAACACTGTGGGAAAAGGAGAAAATGCAGGTAGCCAGCATTTTCTCCTCTTCCCAAAATGTTTTCTATCCTGTCAAAGACAGAAACCACATTCAAGCTTCATTTAATTTGTTGTCTGAAAATGCTTTCAATTTGGACCAGTTCAAAATTTTGTCATTTGGAAAGAGGTAAGACTTGTCAATTTTGGAAGCCTCTGCAGACGACATCTTGAATGTGGCTCAAATGATGGGATTTTTTCTTTAATGAATAGAAAATGTTGAGAAAAGGAGAAACATTTGTCTCATATCCCTTGGGGTCATTAAAACACAGGATTGTTTGGTAAAGGGTTAAAAGTTAAGTTTGAACCAATTACCATTTAATACCAGAAAACATTGTGGGAAAAGGAGAAAATGCTTGTAATCGGCATATTCCCCTTTTACCCAAACAATGATTTCAAAAGCCTACATCCTCATGGTGGTTAAAACTTGTTATTGTTTGGTATAAAGTCAAATTATTATCTTTACCAAAAATTTCAGCCAGCAATATACAGTGCTTTTACCCATTACCACACAATCCGGAGTTGTAATGACCCTGAGGAAAAAGCCTTTTGAAAAGATTGTGGAAAAAGAAGAAAATGTTGGTAACCAGCATTTTTTTCGCAATGTTTTCTTCCCTTTCAAAGATAAAGGGCTACGGACAATACCCCACCAGGACAAAACCCCATCAGACAAAACCCCACCGGACAATACCCCACCACCAAAATTGGCAAGGTGGACAAAACCCCACCAGCTCAATTATGACTTGTTGTTGTTGTTTTGGTTTTTTTGTTTATTTTTAAATTATAAAGTGATTTTAAAAAAAAAGGAATTTATCTGTATATATAGTATGTAGGCCTATTCATATTCAATATATTTCAATATTTAATTCATTTTAATTAATATTTTATTTATTTATATATTTATTATAATTATTTAGAAAGATAGCAAAATGGTAATAAAATTTGCTATAGGTGATCAAAAATTGTATTTGAGTTATCAATGCAGTGATACAGAAAGCTCTGGAAAACACTGAGGGGAAAAGAAGGTAATGCTGGTAACAAGATTTTTGTCCTTTCCCTTGTTATTATTGTTATTTTTTTTCCTTTCCCATAATATTTTCTACCAAACTGAAGAATAAAAAATCAAATGTTTTAACCTATTACCACACAATCACAACTTTTCACGCCCCCAAGAAATAAGGCTTCTGAAAACATTGGGGGAAAAGAAGAAAATGCTGGTAATAAGCATTTTCCCTTTCCTATAATGCTTTCTCATATTTCATTGTTTTAGCCATATCAAAATTGTCGTCTGCGACTACTTTTTGTCGTCTGGTAATGGGTTAAATAACATTAACTTTGACTCCTGCAACTCTTTTCAATTGTGTCAAGTCTAAAATTTTGTCATCTGGTAAAGGGTTAAAACTGTTTCTGTCTCTTAAACAAGCTGCTATGACAATGATACATAACAAAGTAGGAAAAGGGGAAAAATAAATTTTTAACACAACGTTTGCCATTTGCCTACAAATACATGAAACTGGAAACTTATTTGAAAATATAATGTAAAATTTAGAAAAAAGAACATTAGAAGATGAATAAAAAATATCAAAAAGTAACTTTCATTCATCAAATATTCTCTTTATGTCACATTTCTGACCATATATTCTATATATTGGTGGGGTTTTGTCCCGGTGGGGTTTTGTCCTGGTGAGGTTTTGTCCTGGTGGGGTTTTGTCCGGTGGGGTTTTGTCCTACACTCAAAGATAAATTCCTTTACTTGAGGCACAATTAATATTTTGTCAGCAAATGCTTTCAATTTGGACTAGTCTAAAATTTTGTCGTTTGGTAAAGAGTTAAACACTTTATTTGTCACTTGATAATTCTACCATACACAATAAAACAGATAAAATGTATGCTGTGTTTGTTTGAATGAATTTAATGCCACTTTTAACCCTCAACTTGTTAAATAAATGAAATGAAACTTTCCAGTTGATAGTAATAATTCAAAAATTGCCATTTGCAAGTTATTTGTTGTGGGGAAATATCAGCATATAGGACAGTGTAGATCCAAGATCAGACTGCATGTTCTGTGCAGTCTGATCTTGATCTACACTGTCCACAAAGATCCTTGAATAGCGTGAAGTAGCCTCAGGGTTAATATTTCATATATTTCAGAAATACTGCAAAAGCTCACCCATTCATGATTTCTGAAGAGTCTCTCTCTAAAAAAAAAAGTGATTTTTCCACAGCCTAATTTCTGGGTCATGCGCCACTACTGGCTATTGGTTGACATAAAACAACATCATTTGACACAACTACGCCAATTCTGTAACTACATCTAACCTCATCTGTATCTAGAATCCAAGTATTGTTGGTCACATGATCTTCTACATGGCAGCCCCAATGTAAATGGTTTAGCTATGACATCAACAACCAGAGTGCAGTTACTCGCATCTTCCAATCAGTCCTGTTGTTTTATGACCCTGAGTCAATGCCTTTTTAAAATCATACGAGGAGAAAATGCTGGTGTAGCATATCCTCTATCACCAGCATTTTCTCTATCTAATGAAAGGTTTTCTTCCCTTGAAAAGACAAGTCCCAATATTTGAGCCACTTTCAATTTTTTTTTTTACCCACAAACGCACTTGATACCGACGAAAATAAAATTTTGTCTTTCGGTAAAGACATTCTTGTTGGCTTGGTAAAGACTAATTTCACTTCATTTCCTATAGTACCATATTAAGTTGAAGAGAAAATGGATTTAGTGTTTATAAATACTAAATAATTTTCAAAATATAAAAGTACATAATAATATATGAACACATGTATCGAAAGACCATGTCAAAAGTTTATAACTCCAAATAATGTTGGGACCATTTTAAGGGCATTCACTTGAGCTGTTAAAGAGGTGCCATAGGCTTTCAAACTTTCGAGATCTTGATCCAGCTTTGATTCATATTCCTGAAATGAAAAAAAAACCTGATAGTTTTGTAGGCTCTTTACCAGTCTAATTTTTTTTATCTACGTTTTGTATTCTTTTCCATGACAAATCCTACAGTTGGAGCACATTTATCTCTTTACAAGAAGACGAAGTCCTAGACTTGTCCAAATTGTGAGCAGTTGCAGATGACAAATCTGGGGTGGCTCAAACGAAGGAATTTCCCTTTGATAAAGTAGAAAACAATGTGGGAAAAGGAGAAAATGCTGGTTTCCAGCATTTTCTCACCTTGTTTTCAAAAGCCTTTCTAACTTAGGCCTGTTTCAGCCTGCAGCATGCTCTTGTTTCTTAACTCTTTACTAAACAATCCAGATGGTGAAGGCTTTTGAAAATGTTTTTGAAATCATAAAAAATTGTGAACAGTTTTCTACTCTTATCAAAGAAGAATTGCTCCATCTAAGCCACACTAAAATTGGCATCTGCAAATGCTTTCGATTTGGACAAGGTTACAATATTGTCATCTGGTAACAGGTTTAAAGACAGTGTTTTTATATGCCCGTCGAAGACGGGACGTATTATGGGATCACCCGTGGCGGGCGGGCGGCGTCCAGTTCTTTGTCCGGAGCATATCTCCAAAACTATACTACCTACGGTTATGAAATTTCATGTGTGGATAGATCTCATCAAGGGGGAGTGCAGTGCACAGGAATCATAACTCTTGCTTCCTTAATTTCTGAGTTATTGCCCTTTGTTGTTTTTCATACTTGAATTTTGTCCGGTGAATATCTCCAATACTATACTACCTAGGGTTATGAAATTTCATGAGTGGATAGATCTCATCAAGGGGGAGTGCAGTGCACAGGAATCATAACTCTTGCTTCCTTAATTTTTGAGTTATTGCCCTTTGTTGTTTTTCATACTTGAATTTTGTCCGGTGAATATCTCCAATACTATACTACCTAGGGTTATGAAATTTCATGAGTGGATAGATCTCATCAAGGGGGAGTGCAGTGCACAGGAATCATAACTCTTGCTTCCTTAATTTTTGAGTTATTGCCCTTTGTTGTTTTTCATACTTGAATTTTGTCCGGTGAATATCTCCAATACTATACTACCTAGGGTTATG
This sequence comes from Tridacna gigas, assembly GCA_945859785.2. Lineage (NCBI taxonomy): Eukaryota > Metazoa > Mollusca > Bivalvia > Cardiida > Cardiidae > Tridacna > Tridacna gigas. The sequence goes on along the minus strand of OX244040.2, from coordinate 33,198,900 downwards.
AAATTTCATGAGTGGATAGATCTCATCAAGGGGGAGTGCAGTGCACAGGAATCATAACTCTTGCTTCCTTAATTTTTGAGTTATTGCCCTTTGTTGTTTTTCATACTTGAATTTTGTCCGGTGAATATCTCCAATACTATACTACCTAGGGTTATGAAATTTCATGAGTGGATAGATCTCATCAAGGGGGAGTGCAGTGCACAGGAATCATAACTCTTGCTTCCTTAATTTTTGAGTTATTGCCCTTTGTTGTTTTTCATACTTGAATTTTGTCCGGTGAATATCTCCAATACTATACTACCTAGGGTTATGAAATTTCATGAGTGGATAGATCTCATCAAGGGGGAGTGCAGTGCACAGGAATCATAACTCTTGCTTCCTTAATTTTTGAGTTATTGCCCTTTATTGTTTTTCATACTTGAATTTTGTCCGGTGAATATCTCCAATACTATACTACCTAGGGTTATGAAATTTCATGAGTGGATAGATCTCATCAAGGGGGAGTGCAGTGCACAGGAATCATAACTCTTGCTTCCTTAATTTTTGAGTTATTGCCCTTTGTTGTTTTTCATACTTGAATTTTGTCTGGAGCATATCTCCAAAACTATACTACCTACGGTTATGAAATTTCATGCATGGATAGATCTCATCAAGGGGGAGTACAGTGCACAGGAATCATAACTCTTGCTTCCCTAATTTTTCAGTTATTGCCCTTTCTTGTTTTTCATACTTGAATTTTGTCCGGTGAATATCTCCAATACTATACTACCTACGGTTATGAAATTTCATGTCTGCATACATCTCATTAAGGGGGAGTGCAGTGCACAGGAATCATAACTCTTGCTTCCTCAATTTTTGAGTTATTGCCCTTTCTTCTTTTTCATACTTGCATTTTCTCCGGTGAATATCTCCAAAACTATACTACCTAGGGTTATGAAATTTCATGCCTGCATACATCTCATTAAGGGGGAGTGCAGTGCACAGGAATCATAACTCTTCCTTCCTTAATTTTTGACTTATTTTCATACTTGAATTTTGTCTCGAGCATATCTCCAAAACTATACTACCTATGGCTATGAAATTTCATGCGTAGATAGATCTCATCAACTGGGAGTGCAGTGCACATGAACCATAACTCTTGCTTAATTTTTGACTTATTGCTCTTTCTTTATTTTGAAACTTTAATTTTGTCCAGTGCATATCTTCAGAACTGTACTAGCTAAGGATATGAAATTTCATGCGTGGATACATTCCATCAACGGGAAGTGCTGTGCATATAAATTTCAACTCTTGCTTGCTTAATTTTTCAGTTATTGCCCTTTCTTGTTTTTTTTTTCGAACTTGAATTTTGTATGATGCATATCTCTCAAACTATACTACCTCGGGTTATGAAATTTTAGGGCTGGATACATCTCATCAAGGGGTAGTGCAGTGCACATGAAATATAAATTGCTTATTTTTTATGCACCAGCATTTTCTCCTTTTCCCACAATGTTTTCGACCCTTTCCAAACCAAATTTCAATTTTTGAGTTACATTTAGTTTGTAAACTGCAAATGATTTCAATTTGGACTAGTCCAAACTTTTGCTGTGTGGTAAAGAGTTAATAGTAATACAATAATAAACAAGAGTTCCGTCAAAACAAATACACTGCCATGATCTTCAATCAACAGTAAAAAAAATATTCTGCACTACTATTTTTCTATACCTCCCCTTTATCATTATTATGCCCCAACTTTACAACTTGGGGTAAGACGGGCGTATCTTGCGACAATTTGCCGCTCTTGTTTTATCTTAAATCCTATCGAGTCATATTTGATTTATCCTAGTAACATATTTTCAATATAAAGAGGTTTACTATCTTAAGGCTTGGCAAAGATTTAACTTTACCAACTGACAAAATTTTAGACCAGTCTAAATTGAAAGCATTTTGCAACAACAAAATAAATGTGTCTCAAAATTAAAATTTGTTTTTGGAAGGTTAAAAAACAATGTGGAAAAAGGAGCAGAATGCTGGTTACCAGCATATATTCCTTCCAACAATGTTTTGCAAAAGCCTTCCACAGGGTCATTAAAAGGATCATTTAAAGTCGGGATTGTCGACAGAAGGGCTTAACCCTTTACCACACAATCACATGTTTTAACAACCCCAAAGGAAAAGGACTTTTGAAAACGAAGGAAAAGGAGAAAATGCTGGTAACCAGCATTTTCTCCTTTTCCCACAATGTTTTCTACACTATCAATGACAAATTTCATCATTTGAGCCACATTTTAATTGTCTGCAAATACTTCTAATTTATTGTGTGGTAAAGAGTTTTCTAACTATGTGAGTAATATATATTTTACCTCTAGCTCTTTTATTTGCTTTGAAATGGCTAGCTTCTCAAACTCGTGGTTTTCTTTGGATCTTCTTAATAAGTTAATCTCCTGCTCTCTTTCTGTTAAAATCACACAGAACAATTACTGTCAAGTCAAAACGCTAGATTTTTCTTTTCAAAACCTTTAGTGTAATAAGCATGACTTCATTTATGTATTCAAACAATGTAGATCTAAATCAGACTGCCTTTTCTGGCCAGTAAAAATCAAGATCAGACTGCACAGAACATCCAGCCTGATCCTATATCTACCATGTGTTTTCCTGAAATGTTCTGGAAAATAAAACATCCTTGAACTTAAAATGCCTTAGTTTGTTTTCCTGATTAGCTCTTTACCAAACAATCCCGGGTTATCACAACCCTGAGAAAGAAGCCTTTTGAAAACATTGTGGGAAAAGGAGAATGCTGGTAACCAGCATTTTCTCCTTTTCCCACAATGTTTTCTACCCTTCCCAAAACAAATTTCAATTTTTTAGTCACATTTATATTGTCGTCTGCAAGTGCTTTCAATCTGGACGAGTCGCAATTTTTTCATTTGGTAAAGAGTTAAGAAAGGCCATTGCATTTATTTGAATGAGCAGTGCACTGGCAAGAGGGGGGAGGGAATTAACGCATCTCCAAAACTGAAGTTTACCTTTCAAATTATATAATCATGGATCCATAAAATCCATTTTGTTTAATAAGCGACTGGATATGGAGGTAGACTGGTCCTTTGACATGCAGAAATTTGATCAACAGTAAAAAGTTCTGACCAATGTAAACCTGCGCGGCCTGACACGGGTTGATACCTTTTTGCGGATGCATTAACCCTTTACCAAACAATCCCATGTTTTAATGACCCAAGGGATGAGGCCTTTCAAGACATTGATATTAAATTTGGTGAAAGGAAAATTTTCACAAGCAATCTCTCCTTTCGTCAAATGTTTCTAATAAATGTTTACTGTTTTTTACGACACTGAAACAGATGGCTCTTGAAAACATTGTAGGAACAAACCAGCATTTCCTCCTTTTCCCACTATGTTTTATACCCAATCAAATACATACATAATCATTTGGGCTACAATTCATTTGTCATCTGCAAATGCTTTCAATTAGGTTAAGTCCAAAATTTGCTGTGGGGTAAAGAGTTAACTGATCCAAGTAAACTCTTCACCAGGCAACAATATTTTACACTTGTTAACCCTTAAAGCACCAAATAAACCAAATAGACATATTCAATCTACAATAAGACCAAGATAATTGCAGTTTCGTCGCTGTCTGATGTCTGTACTGAATCAGCAAGGCAGACAGTGTAGATCAAAGATCAGACTGCATGTTTTGTATTGTCTGATCTTGATCTACACTGGCCTCAAAGGCAACTATAGTAGTGAAAAGCACTTTAAGTGTTAAAACCTAGAGCATTTGCAAACCACAAACTGAATGTGAATCACCTGGTGAAAATTTTCGTGGAAAGGGAAGAAAAGATTGTAGGAAAAGGAGAAAATGCTTGTTTACAGCATTTTCTTTTTTTCCCAAAATGTTTTCAAAAGCTTTTCTTCTCAAGATCATTGAAAAAAAAAAAAAAAACAAGATTGCTTTGTGACAGGCTAAAACAAAGCTTACAGATGAAGAGTGATTTGTAAGGCATTTTATAAGAGAGCAATGCTCTGAAAAAAGGGGGCTTAATGCATCTCAGTAATGCACTGTACCAAGCAAGACATCAAATAAGGAGCTCCATAAAATCCATTTTGTCTAAGAACTTACTGAATCATGAGGTTGTCATGCCAAAAATTGACACATAACTAAAAGTTTTGGCCAAGGCTAGCCTGCACAGACTGCCCAGACTGACCTGGGTCGATACCTTTTGCAAATGCATTAAGCCCCTTTTTCATAGAGAATAGCTCAAATTTTGTAAAACAACGAGAGAAGTTTTTTTTCATGTTTGGGAAAGTGCACAAAAGTTATTTTCTTACCTACATTCTTTTCCATGAAATTTTTCACAAAATCAAACAGATCAAGGGATGAAGATTCTGTATAATTTGAATCAAACTCTTGCAGGCTATCTGCTCTATTTAGATTTAAACTATCCTGTCTATTCAAATTTGAACTATCTAATGATGAAGCCATGATCATCTGTTGTTTCTGTAGAGCTGTCTGTTTCTCGATATCTTGCCTTATCTCACCTGGAAGGGGAAAATAAAGTAATTCTTTGCCAAATGACAAATTTTATATTGGTCCAAATTGAGAGCATTTGCTGATGATGAATTTATTGTTATTCAAAACACGAAATTTGTATTTCAAAGGATAGTATACATTGTGGGAAAAGAAGAAAATGCTGGGTAACCAGCATTTTCTTCTTTTCCCACAATGTTTGAAAAGGCTCTTTTCTTTATGGTCGATAAAAGCAGTTCCTCTCATGACTTTAATTGTCTTTGCGCAGCCAGTGTAGATCCAAGATCAGACTGTACAAAACATGCAGTCTTACCTTTGATTTACACTAAGCTAAGTTATTAACCCCTACTCTGCTAAGTGCAACTTATGGACCTTTTGCAGACAATGTAGATCAATATCAGGCTGCATGGTCTGATCTTGGATCTACACTGTCTGATAAGGAGATATTTTCCCCCAAAATACCTTTGAAATAGAAAAATTTTGGTATATACTATCAACTTGAAAGTTTCATTTCATTTATTTAGCTGGTTAGGGGTTAAAGTAATAAAAAAGCTGCAAAATTGTACTATTTGTGCTGTTTTCTGTCTTTATGATTGAAAATGTTCACAATGTTTATTTGACTTTCCAAGGGCGAATCTAAAACCCCAACTGGCAGATGACCTTTCTTCACCTACAGGAGACACTTTTGAGAACATTGTGGCAAAGGAGGAAATTGCTTGTAATAATCAGATGCTTTTGTACAGGGTTAGGCTAGAATATCTTAATATACTGCACAGGGAATATAAAACTTACAGGGTCAAACTGCATTTTTTGTGCAGCCTAATCTCTTTTTCTTCACTATCCAGAAAAGCACACCCAGTACTTTTATTATTATCAACCTGAATGCTTGAAAGCATCTTTAAAATCTGCCTAAGGAAAAGCAGTCATCAAACAAGAGCACCCCATGCATTGCCAATGCTCAGTTGCAGTTGCTTCTACACCCTTAAACAGACAAGAAAATTTGTCCAAATTGACTTGTCCAAATTGAAAGCATTTGCAGATGACAAAAATGTGGCTCTGATTATCAGATTTGCCTTTGAACTGTTTGAAAAGGAGAACATGCTGATCACCACTTTTTTCTCCTTAACTATCATAAGCCTTTTTATCTCAGGGTTGTTGAAAAGTAGGATTTTGTGGGAAAGGGTCAAGTGAAAACTTTTGTCCAAAACAGGGCATAACTGTGTCAAAAATATTTTAAGGTTTACCTGCTCTGCTTGTCTTGGTCCCCCTTTTGATAGCTAACAACTAGCCCCAGTTTGTGGTGAACATTTGAAGAAATTATAGAGATATCAGAAAATATCATACCACGACAATGAAGACAACAGGGCTACGACAATATATGTATCTCCATGCATTCTTCAATAAGCCAAGCAAAAAATAATCAGATTACTTGTGATGTTCTTCAGATGCTGCCTGCCAAACATGTGCTCCTTTTTGTTATGTACAGATGTAAAATACTGGTTACACAGTTTACAATGCAGCTCGGATATACCATCTGTGTCCTACAAGGAAAGGCAAGTTTTAGGAAACAAATTCTTAGGTAATTCTGTACTAGATAACAAAATTCTAGACTGCTCCATATTGGAACGTGTTGGCGGACAACAAAGTAAACATTGCTCAAATGATGGAATTTATCTTTGAAAGAGCAGAAAACACTGAGGGAAAAGAAGGAAATGCTGGTGACCTTTCTTCTTGTCTGACAATATTTTTCAGGGCATTCTTTCTCAGGTTCCTTAAAAAAAAAAAAAAAAAAAAAAAAAAAAAAAATAGAACACTTCCATGTTAGGTAAAGAATTCAAGTAAGCAATCTAGAGTTAAGGCAGCCAAATATAATAACCACATGTTTGAGTAGATTAAAACCGGAACAGCAAAAAATTACCCTTCAATCCCAATATAACCTTATTTGTTTCTCCTTTGACATTCTAGAAAAGTCTTCATCATTAAGGTCTTAAAAACAAGTGATTCCTTAACCCTTTACCAGACGACAAAATCTTTGACTTGTCCAAACTGAAAGCATTTGCAGTTGACAATATCAGTGTGGCTCAAATGGTGCAATTTTTCTTTGATAGGGTAAAAAACATTGTGAGAAAAGGAGAAAATGCTGGTTACCAGGATTTTCTCCTTTTCCCACAATGTTTTCAAAAGGCTTCTTTCCCAGGGGCGTTAAAAGGCAGCATTGTGCTGTAAAGGGTTTATACAGGGTAAACAATGGACAAACCTCAAGGTCTAGAAGAGCATCACTGTTGTCTGTGAGACCCTGTAAATGTTCCCCTTTCAGTTTTTTGTTCTTTACAAAGGCCTGGTACACATCAGAATCCTGGAACTCTTGCATCTCTCGAATGTATCGTTGTTTATCTTCTTCTGCTAATTTGGCATACATCTATGTATTACACAAATGATAAAACAGAATGCATTATTTACCAACAACTGTAAAAGCGTAAAGACTGTTTCCTGTGCTAGGCTTTTTGCTACAACTTCAACAAGAGCACCACCACATGCAGGTGTCAACAGTTGGCTACTTTTGCTCTTCACCAAATGATAAAATTTTAACTAGTCCAAATTAAAAGCATTTACAGATGAAAAAGTAAAAGGTTGCCAAAACCTTGGACATGCAAAAAATTGACCAGTAGCAAAAAGTTTCGATCCAGGTCAGTCTGTGAGGACTGAGCAGACTGACCTGAATCGATACTTTTTGCAGATGCATTAACCCTTTCCCAAACAAGCCCTGGTTTTCACGTGTCTGCTGTACAAGTCTTTTGAAAACACTGTGGGAAAAGGAGAAATTGCTTGTAACAAGCAATTTCTCCTTTTCCCACAGTGTTTTCTACCCTTTTTGAGAACTTTCTGCCATTTTCATCAAATTTAAAATTGTCGTCTGCAAACTCTTTCAATTTGGACCAGTCCAAAATTTATCGTTTGGGAAAGGGTTAAGGCTACTTCTTACAAAGCATGGCTTAGATATAATGCATTAGTAATTGATGTCACATCATTCTTACTTTGTACAAACACAGAGTGCAGTGAGAACCTATAGTTTGAAAAGAGTAAATTTCTCTTTTCTGACAAAGGCCATTGGCCAAAATATTGAAAAAGAGTATTTAACTTTATTTCTTACTGTGACATTCCAGAAACATTTTTTGTGAAAAGAGCATTTGCTGGTAACAAGCAAGTGCTCTTTTTTCCAGTATGTTTCACCCTCTACTAAACAATCCCCTGTTTTAAAGACCCTGCAGAAGAAAACTTTTGAAAACTTTGCAGGAAAAGGAGAAAATGCTCGTAAGGAGCCTTTTCTCCTTTTCCTACAATGTTTTCTACTCTTTCAATGACAAATACCATTACTTAATCCTTTACCACACAATCTCGACTTTTAACGACCCTGAGAAAGAGGCCTTTTGAAAACGTTGAGGGAAAAGGAGAAAATGCTGGTAACCAGCATTTTCTCCTTTTACCACAATGTTTTCTACCCTATCTAAAACAAATTTCAATTTTTCAGCCATATTTATTATGTCGTCTGCAAGTGCTTTCAATTTGGACCAGTCTAAAAATTTGTCGTTTGGTAAAGAGTTAAGCTACATTTATTATTTGCAAAGGCTTTCAATTTGGCCAGCCGAGCCCCAGTAGCTCAGTCAGTAGTGTACAAGACTTGAAAATATGAGGTCGCAGGTTCAATCCCCAACTTAGCTAATTTCTTTCAGAGGATTAATGATAGTCATTGTGACAGGATTCATTCCTCTCTCACCACTGATTATTGTTTTGACAATGGATATGTGGGAAAGCAGCCAGTGGCTTGGAAAGAATATTGTGCACAGTACTGGTAAAACAAACTCCAGCAAAGCACTGATAGGTGCACTGTCCACCGCGATATAACTGTAATATTGTTGAAAACGGCATTAAATACCGTACCATCAATCAATCAGTTCAATTTGGCCATGTCTGAAATTTTGTGGTTTGGTAAAAGGTTAAAAGACCGACCATTTTTGCATCGACAGAAGTTGTAATTGTGTTGTAATAGGTATAAAAACACATCCTATTTCATACCATTTTTTTCTCTTTTGCCATGTTCGACCATTCCTGGCCTAACATTCTAGTGATCACATGAAACTGGAGTTTTGGATTAGTCACCTTTAGTTCTCGTCTTCTTTTCAATGCAAAAATCACATACCTTAAAAAGAAAACAAGGGCACTGAGTGCCAGTGCAAATGCTCGACCGCCATGACAGATCTTAAGTGAAATAATGTCAAAAAACACCATCAATACCATATAAATAATTAAGAAATGGTAGGTAGTCTTTAGTAGAATTTCTTTTGGTCTGCAATTGTCCCTTATTAGCACAGAAACTGACTGTAAGATATGAAATATGAAAATGTGACAATGAATTTTTCTTTCTTTTTTTTCTTTTATAGATCTAGATCTGTATGCAATGAGGATGTATGTCCATAAAAAGTTCTTAAGGAGGATAGAACCTATAATCTTTACAAGTTATTTGACTATGCACCAAAATGAACAAAATTGACAGAGAAATGTCTTGATTTTGTCAGAAGCATCCAGGACCATTTGCCCTATTTCAAATCATGTATACATCTATACAAGAATGCATTCTATTGCAATGACTTTTGAAAACCCTCAAATTTAGTTTTGGCAAAGCCAGGATGGGAACTCAAAACCCTATGATTTCAAGATCTAGCTTGTCATTTGAATAATCAGGTATTCATTCCACAACTTATTCATGTCCCTCGTATTGAGGCTTTGCCTTGCATACTATATATACCAATTCTTCCCCATCTGTAAAATATTTTCTCACTGATACTCCTTTTTGTCCACAATGCTTTCAAAACATTTATTCCTCAGAGTCGTTAAAACATGGGATTCTTTGTTACGGGGAAAGTAACTTATGTGTTGAAGTTTTATACATACCCTGTTGTTGGTTTTCGTGGGGGTTCAAAGTCTGGTTTTGCTTTCCTCTTCTTTCCTTTTGGCCAGCCCCCACCTTTTTTTTTCTACAATAACAATACATGAATCCATTCATCTTTAGTTTTGCACAAGCCCGATAGCACACTCGGTAGCGTACAGGACTTTTGAACAGGTGGGTTGCTGGTATGAACCCCCAGCTTGGCCAGTTCCTTTCTATGGACTGACGATAGTCATTGCAACATGTTTCATTCCTCTCTCACTGCTGATCATTGTTTCAACGATGGTTTTGTGGGAAAGCAGTCAGTGGCTTGGGAAGAATAGTTGGCTAAGCACTGGTAAAAGAAATTCCATGAAAGCACAATAAGGTGTGCTGTGCTGGCTGCCGTAATGTAACTAAATAATGTTGAATACAGCATTAAATACCATGCAATCAACCAATCAATCACCCTTAGTTTTGGGTTTAACCCTTTACCACACAATCCTGAGTTTTAATAACCTTGAAAAAGAAGACTGGAAAACAAACTGGGAAATGGAGAAAATGCTGGTAATCAGCATTTTCTCCTTTTCTGACTTCGTTTTCTACCTTATCAAACAAAGCAGTCACCTTTTGAGCTACAATTATTTTGTCATCTGCAAATGCTTTCAGTTTGGTTGAGTCCAAAATTTTGTTGTTTTGTAAAGAGTTAACTCTTTACCAAAAAAAATTGTTAAGTACTCTGCAGCATTTTCTCCTTTTCCCACAATGTTTATACAGTCTTCTTCCACAGGGTCATTAAAAGTCAGGATTGTGGGGTTAAGGAGAGAGATTTCCTGGCAAGACAAAGAGTTACAGCTGTATTTACTTTTTGATCTTCTGGTTTTATGGATACAGTTTCAGTTTGGTTCTCTGCTTGTGGTGGTTCAGTATCTGTGAAAATTGTCACTGGAATGACAACCTGGTTCCCTGGTTCATTCTCATACACTTGACCTTGATTGTCCTCCATAACTCCCACCTGTTGAATGTGTGAGAAAATCCCAGCTGAAAAAATGCAACAGATAAAAACTATACCACACATGTAGCTGCAGCTAAAACTGTGATCAGGTATGTTTTTTTTTTTTTTTTTTTTTTTTTTTTTTGGTAATTAACCCTTTACCACATGATTCCGAGTTCTAACAACCTTAAGGAGGATGGCTTTTGAAAGCATAGTGGCAAAATGAGAAAACATTGGTAACTAGCATTTTATCATTTTCCTATGATGATTTTCACCTTTTTCAGAGACAAATTCCATAATTTGAGCCACATTTAATTTGTTATTAGCAAATGAGTTGGATAGGGACAAGTCAAAATTTTTGTGGTTTGGTGATAAGTCAGTATTTGCTGGGTACCCAGAAATGTGTTGGGACCCAAAATTAGGCATTGTAATGCTTAGCTTGATTATTATCACACAAATCTAGTATCAGTATGTTAAACAAAGGTGAATACCAACCTTGCAGACTAGATGTAATGATAGGCCGTCCATTTTCATCTGCTACTGTGGCAATACAGTTCCCTCCAAAGTTTGAAAAGTCTGATGAACCATCTGCTACAGACAGGACCAGTCTATAAATAAAGTAAGATAGACTTATAAATAGCTTACCATCACCCAAGTACTACATAACTTGCAGCCATTTTCAACTGTTTAACCCCTTCCCCAATGCAAATGTTGTGAAAAATTACTAAAACACATGTAATTTTTTCCACCTGTCACAAGTGTTTTTTATGTAGTGTGTACATAAATGTTTTATTTCAATGGTTTCAATTTTTTTTTTAAATCCACCAGATTGATTGATTGCATGGTGGTTAATGCCTTTTTCAACATTATTTCAGGTATATCGCAGTGGCCAGTATACCTATTCTCTTATACCTATACTCTCATGTATCATTTCTTATTTCACTACAAGTTTACAGCTTTTTGCTTTCTTTGACAGTCTCGCAGTTATTTCATGGACATCATGGTGGCAAACATGAATAACATTCTTTGAAACCCACTGGCTGCTTCCACATATAAACAGAACTGATTTACTACTATGATGTGACAGAAATGTGAGCCCTGCCTTAATCCTTTACCACACAATCCCAACTTTTAATGACCCTGAGAAGAAACACTTTTGAAAACTGGTGTCAGTATTTTCTCCTTTTCCCACAATGTTTTCAAACGGCTTGTCTTTCAAGGTCGTTAAAACTCAGCATTCTGTGGTACAAGGTTAAACTATAGCCCAAGAACAAAATTAAACTTACTTTGATAAAGGGCCAAACATTTTCATGGCATCACATACATACCATAAAATCTACATGCTCTGTAATTCTAGACAGAAAGATTTTTTAAATGTTGTTTCGTATGATAACAGTGCCTTTTCCCTAAGGTTTCATACTCTCCAAATAGAAATCAAATCATATGAGAAAAATTCATTAGTCATCTGTAAATGCTTTCAAAATGGACAATCCAGAATTTCAGCACCTGGTAAACTTACAGAGTTAACCCTTTAGCACATGGCAAAATTTCAGATTTGTCCATGTTGAAAAAATTAACAGACAAACACCTCAAAATTTTTCAAGTGATAGTATTTGTGCTTGAATAGGCCGAAAACATGGAGGGAAAAGGAGAAAATGCTGGTTACCAGCATTTTCTCCTTTTTCCACAATGTTTTTAAAAGCCTTCTTTCATGGTTTTGTTAAAATTTGGGATTGTGTGGTAAAGGGTTGAGAACATTGATGAGATTTACCCTTTTGAAGTTTCCACTAAGACCAGATTTTCTGGGATACCTCCTGGAAGAAGTGTGGTTGTGGGTAGGCCTGTTTAAAAAAAAAAAAAAAAAAAATTCATTACGGTTGGATTCTATTCACCTGTAGCAACTGCAAACAGTGCATTTGCACCATGCTCTTTGAAAAGGAGGCTTAATGCATTTGCAAAAAGTATCAACCCAGGTCAGCCTTAGCAGTCCACACAGACTGACATGGGTCAAAACTCTTTGCTTTTGGTCAATTTTCTGCATGGAAAAGGACCAGTGTACCTCATTTTTCAGTAGCTTGTTATACAAAATGGATTTTAGGGATGTACAATACTGTGATGGCTTGCTTGGTATTATGCATCACGCAAATGCATTAAGTGCCCTTTTGCCAGAGCATGGTTTATTTATTTTTATTGACAAGTTACATTTTTCCCAAAAGCAGCATAACAATTTTTTTCTCCATTTCATGTTCTGTTTTCTGACTAAAGATGTCCATTGTGTTTATTTAGCACTCTACAGGTTAACCCCTTACCAAATGACAAAACGTTGAACTTTTCCAAATTGAAAGCATTTGCAGACAACAAATTAAATTCTGCTCAAGTAATGGAATTTGTCTGTGAAATTGTAGAAAATGTAGGAAGAAGATAAAATGTTAGTTATGGGCATTTTCTTCTTTTCCCACAATGTCTTCCAAAGCAGTTTTCCTCAGGGTCGATAAATCGATAAACATGGGGTTATTTGGTACAGAGTTAATTTGTCAATCCTAGGGACAAAACTGCAAATATCAAGTAAGGCTTTTTCTGTGGCGTTACAACTGCAGCGTATCTGCTACAAGATTCTGGGTCTGATTTCAACGACCAATCTTAAGAACATTCTTTGTCTTGTTCTCCAAGATTTTCGAAATTCAAAAGTGACACAACCTCTCACTGTCTAAATGGTTTAGCCATTTAGAAGTTATGTTACTTTCAAATTTAGAAAATTCTGGAATTTAAGACTGAGAATGTTCTTAAGAATAGTTCGTGAATACGGAACCTGGAATTCCTATGCCTGACTTCTCCAAAGTAGTACATGATTAGGGTCTGAATTCACCAACCCTTCCTAAGAATATTCTTTGTCTTACTCTAGATTTAGAAAGTAACACAAGCTCTGACTGGCTAAAGCATTTAGTTTAGCCAATCTGAACTTGTATCACATTCAAATTTAGAAAAGAATGATCTGGTTGGTGAATACAGACCAAGATTTTACTGGTCAGTTGATAACTAACAAAACATATTACAGGAGTGGACAGAACCCATGTTTGTAGAGCAAAAAGACTAGCACAAGAACCATTTCCTTTCAAGTTAAGTATTACACAATTCTGCATGATATGGTAGGACAGGAAACATTATCATACAGAAAAGTTTTCTGTCTTAACTCTTTCCAACACCACAAAAAAGTAGGCTCGTCCAAATTCAAAGCATTTGCAGTCAAAACATTAAATGTACCTCAAATGATGATTTCTGTCTTTAATAGGGTAGAAAATATTGTGGGAAAAGGAGAAAATGCTGGAAACCAGCATTTTCTCCTTTTCCTACAATGTTTTCAAAAGGTTTCTCCCTCAGGGTCATTAACAAGAGGGCCATGATGGCCCTGTATTGCTCCACTGGCTTATAAATATAAACCATAAATAATAAACATTTCAATGCTGAGCCAAATGGTTTCAAAATGAAGACTTACAAAGTTTTCTCTGTAAAAGCCCATATGAAAGTTGAGACCCGCAGGGCAAAGCCATTTTTGATCCCAGAGCTATTTAATTACTTGAACCCTGGTAGAGGTCCACAAGATAAAGCCATAAAAATAAGGTGATTTTCAAGTTTTGTCCATATGAAGCCTCTGTAAAACATAAGACCCCTGATGCAAGGCTAATTTAAAAAAAAAATCAAAACAGGAAGATTTCTTAAGTTGTCACTATGTAAGCCCATGTAAAACTTGTGACCCCTGCGGTGGGGCCAATTTTGACCCCAGGGCTAAAATTTTGGCTCACTTGGTAGAGGCCCACTAGATATAGCTACATGCAAAATTTGGTAGCTCTAGGCCTTATGGCTAGGTACAGGAAGATTTTTAAAGTTTTCTCTATATAAGCCTATGTAAAACTTGTGACCCCTGGGGCAGAGCCAATTTTGACCCCAGGGCTATAATTTGAAGAAACTTGATAGAGGTCTACTACATAAAGCTACATGCCAAATTTGGTAGCCCTATGCCTTATGGTTTCCGACAAGAAGATTTTTAAAGATTTCTCTATATAAGCCTATGTAAAACTTGTGACCCCTGGGGCAGAGCCAATTTTGACCCCAAGGCTATAATTTGAAGAAACTTGATAGAGGTCTACTACATAAAGCTACATGCCAAATTTGGTAGCCCTATGCCTTATGGTTTCCGACAAGAAGATTTTTAAAGATTTCCCATATTTTTCAGTTTTGTTGCCATGGCAACCAGAGTTTTTGAAGGAATCAAATTCTTTCAAGAAATTCTGAAGAGGACCATGGCAGGATCATTTCTGTGAAGTTTCATGAAAATTGGATGGGTAGTTTCAGAGAAGAAGATGTTTGAAATAAAAGTTAACGGACGGACGGACGGACGGACGGACGCACGACGGACACCAGGCCATGACATTAGCCCGCTGGCCTTCGGCCAGTGGAGCTAAAAACCAGGAATGTTTGTTTAAGGGTTAAACCAACATAAAATTAAAACCAGTTAGATTTACCAGCAACAAATTTTTTGGGACTTCTCCAAACTGAAAGCATTTGCAGATAACAAACCAACTATGCTCAAACGAAAGGATTTTGAGTCAACTTTCATTGTAAAAATGATGTTTTACCAAAACTGTCCCATTGAATATGACCATAAAGAAGCTTTTCAAAAAATACTGAGATATGGAGAGAGAATGATGGTAACCAGCACTTTTTTTCATTTTCAAACGATGTTCTTAACCCTTTCAAAGACAAATCTCATTATTTGAGACACGTTTAATTTTTCATCTACAAATTTTATGACAAATCTCAATTTTCATGTCTTCTAAAAGTAGACCCTTTACTAGACAAACCAGACTTTTAGAAACCCCGAGGAAGTTGCCTTTTAGAAACATTGTAGGAAAAGGAGAAAATGCTGGTAACAAACACATATTCCGTTATTTGAGCCACATTTAAATTGTTGTCTCCAAATGCTTTCAGTTTGGTGAAGTCTACATTTTTCTTGTGTGATAAAAAAATAATTCAGTATATTCATACCAACATCCACTTTTAAATGATGATCTATACTGGAAGAGTCTACAGTGACATTCATGTTATCACTGACATCCCCTAGTGAGCCCAGATTAATATCTGCTTTCACATGGCTGTTTGTCAAGTGTGTAAAGGTAGTCTCTGCATCAGCTTGTTCATTTCCCAAGCTGGTCTTGATGAAATCTTTATCTGTTTCCATAAGTGATCGTCAATAATCTAGCAATTCCAATTGTATATTTTGCAGGAATCTGGAAATATAACAAGTTTTGAGCTTGTGTGTAAATACTGCTGGGGTTTTGTTTTGAAAGGCTGGACTAAATGAGCTAACTGTATAGATCCAAGATCAGACTGCACATTGTGTGCAGTCTGATCTTGATCTATGCCTTCCTCAGAATGCCTATAATTTTGCGTATTGCACTCGAGGGGCCAAGATATTGGTATCGTCAGTCAATATCTACACACAGCTCTTTTAACCCCTAGAGGGCTGATTAAACCCTGCAGACATTTCCAATCTAGAAATAAGACCTATATTAGACTATACTTGCAATATATAAAAGTCATCTTTTTCCGGAATTTCTCAGCAAAGCAGACAGTGTAGATCAAAGATCAGGCTGCACATTTTGTGCAGTCCGATCTTGATCTACACTGGTTGGAAAGGCAACTATAGTTGTGAAATGCGCTTTAAGGTTTAGTCTTTCTTCTGATCATTTTCTGGAAAACATGACATGCATATTAATGGTTGTGAATCAAGTCTGATCAAGTGTTTTTAAACTCTTTGTTGACGAAAGTAACGGACAGAGGAAATTTCTTTTATCTACAATTATCAGATAGGTCAACCCTTTCAGTGAAAAAATATCATTAGAGCTCCCCTTCGGATCAAAGGTAGACTGGACTCGAGTGGATTTTGCTTGGCATTTTGGCTAATTTGGGGGGGGGGATAATGCAAGAAATGTACGAAATGAGTGTTGAAAAGTTACCATAAGAAAAGTCATTAGTTACCATAAGTCTGAACACGTTACAACCGCTGAATTTTGAAATAATTCATCATTGTTGTCCATCCAATAAAACGTTCAGCCATTTTTTTTTGTATCAAGGGAAGTAACTGTGCGAAAATTTGTCTAACTATAAGTTGGTGCATACTGGGAAATGATCATTTTCCAGAAAGAAATTCAGACTAGAAGATTTTCCAGGTTCTATATATATGGACTCAGGACGTTTTATTTGCATGGCTGGGTTGAGATGGAGGGGTCGAAACGGACAAGTTGATCATAGCCAGACATATTTCAAAAATACATACAACTACAGTCAGGAAAGATATGACTTTCTAATAGAAGTGGACCGTATAGAGAGGGAAGCTGAACAGTGTATTAAACAAACAGAACAAGCAGAAGACACCAATTTTTCTAAGACAGAAATGAGAGTCCGAGAAAAGGCTGATCTAGCTGTTGAGATACAGTCAGAAAATGTAGTAGAACTGACTCCAAACTGTACAAAGGTAGATCTGTCGAGTCTTCATCTCACTGAGAGATCTACAAGTTTGAAGCAGACGACACAGAAAACATCCATGTTTTAACGACCCTGAGGAAATAGAGTCTAGCCTTTTGAAAACCTTATGGGAAAAGGAGAAAATGCTGGTGACCACTACACTTTCACAGACAATCATCATTTCAACTATAATTAATATGTCGTCTGCAAATGCTTTGAATTTGGACCAGTCTAAAATTTTCTTGTTTGGTAAAGAGTAAAAAGTAACATTCTTCTTCTTGTGAAGCAGTCCTGCAAAATATGAAAGGGGCCAGACCAAAGTATGCTGCATGTTTGTTGCAGTCATTTGCATTATTTGAAAAAGCGTGTGAAGTGCCCTGTAGGCAAAGTATAAAGATCAGAATGCTTCCCTTCTGCAGTCTGATCTTCAACAGGACACAAAGTTGTGCCTTATATGCATAGTGTAAACATGAGACTGCATACCTTTTGTAGTCTGATCTTCATGTACACTTTCCCCAAAGCACCAATAGTTGTGTCAGGAAAGCCCAGGTTAAAGATCAGATGGCTTTTCTTGTGCAGCCTGATCCGCATTGACACTGTATTTATTGGCATATGACATTGTGTCTGATAGACTTATAGTAAAGATAAGCCTGTTTTCTCTGTGCAGCCTGATCTTTATTCAAAAGTGACTATAAGTCTGCATAGAAGATAAATCTAAAGCTCAGAATGCTTCCCTTGTGCAGTCTGGTCTTCATTGACACTTTCTTAAAAAAAAATGTGAAGTTGTGCCAAATATGCATAGTGTAAAGATGCGACTGCATTCTTTGTGCAGACTGATCCTCATTTACACTTTCAACAGAAACAGCTATTGCCAGGCAGGCAAGATGTTAACCCTTAACTCTTTACCAAACCTCAAAATTTTAGACCACTCCAAATTGAAAGCTTTTGCAGACGACAAAATAAATGTGACTCAAAATTTGAAATTTGTCATGGGAAGAGTAGAAAACATTGTGGGAAAAGGAGAAAATGCTGATTACCAGCATTTTCTCCTTTTCCCACAATGTTTTCAAAAGGCTTCTCCCTCGGGGTCGTTGAAAGTTCGGATTGTGTTGTAAAGGGTTAAAGCAACTTTCACAACTGTTGTTGCCTTTGAGGCCAGTGTAGATCTAGATCAGACTGCACAAAAGGTGCTGTCTGATCTTAATCTACACTATCAGCTTTGCTGCAACATTATAGACAAAAGGAACCTTAAAATTGCAATTATCTAAGTTTAAAATGTATGTTGGGTTTTGTTCGGCACTAAGGGTTAACTCTTTACCACACAGTCCCGACTTTTAACGACCCTGAGAAAGAAAACTTTTGAAAACATAGTGGGAAAAGGAGAAAATGCTTGTAACCAGCATTTTCTCCTTTTCCCACAATGTTTTTTACCCTTCCCAAATCAAATTTTAATTTTTGTGTCACTTTTATGTTGTAGTCTGCAAATGCTTTCAATTTGGACCAGTCTAAAATTTTGTCGTTTGGTAAAGAGTCAAGAAAAATAAACAACAATAACCCTTGGCAACCAGTCTGGATTTTAACTCTTTACCAAATGACTAATTTTTACACTCGTCTAAATTGAAAGCATTTGCAGACAACAAATTAGATATGACTCAAATGTTGAGATTTGCCTTGGAAAGGGCAGTAACCATTGTGGGAAAAGGAGAAAATGCTGATTGCTTTTCCCACAATGTTTTTTAAAGCCCTGTATCTCTGAGTTGTTAAAACCCAGGACTGTTTAGTAAAAAGCCTTAAAATGATGCTGAGAAAGAGGGATTTTGAAAACATTGTGGCCAAAGGCCAGAATGCAAGTTATCAGAATTTTCTCTTTTTCCGATAATATTTTCTAGCATGTCAAAGGAAATCTTATCATCTGGGTCACATTATATTTGTCGTCAACAAGCGCTTTCAATTTGGACAAGTCTTAAATCTTGTTGTTTTGCAAAGAGTAAATAAAAATACAGAATTATGACTTCTTTCTTCCCACACTGATTGATAAAATTCTAAACTTCTTGAAGACATTGGCAGACAACAAGTCAAATGGACCTGAAATGATGGCAATTGTCTGTGAAAGTGTAGAAAACCTTGTGGGAAAAGGAGGCAATGCTGGTTACCAGCATTTTCTCTTTTTCCCACAAGGTTTTCAAAAGACTATTTCACCAGAGTCTTTAAAACTCGAGTGTGTGGTAAAGGGCTAAAACTCGAGATTGTGTGGTAAAGGGTTAACGCTCAGGATTGTTTGGTAAATGGTAAAAGAGACCTCTGTAGATGTTTTGCTGCGAATTAAAATTGTTTGTTAAACACGGAACACAAAATGTATGGTCTACTTTAGGGCATAAAAGGTCATTATTGTTAATGCAGTGATAAACTCTATCATTTCAGGAAGAATTTCCAGCAGGCAGTGTGGTTTGGGGCAAGTTTGGCAAGACCAAATGGTGGCCTGGTATTGTTATTCCTTGTCAAATGGTCAAACAGACTACAAAGCTGGGATATGTGTGGTTGTACTGGCTCTCAGATGGGAAATTGTCACTGGTATTTATGACTCAAATTGACATGAGACATCTGCATGATTTGTAGCCTTTTTTTCATTCATTTTTGGATTCAGAAAATAAACCGAAATGCTGTTGGCTCAAGGTTTGGATCCCCTGTTAACCCTTTCCCAAACAAGCCCTGGTTTTTACGTGTCTGCAGTACAAGTCTTTTGAAAACACTGTGGGAAAAGGAGAAATTGCTCGTAACGAGCAATTTCTCCTTTTCCCGCAGTGTTTTCTACCCTTTTTGAGACCTTTCTGCCATTTTCATCAAATTTAGAATTGTCGTCTGCAAACTCTTTCAATTTGGACCAGTCCAAAATTTTTCATTTGGGAAAGGGTTAACTCTTTGCCAACGACAAAATTATAGACTTGTCCAGCTTGAAAGCATTTGTAGATGACTAATCAAATGTGGCGCAAATGATGATTTCTCTTTTTGAAAGGATAGAAAACATTGTTGGAAAAGGAGAAAATGCTGATTACCAGCATTTTCTCCTTTTCCCACATTTTTTTTTTAAAAGTTTTCCTTCTCAGGGTCATTAAAACTCAGGATTATGTGGTTGTCTTATTGAAACTGGTATTTTACATGACTGTGCTCAAAATTTTTGTGAGAAAAATTGTTACGGCTGTATGTAGTTAGTAAAAAATAAAATCATAAGAATTCATGTGGTTTCTTTTTCATCAATTTTGTAAACTTTTACAGCTGTAACAAAAGCTGATTATATGGTATAATGACCTAAGTATATATGTTATGCATGAACTGCTGCTGCTGCACTATTATTTTAGTAAAACTGTAATGTACAACATCTGAGCCATGCCCTGTGAAAAGGGGGTTTAGTACATCTGCAAAAAGTATTGACCAGGTCAGCCTGTGCAGTCTGCGCAAGCTGACCTGGGTCAAATTTTTTTGCTATTGGTCATTTTCTGCATGTCAAAGGACCAGTATACCTTGTGATTCAGTCAGTTGTTATACAAATTGGTCTTTTATTGATTCATAATTACATGATGTCTAGCTTGGTATCTTATATTAACCCTTTACTGCACAATCCTGACCTTTAACAACCTTGAGAAGCCTTTTGAAAACATTGTGGAAAAAGGAGAAAATGCTTGTCACAAGCATTTTCTCCTTTTCCCATAATGTTTTCTCCCCTTCCCAGAATAAATTTCATTTTTTCAGTCACAATCACTTTGTCGTCTGCAAATGCTTTCAATTTGGACTAGTCTACATTTTTGTTGTCTGGTAAAGCATTAAGGAGATACATTAAACCCCCTTTTTTCAAAGCATGGTTCATTTGTATGGAGTAAAATGCATGTAATCTGGTAAATACAAGGACTAATTGAATAAACACTGTAAACATTTATTGTACAAATACAACTTTTTATGCCTACTGCAATAGACAGCCTTTGAAAGCATTTGTGGGAAAAAGAGCAATGAGAATCCATACCAGTGAAAAACCAAGATTTTCTTTCATTTAAATGTTTGTTCATTGTAACATTTGAAATAGTTTTGAAAAGACTTTGAAAACATCCAAATAAGATTTGGATAATTTTACAGTAAGGTTTAACTCTTTACCAAACGACAAAATTTCAGACACCACCAATATTCAGAGCTGTTGCAGACGGCAAAATATCTGTGGCTCAAATAATGAAATTTGTGTCTGAAAGAGTAGAAAACATTGTGGAAAAGGGAGAAAATGCTGGTATCCAGAATTTTTTCTTATTTCCAAAATGCTTTCAAGGGCTTTCTTTTTTAGGCTCATTAAAACTTGGCATTGTGTGGTAAAGGGTTAATAAGTTAAATGCGTGTGAAAGCATTGTCACAAAATGCAATTTCTTCTGTTTCAAGACAAATTAGAAAAAAACTTCTCCACACATGTTAATATTTTAATTTAAACTTGAATAATGGTTTCAGTGTTTAACTTTTCTCATATATTTCGTTTGTGTTTAGGTCAAAATAAGCACATTAGAACCATTTTCGAAACAATTGTTGAAGCATCTGAAAGCCCCAATGAAAACAGAAATGAAAACAGGCATTCAGAAAGCCTTACAGGTAAGCTATACATTTTTAGAGATGTATGAATATTTTTTTAACTAAACAATACTTTTTATCATGACCCTGCAAAAGAAGCCTTTTGGAAACATTTTAGAAAAAGGAAATCTTCATGCTAAATGTTGCCCCTGATGGTTGCAATGTTGCATAGATTACAACCGATAGAAAATGCATTTCATTTTCTGGAGGCCATCAAAGAAATCACTGTTGTGACATTTCCAGTCTTAAATCGAAGATTTCCAATATATGTATTTATCCCGTACTCCATACAGAACAATTCTACAGTCTGTCATATTTTAACAGTGTTTTTTTCTCTCTGTAAGGATGTATCTTTAAGAAAACCCACATTTATTGATGAAGCTTATAACAAATGCTCAATGTGAGCACCCTAAATAAAGCATGCGTTCATTCTCTTCATTGAACTTTCACACACCTGAAGGCTTTAGGCATGATTTAGTGGCACTCAGTTGTTATTGCATCCTAGTATTTGAAAACCAGGATAGAGGGGAACTTCTGGGACACGCTGTATATGATTTGGGCAGAGTTCAGTACAAATTAGCCTTTGTTGGTAAAGGGACTCTTCCTGGAGAGTAGCTGTGTCGGGGATGGGCCTAGGACATTAAGGTTAAAAAACTCACTCTTAAACTTTTACCAAATGATCCCATATTTTTACTACCCCGAGGAAGGAGGTTTATGAAAAGATTGTTGAAAAAGGAGAAAAGTTGCAACCAGCATTTTCTCCTATTTCCACTTTGAATTTTTCTTTGAAAGACAACTGCAATCAACTAGGCCCCATTGATTTGCTGTTTGCAAATGCTCGCAATAATTAGGAATCTCTTGTCATTTGTTAAGGCCTTGCACTGCATGGAGGACTAGTTTGTGTTTTACAATAATTTTTCTATGTGTGTATAGATATTAGCAGAGAGAAGCCAGACTGACACCAGCA
The DNA here is from genome assembly GCA_945859785.2 of Tridacna gigas. Taxonomy (NCBI): domain Eukaryota; kingdom Metazoa; phylum Mollusca; class Bivalvia; order Cardiida; family Cardiidae; genus Tridacna; species Tridacna gigas. The sequence goes on along the minus strand of OX244040.2, from coordinate 33,176,369 downwards.
GATTTCTTACCATTGAAGAATGGGGATCTGATCCAAATGGTTTTATGTTACTTGCCAAGCTAAATGAAGAACTATTGGCTCCATGTCCAGGTGGTATTCTGTAAAATCATTGTTAAACTTGTTACCAAACAGCTAAACCTTTGGCTCATCCAAATTTACAGCGTTTGCAGATGACAACTTAAATGTTGCTGAAATAACTGTATTTCTCTATGAAATGTTAGAAAACATTGTTGGAAAAAGAGAAAATGCTGGTTACCAGTTACGATGTTTTCAAAAGGCTTTTTCTTCGGGCTTGTTAAAACCCAGGATTGTTTGGTAAAGGCTTAAATTTTTACCACTCAACAAAATTTTAGACTTGTCCAAATTGAAAGCAGTTACAGATTACAAATTAAATGTGGTTGAAAATGATGCAATTTGTCACAGAACTGGTAGAAAACACCAGAGAAGGAGAAAGCGATGGTTTCCAGCACTTTCTCCTTTTCCAACAATGTTCTGAAAAGCTTTTTCCCTAGGACCATAACAATATGAGATTATTTGGTAAACTTTAACATCATTTAACCCTTTACCAAGCAACAAAATTTCAAACAAGTCAAAATTGAAAACATTTGCAGACGACAAAAATAAATGTGACTGAAAAACTGAAATTTCTTTTGGGAATGGTAGAAAACATTGTGGGAAAAGGAGAAAATGCTGATCACCAGTATTTTCTCGTTTTCCAACAATGTTTTCAAAAGGCTTCTTTTTCAGGGTCGTTAAAAGTCGGAATTGTGTGGGAAGGGGTTAAGATATTTGATACTTTACAGACTAGTAAATTACATGTATTAATTTTTAATTCATAAGTATATCAAAATTGAATTTTAATGCCAGTTATTTGTATGGCAGTGCATACTGTATTATTTCACGACCTATTTCAGAATCACCCTTGCCTGACTTTGTGATTGAAGATATAGAGAGATTATGTAGAGGTTTTGAGCCCAAGCCTGTTTTTGGAAGGAAAAGAAAATACCTTGAAGATTTGTCAGAAAATTCTAAATCACCAGAACGCTGTTTAGCTTGCACAAAAGGTTGCACACAAGAACACAAACACCCACTGTTTGAAGGATTTCTGTGTGAAAGTTGTAAGGTATGTAACCTCTACTTTTAGATGAGTAAGAGCAAATTTTATTTCATGCTTTTCGGTAGTTTATCGAAAAATAATGGTGAATTATGGTTTGATATTTCATGGTTACGACCATGAAAATACCGATTTTATATTTTCTAACTCTTCAATTGAAGGCAGAAACAGTTGTTCCCACGCACTAGTTACCAAAGTAATCAGCGCGTGCCATCCAAATGGAGGGAAATATGACGTAATTTATGCTATTTTTCTCGCGCTTTATGTAATATTGTAATGCGTTGTTATGTGAGGAGGATACGCCATGGGGAATTACCGAAAACAACTTTACTGGATTTGATGAAAGTTGCAGCAAAATAGGGGTTAGAAGCATGAAATAAATAGAATATTTGTTTTTTTTGGGTGAAAGATGGAAATTTATTTCATTTTGTGAACATCATCGATAATATTTTCCTTTGTGGCTGAGCCCCTTGTGAAAATATTACAGATGATGTTCACTCAATAAAATAAATTTCGATCTTTCACCAAAAAAACCCCAAATATCCTCTATTTCTACCACATAGAAACATATAGACTTGAAAACATTGAAAGTATTTGCAGATGACACTGTGTCTCGAATGATTGCATTTGTCTTTGAAAGGGTGGAATTCGTCATCATAATTATGTGCCATGCATTTGCAAAAGGGGGTTTCATGCATTTCCGTGTTGTATGGTATCAGCAAGTCATCACACAATTATAGGTCCATAAAATCCATTTTGTCAAACAATGCGCTGAATGCAGATGTAGACTTGGCCTTTGACATGCAGAAAATTTACCAACAGCAGAAATTTCTGTAGATTCAGGTCAGCCTGTGTGGACTGCCCAAGCTGACTTGGGTCGATATGTTTTTGCAGATGCATTAAACCCTCTTTTCACAGAGCATGAATTTTATGCATGGAACCTCAATTTCAAGTTGAATCTCAATCCAAGTTTGTTATAAAAATGTTTCATTTGTAGTTGTCAGCTGCAACTTTATTTCAGAGACTTTTTAACCCTTAGGCCGCTAAGCTCAATTACTGGCCTTTTGCAGACAGCGTAGATCAAGATCAGACTGCACAGGACATGCAGTCTGATCTTGGATCTACACTGTACGATAAGGAGAAATCTTTTCCCTCCCAAAATACTTTTGAAATTAAAAAAATTGGGTTTGTAATGTCAGTTTAAAAGTTTTATTTCTTTTATCTAGCAGGATAAAAGTTAATATTTACACAAAGACATTTCCCAGCTAAAACTGCCCTGATAATGCAATAGTTTGATATTAATCCAGATTGAAAGTGCTTTTTTTCCATTTTCTAACACTTTACTAAAAGACAAAATTTTAGACTTGTTCAATTTGGAAGCCTTTGTTTGCTGAGCCCTGGTAGCTCAGTCAGTAGCTTACAGAACTTGAGGACAGGGAGTCGCTGGTTTGATCTCCGAGTCAGCCAATTTCTTTCTGAGGATTGACGATAGTCATTGCAACAGGATTCATTCCTCTCTTACCGCTGACCATTGTTTCGACAATGGTTATGTAGGAAAACAGCCAATGGCTTAGAAAGAATATTGTGCCAATTACAGATAAAAGAAACTCCAGGAAAACATGGATAGGTGCACTGGCCACCGTGATATAAGTGAAATTATGTTGAAAACAGCATTAAACACCATACAATCAATTAATCAATGAAGCCTATATGGACACCAAGACATTGTAGGAAAAGGAGAAAAGGTTTACCAGCATTTTCTCCTTTTCCCACTATGTTTTCAAAAGGTCTTCTTCCTCAAGGTCATTAAAACCGGGATTGTGTGGTAAAGGGTTAAGTGCTTTAACCCTGAAGCTGCTAAGCATAACTCACTGACCTTTCGTGGACAGTGTAGATCAAGATCAGACTGCACTGAATGTGCAGTCCGATCTTGAATCTACATTGTCTGATAAGGATATATTGTTCTATATATTCTCTTTATTGTTATACATAGGTTGAAATAACAGAATTTGAATTTTTACTATCAGCTTAATAGTTTCATCTAATTTATTCAGCAGGTTAAGGGTTCAATGTTACAGCAGATAGCATTTGGTTTTATTTTTAATTTAATTGTTTTTTTTTCAGGGCTATTTGAAGAAGCTGCTGTTTTCAGTGGACTATGATGACTGTACAGTAAGTGATCTTTGATTGTTTCAAAAGAATGTAATGTGATATGGGCCCTATACAAAAATATCCTAGTTTATAAGATCCTGGGAAAGGAGACCTTTAAAAACATTGTGGGAAAAAGAGAAAATGCATACAACATTCCTACCTTTTCCCTTTTCTCTTTTCTTACCCTTTGAAGTGTTTACAGGTGTTAATGTTATCTATTTTTCAGTTAGTGTGTGTTGTCTGTGGTGATACAGGATACCTGGCTGTATGTGACACTGAGAACTGTGGAAGGTGAGAGATTTTGAGTAGAAGAAACATAGTATCTGGAAAAAAGGGTTGGAATAATGTGGCACAGCCACGCATCAACATATTAAAGTATGATGTTCACAAGATGAAATAAATCGTTCACAAAAAAAAAATTCTATTTACTTCATGCTTCTAACACCTTTTTTGTCGGGATTTGCATATTACAGGGGAGCACTTGGTATTTCCATAACAGTGAGTTTATCATTTGTTAAATTCACTGATAGAAAGGGTGAAATGATCAAACCATAATCCACCATTGTTTCCCGATAAACAACCAAAAAGCATGAAATAAAACATTTTGTTAATTTGTTTACAAAATTGTTATAAAGGTCACCAGAGGCTTGCTGAATAATATTTTCTAGACTTATTTGATCAAATTTTGTCACAAATGCCAACTTACATTAGGTCACATATATCTAACCAAGGTTAGAAAACCCATTACAGATTTAATACATACAGAGGTAGAGGAGGTAGTAATGCTTATTTTTATTTTTTAGTAGTGGAAAACATCTCATGAATATTCAAAGAATGAAGTCTGGAAACATTAGATTATATTAATCCTTTTTTCCAATTTTAACCCTTTACCATACAGTCCCGACCTTGAGAGAGAAGTCTTTTGAAAACTTTGTGGGAAAAGAAGAAAATGCTGGTAACCAGCATTTTCTGCTTTTCCCACAATGTTTTTCTACCCTGTCAAAGACAAATTCCATCATTTGAGTCACATTTAAGTTGTTGTGTGCAAATGCTTTCAATTTTGCGAAAGTCTCCATTTTTCTTAAGTGGTAGAAAGTTAAAAGTACTTATCATACACAATCATCGATTACAAAAAAACAAAAGTGTAATGATTGGTCAGAGACCGCTTTTTTCTTTCATTTTAAAAGCAGTAAGAAGTTATAATCATTTGACTCACTGATTTTTTTACTGTCACATTTATGGAAAATGAGAAAACCTGGTGCAAAACTGAAGAAAAGCAACTTTCTGCTTTTTTACAGATGTTTTTGTTTTGACTGTATAGAAAAATTCACAAGCTACCCAATGGTAAAACAGGTAAGTCATTTTTGGTAGTAATGTAAATTCATACAAAACAAAATAGAGTATTGGTGATAGAAATAAGTTTTATTCATCTTCATACTGAATTTGTTAGTTATAAATGTGCTGTTGCTTATCCTAATCCAGTTTTAACCCATAGGCTGCTAAGCGTGACTCACTGACCTTTTGCAGACAGCGTAGATCAAGATCAGACTGTACAGAAGGTGCAGTCTGATCTTGGATCTACTTTGTCAGGTAAGGAGATATCTTTCCTACAAAAATTCTTCAAAAATAGGAAAATTTGTGTTTTTACTATCGGCTTAAGAGCTCCATTTCATTTATTTAACAGGATAAGTGTTAAGATTTTTGATAGAAGTTTACCCCTGTATTAATAAAACAAATGATTCAGATAAAAAATAATGTGATAGCATGACTTGTTACTCAGAGCACTTTGTAACTAGGATGATTGTCCTGATACTTGTATTAAACCTTTTCACACAATCTGATATATTACCGACCCAGAGAGAGAAAACTTTTTAAAACATTTAAAATAGAAAAAGGAGAAAATGCTGGTAACTGGTAATTTGTGCCACATTCAGTTATTGTCTGCAAACTCTTTACCACACAATCATGAGTTTTAACGAACCTGAAAAAGAAAGCTTTTGAAAACATTGCAGGAACCAGCATTTTCTCCTTTTCCCACAATGCTTTTTACCTTTCCAAAAAGAAATATCAATTTTTGGGTCACATTTTTTTTGTTGTCTGCAAATGCTTTCAAGTTTGAAAAGCCTAAAATTTTGTCTTTTGGTTTAATACACTGGAAAATTACTCCAAACTTATTTTTAACCTTTAATATCCTGTGTTTCTATGACTGAAGGCGAAGGCTTTTTAAAACTTCACAATATTTCTATCAAGGAAAAATTTATTTTATTTGGGTATGAATTTGTCATCACAATATTATTCACCTTATCATTTAATATGAAAGTGCCAAACATCCTGTCTTTTCAAATTTTCAGATAGAAAAACAAGAAATTTGGAATTGTTTTCTATGTACTGAGTATACAGTAGAGACACATGGCAGTCTGAAACCAAGGTCTGATAGAGATACAGAACTTGTGAAGTTTTTCCAGGATCTATTATTGGTTTGGATTTTTGTGAAGTTTGAAATACTTTGCCTTCATATTCAATCAAACTGTGTTTATTGTTTATTCAAGTATGGGAGAACAAAGAAATGACTTTATATTAGTGGTATCAGCATATTTAATTATGCAAGGCTATTTGAGGTAGCCAGGGTGCTATTTTTTAGAGTAGACTACATTTTTAGCTCAAAACAGTGAAGCAGCAGTTGTTTTCTTTATAGTAATTGGTCAAATATTGTGACATTGGTATAGTTTTACAATTAACATTTTTTTTTTCAGTAGACCTCATGAGTTCAAACTGTTACAAAATTGTGTCTAATAATCAAAGTACACTTGTACTTTCTCTGTAAAAGCATGCATTTGTTTGTATTTGTTAACCCTTTACAATACCATGTTTTAATGAGCCTGGAGAAGACTGTAATATTTACTGTAATATTTTTAAAAGTTGCATATTAGTTTAGAAAAATTCTATATATTACTTGAAAAAAATTCTATATGTGAAGTAATAGCTTAAAAAAGGTAATCAGTGCTTTATTTCTTTCCCAGTGTACAGATCTAAGTTACCTGACTAATGTAGAAAAGAGGAAAATAAGAGTCTTATCTCTGTTTGATGGTATTGGGACAGGTAAGTAAAAATGAAAGTAGTTTTTAGGAGGACCAAAGGTCAATGAGCTTAAGTCATGGTATGGTGTCTATCAAGCATACTTGCCAGCGTCCGTCTGCATTATCTTTTATTTTAACCCTTAGGCTACTAAGCGAGACTTGAGGACCTTTTGCGGACAGTGTAGATCAAGATCAGACTGCACAGAATGTGCAGTCTGATCTGGAATCTACACTGTCTGATAAGGAGATATTTTCCCCCCCAAAATAGCAACATCCAGCAATATTTACAGTTAATTTGAAAGTTTCATTTCACTTATTTAGCTGGATAAGGGTTACAAATTTTCAGAAACAAATGAACTGATTTTAGATAAACCTTTCCAAAATTATCGTATCTTTTCATAGTCCACTTCAATCTTATTTTCTTCAAAAGTTCAATGTGATATGAAATGCCAGTTGCCTGTGCAACAAACAAAAGTGTTCCTTTGCTGAACTGCTCTCATATATTCATATACAAGAAGGGATTATTATGTTATGCACCTGGTTACCTGCTGGCCAGTCTGCCAGTCTGCATGTCCATTTTTGTGGCATTTGTCGAAGACAATGCCACTATGAGTTCAATACGGCATTTTGAAAATCATGTATCGTAGTTTGTGCAAAACCGAAGGAAGTAAACCCAATTAAAATCAATTTTTCTGAGACAAATAAGTGTTTTGATTGCACTCAGATACGAACTTGAAAATGGCGTATTACAATAAATTGGATGAGGCCATCGATTCTGGAAATACTTCCTTTTTATCGAAAATGGCTTGATCCGCTATGATCTTGTACAGTGGCGTAATGATATACACATATCCCGCTTGTTCGTCCCATAACCAGTTCGTTCCGGGGCTTATTCGTCCCAGGGTTTGTTCGCCCAGACTTGTTCATCCCACAAGATTGCACCCTTCTCTATCGGATTTTGCATGACTATATAGTATGTTGACTTTCAAGCGAATATTTTGAAACTTGTTTATTTTTCAAATGATTAATTCCACACAATGGCTTCCTTGACAAATGCCACACCAGTGTTTTCAACGCTTTGATTCTGTTAGCAATTTCGGGTATTATGGTATGGTCCATATTTTCTGAACCCCTTGTCTGATTTTGAAAACTATTTAAAACACCTAATGAGACAAAGTTCAGAGGGGAGAATTCAGATACCTGTCTCCAAAGTCAAGGTTACAGCAGGGTTCCAAAAGTCACATGCTTTTAACCCTTTCAGTGCCAAATATATTTACTCGACCTCTTCAGACGGTTGAAAATACAATCCACTCATACTTAGAAAAATTTTTATCTTATAGGCTTAAAGGAACAAGCGGACGATATAGATCCAAGATCAGACTGCACGTTCTGTGCAGTCTGATCTTGATCTATGCAGTCCGCAAAAGTCCCTGTTTTCGCCCATGGCGCCAAAAGGTTTGAATTTGTCCTCTTGAAGTCTCTCAAATCCATGGTCTTAATTTGTTACCATTTCACACAAATGTGCACCTTGATGAAATGATGTGCAGGGTTGGATTTCTGACACCAGGATCAAAGGTCTAGGTCATCACCAGGGGTCATCGACCCTATGCTCTGAAATTGTGTCAACATATCTATTGAACCCCTGAAAACATTGTGGGAAAAGGAGAAAATGCTGTTTGCTAGCATTTTCTCCATTTCCAACAATGTTTTCAAAAGCACTCTTACTCAGGGGCTCTAAAACTTAGGATTGTGTGGTAAAGGGTTAATCAAGGTAATGACGTTTTTGTATAATCCAAAGGTAAAGTAGTGTTGGACAAATTAGGGCTAGATATCGAGGTGTATTACTCCAGTGAGGTAGATCATGATGCCAAGGAAGTCCTGCAACACAATCATCCGGACGGAATAATAGAAATAGGAGATGCATGGATGCTCCAGAAAGATAAGGTATACAGTTTTATAGTTAGATAAATCTTTTAACCCATTACCGAACAATTCCAGGTTTTCACGACCCTTAAAAAGAAGGCTTTTGAAAACTTTGTGGGAAAAGGAGAAAATGCTGGTAACCAGCATTTTCTACTTTTCCCTAAATGTTTTCTACCCTATCAGAGAGCTTAAATTCATTTGTAATAATTTTACATTTATCGTTTGCAGATCATATGAATCTGAAAGAGTCTAAAATTTGTCGTTTGGGGAAGGGTTTTTGCAATCATGTGTAAGAAGGCTCTTTTGAAACTTTGAGGGAAAAAGAGAAAATGCTGGTAACCATATATTTTCTACCCTTCCAAATATAAATTCTATTTTTGAGTCACATTTATTTTCATCTGCAAATACTTTGAATTTGGACAAGTCTAAATTTTGTCATTTGGTAAAGGGTTAATCCTTTTACCACACTATTCTGTGTTTAAAGGCTTTTGAAAACCTTGTGTGAAAAAGAGAAAATGCTGGTTACCAGCATTTTCTCATTTTCCCACAATGTTTTCTACCATTGAATGGTCAAGTCCAGTTTGAGTCATATTCAATTTGTCATCAACTTTGACAAAAAGTCTTAGGTTTTGCTATTTTTTAAAGAGTTAAAAGTGATGTGCCTTGTTAAACTCATTTTCTCCTGAAAAAAAAAAAATGCAGTAGACAACTTTTGGTAACTCTGATTTTTTTCTATTTTTTTTTTTTTTTTAATTTAACTCCATTTTTGATGTTTTGTCATTCATATTCTGGCATCAAGCGCACCTATCCAGATGGTCCAGCAGTCTCTGTTTTCATTGCTCTACACAGCAGTCTTTTCAAGCCACTTATTGTTTTCCTACATGATTGTTCAAACAATGTTCAGTGATGAGAGAGAAATAATCCTGTTGCAGTGACTATTATTCAATCTTGAAATGGGGCTGGCTTAGCTGGGATTCGATCCTGGGGCCCTTTGCTTATATGCCTTGTATATTGCAGTCTAGGCTGCCAGACTCTGTCAAAATCTTGCTTTTTTTTCAATGTGAATCAAGGTTTAATCCTTTACCAAACAATCTCATTTCAATGACCCAGAAAAGAAAGGTCTTTAAAAAAATAGTGAAAAAAGGAAAAAATAGCATTTACTCCATTTCACACAATGTTTCCTACCATCTTATAGGAAAAGACAGATTCCACCATTTGAACCATGTCAAATTTTTTATCTGCAACTGCTTTGTACTTGGCGGAGTCAACAATTTCATCATCTGATTAGCCCTTTACCACACAACAAAATTTTAGACCCATCCAAATCGAAAGCATTGGCAGACGACAAGTTCAGTGTGGCTCAAATGATTTCATTTTCAGTGTGGCTTGAATGATGTGGTTTTTCTCCAATAGAGTAGAAAACATTGTGGGAAAAGGAGAAAATGCATTTTCTCCTTTTCTCACAATGTTTTCAAAAGTCTTCTTCCGCAGGGTCGATAAAAACTGTCATTGTGCGGTAAAGGGTTAAGAGTAAAGTACCCCTAGTCTGGAGGAGGTAGTGCAATCAGAGGAAGGTGCTACAGACATTTTAGGTACTAGACCACAAAATTTTGAACCTTTCCATATTTGCAGGAAATAATGGTTATGAACAGGTCTAAAATTTCCGTTGTCGTGTACAGTATGAAAAAAATTTTGTGCTGACACCAGTTTCACTTATTTAATAACTATTTTATTGATTCAGTATTACAAGATTCAATGGCCATCATTTTAATATAACTGCATGCACATTCTTTGATCTATTATTCACAGTTAACAGAGTTGTGTCCCATAGATTTAGTATTAGCTGGGCCACCATGCGACGATTTATCTATTGTCAACCCAAAAAGAAAAGGATTCCGTAAGTAACTTTTATGATAAGGTTATTGTCTTTAACCCTATACCACACAATCCTGACTTTTAACGACCCTGACAAAGAAAGCCTTTGAAAACGTTCTCGGGGAAAATGAGAAAATGCTGGTAACCAGTATTTTCTCTTTTTCCCACATTGTTTTCTTTTCTTTTACAGAAAATTTCATAATTTGAGCCACAGATAATTTGTTGTCTGTAAATGCTTTTAATTTGGACAAGTCTGACATTTTGTTGTGTAGTAGAGTTAAATAATATTTACTCATGGCCTGAAAACAGAAATCAAACCTTCAATTACAACATTATTAGATGTGGATTATCAACATCAATAAAAGTTTGATACACAAATACTTGGGGAAAACATATTGAAGACATCTGGAGCAAAAAGAGAATTTTTTTTGTGAATACATGTATAGGCATTTGTCTTTCAAGGTTTCAATAAATCATATTAGCAATGGTCTGGCAAAAGGGGGTTAATGAATTTTTGTGATGCATTATACCAAGCAATTCATAACAAAAGTGTGAATCTGTAAAATCCATTTTGTTTAACAACCAAGAGAATAATGAGATATGATGGTCCTCTGACAAACAATTTTTACCAAAGCAAAAGGTTTTGACACAGGTCAGCCTGCTCCATGGTTTAGGCACTGGATTTGTGATCTGGATAGCTGGTTTTAAATCCTTACTGGTGTCATGCTTATCCCGTGGGCTTGTCCTTGGGCAAGTTGTTTTAGAGCCCCAATCTTGTACTTGTGGAAGCTTGGCAACACATGTAGGTCAGCAGCTGCCATGATCTGAACAACAGTGTATCAAGTATTTTGCCATTTAATTCTTTACCACACAATCCTGAGTTTTAATGATCCTGAAGAAGAAGGTTCTTGAAAACATAGTGGGAAAAGGAGAAGATGCTGGTAACCAGTATTTTATCATTTTCCCACTATGTTTTCTACCCTGTCAGATAACTACAGCTCATTTGTGTCATTTTTCAAACTTTCTATGAAAGCTACTTTTAGTTTTGAAGGGTCAACAATTTTTTGTTTGGTAAAGTGTCAACTTCTTGGTACAAGATGACACATTTTTAGATATATGAAAATTCCAAGTATTTGCCGATGGCAAATTAAATTAAGCTTGGATGATCAGGTGACTTATCTTTGTTGTAAGAGTAGAAAATATTGTTTTACAAGGAGACCGTAATGTTTTCAAAGGACTTTTTAAATAGGGTCTTTCAAACACCAGAGCATTTGGTAAGAGGTTCAACAAACAAGCAAACTGATTACAAATTGGTGACTTGGTCCAACTTTGCTTTCAAGTTATGCAGATTTTAATGTATCAAGTTTACTTCTTCTTTGACTTGAAATTATCTTCACTTTTTTATGAATTTGCTAGCAAGGACATACGGATATACATGTACTGCCATTAAACCTTTACGTGATGACAAGATTTTGGCCTTGTCCAAATTGAAAGCTGTTGCAGACAACAAATTAGAAGTTACTTCAACATGACATTTTCCACTTAAAGGGTGAGAAAACATTGTTGGAAAAGGAGAAAATGCTGGTTTCCAGTATTTTCTCCTTTACAACAATGTTTCCAAAAGGCTTCTCCCTCAAGGTAGTTAAAAGTTGGGATTGTGTGGTAAAGGGTTAACCCTTGTAGTGCTAAATAAATGAGCCATGCTCTGGCAAAAGGGGGTTAATGCATCTCCATAATGCATAATACCAATCAAGCCATCACATAATTATGGATCCATTATAGCCAATTTTTTTAACAACTGACTGAATCATGAGGTAGAATGGTCCTTTGGCATACAGAAAATTCACCTATAGTGAAAAGTTTCGGCCCAGGTCAAACTGTGCTGACATGGGTCGGTCTTTTTCGCTGATGCATTAAGCCCCGTTTGACAGAGATTACTCAAATGAAATGGACATTCCCAGTCAGATCTAAAGATACAGATATTATTGCTATTTTAAAGCTGTTTGTGACAGAATATCTAAGTAGCAGACAGTATTGATCCAAGATCAGACTTCACAGAATGTGCTGTCTGATCTTGATCTGCATTGTCTACAAAACTGATTAAATTTGGGTTTAAGTCAAACTAATCTTTTTAGCCAAATGTGTTTCATGTATAGTATTATTATCCACCGCCGAAGGCGAGGGGATACAGTTTTTGCGTTGTCTGTCCGTTCATCCGTCGGTCCGGAGAGATATCTTCTAAAACCCTTGACGAAATTTGATGAAACTTCATACATGTGTTCCTTATGATAGTCTGCTGATCTAGTTTTTATTTGTCATTTTTTATTTAATGCCATGTCATGGAAAAATGGGGCGTTTTTGGGCGGGGGATATCATTTTAATGAAACTGCCTGTTTCACTTATTTCTCTTGCAAACTTATACAGGTGGAAGTGGGCTGTTATTGGTGAAGTTCATCACAATACTAAGAGAGATAGAGAAGATCTGTTCAAGTAACACACATGTGTTCTGGATGTTGGAAAATACAGGCTCTATGCTGAATTCATACAAAAATGATGTCTGCAGTTTTTTAGGGGTGAGTTTCCTATATTTTAAAATCTATGAATATTCAACCAAAAAGTTCTTTTAGAAACAAATCAAGATACAGTGTACATTTAAGAAGAGTAAAACAGTTTTGTTGATAAACTTCTCTGGTATCCCAGATTTCTTTTGCAGTCCTTTTTGAAGTACTGAGGTGAACCAGTATAAGTGAAACAAATGAGTCCATATCTTGGAACAGTGGAAATATGTTTCCATTTACCTGAAGAAGATAATTATGAGAAAACCGGTCCTTTGTTTTTCTACAAGCAATTGCTCTTTTTCAAGCAATATTCACATCGGCTAACAACAGATGTACACGCACATGTATTTGTAAAGTATTTGTAAGTCATTTGTAAACTATCATTTTAGAAAAGGCTTAAAGCTCAGGATTGTGAGGAGGGTTATGCAAAAAAAGGCAGTAGAGTTCCCAGTGAAAAAAAATAAAAGAGGCAAAAAATTTATTATGAGACATCAAGAGAGAGAGAGAGAGAGAGAGAGAGAGAGAGAGAGAGAGTGAGTGAGTGAGTGAGTGAGCACACTTGCCTGCTTGCTCGCTCACTTACTCACTCACTCGCTTACTTACTCACTTGCTCGCTCACTCACTCACCCACCCAATCCACCCACCTTGAAATTCTTGCTTGAAACTCTTTCTTGAAATCACCTTGAAATTCTTGCTTCAAACTCTTTCTTGAAATTCTTTTAATTTCTGTTGTCAAACTTCTTCCTTTCTTGAAATCCTTTTTTTCTTTGAAATTTTCCCCTGAAATTCTTCCTTGATATTGTGAATGACAAGCTGTCAAGGGAAAAAGTAATCAAATCAGGAGACAAACCTTGCTGGAAGAAAAAGCCCACTCCAAGCTTATCCTTGCCCAGTCTAAGTGCTATTCTCGTACATTGTATTTTGGTCTATTAAGGCCTTTTTACAGATGTACAGTATGCACTCTTGAGCATTGCATTCTTTCAGCAAGACACTAATTTTAAAACTAGGAACTTCATTATAGATGCAGCCTGCCTCTTGGGATGCTAGGGATTTCACTGGTCAACGACGAAAAAGAAATTTTTGGGGAAACATACCTGGTATGTGGAGGTATGGTCTGTAGTTTGTTTTTTGCTCATTTCATAGCTGACTATCTGGTCAAAGAATTGATTGTGACAAAAAAGTCTTTAACTATGGTTGATGAATATGATTTTTACTATAATTCATTATCACCTACAGAAAACTTTTGTCTAGCAGCAGATATTGTTTTAAACACAGAGGTACAGGGAAAAAATTGCTTGTAATGAGAAAGTTCTTCTATTGCCACAAATTTTTCATAATGCTTATGCATGCTGTTAAACCTCAATCCATGTTTATAAGGACTTTTTTTGGCCACTTTTTAGCTTGCCTGAGCTCAAATTTGAGCTTTTGTGATCATGCTGTGTCTGTCGTGGGCAGTCTGTCTTCTATCTTCCATCCTTGTGTATGCTGTAGAGGCCACATTTTTGTGTCCAACCCTCATGAAAGTTGGTCAGAATATCTCAATGATATCTTGAATGTATTTCAAAAATGGATTATGTCAGGTCAAAAAAAAAACAAATCATTGGAGCATACCTTTGAAAACCTTTGTGTACAGTCTAGAGGCCACATTTCAGTTCAGTACTCATGATAAAAATGTTTTTCTCGACAAGTTTCAAAATAGGTCACATTGGTTCAAAAAGTAGATCACAGGGTCAAATCTGTGAAAATGCTTGTATATGCTCCAGAAGCCACATTCTCAGTCCAATACACATGAAACTTGGTCAGAATCTTTGTCTTGATGGTATCTCAGACTTGTTTGAAGATGGCTTATGTCTGGTCAAAAAGTAGGTCACTGGGGTACGTTCTAGAGCAACCTTATGTACACTCAGGAGGGCACATTCTCAGTCCAATGTTCATGAAAGTTGGTAAGAATGTTTGTCTTGATGATATCTCAGATAAGTCCAAAATTGGTCCAAAATATTCCGAAATTGGTAACATCAGGTGTAAAAGTAGGTCACTGTAACAAATCTTACAACCTTGTGTATGCTCTAAATAGTACATTTTGGTCAAATACTCATTAAAATGTTGTTGTCTTGATGTGCTTGGGCTAGTTTGAAAATGGGTCCTAGCTGTTGGGTCAGGGAGAGACTTTATGTACACTCTAGAGGTCTCCTTTTGAGTCAAAATTCATGAAAATTGGATGTCTTAGTTTATGTCTTGATGATGTCAGAAGGGACAAATTTGAAAATGGGTCAAATCAGATAAAAGAGTGGTCACCAGCACTAACCATAGAAAAACATTGTGAATACTCAAGAGGCCAAGTTTTCAACTCAGTACTCATGAAAGTTTGTCAGACTGTTTGTCTTGATAATCTATTTGAAAGTAAGTTGTGTCTGGTTAAAAAGAGAGTTTCTGGGAGAAATCTTGGAATACCTTTGAGAACACTCTGAAGGCCACATTTTTGGACCAATACTCATGAAAGTTGATCAGAATGTTTGTCTTTTATCATCTCAGATGAGTTTGAAAATGGGCCATGTGGTGTCAAAAAGTGGGTCACTGGGACAAATCTTGGAAAAACATTGGGTATTCTTTAGGGGCCGAATTTTCCATCTAAAATTCTTCAAAGCTGGTAAAAAAGTTTGACTTAATAATATATTTGAAAAATTTGACAATAAGTCATTTCTGGTAAAAAAGTAGTCACTGGGACAAATCTTGAAAAACTTTGTGTTGTAGAAGCCACATTTGCATCATATGCTCATCAAACTGATTCAGAATGTTTACATTCATGATGTCTTAACTATTTACCAAATGAGACAATTTTGCATCAGACCAAACTGAAAGCATCTGCAGACGACAAATTAATTGTAGCTTCTGATTTGAAATCTGTATAAAGGTGTGTAATGTAATGAAAATTACATGAACTTATCACACAAAAAACTTAAATATTTGATATACATGTATATATATTTTTATCTCTTCATCTGAAATTAAAAGCTATAATGTAAATGTACAAAAGTGTTACCTTACTTTCTGGACACCCTGTACATGTAATTTATTGCCCGCAAATGGTTTCAATTTGGACAAGTCTTGGATTTTGATGTGTGGTAAAGTGTTAATGGATACAAGAACATTGTGACAGAAGGAGACATTGCTTCTTATGTCAAAATGTTTTCATGGGAAGTCTGGTGCAAGATATGAGGTAATAATTAGAAATACCATAGTTTTGTAAATACAACTTAATCTGTAGAGCGCTGAATAAGACAGTGTAGGACAAGATCAGACTGCACATTTTCTGCAATCTGATCTTGATCTACTATTGCTGCAAAGGCAATTATAGTTGTGAAAGGCACCCTAAAGGTTTAAGTTAAAAAAGATGGACTGTAAAGATTTATTGTTGTAGTACCCCTGATGTGTTGAAGCAATTGGAAAAAGACAAGAAAAATCTATCATCAGTGCTGACACCACATTGCAATCGGAAAGCAAAGGTAAATGTCCTTTTTTCAAGGTCAGCTATTTTCAAAGAAAACATTGACATGCTGTTATGGCCGTGCCATTGCCACTGCTGTCTGTGTCATGGTCTTACCAAAACTTTGACATTTCATAGTTCTGTTTTAACTCTTATTACTGAAGATATTTACTTTAACCCTTTCCCAAACAAGCCCTGGTTTTCACGTGTCTGCAGTACAAGTCTTTTGAAAACACTGTGGGAAAAGGAGAAATTGCTCGTAACGAGCAATTTCTCCTTTTCCCACAGTGTTTTCTACTCTTTTTGACACCTTTCTGCCATTTTCATCAAATTTAAAATTGTGGTCTGCAAACTCTTTCAATTTGTCATTTTGGAAAGGGTTAAACTTGGGCTAGTTTTTAACTATCAAAAGTCCAACACATACCAGAAGAGCCAATAATCCTCAAAATATTTTTGACTCAGTTCTGCCCCTTTCTTGACTAAAATTTTTCACTGTAAAAGTACCCGCAGTTGAGCGTTGGCATGCAGTGCTCTTGTTTATGTCATCAGACTGTACAAGAACAACTAATAACTGACCTACTGTAATTCACCAATGTACCGTAATCAGACACCCTACATGTTCAGACATGTTAAATTATTTTCAAAATAATAAAGAACCCCTTTACCCCTGCTATAAATAGATCTTACCCTTATTGTTTCGGACACACTTTTGGATGACAAGACAAAACCTCTTATTTCAGCCACCCTCTTTTTTTCAAATTATAATCTCCAGTAGATTCGGACAATGAGGAAAATAATTATCTTTTTCTCTCCGAAATTATTGGCAAATTGCCGTAAATCCTTCAAATCAACCAATGGCAAAATCACTCTTGTCTTCATTATCAGGTGGTGAGCTCATAAACAGTAACTAGTCAAATTTCCCCAAAATAGCCAATGGGAACAAAGGACTTTTTTATTTGATAGGTGGAATTAACACGAACAATCACAAGTTGTCGTAACTCCCTCACAATAACAAATGGTAAAAATGATAAACTGGTTGATATGGATGGTGTGGAGGATGAACTATGGATTGAAGAGATTGAAAGGTACAGACATTCTTATTAACAGGGTTATTTTACATATGAGGCATGCTTTGGCAAAAGGGGGCTTAATGCATCTCAGTGATTAATAATACCAAGCAAGTTATCACATAATTATGGATCCATAAAATCCATTTTGTCTTAAAACCGACTGATTCTTGAGGTACACTGGTCCTTTGACATGCAGAAAATTTACCTGAAACAAAAAGTTTCGGCCCAGGTCAGTCTGCATGGACTGCGCAGGCTGACCTGGGTCAATACTTTTTGCAGATGCATCAGTCCCCCTTTTGACAGAGCATGGTTCACGTATATTAAACCAGCACCCTGCCATACTAAGGATGTTTCCATGGAAGAGTCAAAATTCTGATCAGCCTGGACAAAATTTTAATACCTGAATTTGGTCCAGACATTCTTTCCCAGTTTTAGACTTTACCAAATAAAAAGCATTCATGGATGACAGATTATATGAGGTTCAAATGATAAAAGTTGTGTTTGAAAGAGTGGAAAATATTTTGGGAAATAGAGAAAATGCTTGTTTGAGGCATTTTCTCTTTTTCCCACAATGTTTTTAAAACCTTTTCTTCTTGTGGTTCATAAAATTTTGGGATTGTTTTGTAAAGGATTAAATGTCATGAAGCTGAACAAATTGAATTAATGTGATAGACCATGGTAGAAATATGTATGGCATGATGAATAATGGGTCAACTCTTTACTCAGCAATTCCAAGTTTTAACCACCCTTAGAAAGAATTTTTTTAAAACATTGTGGGAAAAGAAGAAAACACTGGCATCCAGCATTTTTTCTTATTTCTCCACAATGTTTTCAACCCTTTGAAAGATATATTTCAGTTTTTAGTAACGTTTGATAGGTTACATGCTTGAGCATGTAACAGTTACCTTACATGTACATAGCAACGTTTACTAGTATTATTATTCTCTTTATTATATTTCAGGCTTTTTGGATTCAGAACAAATTACACAGATACTGGATCATTGTCCCATGGACAAAGACGACGACTTCTTGGTAAAGCTTGGAGTGTTCCAGTCATCAAACAAATCCTATCACCATTGACAAGATACTTCAAGATGAAGGATAATGTGTGAAAAATCTCTCTGAATTCAATATTTTCTCACATAGAAATGAGCCATGCTCTGACAAAAGGGGGCATCATGCATCTCTATGATGTATGATACCAAGCAAGTCATTACATAATAATGGATACATAAAATCCATTTTGTAGTATAACCGACTGAATCATGAGGTACACTGGTCCTTTGACATGTAGAAAACTGACTAGTAGCAAAATGTTTCAGCCCAGGTAAACCTGCGCAGACTGGGCAGGCTTACCTGGGTCAATACTGGGTCAATGCATTAAACCCTCTTTTCACAGAGCATTGCTCAAAATATATTAATGCTGTTTTAAAAGATCTCTTCAAACTCACTGTTGTCTAGACATGACCTTTTAGCTCTGACTAACGACTGTTTCCAAGGAGAACATGGAGGTATTGTCATTACTCAGTTGTAGTATGCATTGTTATCAAGTGAAAACTTTGACATTTTCTGATATTTCCATCATTAATGATGATATTGTGTGTAAAATAGGGCTTGTTACCTGTCAAAATAGTGACACATACCAAATGGGCAGATACCCTTCAAAATATTTTTGACCAAAACCTTTTTCATCCCAAAAGCAACTACAGCCGGTGTTAGTACCTGTCTGCAGTTGTATTTCGTAAGACCATTACAAAAACATTAGGCATACGGAAGCAATTGCTTGTAAGAGGCAATTTGTCCTTTGGCTACACTGTTTTTACAAGTATGCATATATCAAAACTGAATTCAGCTGGATAATGCCGCTCTCCTAAGAATATTTTGATGCAGTTTCAGAAGATTGCTTTATATCCTCTACCAAACAATCCCAAGCTTTAATGGTCTTGACGAAGAGGACTTGGTTTCGAAGTCCATAGTTGGAAGGTTGGTTTCAAAGTCCATGGTTGGAAGTTTGGTTTCAAAGTCCATGGTAGGAAGCTTGGTTTCAAAGTCCCTGGTTTGAAGGTTGGTTTCAAAGCCCATGGTTGGAAGCTTGGTTTCAAAGTCCATGGTTTGAAGGTTAGTTTCGAAGTCATGGTTTGAAGGTTGGTTTTAAAGTCCATGATTTGAAGGTTGGTTTCAGAAGATCAAAGATTAAATTGCATTTTCAAGCCTCCATAAAAGATTTCCATGCTTTTACAGTCCTAAAAAAGGCAATGAAAACAGTTTGGGAAGAAGAGAAAAATCTGATCTCGAACATTTTTTCCTTTTTCTACAGTGTTTTATTCCGTATCAAGACAAGTTCATGTTTAATTTTATAATCTGCAAATGTTTAAAAGTTTGAAAAATTTTCCTTGTTTTTTAGCTCACCTTAGCAGAACGTGCTGAAGGTGAGCTATTGTGATCGCCCTATGTCAGGCGTCCGTCGTCCGTCGTCCGTCAACAATTTCTTTAAACATCTTCTTCTCCTAAACCACTGGGCCAATCTTGATGAAACTTGGCAGGGATGTTCCTTGGGTGAAGCTCTACCAAAATTGTTCAAAGAATTGAATTCCACCCACAACTGTGGTTGCCATGGCAACAAAAAGGAAAAAAAGGCAAAATCTTTGAAAATCTTCTTCTCTGAAACTAGAAGGCGCAGAGCTTTGATATTTGGTATGTAGCATCTCTTAGTGGACCTCTACTAAGTTTGTTCATATGATGCCCCTGGGGTCAAAACTGGCCCCGCCCCAGGGGTCACAAGTTTGAGCATAGTCACAAAGAAGGAAAACTTTAAAAATCTTCTTCTCTAAAACTTGAAGGCGTAGAGCTTTGATATTTGGCATGTAGCATCTCCTAGTGGACCTCTACCAAGTTTGTTCATATGATGCCCCTGGGGTCAAAAACTGGCCCAGCCCCAGGGGTCACAATTTCCAACATAGGAACAAAGAAGGAAAACTTTAAAAATCTTCTTCTGTAAAACTAGAAGGCATAGAGCTTTGATGTTTGGCATGAAGCATCTCCTAGTGGACCTCTACCAAGTTTGTTCATATGATGCCCTTGGGGTCAAAACTGGCCCTGCCCCGGGGGTCACAAGTTCGAACATAGGAACAAAGAGGGGAAACTTTAAAAATCATCTTCTCTGAAACTGAAAGGCGTAGAGCTTTGATATGTGGTATGTAGCATTGCCTAGTGGAACTCTACCAAGTTTGTTCATATGATGCCCCTAGGGTCAAAACTGGCCCCACCCCGGGGGCCACAAGTTTGAGCATAGTAACAAAGAAGGAAAACTTTAAAATTCTTCTTCACTGAAACTTGAAGGCGTAGAGCTTAGATATTTGGCATGTAGCATCTCCTAGTGGACCTCTACCAAGTTTGTTCATATGATGCCCCTCGGGTCAAAACTGGCCCCGACCCGGGGGTCACAATTTCCAACATAGGAACAAAGAAGGAAAACTTTAAAAATCTGCTTCTGTAAAACTAGAAGGCATAGAGCTTTGATATTTGGCATGAAGCATCTCCTAGTGGACCTCTACCAAGTTTGTTCATATGATGCCCTTGGGGTCAAAACTGGCCCTGCCCCGGGGGTCATAAGTTCGAACATAGGAACAAAGAGGGGAAACTTTAAAAATCATCTTCTCTGAAACTGGAGGGCGTAGAGCTTTGATATTTGGTATGTAGCATTGCCTAGTGGACCTCTACCAAGTTTGTTCATATGATGCCCCTGGGGTCAAAACTGGCCCAGCCCCGGGGGTCACAAGTTTGAGCATAGTAACAAAGAAGGAAAACTTTAAAAATCTTCTTCTCTGGAACTTGAAGGTGTAGAGCTTTGATATTTGGTATGTAGCATCGCCTAGTGGACCTCTACCAAGTTTGTTCATATGATGCCCCTGGGGTCAAAACTGGCCCCGCCCGGGGGGGTCACAATTTCCAACATAGGAACAAAGAAGGAAAATTTTAAAAATCTTCTTCTCTGAAACAGGAAAGCATGGAGCTTTGATATTTGGTATATAGCATCTTCTAGTGGATATCTACCAAGTTTGTGCATATGATGCCCTTGGGGCAAAAGTTGGCCCTGCCCCGGGGGTCACAAGTTCGAACATAGGAACAGAGAAAAAAAAACTGAAACTAGAAGGCTTAGAGCTTTGATATTTGGTATGTAGCATCGCCTAGTAGACCTCTACTAAGTTTGTTCATATGATGCCCCTGGGGTCAAAATTGGCCCTGCCCCAGGGGTCACAAGTTCAAACATAGGAACAAAGAAGGAAAACTTTAATTTTTTTTTTCTCTTAAATGGGAAGGCATAGAGCTTTGATATTTGGTATGTAGCATCTCCTAGTGGACTTCTATAAAGGTTGTTCCAAGGATGCTGCTTGGGTCAAAACTGGCCCAGCCCCTGGGGTCACAAGTTCGAACATAGGAACAAAGAAGGAAAACTTTAAAATTCTTCTTTTCTGAAACCGAAAGGTGTGGAGCTTTGATATTTGGTATGTAGCATCTCCTAGTGGACCTCTACCAAGTTTGTTCATATGATGCCCCTGGGTCAAAACTGGCCCCGCCCCGGGGGTCACAAGTTCGAAGATAGGAACAAAGGAGGAAAACTTTGAATTTCTTTTTCTCTTAAATGGGAAGGTGTAGAGCTTTGATATTTGGTATGTAGCATTTCCTAGTGGACATCTACCAAGTTTGTTCATATGATGCCCCTGGGTCAAAACTGGCCCAGCCCCGGGGGTCACAAGTTTGAACATAGGAACAAAGAAGGAAAACTTTAAAATTCTTCTTTAAAACTGGAAGGCGAAGAGCTTTGATATTTGGTATGTAGTGATTCTCTTCTAAGTTTGTTTGCCCATCTAAGCGCAACAAGTTCATCGAGTTCAAAATTGGGTCATCTTGGGTCATAAACTAGGTCACTTGGTCAAATTAAAGAAATACCTTGTTGGCACTCTCGAGGCCACATTATTTGCTCAATTGCCTTGAAAATTAGTTAGAAAGTTTGTCTGTATAAAGTCTCACATTAGATTAATTTGGGTCAACTTGGGTCATAAACTAGTTCACTGGGTCAAATTAAAGAAATACCTTGTTTGCACTCTGGAGGCCACATTTATTGCTCAAATGACCTGAAATTTGGCCAGAATGTTTGTCTTGATGAAATACGAGATGAGTTTGGATTTGGGTCACCTGGAACCATAAACTAGGTCACTAGGTCAAAATAAAGAAATACCTTGTGGGCACTCTAGAGGCCATATTCTTTGCTTAATTGCCTTGAAAATTGGTCAGAATGTTTGTCTTTGTAAAATCTCACATGAGTCTGAATTTGGGTCAACTGGGTTTATAAACTAGGTCACTTGGTCAAATTAAAGAAATAGCTAGTGGGCACTCTAGAGGCCACATTTATTATTCATTTGATTTGAAAATTGGTTAAAATGTTTCTTTTGATATAGTCAATGACCAGTTCAAATTTGGGTCACCTGGGGTCATAATCTAGGTCACTAGGATAAATTAAAGAAATATCTTTAGGGCACTCGAGGCCACATTTTTTGCTCAGTTGACTTGAAAATTGGTCAGAATGTTTGTCTTCATGAAATATGAGTTTGAAATTGGGTCACCTGCGGTCAAAAACTAGGTCACATGGTCAAATTAAAGAAAAACCTTTAAGGCACTCTACTAAGGTGAGCGACCCAGGGCCATCATGGCCCTCTTGTTCATAGTTGTTTATATGACCCTTTACCAGATAATGAACCTTAGAAAAGATTTTGAAAACATTTTGGAAAAAAGAGAAAATGGTGGTAAACAAGTTTCTCCTTTTTTCACAATGTTCTCTACTATTTAAAAAACAAATATCATTATTTAGACTACATTTAATTTGTTGTCTGTGAATGCTTTTGATTTAACCCTTTACCACTCAATTCTAACTTTCAACGACCCTGAGAATGAAGCCTTTTGAAAACATTGTGGGAAAAGGAGAAAATGCAGCATTTTCTCCTTTTCCCACAATGTTTTCTACCCTACCAAAAGCATATTTCAATTTTCAAGTCACATTTAGTTGTCGTCTGCTCATGCTTACAGTTTGGACTAGGATTAAATTTTGTGGTTTGGTAAAGTGTTAAACAAGGCTAAAATTTTGTTGCCTGTTAAAGAGTTCAAAAGTAGAGTAGAGGTATTTATTTGTTGTTAGAAGGAGATTTGTTTTATGGTTGGTTATATTTTATGTTATGCAACAATGCTACATTGTAGCAAGTGGGCAAATAAAGGAATGTCTTGACTATTAAATGGCTTTGTTTGAATGAGGCCTTGTCTTTTGACATATTTGACGAAACTAGAAAATGATTTTTCTTTCAATTATCGATGTTCATTAAATACTGAATGCTGTCAATAAGCGTAAGAACTGTCTTTGGATAAGTAGCTCAAGTTACTAGGGTCCGTATTCACCATTCTTATAATGTTCTTAGTCTTATTCTCAAAGATTTTCTAAATTTAAGATTTTCTAAATTTAAAAGTTGCACAACTTCTGATTGGCTAAACCATTTGATTTAGCCAATCAGAAGTTATGTTACTTTCAAATTTAGAAAATTCTGGAGAATAAGACTAAGAATGTTCTTAAGAATGGTTGGTGAATATGGACCCAGGAGCCATGGCCCTTGTTCCAACAGACATTTTGATAGAGACTCAAAGTCATTCAGAAGATTTTGCTTTGTGTGCTTGATTTGTTGTGGTTTCACTTGATTCATCAGTTTACAAAATAATTCCAAGTTTTAAAGACCCTGAAGAAGACATTTGAAAACACTGAAGGATTTACAAAATTGAAGGATTTTGAAAACATTCTGGCAACCAGGATTTTCTCCTTTTTTTCCCCCACAATGTTTTCTCACCATTTGAAAGACAGGTGCCATGTTTTGAGTAATATTTATTGTCTGGAAATGCCTTCCATTTGGACAAGCCTAAAATGGGATGTGTCAGTGGAACAGTAGAAAATATTGTGCATTTTCATTATTTCCACAATGTTTTAAAAAATATTTTTTCTGAAAGGCTTATTCCTTTACCACACAATCCTATGTTTCAACAACCCTAAAAAAAGCTTTGGTAACCAGCATTTTCTCCTATTCCCAGAATGCTTTTTACCCTTTCAAAGACAATTCAAACATCTGAGCCACTATTAACCCTTAAAGTGCCTTTCACAACCATAGTTGCCTTTGCTTTCAGTGTAGACCAAGATCAGACTGCACAAAACATGCAGTCTGATCTTTGATCTACTCTGTCCACTTTGCTAAATCATTATAGACAAGAGGATGCCATGAATTTGCAATTATGTTAGTCTTGTTCTAGAATGAAAATGTCCATTGGGTTTATTTGGCACTTTAAGGGTTAAGTTGTTGTCTGCAAATACTTTTCAAGTTGGAAAAGTCTAAAACTTTGTTGTCTGGTTATGGGTTTACTTGTCAACTTCTGAAAAAAAAAAAAGCAGATATCTTTGAAAACATCTCTGTAGGAATACTTATTACCTCCAGTCCAATGGAGTTATCTCTCTTTGAGCACTCTTCCGCATATTTGGTAAGAAAATGAAGAAGTTTCACGTGACAGTGCTATCTTATTAGGTCAGATATGCCAGTAACGTAGACATAGCATTCACTAACTCATAACAAGAACAATGAATATACTTGTTAGACACTGCATTGCAATGAAATGTGCCTCTTTTAAAAAGATTGTTGCATTTAATTTTATGTATACTGCCATTGAGTTTTGTTTACATTTGGTCCCAGTCAAAAGTCTAAATGCACCTTCAACTTGAAGAGTTCCACTAATGAAATAATAAGTATTGTTGGTAGGAAACAAGAATGGAATTTGTGTCAGAAATATTGTGAGGAAAAGGAGCTATATGTCCTTTTGTCTCCTTGCACTCTGTTTATAGGTTTGTCTTCTTTTAAAATGACAATCATGAAAAATGGAAAAAATGGAATAAATACAGCTGTGATACATTTTCTATTTTAAGACAACAAATGTGAAGTAAAGGTTACACAAAGGATGAACATTTGAAGGAAAGGGATATTACTCTGAATCATACAAAAAAAAAATTGGTAAACAGTATTTTTCATTCTTCCACTATGTTTTCAAAAGCTTTTTTCCATGTGGTCAATAAAATGCCAGGATTTTTTAGTAAAGGATTGACTTTTTACCACACAGTCCCAGGTTTTTTACGACTGATGGTTAAAGCTTTTGAAAACTTTATGGGAAAAGGAGAAAACACTAGAATCCAACATTTTCTCCTTTTCCTACAGTGTTTTCTTCCCTACCAAAAACAAATTTCAATTTAAAAGTCACATTTATTTTATTGTCTGCAAATCCTTTCATTTTGAACAAACCTAAAATTTTGTTGTTTGGTAAAGAGTTAAAGTAATGTTGACAATATTTTAGGAAAAGAAGCAAATCCTGGTAACAAGCAATCACTCTTTTTTTCAACAGTGTTTTGCAGACCTCATTCTGTGCCCATGGTGAATTATGCTAGTCAGCAAATTTGACTGTCCGTTTGGGTCTTGCTTGAGAATTATTTAAAGGAGGAAGCAGATCTCTAGGTTGTGCAGTTTCCTCCTCCTCGTCATCCTGAAATGTATCATCATCAACTCCGCTATCTGGAATTTCCTCATCGTCTTCTCTCAAGACTGCCATGACTGGCGCCTTGCCTGTTACTTTTGTTGTAAAATTATCTCCCTTTAAGTCCTGAAGAAACCTAGATTCCAAAGTTTCATGCACTAGCTCGAGAATCTCGACCGCAGGACTGATAAGAATCATCTGTTTACTACGTAGATACAGAGCTTTGACGCCATATTCTTTTTCTATCTTTGTAATAATTGGCATGATTCCATCTTGGCTCTCTTCTAATTTCTGTACCAAATCACCATCAACTTTAGTCTGGTAGAGCTGTCGGTAAGAGTTCCACTGGAAGGTAGTGAAAGAGAAAAGAATTACCCATACTTTAGCTAACGTCAACCCTCTACCTAGCCTGGGTTCCAGGCCAATCATTTTTTCCTTTTTCATATTCGGACTTTGTCATTTTTGACAAAGTTAAGTCCAAATATAAAAGAGGAAAAAAAATCATCAGACTGAAACCCAGGCTACCCTCTGCTGTACAAGAAAACTTTAAATTTGTCTACTTAATGACGTCTTACTTCATTAAGTTTAATTGATTGATTAATTATTTCATGTGGTTTTCAATGCAATTTCAGTCATATTACTGCAGGGACCACTTACTCATGTGTATCCATTGTTTTCCCAGGTCTAGGCTACAGTGTCTTACCCAAGGACACTTCCATTAAAATGCTATTGCTGTGGGTGAGGATCGAAGCCCGGAGCTCTGGATTACTTTAAAAAAGGCATACGCAAGATCAAAAGATGTCAAAAGGTCACAGGTCAAGGTAATAGTGAGGTCATTTTTCAATTTCATATGTCACAGTATTTATTGGCAAGGCAGGTGGCAAAATATTTAACCCTTTCCCACACAAGCCCTGGTTTTCACGTGTCTGCAGTACAAGTCTTTTGAAAACACTGTGGGAAAAGGAGAAATTGCTCGTAACGAGCAATTTCTCCTTTTCCCGCAGTGTTTTCTACCCTTTTTGAGACCTTTCTGCCATTTTCATCAAATTTAAAATTGTCGTCTGCAAACTCTTTCAATTTGGAACAGTCCAAAATTTGTCGTTTGGGAAAGGGTTAAAAAATTTTAACCATTTACTGCACAATCCTGACTTTCAATGACCCTGAGAAAGGAGCCTTTTGAAAACATTGTGGGAAAAGAAGACAATGCTGGTAACCAGCGTTTTCTCCTTTTCCCACAATGTTTTCTACCCTTCTCAAAGTAAATCTCAATTTTTCAGTCATATTTATTTTGTCCTCTACAAATGCTTTCAATTTGGACTAGTCTAAAATTTTGTCATTTAGTAAAGAGATAAACTGCAGATGACAAAACAAATTTAGTTCCTTTTATGGGATTTGTCCTTGAAAGGTAAGGAAACACACTTTTGGAAAAGGAGAAAACATTGACTACCTGCATTTTCTCATTTTGCCAACAGTTTTTCTACCCTGTTAAGGACAAATCCAATCAACTGTCAAATTTTATTTGTTGCCTACAAAAACTTTAGAAAGAGGTATGGAACTGATATCACAATTGTTTCTTCTGTCAGAAAGGTTATGACAAATGGAAAATTGGTCTAAATCAGTGATTGTCCATTTATCACAGTATTTTCTTGTTTATTCTCATATCAAAGTTTTAACTCTGTGGTTTTATCCCATGCAAGACAATTCTATATTTAAACACCCCTGAAGAATATAGCTTTTGAAAGTATTGTTGAAATAGGAGAATATGCTAGTAACAAGCATTTTCTCCTTTTCCCACTGTGTTTCCTACTATTTCATAGACAAATTCCTTCATTTAGGCATCACTGAAATTGTTGTATGTAAATGCTTTCAATTTGGACAAGTTCAAATGTTATCGTCTAATAAAAGTTTAACTTTGAACCTCTTATCTTAGAAGCTCTTCACCTAACAATTTAACCTTTATGCTGCTAAGCCCGACTCACTGACCTTTCACGGTCATTGTACATCAAGATGAGACTGCACAAAACATGCAATCAGATCTTGGATCTACATTGTCCAATAAGGAGATATTTTTTCTCAAAAAAAAAAAAAAAAAAAAAAAAAAGAAAAAAAAATTTGAAATAGCATTATTCTGGCTTTCACTATCAGCTTTAAAGTTTCATTTAACTTATTTAGCAGGATAAGGGTTACAGCTTTTCTTACATATTCTTTGGGCAGACTTGAGGCCATTGTTTTTCTCTGTATTCGGACGTTAATTTCTTCAATCACTTGTCTCACGTAGGCTTCCATGGTTCCATACACAGATAAAACCTCTTTCTTTTCATCAAATATGAATACAATGGAGTCATCTGATTCAGTCCTCTCCTGTATAAACATCTTCATTTTTGCTAGTTTTGGTGGTGGAATTGTAGTCTGTGCTTCAAACAAACCATGAACCAGACCAACTAATTTCTCCACTTCTGCTTTAACACGTTCTATAACACGAGTGCTGCATAATATCTCGACACAGGAAGGGTTTACTCTTGATGGAAAATACTTTAATGTTACTGTTTTGATTCGCCGAATTCTTTTTAACTCATTTTTGAATAACTGGGAAACTTTCTTTGCATAGCCTCCTAGAAATTTCCAGACAACATTTGGTCCTTGTAAGTGACCCAGTACACCATTCTGTTGCTGGCCATGCAGGATATACCTATGGACAAGTGTTTGTGCTGCTAATTCCAGTATATCTGGATTTGGGCCGTAGATTGTGAGACTTTTACGCCTGTGGTATACAATTTTCAGTCCGTATTCTCTCTCAAATTCAAAGATAATATTTTCAATTCCACCCCTCTGGTTTTCCAGTTTCTTCAGAAGACCTCCAGGTAACTTGAGTTCATCTTTGTATTTCTGAGGTGTTGACATTTTTACCGGCTGAAATTCAAATTAAAAAAAAGAGTAGATATTATGTATTTTGTAAACAGAAAAAAAAAATATGCAAAATAGAAATGATTATATAGAGCAAACAAAATTTGATACTATGAAAACTGAAAAAGTTGTTCATAAGGAAACATCAACATGATGTCCTACAGAGGTTAGAAGATACAATTTGGCACAGATTTTTGATATCTCGTATTTTTGCTATTCAACAAGTAATTTTAGATTTGGAGTACAAATGACAGGGTAACCTGCATATGTGGTACAGAGTCTCCATAGCAACTTAAGGCATCTGAACATAGCACTTGAACCTTTTCTTGGTGGAATGGTGCACATTTAGCTTTGTATTGCACAACGTTTTCATGGAAAGGTAGCAGATATCAAACAAGTGATACAAATAGTCCTACTATTTCTGGGGCACTTCAACTCTACAAATTTAGTTAGAATTACAAAAAACACATCTTTTGACCTTGGATGTCAAGACCCAATGTCAAGACCGCTATCGGAGGTCTTGCTAAGCCTGCCATGGCAGCACCACTTTAACAAATATGGTATTTGCCTTACAACTTTTTTTTTTAACGGCAGATACTCAAAAAATTAAATGAGTTTCACAAGCTAATATGGTCTCGAAATACATTAGAATTGCTTCTAGAGACATCTTAAATTCAGAAGTTTTCTAGATGAGATCCCCAGTCTCCTTCACCAGAGGGGGATATCAGCCTCTGGTGCTCTTCCCCAGCTCGTGCCCTAGGCACTCTGCAATGCCAGAGGTATTCAAAGGCCATACCACTTTTCAAAAGCAAATGATGGCATTGAATGTCCAGTTTTATCATAGTTAACATAGTTGGACTATTTACAAACAAGACAAATTTTTGATGCATAGTATCAAAGAAGCCGGCAATTTTTTTGTTACCATCAATGAGGAAGGTGCTTTAGGAATAACTCGCTTATCAGAAGTTGTGTTACTTTTAAATTAAAAATTCTGGAGAATAAGACTAAGAATGTTCTTAAGAATGGTTGGTGAATACAGACCCAGTAGAAAACTTTACCGACTGCAACAATTTGGGGGCTAATTAAGATTTTTTTTTTTCTGTGAATCCTATTTTTTGTTTAACTCTTTACCAAACGACAAACTTTTAGACTAGTCCAAATGAAAAGCATTTGCAGACGACAAAATAGATGTGACTCAAAAATTGAAATTTGTTTTGGAAAGGATAGAAAACATTGTGCCTCTTTCTCAGGGTCGTTAAAACACAGGATTGTGTGGTAAAGAATTAAACACTAATAAAAACTTCACTTTTTTTCCTGCATGCATTCGGAAAGAGGACAGTTACATTCAGTAAACAGGAATGGTGCAATTTTGCTCTTCAGATAAAAGCATGGTCATTTTGGATTAGGTATTTTCTCTATTTTGACAAGATCAAAATACTGTTATCATTCTTACATGAATATGATCCTACATACCGTAGTCAGACCTCCAGGTAAGAGGGAGTGATAGTATTCTAAATCCATTATTTCCCTTCCAAACCCTATGTTGTGGGTACTCATTAGAATCGTCTCGATGAGACGATTCTAATGAGTGCCGATCGAGACGATTCTAATGAGTGCTGATAACATGGAGTTTAGTGGAGATTGATTAATATTTTCAATTTTGAAATCAAAATCACTCCCTCTATCTGGAGCTCTG
This sequence comes from Tridacna gigas, assembly GCA_945859785.2. Taxonomy (NCBI): domain Eukaryota; kingdom Metazoa; phylum Mollusca; class Bivalvia; order Cardiida; family Cardiidae; genus Tridacna; species Tridacna gigas. The sequence continues at coordinate 33,145,913 of OX244040.2, read as the reverse complement.
CCGTAGCTGATGCATATTATTGCATGATCACTTGACATTCCAACAAGCCTTCACAAAATTTTAGCCAAAAGCTAAAAAACCTTTACCAAACAATTACATGTTCTAATTAATGACCCTGAAGAAAAAGGCTTCTGAAACCATTGCGAGAAAAGTATAAAATGCTTGTCACAAGCATTTTCTCCTTTTCCACAATGGTTTCTATCATTTCAGAGCCAAATCTCATCATTATAACCAAATCTAATTTGTCGTCTGCAACTGCTTTGAATTTGGACGATACTGTCCAAAATTTTAGCCCTGTCCAAGTTGAAAGCATTTGCAGACGACAATTTCAATGTGGCTAAAATGATTGCAATTGTTCTGAAAGGTTAGAAAACATTGTGGGAAAAGGAGAAAATGCTGGTTATCAGCATTTTCTCCTTTTCCAACAATGTTTTCAAAAGGCTTCTTTCTCAGGGTCGTTAAAAGTCGGGATTATGTGGTAAAGATTTAATCCTTCACTATGAAGAAAAAAGCTTCTGCAACCATTGCAATAAAAGTATAAAATGCTTATCACAAGCATTTCTTCCTTTTCCTACAATGCTTTCTACCATTTTAGAGACAAATCTCATCATTATAACCAAACTGGATTTGTCGTCTGCAACTGCTTTGAATTTGGACAAGTTCTAAATTCTGTTGTAGGGTACAGAGTTAAGAGGCTAACTAGTCCATTGAAGAAGTACCATCAATTTGTTTTTCATTTGCTTCTTGCTTTATTTCTTGATTCTTAGCCAGCTATTGCCTTACTAAATTGAGCAATAAAATATTTTCAAGTTTGGTTTGACTATGAAAAATCTGAATAGCCCCCTTACAATGTAATAGTTGAACATGTAAATGAACCATGCTCTGGCAAAAGGGGGTTTAATGCATCTCCGTGATCCATGATACCAAGCAAGCCATCACATAATTAAGGATCAACAATACATAAAGCCTCTTTTTTAATACAATCAACTTAATCATCAGGTAGACTGGTCCTTAAATATACAGAAAATTTACCAATAGCAAAAAGTTTCAGCCCAGGTCAGCCTGCACAGTCCAAGCGGGCTGACTTGGGTTGATACTTTTCCCAGATTCATTAAGACCCTTTTTCACAGAGCATGGCTCAAGTGCAATGATGTACAACATCAGTCAAAAGCTGTCGAGGGTCATTATAACCAGGTGCAAAACCCAAGTTTGGCTGGAGCCCCAAAGCCACAAAAATAAGTGCAATACCCTTCAACGCTACATCAAAAGTTCCATTACATTTCCTTTCCAGCCTTACTTTAGACCTTTGAAAGGGTAGAAAACATTGTATGAAAAGGAGAAAATGATGGTAACCAGCATTTTGTCATCCTGCAACTACGTTTCAATAGTCTTCTTCCTCAGGGTTATTAAAACATATGAGACATGCTCTGGCAAAAGGGGACTTAATGTATCTCTGTCATCCATAATTCAAGCAAGTCATCACATATTTATGGATCCATAAAATCCATTTTGTCTAGCAACCAACTGAAACGTGAGGTTCACTGGTTTTTGACATGCAGAAAAATTACCAAAGCAGAAAGTGTCGGTCCAAGTTAGCCTGCGCAGACTGTGCAGGCTAACCTGGGCCAATACTCTCTGCAAATGCATCAAGCCCCCTTTTCACAGAGTATGGCTCATAAATAAATGCCCAAGGATTTAGTGTGTCTCAGTTGTGCTCTGAGTATGCAAGGCTTGTCACAACAAAGGTACATTCTTACAAAAAGTTATTACAAAAAGTTTCCAATAGTAAACAGATTAATTACACACCTGCAAACTCTCCTGCTAAAATACAATATATTGCACACGGATAAAAATAGACACAGTGGAACAAAAAATCTGAGAAATCTTTAGAAATAAGAGTTCAAATACAAAATCTGTAGTTTTCATACTCGCAATTTATGTGAACAGCACAAGGGGAAAAAAAAGTGTAATATTGCGCTAATCTACTAGCTTTAAACTGGTCCCTTGTTGTATCGTGTATTACACGTGTAGTAGTATCAGGGGAGGTAACCAGTCTATATAATTTAAGAAGAGTTACGCTGCCTGTGGGGTCAATCATTAATCAGTTATTAAATAAATATCTATAAATACGAAATCTTTACTTTTCATTGCTCGAAATTCATCTCAACAGTACATACAGAATAATGCATAATCTTGAGCTTAATAGCAACATACTATTAAAAGTATTTGAGTGAATATGTCGGAAAAGTTGTGCAATGATGTATCCCAAAACTCCCCATGTGCATAAAAAAAAAGCATTCCTATTGGAAGCCGGCTTCAAGAGCCGGCTTCCAATAATTCACTTTCAACCTTTTTTTTTCATATTTTGTCTTTGGTAAAATTTGAGCCTACTTCAACCCTAAGGCCGCTAAGCATGACTCAAGGACTTTTTGCAGATAGTGTAGATCAAGGTCAGACTGCACAGAATGTGCAGTCTGATCTTGGATCTACACAGTCTGATAAGAGAGATATTTATCCTTCCAAAAATATCTTTGACATGGCAAAATTCGGGTTTTTACCATTGGCTTGAAAGCTGCATTTCACTTATTTAACCCTTTACCGCACAATGACGCCTTTTAACGCCCCTGGGAAAGAAGTCTTTTGAAAACATTGTGGGAAAAGGAGAAAATGCTGGTAACCAGCATTTTCTCCTTTTCCCACAATGTTTTCTATCCTATCAAATAAAAATTGCACCATTTGAGCCACACTGAAATTGTCGTCTGCCAATGCGTTCAATTTGGACAAGGCTAAAATTTTGTCGTCTGGTAAAGGGTTAAGAGGTTAAGGGTTAAGCTAGTTCATCAGAACAATTTTATGGTGAACTTTGTTCAAATGAGATACAGTCATAGGATATTCATGACCCTAATATGTGACCACAGCATACATCAGTGAAAATGGATGTCATCATAGATAAAACTGAATCATGTCAAAAAACCCAAACATCTTTACCGCTTTCCCACTGGGAGTCTTGAATGTTTCTTGTGAAGGGGTCTCTCTCCACATTTTCCATTCATCAATGGCTCTTTTCACACTACTCTCTGCCTTCCCATAAACGGTCACACGTTTGAGCTTCTCATTAAACACACAAACCACACTTTTATCCTGGCGTTGTTTACTACGGATGAATTTCTTGAGTCTTGCTAGTTCATTGATAGATCCATTTAAACTTATGTCTTCTTCATACAGGTTGTCTATTTCAGCTTGTATGCTGTCTATATTTATCTTCATGGTCTCTGCATCTTCGTAACTGGAAAAAATAGGGGACTTAACTCTTTACTGCACAATGCAGCCTTTAAACGACCCTGGGAAAGAAGCCTTTACAAAACATTGTGTGAAAAGGAGAAAATGCTGGTAATCAGTATTTTCTCCTTTTCCCACAATGTTTTCTACCCTATCAAAGAAACATTGTGCCATTTGAGCCACATTTAAATTGTCACCTGCAAATGCTTTCAATTTGGACAAGGCTAAAATTTTGTCGTCTGGTAAAGGGTTAAATGTATTTTGGGCTTCTGAACACCTCAAGAGATGATACAAGTTTAGACTTGTCTAAATTAACCCTTATCCTGCTAAATAAGTGAAATGAAATTTTTAAACAGGAAGTAAAAACCTGAATAATGCTATTTCAAATGTAAAACATCTCCTTATCGTACAGTGCACATCCAAGATCAGACTGCACATTCTGTGCTGTCTGGTCTAGATCTACACTGTCCGCAAAAGGTCAGTGAGTTGCACTTAGCAGCCTAAGGGTTAAAAGCATTTTCAGATGACAAAATAAATGTGCATAAAGTGTTAGGATTTGTTTTTGAGGAGATAGAAAACATGATGGGAAAAGAAGGAAATGTTGGTTTGTTTTCTAAAATCTATTTCACTTGGATTGTTAACCCTTAAGCTGCTAATCGCGACGCACTGACCTTTTGCGGACAGTGTAGATCAAGATCAGACTGCACAGAACGTGCAGTCTGATCTTTGATCTACACTGTCCAATACGGTATTTTCTTTCTAGTGAAATCAACTTTGAAAACGCAGTGTTTCGGCTTTTAGTATTGAGTAGAAATTTGCGTTTTATTTATTCAGCAGCTAAAGTGTTAAACACATGAATGTTTGGCAAAAGTTTAAACAATTAAAATGTTTCACTTTGTGATAGTGAAGGGACCTAGACAAACTAGATTTGTATCTTAATACTCTACCAAACAATGCTAATTTTTTACAGCCCAGATCACGGACTCTGTATGCATAATTATATAGAGTCCCGGCCTGGAGGAAGAAGGCCTTTGAAACATTGTGGAAAAAAGAGAAAATGCTAGTGATCAGATTTTTCTTGCTCTGTTTTCCACCCCCAAAAACTCATATATTTGGGTTTGAAAGCTTTTTTGGTCCAAACATTGTTAAAGCAACAGAGAGTAAAGCTCCAAGATCAGACTGCGAGTTTTGTGCTGTCTGAACTTGATCTACACTGTCAGAAAAAGCAACTAAAGTTGTCTCACTTGTGTTATAAATGAGCTATGCTCTGGCAATAGGGGGTTTAATGCATCTCCTTGGTGTATCATACCAAGCAAGTCATCACATAATTATGGATCCATGAAATATATTTAGTCTAATAATTGACTGGATCAGTGGTCAGAATGGTCCTTTGCCATGCAGAAAATTTACAAATAGCAAAATGTTTCGACCCATCTCAGCCTGTGCAGACTGCAGAGGCTCACATAGTTTGATATTTTTTGCAGATGCATTAACTCTTTACCAAACAATAAAATATTAGACTGGTCCAAATTCAAAGCATTTGCAGACCACAAATAAAATGATACTCAAATGATGGGATTTGCATCAGAAAACATTGTGGGAAAAGGAGAAAATGCTGGTTACCAGCATTTTCTCCTTTTCCCATAATTTTTTAAGCGCCTTTCACATCATGGTTGTTAAAACTCAGGATTGTGTAGTCAAGGGTTAAGTCCCCTTGTCACAAAGCAAGGCTCAAATTTATAGAAACCATCACGCTTACCTACAGTTGACTTCCACACACAGAGGAGTGACAACAATATCCACTGACTTGAATTTCTGTTTTAACTGATCCAGTTCTTGACAAAATAAGTGGCTTATCTTCGTCGCATAATCCCCTTGGAATTTCCATATTGCTTTCCGATCATCCAGTAACTTTATAACTTCATCATCTTTGACCTCACTTTTACCCGTCACCATATATCTGTTCATAAATATAGAAAACAATGTCAGTGGCCTACCTGTCTGAATGCAAAAATGTGATGCAATCCACTTGATTCTGACAGAAACTTTAAATTTCAAGTGATTAGTTGTTGATTTTACATAAATTCTTCTTAACCTTTTACAAAACAGTCCCGACTTTTAATGACCCTAAGAATGAAGTCTATTGAAAACGTCGTGGGGAGAGAAGGTATGGAGAAAATGCTGGTAACCAGCAGAATGAATACATAACAAAAAAAAATGTGGCAATCGGAGATACAGCCCATAACAAAAAATCTGAAAATCAAATTTGAGCAATACTCTGTGAAAAGGAGTTTTAATGCACAGTCCCCAAAGAGTCTGACCTGTGTCAAAACTTCACTTTTGGTAAATTTTCTGAATTTCCAAGGACCATTCTACCTCAAGCTTTAGCCGTTTGATAGACCAAATGGATTTTATGGATTCATAATTATGGGATGACTTACTTGGTACAATGCATCACTGAGATGCATTAAACCCTCTTTTGCCAGAGCATGGCTCAATAGCAGCTGCTCTCAATGAAACTAGAAATTTCTAAAAAGTTCAAACCTGTATTTCAGTGTTTCCAAAGTCAGTTCGAGAATTTCTGGGTTTGGTCCTATGATGAAGTAATTTTTCTTTCCAATGTATGAACTTGATGTGGAGAGCCCAAAGTCTTTTTCTACCCTTTTTAAAATGGGTTGTATACCGCCAGGATTCTTTTCCATTAACTCCACCAGCAAGTCTGGTATCTTCATTTCACATTGTCGTCTCGGTGTGGCCGGCATGGTAAAATTGACAATGTGATACCTGAAAGAACATCTTTTAGTCTTCATTTTTTGGCTCTTCTTTTATTGAGGTCATATTAACTCTCTAGATCCACTGGCTTTGGAAAGAAAATTGTGTCAGTTCTGGTGTGAGAAAGCCAGGAAACACATGGGTGCGTCACTGACTGCCGTGATATGACCTGAGCAGTGCAAATGGCGTTAAACTCCAACACAAACCAAATCAAGATCTACCAAAGGACAAAATTCTGGAATTGCCCTAATTGAAAGCATTTGCAGATGACAATGTAAATTTGGCTCAGATGTGTGCCTGGGGTTCACTAGTACTAGGCTGCAGTTCTACAGTGTCAAGCCAAAGGACACTCCTGCCAAAATGTCAGCCCCTCAAATAAGGATTGCTCTGCTGTGCTGGTCCCCATGAAAGTGATAGACCCATCAGTGTGTCAAATAAATGAAATTTTACAGTCTGTAAAACCGACCTCAAGATAGCAATTTTGAGTCTGTTTTGGCCAGATCACCTCATAAAATAGCAGACAGTGAAGATTCAAGGTCAGATTAAAGGTTCTGTGCAGTCTGACCTTGATCTACACTATTTTAGCAACTAAAATTGTTGTACATATAGGTATTCTATGAGCTGGACTCAACCATATTCAAAGCATTTGCAGACTTCATAAATGTAGCTCAAATTATGATTTCTGTCTTTGATAAGAGTAGAAAACATTGTGGGAAAAGGAGTTATCTGGTTATCAGCATTTTCTCCTTTTCCCACAATGTTTTCAACAGCCTTCTTCTTCAGGGTCTTTAAAACTCAGAATTATGTAGCAAAGGGTTGATAAGTTATAAGGATTCATGCAAGATGAGTAATAACTGTTTACCACATAATCCTGACTTTTAACAAACCTGAAACTGAAGCCTTTTGAAAACATTGTGGGAAAAGGAGAAAATGCTGGTAACCAGCATTTTCTCATTTTTCGACAATGCTTTCTACACTTTCAAAGAGAAATTTCAGTTTTTGAATCACATTTATTACGTCGTCTGGAAATGCTTTCAGTTTGGACAAGTTTGAAATTTTGTTGTTTGGTAAAGGGTTAAGAATGAAACATACCTTTATACCATAAAGAAAGCTGTACTATAACCAGAAAGAATGATTGCACAAAATTTAAATGGTGCCTTTACACTGCATTCAACATCGAAAAGTTTGAAATCATTGCTACACAGCAAAAATGGTTACTGCTCACTTTTATAGCTCATTTCTACTTAATAATATTGTTATTTTGTCAAACACTTAATAATTATATAGAATCTTACAATATTAAATTTTAACAATTTCATCAAAAGTTGAAATTGAAAGAAAAGTCAAGAAAAATCAAAGTTTACTGAAGAATATGGAAGTCAGAACAACAATTCATGTCCAAAATTGGATTATAGCCATGAAAATTCCATTTGTGACAAGAAACTTTAGAAGTTTTGATCCTTTGCCAAACAAGAAATTTTAAACACTTCCAAATTACAAGCATTTGCAGATGACAAATTCAAAGCTGAAATAATTGGCTTAAGTCCTCTCACACTGTAAAAAGCATTGCTGAAAAAGTAGAGATTGTTTGTTACATGCAATTTCTCCATTTCCAACAATATTTTCAAAAATCACCTACTATAGACATGTTACAACATAGGATCATTTGTCAACTCTTTACCACACAATCCTGACTTTTAACGACCCTAAAAAGGAAGGCTTTTGAAAACATTGTGGGAAAAGGAGAAAATGCTGGTAACCAGCATTTTCTCCTTTTCCTACACTGTTTTCTACCTGTCCCATAACAAATTTCAGTTTCTGAGCCACATTTGTTGTCTGCAAATGCTTTCAATTTGGGCCAGTCTAAAATTTTGTCATTTGGTAAAGAGTTAACTCTTCTTCAGATGACAAACATTGAAAACATTTGCATTGGACAAATCACCTTTGACTAAAATGACAGGTTTGTGTTAGTCAGGTTCCAAAACATGGTTCCCAGAATTTACTTCTCCCACAATGTTTTCAAAAGCCCTCCTCCTCAAGATTACTGAAACACAGGATTATTTAACTCTTTACCAAACGACAAAGTTTTGGACTAGTCCAAATTGAAAGAATTTGTGGACAACAAACTAAATGTAACTAAAAAATTGAAATTTGTTTTGGGAAGGGCAGAAAACATTGTGGGATAAGGAGAAAATGCTGGTTACCAGCATTTTCTTCTTTTTCCATAATGTTTTCAAAAGCCTTCTCTTTCAGGGTCGTTAAAAGTTGGGATTGTGTGGTATAGCGTTTATAAAAGGTAGAAAGAGTTAAATTACCATTTCTATTCAGCCTGTATACTGTTACTGATATCCAGTCAAGCATGAATGTTTAACCCTTTCCCAAACGACAAATTTTGGACTGGTCCAAATTGAAAGAGTTTGCAGACGACAATTTTAAATTTGATGAAAATGGCAGAAAGTTCTCAAAAAGGGTAGAAAACACTGTGGGAAAAGGAGAAACTGCTTGTTACGAGCAATTTCTCCTTTTCCCACAGTGTTTTCAAAAGACTTGTACTGCAGACACGTGAAAACCAGGGCTTGTTTGGGAAAGGGTTAAAAAGCCTTTACCAATTACTGACGATTTTCTTTATGTCACTCTGAAAGACAGATTTTGAAAACATTGTGGGTAAAAGAGCAAGAATTCATTACAAACTAATTTTTAACTGAATGATAGTTACATTGCCTTCAACATTTCAGTCATATTATGGGAACAATTAATTTCTTCCTGTCCTTCTGTGACTTTATACTAGTCTGAGACTGGGGCTCAGGAGTGCCTTGCCCAAGGACAGTCAAATATGATAAATTCCCTGGCAGGATACAATCTCAGGACTTCCTGAATACAAGTCCAAAGCCTTTAACACTGACCCACGGGGTACCTGCCACGTACAAGCAATTGTTCCTTTTCGACCGATGTTTTATGAATAAATCAAGACAAATTCTCCTCTCCTATACATGTGCCATGCTCTGACAAAGGGGGTTTAATACATCTCCGTAATGCATTGTGCCAAGCAAGTCATAATATAATTATGGATCCTCAAAATCCATTCTGTGTAACAACCGGCTGAATAATGAGATAGAATGGTCCTTTGACATGCAGAAAATTGACCAATAGCGAAATGTTCTGACCCATGTCAGCTACTTTTTACACATGCATTAAACCCGCTTTTCACAGAGCATGGCCCAAATATTTTCTACTGTATTATTTACATAAGTTTTTCATAAGTTTTGGGCTGCAGGGTAATTAAATAAGCATTAATGCTTTACCATACAATCCGGACTTTTAGCGACCCCGAGGAAGAAAGCTTTTGAATACATTGTGGGAAACAGAGAAAATGCTGGTAACTTTTAAATGACCCTGAGAAAGAAGCCTTTTGAAAACATTGTGGAAAAGGAGAAAATGCTGGTCACCAGTATTTTCTCCTTTTTCCACCATGTTTTCTATCTTTCCAAAAACAAATTTCAATTTTACAGTCGCATTTATTATGTCTTCTGCAAGTGCTTTCGATTAGGACTTGTCTAAAATTTTGTCATTTGGTAAAGAGTTAACAGGCAGATGGCAAGAGACCTAGCTCTGATGTACTCATCTAGCTGGTACAGTTGATAGCATCAGTGAATAAAACTCTGGAGTATTTTAAAGTTTTATTGACTTTGATATTACATCATTTTACAATAAATCATAAAGACCATTTATAATAGGGAAATCATAATTTTTTGTCTACATTTCTGAATGACTTGAACTAAACACATGTCAGCATATTAACTTTTTACCAAACAACAAAAATGTAGACTCGCCCAAATTCAAAGCATTTCCAGACGGCAATTTGAATGTGGCTCAAATGATGAAACTGTCTTTGATAGGGTAGAAAACATTGTGGGAAAAGGAGAAAATGCTGGTAACCAGCATTTTCTCCTTTTCCCACAATGTTTTCAAAAGCTTTCTTTCTGAGGGTCGTTAAAAGTCGGGACTGTGTGGTAAAGGGTTAAGCAATACATGTGAGCATTGCTCTGGGAACGGAGTTTTGACACACCTCTGTGATGCATTATACCAAGCAAGTCATGTCATGATCATGGATCCTTAAAATCCAATTTATCTAATGACCCACTCAATCATGAGGAAGACTGGTCCTTTGGCATATAGAAAATTGACCAACAGCATAAAGTTTCGACCCAGGTCAACCTGCGTAGACTGCCCTGGGTTGAAACTTCACGGAAATGCATTGAACCTGCGTGTCACAGAGCAGAACTCACATCTTTACCAATCCTTTCCAATTATACCTTGTTGACATATAAACCCTTCTTTCTTAATCTGATGACAATATTTGTCCCTACTGAAAGCATTGGCAAACAATAAATGCAGCAGAAATGACGGAATCTATATCGGGAAGAATAGAAAGCATGTAAAGAGAGGAGAAAATTTTCTCCTTTTCCCACAGTTTTTTTCATCAGGATTCTTCCTCAAGTTTGTTAATACTCTAGATTGGGTAAACTATTAATCAAATGAACATTTCCTGCCAGTAGTAAAGACCTAAACATTGCAATTTAAAAGTATCTTTAACCCAGAAAATCTCTTTATAGCAGACAGTGCAGATCAAAGATCAGACTGCAAGTTTTTGCAGTCTGATCTTGATCTAGGTTGTCTGAAAAAAAGTCTTGAGAGGTGTATCAGGTTAGAAATGTAACATGCCTAGTGTTTATTCCATTTACTAATGGAACTAATTTACTAATTTACTAGCCTTGTTGCATTCCTTCAGCCTAATCTTCATAACTTTCACCATCAAATCAACTAACTGTATGTAAATTATCTATATAACAGTAAACAACTGACTACAAAAGAAACAGATTACTTGCTCTGATATGTAAAATAAATCTTTCTAAACTGATCTTAGGCTGATGAGAGAGTCAGTTGGGAACTCAACAGCTCCGCGATAAGACAGTTCCCTGACATCGTATTGTGCAACACTTCCTCGATACTTTTGAAGACAGTTCCCCAACACTTAAGTCAAATGACAACTATCAAAGGTAGTTTCAGTAAATAGAGGATTTTATGGAATAACAACGTACTGCAGTGAAGATATCTTAACAATGTATTGCAGTTAAGATATCTGTAATTAACACATACCTTAGTTCCGTGTGAGCTTAATCATAATTGTGTATGATTGCCATGTGAATTGTGTTTGTTTACAACTGAGTTTACTTTTCAAGGACAGTTCAAACATATTTCGTAGCTGAAAGATCAATAATTATCAAAATAAACTACATCTTCCTCAATAGTAAAATTAATGTGACAAAAGTAGAATTACAGACAGAATATTCGAAGTAGAGAAAAATACTGACCATTTATGTCAGAAGAATCTGTCCTTCTCCCTAACAAATATTATATTATTGAATCTGTAATTTTCCATGAAGAGAGACACTACTGGTCAATGCATATATGATCCTAAATAACAGGTACAAATAATCACAATACACCAGCTACCCATATACATTACTAATATCCAATGATCATGAAATGTAATTGTCAGGAACAAGCTATTTGAAACAAAATGTCTGGGCACTGTCTTCAAATCTGTCAGGGAAAAGTTTCGTGAAATTGTGCCGTGGCAACTGTCTTGTTAACGAACTGTCTCCAACTGAAAATATATGAGCCATGCTCATGTGAAAAGGGGGCTTAATGGATCTCCGTGATGCATGATACCAAGCAAGTCATTGCATGATTAGGGATCCAAATAAGCCATTATATCTAACAACTGACTGTATCATAAGGCTGACCGATAGCGAAAAGTTTCGGCCCAGGTCAGACTGCCCGGACTGCGCAGGATGACCTGGGTTGATACTTTCGCAGATGTATTTAGCCCCCTTTTCACAAAGCATGGCTCATATGAAACTCGGTTCACCTTTGAATGGTTCAACACTTTACCAAGCAACAAAAGTTGAACTTATCCAAATTCAAAGCATTGGAAGATGACAAACCAAATTTGCTCAAATGGCATGATCTGTCTTTGAAACAGTAGAAAACATTAAGGGAAAAGGATTTACTAGCATTTTTCCCTTTTTCCCACAATAGTTTCAAAAGCAGTCTTTCACAGGATTGTTTGAACTTGGGATTGTTTGGTGAAGTGTCAAAACACAAGCTATATGAAAGAAAAGTTTAACCCTTACAGTGTAATGAAAAGGCATATAAAAAAAAAAATCATGAACATTGCAAGATTAAAAAAAACAGTCCTGATGTTATAATTTCAAGGCAGTTTTGTTCACAATAACCTACAAAAAGTGAACAGAGTAAATCCAAGATTAAAATGTAAACACTGTGCATCCTGATCTATATCCACATCTGTCCAGAAAAGCTATTTCCAAGATTATAGACTAAGAAGCACATAATTATGTCAAGTTAAAAGTCACCACAATATTTTTTAAATTTTATAATTTCCATTGTCAGAGGGAGAAAATGAAGTTCACAGAATTTGGTCACAATTTCTATGTTTGTAAACTAGCCATCTAACTTCCAATTGAAAATGTAGTTATCTTGTTTTTTATAGCATTGTCATGTCAACTCTTCAAAATTAAGAATTAAAATAATACTTACGCGGAGTTTGAAACTACAACAAAAACTCAAAACTCACTTCTTTTAAAATTTCCAAGACAAATAATTACAGTCAGTGTATCAATCTCTCTTGATTATAAGTCGGTATGTCTATCACTTTCAATTAACTCTGGCAAATTTACCAAACGACAAAATTTTACAATGATCAAAACTGAAGGCATTGGCAGAAGACAAACTGAATGTGACTCAAAAATTGAAATTTCATTTGGAAAGGATAGAAAACACATTGTGGGAAAAGGAGAAAATGCTGGTTACCAGCATTTTCTCCTTTTCCCACGATTTTTTCGAAAGGCTTTATTTCTCAGGGTCGTGAAAAGTCAGGATTGTGTGGTAAAGGTTACTGGAAAACATCTGTACTAACAACACATGCGAGTTTTTAACACTGATTCTGCTTAATAAATTAAATAAAACTACCAAGCCAATAGTATGAACCCAAATAATGTTATTTCATCCTTATTTTTTGGAGAAAAATATATCCCTATTGGACAGTGTAGATCTAAGATCAGACTGCACATTCCGTGCAGTCTGATCTTCATCTAGACTGTCCGCAAATGGTCAGTGAATCGCGCTGAGCAGCTTAAGGGTTAAAATTCTTAATGTTTTGGCTTTCACCTTTATTGATATATGTGTTATTTTCAACTAAAAGCTTAAAGTTTTCAGCAAAAGTGTTGAAAGGCAATAATGACTTTATCTTGATATACTCTTTCAGTGTTTTTTTTTTGTAAACAAGCATTGTTTTGTCATTACTTTAAAACAACAGATTCACTTGGTAATAAAACAACACAACAAAGTACACCTATACAGAACTATATATCTGGTCCCATTCAAGTAAATGCCACTAGTGCCTCTAGTGGAGGTAACACAGAGTACATGTACTACTAAACAAGAGGGCCATGATGGCCCTGTATCGCTCCACTGGCTTATAAACCATAAATACTAAACATTTCAATTCTGAGCCAAATGGTTTCAAAATGAAGACTTACAAAGGTTTTCTCTGTAAAAGCCCTTGTGAAAGTTGAGACCAGCAAGGCAAAGCCATTTTTGATCCCAGAGCTATAATAACTTGAACCCTGGTAGAGGTCCACAAGATAAAGCCACATGCCAAAATAATACAAGTCTATGCTGTATGGTTATAAATAAGGCAATTTTCAAGTTTTGTCCATATGAAGCCTCTGTAAAACATAAGACCCCTGATGCAAGGCTAATTTCAAAAAAAAAATCAAAACAGGAAGATTTCTTAAGTTGTCACTATGTAAGCCCATGTAAAACTTGTGACCCCTGCAGCAGGGCCAATTTTGACCCCAGGGCGAAAATTTTGGCCTGCTTGGTAGAGGCCCACTAGATATAGCAACATGCAAAATTTGGTAGCTCTAGGCCTTATGGCTAGGTACAGGAAGATTTTTAAAGATTTCTCTATATAAGCCTATGTAAAACTTGTGACCCCTGGGGCAGAGCCAATTTTGACCCCAGGGCTATAATTTGAAGAAACTTGATAGAGGTCTACTACATAAAGCTGCATGCCAAATTTGGTAGCCCTATGCCTTATGGTTTCAGACAAGAAGATTTTTAAAGATTTCCAATATTTTTCAGTTTTGTTGCCATGGCAACCAGAGTTTTTGAAGGAATCAAATTCTTTCAAGAAATTCTGAAGAGGACCATGGCAGGATCATTTCTGTGAAGTTTCATGAAAATTGGATGGGTAGTTTCAGAGAAGAAGATGTTTGAAATAAAAGTTAACGGACGGACGGACGCACGGACGCACTGACGAACGGACGGACGGACGCACGACGGACACCGGGCCATGACATAAGCCCGCTGGCCTTCGGCCAGTGGAGCTAAAAACTAGACATATTTTTCAAGCAACCAAAAGTCAAAAAAAAATAACTGTTGCAAAGCGGACAAATATCCCCAACCTTGTCACTGGAGCAGCACCAAAGGTGACCCAAAACCATAGGGCACCTCCTTGGGTCATGAGCAACACTTGTATAAATTATCAGGGTCCTAGGTCAAACAGCCTTTGAGCTAGAGCAAGGAAACAATTTTTGAACAAAGTTAACCTGGGACCTTGACCTTATAAAAGCAATAGGGCACCTTCTTGGGCCATGAGCAACACTAGTAAAAATTTCAGGTTCCTAGGTCAAATGGCTTTTGAGTTAGAGCATGGAAGCAAAAACATGGATGGATTGACGGACAGACAGACATGGTGAGACCAGTATACCCCCCTCTACTTTGTAGGTGTGGGGGGGGGGGTACAAAAAGGCAACTTCTTTCCCAGTAACTATTAACTTTACACTCATTTTAACAAAATATGAACTAAGCAAAGTATGTCAAGAAAAATGAAATACCCCACAAAACTTGGGATCATCAGAAGGTCTATACAGATGCAGAAGTTTCAATTCTTCAAGTTACAATCACAGAATACAAACATGCAACCACTCTCTCTCTCTCACACACACACACACCCACACACACACAAAACGTCCTACTAAAATCTCTCATTGAAAGACAAACAAAAAAAAAAACAATATCTAGTAATATACAATTTAATGTAGGGACATGAAAGAAAGCAATCTGAAAATTTTTTTTGTTACACATACTAAAGCACCTGCAGTCAATCAATCAGTCATCCATGACGTACATGAATTAATAAAAAGACAGTGTAAAGCAACTGAAACTACAATGGTTACCCAAACTTACATAACCCTTTACCAAACCACAAAATTTTAGACTCGTCCAAATTCAAAGCATTTGTCAATGACAATATGAATGTTACTCAAAAATTGAAATTTGTTTTAGGAAGGGTAGAAAACATTGTGGGAAAAGGAGAAAATGCTGGTTAACAGCATTTTCTCCTTTTTCCACAATGTTTTCCAAAGGTTTTTCTCCTTAGGGTCGTTAAAAGTTGGGACTGTGCAGTAAAGGGTTAACCCTTTACCAAACAATCCCGTGGTTTTGAAAGACAGGCAAATCTTTGGAAGACAGGCTGAAAGCATCGTGGGAAAAAGAAGAAAATGCTGATAACCAGCATTTCCCTTTCCCACCATTTTTTCAACCATCTTTATGACAAATCTTATCATCTGATCCATATATAATTTGTTATCTGCATATGCTTTCAATTTGGACAATTCTAACATTTTTTGTTGTCTGGTAGAGAGTTAATAAACCAAATCAAGTAGATCTACTTATATGCACAAGATGGAATCTTGATACCTAATGTGCATTAGGCACACAAAATGCTTGTGTCCACGTGAAGATAATTCTTTGCCATTTTCAAGCAGAAATCCACAGGTTGTGCCTTATCTCTTTACCACACAATCCCGACTTTTAACGACCCTGAGGAAGTAACCTTTTGAAAACATTGTGGGAAAAGGAGAAAATGCTGGTAACCAGCATTTTTTCCTTTTCCCACAATGTTTTCTACTCTTCCAAAGACAAATTTCAATTGTTGATTCACCTTTATTTTGTCGTCTGCAAATGCCTTCAATTTGGACTGGTCTAAAATTTTGTCGTTTGGTAAAGAGTTAAATCATCTACAGTTTTTTCCCACTTGTGGTCCAAAGTTTCACTACAATGACAGCCAATGAGAATGGAGAAATATGAGACAGAAACACACCAATGTGCCTGTCCACAGACTGGCAAGCACATTCCTATATGTCCCTTAACTCTTTATCAAACTATCCCCAGTTTTAACATACCCTGAAAAAAAAAGGCCATTGAAAACACTGAACTTGTCTTGATAGGTCAAACTGATTTCAGAAATAATATCATCTGGCATACGTTGCATGACAAAGGAGACACTTTGAAGTATGGGAACAATTTGACATCTTTCTGGATGAAACTGGAATTATTTATTCTGTGAGATGTAAACTTGATTTGTAGCAAGCAACTGCGTGACTTACATTAGTTTCAAATGTCAATAACTGAAATGGTTTGCAAGTTTGGTTTTTGATGATTATCCTTAACTCTTTACCAGACAACAAAATTTTAGACTGGCCCAAATTCAAAGCATTTGCAGACGACAAATTAAATGTGACTCAAATGGTTGGATTTGTTTCTGAAAGGTTAGAAAACCCCATGGGAAAAGGAGAAAATGCTGCTTACCAGCATTTTCTCCTTTTCCCATATTGTTTTCAAAAGGCTTTTTACTCGGGGTTGTTAAAACTCGGGATTGTGTGTGAGAAGAAAGTGCACATCAATTAAGTTTTCTCTTTTTTTCTGCCATCTGGACGCTAAGACTAACTGTCAGGTAATCATCTGTCATCACCTTCCAATAATCTGTTACTAGGTTACAAATATGTACCACAAAACTGAGAAACTTGAATCCCACTCTGTGAACAAGTTCAATGTCACAAAGTGGCATGGACAGCTATATTCAAACTTTATAACTCATGTTCTTGCACCATGTCAAAAGTGTCTTCAATCTATCAATGCTTTACAATGGGTTTTCATAAGACAGCTCCAAGTTCCATCCTCAGTCATCTGAAATAAAAAAAAGTTTGTTACTCATTATCTCTTGCAAAGAGTTTTTTTTAATTAAAGCAGACAACTTTTTGAAGACAAAAAGAGAACGTGTCCATAGTGAAACAACTCTCCTTCTGCCATTTTTCCCCCCATGTGTATTTAACTTAATACCAAACAATTAAAATGTAGACTTGTCCAAACTGAGAGCCTTAGCAGACGACAAAATAAATGTGACTCAAAAATTAAAGTTTGTTCTTAAAAGGATAGAAAACATTGTGGGAAATAACTGTTGGAAACATTGAAATGCTTTCAAAGTTTTTCTTCTAAGGGTCCTTAAAACATGGTATAGGGTTAAACAATGATAGATGTAGACTGCTCAGGCTGACATGGGTTAATACTTTTTGTGGAAGCATCAAACCCCATTTTCAGAAAACATGACTCTTTATTCTGCATAATATCAAAGCTTGATTTGATTATCGTCTACATAAACTAAATACTTATCATCAATAGAGAGAACAGATGATTCTTCTTGAAAGAGATATATAATGTGCCATAGATTTTTAACCTTAATTTAGCGGTAGGCAAACTTTTGTTGCTTTTCTAGTCAATATATATCAAGATTAGGTTGCCTTTTATTGACAGTGAACATCAAGATCTGACTGCACAGAATGTACAGCCTGACCTTGAAACTAAACTATTTGCTGATTTGTATGATAAAATACTCTGGCAAGAACATGCTAAAAATTGCAATGCTTTGGTCTGTTTTTTTGATAGAGGAAGTCCCATGTCTGCAAATTAGCACTCCAAATTAACCCTGTCAGTGCAATATGGAAAAAACAGGGGTTTTGTGGAAAACAGAGATCAAGATCAGACTGCACAAAAATACAGCCTGATCTTGGATCTACACTATCTGCTTGTATTGTCAAGTCAATAAGATAAAAATCTTTGTGTCAGTGAATTGTATTTTCAGTCTTTAAAAAGAAGTACAGTTGATATTATTTGGCACTCAGACATTTAACCCTTTACCAGATGACAAGATCTGAGACATTTCCATGTAGAAAGCATATGAGGCTCTAAAATAAATCTGACTCAAATGATGAGATTTGTTTTAGAAATGGTCAAAAACAGAATGGGAAAAGGAGTAAATGCTGGCATTGTCTCTTTTCCCCATGTTGTTGCCTTCATTTTGGATAGTGAAAATACAAGATTGTTTGGTAAATGATCAAACTATGTATTACCTGCAGCCTCGTCATCATATATATCGCTGTTATTGATCACTGACTCTAAAGAAGGCCCTTCATCTCGGATATGCGTTGTTAAATATTTCATCATCGCAAACGTCTGAACTCGTTTTTTTCCTGAATTTGAATAAAACAATGGTAAGTTATTCTGATTCTTTTTCAATAAGCAATTTCAATAAGCAATAAGTAATTTAGTCTATATCATAACTTCTAATTCTCTGAAGAATATGTTTCATTACTAAAAACTGCAACCATGAAACCGCTTAGGCTGCTAAGCATGATTCGGTAACCTTTGGCAGACAGTGCAGATCAAGATCAGACTGCACAGAATTTTGAATCTACACAGTCCAATACGGACATATTTTTCCCAAAAATATACCTTTAAAATAGCAACATTTGGGTTTTTTCCTGTTGGCTTGAAAGTTTCATTTATTTAGAGGTTAAAAGTTAATGTTTCTTTTATCCCATTTATCCACTACCCTTTGTTTGACACAACACAGAACACTGAAAATTGTACGGACTAAGCTCAAATAGGAAAGCTATAAGCAGCTCCATCAATGTGTTTGGCATATAGCAGGTGCAAAAACACCACCAGAAAAACATGGATAGGTGCAACAGCTGGCCTGATATAGCTTATGCATTTTTGACAATGGCATCAAACATAATACCAATGAGCCAGGCTCTGTCAAAAGGGGTCTTAATGCATATGTGTAGAGTATCAACCTATATCAGCCTGCGCTGACATCAGTCGAAACCTATTGCTTTTGGTAAATGTTCTGCACGTCCAGGGACCATTTCATCTCAGGATTCAGCTGGTGGTTGGATAAAATGGATTCTATGGATCCATAATTATGAGATGACTTGCTCGGTATACTGCGTAACACAGATGCATTAGGCCCCCTATTGTCACAGCATGGCTCAAATAAATCAGGGACAAGAAAAATTAACATCCACATAAAAAGTCATGTTCTGCAAAAACTACTCAACACTTGATTCACGGATCAATCCTACAGTCCCTAGATTACCCTCTGTCTACCAATCATATGTTTTAACTGTACCACACAACAAAATTTCAGATTTGTCCGAATTGAAAGCATTTGCAAACAACGAATTGAAAAATGTGGCTCAAATGATTAGACTCTCTGTGATAGGGTAGAAAACACTGTGAGAAAAGGAGAAAATGCTGGTAACCAGCATTTTCAACTTTTTCCAAAATGTTTTCAACAGTTTTCTTTGTCTGGGTTGTTGAAAGTCTGGATTAACTGGTAAAGGGTTATTACCAGGAAGAAGATGGCTTTTGAAAACAGTGTGGGACAAGAAGAAATTGCTGGTTACTAGCACTGTTTCCTTCACAAAATGTTTTCTACCCTTTTAAAGACAAATCATAGCATTTTAACCACATACAGGTTTCAGTCTGAAATGTTGTCTGTATCGACAAGTCTACAATTTTTTTTTGTCTGATAAATTGTTGAAGAAAATGACATTTTCTTTCTGGAAAAAAAGATAGATAATGCAACTTCTAGTCTGTTTTTGGCCACTATTACAAACGAACAATCAGACAGCGTAGTTCAAAACTGATGTACAATTTTTGTAACAACAACTTTAGCTATGATCAGTGCTTGACCACTCCTCAAGACACATATGTTCTTAACCACACAATCCCAAGTTTTAATGACCATGAGAAACAAAGTTTTAGAAAACATTGTGGGAAAAGGAGAAAATGATGGTAACCAGCATTCTATCCTTTTACCACAATATTTTCTACCCTATCATTGACAAATTTTGTCTTTTGGGCCATCTTTAACTTGGACTAGTCTAACATTTTGTTGTTTGGTAAAGAGTTAATACTTGTCCATACTGACAGGCTCAGCAGATGACCAATTAAACGTTGTTTGAATGTTGGGATTCACCTTTGATTGGGTGAAAAAAAAAAAAGAAAAACGTTGACTATGAGCCTTTCCTTTGCCCAAGTATTTTCCCATCATTCCCATTATTTGAGTAACATTCTTTGTTGGCAAATGCTTTTAGTTCAGACGAACCTAAATTTTGCAATCTTGCAAAGAGTTAACATCTAATGATAGATAGAGTCCCCATATCTTTCCAAACCTTACCATTCCTCAATCCAATCTACATAGAGAGAGACTTACCAAACACCTTCAATAGCTGATCATCACACAACATAAATCGTCGGTCTTTAGGGTCCTCTAGTTTTCTCTCTCTAACTATTTCCCACATTTTTTTCACTACTTCATTTCTTGCCAGCTAAAAAATTCAGGTATGTTACAATTATTCTCAATAATACTTTAAAAATGATGTATTTATTTCTAACAGAAAAACTGCTGGTAGAGCTTGGCAAAAATAGCAGTGTCAAGTGCTTCATTTACAAAAATGACTTCAGTTCCAGGGGAGATAATTCTTAAAAGCTTAACCCTTTACCGAACTGTTTCAAGGACCCAGAGGAGGAAAGCTTTTGAAAACACTGTGAGAATGCTTTCTACCCTTCCAAAGCCACATCTCGTCATTCTAGAAACATGTAATTTGTTGTCTGCACATGTTTTCAATTTGGACTAGTCTATAACAAATCCCCTTTTTAGGCATATTTAGCATGAGGTGTACACTGGTTTGTAAATTGAACACCATGATTGATGGGAAAACAGTTAAGACAGGGAGCATGTCAATATATTTTTGGTAAATTTTTTTTTCACAAATATGCAAGTATTAAAAGAATTTCAAGGAAAACTATTCATAAGAATATCAAAGGTATCTGAGAGAAGTTACAGAATTTGTAGTGTTACCTTGTCTGTGCCCATAATTTCTGCAAGTTCAGGGGAGAGGAAGCATGGCCTGGAATAGGCTGATTTACCTATAGAAGAATTGAAAAAAAAAAAAAAAAATTTAAATCTTCCAGTTTAACTGAAGAGGAGCATTACCCCTTTACCAGACAATCCCGAGTTTAAACAACTCTGAAAAAGAAGGCTTTTGAAACCATTGTGTGACATGAAAACAGCATTTTCTCCTTTTTCCATAATGTTTTCTTACCTTTCAGAAACAAATTCCACCATATGAGCCTCGTGAAGATAATTGTTTACAAATACTTTCAATATTGACAAGTCTACAATCTTGTGTGGAAAATTGTTAAACAGTAAAAAAAACCCTTCTAAGAAGACATCTGTGATAATAAATCAAACTTGAACTGAATTTGTGTTTATTTATCGTCGCCACTGGTTGCCCATATGGGCGAAATACCCTTAAGGCTGTTAGTTAATACGGGGGATAGTGCAAAATACAGAACGAAACCCATTCTAAGTTTCGCCTGGTTCTTTTACGTGCTCGGTGTATAGCACCGTCATACAGGACCTTGGTTTAACATCTCATCCGAAAGAATATTGGTAATTTTAGATGGCCAGTCGTGGGAACCAAACCCACACCCTAAAGTGATCCGAAACATGAGGTTTACCAGTCCTAAGCTCTACCACCTGAGCTATACTGGTTTGTCATTAGTCAACCTTCGGTAGCCACGGCTTTTTTACATCTATACTTCACTAACACGATTTTGGACAGGGGAGAATTTCTGGCAAAAAATGGTTATCAACAACATTCCTACAATGTTTTATATGACTGAACAAGCAATATTTCATGCTTGTTGTTGAAAAAACCTTCATCTCAGAAAAGGAAAAATACAGATGTTATAAAAATATTTATTACCTCCCTCTTTTTTCTTCCTTTCTTTTTTCTTTGGAGCCTGAAAAAATCAAGACAACAACGATATATGTATTTCACAGAGATTTATCGGGAAAATTCCAACCAACAAATATCGTCTTATTTTCTCATCTGTCATTTTTGTCCATGTCAATAACAAAATTTTAGATGTACATATCATACCTGTTTTTCTACTGTCAGGTGTAATGGAAATGCCATGATATATCAGAGAAAGCAGCAAAAATGGCAATTATTGATGGTATTTGGTTCACTCAGTAGTTTGCTCTCCACCAACAGATAATTTTTGGAAGGGTTTTGCATCAATAATAGTAAATTCTTAACTTGCCATCAGTCTTAAGTCTTGAAAAAATTAATGAATGACTTGTGATGTTATCTCAGACTTAACTCTTTCCAAACAACAACAAGAGGGCCATGATGGCCCTGTATCGCTCCACTGGCTTATAAACCATAAATACTAAACATTTCAATTCTGAGCCAAATGGTTTCAAAATGAAGACTTACAAAGTTTTCTCTGTAAAAGCCCATGTGAATGTTGAGACCCGCAGGGCAAAGCCATTTTTGATCCCAGAGCTATAATTACTTGAACCCTGGTAGAGGTCCACAAGATAAAGCCACATGCCAAAATAATACAAGTCTATGCTCTATGGTTATAAATAAGCTGATTTTCAAGTTTAGTCCATATGAAGCCTCTGTAAGACATAAGACCCCTGATGCAAGGCTAATTTCAAAAAAAAAATCAAAACAGGAAGATTTCTTAAGTTGTCACTGTGTAAGCCCATGTAAAACTTGTGACCCCTGCGGTGGGGCCAATTTTGACCCAAGAGCTAAAATTTTGGCCCGCTTGGTAGAGGCCCACTAGATATAGCTACATGCAAAATTTGGTAGCTCTAGGCCTTATGGCTAGGTACAGGAAGATTTTTAAAGTTTTCTCTATATAAGCCTATGTAAAACTTGTGACCCCTGGGGCAGAGCCAATTTTGACCCCAGGGCTATAATTTGAAGAAACTTGATAGAGGTCTACTACATAAAGCTACATGCCAAATTTGGTAGCCCTATGCCTTATGGTTTCAGACAAGAAGATTTCTAAAGATTTCCAATATTTTTCAGTTTTGTTGCCATGGCAACCAGAGTTTTTGAAGGAATCAAATTCTTTCAAGAAATTCTGAAGAGGACCATGACAGGATCATTTCTGTGAAGTTTCATGAAAATTGGATGGGTAGTTTCAGAGAAGAAGATGTTTGAAATAAAAGTTAACGCACGGACGGACGCACGGACGGACGGACGCACGACGGACACCGGGCCATGACATAAGCCCGCTGGCCTTCGGCCAGTGGAGCTAAAAATGTAGACTTGTCCAAATTGAAAGTATTTGCAGACAATTTGAATGTGGCTCAAACAATGGAAATTATCTTTGATATTTTGGAAAACATTGTTGGAAAAGGAGAAAATGCTGGTTACCAGCATTTTCTCCTTTTTCCAACAATGTTTTCAAAAGGCTTCTTTCTCAGAGTTGTTAAAACTCAGGATTCTGTGGTAAAGCAGTAAAAGATCACAAATTCTGGATAATGAATCTACAGACAATGAGGGACAACTATACATACTGCACGAGTTCTGGTCCGTCTGCCTGTCTCTTCAAAGGACTGTAGTCGTTTGGCTAATTCCTCATCAGAGAGTTTGAGTGTCTATGAGAAATGAAATCACAACTTTTATTCAAAGATCTCTGGTGCATTTTTTATTTCAGAAGGCAACGTTGTTCCAAAAACAAGTTCTCTAATTGCAACAATGGTTTCTGAATGATCACTTAAAACCTTATCTTGCTAAATAACTGAAATGAAACTTTCAAGCCAATAGAAAAAAAAAAAAAAAAAAAGAACAAATTTTGCTATTTCCAAGTAATTTTTTTTTTTTTTGCGGGGGGGGGGCGAGGGGGCGAAATATCTCCTTATTGGACAGTGTAGATCCAAAATCGACTGCATCCTCTGTGCTCTTTGATCTTGATCTGCACTGTCTGCAAAAGGTCCTTTAGTCCTGCTTAGCTGCCTCAGGGTTAATAAAGACAAGTGGTTCTACATGTCTCCATGGTGAAGGAGAAGAAACTGTGACCTGACAGTCCTCTCCTGAGGCTCTTTGTTTTTCTTAAGATTGTCTATTGGTAAGACATTTCAGAGACCCAGCCAGGCACTAGCAAAACACAGGACACACTTGATTGTCTCTATGATATGATTGAATGTGTGTTAAAAGCCACATTACAAACAATCCTTTATATTAATT
This sequence comes from Tridacna gigas, assembly GCA_945859785.2. Lineage (NCBI taxonomy): Eukaryota > Metazoa > Mollusca > Bivalvia > Cardiida > Cardiidae > Tridacna > Tridacna gigas. Next base: position 33,121,530 of record OX244040.2, on the reverse strand, counting down.
TTTTTTTCTACTCTTTCTGTTTTTCATGCATAACATCCTTTGCGAAGTTGCAATATTATGCCTGATGCCTTTTGCATTGTGTTAAAGACCACTTTAAAACATTGTGACAAAAGGGGAAGTTGCTCGTAATTAGCGATTTCTCCCTTCGGCACAAAAACTTCAAGTGCATTCAAGCATTTAACATTAATTCTGGTTATTAACTCTTTTTTCTGACTTTTGAATTTGTTTGCCACAACTTTGCTTCAGGAGGTAATAAACTGAGCCCTTGGTGGCCGACAAAGCTTTCTTATGATCCAAATTGAATACATTTGCAGACAACAAATTACATGTGGCTAAAATGATGGAATTTGTCTTTGAAAAAGTGGGAATATTGTATGAAAAGGTAAAAATGCTTGTAACCAGCATTACCACCTAAAAGCCTTCTTCCCCTGGGGTTGTGAAAGCATAGGATTCTTTGGTAAAAGGTAAAGAAAAAAATACAACTGCACATACCTTCTGTTCCTCATCATAAACATTTAAGTCATCACACTCTGGGAGATCATCAAGTTCTTCCATCAGTTTCTGAAGGTCAACCACAGGAAAATTATACAGAAACACTATCAATGTAATGCGGTGTCATACTACCAAAGAAAGCATCAATTTTCACTTGACTCTTTACCACACAATCCAGACTTTCAACAACCCTGAGAAAGAAGCCTTTTGAAAACATTGTGGGAAAGGGAGAAAATGCTGGTAACCAACATTTTCTCCTTTTCCCACAATGTTTACTACCCTTCCCCCCAAAAATTTTAATTTTTCATTTGAACATATTTTGTTGTGTGCATCTGCCTTCAATTTGGACTAGTCTAAAATTTTGTTGTTTGGTAAAGAGTTATCTCTTTACCCGACAACAAAAATGTAGACTTGTCCAAATGTGGTTCAAACTATGGAATTTGTGTTCAAGGGGGTAGAAAACATTGTGGGAAAAGGTCAAATGCTGTTTACCAGCATTTTCTCCTTTTTACCAATGTTTTCTACAGGCCTCTTTACAGGCTTGTTAACTCAGGATAAAGGGTAAAAACTAGAATTTCAGTTATGCTAGACTAGTCCATATTTAATGCCTTTGAGGCGGACATATTCATTGTTATTCAAATTAAGGGATTTATCTTTGCACAGCTAGAAAAAAATATGGGGGGGAAAAAAAAACAAGAGAAACTAGAGCTGTCACTGAATGTGACTTAATACCCCCGCCAGCACTTTGACAGAAAAAAGTGTCAAGTTCAAGGGGAGATAATTCCTCAACCAGGGGGAGTTGACACTTAAAAATTATGTCTTGCAAATCTTCAATATATGATCAATATATGTGCAAAGTTTCAATGCAATTGAAGGAAAACTCTAGGAGGAGTTCGCGACACAAAACTGCTAGTATTTTGTACACAGACGGACACATGGATGGACGGACAGACAGGCTGATTCCAGTATACCCCCGAAAACATTCGTTTTGCGAGGGTATAAAAAATGATTACCAGCACTTTCTCCTTTTTCCACCCCAAATGTTTTTTAACCCTTAAACTGCTGAATAAGATGCATCTTGAATCTTCTGTAACATTCCAACATACTGATACAGATGAAATTGCTCCAAGCATTGTGGTAAATATAAAACACTAAACCTTTACGAAACGTACTTTGTTTAAATGACCCTGAGAGGGAGGGCTTTTGTGGAAATAGGAGAAAACACAGATAACTGGCAGGTTCTCCTTTTCCCACAATATTTTCAACCCTTTCAAGGACAAATTTTTATCAAGTGAACCACTTTGGTTTGTTGTTTGCAAATTGTTTGCAAAAGCTTTCAATTTGGATAAAACTAAAATTTTTTTTGCATGGTATTACCAGTCATTTCTTTTAATTAAACAGTTCTGTAAATTTTTCTAAATTCTTTACCTACAATATTATTTCTATTTTGGTCATCAAGTGATTTATATGTTCAGTTCATAGCACCAAATGACAAATTTTTGATCTGTCTAAATTGGAGGTATTTGCTAATGACAAACTACATATAGTTCTCTGGGTAGAATTTGTCTCTGGAAGGGTAGAAGGCATGATGGGAAAAGGACAAAATGCTGATCACCAATATTTTCTCCTTTTCCCACAATGTTTTCATTAGTCTTCTTCCTCGGGTCGTTAAAACCTGGGACTGTGTGGTAAAAGGTTAAGCCTGAAACTCAAACATATGGATTGTAGCTACCTCAAACGCATAAGATCTTACCTCTTTGCTACTTTTGTGTTTATGTTTTTTGGAAGATTCTTCTTTCTGCAAGATTAAAATACAGAACACGGAATATAAAATGAAGCCTCTCTTTACCAGTGTATGATTTATTATATCATATCAGCTGTCAGTTCATATTTTTTGTGTAATACACACCAAACAATATAAAAGGAGGCTATTAAGAAATAGATACCACAACATGCCAGCTGTTAGTTTACTTTTTGGTGTTTACTTTAGAGTAATACAAACCAAACAATATTAAAGAAGGCTATAAAGAAAAAGATACCATGATTTACTACAACATGCCCGCTGTTAGTTTACTTTTTGGTGTGTGTCTCATCATCAGTATAATCAGTAATACTGATGAAGATTTACATACTCATATTTATATCATTACCACATAAACATCACTTTCTGCCTCTTTACAAATTTCTCCTTTTTCCTCAATACTTTCTATAAAATTCACAAAAATGATTTCCTGTTTCATTAACATTAACCCTTCTATGTCAATTGTATTAGTATTGAAATGGATTAACTGTTTCATATCATGTTATACACCAATCAAGATACTCTTAACCCTTTACCACACAATCACGAGTTTTAACGACCCTGAGAAAGAAGCCTTTTAAATACTTTGTGGGAAAAGGAGAAAATGCTGGTAACCAGCATTTTCTCCTTTTCCCGCAATGTTTTCTACCCTATCTAAGACAATGTCTATCTTTTAACCCTTTCCCACACAATCCTGAGTTTTAACGACCCTGAGAAAGAGGCCTTTTGAAAATGTTGCCGGAAAAGGACAAAATGCTGGTAACCAGCATTTTCTCCTTTTTCCACAATGTTTTCTACCCTGTCAAAGACAGAAATCATCATCTGAGCTACTTTCAATTTGTCGTCTGCAAATGCTTTCAATTTAATCCAGTGCAAATTTTGTCGTTTGGTAAAGAGTTAAGCCACATTCAAATTTTCATCTGCAAATGCTTTCAATGTGGACAAGTCTATGTATTTTGTCATGTGGTAAAGAGTCAAAGGGATAAACAACTACCTCTTGAAACCAAAAGTGAAAGTATATTCTGGAAATTAACAAAATAATTAACTTGGTTCTGATGATGGGTAAGTTGCCCAAGTTTGTCTGATATTGCATACATGACTAACAAAGGTTGGGCTAATCCTATAAATCTAAATCTAGAGATTTAAAAAAAAAGTTACCTTGTTTTTAGATTTATCCTTTGATGAAGACTTTGATTTCTTTTTTGGTGGCTCTTCTTCTTCTTTTTCTTCCTGCAAGTGAGAAACAAATCACAGATGAGCCATGCTGTGGCAAAAAGGGGTTTAATGTATCTCTATGATGCCTCATATCAAGCAGATCATCACATAATTATGGATCTATAAAATCTATTTTGTTTAATGACCAGCAGCATCAAGAAGCAGAATGGTCCTTGGACATGTAGATAATTTACCATTAGTACAAAGTTTTAACGCAGGCCAACCTGCTCAGACTGCCCAGGCTAATCTTGGTCTACACTTTTTACAGATACATTATATCCCCTTTTCACAGGGTATGGCTCATATACCAGAAGTACAGATGATGGGGAAATTTTGGGGTAAAAGCAGCTTTCTTCTTCACTAAAACCTATGTTGTGGGTACTCTTTAGAGTTGACTAGGTAAGATATTCCTAATCTGTATGCAGAACATAGGTTTTGGAGAAGAAATACATGTAATGATTTTAGGATTCTACATACCTCCACTTATCAGCCCCTCTGATAAAGTCTTGTATATACATGTACTAGTACTTCATGGTGTATTATTTATGACAGAGGTGAATTGGCTTCTTTAATTTGACTCTTTACAAAACATGAAGATTTTGGACAAGACCAAATTGAACGCATTTGCAGGCAACAAAATAATTGTAGCTAAAATGATAATTTTTGTCTTTGATAGGGTAGAAAACATTGTAGGAAAGGAAGAAAATGCTGTTTACCAGCATTTTCTTCTTTTCCCACAATGTTTCTATAAGCCTTCTCTTCCAGGTTCGGTAAAACTCAGGATTGTTTAACCATAGGCCACTGAAACTCCATTGGTCTATTACCGGACAAGGAAATTTTCCTTATCGGACATCGTTACTATAAATGGCACCTTGGCAACTGCCTCTATATTGTATATAATAAGTCTTATTATATACAACATAAAGGCAGTCGCCTATGTGCTATTTATAGTAATGATGTAAATGAAAATTTGAGTATTCCCTGATATACAGGCGATGCACCAATTCGCAAGTATTCCATGATCAACCAAGAAAAATGTTAGTGTTCCGTAACAGACCAATGGAGCTTCAAAGGCCTGTGGTTTAACATAGACCTTGTTCAAATCATAATCACTACACATCTCATGCTTTCACTTAACTCTTTACCAAACAAAAAAAATTTAGACTCTTCCAAATTGAAAGCATTTTCAGACGACAAAATTAATGTGACTCAGGTATTGAAATGTGTTTGGGAAAGGTAGAAAACGTTGTGGGAAAAGGAGAAAATGCCGGTTACCAGCATTTTCTCCTTTTCCCACAAAGTTTTCAAGTCTTCTTTCTCCGGGTTACCAGTTTTTTCTTCTTTTCCCACAATGTTTTCAAAAGGTCATTAAAAAATGGGATTCTGTGGTAAAGGGTTAAAACTATGGATCAAGGACCAGCTACATGAGACGAACATACATGTACTTACATGTTCATCATCTGACAGCCCAGAGTCAGATTTTTCTTTTCCATTCTTTTCTGCATCTGATTCCTCTCCTTCACTCTCCTTGCTTTCCTCCATCTCCATTATTAGTGACATTGTCATCTGGTCTATTTCCTTTTTCCTTTTCAAACAATGGAATTAATGCTTTACTTGATAACAAAATATTAGCCTTATGCAAATTGTAAGCATTTATAAAGTTACTCAAAACATAATATTTGTCTTTCATATGATAGAAAACATTATGGGAAAAGGAGAAAATGCTGGTTATCAGCATTTTCTCCGTTTCTCACAATGTTTTCAAAAGCCTTCCTGTGGGCATTGTGTGGTAAAGGGTTAACACTTTTCCGAATGACAAAATTCTAAACTTGCCCAATTTGAATGCATTTGAGTTAAACAAATTAGAAGTAGCCCAAATGATGATTTCTATCATTGAAAGGGTAAAAAACATTATAGAAAAGGGAGAAAATGCAGGTTACCAGCATTGTTTCCCTTTAGCACCATGTTTTCAAAAGGTCTTTTTCTCAGGGTTGTTAAAACTCAAGATTGTGTGGTAAAGGGTTAATTGAATGGTGTTTTAACCCTTTGCCAGACAACAAAAATCTTAAGAGTTGTCCAAATTCGAAGCATATGTAGATGAAAAAATAAAACATGGCTTAAATCATAGTATCTGTCTTAGAAAGGATAGAAAAAACTATGGGAAAAGGAGAAAATGCTGGTCACTTGCCTTTTGCTCCTTATTCCCTCAATGTTTTCCTCCCTGAGAAAAATTCTCGGATTTATACCAGACAGACCACAAAGTCCATCATTAGAGCTACTCTGACCATATTGTCTGCTAACGATATCAATCTGGACAGCCTTAAAATTTTGTTGGTGGCAGAGTTAACTTTTAACTCTTTAACATAAAACAAAATTTTAACTTGTCCAAATTGAAAGCATTTGCAGACAACAATTTCACTGTGTCTCAGATGGTTAAATTTTTTTCAGACAGGGTAGAAAACATTGTGGGAAAAGGAGAAAAGGAGAAAATGCTGGTTACCAGCATTTTCTCCTTTTCCCACAATGTTTTCAAAAGACTTCTTTTCCAGGATCGTTAAAAGGCGGCATTGTGTGGTAAAGGGTTACAAATAGCAACTTCCACATCATCTATGTGTTTTTTCCAATATCTACCATTCTCTTTTTCAAAGGAAAATTTTTCTTTCTTCAACATTCTTAAATCAAAACAGAGATCAAGTGAGGGTATGCCATCATCACAAAATTAAGGAATAAGAACTGGACAAATCAATATCTGCTTTTTGTGCTACACTGACAACTGGTTGGTTGGCAGGGGTGTGGAAATACTGTGCCCGACTCGTCTGACTCGGGAAAATTCGGTGTCGGACAAGTGAGTTTTTTCAGTCTAGTTGTCCGCGGACAAGTAGAAAATATGAGGAAAATTTTGAAACAAAAATCTGTTGTATATATATACATCCAGTGAAATACGTATGCTTTCACTTTGTACAAAATGACATTTCGAATGATTAACAGTGTCTTGAGATGATCCCTGATTTCTGGAAACACAAAATACACATATGGTCTACCTCCGCTTTCGGGCCTGCCTAATTACCGGAATGTTACGGAATGTAGGTGCCTAATTCACAGAATGTAACAAAATGTTACGGAATGTAGATGCCTAATTCACGGAATGTTACGGAATGTGGAAGCAGCAACAGCGAAATGTAACGAAATGTATTTTTAAAAGCCTAAATACCGGAATGTAGCTAAATGTATATTACACACACGCCCAAACATGCACGCACGCTAAAAATCAGACCTTATGAGAATGTACCTAGATAAAGCAATTTTAGCCTTTAATCTGATTTAAATAGCTTCTGTGCGAAATGGGCCATGATTTAACACCTCTGCCGGAAGCTGTCTCAATATTCAAAAGTTTTCGATTAAGTGATCAGTTGGTGCGTAAAATCGGAGAAAATGTTGTTTTTTTTAATCAAATTTTCGATGCAAACGGAAGTAGGAAGTCTGGGACTCTGAACCACTTGGCGGCTCCAAACATAAAGCGGACCGTGACGAGAAATATGACAAAAACATTTTTTTCAACGAGGCGAGCTTGAAACAATTCCCGTGGTTGAATGCAGACAATCGTAACAATATTTTTTAACGTTTGTCGAGAGTATCCCCATGTTGCAGACATGTCACTTTATGTGTACCTTTTAATTAAAATCGTTTTGTTTTGGACAAGTGAGCCAAACTGGTGGACAAGTAGATTTTTGTAATTTACTTGTCCGCGGGCAAGTAGAAATTTCTAAGATTTCCACACCCCTGGTTGGGAAGAATTACAATTATTTGGTAAGGGCAAAACAGTGGTAAAAAAAACCCTTATAACTTCAGAGTAATCAAGCTGCAACAAAAACAGCAGTGTCTATTCTAGAAAACTGAAAATGGGGGAATGGGGGTTTTCCCTTCTCCATCTAAAAGATGGAGGATTAAAAAGAAAAGAAAATAATGTTGACAATTTTCAAACATTACTCAAAAAATTGGGTTGTTTTGGTAAAGTAGGCCATTTTGGAAGTTGGCGGTTTTGACCCACTCCTCTTCAAGCTCTTCAGCTTACTTTAATAGACATAAGTTGTTGCAAAAGCAGCTAAAGTTGGGAATGAAGCCATTTTATTCAAAACAACGGTATTTTCTGCAAAGCAAGAGTAAATTCTTTGTTTTGGGACCTTTTTGCTGTTTATTTTTTATGCAGGACTATCACACATTGTATCTGAATTTGATCTTAAAAAAATTTGCATGAATCCGGCCATTGCACATCCTAGAATAGACACTTTATTTCTAGGTAAATTCCCTTCAGTTTTTGAAGTGCGATGAAAGGGATGGATGAGTGACATGGCTCTCTCATGACAACAGCACCATTATACTGGAATTCAGTAGCAAAAGTTAAAGCATTTTGGTCCCTTCTTTCAATTCATATGCACCTATGAGGCCAGATTTGGAACTGTTTTAGACACCATTTTATCATAATACATCTGAAAACATTAACTGTTGTAACTAAAGGGTTGGACACATTTACTCTCAGTAGTAGTGACAGTTCTGGAAAAATTTTTTGGTCATGAATAAATGACCTACAAAATAGGTCAAGAAATTATCTGGTCTACCGGTATTTATAGATTGGAATCTTGTCACATCACTAAAGTATGCAGCATACTTTAGTGATGTGACAAGATTCCAATGATTTTATAATGCTCACATGACTTTTTAGCATCAACACAGACTAAATCACATGTCGGGAACTTTTCAGGATTAAAATTAAAATGTTAGATTGAGAATTTAAATTGAGCATGTATCAGGTTGAACAAGGCAATAAGATTCTTATTAGTAAAAACAATCTTTCCGAAAGAGACATGCATACATTCTTGTTTTTAAATAATAGCAGTGGCACCATTGTTTATATTCAATTAAGCAGTTCACACAAAATGGTGATGTCAACCACTACATAGTTTGCAAGAGGACTTGGGTATCATTCCAGCTACGAAAAAAAGGTACCCCTAGAAAAAAAGTTGGATGGCGATAACTAGCAGTTCCCTATTTTCTTTTCTTTCAAAGGCACTGCAACATTTGATTTGTCTTCTGCTGATTCTTTCAATTTGGGCAAGTCTAATACTTCAGACATAATACACTGTACCGGCAAGCGCCCCACCACTGTATCGCGAACATCCATGAAAATCAAAATTATGCATAAAAAAATTGCATTTTTTACAGATTCATTCCGTATACATCATATACAACATTGGTCAAAGGAATGAAGCTGAAAATTTCATTAGCCTGTGACCCCATAAATTTGTTACTCTAGAAGCTTTTTTTTGCTCATGCACGTTACAATTTTGCAGATGATTTTATAAGACTTTGGAAAAATAAAACATTGGACATGTCTATATTTATCAACACTTTAAATCCTGGAAAAACAACATAACAACTGAAAGTTTGTTGTCACTTATGCATGTTTTGATCTGAATCACTCAAGTGAAGGACCCATACATTTGTTCCCTGTTGTTGTCTTTTCGCCAGTGTTACTTTCAATATGCGGTTAGGTTCATCAAATGTCTTCCACTTAATTTAACTGGGAAAGTGACTGTAATCTTGGTACACTATTATTTATACTGTTTTTCCGAAGTAGGTAAGATAATTAAGCAAGCTCGACCAGATCAAAAGAGACTTAACATAAGGATAGGGTTGATTCTGTCTTCTGTTATAAGGCAATAATTGATTTTAATTTTCCTCTTCAGGTGAAAGACAGTTCGTAAAGAATGTTGCAAGAGTACCAGAAGTACAGTTTTGCCTATAAAACTTGAAACATGATGATGTGTTGTTATTAACCAAACACCTTATCTCTCAAAGTTGTTATGGGTACACGGAAAGATCTGGCTGCTATTTTTCATAGACATTTCACTGCTCTTTACATTATCCAGGGCTTTCAAAAGCAATTTGGAACTGTAATTCCTGTAATTTCTCAAAAATTTATTTAGTTTAACCTGTGAGGAAAAAAGAAATAATGCAATAGAACTCGGTCTCGGTCCATTTCTTTACATTTTAATGGTGACTGAAACAGATGTCAATTCACGTAAAATAAGACATCAATCGGACGTACATTAGCTAAATTGAAGGCAACATGGTGGATTAACCCTTTACCAAACTACAAAATTTAGACTGGTCCAATCCGAAAGCATTTGCTGATGACAAATTAAATGTGGCTCTGATAATAGAACTTGTCTCTGAACGGTAAGAAAACATTGTGGGCAAAGGAGAAAATGCTGGTTACCAGCAGTTTCTACTTTTCCCATGTTTTCAAAAGGCTTCTTCCTCAGGGTCGTTAAAACTCAGGATTGTGTGGTAAAGAGTTAAAAGTGGTGAACTGTATTTTTTTTCCCACTACCTTTGGGCCATATACAAAACAATAACGTTGAAAGCACCTGAATGTTTTCATCTCAGCAAATAAGCCATTTAAACATAAACTAGTGTGTTTTTACAAATAAAGGAAATTTGGACATGAGGTAAAACTTCCCAAACGACAAATTTTGGACTGGTCCAAATTGAAAGAGTTTGCAGACAACAATATTAAATTTGACGAAAATGGTAGGAAGTTCTCAAAAAGGGTAGAAAACACTATGGGAAAAGGAGAAATTGCTCGTTACGAGCAATTTCTCCTTTTCCCACAGTGTTTTCAAAAGACTTGTACTACAGACACGTGAAAACCAGGGCTTGTTTGGGAAAGGGTTAAGACCAATTTTAGTTTTTAAATATTTTTAACACATTTTTCGGCAATTTTCTATGATTTGAATACTGATTTTATCAACTCGAAAAAATTCACCTATGCTTAGCTGGAATATAAGTCAGGCATGTGAGAAAAATTTATAGATATCTTTATATGACGAATGTATGGGACGTGACGAGTTCACGAACGTGTGTCTTAGGCATAGTTTCGTACCTTCTCATAAAACAATGCCAATATGCATAGAACTGTATAGTGTGGGCATTTGTCGGTATTATGCTATGTTTTGTAAAGAGTTAAATAAGTGAACGCTGAGGATCATGAAAGAGTCCAAAGTCTGCTTACCTATCTGACAGATCCGTGTCTAAATTTTCCTGCAGCTTGATCCGCACTTTCTTGGCCGACAATGTGGTGAGGTCAGCCCCCTTCAAAATTTCTGCAAATGAAACACAAAAAAAATAAAACACTCGTTAATCGTGAATATCTTCTGGATTTCTAGCAGAAGTATACAACAGAAAGGAAGAACAGAAAGCTTTACTTTTAATTTTCCGCCGCAGATCTTCTGTACTAATGTCTGCCATGTCTATTCTTTTTTTTTTTACCAAAGGGAAACAACTCTATATTACTGATGCAAAGTTGGATTCGTACCAAAAGTTATCGTACCGCGCTAGGTGGTCATGAGCGTGATTACTTAAACCCTTTACCAGACCACAACGTTTTAGCCTTGTCCAAATAGATGGCATTTGCCGATGACAATTTCAATGTGGCTCACACGGTGCAATTTTTCTTTTATAGGATAGAAACATTTACGGATGTTTCGGTAACAGACGAGTTCGGTAAATTGGACTTAGGATTGAATTCCCTATTATCGTGGTACTAAAACATTCCACTGTGTGAAGAAAAATTAGTGTCTTGCCTGCTATTTTTCTGTTGCAAAAATCATGCGATGATACCTCATGTATATTTCTACGATAACTGATTTTCCTTTTGTCAGTTAACGATTTTAAATCAAGGCAAAGCAAGGGACAGCATTTACCAACTTTTAAAAAGGCTTACTTCCGGTATTATCGTGGCACTGAGATGAGGCCTTGGAAGATTTACATGCTCGCTCTATTTATGTTCAAAACTTTGACAAATGAAAATCAAGTTATTTTCAAAGTGTTGACATAATTTTATCAAGAATTTTGAGCAACATATATAAATAAATTCTCCCTGTCATTTTGTAAGCGAGGTTTTACTTTGCGCACCTGTAAAAAATAGAGGGAAAAACGACGTCTACAGATCTTTGATTAAAATAGCATCAAATACCCCATTTTGGACCTCTTTTGTGGATTAAAAAAAAATGAATATATAGTTTCTAAAGTGTTCTTTCATTTCAGCAGATCAGGGAACTTAATTAAAAAAATGTAGTGCTTTGAGAAGAAGATTTTTATACTTAGCGAGTCAAAAATTTTGTCAGGGCTTCTTATTTTCATTACCGTATTTGGAAAGCGGTGACGTCATCATTTAACGGTCGTCTGAAATTTACTTTCCCGTTTGATAAACTTCAGTGACAGGGAAACAAATTTTACAGGACTGTTACAATGATATTGATTTTGTTACGCTAAGAAGATCACCAACTTCATCTAGGGGATGGAGTGATTTTGCAAAGAGCCAAGTTTTCTTACTATTCGGATGAAAACTCGATTTTACCTACCATTTTCGGAAAATTTGCCGAAGTAAATTTGCAAAGTCTGTTGACTGTATCTGACTTACAAATGCTCACGTGAGGACATCCTCAAGGAGGCGCATTTCAGCCTCACTTTAGGAAATTGTAAATACCACGATATTGAAGAACCCACGATAATACCGGAAGCGACCATACAGAGTAAATCGATTGGATGTTTCGGTAACATGGCAATAATATAGCACTTGCCGTGACGTTTTTTCGTTTGTGCAAACGTTTTTTTTTTTTGATTTGCAGTTGCCACTCGTTTTCTGACATAATTATGTTTGTCATGTTGTTCCTTCCATGCTGTATACATAAATACCTGAAATTAGTAAATTTTGATCACCATATCTTATTTATACATGTAATGAATGATATCCAACCCTAAGCTTGTACCCGTAGTACTTAGTCGTCCTACAGATAACAGACTCCAACTTTAAGCCAATTCTCAAGTTTTATAAAAATGTTTTATCAAAAATGACACAACGTTTTATGTGTGAAAATAATTTCTTTCGGAAACAAATTGGTCAACTTCCAAACCAGCCATTTACCCTCAGAGCACCTTTCACTCTTGTTGCCCTTGCGGCCGATTCAGACAAAGATCAAACTGCACAAGACACAGAGTCTGATCGTTGATTTATGCTGCCAGCTTTTCTAAGACATTATGATGAAGGACAACCTTGAAATGGCTATTATTAGATCATGGATCGTATATATATTGTAATATACGATCCCTGATTAGACGTTCTGTTTCTAAAATGAAAATAGCCTTTAGTTTATTCGATGCTATAAGGGTTAGAATTATGGATAATTAACTTGAATTCAGAAATAAAGATAATACATTTGAAACATTGTGGCAAATGAAGAGAGGGAGTGAGAGATAGAGAGAGAGGCCTGGACAATGCTTTGGTGCATACTTCTTGTGATTTTGACCATGTACATTTGTGCCCATCTAAAAAAAAAAAGATATCTGTTCTGTATTGTTCCTCTGCTTTTTCCACAATGTTTTCAAATCTGGTCTGGTGCACAAAAAATCGTCGTCTGCTGGTTTTAAAGTGCGTTCATCAATACAACGCTGCATTAAAAGTCATCCACGTAGTATGTGAAAGCGAAGGGAGTACTGTATATTGTATATATAGTCTACGTGTTTACAGCCTGTTTTCACACCTCTCATTGCCAAGATGATAAAGAAGATTCCCATAGATCTTGAAGATTAACCTCGGTTTATGAAAAACCTGAAACACTAATGGACAAGAAGAACCTCGCAGATCAGACTGCACACGTAAAAGTTAAGGGGCTAGGGCATGTTTAGATCACACACTGCTTGTGCAGTTTGAAAAAAAAAAGTATTTGTCAAAAAAGTATTTGTCAAAAAAGTATTTGTTACTATCTATCTCTCGCGCTCACTCTCTTCTTTTGCCACAATATTTTTACCAGTATTACCTGTGGTTCTGAACTCAATTTACCTATCCATAATTTTAAATCTAAGAGCCTCGAATAAACCCAACGGTCATTTTCACTCTAGAAATAAAACCCTAATTTGAGCAATGTCAAGGTTTTTCTTGTTCAGAATGTCTTGAGAAAGTGACAAATGAAGATCAAAGATCAAACTCCGTCTTTGGTGTAGTTTTCTCTGGATCTGCACCAGCCGCAATGGCAACAAAAGTAATGACAGACGCTCTAAGGGTTAATGGCTGGTTTGGAAGTCTTTCAGTAAGAAAATGTTTTCACACTGAGATGTTCATAAAACATTGACTTAAAAGGAGATACAATGGGTTTCAAGTTTAGGACTGGGTGTTATTCATTACCTCAACTTTGGTTGAAATGATCGAAAATTAGACCAATTGATTTCAGGTATTATTTTACGTACAGCATGACAGTAGCAACATAATAAAAGTATTATGTCTTATAGTGTGTGGGGAAAGAAAGAACCATTGAATGAATCAGAACCATGACTTTATTTGGTGTGAAAAACGTCACGGTGCATTACCACTATTTAATTACCTTGTTACCGAAACATCCAATCGATTTACTCTTAGTCCAATTTACTGAACTCGTCTGTTACCGAAACATCTGTCACCCATGTTGATTTGAAAACATTGTGGGAAAAGGGGAAAATGCTGGTTCCTTTTCTTACAATGTTTTCAAAAGGCTTCTTTCCCAGGGGTGTTACAAGGCAGCAATGTGCAGTAAAGGGTTAAAAGAAGAAAAAAGTGTTGAAGATCATCGAAATTCTAAAAAGTAGAAATATATTTAAAAAATGAATAAACAAAAGTAGTTTACCACATTTTCCATTGGATTTACCCGTTTTAATGTCATCATTAAAATAATTTCATGAAAGCAATTTACTCATCGTATACTGAATATCCGCTAGTTTTTCTCTTTTTTTCTGTGAACAGCTTTGGACCGTGTAGAAAGGATACATTATATCTCTTATCTGAAACAATAGATCGGAAATGTACGTGAAAGTATTTACATTTCAATCACTTGGTACAACAAAACTTTAATGGTAAATCTCTTCACCCTTAATGAGACAATCCCATGTCAAAGGACCCTGAAGAACCCCATAAAAAACGTTGGGAATAGAGAACAGGCTGGTAATCAATATTTCATTCTTCTCGAATGCTTTACTCAATATCAAAGAGAAATCATTCAAAAGTCAAACTTTTGTAATCTGGTAAATAAATCCTCTCTGTCAGGAACACTCACCTGCATTCAGCTCTTAACCATTTACTGCACAATGCTGCCTTTTAATGACCCTGGGAAAGAGGCCTTTTGAAAACATTGTGGGAAAACGAGAAAATGCTGGTAACCAGCATTTTCTCCTTTTCCCACAATGTTTTCTACCCTATCGAAGAAAAATTGCACCATTTGAGCCACATTGAAATTGTCGTCTGCAAATGCTTTCAATTTGGACAAGGCTAAAATTTTGTCGTCTGGTAAAGGGTTAACAAAACAGCCATGACTTCATGCATCTCCGCAGCCATCAGCTTATGAAAAAGCATTTGCTTTTCACAATGATTTGTTTCTTCCCACCTTTTTTTCAGCTTTGTTACCATAGTAACTTTGAATTCTGGATCGATGGAATCAAATTCTTTGATGAATTCTAAAGAGAACCATGGCATGCATTTTGCTGTTTAAGTTTTTGTTAAATCTGATTCAGGTGTTTCAGAAAAAGATGTTTGCAACAAAAGTTAGCACACACAGCTACACAATAAGCACATAATCATGCCAGTCAAGATATGTAAAATGGGGAATTTATTCTGGCTTGTCAAGTTTTCTACAAGCCTGCTGTTTCACACCTGCAACCTGTATGGATTTCACATACATGTTTATAGCAATCACAAATTTGATCAGTCAATCTTTACTGGACAACAAAATTTTAGATTGATTCATTAAAATTTGGGAAAGCATTAATTTGCAGGTGACAAATTTGAAATTTATGAGGTGCAAGTGATATAAAATTTGTCTTTGAAATGGTAGAAAAAAATGTAGGAAAAAGGAGAAAGTGCTTGGTTCAAAATCCCACAGGACACATTTTTTCCCCTCTAACTAAGGGTAAACAGTCACATCATTGTAAAAAAAATGGGTCAAAATCTGGTTTTTAAGTCTTTACTAGACTACACAATTTTTGACCTGCCCAAATTGAAAGCTTTTTTGGTAGATGAATTGAATGTGGTTCAAATGATTGGATTTGTCTGTGAAAGATTATAAAATATTATGGAAAAAGGAGAAAGTGCTGGTTACCATCAACTTCTCCTTTTCGCGCAATATTTTCAAAAGGTTTCTTTTCTCAGGGTCGTTAAAAGTCAGGATTGTGTGGTAAAGGGTTAAACAACCCTGTGGGAGAAGCTTTTTGGAAAACATTTTGGGAAAAGAAAAAAATGCTGGTAACAAGCTTTTCTCTTATTCTCATAATGCTTTCTACCCTTTCAGAGATAAATTTCATCATTCGAGCTGCATTTAATTTGTTGTCTGCAAATACTTTGAATTTGGCAGTCTAAAATTTTGTTGCTAGGTAAAAAGGTTGTATACTGATCTTTAACCCTTTCCCAAACGACATATTTTGGACTGGTCCAAATTGAAAGAGTTTGCAGATGACAATTTTAAATTTGATGAAAATGGCAGAAAGTTATCAAAATGGGTAGAAAAAACTGTGGGAAAAGGAGAAATTGCTCGTTACGAGCAATTTCTCCTTTTACCACAGTGTTTTCAAGAGACTTGTACTGCAGACACGTGAAAACCAGGGCTTGTTTGGGAAAGGGTTAAGGAAAATATAGCATTGTCCCTTTTCCTTTTCAAAGACTGTTCCTGCATGGCTCAGTGTAGGATTCAAAACCTGGAGACCTGGGGTTTGATCCTCTCTTAACTCTTTACCACACAATCCCAAGTTTTAATGACCCTAATAGGGAAAGCTTTTGAAAACACTGTGGGAAAAGGAGAAAATGCTGGTACTTGGCATTTTCTTCTTTTTCCCACAATGTTTTCCTACAAAAGACAGAAATCATTAATTAAGTTACATTTGCCGTCTGCAAAATTTAGTGCTTTCAGTTTGGTCTGATTCCAAAATTTTGTCATTTGGTAAAGAGTTAAAGCACTGAAATTTTCTGTAGACATGTGCTTTAGCAAGACACCTCAGAGCCCTTGCCTACTATTGGTGGAATCCAAGACATTATGTGAATACTTGAGCTGCCTCTGCGATACATAACTTAAATAATGTTGAAAACATTCAATCAGTCTATCAATCTTTTCAGGTACATGTAGTTCAGTTTATAAGACTTCTTTTCCTGAAACTAATTTGCAGGAGACAATCTTGAAAATATCATACCAAATATGGATATTAAACATGAATTACGGTAACCCATTTCCAGACAACAAAGTTTTAGATCTCTCCAAATTGAAAGCATATGCATAGGACAAAATAAACCTGTCTGAAATAATGGATTTTGTCTTAGGAAGTGGTGTATGTGGTTTTTAGGAAGAGCATTGGCCTCATTACCATACGGTCCTGGGTTTGATACCATGGAGCGGGTGTCAACTTTGGGATTGTTCACACATTCAGCGCGACTATTGGTGTAGTTCTCAGTTAGCAGAATCGAGAGATTTGTATAAGTTACAAGAATTCGTTTCTCAATCAATGAAAAATATATATGAGCCATGCTCTGTGAAAAGAGGGCTGAATGCATCTGCAAAAAGTTTCGACCCAGGTCAGCCAGCGCAGTCCGACTTGGGCCAAAACATTTAGTGTTTGGTCAATTTTCTGCATGCCAAAGGACCAGTGTACCTCATGATTCAGTCAGTTGTTAGATAAGATTGATTTATTGGATCCACAATTTCGTGATGACATGTTTGGTATCATGGACCACAGAAATACATTAAGCCCCTTTTGTCAGAGCATGGCCCATATGTTTAAAACTAAAATTGTCTTAGGAAGGGTAAAAACATTGTGGGAAAAGAAGAAAATGCTGGTTATATATCAACATTTTCTCTTGCTTCCACCCTGTTTTCAAAAGCCTTTTTTCTCAGGGTTGTTAAAATTTGGGATTGTGTGGTAAAGAGTTAAATATGTGTGACAACATTGTGGCAAAAAGGTGATTTGCCTGTAACAAGCAATTAGTCCTTTTTCCACACTTTTAAAAGCTGATCTGCTACAGGACACAAAAAAGTCATGTGACTGTGGAGGTTATTTGTATTATCTGTTACTGTTTATGTTTCAGTTAGACACTCCAAGGAGCTTTTGTATGGAATACCTCAACTAGATGACAAAATTTTAGCCTGGCTCAAATTTGAAGCATTTCCAGATGACAAATTAAATGTTACTCAAAACTGAAAATTTGTTTGTCACAGGGTAGAAAACATTGTGGGAAAAGGAGAAAATGCTGGTTACCAGCATTTTCTGCTTTTCCCACAATGTTTTCAAAAGCCTTCTTTCTCAGAGGCATTGAAAGTCGACATTATGTTGTAAAGGGTTAAAGATGCATGCTTACAGCCAGAGAGAAAAAAAAAAAACACCAACAAAACTTGATAGTTTGTAGAATGGCTCAGAATTTAGTCAGCCGTACAAACATTGATAAATAACCAATATATATAGTGTAAGGGATAGAGAAGCTCAAGGGATTTGTCAGCTGTAAAAGACAACAGTGATATCTTCGAAGGCCTCTAGAAAATAAAATGCATTGTTTATCCGTTGTAATCTTTGCAACTTTGCAACCGTTAGGGACATGAAGATACAAGAATAATCATAGTTTCATAAAATAAAGATGAGATGGGGTAAAACTGGCCGAAAACAAATATAGATGTATTATGAATATAGATGTAAACTTGATAGCTCCGTCAGCAAGGTACAGGGTTTTAGACAAGGACACTGATGGTTTGAATCCCCAGCTTGCCATATTTCTTTCCAATAACTGATGATAGTAACGGTGACAAGGATTCCTTTCTCCTTAACCCTTTACCACACAATCCCGACTTTTAACGACCCCGAGAAAGAAGCCTTTTGAAAACATTGTAGGAAAAGGAGAAAATGCTAGTAACCATTTTCTACCCTTCCAAAAACAAGCTTCAATTTTTCGGTAACATTAATTTTGTCGTCTGCAAATGCTTTCAGTTTGGAGCAGTCTAAAATTTTGTCATCTGGTAAAGGGTTAACTGCTGATCATGTTTTGACATAAGTTATGTGAACAAGTAGCCACTGGATTCCATGGGATGATATAAGGCAACATCAATAGGTGAAGTGGATCTAACAGTTGAGAACAGTAACAACAATCCATATTAACCCTTTTCTAAACAATCTATTTTTTTTAACCACTCTGGGGAATAAACGTTTTGAAAACATTGCTGAAAAAAAATGCAGATGACCAGCATTAAATTTTTTCTTTTCTCGCAAAGTTTTCTACCCTTTCAAAGACAAATTTCTTTATCTAGTCACTTTTCCATTGCTGTCTGCAAATGCCTTGAATTTGGACAAGTCTGAAGTTTTGTTTTTTGGTAAAGATATAAAACAGGTTTGACTGACATAAAAGCAACCTTTTGAATGTTTACCAAATAATCCTGAGTTTTAATGACCCTGAGGAAATTGGCTTTTGAAAACATTGTGAGAAAAGAAGAAAATCCTGGTAACCAGTATTTTCTCCCTTTCCGACAATGTTTTCCACCCTTTCAGAGATAATAGAAATAATGTCATAATTTGAGCTGCATTTAAAACATTCTTTTAAAAACAGTGTGGGAAAAGAAGGAAATTATGGTAACCAGCATATTCTCCTTTTCCAACAATGTTTTCTACTCTTTCATAGCCAAATGGTATAATTTCAGCAACATTTAAATTGTTGCGTGCAAATGCTTTTAATTTCAGAAAAGTCTAAAATTTTGTTATTTGGTAAAGGGGTAATTAAACATCAAACACAAAAAACACCTAGCAGTCTAAGTTAGAGTTAATTCTAGTGACTGAATCATTGTTCCATCACAGAGGCTAAGCACAGAGTAGAGGTCCTATAGTGTGGTATCCCTCCTCAACCCCAACACTTCCTGAAACAGGAATAAAAAACTAAAGAAAATATTTTAATTTTGGTCCAATAATCGGGTGCCATATCTTTTTTTCATTATCCATCAGTTGGCCATGTGAGCATAGTTCTAAGCACCCATCTGCCAGCTGGGACTACTTTTGAATAAGCATCTCACTGACTGAGTGAAAGTATCATCAACAAAAATAGTTGTTGAATCTTAAATTCTGTATGTACATGTAGTTTCAATATGTAAACCATTTCCATTTTTTACATGTGTGGAACACTAAAATCAGGGAAATATTCATCCTTGCCTACACAACGTTTTTTTGCAGGTAAACATCACGTTTTATGATGTAGTAAACATCATTAATGACATCATTATGACAAATGGATAATATACATGAAGTGTATGCTTTACACAGCTCTTGATTTTTAATTCTTAGCAAAAAATATGTGAAAAATATGTGCAATATTTCGATTAAAATATTCAATTCAGTCAGATGTGGATTATAATGAGTAACAGGATAAATAAAATAGATAGTTGGTGTATTGGATTGGGAAACTTTATGGGGCTTGGCTTTGGCATTTTATCTGATTCACCTTTAGCTTGCCAGGTAAAATTTTGTCTCGCCAGATAAAATTCCTTAGCCTTGTCTCATAAACTTTCCTAATCCAAGACACCAACCATCTATTTTCTATATATGACAAAAAGACTCTTTAGAGCTAGAAACTTTAACAAATGATCCTGATTTTTAACATCCAAGAGGATGACAGCTTTTCAAAACATTGTGGTAAAAGGAGAAAATGCTGGTGACTAACATTTTCCCCTTTTCTCACAATGTTTTCTACCCTTTTTACTCTTTACCACATAATCCTGGGAAAGAGGCCTTATAAAAACATTTTGGAAATAGAAGAAAATGCTGGTGACCGGCTTGAGTAACATTTAATATGTCATCTGCAAATGCTTTCCATTTTGATCAGGTTAAAATTTTGTTGAATGGTAAAGACAGACAAATCCTACAATTAGAACCATATTTAATTTTTTGTCTGAAAATCCTTTCAATCTGGACAAGTCTAAAATGACCTCCTGCAGATGACTTTTTGCATACTGTAGCAGAGCAATTTTGAAACATGGCAAAAAGAGATATTGCTCACAACTTGCATATTCAATTCTTAGACAACTTTGGAAACATCCTTCTTTTTACACTTTTACCACTGTCCACACAATCCAAAGTTTTTACGACACTTAGAAAAAGGCCTTTTGAAAACATTAGACCATAATATAAGTAATAAATACAACTATAGTATATAAAGATCTGCAAACATGAGAGTTGTATCTTCCATATATAAATTCAAAATACTGTTTGCTGATTGGCCAAATCACTAAAATTTTAGTCTTATTAATTGGAACAAAAAAAAAAAAAAAATACATACATGAAATGATAAAAACTCATGTATGTAGAATGAGAAACCTGGGCCAGTATTCACCAACCATTCTTACGAATATTCTTAGTCTTGTTCTCCAAGATTTTCTAAATTTGAAAGTAACACAACTTCTGATTGGCTAAACCAAATTAGCCATTTGGTTTAGCCAATCAGAAGTTGTGTTACTTTCAAATCTAGAAAAAGCAGGATGATAAGAATAAGAACATTCTTAAGAATGGTTGGTGAATACCGGTCTAGGACTTAAAAACTAAGAGTGATCAATTTTGATTCTATCCCAAAGGATTTTCTTACCTGTATCTCCAGCCTTCAACCCTGTGATCGGAAGCTCTGCTTTATCAGTGACATAGCCAGAATCCTCTCTCCATGTTGAATCATTTATGTCACAATTGCATTGTGGGTGGGAATTAGAACAAGAATTTGTGTCCCCGCATGAACAGTACCTTCCTGGTGGGGGGGAACCAGTAAAATATGTTGCTTTTCGCCTGTTCCTGTTTTCCCAGTATGTGCAAGTGGAAAATTCTGTATGTTTGCATCTCCATTTCACAAACTGTCTACAGTCAGTTGACAGATCTGCTACTGCCTTGGCTCCATCCAAACCAATATCATAGGTCAAGCTAACAGAATAGGATGCACAAGCTTCGTAACCTGAAACCTTGGTCTCGGCCTCTTTGTTGTGATCTAAAATGTTCAAGACATGTATTAATCCTTTACCACACGATCACGACTTTTTTCAACCCTGAGAAAAAAGCCTTTTCCCACATTGTTTTCTAACAGTTCAAAGACCAGTCTTATCATTTGAGCAACATTTAAATTGTTGTTTTCAAATGCATTCAATTTGGATGAGTATGTTTTTTACCCTTTAAAGTAGAACATTCACCCTTTGTGCTACAACATATTTGTTGAGTTCAAATGCTTTGGATTTGGACAGGTCCACCATTTTATTGCTTGTGAATGAGTTGACTCTTTACCAAACGACAAAATTTTGGACTCAATTACATTGAAAGCATTTGCAGACGACAATTTAAATGTTGCTCAAATGATGGAATTTGTCTTTGATAGGGTAGAAAACATTGCGGGAAAAGGAGAAAATGCTGGTTACCAGCATTTTCTCCTTTTCCCACAATGTTTTCAAAGGCTTCCTTCTTCTGGGACGTTAAAACTCAGGCTTGTGTGGTAACGGGTTAACCTAAGCATTCTGCAACCTAACAATTAAGAGTTATTTTTGAGTGATAAAGAGCTGACCCTTACTAAAGGATCCCCTGTAAATAGCCACCTAGGCCAAAAAGGGTTTCAAAAACATTGTTGGAAAAGAAAACTTACTGGTAACCAGCATTTTCCACTTTCCCCACAATGTGACCTATCTAATTAACTCTTTCCCAAACAAGCCCTGGTTTACATGTGTCTGCAGTACAAGTCTTTTGAAAACACTGTGGGAAAAGCAAAAATTGCTCGTAACGAGCAATTTCTCCTTTTCCCACAGTGTTTTCTACCCTATTTGAGAACTTACTGCCATTTTCATTAAATGTAAAATTGTTGTCTGCAAACTCTTTCAATTTCGACCAGTCCAAAATTTGTCGTTTGGGAAAGGGTTAAAGAAGACAAGTCCCATCCTTTGAATAACATTGTTAGACTGTCATCTGAAAAATGCTCTCAATATAGAGCAGTCCAAATTTTTGTTTACCAGAACACAAAAATTATCACCAAATTGAAAGCTTGGCAGACTTTTCGAGGGGAAAAAATATTGTGGGAAAAGAAAAATGTGCTGGTTACCAGCATTTTCTCCTTTTCTCAAAAAGTTTTCAAATGCCTGCTCTGTCAGAGTCATTTAAACTGGGTATAATATGGGTAAGTGTTAATGGTTAATGAAGTTTTCAGGGATGGTGGATCAGCTCAACTGAGAAAAAAAACTAATTCCCTGGGTCATTAAGGCAAGCAAATTGAACTTTCAGAACATTATTTGAATGAAAGAATTGAATGACTACGATTGATTAAAAAGTATTTATTTATGAGAAGGTAATTAACTATTCCTTTCAGTCATTCAGCAGTGGCAAATGATAAAAATTGAAAACAATATCTATCTTTTATCAAAATGAATAATGACTTGCCACATAATTTGTTTTTTCTGTGCCAAGCCATTCAAAAAAGTAATTCATTTGGTACTTCCCAATACAAAATTTGAAGCAAGCAACAAATTTTCAATCCTTTACAGAACAATCTTATTTTAAAATTAACCCTTTACCAGACACCAAATTTTAGCCTTGTTTAAATTGAAAGCATTTGCAGACGACAATTTCAATGCATTCAAACAGTGCAATTTTCTCTTGATAGGGCAGAAAACAATGTTTTCAAAAGGCTTCCTTGCCAGGGTCGTTAAAAGGTGGCATTGTGCGGTAAAGGCTTAGTGAGCCTGTAGAGGAAAGTTACTTTGTTTGTATTGGAATCTAACGCCATTTTAACAGCTTAGGTCGTATCACAGTGGTCAGTGCACCTACGCTTGTGTTTCCTGGTTTTCTCACACCAGTACTGACACAACTCAAAGCCACTGACTACTTTTCTCACATGCATCAGCGGTGAGAGGCAAAAAATCCCCAGAAAGAAAATTTGCATCTACTTGAACCCGGAACCACCGGGTCATGAGTTGGACACACTAACTACTGAGCTACCCGGCCAGGCAAGAAGAAAACAAATTGAAAAAAGGAGAAAATACTGGTTAAGACAACTTTTTTCTCTCCCACCATGTTTTTTACCCTTTCAACCTTAAGAGTGCTGCATAAACCCAGGGGACATTTTCAGTCTAGATTAAAACCTAGATAATTTCGTTTTCATTGTTGCTTTTGTCTATGGTGTTTCAGCAAAGAAGACAGTGTAGATCAAAGATCAGACTGCACGCTTTGTGCAGTCTGATCGTGATCTACAATGGCCGCAAAGGCAACAAAAGTCGTGAAAGGCGCTATCAGGATTAACCCTTTACCAGATGGCAAAAATGTAGACTTGTCCAAATTGAAAGCATTTGCAGACGAAAAATCATATGTGAATCAAAAATGGAATTTGTCTTTGACAGGATAGAAAAGATTGTGGGCAAAGGAGAAAATGCTGGTTACCAGCATTTTCTCCTTTTCCCAAAATGTTTTCAAAAGGTGTCTTTCCCAGGGTCGTTAAAAGGCGGCTTTGTGCAGCAAAGGGTTAAAGACAAAACCCATCTCTATATAGACAATGAAATTGTTGTCTGCAAATGATTTCAGTTTGTACAAGTCTATCATTTTGTCCTCCGGGACTTGTAAATAAATATTTATCACATAGTTACACTCACTGTAACATAACATGTGATTATTAGAAACATTCCTATTTTACACATGTTTGAGGTAAGCACCTAGTGTAGCGGTTATTTTGAACATTCCTATTTACAAACTCCTATTTTATACATGTTTAACCCTTTCCCAAACAAGCCCTGGTTTTCACGTGTCTACAGTACAAGTCTTTTGAAAACACTGTGGGAAAAGGAGAAATTGCTCGTAACGAGCAATTTCTCCTTTTCCCACAGTGTTTTCTACCCTTTTGGAGAACTTTCTGTCATTTTCATCAAATTTAAAATTGTCGTCTGCAAACTCTTTCAATTTGGACCAGTCTAAAATTTGTCGTTTGGGAAAGGGTTAAGTTAAGCACCTAGTGCAGTCACTGTAGTCATGCACTTCATCTCTACATGTCTACATGTCTATAACATTGCTGAACTAGATCTCTCAGTTAATTCAACTGACAAAGTTGATGACTGTGACATAGCTTTGAATATTTTATCCTTTCATTTAACATCAAGTTGTAGCTTGGCAATGCACATAAGTTTCTAAGCAATTAATTTTATTCTGATAAAAAGAATCTGACATGTACAATGTAAAGGCTTTTGAAGTAAAATTTCATGAAACTTGTCAGCAATGAATGCACTCACCAAAGTTCCGCTATATAATTAACATTTTTCTAGACTTGTGTAACTCTTTACCACACGACAAAAATGTAGACTTGTCCAAATTAAAAGCATTTGCAGATGACAAAATGACTGTGACTGAAAAAATGAAATTTATTCTGAGAAGGGTAGAAGACATTGCACGAAAAGCTCCATTTTCCACAATGTTTTCAAAAGGCTTCTTTCTCAAGGTTGTTAAAAGTCGGAATTGTGTGGGAAAGGGTTAATGAAATCTAGTCTCAAATACCAACATCATCATTCTATTAATTAGTGTAATTTGTTCTTTCCTTAAGATTTGGTCATCTCTCCCTCATTTTAACTTTCAACTTAATTATTATTCCTAATATATTTTTTCTTGGCAGCGTTAGAGAAATTAGGGCCAATGCCAATTTTTATGTTAAAATTCCATTTACTACTACTGATGGTAACAAAAGATGAACACCTTTTTCTTGATTTCTGTCACTTTATCTTTAATGTTTGTACACATGTATGTGACATACATTTTGCCAAGACATTAATTCTTTACCAAACAATCCCTTGTTTTAACAAATTTGACAAAGAATGCTCTTGAAACATGGTCACTACCATTTTCTGCTTTTCCAGCCATCTTTTCTACCCTTTCAAAGTCAAAGTCCATCATCTGAGACACATCTAATTTGTTCTCTGCAAATGCTTTCATTTTGAACTAGAACAGAAATCTATCCTCTGGTAAGAATTAATAAGTTATTTTTTTTTACATACATGTATGATGCTAACCATAATTATAAGAATGCTCACTGCCAACAAAAAATATAGGATCAAAATATAACTTGTATAGGTATATGTTGGGTGTTGCCATTGGCAACACATCAAAATTGAGACTTGTGAAATTCCATGATGATACCATCCACTCACAAGAAAGACTGACCATAGGTTTTTTTGCTTGTGAGTGTATTGATGTCCTTGACCAAGCAGCATAATGTTCATAATGCACTTTTATAAATAGCAAAATTAAAGGCATGTCCATATTTAAAGCATTTGCAGACAACAAATAAA
The DNA here is from genome assembly GCA_945859785.2 of Tridacna gigas. Lineage (NCBI taxonomy): Eukaryota > Metazoa > Mollusca > Bivalvia > Cardiida > Cardiidae > Tridacna > Tridacna gigas. The sequence continues at coordinate 33,095,649 of OX244040.2, read as the reverse complement.
ATATTCAGATGGTTGGAGTTCTGCCTTTGAAATGTTAGATATTTGTGGGAAAATGAGAATATGAAATTTGAGTAGGATAGGCCAACATTTTTGTGAGAAGAGAAAATTGATAATTGATCCAAGCTGTCCGATAAGAAGATATCTCTCCTCCAAAAATAACTTTGAAATAGGAAAATTTCGGTTTTTACTATCAACGTCAAAGTTTAATTTCTTTTATTTAGCAGGATAAGGGTCAATGCAAGTACAACTAAGTGGGGGGAAAAAAAAAGACTTACTCATCCTTGTAAAGGCTTTTCCAGACTCGAAGTCAAAGTCACAGTATACTGTCACAGCTCCACTACCCAAGGGATCAATCTGGACCGTTGTTGATTGATTTAACCCCTTTGAAGCCCATTCTGTGCATGTTTTTGCTGTATAGTGAATAATGATATATGAGCCATGCTCTGTAAAAAGGGGGCTTAACTCTTTACCACACAATCCCGAGTTTTAACAACCCTGTGAAAGAAGCCTTTTGAAAACATTGTGGGAAAAGGAGAAAATGCTGGTAACCAGCATTTTCTCCTTTTCCCACAATGTTTTCTACCCTTCCCAAAACAAGTTTTAATTTTTCGTTCGCATTTATTTTATCGTCTGCAAACACTTTCAGTTTGGACCAGTGTAAAATGTTGTCTTGCGGTAAAGAGTTAATACATCTGCAAAAAGTATCGACCTATATCAGCCTGCACAGTTCACTCAGGCTGACATGGGTCGAAACTCTTTGCTACTTGTAAATGTTGTACATACTAAAGGACACTTCTACCTCTAGGTCCAGTTGGTTGTTAGACAACGTGGATATTATAGAACCATGATTATGTGATGACTCGCTTGATATAATCATTAACCCTTTACCAGACAACAAAATTTTAGCCTTGTCTAAATTGAAAGCATTTGCAGACGACAATTTCAATGGGACTCAAACGGTGCAATTTTTCTTTAATAGAGTAGTAAACATTGTGGGAAAAGGAGAAAATGCTGGTTACCAGCATTTTCTCCTTTTCCTACAATGTTTTCAAATGGCTTCTTTCCCAGGGTTGTTAAAAGGCGTCATTGTGTGGTAAAGGGTCAATGCATCAAAGAGATGCATTAAGCCCTCTTTTGCCAGAGTGTGGTTTATTTGTATTTAACTATGGTTACCTGTCATCATGAAATAACAGAAGTGTTAACCTGTAGAGCATCAAATGAATGAAGACTGCAAACATTTTTGATATGGACGAGGATTTACCAAACAAACAAGTGTTTCACAATCCTGTGGAAAAAACCTTTTTAACCCTTCACCACACAATCCTGACTTTTAACAACCCTGAAAAAGAAGGCTTTTGAAAACATTGTTAGAAAAGGAGAAAATGCTGATGACCAGCATTTTCTCCTTTTCATACAATGTTTTCTACCCTATGAAAGTCAAGTTTCATGTTTTGAGTTACTTTTGATTTTTCCTCTGCAAATTCTTTCAATTTGGGCAAGTTTAAAAGTTTGACATTTGGTAAAGAGTTAAACCATTATAGGTAAAGGAGAAAAATGTTGGTGACAATCATTTTCTCCTTTTCCATTAATGTTTTCTTCCTAATATTAAAAAAAAACTGCATGTAATAAGTCCCAACTAGGAATATGGCAGCTGCTGATGCTTCCAGTTTGGTGCAAATCTTAAAGTTGTTGTTTGGGAAAGGGTTAACTCTTTACCAAATAACGAATTTTAAGATTAGTCCATATGAAAATTATTTGCAGATGACAAAGGTAACTAAAAAAAATATATTATTTTTGGGAAGGGTAGAAAACATTGTGGAAAGAGGAGAAAATGCCGGTTACCAGCATTTTCTCCTTTTCCTATAATGTTTTCAAAAGTTTTATTTTTCAGGTTTGTTAAAAGTCGGGATTGTGAGGTAAAGGGTTAAGTTTGCTGGGTAAAGAGCTCTACCAGTACTTACCATATGGAAGGCAGCTGTAAGTATTACAGTTCTCAGTTTCTTGGCTGTCACTGGTACATGGCACTGGCGAGTCTTCATGGCATGTCCGGGTACGAGTTCTTGTCCCCGTGTTGCAAGTTGCACTGCACTCTGACCAAGAACCCCAATCATTCCATGTTTCTTGCCTCCAAACTTAAAAAAACATCAAATCATCAAATTTTTAAGCATGAGTTAACTTCTTGTTCTACCATACAGGCTATTTTAGGCCTACAAAGCACAAATGGTCGGTGAGCCAGTTTGAATTGAAAGAAATTGCATTTACCTATTGGTCATATTTGGAAAAGGAGTTATTGCTTTCCGTTTTCCCTCATTGTTGTGTAAATGCTATCATTTGCAAGGTAGTAAAATGTGGTGCATGTAATGGGTTAAGCATATCAGGGCCAAAGGCAAAAAAAGGAACTTCTGCAAATGATCTAGATCAGTCTGCATAGAATGTGCTGTCTGATCTTGGATCTACATCCTCCCAATTTTAAAACAAATCTAGAACACAAATCCGTCTGATTTTTTTCTATTGTATATTTTCAACTGTTGGATTAAAGCCATGTTAACCCTTTACCACACTATCCCACAATCCTGGAAACATGCATTTTCTCCTTTTCCTGCAATGTTTTCTCCCCTAAAATTCCATCATTTAAGCCACCTTCAATCTGTCGTCTGCCAATGCTTTCAAACAACACAATTTTAGACCAGTCCAAATTTAAAGCTTTTGGAGGTGGTATTGAAAATGTAACTCAATTGATGGGATTTTCCTTTGAAGGTCTAGAAAACATTGTCTGAAAAGGAGGAAATACTGGTTACCAGCATTTTTGCCTTTTCTTGCAATATATTCAAAAGGCTGTTTTATCAGAGAGGTAAAAACATAGGACTGTTTGGTAAAAGTTTTAATTGTTCACATTATCTCCCTACCCCAGACGGCAGGGTTATAAGCTTTCTGTAAATCTTTAAAAAATTAAAATCTTCCTGTCTGGAGGCCCCTAATTTTGAATTTTGTATTGTAGCATCAGCTGTGGGTGTGTTCCGAATCCCATAATTCCCTTGGTTTAACTCTTTACCTAGTGATAAAAATTTTGGACAGGACCAAATTGAAAGCATTTGCATCAAACTACATGTAATTAAAAATAAAATCAAATGATAATATTTGTTTGTGATAGAGTAGAAAACATTGTGGGAAGAGGAGAAAATGCAAGTTACCAGCATTTTCTTCTTTTCCCACAATGTTTTCAAAAGCTTTCTTTTTCAGAGTTGTTAAAACTTGGGATCTAGGACAACAAAACTTTAGTCTTGTCATTGTTGAAAACATCCAGCCGATGACAAATGTATGTAAAACAATTTTTTCCTTTCTCCATAATTTTCCTAAAGCTTTTTTTCCTGGTAAGGACCGATGTACAACCCGATTGAAACACCCCTCCAAGTCTTTGTGAGGGTAAAACTAGATACGTGTATACCAGTAGCATGTTCTAGGAAGGGATGTACACATATGACATTTCTGGCCCTTCTTTTTCACCTCTTGTCCAGTGGAAGGATATTTGCCAGCCTGTCACAGTTATAGAATTTTATTATTCAAATCTTCATAATAAGATACCGTAATAACAAGGGCAAATGCCGGTACCAATGCTCGGCTGTGGTTGCTTGATTTTCAGTAAAAATTCTAAAGTGAAAAAAGGGGCCTAACTCTGTCAAAAATACTTTGATGGTTACCTGCCCATGTTGTATAGGTTTCCCTTTTAATAGTAAACAACTTGTGCATGTTTGTAGTAAATATCTTGAGTAGTAACAGAGATATTATAAAATGTCAAGTTTTTGCAAGACGACACATATGAGCCCAGGGCTACAACAATAACTCGACGTTTTCCTTGAAAACAGACGAGTTGACAAGTTACAAACACAGGTGTGATGCGACAAATCATTTCTGCTGTACTACCTTATACAGTATATATATATATATTTTACCTCTATAATAATGCATCCCTGCATAAACACTTAGGCCCGAGGTATCTGAATAAAAACTGCCACATGTAATACATTCACTGTTGTTCTGGTGATAAAAGAAGCCCTCACACAACAGATCTTGGCCACAGATATACGAACACTGCACCTCACTGACGGTGGTTTTAGTCTTTAGGACCTCACTGCCACTGCAAACGTAATCTTTCAGTCCAGATGTAATAGAATTAAATTCAAATGTTTTGCTGAAAATTAATTTACATTTCACAGTGCACAGCAAAAGCCCAAGGCTGAAAATGGCCTTAATTGTCAAATGTAGGATAGCATTAATAGCAGTCATCCTGACCACTTCACGTTGTCTAGGTGGAACACAGGCCATGCAACCTTATTACAGTTTCCATTTTGAACCAATATCATTGAAAATTCATTGAAGCAAGATCCAATAAATTTTCTGATAATAATTTTCTGATAATATTGATTGAATAATTTATTATGGTTCTGATGTGTTGACACTTTAACTCTTTACCAAACGACAAAAATGTAGACTTGTCCAGATTGAAAGCATTTGCAGATGACAATTTAAATGTTACTCAAATGATGAAAATTGTCATTGATAGGGTAGAAAACATTGTGGGACGAGGAGAAAAATGCTGGTTACCAGCATTTTCTCCTTTTCCCACAATGTTTTCAAAAGGCTTCTTTCTCTGGGTCGTTAAAAGTCAGGGTTGTGTGGTAAAGGGTTAACCCTTACTGTAGTTTTTCGACCCTCAGAATAATGTCCTTTGAAAACATGGTTGGAAAGGAGGAAATGCTGACAACTAGCATTTTCTCTGGCAACCAGCATTTTCTCATTTTCTGACAATGTTTTTCATCCCTTGTAACTAAGAATCTAAGACGTACTAACTTATTTGCGCCACATTTCATTTGTTGTATGCAAATGCTTTTAATATGGATAAGTCTAAAGTCTAGAAAAGATTGGCTGAGTGCAGGTTTCCTGGCTATCCTGAGATGTTAATCCCTACTACGTAGAGAGTGTGTAGTTGGTAGATCCAATAAGATTCTCGTTGGCGCCTGAAAATGGTGCTCTTGGTTGACTCGGGGTCGGTGCGGATGATTTCAATTATTTGATAGTTATCATCCTCGAGTGTGTAAGAATCTAAATTGAAATGGTTGGCCACGGGAGTGTCTTTGTTTAGGCGTATGTCCCTGAGGTGTTCTTTAATCCTGATTTGGAACTCGCGTTTGGTTTCTCCCACAAATTGTTTGCAACACTTATTGCATGTTAAGAGATAGACAACGTTCTTGGTTGTGCAGTGTCCCCTCAGTTTGCAGTGATATTTGGGCGATGTGTAAGTGCTTTGAAAGACTTTGCTTTTGTTCATATGACTGCAGAAGTTGCAGTTGAGGAGTGTGCAGTCTTCAACAAAGTTGTGTATGACGACACTAGATTTTGAAGAAATTTTGTTTGAAAATCTGGCGCAGGAGATGAAGTCCTGTATTTTAAGGCCTATTTGGTTAGCAAATGTAGGGTAGACGGGGAAAATCTCAGGGAGAGTAATGTTGATGAGAGGCCAGAGACTGAATATCGCATGTTTGATAAAGGAGTTATCCTTGTCAAATGTTAAGGCAACTGGTAAAGCTTCCTTTTTTGGTCATTGTGTTGGGGGTGAGAGGAGTGACTTCCTATCTATAGCTAGGACTTTGGTGTAGCTATTATTGAGGGCTCTTACAGGGTAGCCTCTGTTTTTGAAGTATTCTAACATGTCTTTTGCATGTTTAACGAAGTCAGAGTGGCAACTGCAAATTCCTTTTATGCGTAGAAGTTGACTGTATGGTGCGGATCGTTTTATGTGATCTGGATGGTTAGAACTGTATTGTAGATAACAGTGTTTATCTGTGGGTTTACAGTATAAGTCAAACAGGATTTGGCCTTCATGTGTTCTGATGGTCACGGTGTCTAGGAACGTGATTCGTTCATCAGAATACTCCATTGTGAACTTAATTGTTCTGTGGAAGCGGTTGCAGTGGTTGACGAACCTGTGTAGTTGGTCAAGGCCTGCAGTCCATATCATATAGATATCATCTGTGTATCTGAAATATACAAAGGGTTTGGACAGAGCTAAGTGAAGCATTTTGTCTTCTAGATCCCCCATGAAAATGTTTGTAAATGATGGGGCTACTTTAGTGCCCATGGCTGTTCCTCCTATTTGAAGGAAATGTTCATCGTTGAATGTGAAATTGTTGCAATGAAGTACCAGTTTTAAAAGGGAAAGGATACTTTGGTTCGAAAGTCTATACTGCAGGTTGTGCTTGTTCAACAACCTGGCAACAGCAGTGAGGCCTTCATGGTTAGGGATATTCGTGTATAGGGACGTAACGTCCATAGTAACCATGTAGAAGTGATTTGGTAGGTCCTTGAGATTTTCGACCTTGTTAATGAAGTCAGTGGTGTCCTTAATGTAGGATGGTATTAGTGGGACAAAAGGTTTAATGTGTTCATCCACTAGGCTAGTGATCTTTTCAGTGGGACTATTGTTGCCACTGATGATCGGTCTGTCTGGTATTTTTCCAGGTATAAGACTTTTGTGGATTTTAGGCAGATGGTAAAATCTAGCTGTTCTGTATGGGCCTGTCGTGAGGCATTTATGAAGTTTGTTGCTAATTTCCCCTTTGTCATGTAGTTGTGTGAGTAGGCTGTGAATTTGGTTACAGTGTTTCTCTGTCAGATCCCTGTTGGTTTTAATATAGAAATTCTCATTCTCTAATTGAGTCATGGCCTCCTGGAAGTAGTGATTGCGGTCGAGTATAACAATGGCAGATCCTTTGTCTGCTCTTTTGATAATAAGGTTTTTATTATTTGATAAGTCATCCAGAGCTTGCCGCTCTTGTTTGGTGAGGTTGATCCTTGTTCTGCGTTTTTGGATGTGATGGATGACTACTAATTTTAGTAGTCTGTTGAAACTCTTGATGCAATCACTACCAACTGGTGGTTGCCAGTTGCTTTGATTTCTGAAGCATTTAATGAGATGATCCTCAAATGATGGAGGATCACTGTGGGAGTCTGGATTGTAGAAGTAATAGCGTAGTCTGAGGTTTCTAATGAAATGATCAACGCTATTGTTGATGTGGCTCATATTGACTTCCTCGGGTTCAGGACTAAAATTTAAGCCCTTGTCTAACAGGGATATTTGGGCCAGGGAGAGAGGTGTGGAAGAGAGATTAACAACAAAATCTGAATAGATGTTATCATTGTTGTTGGTGGCATTATTGTTGCCATTCACAAAATTGGCGAAGAAACGCATGGCTTTAATAAAGTCATTGCTTTGGTTAGCTGTTGGGGCGTTATTGTGATACCTGCCACGGCCTCAGCCTCTGCCTCGATTTCTGCTTGGGTTGGGTGGGGCTTTGTAAGGCCTTTGGAGCCTATGGGTAGGATCATTGCGTCTTGGTTTCTGTGATTTTATGTTTCTGCTGAGAGGTTGGCTCTTGTTTTGGGTTACTGCGAAATCAAGCCTGTTCTTGAATTTCATATGGAAAGTGGTGGATAGCCTTTCTTGTATCTTGGTAAGAGCTTTCGATACATTATCTTGTTCCTCCTGAGAGCAAGTCTTGATTAGATTTTGCCTCGTACTGTAGTATGATTTTTCAAGGTTATTAGTCCCCTACTGGCGAAGCCGAAGGGACTTTAGGTTTGCACTCTGTCTGTCTGTCTGTCCGGCAATTCAGTTTTCCAGACTTTTTTTCTAAACGCTGGTACATATTGAGCTGAGTTTTGGTGTGTAAGTCACCCACCATCACTTACAGATCAAGTTCGACTTTCGTTCCGGTCCACTGGTTTTTCACAGATTTACGGGCCTTGGACTTACAAAATTTCACTGATAAATCAGTTTTCCAGACTTTTTTTTCCTAAACGCTGGTAGGTATTGATCTCAGATTTGCTGTGTAACTCAACCACCATGACTTACAGATCAAGTTCGACTTTCGTACCGGTCCACTGGTTTTTCACGGATTTACGGGCCTTGGACTTAAAAAATTTCACTGATAAATCAGTTTTCCAGACTTTTTTTTCTAAATGCTGGTAGATATTCACCTGACTTTTGCTGTGTAAGTCAGCCACCATTACTTACAGATCAAGTTCAAGTTTCGTCCGGCTCCACTGCTTTTTCACGCATTTACGGGCCTTGGACTTACAAAATTTCACTGATAAAACATTTTTCCACACTTTTTTTTCAAAACGCTGCTACATATAGAGCTGAATTTTGGTGTGTACATCAACCACCATGACTTACACATCAAGTTCGAGTTTCGTCCCGCTCCACTGCTTTATGACGCATTTACGGGCCTTGGACTTTAAAAATTTCACTGACATGCCAGCAATACATACGGCCGGTAGGGGACTGTGTATTGCTATGCAATACTATCAGAATGCTTGTTTGTTCTCCTTTGGTAGTAGAGTAGAAGTAATTCTACTAGGTGAAGCGCTGATTCAGTAAGGATCCGGTTCCATTGTGTTTGGAGTTCCGGGTCTTGAATTCTAGATAGAAGCTTGACTTTGAGGCCTCTCCGGATGATTTTGCTTTCCTTGCAAGCTAGGAAAAATGAATGTCCAGTGCAAAAAGCATCTCCAAGCAGACCAACTAAGACATAAGCATGTCTTCTTTGGAAGACATGCTTCCTGTTGACATGCCCCTACACAACACGGACAGAAGCATGTCTCCTGGGCCCCAAGTTGTCACAAATACAGACATGCCTAGAAGCATGTCTCCACATATAAGCAAGACAAATAGCTTGACTCCTGAAGGAGACTTGCTTCCTTGCTTGACAATGAGACCCGTCACAAGCAACACAGCTGATAGCATGTCACCAGCGTCCAGTCAAGCAACAGGCACATCCCACTCTGTCTCTCTCCAGCCAACTTTTTCTACTATAAGTCTAAAGTCTAGCCTAGCCTAGTACTGGTGAAACCCAAGACCTATATGAAAAAATGAGCTGTCACTGTTATTTGAGTGAAATAATGTTGAAAGCAGTGTAAAACACTATTCGATTAGTCATATAGCATATATCACTCATCCCAATACATTTTGTATAATACATCTAGGAAATATGAGATATTTAATAATATTGTCTCATTTTTTTCTAACTCTTTACCAAAGGACAAAATTTTGGACTGGTCAAAAAAGGGAACATTTGCAGATGACAACTTGCATGTAGCTCAAATGATGATTTCTGTCTTTAATAGGTTACAATACAAAATGGGAATAGGTGAAAATGGTGGTTACAAGCATTTTCTCCTTTCCCAACAATGTTTTCAAAAGCCTTCTTACTCAGGTTGATTGATTGTTTGTATGGCATTTAACGCCATTTTCAACTTTATTTCAGTTATATTGCAGCAGCCAGTGCACCTATCCATGCTTTCCTAGTGTTTCTTTTACCATTACTACGTACAATATTAATTTCCAAACCACTGGCTGCTTTTGCACATAACCATCGTCAAAACAATGGTCAGCGGTGAAAAAGGACTAAATCCTGTCGCAATGACTATCATCAATCATCGGAAAGAAATAGGCCAAGCCAGGGATCAAACTGATGACCTTCTGTTGTCAAGTCCTGTATGCTACCAGCTGAGCTACCTGGGCTCGGCTTTCTTCTTCTTCAGGTTGTAAAAAGTTGGTATTGTGCGGTAAAGGGTTAAGGTACAAAAAAATTTTTACTAATTCATAGATCACTTGGTACAACTTCAGTTGCTTTTATTCACAATAAAGATCAAGATAAGAATAAGCACTTTGTACAGATTCAGTTGCTTTAACTGAGAATATAAAGATCAAGATCAGACTAAGCACTTTGTACAACTTTAGTTGCTTTAACTGTCAATAAAGATCAGGATCAGAATAAGCACTTTGTACAACTTGAGTTGCTTCTATTGACAGTAAAGGTCAATATTAGGATAAGCACTTTGTGCAACTTAAGTTGTTTTACTTGACAAGATCAGCCCTCAGAAACAAGGCTTTTGAAAAAAGTGCGAAAAGAAAAATATGCTGGTAAACCAGCATTTTTTTTCTATACTAACAATGTTTTTCACCCTTTCAGAAACAAATCCATCTTTTGAGCCATATTTGGTTTGTTGTCTACATATGTTTTCAATTTGGAAAAGGCTAGAAATTTGTCATCTGGTATAGACTTAGCATGCTTTGATTTGATAATGATTTCTATTGGGTGACTACACTACAGAAACAGTCTATATCTTGGATGAGGTGAATCCAAAATATAGACAGGCTATGCAGTGTATGAATCCATTTCATTTAACCCTTAAAGCACCTTTCACCACTCTTGGCGGCCAGTGTAGATTAAGATCAGACTGCACAAAACGTGCAGCCTGATCTTTGATCTACACTGTCCGCTTTGCTGAAACACTGCAGACAAATGCAGTCATGAAACAGCAATTATTTTGGTTGTATTTCTCTGATGAAAATGTCTGATAGGTTTATTTGGTGCTCTAAGGGTTAATTTTGTACCCAAACATGTAAAATGACCTCTTTATTTCAAACTTAAAACAAAAAATATGCAAGCTTTTTCATTTTAATTGAAATTTGGATAAAAAAAACCCCTCACTAACCAAATTATGACAACTGATATCTGTACCTTACTCTTACAAATATTACTAAACAGGCAATAGCCTTGTCCTGGAGAATCCATATTTTTGGACCATAGCCTCACCCTGAAAAATCCATATCTGGAACTCTACAGAGTCCAATATGGACTTGTACTCATATACATGTATTAGTATGAAATTGATTCAATTAGTTATTAAAATTAACTCTTTACCACACAATCCTCAGTTTTAACAACCCTGAGAAAGAGGCCTTTTGAAAACATGGTAACCAGCATTTTCTCCTTTTCCCACAATGTTTTCTACTCATTTCATACCAATTTTCCACTATGTGAGCTACATTTGTCGTCTGCAGACACCTTCAACTTGGACTAGTCTAAAATTTTGCCGTGTGGTTAAGAGTTAACCCTTTACCACACAATCCCGACTTTTAACGATCCTGAGGAAGAAGCCTTTTGAAAACATTGTGGGAAAAGGAGAAAATGCTGGTAACCAGCATTTTCTCCTTTTCCCACAACGTTTTCTACTCAATCGAGGACAAATGGCATCAATTTGGACCAGTCTAAATTATTGTCGTTTGGTAAAGGGTTAAGGAAGAAAATACTGCAATTCTTAGGTGTATCAACTCTTCACCAAATGACAAAATTTTCGACCTGTCCAAATTGAAAGCATTCGCAGTCAAAATTAAAAATTATTTTAGAAAGTGTAGAAAACATGGTGGAGAAAGGAGAATATACTGGTTTCCAGCATTTTTTCCTTTTCCAAAAGTATTTTCGAAAGCATTCTTCCTTAGGGTCGTTAAACTTGGGATTCTGAGGTAAAGAGTTAAATATGCTCTAGAATGCTTATTTTAAATGCACTTGAGAAGAAAGGATAGTTGTTCATTAACAAGTAAATGTTATTAACCCTTTCCCGTACAATGCCGCCTTTAAACACCCCTGGGAAAGAAGCCTTTTGAAAACATTGTGGGAAAAGGAGGAAATGCTGGTAAACAGCATTTTCTCCTTTTCCCACAATGTTTTCTACCCTATCAAAGAAAAATTGCACCATTTGAGTCAAAAGGAAATTGTCGTCTGCAAATGCTTTCTATTTGGACAGGTCTAAAATTTTGTCTGGTAAAGGGTTAACCCATTACCACACAATCTCAAGTTTTGATGACCCTGACAAAAGGGGCTTTGGAAAACATAATCTGTAATGGGAAAATGAGAAAATGGTGATGACCAGTGTTTCTACTTTTCCCGAAATGTTTTCTAAATTCAAACATCTGAGCCACAACTGATTTCTAGTCTGCAAATGCTTTCACTTTAGACAAGTCTACAATTCTGCAATCTGATATGAAGCTGAAGCGGTCACTATGACATTACCTAGACACATGCTCATATCACAAATCATACTGATCAATAAAGTTATTTAAACTGTGAGCTCATTTATTGAGACGACACACCGGATTATCATAAACCATTTGTAAATTGACTTTTGGACCAATCAGTTCACGAATGTTGTCAATTCCATACTTGATCATGGTGGGTCTCTCAAGTGACAATCCCCATGCAATAGCTGTGACACCCTCTGGAATACCCATGGGCAGCAACATTTCTGGTCTGAAAACACCCGAGTTTCCTATCTCAACCCATTTCTTGAGACCCTCGTGGTATCCAAAAACCTCCATACTGGGTTCAGTGTAGGGATTGTATGCTGGCTTGAAGCGCAGTTTATTGATCCCTAACTTCTTGTAAAAGGCATTCAGTATGCCTATCAGATCACCCAAGGTGAGACCATAATCAGCGACTACGCCTTCAATTTGATGAAATTCCGCTAAATGTGTGGCGTCTAAGGTCTCATTCCTGAAGACTCTGTCAATGGAGAAGTATTTGAGAGGTTTGAATCCCTCCTTTGCAGCTTTGTACAGCATGCGAGCTGTAACAGCTGTGGTGTGAGTCCTCAAAATGTTCTTCTTAGCTTCATCCCTGGACCAGTCGTATCTGTAGCCCTGGGAACCATGGCCTCCTACAGAGTGCATGGTTTTTACCCTCTCTAGGTAATCTTCTGGGAATTCATGTGCGTTTGCTGGATCTAAAATGAACAAATAAACAACCACTTACTTCAAAAGATTTTTAACCTTTACCACACAATCTCAAGTTTTAATGACCCTAGGAAAGAAGCCTTTTGAAAACATCGCTGGAAAAGGAGAAAATGCTGGTAACCAGTATTTTCTCCTTTTTGAACAATATTTTCTCTATTTTTGATAGAAAATTCAAACATTTCAGTGAAATGTGAATTGCCGTCTGCAAGTACTTTCAATTCGGACAAGTCTAAAATTTTGATGTCTGGTAGTGTTAAAAGATTCTGGGCCCGTATTCACTAACCATTCTTAAGAACATTCTCAGTCTTATACTCCAGAATATTCCAAATTTCAAAGTAACACAACTTCTGATTGGCTAAACCATTTTGTTTAGCCAATCAGAAGTTGCGTTACTTTCAAATTTAGAAAATCTTGGAGAATAAGACTGAGAATGTTCTCAAGAATGATTGGTGAATACAGACCCAGATCTATATTTACTAGGCCTCAACCCTACAAATTACTATTATGATACTATTGAAGAAACCATCATTATGATACTATTAATATTGAGGGTCTCACATCACCAGGCATTATTATACTGTTGGATAGTACTGTATCCATTTTTGCTCAGTAATGTACACATGTACATAATTCTGCATAAAAGACTTAGTTACATACAATTTTTATTGTCACTGAAAAGAATCATGTCTTGTTTGACTTAATGATGCATACTTGGAATGCTAAATGAATATAACAGTAATGGAAGTATAAGAATGAATCATGTTCATACTTTTTTTCCCAGCTGAATTTTATTTTTACTTTCATAACTGTTGAACACATTTTCTGCAATTGTAACTGGTTTCAAATATTGCAATCAATGCATTGCTGTTGAGGCACTCACTATCATGATTGGTCTATTGTTGCGCCCTCAATTTTTCTGCATTAGCCATACTAGGAGGAAGAAAAGAACATCTGACATTGATGACTGTGGTATCCATATTGCCAAGAAAAACTTGCGCCAAATACAGATATAGTTTGATATCAGTTATTTCTGCATTTGCTATGATATTTTCAAAGCTCATCTTTTTTTTTTAGAAATTCAATTACCTTGGTACTCTCTGTTAAGGTACTTAGTCATCCAAATACTAACCCTAAAAGTGCCTTTCACAACTCTTAGTCTGCCCTTGCAGGTCAAGATCAGTCTATACAAAAAGTTCAGTCTGATATTTTGATCTACACTGTAAGTCTGTTGGCTTTGCTGTGACATGCTGGTTAAGAGCACCCTTGAGGTTGCAATTATTCTGGGATTATTTCTAGATTAATATATCTTTCAGGTTTATTTGGTAGACCAAGGGCTAATGAATCACTGCACAGATCTACACAACTTTCTTCAAACCAGCAGTGGACAGGTTTTAAATACTGCCTAGTGCAATCAACTTCTACTTTTTCCATGTTATTCTGCATACCCTACACAGTGACATATATTTCTTTTTCCGCAAAATGCTCTTTTTTGCATCTCTTGCACTTGTATTTAATTGGTTCAAGATCGCCTGTGTGGCCACAATCGTTAATTCTACTCCTTATTTTGATGAAGCTGAATGCAGTTTGCAACCCTTGTTTTCTATGCCCTTTACCACATGATACAATTTCAGACTTGTCTAAATTCAAAGCATTTGCAGAGGGCAAAATAAATGTGGCTCATATTATGGTACATGTATTTGCTTTTGAAGGATAGAAAACACTGTGGGAAAAGGAGAAATGCTGATTACCATTATTTCCTCTTTTCCCACAATGCTTTTAAAAGCCTTCTTTTAAAGGGTGGTTTAAACTTGAGATTGTGTCGTAAAGGGTTAACACTTGATGAAAATAAAAAGCTGAACTGAACTTTTGATACCTTTTATAAAGAAAGTATCATGAGCATCTCTGGCTGGATGTTGTTGAGGCTGGAAAAGCGTGTCGAAGTTCCAGAAACTGCTTTCAATGAAGTTATTTGTTGGCATTTCAGTAAATCCCATCTCAAGAAAAATCTGCCGGTATTCAGCTCGGACTTTCAGCAATGGATGTAAGTGACCACAGTCTGGCATTACCCCCATGGCATCAAAATTCAATTCCTTAAACTGAAGATCTTTCCACGATCCAGTTGCAATCATCTGAGGGGTTAATTCCGTTTCCTGTTTGGCAACTTTCAGTGTGAAGTTATTACCCTTCTCGATCAAGTAACTGGTTACTTTTGTGTTCTGAACAAGCTTTCGCTTCTTGCAGTCTGCTTTCTGAGCATCTGTCACATTGTCCAGTTGAAGATATGCAATTTTTCTCAGAATAGATTGTACTTCATCAGTAATTTCATCCATATTCCTATAAACCCTTGGTCCTCCCTCAGCGCCCTTATCCATTTTGATCCAACCAGCTTGCATAGCTTTACTGAACCCGATTTTCGCATTTTTCACGCTCTTCATCAACTCAGCTTGACTCACACCTTCTGGTGGAATCGCTTTGAAAACTAAAGCTTCGTAGCTTCCGTTTTCTGCCACATCTTTACCTTCATCAGTCAATTCCAGCGAATTGTTTTGCTTTTGCTGCGCTTTGATTATATCATTGAAACTCTGAAGACTTTTTACAGCACCCACAATCTTCTGGTGGTCTTTTCCTAATTTTTCTGCCAATACTAACGTGTCTGTGGGCCCGTTTTCGTTAACATATTTTAGCACTGCCTCTGTATCAGCCATGTTTACAATCTGATGTAAGATTTCGGTAAAACGACTGAGTTGTCGTTACTAGTTAATCGGGTTTGTCTAAATCACAACTAGAGAGAGGAGGTAGGTGTGACGTGGGTGGGAATAAGCAGTGAGAGGAGGTCATTCAACCCCGCCTTTTGATGACATCATTGGAGAGGTCATCAGACCATCAGACCTCTCCAACAGTGGTGAGTTCAAAAAACAGACTGCCTCGAAATTGCAATCTAAATCCACTTTTTTTTTTGCGAAATTGTTCTGATACACAGATGTTTCCTCATGGTTTTATAAATAAACCGAAATCAAAACACCGAAATAGGAAATAGACGTGTTTTGTGTTTATGTGACGGATTTCATAAAATAGATTTTTGTATTCATTTCACCGTGTATCATCGACTCCGGAACTTGGTACCAGCCGAGTCGAGACAAAAGGTAGTCATAGCATGTAGTGGGGTGAGTCAATTGTTTTTTGAATGGTTTGCAATGAGTGTCTTCCTACCAAACGATATGCATCGGTGTTTAGAGATGTCCATCTGTTGTCTATGATCGTGCGTCAATCGCAAATTACCATCTACTCATTTATTATCAGTACCAAGAAGTAGGTCAAAAGCCAGCGCATTCAGCTACTCCGAAAAAAGAGGTTGCATTCTCGTAGTACTTTAAGCAGTTGTCGGCGATTCATAGTGGTCCAAGATTTTAGGTGGTTGGACGCTAATAAATGAGCCGGAGCACAACAAATTCTACAGTTTACATGTGCATCCTGCTTAGATCAGCCTGTACATTTAGATCAGTGTCTTCAATGACCACTCTATCCATAGCCAAGGACCCAAACCTACTTCAGGCGACCAGCGAAGACTCTGACCAGACTCTGACTATAGATACGGAAGCTGAGCTAATGTATTTGCTGGGCATGTTACTGCGGCCCGATACAAGGGCCGTTTGAAAAGTTCATATGCTGCGAGTGCCCATGTGGAAAACCATTCATATTTGGTATCACTGTAAAGATCAACAACTAGATCTACACTTTAATTTAATCCGCAATTTGCATGCATGCACCTGCTACAAAATACAGTCACAAGAACATATATAGTCTACTGTTTTTATGCTGGAAACTGGCATGGTCAGTTACCACACCCACCCTGCACAGAAAAGAGGGTTGTTGGGTTTGAAATCATGTTTCTGCGAGAAAATACCAGAAACTGAAAATTTAAGAACGAAAAACGAGTAGCAGTTCCTCACAGTGTTTTTACATTAAGAAATATTTGCTTTAAATCAGTTTTGTGGTCGTAGTAAGTTCAACAATAGGGATTTTATGGAATTATATAGATATCCGGGAACAGAACACCATGCATGAAAACAGGCCGCGTGAGTTGTCAAGTAATGCCTTACTTAGTATGACAGTTTCTTCAAAGAAAAGTGATTAACATTTAACGTACAATTTCATTCTTGAAATAGCTCACTTTTCTACAACATGTACTCATGATTATCTGATAAGGCATGGCTGTACCAGCGTCTCGAAAATCCCAAATAATTGTTGTCAGTCTGTTGCACAAATCCCGGTTTTCCCCGTGTCTCTATTTAGAAACTGTTGATAGAGATTTGCAGTAAACAGTTGGTATTCTAAAAATATAGTTTCCCCTGTTGAAATCATTTCGTCTTCTAAGAAATTCAGAGTAGCGATAGACTGGCTTGATTTTTTCACAGACGTATTATTTATTGCCATTTTTGCCTGCACTTTTTAAGCGGCAATTTACGCCCTGCGTATTGATATATATCCATTTTTTATCAAGTGATGCGTCACAGCAGACAGGTTAATCTTCGAAGGATGTGGCATGCGCAGACAACGAGAGGAAATTGGCTTCCAGTCGAGCTGTGTGCTTTTTTCTTTCCATATGACCATACTCCAACAAATAAATTCTCTTGTAACTAATGTTGGCAGCTGTGAAGATTGTACTAATTAGGAAATAATACCCTTTAGCGCGCTACACTGATTTAAATTCTATTATTTTCAAATTGCCGTACAGTTAGCTACAGTAGCAAGACGCCGTCCAGTATTTTTATGCAGTGACACAAGTTGCCGTACTCAAGCCTTCCGAGTTTTATGATGTTTTTACCGTGTTCCATTATTATTTTGAGAAAACTATTGGTTATATATAAGCAGCGGTGATGGGAATGCATATGCATAATAATGGACTGAAATTTGTCACAACCGTATGTATGATAAACATCTGGGATTTGACGAAGACACATAATTTCGGCAGTACCAGGCAGCTCGTTTTAGCCTACAATAAAAAGTGAACTTAAAATCATTTTCATGATATTTCTGGATGTGCATTTCAAACAAAAGTATGTTCCGTATATGGGGATATTCTCGTTGACGCATAATATCGCGACATAACATAAAAATAAAGAATTTTCTTAACCTGGACACGACCAGTTTTTGTTTATCACCGCTTCAGCTGGTACCAAGTTCCGGAGTCGATGATACAAGGTGCATTTGATAGCAAATGTTTTTCGACGGTCGATACAAAAAACAAGATTATTTTCGATATTTTGTTCATTTTTTTTTTTTTTGTTCCATCATTCTATGGTGGCATATTTCTGCCTCGAGATACGAGATAGCTATCGTGATAATTTGAGAAAACTTTCGCGATGATTCGAAGTTTCCTGGAAATTTTATCTAGACAGTGAAAAGTTTTCTGAAAAAACTATCACGGTAAACTTTGCTGTCTAGAAAATTTTATGTTGATTATTTCTCATTCGTGCACGAAGCTGACATCGAGGTAAAATTATCGCGATAGTTCTACCCGTCTCTCGATATCTATAAATAGAAAACTCAACATTTGGATGAACTTGTAAGTTTTTGACTGTACTGGAGACAAAGTTGATCGGAAACAGTATCTAATTATAGATACCGTGAATGTCAGTTGTGGGCACGAGCGAAAAAAAAAAAAAAAAAAAAATCGTGATAACAGTTAGAAATATCGCGATATTTTTATCGTGAAACTTCTCGTTAGCTAGATAATATTTCCAGGAAAGTTTGTTTTATTGCGATAGTTCTCTAAAATTATCATAATAGCTATCTCGTATCTCGTGGAAGAAATATGCCACCATACAATATGGTGGCATATTTCTGCCGCGAGATACGAGATAGCTATTGTGATAATTTCAGAAAACTTTCACGATAATTCGAAGTTTCCTGGAAATTTTATCAAGATAGTGAAAAGTTTTCTGAAAAAAAAAAAAAAAAAATATCACGATAAACTTTGTTATCTTGAAAATTTTATGTTGATTATTTCTCATTCGTGCACGAAGCTGACATCGAGGTAAAATTATCGCGATAGTTCTACCTGTTTCTCGATATCTATAAATAGAAAAATCACCATTTGGATGAACTCGGAAGATTTTGACTGTACAGGGAGACAAAGATGATCCGAAACCATATCTAATTATAGATACCGTGATTGTCAGTTGTGGGCACGAGCGTAAAACAAAAAAATCGTGATTACAGTTAGAAATATCGCGATATTTCTATCGTGAAACTTTTTGTTATCTAGATAATATTTCCAGGAAAGTTTGTTTTATCGCCATAGTTCTCTAAAATTATCATGATAGCTATCTCGTATCTCGTGGCAGAAATATGCCACCATAATACAAAGCCTAGTCAATCACGACTGTTCGTTGTGGTCACGGTATAGCGAAAATTACGAAAACCGCCGGCTATTCTGTTTTCCGGCTTGTGATCTTCGATGGGTCTTCGGCAGATTTCGGGTGAAGTTACGGAGTTAGCCGAAATCTTACGATATTTTTAAGCGTCCCATCCCCGTCCTTCGTTTCCCCGGGCCTGCATTGTTTTTTTCTGGTGAAAGATCGAAATTTATTTCATCGAGTGAACATCATACGGTAATATTTTCACTCGTGGCGCAAAAGAAAAACAAATGTTAGAACTATTTATCTCGTGCTCCTAACCCGGGAACAAGACAATTCCCCGACAAGACAGTTCCCCGACAGATTTGAAGACAGTTCCCCCGAGACATTTGTTCTTCGTCAAATGGAAATTAACTCGGTAATGGTGGTTTATGAAGGATTGTATGGATAAATGATGTTTTGTAATTGATTGAAACGTTTGTACCTGTGATTGATGAGTACATTGGGCATCGTGAGATTGTCCGTAATTTTCTATGATTGCAATGTGAAATGTCTATAATTTTCTGTAACCCAGCTTTGTTTGACGGGACCGTTTGATGACATTTCATTGTCAAATACCCCAATGCTAGATACAATATACACACAAATGGCAGGATTATGGACAGAGTTTACAAGGTAAACGGGGAAAAAAAAAAATTCACTTAGGTGCTCCCCCACTTCTCTCTCTTTCCAGGGATCGTAAATTATAAAATCCTTGCTCTTTCTAATGTAATTTCAAAACACATGAAGAAATACGCTCACAAAAACATACAAATTATCTAAAATAATTCAAAGGATTAACTAGCGAACGACCCCTTTTTTTTTTAAAA
Source organism: Tridacna gigas (assembly GCA_945859785.2). Lineage (NCBI taxonomy): Eukaryota > Metazoa > Mollusca > Bivalvia > Cardiida > Cardiidae > Tridacna > Tridacna gigas. Next base: position 33,075,787 of record OX244040.2, on the reverse strand, counting down.
AAAGTCTCTTATTTTTTTAACAATCGTTAATAATCGTGAATTCACCCATGAGAGAGTAAGTACCCGTCATTGTAAAATAGAATTCTTTATTAAAACGTACAGATAATCTTATCACAATACTTCAGTTACATGCAAATATTTCTAATTTCTTATGATTATCAATCATAAATATCAGTTACAGTTTATTTGACGTAGAACAAATGTGTCGGGGAACTGTACTCAAAAGTGTCGGGGAACTGTCTCGAAAACTTGTGTTGGGGAACTGTCTTGTCGGGGAACTGTCTTGATACCCTCCTAACCCCTTTTTGTTGGGACTTGCAAAGTGCAGGGAGCTCTCGGTATTTCCGCACCAGTGAGTTTATCAATCCGTAAATTCACCAGTTGGTTGAAACGGTGACATTACATTACCATAATCTACCATTATTTCCCGATAAAGAATGAAATAAAGAAGGTAGGTGTAAACTTGACTATATTTTCCTCCATCTTCATTGTTTTCTACATGACAGGTTTAAAAAACCTTCGGTTCTGACCACGAACTATGACTATTGGAAGGGAGATTAGTCCCGCTACATTTTAATAGAGATTTTTTCTTAGTTGTCTCCTTTATCCGACTGTGCGGTTTCGTCACGAGAAAAAGTCGGGTCGCTTAAAATTAAGGAAGAGCTAAAATTTAAATTGCAATTTCATTTTGTTCTTAATAGTAAAAGTTTGTATTAGTGCCCACTTGAAGTTCTATTGCCATGTTGGGACGAAATTTAGAGGACGAATTATCTGTGGGACGAATAACTTGATACACTGTCAAATTGACATTTCCAAACACAACAGGATATTACAACACATCTGAAATCGTTTCAAGTAGAAGTAAACAGAAGAATGGCAGAAGGAGGTAAACCCAACGCAGAAGAATTGTCCCATTTTCTCGAAAACTTTCAGGAGCAATCCGACGAGGTAAAACTCTGGAAATTTTTGAATGAAGGTTTAGAAATTAACAGTCAAAACGTCCCACTGTCAAAATATCCAACTTTTGGTTAAAAAGTCCTCAAATTTTGGGGACCGTTAAAAAAGACTCATCAAAATATCTCCATTGACAACTTTCTTTTTAGGATTCTTTGAAATCCATCTCTGATTTTTGTTGTTATTCATGTATGGTCCGATCTGTTTCGAAGGTTGTTTTCGAAATTATGTTTAATGATAGTGAGTGAGTTATAAAACTAATGATACAGAAGCTGAACAGCTTAACTCTTACCAAATAACAAAATTTCAGACTTGTTCAAGTTGAAAGCATTTGCAGACGATAAACCAAACTTGCCTTTTGAAGCAAAGAAATCATTGTAAGGAAGGAGAAAATGCTGACCACCAGCATTTTCTCCTTTTCCCACAATGTCTTCAAAAGGTTTCTTTCTTAGGGTTGCTAAAAAATCGGGATTGTTTGGTAAGGGGTTAAGTGCATGAAAACTAATGACTCGGCGATATCTAGTTAACCAGACAACAGTTTTGTAGATTGGATGTAAGTGAAAGCATTTGCAGACTACAACCAAAATGTGTTTATGGTTAAAAATGAAAGGGGAAGAAAACATTGTGGTAAAGCAAAAAAATACTGGTTACCAGCATTTACGAGCCATTCAAGGTGAGTTGTTCACCCACATTGCCTTGTAGCTTGATCCATGATATGTACTTGTATTACCATTATGTTTTTTTTTTTTTCAGATTGAGGCATTGTGTTCCATTTTTGAAGCAGATCAAGACAGGATTCAGATACTATCAAGGGCTGATCTTGACGGAGTTGAAAGAGATATTGAAGACTTGTCAAGAAATATGCTGAAGGTAGTAATTTTAAAAGCTTTAACCCTACACCACTGAATCTAGAATTTTAACAAGGGAGAGACCATTTGTAAACATTGTGAGAAAGGGAGAAAATGCTGGTAACAAACGTTTTCTTCCTTTCCCACAATGTTTTATACACTTTCAATGAGAATTTCCACCATTCAAAACGCATTTCATTTGTTGCCTAAAGATACTTTAGATTTTGAAGGGTTTCAGATATGTGGTTTTTGTAACTGGTCAATCATAGCTTGAGGCTTATTTTCCAACTCAAGGCTTTTTGTATAACTCTTTGCCAGACAACAAAATTCTGGACTTGGCAATATGGAAAGCTTTTGTAGACGGCAGCTTAATTGTTACTCAAAGGATAAAATTTCTCTTTAAAATGGGTAAAAAACTATGTGGAAAAAGAAAAAAAATGTTGGTTTCCAGCGTTTTTTTTTTCTTTTCTCAACAGTGTTTTCTAAAACTCTTTTACCTGAGGGCCATAAGAACTCCAGATTGTTTGACTAAGGTTTAATTGCCATGTTACGTTACAAATTTAGTGATGTTTAGCAAATTACTATGCCCTGTAACATTTACATATTTTGCAGTGATAAATAGAAGGTAATATTATCGAAAAGATCAGAAAGCAAGAATTTTCTCTTACTCTTAGGATGTTAAAAAAAAGCCTTGTTTTTCAGGATCAGTAAAACATGGAATCTTTTGGTAAATATTCAACAACACATTCTTTATTTAGATGTATATTCCAATAGAGGTTGGAGATTACAGTATTCATGTAGATGTTCATTTACCAGCAGAGAATGAACAAGCTTTTAGTGACAGAAGTAGTGAGGGAACTAAAATGTCCTTGGCCAGATCTGAGTCAGGTATTAAACCTTTGTAGAATAAGTATTGGGAGGTTAACCTTGAGTACTGGTAACCTTTAACCCTTTACCACAATCCTGAGTTTTAATGACCTTGAGGAAGATGGCTTTTAAAAACAATGTAGAAAAAGGAGAAAATGCTGGTCCAGCATTTTCTCCTTTTTCCACAACGTTTTGTACCCTTTCAAAGACAATTTTCACCATTTGAACCATTTTTAAATTGTCATCTGCAACTGTTTTGGATTTTGACTTGTACAAAATTCTGTTTTTTGGTAAAGAGTTTACTTTTTATCAGAGGACAAATTTTAGACTCGTCCAGAATCAAGTCATTTGCAGACAACAGATTAAATATAGTTCAAATGATGGAGTTTGTTTCTAAAAAAGTTGAAAACATTGTTGAAAAGCAGAAAATACTGCTTGTCATTTTTTTTTCAAAAGTCCTCTTCTTACAGGGCTGTGACCAAGACCCCTAAGACTCGGATTGTGTGGTAAAGGGTAAGAAGGCAAAATTCCCTGATGTCTGTGTTTGCCTTTTGTAAAGTCTAAGGGTTAGATTTTTAGATGTTTAAAACAAAAGTACATATTGGAGATTGGTCCAATCAGAAGGAAGCTGACATTTTGTCCCTTTAGTTTTTTTTTTTTTTTCATATACAGACAATGTTTTCAACAATGCTGTAATAGACAACATTATATTATCAGAAAGGTAACGTTTGGTTGCTAAAAGAATTTGCTTGTTTTTCTGCAAGGTTTTCTGTATCATTCAGAAAAAGACACTTAACTTTTGTGTTAGTTGTAGTAGTTAGTGGACAGCAGTAAGTCTGAAAATAGCCATATGTTCTGGGTGGCTCAGTGGGTTTGTACTAGCAATACATAGGTCCTGGGCTCATTCTGACACTGATGCTTCATCTTTTGCAGGAGTGACCTTAGGCAAGGGCCCAACCTTAGTACTGGTGAAACCTAGGAAATACATGAACAATTGAGCTGTTGCTATAGTATGACAAAATATTGTTTGAATTGGCAAAAAACACCATTTAACTGAAAAGACCTTGTCATAAGTTGTAGGTCTCATTGTTTTATGATATTGTATTGTTTAAAAAAATGAATGACAAAAGGTATGATTGGACAAGGCTGGAAATATATTTAGGAGTCGGTATTAAACCTTGTTGCCACAAATGTTTCAACCTATTAACTTTTAAACTTCAGGACAGCGGGTGATATGGAGTTTTGATGCAAAACACCTCCCTCCGATATGTCTTCAAGTGACGCTACCTCAGACATACCCGTCCCATGATTCCCCTTCATTTGTTATAACATGTTCATGGCTGTCACCACATCAGCTATCAGCTTTGTGTCGGGAGTTAGATGGACTGTGGTATGATAATAAAACCTGTGATATGCCAGGCATGCCAATATTATACACCTGGGTGGACTGGATACAAGAATCATGTTTAAGGTATGTAATAGATTGAGATATAATGGGAGTTGTTTGGGATTTAGCCCTTTACCTCACAATCTGGAGTTTTAATGTCCTCAAAGAAGAGGCTTTTTAAAAAACATTGTGCCTTGAAACATATGCATTTTTCTTGTGCCACAATTTTTTCAAAAGTTATCTGCTGCAAGAAAAATAAAGAGTTGTCTGCAGTTGACTGAGGCACTTGACAAGAATTTAAGAATGAACTCTGAAGAAAGTTTAACCCTTTACCACACAAAATTTAATCCTTTACCTCACAATCCATCGATCCATCCTCGATCCACCCATCCAACCAACCATCCATCCATTGATCCATCTCATCCCGTCCTGTCCCATCCCCAAGTCCCACCCCCACCTTCATCCCATCCAATCCCATCCATTTTTGATGATTTTTCCTTTCCAGTATTGGTGCATTATGAGTACTACTTGCTCATTTAAGTCACCAGAGATGCTGTTACTTTGTTCTCTCAGAAAATTTATGTTATCAGAAATAATTTTAAAGCCCCAGTAGGGGCCGAAAGTAAACAGTAAGCTGTTTATTTTAGTTCTGTCTGCTATTGGAGATTAATTAACTAATTAATTGATATATTGGAATAAAAATATCTTTATATTGCAGCTTTCTTGGGATAAAAGATCATTTGTCAGTCACGGCACATACTATTGATGATGACATTGATGATGGTCGCGTTTCCATAGAAACAGAGGACCTGAATGTGATTGTGACCTCAATTGTAAGGTATGATAAACATACACAGTACTTGTTTGCAACATTATTGAAAGGTTTTTACCTGTACGTCATTTCCTTACAGGCTATTCCTACACACACAGTTAGTTGGACTAGTGAAATGAACAAGGAAATTTGAAACTTGACATGAAGCATTCAGCCTTTTAACAAATGGTCCCATGTTTTAATTTGTGGTCTACAAATGCTGTCAGTTTGTATGAGTCTATGTTTTTGCCATTTGATGAACATAAACAGCATTTAATAATGGAGTTAATATTTATACACCTCATGCTGCTTGCATATGACAGCCTTCAAGAATGATGGCAAAAGGAGCCATTGCTCTTAATAAATTTGATGCTGTCTGATCTTGATCTTTTCCATCAGCAAAAATAATTGAGCCATGCTCTGTAAAAAGGGGGCGTAATGCATCTCCGTGATCCATGATATCAATCATGCCATCACATAATTATGAATCCAAACTAGCTACTTTTTTTAACAACCGACTTAAACATGAGGTAGACTGGTCTTTGGAAATATAGAAAATTGAACAACAGCGAACAGTTTCGGCCCAGGTCAGCCTGTGTGGACTGCACAGGCTGACCTGGTTTGATGCATTTTGCACATGCATTAAGCCCCCTTTTCAAAGAGCATGTCTTAATTAAAGATGTGTAACATACTAGACATTAAGTTATAATTTTTTTAGGTACAATCATGAACAAGAAGTGCGGGAATTTTTCAGACAAGACCATGACTGTGAAATTTGTTTTGATCACCTGCCGGGTGACAAATTTTATCTGCTGTTAGAATGCAACCACCACTTATGTAAGAATTGTATGAAAGCTCATTGTGAACTCTTGGTAAATGAGGGAACAGTTCAAAATCTAAGGTAAGAATTAACTCTTTACAACACAACAAAAACTTTTGATTTGTCTATATTGAGAGCAAATGTTGATTAGTAGCATTTTCTCTTTTTTCCACAGTGCTTTATAAAGCATCATTCTCCAAGGTCTTTCTGTGGTAAAAGATCTTTTTTGAGATGATTCTACTTTTATTTGAACCATGGTTCTCTCGGATCTTCTCAGATTAGGAAATGTTTAACCCTTAACCACAAAGTCCTGAAGTTTTCCCAGAAGAAGAAAGCTTTTACAAAAATTTTTGGAAAAGGAGATAATGCTGGTAACGGCATTATCTCCTTTTTCCACAATGTCTTCAAAAATCTAATTTCCCAGGGTTGTTAAAACTTTGGATTGTGTGTTAAAGAGTTAAAAAGAACTTTTAGAGTGCTAGCTAAACTTCATTTATATTTGTAGACAGTAGGGATCGAGATCAGACTGCCTTTTGTAGAAAATGTAGATCAAGATCAGACTGCACAGAATGTCTGATCTTTGACCTACAATGTATGCTGTTTTGTGAAATGAGTGATAGTCTGGCAAAAGGTGTCTTAGTGCATCTCCATGATGCTTTATCTCTTTACCACACGATCCCGACTTTTAACGACCCTGAGCAAGAAGCCTTTTGAAAACATTGTGGGAAAAGGAGAAAATGCTGGTAACCAGCATTTTCTCCTTTTCCCACAATGTTTTATACCCTATCAATGACAAATTCCATCATTTGAACAACATATAAATTGTCGTCTGCAAATGCTTTCAATTTGGACAAGTCTACATTTTTGTCGTGTGGTAAAGAGTTAAACCAAGAAAATTGTCATATAATTATTGATGCATAAAATCCATTTTGTCTTACAAACAACTAAATCCTGAGGTGGATTGGTGCTTGGACATGCACAGAATAACCAAAAGCAAAAGCTTTCAACCCAGTTCTGACTGCTCGGAATGCGCAAGTTGACCTGGGTCAATGCTTGTTTTCAAATGCACTGAGCCCCCCTTTTGACAGAGCACCACTCAAATATCTTGGGGGGGGAAAAAAAAGCAACCTTAAAATTTCAATGTTTTGGTCTGTTTTCCTCATTGGAAAGATCCACTTCATATATCAAGGGTTAATTTCATGCAGACTACAAATAATGTCGTTTCCTGTTTACACTTTACCAAATAACAAAATTTTAGACCTGTCCAAATTGAAAGCATGTGCAGACGACAAATGGAAGGAAGGCTGGAAAACTGGTCTATGGCTCAAAAAGGGTAAATAGCATGTTCTCCTTATAGCATAATGTCAAAAACTGTCCCCCTCAGGTTTGCCAAAATATGGGATTGTTAGGTAACAGGTTAATTTTTATACGGAATTCAAGTGATGTCATTTCCTGTTTATGTATTTCAGGTGTCCATCATATAAGTGCCAAGCCTCCATTCCCCCGTACATACTGCAAGATGTCTTGACAGATGAACAGTTTAAAAGATATGATAAGTTAGCTTTACAGGTTCATATGTTTTTTTGACATTTTGTAATATTTCTGTCATTATCGAAGATATTCACTTAAAACTCAGACTAGTTGCTAAATATTAAAAGGGGAACTCATACAAGTAATACAGGTAACCATCAAAATATTTTTGACACAGATATGCCCCTTTTTTGACTGAATTTTCACTGAAAAACAACCTTTTTCTAATATCTCTGTCATTACTGAAGATATTTTCTTCAAACTTGGATAAGTATTTTACTATCAAAAGGGGGACCCATATCAGTACAGCAGATTACCCTCAAAATATTTTGACACAGTTATGTCCCTTTTTCTACATAGTATTTTCACCATCTCTAAAAGCAACTGCAGCCAAGAGTTGGAAACAGCATGTGGTGGTTACATATTGCATTTATTGATAAGCTGGAGTCAATGTATCTGGTCCCAGTAGCTCTGTTGGTAATCCTAAGTTTGGCCAATTTCTTTCTGAGGATTGATGATAGTCATTGCAACAGTGACTTTGGAAGAATATTCTGCAAAGTACTGGTAAAAGAAACTGACGAAGGAAAGCATGGACAGGTGCATTGGTAACTGTGATATAACTTAAACAGTGTTGAAAATATAGTTAAACACCAAACAAACAAAAACAAACAGACAAACTTAAGTAAGGAATGAAGGATGTGTTTATCCTAAGCAAACTTTGATTTTATAGAATAACATAATTCTTTGTTATGTTTTAACCCTTTACCATGTAATAAGAGTTTTCATGTCTTCTGAAGGAAGAAGCCTTTAAAAAACATCGTGGGAAAAGGAGAAAATGCTGGCAACCAGCATTTTCTCCTTTTTCCAGTGTTTTCTACCATTCTGGTCATAAATTTCGATTTTTTGGTGGAATTTGTTTTTTTTTTTTTGTCTGCAAATGCTTTTCATTTGAACAAGTCTAAAACTTTGTCATTTGGTAAAAAGTTAATTTATTGATGAATTTTATGAAACTCACTATGGTAAAGTTTCCTTCAAGTGATGATGCTACTTTTTCTCAATATCCTGGTCAATGATAGGACCTATCTTTCCACTTTCAGAAAGCCTTGGATGTTATGGGTGACATTATATACTGTCCACGATGTAACGGTGCTGTGATAATGGAACCAGAAAGGGACCTCAATCTGGCCCATTGTTTGACATGTGTCTACTCTTTTTGTACGGAATGTGAGGAAGCCTGGCATCAGGTTAGATTCCACTAACCCATATCCTGCTAGATAAGTTAAAAAAAATTGTCAAGCCGATAGTAAAAACCCGAATATTGTTATTTCAAATTTATTTTTTTTGAGGAAAATATCCCCTTATCGGACAGTGTGTAGATCCAAGATGAGACTGCACATTCTGTGCAGTCTCATCCTGATCTACACTGTCTGCAAAAGGTCATTTAGTCACGCTTAGCAGCCAAAGGGTTAATGATATTTGTACATACAAGACTGAGTTTATTTGCCTACCATTTTAAATTAAATTCCAATGCGGGCTGTATGATTGGCTGAGATGTGCAGTAATTGGGCAGTACATGTTGTCTTGGCCAATTAGATAGCTTGTCTCAAAATTGAGAGTAAGAATTGTATGGAGAAAAGCTAGTATTGATTTTGGATCCAAGTTGGAAGTGAATTTTCATAGGTTGATGAATTTCATCTTTATTCCTAGCATTAGGTTAAAAGGGGAAGATGACATTGAATGATCAAAACTCTCTCCCAGATATTCAAATATTTCATTTATTAACTCTTTACCAAACAACAAAATTTTACACTTGTCAAAATTGAAAGCATTTGTAGACAACAAATAAAAGGATACTCAAATTATGGGATTTGTACCAGAAAGGGTAGAAAACATTGTGGGAAAAGGAGAAAATGCTGGTTACCAGCATTTTCTCCTTTTCCCACAATGTTTTCAAAAGGCCTTCTTTTTCAGTGTCGTTAAACCTCGGGATTGTGTGGTAAAGAGTTTAACATTTTGTATTCTTTGTTGGAAAAAAAGCTTTTCACTTATATCTGAGAATGATGTATCTAGCCTTCACGGAGCTAAACACAACTTTGGATGCCGTTATGGACTGATTAGATCAGGATCAGACTGCATAAGATGTGGGAGTCTAGTCTTAGCATGTTTCTCCTTTTGTCAGAGTGTTTTTTGAAAGCCGTCTTTGGCAAGATTCCTGAAAAGGAATTCTTAACTCTTTACCAAACAACAAAAATTTGGGAGTAATCCAAATTAAAAGCAATTTAGATGTGGCTGGAATTACACTTTTTGGATTTGAAAGGGTAGAAAACATTTGGTAGATGTTTGGTAAAGAGTTAACTCTATACTACAAAAAAAATTTCACTCTTGTCTCTATTGAAAAGATATGCTGAGAAGAGATTAAAGGTCCACTAACTACAAAATGTAAACAATTTGGAGGTCAATTGTAGACAAATTTTATTCGTATCATGTAACATGACGCCTTTTAACGACCCTGGAAAAGAGGCCTTTTGAAACATTTCATTGCCATGCAGTGTCCTGTGGTATATTCAGGCTTATATTTCTCTTTTGTTATCTTTGTTAGGGGCAAGTTAATGCTTTGTCTGTGTTACAGGCAACATATTTGATCTAATAATATCTCACTATCTCACTCGCGAGACCTGTTCATTTTCTCACCAAATATGTGGAAGACTGCTCAAAGAGAGAAAACTCTATCAGACTGGTGATAATTAGTATTGTCACATCAGAAACTGATTAACCCATTAGCATACAGTCCTGAGTTTTAACGACCCTGGAAAATTGGACTTTCGAAAACATTGCGCGAAAAGGAGAAAATGTTGGTAACCAGCATGCTGGTCAAATGCTTTGAATTTGGACTGGTTTAAAATATTGCCATGTGGTAAAGAGTTAACATACAGCTCAGCATTAGACATGATTTTGCCAATTTTGGCTATTTCAGGGAGAGATGTGCAAGTCTGACTTGGAGGAGTTACAGAATCAGAAAGAAATGGCAGCTAAAAAAAAAGAGGATGAAAAAAGTACAGCAGAGATGGAGAGATTGAAGAGTATGCATAAACAGGAGAATAGACAGAGTAAAAAATACATAAAGGACATGTCTAAACCCTGTCCAAAGTGTAACTCAAACATTATGAAAGTGTCAGGGTAGGTTTGTTTTATTGCATAAAACCTCCAGCAGTGTAGTAAACCCTTCACCAAACATTCCCAAGTTTTAACAACACTGAGGAAATAGACCTTTGAAAAAATTATGTGAAAACAGAAATTTATTAATTACCCTAAAGAAATAGACCTTTGAAAAGATTGTATGAAAAGGAGAAATTGATGGTAACCGGTTTTAATGACCCTGAGGAAATAAACTTTTGAAAATATTATAGGAAATGCAGAAAATGCTGAAAACCAGAGTTTCAACAACCCTTTGGAGATAGACTTTGAAAACATTATGGGAAATGGAGAAAACGATGGTAGTCAACATTTTCTTCATTTTCCCCAATCTTTTCTGCCCTTCCATTGAACCACACTTAATTTGTTGTCTGCAATTTTTTTTATCTGGTACAGATTTAAGGCTTGTGGTGTCTGTAGTTGTGAGGTAGAGTGTTGGCCTCGTAATCATAAGGTCACGAGTTCGATACCCGAGAGCAGGTGTCAACTTTGGGATTGTTCATTGGCCCACATATTAGGCGAGGTATTGGTGTCCCCAGGAAACAGAATCAAAGAGATTAGCATAAGTTGTAAGAACTTGTTTCTCAGTTGGTGTAAAATAAATATGTTTAATCTAAATTTAAGCCATTACGAAATAGCAAAATTTTAGGCTCGACAAACTGAAAGCATTTGCAGAGAACAAGCTCAAAAAGCGATTTCTGTATTGAAATGGTAGAAAACATTTTTGGAAAGGAGAATATGCTTGTTACATTTTAGTTCAGCCAATCAGAAATTGTGTCTCTTTGAAATTTAGAAAATTCACAAGATTGAGATTTACCCTTTGGCTGCTAAGTGACACTCACTGACCTTTTGTGGACAGATCATAGTCTGATCTTGGATCTACACTGTCCGATAAGGAGATTTTTTTTTCCAAAAAATACGTTTGAAATAACATTATTCCGGTTTTAAGTTTCTTCTTGAAAGAAAGTTTTATCTAACTTACTTAGCAGGACAAAGATTAAGAATGTTATTGAGCATGGTTGGTGAATGTAGGTCCTTTGCTCTGTATATTTCAGGTGTAACTTTGTGCACTGTTCCGTGTGTCACACTGGCATGTGTTGGGTGTGTGGACAGGCAATTATAAGCTACAGTCATTTTGCCAACAATCCTAAATGTAATACATTTGAAGTCGGGGACAAAATGATTGACAATACAGATATGAGGCACATCAACCTTATGAACATCCCTGTTGTTATTCCAAGACCTCCACCAGTTCAGAAAACTAGAAATGAGGTAAAAGATTTGGGCTATGCTCAGTGAAAAGGGGGCTTTATGCATCTACTAAAAGTATCAACCCAGATCAGCCTGGGCAATCGGAACAGGCTGACTTTGGTCGAAACCTTTTGCTACCGGTCAATTTTCCACGTCATAATGATTTGGTCCGTTGTTATACAAAATGGATTTTATGGATCCATATTTATGTGGTGTCTTGTTGGTGTAATGCATCACAGAGATGCATTAAACCCCATTTTGCAAGAGCATGGCTCATTTTTGATTTTTATCCCATAAAAGTGTTGGCTGTATATTTTTAAACACATGGAAACACCAAACTTGTTAGAATTACACACAGTAGAAATATTTATATGGGTGAAATGTCTTGTTATGATAAGGGACACATATGGGAAATGGAAGTAATGCCTCCTTTTCTCACAATATTTGAAATCTATCTTCTGTTTGGGACTAAAAAGTCACATTTAAAATTGTTGATGGGTCAACTTGTAGTCTCAGCCTTTTTAGCCTACCTGTGCATGAAGTGCCCATGGTTAGTTACCTGAGCAGGAGGTGTTGAAGGTGAGCTATCATGGGTAATCTTCTTATGTCTGCATTTCCTATAACTCTTTGCCTCACAATTCTGAGTTTTAAGGACCTTGAGGAAAAAACCTTTTGAAAACATTGTTGGAAAAGGAGAAAATGATGGTAACCAGCATTCCACAATGTTTTCAACTGTCTCTCAGATAGATACTTTCATTTGTGCCCCATTTTATTTCTCGTCTGCAAACACTTTCGGTTTGGACTGGTAAAGGGATTGAACATTTCCTTTTTTAAATTTTAAGGACCTTGAGGAAAAAGCCTTTCAAAAACATTGTTGGTGTAACCAGCATTTTTCTTCTTTTCCCACAAGGTTTTCTACCAATATGAATACAAATTACATCATTTGAGTCATTTAATTTGTTGTTTGCCATAGCTTTCAATTTGGATTAGTCTAAGGGGACGTATGGCAAAATTTTAAGATATATTCTTGTTTAAAATAAAATGGCATAAAGCTACAGAATTTGGCATGTAGCTTCATGTAGTGGAACTCTTCCAAGATGGTTCAAATTATAGCGCAAGGGTAAAAGTAAGCCAGTCCCAGGGACCATGGCTTTACATGCCCTTTTAACAAGTTAACCCTTAAAGTGCCGAATAAACCCAATGGACATTTTCAGTCTCAAATAAAACCAAGATAATTGCAATTTTGTGGTCACTTTTCATGTCTAGTGTCTCAGCAAAGTGGACAGTGTAGATAAAAAATCAGGCTGCATGTTTTGTGCAGCCTGATCTTGATCTACTCCGGCCACAAAGGCAACTATAGTCGAAAAGGGTTAAAACTTTATAAAATCTTCTTGTCAGTGTTTTTAGGCATATCTCGTCAGGAACCATTTAGGCAAAGTCCAAACAATTTGGAGTTTAGCATTATATAGTGGTCAAGATTCTTTGCAGGTCAGCAGTAAAAAAAAGTTTTTCCTCAACAAACTGTTTTCAGGTGATGGATTAAGGGCCATTATGGCCCTAAAAATGGCCCTCATATTATCATTATTACAATGCAATACCTTGAGTTCTTTAGGTTGTTCCTGGAAACCAGGCATGAGCTTGAAGTTGGATAAGTCTGTAGCTTTGTTGTTTGGTCAAGAGTTAACCCTTTAACAGATGACAAAATTTTTTCCTTGTTTGAACTGAAAGCATTTGCAGATGACAGTGTTTCAGTGTGGCTCAAATGGTACACTTTTTCTCCCATAAGGTAGAAAACATAGTGGGAAAAGGAGAAAATGCTGGTTACCAGCATTTTCTTCTTTTCCCACAATGTTTTCAAAAGGCTTCTTTGCTGGGGTCATTAAAAGGCGGCATTGTTCAATAAAGGGTTAAGTCTTGTTTAGTGACAGCTGGTAGTTTTACACATGTGGAGAAAAAGTTCTTTATTATTCAAGACTATTTAACTCTTTACCAGACAACAAAGTTCTGGACTTGCAGGTTTTTCCCTGGAGTTTGTCATTTCGGGGTCAAATCAAATGAATTCAAGAAGGCAGACATTTTAATTTTGGGGAACAATCGGGAAAATGAGGGGGTTCAAATTTAAAGAAACTGGGGGTTAAAACACAGGATTGTTTAGTAAAGGTTCAACAGAATTGTTTTGATAAATTTTTGTGATCAATAGATTTTTAGATATATGGTCTAGCAAAAGTAGCAAGAGAACAGTGGAAATCAGTGAATGTTCTACTTTTATCTTAGAGTACCCAGTATGGCAGGTAATAAATGATAATAACCAGCATATTCTCCTTTTCCCACAATGTTTTCTCCCAAATGAACAACAGCAATTGTTTGAGCTACATGTAATTTGCTAGCTTCAAACGCTTTCAGTTTGGACAAATCTACAACTTTGTTGTATGGTAAAGGGTTAAAACCTCTGGATTATTTGGTGAGGGTTAACTGCTTTCCACACAATCCTGACTTTTAACTATGCTGAAGAAGAAGGCTTTTGAAAACATTGTGGGGAAAGGAGAAAATGCTGGTAACCAGCATGTTTTCCTTTTTCCCCACAATGTTTTCTATCCAGTCAAAGACAGAAATCATCATTTTCACTACATTTGTCATCTGCAAATCCTCTCAATTTGGTCCATTCAAAATTTTGTCGTTTGTAGAGGGTTAAGTAAAACAATGGCTATTTGGTTATTTTTGCAGCGTAATTTTATAGAAGAGAGATTGAAAATCCACCCAGATCTCATAAAGAATATTATGCACTGCACAACCTGTAAACAGAAGAACGAGAAAAAAACAGAGAACAACCATATACGATGTTGGAACTGTAGTGCTCAGCAGTGTTTTGCATGTAGACAGAAAATTACTGGAGCCGTGGGTAAACACTTTGCTGGAGTCAACTCGTGTCCTCAACATTCCAAGCTTGAGTATTTAACGAACGAGGAGAGGTAGAGGTGACTCACATAACCCTTTACCACCTGAGTTTTAATGATCCTTAGGCCTTCTGAAAACATTGTGAGAAGAGGAGAAAATGCTGGTAACCAGCATTTTCTCCTTTTCCCACAATGTTTTGTGTTTTCCAGACAAATCTCACCATATGAGCCATATCTAGTTTGTCGTCTGCAAATGATTTCAATATGGTCAAGTATAAAATTTTGGTGTGTGGTAAAGGTTAACTGGAGTTGTTTTCAGTATTTCATGATACGAGCCTGGTAGTGCAGTTGGTAATATACAGAACTTAAGACCGAGCCTGGGGGGAGGGTGTTGCTGATTCGAGTCCCCAGCGGGTTGAATTTCTGTCCAAGGATTGATGGTTGTCATTGCAACAGAATTCATTTCTCTTACGCAGTTGCTTATTGTTTTGATGATGGTTATCTGGGAAAGCAGCCAGTGGCTTGGGAAGAATATTGTGTGAAATACAGGTAAAAGAAACTTAAGGTAAGCATGAATAGGTACACTGGCTGCTGCGGTATAACTGAAATAATGTTGAAAACAGTGTTAAATAAAAAACAAACAAACAAATATGGTATTAAATCATTTAACTCTTTACCAAAACAACATTTACAACTTTTCCATATTGAAAGTGTTTGCAGACACAAATTTCATGTGACTCAAGGGGTAATAATTGTCTGTGAAAGGGAAGAAAACATTGTGGGGAAAAAAGGCAAAAATGCTGGTTACCAGCATTTTCTCCTTTTCTCACAAAGTTTTCAAAAGCCAGTTTCCTCAGGTCAATAAAACATTGAATTGTTTGGTAAAGGGTTAATCCAGTAAAAGTCTAACAAACTCAGTTTTCGTAAGAGTTTATGTGAGAGAACAGAGCAATAGGGTCTAAGTAAAATTAGAGTATAATCATGAGTAAACTTAGAATATTATCCCGAGTTTTATTGGATAAATGTGTGGGTTACCTTGTGCCCAAATATAGGCTATAACTATTATTTATAACATGAAGAGATGGGTGGGTGTGCAAGTCCTGAGAAAACATTGGTTTGATAGAAATCTTCATCAGGTTTCTATATATTTATCAGTGTTATCTCATAAAATCTCCTCCAGCAGTGTATTAAACCCGTGACTTAATTTCAATACTTGTGTCTTAAAACCTTTGGTGAGCGAAGGAGACTTTTAGCGTGTGTAAGCTTAGTCTGGTTCACAAGCATATTTTTTTTTGAGGAACTTGTTCAGAGGTTCCTCAATTGTTGAAGAATTTGGAATACATTTGTGGTAGTAATTCAAAATACCAGACTTGTGAGCACCTGTAATATTGCTATTACTTTGCATTTGAAGGCAGAATTCTATCTATAAAAATCATGACTTTGTATGCAAAGTTTTCATCTTCACCCTGCATGAAAACACACTTTCCTTTTTTAACTTGATATGCATTTCAGCCAACCTTTTAAAAACATTTCCAAATTTTTGTAGATGTTGCTCATCGTTTTGACAATGATGATATCTAATATGCAACCAAATGATTATACTCTTTCTTAAAGTATCTAGAACTGTATCCATAGACAGACTTGTTTTAGAAGCCTTTCCTGTCCCCTTGGACTGACTTCCTGAGGTAATGAATTTTGTCTGAAGGCCTTCTCCAGGCTGTGCGAGACAAGTTCTATGGTTTGGATGGGGGGAGGTACCGATGCTGCGGTTTTGTTTCCAGATGGTTTACTCCTCCCCCCTCATTTGAATGAAAAATTATCTTTTCCCCTGACCTTTTGGTCCTTATATGCACCCCCTTATTGGAGTCAAGTGTTTTTATATCCCCAACATACAAAGTAAAGGAGGGTATACTGGTTTCACCACGCATTTCTGTCCGTCTATTTATCCGTCCGTCCCTCAATCTGTCCGTCTGTAGACTTTTTTTGTTTCCATGCTTGCTCTAGTCCAAAAGCTGTTTAAGCTAGGACCCTCAAACTTTATGTTGCTCATGACTCAAGGAGGTGTGCTATTGTTCATGGGTCCAATGGGTCAAAGGTCAAGGTCATAGGTAAACTTTGTTTGAAAATCATTTCAATGCTCTAAGTTAAAACACCTGTTTGACCTAGGACCCTGCTCACAGCCCAAGGAGGTGCCCTATTATTTTGATGTCAGATGGGTCAAGGGTCATGGTTACTGGTGATCTTTGTTTTGAAAATCATTTCCATTCTCTGATTGTGCTGCTTCAGTGCCAAGGTGCTGGTGGAGGGTATTTGTCTGCTTTGCCACAGTTCTAGTTTTTTCTGCAAGATTATCCCCTGATAGATCAGTTCCAAAAACAGGTTTTCCTTCAATACACAAGTGTCTAAATTTAGGGAAGATCTTCTTTAATATGCGTTGTTGGTTCAGTTTATTTATCTCACCACACATCATTTTGACGAGTCCTTTACAAGCGTTGTAATCATTTTGACACCTGGGTTTTTGTATTGTTTATGTAATCCAGGGCTCTGAACAGTGGAACCATCACTTGATTAATAGTTTCAATTGTCTCCTGCTTCTCTACATCTTGTGATTTAGTGGAAGACTTGAGTTGGTCCCATAAGAATCTTTCAACCCTTGAGACCTGTAAATTTTCAATATTTATAAGTTGTTACTGACAAGTTTTTTACCTGATATTAACTGGTTGGCCTCCGAGGGTTACTAGAACTTCAAGTCCTTTTTAAGCTGGCAGGTACTGCTTTCAATAGAACACACACAAAATAAAAAAAATGTCTTTACAGTTCAGCATCTTGATATCGTCTGAGGCTCCCTCTATCCTGTGAGGTTTACATTTGCCACTTCAGAGCGTGGGAATGGCTAAAATCCTGCAGGCAAAATACCGTATTCCTCCCTGTTTTGAAAAGCCTCCTCATGTATAGGGTCTGTTCCATTCATCCCAGCACCCTATCAGTAATTACGATGACGAGCCCATGTCTGAAAATGCAGCTTGTTCTGTTGGAATCGGCCTGTTTCATTTACATATGACCATACAGCTCAAGCCCATCACTGATGCTGGTTGAAAGGACCACCGAGACAGGCAACACTTTCAACTTGGCAACTAGGTCGGCTACTCCCCCTATATAGGTGGGAGTATTCCTCTAATTCCATCTCCTGGTACCAGATAAGGTGAATCTGTTTCCAACAGAACCGATCCTCTTCAAGGCATCCCACTGGGTAGAGTTGACAGAAAACATTTTCCCTGAAAAACTAAAATAGCAGTTCGGAGATGTCTGCATCCACTCCCTTGCCATACTGTAGTCTCCCATGAAGATATGTAGATGGATCCTCTGGTAGGGTGAACAGTGCATTTTGAGGGTTTAAAGACACCTGTCATGAACATTCTTGCGTAGTGGGTCCCTTTTTGCAACCCTTGGGTGGACCACCAAAACAAGGCCTATTCCTCTCCAACACTTCAGTCTGTTTAACCCATGTGTCAGTAGGTGCAGAGAAGTCGAAGACTATCTCATTTATGGCTGCTACCCTACTGCTGTGGATCTCTTATTTCAAATTCAACCCATTTATCTGGCGTCATTAGATCCACTTTCTTGAGATGTACCCGGACTGCAACCCTCCACCTTGGATCCTTGGGATAACTCCTTTTTCCCAAGGTTTCTGGATCACGTTAGTTGAGAACTCCACCAATGACCTCAACCACCAATTCAGTGGGTCTGCCAACAGGCAGCTTAATAGCTCCTTCCACAGATAGTCCTCTTGGTCAAAAGCTTCTATTTTTCCCCAACTGTGGTACTGCTTGTTATGGTAGTATTCAAGGCTGGCATGGACTTTGGTGATGGTGTCCTAACTGATACTGCCTTGTGGACAACCTGCGTATACTTTTCTTTGCCAGTTGGTTGTGGTTTAGAAGAAATTTCTTTGGTTCCCTGCACAACCTCTGTATTTGGTTTGCCAGATGGTTGTGATTCTTTCTCTCTGGATGGTTCGGGAGGGCTCTCTGTTGATTGTTGTATAAAGCTCTTTGGTACCTTTGTTAATGATGCACAGATATGACAGTTGTTGGAGTCGTTAACTTACTCAATGGACTTACACATAACCAATGCAAAAAAGTGTTGTTTTATGATGAGTTCTAATCGGTGCTTTTATGGGTGATCCAGCTTTATGTGGAGTGCTGTAATAAAGCCATCCAATACAGAGGTGATAAGGGGTCATGATGCTTCACAACAAGAAGTCCATCTTTAGCAATACAAGCAATGCTAAGGTAATGCTTGACATCTCTAGTGTTTGTCACCTTTTTTGACAGGTGGGTTCCTTGATGGAGATGAGCATGAGTATGGCGCAAGTCTGGACAGGTGAATTGTATATCAAGCCTTGTAGAACGTGTAGTAAACGGTAGCCCTTAAACGTTTTTAATAATGTCTTGGATATAGATTGATCGAGCCACAGAGTCTTCGGTCTGTGTCGCAAAGGAGCATACCTGACAACAAGGTTCTTGGCGCTCAGGAGCATTACAACAGCCAAAATTGAACACAAGGTTTTCAGATCCGGAGGTATGTTGGACTTTGACTTGGTACCTGCTGACTACAGAGAGAAAAGATGTAACTCTTGGACTAGCAGAAAATTTGCCTCTGAAGAGCTTTTCGAAAGACTTTACGCATGGCTGACTGTCATTAAGTACACAGATGGTGTTATTTGATTGAATAATGTATGGACTGAAGCGCTTCACGGCTGCCCTGATGCTGAGAGCTTCTGTTTCAAAAGGTAACCACGTAACTTGGTGTTTGCATACTTTAGCACTTAAGAAGCCTGCTAAATGTAACTTTCTGTCCCTAAGTATGTACAATATAGAACCGATACCACGTTTACCTACTGATCTGTCAGTCACGATCCACAGTTGGTCTGACTGATGTGGAAAGGTGATTGCCTTTGCAGAATGAAGGTAATTTTAGGCAGTACAAAACTGCTCTATCAGATTTTCAGTCCAGTTGATCTTGTCTTTTGACTGAAGGCCTTTGATAGCATCGTCTCATGGTGATATCATCTGGGAACAGTTCTGTAAAACACCCCTATTATTTTGTATGCACCTATGAATGATCGTAATCCATGAACAGTTTCTGGCTGTTACAGGTTGAAAGCATTGAAATTTGATGGGGACTTGCAGAAATCATGCCTTCAGTCCAGACCCAACCAAGTATAGTTGTCGAACGCGGGCAAATAATGGTTTTGCTTGGGGAAAGACAAAGTCCAGAGTGTTGGAGACTGTCTGAAACATGTTTCCATTTAGAAAATAACTCTTTTGGAGAGTTGCCACTACAATAAAGATTGTCGGCAAGTTTGGAGACATTGGTGTTTTGTAACTGATCACCAAGTGCTCTGCGAATTAACTCCTTTAAACTCGTAGTGGTGCAGCATTAGTCTTCTTGCCCAATGTAAAACCATCTATGAGGAAAGGAGCAAAGTTGGGATCTAAAGATAAAATATACTGCCAATTCTGTTTCTAGCCTTCGAAAGTGGTGATTGTTTTATTCTTGGTCAAAGGCCACTTTTTTTGGTGCTCTTGCCCCCGCCATGTCAGCAGTTGTTCCGATTAGGAGTAAATAATGTAAGAAAGAGTAGAAAATATTCTGGAAAAGGAAGAAATTGATGGTTACAAGCATTTTTTTTCTTTTCCCACAATGTTTTCCAAAGCTTTTCTTCACGGGGTCGTTGAAACTCGGATTTCTGTGGTAACTGGATAATTTGGTGGGATAGAATGGGTAAAATAATATTATCTAGACTCTTAATCTTTTCTTTTTTGTCCATGGACTCTTTCACGGCTGATCGCATAAAGGAAGACCAGCTCCTTCTCAACTCTCCCTTGAACGGTTTGTTGATGGAGATATCAAGGGGTTGAATCTTGGAGGTACAGCAGCCAGGAATAATGGCTGGGACTGTGTTAATCTTTTGTCGTGTCTTCTACACAGTGTCTGTCAGGTTGGCCCTAAAACTGTCCATGACTAGTATGGAGCGGTCTTTCGTAGTATAAGGGACGTAAATGTCCTTTATCCAGCGAAGCATGAGGTTTTCATCCATCCACCCCCTTCTCTTGAACACAAACTACCCAGCCCGCTGGAGGGGTCAAGTTCAATTCACAGATTCCCTTGAAGATCACCACAGGTGGCAACATATCACGGAGGCAGCACATGCAAACACTAAAGTCAAATGGCACTTGTCACTGGCTGAATTGCATACATTAACAGTCTTGGCACCAGTGGTCTTGATTGTTCTGGTCGGTACCATGTTGAAAAAACATAGGCATCCATATTAATGATCAGTTGATTATTGAAGTTGTCTTCTAGCCGCTATTTCTTCACAACTTCATGGAACGCTTCAATCTTGGTCTCCAGATCGCCTGGGAGGCTTTGAGACATGGACGTTTTGGTTCTGAGGACCAGATTGTGGCGGCTCATGAACTTGTCTGCCCAACAACGACTTGCCTTGAACTCAGGTGCTGTCTCTAGGTTCTTTGTTTTATTGCATAGGTCTTCTTTGGAGACAGGAAGGTTGAAGTCTTGCTGTTTCAGTATGTAGGCTTGGTGCTTGTCTTCTATGGGCGTCCTATGGGGCGCTTTGTTGGTGAATTCGGTAGAGGTGATGTCTTCCAGGACGTGGGAATGGCCTCTTCCCTTGTAGAATACCGTTGAACAAACATGTCCATTGTGGTTGGGTAGAGGTATAGGTTAATAGTCCTGATTCAGTACATGATATTCTTACAAGTTAATCCAATTTTCACCCACGCATATAATCCAAGTATATATTCCAGATTTTAATCCAATTAAATATCCAAAAATTTGCACAAACATAATATCCAGTGAATAAATCCAAATAAAAGGCACAGTGATTAACATATATCCAAGTGAGTATGGACTAAAGAAGAATTAAATGGAAAATTATCATATTTTATATTGATAGTTAAAGAAGATGCATTTCCTTTGACATTCATTCATCTTTATTGGATGGGGAAACAGATAAAATACGCTGACCAATGAAAAATTTTAATAAATCTTTAATACCTCCTAAATAGTTACAATTAAAGATCAAGCAATTCGAAGTTTGTATTTTTACAAAACAGTGTCCTGGTCCTTTTGCTGATGAATAAATTACCTCTAATTAAGAAAAAAAACTAACTTCTCATAATGGGCTTTAGACGATTGTTTTAAGATAACAAGAGTATGGAGGAAGTGAATCCAAAATTGTTGATGCATAACTGTAATAGTTCTTGTGAAATAGCTGTTTTAGTAGTCATGGGGTGAAACACTTTTTCCCACCATTTAAATATCTGATACTTGACCACCGTCCTCATAGGACTAACTCATTGATTTTTCTCTGAGCATTTGCTGGCACCAACAAATCTAAAACGTATGTTTTCATACTTGAATTTCTTGCCCATTCAAAAAACTATTGGCATCTTTGATAACAAACTTTCCACATCTAATAGCTTCATCCACAAGTCTTTTACAACTTCCCCCCCAGTCTGTCACATGGACCCTTGCCATGACCGCTCTCAAAATAATTCCAAACTGCTTGTGTCTTGTAAGTATCATAAATGTATATTTATTTCTGTATTGACTCGACGAAGAGTCACCCCAGTAATGAATTGTATTCAAGGCTGGTTATAATTTTTTTAACTTCTGGGATTATATCATCTATGAAAGCCATTACAGTTGACGCTTTGTGTGCTATTTCATCTGACATAATTATGTACACTTTGTGTCTAAGCTCTGAGCAATTATCTTTGTATTAATTACGACTGGATGCAATGTAACAGATGTTTGGTTAAATAAACACTTTGGACTTCTTGCAAAGATGGACATGAATAATTTTCAGCCAAATCAAGTGGCATTATAATGTCCTTAGCACGTAAATTGTTTTTAAGGTGTCTGATATGTTCGTATTGTGTCTTCATTCAATCAACATGCTGCTCAAAATCCTTCATCTGATTCTGAACATGTTCTATAAACTTGTCTTTTTCGAGAACTGTATCTACTATTCTTGTAACTTGTTTCTTCTTTCCTTTCTCTTCAAAGTCTACTCTTGTCCACTGGCTTAGAGAAATCCGACCATCCAAATCTGATAGCAATGCTTCCATGCATAATTTATCCTTGATTACTCTTTCCGGCTTGGGGTGTACTTCTATTCCTGCTTTGCAGGCTATTACTGTAAGGGCTGCATTCTGGTGTTTGGTGCACAGGCAAGAAAGGCGACTTGTAAAACTTGCTTTAAAAACATATACCGGTAGCATCTGCAAAATGTGGAGAATGATATTTTCAGATCAGTATTTTCAGCCATAAACTTTCTATATAGATTGCCTAGGTAATCCACCAAAACATGTTTTTGAAATCTTTGCCTTTCTTCACACTTTTCGCATCATTCTTTCCAGGCAATATCCTACTATTATCCTTTCGCCTTCGAAATGTTTCTGTTTTTTTCTCTATGCTTGTATGCCTTGCTTCATCTCCTCATTGGTTTCACTTGAATTTCCTTACTGTTACACTGACCTAAAACATGACGACACAAACCCGTTTTTTCAGCCACTGATCGAATACACTTGTACTAATTTGTCCTGAAATCACTCTGTGAATAGCTTTCTTGTGGCTTGTCTTGTACATCTTCTTGTTTCGGATATTTCAGCAGTTAATGCATTACCAAGTAACAATGGAGTTTTTATCCGATCTCTCTGTTTATTAGTCAACCTTGCATCTTTCATGACATTTTCCATTCTCTTTCTGGGCACAGGGTCTTCGCCTTCTTTTGGATCTGTATTCAACTTAGCTTTTAGCCGTTGGTATGCTCTGTGAGTAGTTTTAACTTTTGTGAACAATTTATCTTGCTCCTGTTCTAACAAACTGACAAATGTGGAATTGAGCATCTGATATGCCTCTTTTCCAGCGTTTTAAAGCAGCCTTTCTTTGCCCATTAGAATTCTGAAAATTAAATCATATTGGCAATCTTCCTCTATCATCTGATGGTCCTGCATGGTTTTCTGTACTTTCATAGCCACTGGTTTCTTGTTCTCTCTGAAATGCAATTCTAAGCTTTTTTTGTCCTCTGATAGAACCTGCACAGAGTTTCTCTATTCTTTCAGTTTCTTTGATTTCTATCATTTTCAGATAATTTGGATGAAGGGACATAACTCCTGTTTTTAACTGTCTCTTTCTTTTTTTTTTAGATATTCTGACTTCTTTTTCTGTTTCAGTCATGATCTATAAATAAAAAAATTCTGTTACTGTACATAAAATTTCCGTTAACGATGTATATTGGGCTTGTATATAATTTTTGACAAAGTGAAATAAATTATCAACAAAAAAAAGACAAGCCTGATCAAATTTCAAAATATAACAAAATGCATAAAAGAAAATGTTTAAAATAACAATAATTTCAGACATGTTATTGATCACAAATAAATGGAATCATTGTGCACTATTTACAAAGAGATTTCCATGTGTTTAGAATAGAATTGACATTAATATCAAATTAAATATATGATGAAGAATTTAACTTAAACAATAATTCAAATTAGTTCAACAGAACGCAAGAGACATTAATGCAAACTGTCATAACACTTCCGTTACCACATGGTAACGAACATTTTATAGGTTTTCATTAAGGCCATTCAGTATATTTAGTAGCTAACATGGAGCAGTGTTTCAAAATGAAAGAAAATATGTTTCACCCATGTTATAATTACGTAACTTTTATACAAAACACTGTCATATAACATCGAACCAGTCACAATATGAAAGAAGCATCTACTCGACAGTTTCTATGAAGTAAAATTCTCAACTAAAACGTTTCTGAAACAAAATACTGGCCATGTCGCGGAAGTTCCTTAATCAATTACATAATGCGTATATGTAATAACCTGGTTCATGGCTTTTTCAATAGAGTGTACAAATTGTAAAGAACACAATCACGGATATTTGAATCGCGGAAATTTAATTTTGTGTGTATGACCCGCCTCCTAAGTTCATAGAAAGACTGCGCGAAATTTTCGCTGGTTAGAAGTGATTGAATTTAGTCTATGAACATAAATGACGTGAAGAATGCACAGGATTCTCATCCATATTTTCAAGACACATGATAATGGAAATTTTGATGATTTACTTTTCACGAAATGTAACGTTTTACACTGTACTCTTTTTTTATTGTGACTACTTTTTCAGTTGTTCATGTATTTACTTTTGAAAGTTAGATAACTCAGGGTTGTGTTTAAGTCTTACTAGTAATAATAAATCAGTTTGTTTCTGCTTGTGCTTCAACTGCTTGCCGCCATGTGTGCGGTATCGGAAATTTAATGAAAACCATCAACTACAACGACATGTATTTGGACTGAAATTATTCAGACGTACCTTTGTGTTGCTTCATTTAAGGGTATTCAGGGCAATCACTGATCAATCCGTCTACGATAAAACTCAAAATTCTGCCATAAAAATGTGGTGACTCAATACACATTAAAATAAAAATGTAAGTGTTTAGGCTGGCGACAGTAACAGGAATTTAAAACAGGGACTTTAAACAGGGTTTAGAATTTTAATGGATGTGAATTTTTTGTCATAATTTTGCTTGTGCTGAGCTACCTCAAGGTGTAACAAATGAAGCACAGCTCATTTCTCTTCACGGTCTTCATAGTAAGTTATGCAGCTTATTGTGTAATGTACTTACTTACTGAGAATGAGTGAAATACTGAATCAATCTGAAGTTTAGATATAATTATTGCTTAGTAATATTTTTTTAAAACTTCTATAAGGGAAAACAAATACATTTCTTGACCCACATTGGACAGGCAAATGCTATCAGAGTAGTATAAAAACCCAGCATCTATTTATACATGTCCACTCTCATTATTTCGAAATATTGATTTAAGGTAGCTTGTTGTCAATCAGAGTGTTTAATTTGAATTATGTTTCCTTTCCATTACTGCTGTTGAATAATTTGATATATTTCACCTACATCTCTGCAATATATCGACCCACATGATGATAGGGTCAGGCACTGCCTCATGAAGATGAGCTCTATTATGCTGCGCATGGACAATAATGGTGACGATGCTAGCTCATCACCCCTCAAATGCAAAACAATAACTTTGGGCTATAGGTGCTTTCCACCTCATGACGGAACTGCTACCAACCCATGCCCTTACTGCACCACTAGGCAACCTGTGTCTCATTGGGCAGCTTCAAATGTTCCCGCCCGCCTGGGTGGCTCAGTGGTGAGCGTGTCGGACTCATGACCTGGTGGTTGTGAGTTCGATACCCGGTTGAGGCGAACTTTCTTTCCGGCGTATTTTCGCCTCTCACCTCTGCTGAAGCATGTGAGAAAAGTAGTCGGTGGCTTTGGAAAGAAAGTTGTGTTAGTACTGGTGTGAGAAAGCCAGGAAACACATGTGCGTCACCGACCGCCATGATATGACCATAGCTGTTAAAGTGGCGTTAAACCCCAATACAACCAACCAACCAAATCAAATGTTCCCAAGCCGTCGTGTGTGCTCTTACTCCAGCCCAGTGTGGTATGAAAATCTGTATGTCTGAGGACTGAAAACCAGTAATAAATTTAAAAAGTTAATAAAGAATGTAAGCATTTGATTTCCATCTACCTAATGTTATGATTGAATTTAAAAATTAAACAAGGCTTACCAGTAAGACGAAGTTTGATTGTAATTCCATGTGTCCGATTAAAGATTATGAAGGAATTAAAATGCGATGCGAGTCACACATGCATAGTCAGTCTTCAACAAGTTTATCAATATTGTATATATTCACAGATCAATTAATGTGAGAAATTGATACACGATATTGATAGAGGGAGGGAGGTAGGATTTTAGGTCCCCTGTGGCCTAATTCAGATTTTTTGTGACAGTCCTCGTCAATGTCGCCATCAGACATATCATTCCTAGATCTAGTTTTTGAGGTGTAAGAACAACTTTCACTGTCATAAAAATCATAATTTTCGTAACTGAGCGTCTGCTCGAAATCATCCATTCGCTTGACGAGCGAGTCCATTTTCTGTTCTGATTTTGATTGAGCGTCCTTAATGTTAGCTAATGCCTTTAATATCAAATCATTTTGATCGGGTGTTGATGGTGCTACTTTAGAAGAAGAAGACGATGTCTTTTTTGTGGGACCCCTAGAGTTTTTCGGGGTTATCTAGTCTATTATCTTTCCCATCAGGGGCTTTCGCTGATTCTGCCATTTTCCCACGTAGTCCCAACCAAAACAGGTCTCTAACCCCCCGAACAACGTCTGGAGTCTACACAAAAGTGTATCTAAGGATCATGATCCAATGTATGAATGAACTGCCTCCATATACACGAAGGAAAAACATAAATACTCTCAAATAACGACTTCAGTCTACCACGCATTGACTGACTTCACATGCGCGGCTTGCATCTCATTTTAATCACCAAAATGAATTGTAATCAGCGAAATGGAATCACTGTTTAAACCCACTAGGGCCAAGTTGGACACACATTCAGTAGAAAACAGGGGTCTTGTATGACTCTGGTCTAAACACTTTTCCAAGAAATGCAGATTGATTGCTGGTGACGGTAAACTGTCCCCTTTACAAGATAACTCTTTTAACTCTAACATTCAAGCCTATTTTGAGAGACTGGATTAAGCAAATACATGTACTAGGTTTTTTAGCCGTGATTTTTAAGGTGGTGGGAAGACCTTTATGGTTCATCTTACATTTCCTCAATTTTAGTGCCATGAACTTACAATTCATGGAATAGGTTATATCTGACCACTAAAGATGTAAATTCAGCATATGCTTATTAGTTAAAACTAATTTTCTCACCCTAAATAAATCATTTTAGGGTAAAGTTTGAACTGCCATGAGTACCTTGACTTTGTACAAATTATAACATAAGTAACTTAACTGTCCCAAGATGGCCCTCAGCACACACAAAATAATAGGTGTCCAGTCATCAACCTTATTCAGAGTAGCTTTCAAACATCATAACTATTACACCAGCCATAGATTTTGTGACAATAATCAAGACCTGCTATAAAGGTTTTGATACTGTGTCAATCTTTTGTTAAAATAGTAAGATATAAATAAAACTGTCTGACCCGGCTTGGCTGGCCATGCTGTCAACTATAATCACAGCAGATGTTAGAAAAAGAGGGCCATTGGCCCTAGAGCACTCACCTGAGTAAAGTGATCTACTGTCAATAAAGCTGAAGAGATCCTGGTTTTAATGATGTAAAAAAAATGAATGAAAGTTACCTACTTTCTGACCGGACATGGCCAAATTTCAAACTTGTCCAAGATACCGGTATCATCAAGTCAAACATTTTGTCCAAGTTTCTTGAGTATCAGGCTGAAAATGTGGCCTCTAGAGTGCACACAAAGTTTTTCGAAGATTGGGCCCCATAATCTACTTTTTGACTCGATGTGACCCAATTTTTTATGTGTCCAAGACATTATCAAGACAAACATTCTGACTAAGTTTCATGAGTATCAGGCTGAAAATGTGGCCTCTAGAGTGCACAAAAGGTTTTTCTAAGATTTGGCCTTGTAACCTACTTTTTGACCTGACGTGACCCAATTTCGAACTTGTCAGAGATTTTATCCAAACATTCTGACCAAGTTAAATGAGTATCAAGCTGGAAATGTGGCCTTTAGAGTGCACACAAGGTTTTTCCAAGATTCGGCCCTGTGACCTACTTTTTAAACCAAAATGACCCAGTTTTATACTTATCTGATATTTTATCCAGACAAACATTCTGACTAAGTTTCACGAGTATCAGGCTCAAAATATGACCCAATATCGAACTTGTCCAAGACAAACATTCTGACAAGGTTTAATGAGGATCTGGCTGAAAATGTGGCCTCTAGAGTGAATAAGGTAAATGTTGACGACCGCACAAGGTACTATGTACACAGCCTGGTCACAAAAGCTCACCTTGAGCACTTTGTGCCTAGGCGAGCTAAAAAGCATTGATAGGTTTCCAGTAAGTTGAGCAGTGCACTTACCCGTATCCTGGGTGTACATTAACCTTAATCCTGCTTAATAAATTAAATAAAACTTTCAAGCCGATAGTTAAAACCTAAATGTTGTTATTTCAAACTTATTTTTTCGAAGAAAAATATCTCCTTATCGGACAGTGTAGATCCAAGATCAGACTGCACGTTCTGTGCAGTCTGATCTTGATCTACACTGGCCGCTAAAGGTCAGTGAGTCGCGCTTAGCAGCTTAAGGGTGAACCACAAAGCCCGATTGTGTTCTAGCACATACGTGTCTTAAAGCTACATACCACTGATATCCAGGCCGTCCATATTGAAGGGCGTCTATTTCCCTTTTTCACAATTTCATGTACAAAATGAAGGAATTCACATGTATGAAGACCCATTCCTCTGTTGGCCATTTGCATCTCTTTAATGGGAGGATTAACTCTCTTGGGGGCATCTTATCTCATTGGAAACAAGACCTCTTTAATGGGAGTGTTTTGATCCCATGATTGGAGGCTCCACACTTCCCCAATTTTACGCTCTCATTTTCTTTAAGCTACTATTCGCAGTCTTAAATTTTCATTTAAAACTTTGAGTCGGCAGAGAAGCCCTGCCACTCTATATTCTATTTTATGCATATTAAAAATTACACTTAACCCTTCTTCATTTAAAGACTTTTTTTTTTATCAGTTTAAGACTTTGTTCAAATCCTTTTTATCACAATCTTAACTTCATCATTTAAAAGTTTTTGAGTAGATAGGGATTGCCACATCACTCAATATCTTTTATGCATATCAGGATCACACATAATCTTTCTTAATGCATCTCTTTTACTGTCAGGATTTTTTCGATCTTTTTTAGCTCAAAAATTCCGCTTTAATTATTCCTTTAACACACATGTGCGCGCTAAATGACCAAAGCTGTCGATGCACCATGAAACAACATACATTCATTCATTCTTTTGGCCATTTCTGAAAACCATGATGCCATACTCTGTACATCTTGCTGGGTGAAGATTGTATTTGGACCATTTAGCTTTTCAATATCTACCTCCCCTGAATACCTTCTAAACAGAAACTGTACGACAACCTGAATTCACTGGCAGCTTTTGTTTAGTATTACATACACTATACAGAGCTCGGCACACTCACAATTTCTTGCCTGGGCTTATATGCATTCCCCGATATTTATTGGTGATTGCCTTTGCAGATTGTTGGGCAGGACTGCATCTAGTATCAACAGACATCCTGCTCTTGGCAGCCATAGGCTATAATTGTTACTTAAAGAAAATAGTAACCAGCTTGTTTAATCATGAATAATTTTAAGGATTTTGATTATCTGGAGCTGTGTCAAAATCATTTAAATTCAGAAAATTTCAATGTTCTCAATATGTATTTCAACAGTTATTCATCCGTTTCTAGACAATGGAAATAACAAACAGCTTTATGGCATTTTTGCCATATTAATAATAGATGAAATATTGCAAGTGTTGTGGGTTATTATCAAATGAAGAATATGATCACTAGTAAATGTTTTGTTCACTCATGCACTGTAAAACAGATTTAGATGCATCAATATGATTGCAACAGTTGAAGACATTGTGACAAAAGGAGAATGAGCATGTTCTCTTTGTTCACGATGTTTTCATGGCTAAACACCAAACATCAAAACTTGGTTTTCATATAGCTTTATATGGCTCAAACTCAATCTGTGCCAAATTAGATATGAAGGAAAAGGTTAATCACCTTTTCATTGAGTACATAATTTTGAGGCGGCCCCGCATGATGTGCATGGTTGATCTGTTAATGGTTAGTTCGGGTTTTGGCGTTTTTTTGTTAATGGTGCACAAATAAATAAGTGATACGGATAAATAATTAATGGATCAAAAGTCTACAACTTTGTTCTTCTGATCGTGCCAAGGTTTAACTTTATGTCTCCTTCTTTATATTTCCTATATTTGTTTTGTCTTTGCTACCTGTAAATGGGGATGCTACTTGTCAAGATTAATGTCGATCCGCTATTTATTATGGTGAGTTGACTTTTGGATCAATTTGTAGTTATGAAAATCATGAGCTTTATTTTATGAAAAAGTAGTGAAGGAATTTTTTTTTTCCAGTTAAACATCTTAACAATTTAATATCTTTTGCCTTGAAGCACAAAGTTGCCTGTGTAATACTGCTTTTTTAGCTATCTTCAAGTGTTATGTCATAATATTAACTCAATCTGTGATCATGTTGACTTGATATTCATATTTTATCTGTTGAAATATCAAAACATTATTTTATATTTTATATTTCAAAAATTTTGTTATACTCTTCTTAGTCTCAAAAGCCAGTTATAAATGAATTATTAAATGAATAAATCAAAAAAAGATTCATTGTGTAAGTTTGTTTTTATGTCCACCAAAACTAATTAGTGTGCTTTTTATGCTTGCTTAACCCTTTACCACACAATCCTGACCTTTAACGACCCTACAAAAGATGTCTTTTGAGAACATTGTGGGAAAGGAGAAAATGCTGGTAAACAGCATTTTCTCCTTTTCCCACAATGTGTTCTACTTTGTCAGAGAACTTGAGCTCATTTATACCAATTCTAAGTTATATGGTCCGCAGATATTTTGAATTTGGAAGTCTATAACTAGCCGTGTGGGAAAAGGTTAATGTTCAACAGTGGTTTGATTATGTCATTACATCCATTGCACCTGTCCTTGGTGCTTCTCTGGTTTTCCATGACAAGTACTTTGTAGATTTGTTTATATGGTAGTAATGCCATTTTTCAACATTAACTGAGTTTTATTGCAGCAACTAGAGCATCTATCCATGTATTTCAGGAGTTTCTTGTACTAGTATTTTGCACATACTTCTTCCCAAGCCACTGGCTGTCTATCCACATAACAATCCTTGAAACATTGACCAGTGTTGAGAGAGGAATGAATCCTGTTGCAATAGTTATCTTAAATTTTTGGAAAGAAATTTTTGGAATGGAATTGGCCAAGTTCGGGATTCTAACCAGTAGCCTCCTTGTTCAAAGCCCTGTCTGTTACCAACTGAGCTACAGGGTCGTCAAACCAGGGTTTTATTCACCAACCATTTTTGAGAATATTCTTGGTGTAATTATGGATTTTGAAAGTAACACAACTTCTGATTGGCTAAACCAGTTGGTTTTGCTAATCAGAAGTTGTGCTACTTTTAACCCTTTACCAGACGACAAAATTATAGCCTTGTCCAAATTGAAAGCATTTGCAGACGACAATTTCAATGTGGCTCAGATGGTGCAATTTTTCTTTGATCAGGTAGAAAACATTGTGGGAAAAGGAGAAAATGCTGGTTACCAGCATTTTCTCCTTTTCCCACAATGTTTTCAAAAGGCTTCTGTCCCAGGGGCGTCAAAAGGTGTCATTGTGCAGTAAAGGGTTAATTTTAGAAAGAGGGCTTTCGAAAACATTGGAGGCAAACGAGAAAATGCTGGTACAATGAACTAGCATTTTCTCCTTGTCCAAACAATGTAAACTCTGCCCTTTCAGACAAAAATGATCGTTTGAACCTTATTTAAATTGTTATCTGCTAATGTATCATTTGGATGAGTCTAAAATTTTGTAGTGAGATAGATTAAAGTACCAAATGTATGAGTCATGCTATGAAAAGGGGGTTTAATGCTTCTGTAAAAAGTATTGGCCAAAATAAGCCTGCTGAATTCCCCCAAACTGACTTTGGTAGAAATTCTCTGCTACTTTTAAAGTTTTTGCATGTCAAAGGACCATTCTACCTCATGATTAACTCTTTACCAAACGACAAAATTTCAGCCTGGCCAAAATTGAAAGCAATTGCAGAAGACAATTTATATGTAGCTGAAATAATGATTTCTGTCTTTGATGGGGTAGAAAACACTGTGAGAAAAGGAGAAAATGCTGGTTACCAGCATTTTCTCCTTTTCCCCCAATGTTTTCAAAAGGCTTCTTTCTTAGGGTTGTTAAAACCAGGGATTGTGTGGGAAAGGGTTAAGCAGGTTTTAAGATTTAAGTTGATCCATATTACCGGTATGTGATGATTGCTTGGCATAATGTGTGATGAAAATGCATTAAATCACCTCTGGCAGAGCAGCCCTCATGTCTGTGTGCATGTACACAGACAGATGGATAAGCTGATTCCAGTTTTTAGCTCCACTGGCCGAAGGCCAGCGGGCTTATGTCATGGCCCGGTGTCCGTCGTGCGTCCGTCCGTCCGTCCGGTCGTCCGTCCGTCCGTGTGTTAACTTTTATTTCAAACATCTTCTTCTCTGAAACTACCCATCCGATTTTCACGAAACTTCACAGAAATGATCCTGACATGGTCCTCTTCAGAATTTCTTGAAAGAATTTGATTCCTTCAAAAACTCTGGTTGCCATGGCAACAAAACTGAAAAATATTGGAAATCTTTAAAAATCTTCTTGTCTGAAACCATAAGGCATAGGGCTACCAAATTTGGCATGTAGCTTTATGTAGTAGACCTCTATCAAGTTTCTTCAAATTATAGCCCTGGGGTCAAAATTGGCTCTGCCCCAGGGGTCACAAGTTTTACATAGGCTTATATAGAGAAAACTTTAGAAATCTTCTTGTCTGAAACCATAAGGCATAGGGCTACCAAATTTGGCATGTAGCTTTATGTAGTAGACCTCTATCATGTTTCTTGAAATTATAGCCCTGGGGTCAAAATTGGCTCTTCCCCAGGGGTCACAAGTTTTACATAGGCTTATATAGAGAAAACTTTAAAAATCTTCTTGTCTGAAACCATAAGGCATAGGGCTACCAAATTTGGCATGTAGCTTTATGTAGTAGACCTCTATCATGTTTCTTGAAATTATAGCCCTGGGGTCAAAATTGGCTCTTCCCCAGGGGTCACAAGTTTTATACATAGGCTTATATAGAGAAAACTTTAAATATCTTCTTGTCTGAAACCATAAGGCCTAGAGCTACCAAATTTGGCATTTAGTTTGATCTAGTTGGAGTCTACCAAAAGTGTCCAAAGTATAGTCCTGGGGTCAATTTGGCCTCATACTTGGAGGGGGGGGTTCACAAGATTTACATAGGCTTACATAGGGAAAACTTTTAAATCTTGGTGTACATAGCCATAAGGCTTAGGCTACCAAATTTTGCATATAATTATAGCATTATTTAGTGGACAGTTACAAAGAGGGCCCAAGTTACAGCTCTAGGATCAAGTTTGGCCCTGCACCAGGGATCACAAGTTTTACATGGGTTTATGGAGTGAAAAGTTCAGAAACCATCTTGTTACCAGCCATAAGGCCAAGAACTCCCACATTTGGCATGTTATTCTTCTAATACAATATTCCCCATTTAGTCAGACTGTAGCCATGAGGTCAAAGTTTTATAAGGGCTTATATAGTGAAAACTTTTCTTCGTGGTTTATATTTATAAGCCAGTGGAGCGATACAGGGCCATCATGGCCCTCTTGTTATAACTTTGTATAACCTGGTAACCAGTATTTTCGATCTCCTTTTCCCACAAGATTTTCTACACTTTCACAGACAATTGCCATCGTTTCAGCTAATTTAATATGTTGTCTGCATGTGATGTGTGTTTATGAAATCAATAAATGGACTACACAGGGACCTGAAAATCAGAATCGGGAAAGCAAGCTGAGATTTTATTACTTCTGGGTGGGGGGGGGGGAAGTACCCTTACAAGTGGTCAATCGATGCAGTAGACTGAAAAGCCAGGCAGTCAATCTGACATAGTTTTCTGCTGGAATTATACATATATATATAGGCAACTATAAAAAGTTTAAGGCACATAAGCTTAAATTGAAAGTTAAACACACAGAGTGTATGCAAATATAATAGTGCTTGGTTCAAGTCAGAACAGTAAGCAGATTTGCAAAATGTTGGATCAATTAATTAAGAAAAAATTGTTTTTCCAAACAACAACAGCTATGTAATCTCTTATAACTTAAATATGTTTGTAACATTTTTTTTTTTTATAATGAATTACAACATAGACTGGTACAGTTGATTGATGTTTCATCACACAATCTTTTTTGAAGGAACATAATTTTGTTGCAACTTTCATGAGGCTTGCATTTGGTTCTAAGTGTTTGGGAAAGTTTGATCTCCTGCAAGGTGTCAAAATTTCCATGCAGTGAGAAGCAAATAAAAGCACCAAGAAAGTTACTACAACCTAATTCACCTGTCATTCACTACCTACAAATTTTAACAACAAAATTAAGAAAAAGTTTTACTATGTTGTTTGAAAATGGTAATAAATAGAAACAAATACAGGCTTAGTGGGTAATAACTTTTTTCAGGTATTGCTGCTGAAAATAATAGCATAATATTTTGACCAATCAAGTCTGAAACCATGCTAAAAGAAGTTCTGATGCAGATAACATCACCACAGCATATCTTTATTAGTCACCCTGACAAAAGGGGGCTTAATGCACCTCCACGATGCATTATACCAATCAAGCCATCCGATAATTATGGATCCATAATAGCCACCTTTTCATTTTTAAATATAGCCTTAAGTCATGAGGTAGATTGGTCCTGGACATACAGAAAATTGACCGATAGCGAAAAGTTTTGGTCCAGGTCAGTCTGCGCAGGCTGACCTGGGTCATTACTTTTTGCAGATGCATTAAGTCTCCTTTTCACAGAGCATGGCTCATTTGTAGGTATACAGTACAATATTCTAGATTTATTTGGCAAACGTTGCCACAGATTTAGGATCTGTTTGTATTTTTTCATAATTTCTCCCAGTTGTACAGTATCAAGCGGGTCTTTGGTTATTCAATCCTTTACAAGACATAACAAGTTTAACTCTTTACCACACAACAACATTTTGGACTGGTCCAAATAGATAGACTTTGCAGACGACATTATTAAATTTGATGAAAATGGCAGAAAGGTCTCAAAAAGGGTAGAAAACACTGTGGGAAAAGGAGAAATTGCTCGTTACGAGCAATTTCTCCTTTTCACACAGTGTTTTCAAAAGACTGGTATTGCACACATGTGAAAACCAGAGCTTGTTTGGGAAAGGGTTAAACTTTGAAAGAAAGTTTTTTGAAAACATTGTGAAACAAGAGGGCCATGATGGCCCTGTATCGCTCCACTGGCTTATAAATGTAAACCACGAAGAAAAGTCTTCACTATATAAGCCCTTATAAAACTTTGACCTCATGGCTACAGTCTGACTAAATGGGGAATATTGTATTAGAAGAATAACATGCCAAATGTGGGAGTTCTTGGCCTTATGGCTGGTAACAAGATGGTTTCTGAACTTTTCACTCCATAAACCCATGTAAAACTTGTGATCCCTGGTGCAGGGCCAAACTTGATCCTAGAGCTGTAACTTGGGCCCTCTTTGTAACTGTCCACTAAATAATGCTATAATTATATGCAAAATTTGGT
The DNA here is from genome assembly GCA_945859785.2 of Tridacna gigas. Classification (NCBI taxonomy): domain Eukaryota; kingdom Metazoa; phylum Mollusca; class Bivalvia; order Cardiida; family Cardiidae; genus Tridacna; species Tridacna gigas. The sequence continues at coordinate 33,039,808 of OX244040.2, read as the reverse complement.
AGCCTAAGCCTTATGGCTATGTACACCAAGATTTAAAAGTTTTCCCTATGTAAGCCTATGTAAATCTTGTGAACCCCCCCCCCCCCTCCAAGTATGAGGCCAAATTGACCCCAGGACTATACTTTGGGCACTTTTGGTAGACTCCAACTAGATCAAGCTAAATGCCAAATTTGGTAGCTCTAGGCCTTATGGTTTCAGACAAGAAGATATTTAAAGTTTTCTCTATATAAGCCTATGTATAAAACTTGTGACCCCTGGGGAAGAGCCAATTTTGACCCCAGGGCTATAATTTCAAGAAACATGATAGAGGTCTACTACATAAAGCTACATGCCAAATTTGGTAGCCCTATGCCTTATGGTTTCAGACAAGAAGATTTTTAAAGTTTTCTCTATATAAGCCTATGTAAAACTTGTGACCCCTGGGGAAGAGCCAATTTTGACCCCAGGGCTATAATTTCAAGAAACATGATAGAGGTCTACTACATAAAGCTACATGCCAAATTTGGTAGCCCTATGCCTTATGGTTTCAGACAAGAAGATTTTTAAAGTTTTCTCTATATAAGCCTATGTAAAACTTGTGACCCCTGGGCAGAGCCAATTTTGACCCCAGGGCTATAATTTGAAGAAACTTGATAGAGGTCTACTACATAAAGCTACATGCGAAATTTGGTAGCCCTATGCCTTATGGTTTCAGACAAGAAGATTTTTAAAGATTTCCAATATTTTTCAGTTTTGTTGCCATGGCAACCAGAGTTTTTGAAGGAATCAAATTCTTTCAAGAAATTCTGAAGAGGACCATGTCAGGATCATTTCTGTGAAGTTTCGTGAAAATCGGATGGGTAGTTTCAGAGAAGAAGATGTTTGAAATAAAAGTTAACGCACGGACGGACGGACGACCGGACGGACGGACGGACGCACGACGGACACCGGGCCATGACATAAGCCCGCTGGCCTTCGGCCAGTGGAGCTAAAAAGCATTGCTGGTAACCAGCATTTCTACTTTTTCCACAATGTCTTTTTAACTTTTTCAGAAACATTCCATCAAAATAAGCAACATTTTTTTTGTAGTCTGCAAATGCCTTCAATAGGGACAAGCCCATTTTTTTTTTTCATTTGGTAATGAAATTACTGACTAAGGAGTCAGTTTATCATTGAAACACAAATATGATCAAGCAAACAATGCTGCTAACTTTATAAATGTCTGAATGAGTCTTTCAAAAATACTTTTTTGAAATGAAACATTTACCATTACTTCATGAAATATCTGCTTAGTCTTTGTCAAACAGCAAAAATTTACACTTGTCTAAATTCAAAGCACCTGCAGACGATAAATTTAAAGAAGCTCAAATGAAGGGATGTATCATTGAATATACATGTATATAAAATATTGTGGAAAAAGGAGAAAATGCTGGTCACCAGCATTTTCTCCTTTTCACACAATGCTTTTGAAAGCACAATGTATCATGCAATGTCATACATGCCCCAGGATCATGAAAACACGGAATTGCTTGGGAAAGAATTCAGTAGAATTCATGTTTATGATTATGCAATGACTTGCACGTATATTGCACATCATTAAGTTGGTTTAAATTATTATAAAGCTGACCCAGTCTTTGACCTCCGGATGTCTCTTTTACAGCTCCTACCGTCTACTCGTATTCCATACCACTGTCTCTGTCTTCGGGACCTTCTGGTGTTACCACACGATATTTATCACTCGACTACAAAAAAAAGGAAGAAAATTTTAGAAAATTACGCTTTTATTTATATGAAACCCACAATAAAACTAGAAGTTATGTCATAACATACACTTCATCCTATATTAACCTGTTACCAAACAATCCCAGGTTTTAACAACCATGATGTTGTCAAAAGCAATCTAATGCAGAAAGTATAAAACTTGGAATTTGAATGATTGACTATATGCTCCAAGATAAAAGGAAAATGGTAATGCAAGGAAAAGACGATACATTTGTCTGAATTTTCGCACCTTATCCAAAATGTATTGATCCCTAAACCCCACCTTACACAATGTCATACAAATTAAGTGTGTGTACCAGCATCCATACATTACCCCCATCTCTCACAAAATGAGCATTTGTAACAGTGACGATATATGTACATGTATACTATTAAACACAATGTTACCTTTTCAGTGGCCATTACACCCCGAATAAAGAACCTGAAATCTGTAAGTACATCTTTGAGTTCTGTCTCTGAATCCCTTCGCTCCAGATTCTTTTGCTTCTGTGTTTCTGAATGGTAAAAATGAAAGTACAGAGATTAATCCTTTACCAAACAATTTTGTGTCTGAAAACCCTTGTAAAATGTGCCTGAAATCATTGCAGAAGAAGGAGAAAATGCTGGTAACCATCATATTCTACTTTTTCCACAATGTTTCAACCCTTTCAAAGTCAAATCCCGTTACTACACTAATTTTCAACCCCAAAGAAAAAGGCTTTTGACAACAGATCTAGTGGGAAAAGGAGAAAATGCTAGTAACAAGCATTTTCTCCTTTTCCCATAGAGCTTTACACCATTTCAAAGACGGAGCCAATCATTTGAGTCACATTTAATTAATCACCTGCAAAACTTTGAAATTTTGTTTTCTAGTAAAGAGTAAAATATTTATCCATTTACTACACAATCTCAAGTTTAACCGACCCTGAGGAAATAGCCTTTTGAAAATCTTGTGGAAGTAGGGGCATCAGCATTTTCTCCTTTTCTCACAATTTTTTCTACTCTTTCAAAGACAAAGTTCATCATTTGGTCCAGCTTTTTTTTGTCGTCTGCAAATGCTTTTGATTTGGACTAGTTTAGAATTTTGTTTCGTGGTAAAAGATTTGGTGTGCTTTGGTGTAATGCTGAATTCAATACTACATCAGTCATGATTGGCAGGCAGTGCACTTCCTGCAGCATCCTACATGTTTACCCATCTATATTGTGTGTAACATTCTTTACAAGAAATAGCTTGAGTTTGAAGAGAATGTCTTTAGTCATTAGAGAGATCAGACAATGATGACACAGGCAATACTATGATAATACCAACGTTTTCATCACTAGCAGCCAAGCTACAGATATTTCAGCCATGCACTGTGAAAAGGGGGTTTAATGCATCTACAAAAAGTATTGACCTATGTCAGCCTGAACAGTCCGTGCTGGCTGTCATGGGTCGATACTTTCTGTTCTGGGTCAATTTTCTGCATGCAAGTCAATGGACCAGTCTACCACAGGATTCAGATGGTTGTTAGACCAAATGTATTTTGTGGAACCATAATTGTGATGACTTGCTTGGTACAATGCATCACAGAGATGCAATAAACCTCTTTTTGCCAGAGCATGGCTCATTTCAATATCTTACTTCTCCCAACTGCACCACCAATGGATCCAAACACTTTCTTCACTGTTTCAATGATGACCTCTACAATACTGGTTGCTTTCAAATCTTTTGACTGTTGTCTGACATCCGAAATACTGAAGTTCAAGATGGCTGCTGCTAGTGTTGCAAGGGTCAGAAGCACAAACAGCACATACAGGAAGTAATAAAACTCAGCATAACCTGGATTGGACGACAGAATATTAGCAATTCTGTTCTTGCCTATTACTGCTTCAGTAAGGGTACCATATGTTTCAAACAGATCTCTGTATTTTGACACATTTTTACCAAACAACAGATAGCCCAGCGAGACAAAAGAAATGTATGTGATGCTGAATACAATGAAGAAACCACCAAGGTCCTTTGCAGAGTTAGATATCACAGCCACCATCTCATTAATCTTTCCACTATAGCCCAGTATCCTGGATACACGGATGGACAGTAGAAACACCAATATACCATGTGATGTATTAACAACAAAGTCGTAGAAGGCCAAGTTCTCAAACCCAACATAGGCATTTTTGTCAGTGTTGAAAACTTTGATAGTCTTTTCAATAATGAAAATCTTGTAGATAAATATGGTTATTGTTATATATGCCATGATCAGTGCTAGAATGTCCAGCCAGTTCCAGACAGATTTGAAGTAAGCTTTAGGGTCTGTGGATATATCATACAAAATATAGACTGTAGCAGCTATCACCAGCAAGAAAAATGCAAACTCAAGGAACAATATGAAATCTCCATCTGGACCACTGTTGAGATATAACCTGAACACTTGAATATCAATATAGGGCAGGATTCCACCTATCTCTGCCATCTCAGCTACAAACTTACAATATGCAAACAGATTGGAATTAGCATTGTAGACGGTAAACTCCAAAATCACAGCCCTTGTCTGCCTGTCGTACCAACTGTACCGGACCAGTTCATTAAAAATAATCTGAGAAATATCCTTGTTGACATCCAACTTCATGAAATATCCCCCTGCATTGTACGAATCATATTCTGCATATGTTGTAAAGCCCCAAACATCATTTGGAGATGTATAAAGCCAGGCAGCAGAAGAGAAATAGTCTGATTTTTCTGACACTGGACAAGGCTGTGAATTCCAACCCAGACAATAATCCGATGTCTCCGTATTCTTGGTGTCGTATTCATCATAACATGTGCGTATGTATGAGGACAGTGGCCCATCACAGCTTTCTGCAAATATATGGAGATACATACATTTGACTTTAAGCCTTTACCACACAATTCCGAGTTTTGATGACCCTGAGAAAACGGCCTTTTGAAAACATATTGGGATGAGGAGAAAATACTGGTAACCAGCATTTTCTCCTTCTCCAACAATGTTTTCTTTTATTTCTATAACAATTTCAACCATTTGAGCCAAATCTATTTTGTTGTCTGTAAATGCTTTGCATTTAGACAACTCCAAATTTTGTCGTCTGGTACAGAATTAACTTAGTAGCTGATGAGACAGAGCTTTCAATTATACAATAAGATATTCCTGCACAAATTCATTTGATTGGTCCTTTTCTTTGAGATAGAACTTCATTGTAGCTCAAGTTCATTTATGGGTATTTGTACATATCTGAGTGGAGGATCAAAGATCAGAACTGTCCATTGTGCATGGATGTTCTACACAGTGCCTCTTTACACCAAAAAAGCCTATCAATATTTTTGAAAAATTTAAATAATTTGCAGTAACAGCCAAATATTAAAATATATCCAGAAACTCAGAATCCAAATGTATTTCAATATACAATCCTGGATAAGATCAACTAGATCCATTTGTTGTGCAGTCTGATCTTGGTCCACACTCTCCACAAAAAAAAAACTGTGTCAGGCTTAGCAGCCTAAGGGTTAAGCACAGACAATTCTGAGGAAAAGACTTCAAAACACTGACGAAAGAGGAGAATATGTTGGTATCCAGCATCTTCTCCTTTTCCCACAATCTTTTCTACACTGTCATTTACAAATTCTGTAATTGACCCACATTTAAATTTGAATTGTTCTCTGCAAATGCCTTCAAGTTAGACAAGTCTAAAATTCTGTCATCTGGTAAGCCAACAGTGTTTGCCAAAAGAGAAATTGTTCATAGAGTATTTTCTCCTTGTGTCACAATATTTTCACATGAGCTAAATTTTGATTTACGTAAGTTATCTCCTAATATATCTTACACAGATGTTTTATAAGTTGTCAGCTGCAAAATTGTTTTAGGATGTAGTGTTTTGCAAAAGACAAAAAAAAACAGGAGTACTGCATGCCAATGCTCAGCTGCAGTTGTCTTTAGTGAAAATTCTGATTAAAAAAAAATGGGCATAACTGTGTCAAAAATATTTTGATAGTAACCTGCCCATGTTGTATGGGTTCTCCTTTCAATAGTTAACAACTAGTCCGAGTTAGAAGTAAATATTTTCAGTAACTAGTCCGAGTTAGAAATAAATATTTTCAGTAATGACAATGAGATATTATGAAATGTCAAAATTTTTGCACAACGATGCAGGGAACAATGACGACGCCAGGGCTATGACAATACCTAAAAACAGTTGAGCTAAAACAAAGAATTCCAAGTCATGTACTGTAAATATATCGTCTGATCTGTGTAAAATGTGTTACATTTTTTTACCACTTGATTTACCTATATAGCAGCAGCAGCTTCAAACACAAACACTCTTTATTCAAGTTCAAAAATGGACAAGTGTAAATTCAAAGCATTTGCAGAAGAAAAAAGAAAATTGGCTCAAGTGGCATAAATTGTGTTTGAAAGAGTAGAAAACACTGTGGGAAAAGGAGAAAATGCAGGCTGCCACCATGTTTTCTACCTTTTCAAAGAATTTTTCTGTCGTTTCAGCCTCACTTTATTAGTTGTATGTCTGAAAGGGTTTTCTATTTAGACCAGTCTGAAATTTTGTCATTTTGTTAAGAGCTTTCTCTTTATGAAATAAAAACAAGAGGGTCATTGGCCCTAAAGTGCTCCCATCAGTAAAGTCATCTGCAGCTCATAAAGTTGAAGAGAGCCTGGTTTTAATGATGTAAAACACATGAGTATAAGTGACCTACTTTTTGAACCAATGTGACCCAATTTCAAACTTGTCCAAGATATCATTGAGAGAAACATTCTGACCAAGTTCCATGAGTATCAGGCTGAAATATGGCCTCTAGCATGCACACAAGGTTTTTCTATGATTTGGTCCAGTGACCTACTTTGTGACCAAATGTGACCCAATTTGGAACTTGTCAAAGATATCACAAAGACAAACTTTCTGAATATGTGGCCTTTAGGGTGCACACAAGGTTTTCAAGGATTTTGTCTAGTGACCTACTTTTTGACCCGACATGACCCAATTTCACACTTGTCCAAGATATCATCAAGACGGACAATCTGACCAAGTTCCATGAGTATCAGGCTGACTATTTGGCCTCTAGGGTGCACACTAGGTTTTTCAAGGATTTTGTCTAGTGACCTACTTTTTGACCCTACATGACCCAATTTCAAACTTGTCTGAGATTTTATCAAGACAAACATTCTGACCAAGTTCCATGAGTTTCAGGCATACTCTAGAGTGCACATAAGGTTTTTCTATGATTTAGCCAAGTGACCTACTTTTTGACCCAACATGACCCAATTTCAAACTTGATTTTATCAAGACAAACCTTCTGACCAAGTTTCATGAATATCTGACTAGTGCATACAAGGTAAATGTTGAGGACCGTACGATGGACGACAGACGCTGGACAGCACAATCACAATAGCTCACCTTGAGCACTTCATGCTCAGGTGAGCTAAAAATTATTGCAGTGCACATTAAAAGCATTCACAGATGACATCATTCATCATTCAAATGAGGAAATTACTTTTGAAAGGCTTCAAAATATTGAGAGAAAATGCCCTTTTTTCTGTGATGTTTTCTGAAGCCTTCTTCCCCAGGGTCAGAACAAAATGGAGTCAGTTGGTAAATGGTTAACTGAAATCACCGTTCAGCTTACAGATAATTATTTCCAACCACCATCTCGACTAGCTGCTCATCATTTCTACCCATAACAAAAGTAACAAGATACAAAACCTGATGTGACTCGCAGCTGTCTCAACCTAGCTGGTCCAACACGGAAATTAACAAGGTCCTCGATGTACAGTTTCATCGCAGCATCATAACTTGCTCCGTAATAGCTGTGGGCAAAGTAGGTGTCCAGGAACCGTCCACTTAACCATGTTGTGAAAGATTCCATATCAGTCACCTGTATGAGAAAGCAATGACCTGCTAATCATTATCCTGAATACTGCGACACCTTGGCCTACACTGCATTCTTAACCCATAACTACACAACCACGAGTTTTAACGACCTATGGAAATTAGACTTTTGAAAACACAGAGGGAAAGGGGAAAAGGCTGGTAACCAGCATTTTCTCCTTTTCCCACAGAGGTTTCTAAGGTTTCAGAAACAAATCTCTTCATTTGAGCCACATTTGTCCTCAGCAAATGCTTTCAATTTGGACCAGTCTAAATTTTGTGGTAATTTTGTTGTGTGGTAAAGAGTTATTCCTATTCTAGACATTTTGAAAACATTGATGGAAAAAGGGAGAAAATGCTGTTAATTTTCGTAGTTAGGTAAAGAGTTAAGAATGGTTGGTGAACACGGACTGTGGTAAAGAGTTAATGGAATGTCAGCAAAAATGACATGAATTACAACTGGTTTAACCCTTTACCACACAATCCCGACCCTGAGAAAGAAGCCTTCTGAAAAAATTGTGGGAAAAGGAGAAAATGCTGGTAACCAGCATTTTCTCCTTTTCCCACATTGTTTTCTACCCTATCTGGGAAAAATCATATCATTTGAGCCACACTGAAATTGTCGTCTGCAAATGCTTTCAAATTGGACTGGTCTAAAATTTTGTCGTTTGGTAAAGGTTTAACAGAAGTGTACATTACCAAATCCTTGAATTCAAACAAGTTCTCAATGTGATTTTTCATGTAGTAAGATCTGAAATCTCTGCTCTCATAGCTGATTGTGTAGACAATGTAGAGAATGCCACTGAATAACGCCATCTGATAAAACATTCGCAACAGCTGGTGATTGCCTATACGCCGCTTCCTGTTTTGCATCAGTGTCGGTTCATCTGGACTTTCAGGTTTTATCAGTGTTGTATCAAAATCTAAATGGAATAATAGGAAAGTTATGAAGTTTAACTCCATTTCATATGCTGTCTTATAATGTTGTATTTACTGCAATGAAATTTTACAGATTTTTTTAAGCTGATAATGTGATACTTGGGTTTCTGTCATTTACCTGTATCTGATTGACAGTTAAATTGTTAAAAAATAAAACCGATTCAATTAAATGCTTTAACAGTTGGCAACTGTTTTAATGATTCACACTGAAAATCTTAACCCTTTACTACACAATCCCTACTTTTAACGACCTCTAGAAAGAAGCCTTTTGAAAACATTGTGCGAAAAGGAGAAAATGCTGGTAACCAGCATTTTCTCCTTTTCCCACAATTTTTTCTACCCTTCCCATGAGAAATTTCAATTTTTTAGTCATTTATTATGTCGTCTGCAAATGCTTTCAATTTGGACTGGTCTAAAATTTTGTCATTTGGTAAATGCTAGGATTTATTTACAGAAGGCTAGACTGGGATTTATTTACAGAAGGATAGGAAATATGTGTGACTAGCATTTTCTCATGTTTTCAAAACTATTCTTTCTCTACATATAGTCAAACTATGGAATAGTCTAGCAAAGTGTTAAATAAAGCAGAAACAGTATATGCACTGGAGTCCTAACGGTATATACAAGCACACGGATTAGTCAATGTTAATCATATTTGAGCCATGCTCTGCCAAAAGGGGGCTTAATGCATCTCTGTGATGCATTATACCGATCAAGCCATCACATAATCACAGATCCAAAATAGCCACTTTTTTAAACAACTGACGGAATGTCCTTAGACATACAGAAAATTGACTGATAGCGAAAAGTTTCGGCCCGGGTCAGCCTGTGTGGACTGCACAGGCTGCCCTGGTTCAATACTTTCCACAGATACATTAAGTCTCCTTTTCACAGAGCATGGTTCATATAGTATTGAGTTCATGTACTGGATTTACTTGACTTCTGTACTGTTTTTATGCATCCAATTCAACAAATGTGATTTGGTTTTAAGATACTTTAAAAATTAGCAGCACATAAAAGACCCCAATTTAAAATGGTAACAGGAAGCTTTCAACATCACATTAAATACAAAACTGAGTTTTCCCAATATCCTATTCCTAGATTTAACACATAACAAAGCATTTTCAACTTTACACACCTCTACAGGAGATATAATTTGAAAACAGTATGTTTTGTTGGTGTAAATTACACGTCAATACAGGAAGGGATAAATTGGGATAGAAAAGAACTTTCCAAACATCAGAATACAAATACCTGGACATATTCTCAGAGATGCAGAGTTGTGTCTTGTGATTTCTTTCAATGACTCAACATCTATTTGAGGGTCTGGGGGCTCATAAATCTTTGCCTTGGTAATCACATAGTACAGAAATACAAGCAAACACTACAATATAGACAATGCAGAAAATATTGGGAGGATGAGTATATAGCAAATGTTCTCCTAAAAGTATAAGAGGAACAAACAAGAGGGCTATAATGTCTCTGATCACTCTGAGCCTTTGTACTTTTGAGAATATTCATCAGTACTGGGCTTGAAATATTGCCTCTAAAGCATTCTCAAATTTTTCCTATAATTTGTCCCAGTGACCTACTTTTTGACTTAACATAACCAATTTTCAAATTTGTCTGAGGTTTTTTAAGGACTCTATGGAAGAGTACCTTTTAAAACAAGCTGACTCCTATATACCCCCCAAACAGAGTTTTGGGGGGTATAATAATGTGTGAAAATGAGAATATGCAAGTAACAAGCATTTTCTCCTTCTTCACAATGCTTTTTACCCTTTCAAGTACAAATTTCTTTCTTGGAATAAAGTAAAATTAGTTTTCTGCAAATGTATTCAATTTGAGTAGGTTGAAAACTTTGTTGTCTGGTAAAGAGTTAACCCTTCACCTGAGTTTTAACGACCCTCGAGAAGAAGCCTTTTGAAAACACTGTCTGAAAAAGGAGAAAATGCTGCTAACCAGCATTTTCTCCTTCTCTCACAGAGTTTTCAACCCTTTCATAGACAATTATCACCCTTTGTGTGAAATTTAATTTGTCGTCTGTAAATGCTTTGGATTTAGAAAGGTCTAACATACTGTTGTGTGGTAAAGAGTTCAGAAGGGGTATTTGGTAAGATAAAATGTGTAACAAGCCTGTATACTTACAGTCTTCTGTTTTACAAACCTTAATCGTTTCAAGCAACAGAAAAGAAGCCATGAATCCACAAAGAACCATTGTCATCCATTCCTCAGATTTAATAAGCCTCCATTTTTCACTGACTACTATCAGTATATATGTGGTAATCAGAACTGATATGCCAAGAACTGTCCAACCCACATATAAACAAACATCAGGCAACCAGTGCACTCCATACTGAACTGCCTCTTCAGCTGGTGGTATGTACGTTTTACCTAGAACTGACATGTCCAACTTTAAAACCGAGTTGATTTTTATGTACATCCTCCGCCAGATTGAATTTATATTTACGCTTCCAGTGGGAGAGTCACAGTTACGGAAAAAGAATGAAGAAATCATAACAAAAAAGGTTGCTATTGTAACTGCTATCATAGAATTTTCAAAATTTTCATGTGAGAAACGAAATGGTCCTATAATTACTTGTTGCATCCCTTCGACTTCATCCGGAGTTTTTAATATCAAAACTGATACCACCATTGTTAAGTATATCAGTCCTATCAAGCAAGAAAGTCTCTGTATCCTCGTAAAGTTACTGCGTAGTGGACGAATTAATATCGATACCCACAGATGATGCTCTGCCATTATATAGGATATTAAGTCCTTCAAGGAATGGGCTTTGTCAAATGGTTGGGCGGTCAAGACCCTCTCTACTTTATGGTCAGTCTGGTCAAAGTCAAACCATTGGTCACTCATAAACACATACCTGCAACAGAACAATGATTTTTGTGTACCACATCTTAACCCTTTACCAAATCACATGTTTTAATGATCTTGAGGAAGAAACCTTTTGAAAACATTGTGGGAAAAGGAGAAAATGCTGGTAACCAGCATTTTCTCCTTTTCCCACAATCTTTTCTATCCTATTACAGGCAAATCTAATCACCTGGGCAATATTTAATTCGGCATCTGCAAAGCTTTCAATTCGGACTAGATTAAAATTTTGTTGTTTGGTAAAGGATAAATGTGATTTATGCATATGTGACAGTGGATTTAAGTTGTAGAGAGCATAGACCAAATTCAGCCTGCACATGATATGTGTCTGATCCTGGTCTACATTCCCAGGTTAACAGAATTAAAATCACAATTAAATACTTTAAACTTGGACAAGTCTAGAAATGTGCTCTATAGTGAAGATTTAACAAGAATATAGGTAAATAACATTTTTCTTGCCTATTTTTCTTAAAGTTTATTTATGAGTACATTGCAATCTAATAGCAAACTAAAATCAGCAACAGAATATTTTTCAAGTTTAATTTGAAGCTATATAAATATCAGCCTTTAAAATGGAATCTTTCATTAAAGTTCCATGATATCTAAGCTATATAAATATCAGCCTTTAAAACGGAATCTTTCATTAGAGTTCCATGATATCTAAGTCAGACATTTACCTAGTACCTGTCTGCAGGTCTGTCACTGTAATTTTGTTGAGAAACCAGGCTGACTCAGTGTCCCCTGTATCATCATGCCAGATCCGTATTGATATCAACTCACCAAGAGGGCGACGGTTACTCATAACAAATGTCCTCACACTGCCTCGTCCAAATCCCTATAACAATCAAGATGCTTGCTACTTGTGTCATGTAATACCATACAGACCTCATTCCTGTAATAACTAACCAGTCAAAGAGTAAATATGATTTTTTACCCTCTTGGGAGTTGACTGCTTTGGAAAACTTTGTGGACAATGGGGCAATGCTTGTAACAAGCAAACACGAAGGCTTGCTTAATGACATTCTTTCTAGACCTGGTTAACCCTTTACAACACAATCCTGACTTTTAATGACCATCAGAAAGAAGGCTCTTGAAAACATTGTGGGAAAAGGAGAAAATGCTGTCATCAGCATTTTCTCCTTTACTCACCATGTTTTTTACCTTATTATAGACAGCTTCATCATTTGAGTCACACTGCAAATTAATTTTGACAAGTTTACATTTTTCTGTGTGTGGGAAAGAGTCAATAAAATTTTATCTCTAATGCCAACTCATGTCAGATCCTACATATCTTTGATGATAATCTGTGTTTTAGACAGATGATTTCAGGCATCTGATGAAAGTATGTTTGAGGAGGCACTAAGTAGAATTAATGAAATCAGAGTAACAAAGAGACCTTCTACAAAACAATTCTCTGTTTTGCCAAACCTGAGAAAGCAGAGTTTTGAAAACATTGTGGGAAAAGAAGAAAATACTTGTGACAAGCATTTTCTCCTTTTCCCACAATGTTTGCAACTATTTTATTTTTAAATTCCATTATTTAAGCTATATTTAACCCTTAAAGCACCTTTCACAACTATAGTTGCCTTTGTGGCCAGTGTATATCAACATCAGATTGCACAAAATGCACAATCTGACCTTGTGTAGATCAAGATCAGACAGCACAAAATGCACAGTCTGACCTTTAATCTACAATTTCGCCGTGCTGAGACAGTCTGGAAATGAGTGACCTAAAGATCCAATTTATATGTGTCTTTTTTCCAGATTGAAAATGTGACCAGGGTTTATTCAGTGCTCTAAGGTTTAATTTGTCTTGTCTGCACATGATTTCAACATGGACTAGCGTAATTTTTTGTCTTCTGGCACTAAGTTAGGATAAGCTTACCACATGAGCCTCATCATCCAGGATCCGGACGTTTGTTTTATTGGTTTCTCCCACAATCACAAAGCCTATGTTAGATTTGGTACCAGACCCCGACCTGAGTCCAGTATAAACCCTCATAATGTAGAAATAACTGTCGGCAATGTCATTGTCAATCAGGAGGGAATATGCAAACTAGGAAAATAGATAAGGGCATTCTGACAATGTGGAAACTGCATGAAAACAACTCATTGAATTTTTTAAAATTTTCTGTAACCATTTACCTAACAGTCACATGTTTAACCCTTTCCCAAACGATGAATTTTAGACTGGTCCAAACTGAAAGAGTTTGCAGACAACAATTTTAAATTTGATGAAAATGACAGAAAGTTCTCCAAAAGGGTAGAAAACACTGTGGGAAAAGGAGAAACTGCTCGTTACGAGCAATTTCTCCTTTTCCCACAGTGTTTTCAAAAGACTTGTACTGCAGACACGTGAAAACCAGGGCTTGTTTGGGAAAGGGTTAAATGAATAAAGCAGATAGATGCACTGGCCGCCACAGTCTTAGAACAGTCTGAACCCTTTCCCAAACAAGCCCTGGTTTTCACGTGTCTGCAGTACAAGTCTTTTGAAAACACTGTGGGAAAAGGAGAAATTGCTAGTAACGAGCAATTTCTCCTTTTTCCACAGTGTTTTCTACCCTTTTTGAGAACTTTCTGCCATTTTCATCAAATTTAAAATTGTTGTCTGCAAAGTCTTTCAGTTTGGACCAGTCCAAAATTTGTCGTCTGGGAAAGGGTTAAACAAAATACAATCATTCAATGAATTTGTTGCTTGCAAAAGGTTAAATACTTTCCAGTACTGAGGATTCTAAAATTTGTTGTTCAGTGATGAGTAAATTCTTTGCAAACACAGTCCTGAGTTTTAATTGCCTTGAGGAAAAGATCTTTGAAAACATTGTGTGAAAAGAAAAAAATAACGTTGACCAACATTTTTCCCTTTCTCCACAGTATTATCTACCCTTCCAAAGGCAAATTTCAGTTTTTGAGCCATGTCTAATGGTCATCTGCAAATGCTTCAATTTGGACCAGTCTAAAATTTTGTTAACTACATCATTAAAATTGAGCCACAATTAATTTGTCATTTGCTAATGATTTCAGTTTGGACAAGTCTAAAATTATGTTGTCTGGTAGACTTAAAGCAGGTGCTTGGTTGTTACAGAAACATTTCAAGATATTTACCATTTCTGGGAACTATGAATGTTTGCTAAATACAGGGCACTTTCTTAACTCTTTACCAAATGATAAAATTTTGGACTGGTCCAAACTGAAAGCTATTTCAGCTCATACATAAAATGTGGCTCAAATGCAGTTTGTGTCTGAAAGGATAGAAAATATTGACGGAAAAGGAGAAAATGCTTGCTACCAGCACTTTCTCCTTTTACCACAATGTTTTCAAAAGCCTTATTTTTCAGGGTCATTGAAACTTGGGATTGTTGGGTAAAAGGTTTATACAGGTTGCTTGCTCAACAAACGTGGTCAATAACACAGGTTTCAGTCTACCTTATACTGGTCAAGCTCATCTTCTCTCCAAGCCCAGGCAACCAGCAGTGCATACAGACTCAGAGTGGCAATGATCAATCCTAGCACTGGTTCCCGGCCTAATGGATAGAAGCCTTGTACAACTCCGTCAAAGTTCATAATGTTTGGAGTGACATAATGAGTGGTGGCAACCATCATTCTTGAGGATGGCCAGGCATTGTTACACTGACACACTGTTTGTGCCCTTGTACTGTCTTGGGACACCTGCAATGAGAAGAGTTTGTCGCTGAGTACTTTTGTTGCCATTTATCTTTTTCCTACTTTATGATGAAAGAAATGCTTGTTACCAATTTCTGTTACCATTTACCTTTTTTCACATTATGTCCCTTGTTTTGTGTGTAATATACCCATTACAAATTTCCTTATCTTACACACTTGTGAGATAAGCATAGTGTGACTAGTGTGTCGTTATATGTTACATCATTTTAAACCTCTTTCAGAAAAGAGAAATCAGGTTATATCCATGGAAATAACTGTGTGTGCATGTATAGTTTTGCATATTCTAATCGATAATTCATAGGATATTCTTATGTGATAAAAAGAAACTGACATTCACTAGCTTTTGAGATAAAATTTTTTATCAAATTTATCTATGAAAATGTCATTAAGCTCACCAGAGGCTTGCTTAGTAACATTTTTCTAGACGTTTTTAACAAAACTTTATCTCAAATGCCAAATTATGTCAGATCCTATATTTCCCTTTACTTAGGGTCTTTCTGCCACATGCACCTCAGATGACCTCCAACATATTAAAATACAAATGGAACACAAAGGAGAAACAATTAGGGTCAGTGAGATACAATTTATTTTGCACAGAAAAAAATCTTGAGTAAAGGTAAAGTAAGTGCTAGTCCAGAGTTTTAAAGGCCATGATGAAGACAGCTTTTGAAAGCATGGTAAAAATAAAAAAAACTCTGTATACCAGCATTTGTTTTAATTATCCAATGTTTTCTAGCCTTTCGTGGACAAATCCCATCAATAGAGCAACATTCAGTCAAACGTATTCAGATTCTTCTAATATGGAAATGTCTAAAATTTTGTCCTCTGGTAAAGGATTAACTCTTTACCAAACAAAAAAATTTTACACTAGTCCAAATTTAAAGCATTTGCAGACGACAAATTGAAAAATTGAAATTTGTTTTGGGAAGTAGAAAACATTGTGGGAAAAGAAGAAAATGCTGGTTACCGGCATTTTCTCCTTTTCTCTCAATGTTTTCAAAAGGCTTCTTTCACAGGGTCGTTAAAAGTCAGGATTGTGTGATAAAGGATTAAGTAACAATTTTGTTTTACCTGACACATGTTTGAATCCCACATATCACTTGCGGAACTGAAGGATGAATAAGCAAGGCAGCTAACACTACTGATGTTTGCACAAATAGGCAATGTTAGAAGGGTTTCATCTGTTGATCTCTCTGGAAATATAGACACTTGATGAGTTCATGATCAGCACATTTTGGGACAAAAAAAACAGAATTTACAGTACAAAATTCATTATTACATAACACTCACAAGACAATGTACTTTCTTGTTAACTGGACAAACACATTTAGCTTGTGTTTTACTGAATCAAACATGTGTATTACTTTCTACTTGAGCTAAACTTAATTTGTCACCTGCAAAGGCTTTTATTTTGTACAGTCTAAAGTTTTGTTGTTTGTTAAAAAGTTAAAATTTTACCAATATCAAAGACTCTGCTTATACTGTTATACATTAACAACTAGTTTTGGTAATAAAAGATTTATCAGATTTAAAGCTGGAGAGAGAACAGTTAAAATCTGAAGAACAATCTTACGCAGGATAGGTCTGATGCCAATCCATATTTTCCCAGTGTATGTGAAATCTGCTGCTGGAATAATAAGCTTATGTCCGTCTTCATCTGTCCACATACTGCTGGTTATCTCTACTGTATAAACATATCTCTTCTCAATCACAGACGGTTTGGAACTTGGGTTAAAATATAACTGATATACCTGGAATAATTCGATGTAGGAACATGGTATGTATAATAATTGACCTCCCTGCATATGCCAGTTTGGCCCAACCACGTAAGTAATGCATTATTGCATTATCTTTATTGCTACGCTTGACAAGTTTTTAAGAAATTGTGTTAAAAACACAGCAAAAGAATTTTTTTCTTCAATTTTACACTCATAGAAATTTTGCTGTTAAATATAATCTGAGACAAGTTTTATTTTTTTAACTGCTTTATCAACATTAATATAAACTAAATAAGGAAAGCAACATGAAATAAATAATATAATCAGTTCTATGTTTATGGTTATTCAAAAAACTTAAATCTCACAAATATGCCCACTTTTCCATGTTTGGTCACAGCATATAGAACAAAACACAAAGCTTGTGGTCTGCAAAATCTATCTACCTTTGCCACACGTCAAAGTCTTAGATTTGTCTGAATTGAAAGTATTTTGCAGACAACAAATTAGATGTGATGCAAATGATGGGGGAGAATATACTGTGGATAAAGGGAAAAATTCTGGTTACTAGCATTTTCTCTTTTTCCCACAATGTTTTCAAAAGGCATCTTCTTCAGGGATATTAAAACTCTGGATTGTTTGGTAAAGCAATAATCTATTATTATTAAAATACTTTTAACTGTAGATCAAATATAAACATTTGTAAGTTTTACAAACATAAATGATTGACTTGAAAAGAAATAAGCATTTCATCAGACCAGAAATGTACAAGGGCTGAGCAAAAAGTTTGTGGAATTTGTTAATTAAAATAAAACCTTTATTACTATTTCACTTAAATTTTCATATGTTTAAGTTCCATCCATAATGGACAAAATTGGAAAGTTTCAGATGAATTGATCTAAAAACATAGTTGTTATGACTCATTTTAAAACAATCAAAATGGCTTCCTGGAACACACCATGATGTTAATGTCATTTAACTAGTATGTTATTAAATATTATGTTGGTACCCTCTGAAATATGATCGTTTTTAAAAGCATGACAATTTTTTTATGGCACGCTCCAGAGTAACAAATGTTGTGCTTTTTACAGTGAAAATAAACATATTTAAAATAAAATCCGATTGGTGATTTTTTTACCTGGAAATTGATGTAAGACCATAATTACACAAGTGAAAACAATCTGAAAAAAATCGGACATCAAATTAAAAAGTTATGAAGAAATTCCACAAACTTTTTGCTCTACCCTTGTATCCATCTAATACTGAAAGGTAACATTTCTTTAAAAAAGGATGGAGAAAAAAAGAGTTAACCCTTTCTGCGCAATCCTATTTTAATGACCTTAAGTGAGAAAGCCGCTGAAAATATTGTTGGAAAAGAGTTCATATTCAATTCTGATTTTAAATTCTAACCAATGGAGTGATAGTAGCTTACCAGTTCAGTTGTATTTTGTCTAACGTAGATTATGATGTCATCTTGTGAATACCTCCTGTCAAACAGCACATAAACCATTCTGTTTGGGTCACTCTTATCATACGCTGGTGTTGTATACCTTAAACAATGACCAAAAATCCTGTTTTATTTTTTTCATCCTGCCAGCTTGAAGTTTTTTACTCTTTACCACATGACATATTCTTAGACTTGTCCAAACTGAAAGCATTTGCAGATGATGTATTAAAAGTTGCTAAAATAATTGAATATCTCTTTCAATAAGGTAGAAAATGTTGTGAGAAAAGGAGAAAATGCTGGTTACCAGCATTTTCTCCTTTTCCAACAATGTCTTCAAAAGCTTTCTTTTTCAGAGTTGTTAAAACTCAGCTTTGTGTGGTAACAAGTTATGCTAAATTTAAACAAGGATTTGCATCTGGATATTTATACTGTCTAGAAAGCAAGGCAAAAATGAATGATATGTTATTAATTTTGATAAATACTTAATTTTCATCAGTTGTCCATATGTCGTCAGTTACACATCTGACCGAATTTATTGATATTAGGTAATGGTCGCAAACTACATGTATTTAACTCTTTACCACACATCAGCATTTTAGACTGGTCCTAAATGAAAGCATTTTACAGACAACAAATTAAATGTGGCTCAAATGATTGGAATTGTTTCTGAATGGTTAGTAAAAACATAGTGGGTAAAGGAGAAAATGCTGGTTACCAGCATTTTCTCCTTTTCCTACAATGTTTTCAAATGTTCAATTTCTTATGGTTGTGAAATGCTTTATTATTCAATGGTGTTCTACGCCACTTTCAACATTATTTTCGTCATATCATGGTGACACAGCTCACATATTCACGTATATCCTTAGTTTCACCAGTACTGGCCGGGTTAGGGCTCTGAAGTGTCCTGTTTAAGTACACTCCCATAAACACCCCCCATGGATGTTAAAAACTTGGAATTATGTGGTACTGGGTTAACCCATACTGTGCCGATCACGTATATTTACCCTTTTATGCAGTCTCACTCTCAGTGCTGATCACGTATATTTACGTTTTCAGGATTGAGTGCAAAACTAGCCTTGGTCCGAGTAAATATACAAATGTATGAATGGAAATTTACCACTCATCTGTTACAGAAATGTTCTCAAGTGATCCTATCTATAAATATCACCAAGACCTCTTCAATACACAAAAATATCTTGGGATTTTCCAACGTCAATGCACAATTGTTCATTACGAAAACATGGCGGCACGAAGGATGATTGTGAATGGGGTTTTAGAGTTGATTTTTGGCATTAAGGATTCCACAAATGGGCACAAGTTGGACTGATGTTATTCAGAGAATGATAAAGATAATGTTTTTCAAAAAGTTGTCATGTTATGCATTGAGGATTTGCAGCAATCTGTGAATGATGTGTACTGTTTACCTGAAATAGAGAGTGGGTGGGGAAAGGATGATACCGGTTCAATAAAAATGATGTTTACCACTGAACCAGTGCAAACATGTGATTTACCTGATGATTGACAATCCTCAAACCTTTTTTTCATTATTTATTTAACATGTTTTATCACAGACAGGCAAAATTCTTGGAGTAGATACGTATTGAAAAGAGCCACACTCTTTCGACTAACATGTAAATTGTAAAAAAATGGTCCTCAGAGTACTGTTCAAATTGTTAAATTATTCACTGGAAAAAGGGCCAAAATGTCTTAGTTCCACGAAAGTTGTTTTACATTTATGTCAGTTATGAAATGAGATAGGTTTCTGTAAACCAAAGAAATGTTGACTAGGACTTATGACATAATACAGTGGAGCCCCATTATAACGAAGTCCGCGGGGTCCATGGATCCGACCCGCGTTATATCCAGGGTGAATGATATAACGCTGTTTCACCCCCCCTTCCGCGGATGGCCTGTATCCGTGTTCTCATTTATGAACGTATACTACATACCGTAATTCGCCAGTGTATTCGGACAGAAAAAAATAATATTTTTTTTTTATGTCCGAATCTTTAGGAAATTATTATCTTGAAAAAAAGGGGGTGGCCGAAATAATAGGTTTTACCTTGTTGTCCAAATGTGTGTGTCCCGAAAAAATAAGAGTAAAATCCAACAAATTTAGATCTATTTATAGCACCGCTGAGGGGGGTCAAAACTGTAATATATCTTAAGTTCCAGCGTGTTTTCAATCTTAAAAGCATGTGTTTTAAATATTTCTTAGACCTGTAAGCAGTAGCTTTCTAAAATCATAGTTCAGTAGTGCATGGTATATATCAAAGATCAGACCGCACATTTGCTATAGTCTGATCTCTATCTACACCGTACGCCAACATTTCAAACTCCGCCATCTTGCCATCATCTAAGAGCCATCTGTCAACAAGATTTCACATTTGTCGTGGGTACACAAATGTTTGCAGTAAAATTTGGATTATGGGTATGACGTAACGTGCAAATCATCCAGAGCGAGAGGGTTGTAAAGAGCACCTGTTTTTGTACACACTCTCTCGGGTTACATGCTGACTTCCAATCCACATAAAATGACCACGCAATAAGCGTATATCATGCCCACTTTATACTAGCTGATAGTGTCTTTTTGCGGTTTGTAATGGTTGTTTCAGGAACACCTGGGCAGCTTTGTCACACAATTTGTGTAGTCAGCAGAAAAAAAGTCTGCCTGTTTTTTTTCTTTAGAAAATATTCCTTGCAACCAAAATAAAAAGGAATGCATACGACAATTAATGCATTCGATCTAATTTTATATATACATGTAAATGGATTTAATACCAATAAATAAAGGAAAGAAACAATGAGGTTTGGTACTTATAATTTTTTTAATATTGTTAATGGAGGGACAATTTCGCGGTTCTGCAGGTGCCTTTTGAAAATGTTACGAAAAAAGGGAAAAACGGCTTGCACAACACCAAAAAGCCGAGAAACATTAAACTCTTCAAGCACCTTTCAAAACTAGTTGCTTGAGCAGCCTGTGTAGATCAAGATCAGACTAGGCAGAATGTTTGGTCTGATCTAAATCTACTCTTGTTTTGGTGAGAAGTTTTCAACAAAGACAACCTTGATATTGCATTTTTTTTTTTTGGTCTTATTTCATGACTTAAAATAACCACCGAGTTACTTGACTCTTAAGGAATTCATGTTCATAATGATGAATATCCGCGATGCAGAAATGTGCAAATATGCAGCCGATCGGAAAATTAATGTTACAGGCTGTCCGAATATATAGGTAAATTAATTTTTTGGACTGTCCGGAATAAGGACGCAAAATAAATTATTTTTGAAAATTTTTGACCGTGTCCGAACTTTTAGGGTGTCCGAATACATTGGCGAATTACGGTACACTACATACATGTACATACACAACAGTGAATCTAAAGACTCTTCCGAACGACCTAAAGACTCTTCTTTATTCTCTGATGCATGTCTAAGACTTGGATCAGATTAAGCCCACGAACCACGTCAAGGTGAGAGTCACTCGTCGATGATATGTAGTTTTTCTGCGATCGTGTATGCTTTCCTCTTCTGAGACATTGTAAAACAAGGTTAGGTAAAAGTATAGAGAGAAAGAACAGTTAGTATGCACAAAACTTTTGGCGTGAAAGTACGAAAACGATAGTGCAACTAATTAAAGGGTGTGAAATATTGCAAAGTTAGCTTTTAAGAATAAATTTGTTAGTCAAAGGATAAGAGAACAAAGTGCTTTGCTTTGGATTAAAAAGAGTCGATAAATGAGTGAGAAATTGCTGTATGAATCGCTGTATGATCGATTGCTATCGCTATCTAGAATACAACGTAGTGTATCCATTTGAACCAAGTAGCCCAGTTTTTGTACAGAAAATGGCTTGTGTAAGCTTGTGTTTGACCATTCTTTATTCACTCAAGTGTCACACAGTTTGGCTGAAGACTGAAGTCCTATCGTAATCAACTGAGCGTGTATTTGTCAAACAATGTCAAACAACCAATTAACGATTGCCAGCGGTCATACAGGTAACAACCAAAAAAGGTGTGAAAGACTGTCTGATTATGTGCACGCGTATCGATTTTGAGCAATTGATTAGTAGGTTTTTTTTTTTTTTACATTGAGCATCCAGATCAGCGTATCCTAGATCCTGATCGGACGCAAAATGGTCAACCCCCCCAAATTTTGGGAGCCATAGGACACCCGCGTTCTAACGGAATCAGCGAGTTAACGAAGTTCGTTATAACGGGGCTCCACTGTAATGGATAAAACCCTGTCAGACACACGTTTGTTTTGGTACATTAATCTGACATTAAGTTTCCAGTAATTTATCTGTAGTTCAAATAAAGAGAAGAAAATTACATCACTGTAAAGCTTAAATCCTGCCCTTTCCATTGATATAATAACATCCCCACATGTTAGATGTTATCATCTCATTAACTGAAATAGTGTATAGGTCAAGTGGCTATTTTTAGCATGTAGTAAATTTCCGGCATTGGGAGAACTGATAAGCCATACACAGGCGGCATGGTGAGAGTTAATGAAAAACTAAAATAACACTTACTTGCAAAGTGGAATTTCAGTGTTGTCTAATGTAAACTTGAGACTGGAATCACTGAGTGTAGCTCCCTCTATTTGAAACACTGGTACCACTGACGTGACTCGATCCCCATTTGTTCCCCAGAAAAATGGATTGTGTTTGAAAATAACACTCTGTTAAATAAAAAAAGACAAACAGTAAGTAAAAATTTGTAGAATTAAATCTTTACCACAATCCTATTTTTTGCTACCTTGGGAAAAATTGACTGATTGATATTTAATGCCATTTCCAATATTATTCCAGTTATATTGCGGCTTCCAGTGCATCTTTTCATTCCTGGAGTTTCTTTTACCAGTACTCCACACAAGCCAATGGCTGCTTCCTGCATAACCATCGTTGAAACAATGGTCAGCGGTGAGAGAGGAATGAATCTTGTTGCAATTCTCGGAAAAAAATTGGCCAAGCTGGGGATCAAATCAGCGACCCTGTCAAGTCCTGTATGCTACAGACTGAGCTAACAAGGCTCGGCCCCTGAGAAAGAGGTTATGTACTTGACATCTGACCTAAATTGGAAAACAAATTTGCATTTTGTAGTAGTATTTGCCCTTCAATATGGATTGCGTGGTTTGTAGTTATAGTGATAACTTATTTGAACCAATGCAAAAGCCAGATTTTTTTTTTTCATAATTTCCTATTGTAAAACAATACATGTAATGTAC
This sequence comes from Tridacna gigas, assembly GCA_945859785.2. Lineage (NCBI taxonomy): Eukaryota > Metazoa > Mollusca > Bivalvia > Cardiida > Cardiidae > Tridacna > Tridacna gigas. Next base: position 33,016,298 of record OX244040.2, on the reverse strand, counting down.
ATTAAAATCTGCAAAAAGTATTGACCTAGGTCTGACCTGGTCCAAAACGTTTTACTATTCTAGGGTTTCGTGCATGTCAAAAGACCAGTCTAACTCATGATTTAGTGGTTGTTAGACAAAATGGATTTTACGGATCCATGATTATATGATGACTTGCTTGGTATAATGCATCACAGAGATGCATTAAACCCCCTTTTGCCAGAGCCCTGCTTATATATATATATATATCTGGTATAGTAATAACATGTTTTTGCAAGTATGTTACATTGGTATTCCTTGCTATTAGACTTACTGCTTCTCTATCTCTTACCACACGACAAAACTGCAGACTTGTCTATATTGAAAGCATTTGCAGACAACACTTTAAATGTAGCTTAAATGATGGAATTCATCATTGATAGAGAAGAAAACATTATGGGAAAAGGAGAAAATTCTGGATACCAGCATTTTCTCCATTTCCCACAATGTTTTCAAAAGGCTTCTTGCTCAGGGTCGTTAAAATTCGGGATTGTGTGGTAAAGGGTCAATGTTTGGAGAAAACAAAATAGCAGGTGAAAAAATATAAATCACAGCCTAACAAAACACCACTTAAATGTATTAAAATAGAATAAACTTTTTCTTACCCTTACGTGAACCTCTGTAGCCTGGCAGCTGGTTGTTACAGTGTTAGACAAGGTACCAGTAAACAATGCTACATTTGGACGAGAGATCAGGCTGTTCTGTAGGTCCGAGGCTAGCCCTATTTCAGTTGAGATATAGAGAAAGTCATTCTCGAAGACCCTCTCTCCCTGTCCAACACTGCTTAGTTTACCAAGAATATATGTAAGACTCTGTAGAGCAGTTGTTACAGATGGCATGGCAAGTATTCCCTGCAAAATAATGAGAAGTATAAAAACTCATATGTCTGCATCCTACATATTACAGTATCTTATAATAAGATACTGACCTTAAAAAAAAAAATAATAAAATGAGCAAATGCTCTGTGAAAAAGGGGCTAAATGTATCTGTGAAAAGTATCCACCAAGGTCAGCCTGTGCAATTCGCGCAGGCTGACCTGGGCCGAAACCTTTCGCGCTTAGTCAATTTTCTGTATGTCAAAGGAGCAGTCTACCTCATGATTCAGTCAGTTGTTAGACAAAATAGATTTTATGGATCCATGATCACATGATGATTTGCTTGGTATCATGCATCACAGAGATGCATTAAACCTTCTTTGCCAGAACATAGTTCAAATATATAGAACAGAATTACAAAACCCTGCCTTCTCTTGCAACAAATAGCTCATTAATATTACAAAACCCAATATACATGATATTAATTTATCTGCCCTCTTTTTTGCCTAACCATTATGGTATGTGTACCATGCTCTGGCAAAAGGGGGTTTCCATCTCTGTGATGCATTATACCAATCAAGTTATCACATAATTATGGATCCAGAGAATCCATTTAATCTAACAGCTACTGACTGGATCTCGAAATAGAATGGTCCTTTGCCATGCAGAATATTTACAAATAGCAAACAGTATCGACTCATGTCAGCCTGTGCGGACTGCGCAGGCTGACATGGGTTGATATTTTTGCAGATCCATCAAGTCCGCTTTTCACAGAGTATTATTCATATGTAGGAAATAAAACTATCAACATCTTTCTCCTTTTTGTCTCATTCAGTTCTTTATCAAATTAATCCTGTGGGGTTTTTTTTTGCTCTAAGGAAAAAGCATTTTCATTCCATTTCTCCTAATCTTAACCCTTCTACAGATAAATCCCATATCTTCAGACAAGTTTAACCCTTTAGCATACAATGACGCCTTTTGACGACCCTAGGAAAGAAGCCTTTTGAAAACATTGTGGGAAAAGGAGAAAATGCTGGTAACCAGCATTTTCTCCTTTTCCCACAATGTTTTCTACCCTAATCGAGACAGAAATAATCATTTAAGTTACATTAAATTTGTCATCTTCAAATGCTTTCAATTTGGTCTGGTCCAAAATTTTGTCGTATGGTAAAGGGTTAAATTGTCATCTCTAAAATGCTTTCGAGTTGGACAAGTCTAGGATTTTTTCATCCAGTAAGGAGTAACAAGAAGCCTCTTTTGTATACCTAATCTTGACCTTAATTCTTGTACAATGGTATATCTTATAACTGTTTTACAAATCCTCGAAGTATAAATTACATTTGAGCCAAGTTCTGTGAAAAGGGGGCTTAATGCATTTGTGAAAAGTATCTACTCATGTCAGCCTGCGCAGTCTGCGCAGGCTGACATGGGCCCAAACTTTTCACTATCTTTAAATTTTCTGCATGTTACGGGCTAATTCTACCTCATGACTAAGTCAGTTGTTTGACAAAATGGATTTTATGGATCCATAATTAAGTGATGTCTTGCTTGGTATAATGCATTACGGAGATGCATTAAGCCCCCTTTTGCCAAAGCATGGCTCATTTATTTTTTCAAAATTTTTCATTGTCTTTATTTCTTAAAAGTTATATAGAGGTAATTCAAGTATGGTATTAAAGATATTGGTATGATTGTTAGACACTAAACATGTATTAGATATCATTTAAGACTCACTGTGTTAGTTTTCCTGTATTTGTCAACATAGTATTTCTGCAACTGTTTTTGAGCAAGAAAAGCCTGCTCTTGCAGACTGAGAGGTTCTTGAACAATCTCATCAGTCGTCTTAAAATCCCTCATGTATTCTAGAAAATTTCGCATTTCATCGATGGTTGGATCTTCCGGAAGATTTGGTGTCAGTATAGCTTGTAACTGAGTTAGGATATTTGTAATAAGGTCAAATATTCCTGGTGATATAAAAGTACATCAATTTTACCAATCTGGGTATTATTAGATTTTAAATTATACAGGATACAGGAAAGAGTAAATCTGTTTCCCTAGCCTATGTTAAACTAGGTTTAACTATTTGTGGAAAAAAAATGAAAAAAGTTAAAAATTAAATAAACTTGCAGTCTGAACCTGACACAGGTCGTGATGAAATTAAAGTTCTGTTTTACTTTTCGACCATAGGTGAAGCACTGTAAGATCATACACCATTCTCTTATCATACCTTAACCCTTATCACACAGTTCTGAGTTTTAACGACATTGAGAGAGAGGCAATTTGAAAAAATTGGTGACCAGTATTTTCTCCTTTTCCTATGATGCTTTCTACCTTATCATAGACAAATTCTATCATTTGAGCCACATTTAAACTGTCATCTGCAAATGCTTTCAATTTGGACTAGTCTAAAATTTTGCTGTGTGGTAAAGGGTTGAGCCTTACTTATTAGATATGCAAATTTAGAGAACTCTTAAAACATTCAAATGAAAACGAATTATAATATTCATTTACATAACAAAAATTCATACATTGATAATTTGAACTAATCACAAGAGCTCTGCTTCCGAACTTCAATACAACCTGACCATCACCTTCAACTCTGCACCAGTTTGGATTTCTTGTCATTTTAACCCTGATATATTGAAAAACCTATCCCTTTACCAAACAATCCCGATTTTTAACCCCCCTGAAGAAGATCACTTTTGAAAACATTGCAGGAAAAGGAGAAAATGCTGGTTACCAGCATTTTCTCCTTTTCCAACAATGTTTTTTTTTTTACCTTTCATAAGACAAAATTCACTGTTAGAATCACATTTAAATCATCATCTGCAAATTATTACAACTTGGTTGACTGATTGATTGGTTATAAGGTGTTAATGCCATTTTTAACATCATTTATCATGGTGGCTGGTGCACCTATCCATACTTTGCTGGAGTTTCTTTTACCAGTACTCCACACAATATCCTTTCCAAGCCATTGGTTGCTTTCCCACACAGCCATCATCAAAACAATGATAAGCGGTGCGAGAGGAATGAATCCTGTTGCAATAACTATCATCAATCCTCGGAAAGAAACTGTCCGAGCCAGGCATCAAACCAGTGACCCCCTGTTCTTGAGTCCTGTACGCTACCAACTGCACCACTGTGGCTCTGCTCTAACAGTTTGAACAAATCTAAAATTTTGCTGTATGGTAAAGGGTTAACCCAGAATGAATGCTTGAACATACCAATCATTGCAGAACATAGATGATTTGTATTTGGGAAAGTCCTATCATCTGCATAACTGGCTAGACTGTTTGCAAAATCATCGACACAGTATGATGCATGTTCCTGCCAAAAGAGGAACATAAAGGTCATGTCTTTTGTCATTGAAATCTCTCCAGAAAGTTTAACAAGGTGCATTTGTTTAACTTCATAACGAAAGATAAAACATAATTTTTGAAGTTTTAATGACCCAGGAGAAGGCTTTTTTTAAAACATCGTGGGGAAAGGAGAAAATGTTGGTAAACAGTATGCTTGTCTTTTCCCATAATCTTTTCCACCCTATCAGAAATCATCATTTGAGCTACCTTAACCCTTTACCACACAATGCCGCCTTTTAATGACCCTAGGAAAGAAGCCCTTTGAAAACATTGTGGGAAAAGGAGAAAACGTTGGTGACCAGCATTTTCTCATTTTCCCACGTTTTCTACCCTACCAAAGAAAAAATGCACCATTTGAGCAACACTGAAATTGGCGTCTGCAAATGCTTTCAATTTGGAGAAGGCTAAAATTTTGTTGTCTGGTAGGTAATTTGTTATTTGTAAAGGCTTTCAATTTGTTTGAGTACAAAATTTTGTTGCTTGTTAACTCTTTACCGCACAACAAAAATGTAGACTTGTACAAATTGAAAGCATTTGCAGATGACAAATTCAATGAGGCTCAAATGAGAAAATTGGCCTTTGATAAAGTAGGAAACATCGTTTGAAAACGAGAAATTCTGGTGACCAGCATTTTCTCCTTTTGCCACACTGTTTTCAACAGGCTTTTTTCTTTAGGGTTGTTAAAAACGAGATTGTGCAGTAAAGGGTTAAAGAGTTAACCTTTACAAGAGCTCTGAAGACAAAGGCTTTATAAAACAAGATGAGAAAGGAGGATTTTCTTCTGTTCTCTTTTTCTCACAATGCATTCTCTTCTACAAGAAAAAATCCTATCAAACCCATATTTGTAATGTCATGTGCCAATGCTTTTGATCTGAAAAATCTCTGACTGCTTTGTTTATTTGTATTGGAGTTTGACACCATTTTAACAGCTTAGGTCATATCAGAGCTGTCAGTGCAGCTACATGTGTTTCCCTGACTTTCTCACGCCTGTATTGACACAACTACTTTTCGAAACCACTGACTATTTTTCTCACATGTATCAGAGATGAGAGACGAAAAATTCCCAGACATACAGTTTGCCTCAACCGGGTAATGAACTCGCAACCAGCAGGTCACAAGTCAAATAAGCTAACAAATAACCTACCAGGCCAGGCACTAATTTTTGACAACATTTTCAGTTTGAGGAAAAGTAAAAACCAGATTCAGCACAAGAAAATGGAAAACGTTTACCACTGCTGTAAGGTTTGTATACTCCTCAACTGATATAGATATGTTCAAGGCTCGAGACATTGACTCAATGGCTGGAATAGGAATTCTTTTTGTCTGTGGCCAGGTGTTGACACTTTCTAGAATGTACGAAACATAGAGCTCTCCTTTCTGAAATATAAACCAGAGCTGTCGCAATTGTATCAAGACAGTAAATTCTAGAGTGTTTAAACCCTTTACCAACTGATGAAATCTTAGACTTGTCCAGTTTGAAAGCATTGGCAGACAACAAATTAAATGTGGTTCAAATATTAAGTTTTGCTTTTGAAAAGGTAGAAAACACAGTGGGAAACAGGGGAAATGCTGGCTACCAGCATCTTCTCCTTTTCCCACAATGTTCTCAAAAACCCTCTTCAAAAGCCTTCTTCACCAGGGTTGTTAAAACTTGGGATTATGTGGTAAAAAATTAATCCTGTCCCAAATGATGTGTTATTGGCATTTTTTCCACTTCAAAGACAAAACCCATTATAGAAAAAGCATTTATTTTTTAGATTGCAAAGTTTTCACCATACAATCCCTTTTTTTGACTATTAATAAATGACAAAATTTTGGGCCAGTCAAGATTGACAGCATTTGCAGATGACAAAATAAATGTGAATCAAAAATTGAATTTTGTATTTTGAGAGGTTTGATGGTTTGGCACTTGATGGCATTTTCTCTACCGGTATTTCCCACAATGTTTTCAAAAAGTTTTTTTGCCTTAGAGTTGTTAAATCTTGGGACTGTGTAGTATTTGTTTGTATGGGAGCTTAATGCCGTTTTAACAGCTTAGGTCAGTGCACCTATGCATGTCTTTCCTGGCTTCCTCACATCAATATTGACACAACATTCTTTCCAAGACACTGACTACGTTTCTCACATTCATCAGAGGTGAGAGACAGAAAATTGCTGGAAAGAAAGTTTGTGCTCAACAGGGTATCACCCCCCCCACCACCTAGTAACAAGTCAGATACGCTAACCACTGAGCTACCAGTGGGGTGATTTTGTGTAGTAAACACACCTGAAGAAGAAAGCTCATGAAAACATTGTGAGAAAAGAAGAAAATACTTATGACACAAAAAAATCCTGCCATTTAGCTACATCTGTCATCTGCAGTTGCTTTGTATTTGGACAAATTTAAAACTTTGTCATTTGCTAATGATTTAATTTAAAAACCAAGGCCTGTAAATCACTTACATTAGAAATGTAATCTGCCACAGTAGTGTCATCATCATCAACAATGATATTCATATAGTCACTCCATACCAGATATTCCCCCGTATCAGGATGTCTTTGATAGCCAAGGTTTAACAAGTCGGCAGGGCCTAATGTGATCTCAATAGAGTCATTAATAAGCTGTAGTAGAAAAGACAGAAAGGCACACTGTAACACATTATCAACTACACATGACAAGCTTTCAATTCAAAAATTAACTATTCCAACACTGCGTTCTTTCACTTAAACCTGTATCAAATAATCCTGGGTTTTCATGACCCTTGGAAAAGAGTTTTTGAAAACATTGTCAGAAAAGGAGATAATGCTCAGTAAGGAAAATGATCCAATCATCTGAGCCAATTTAATTTGTCGTCTGCAAATGCTGTCAATTTGGAGAAGTCTAAAATTATGTTGTGTGGTTAAGAGTTAAATTTCATGAGCATTTAAAAGACAATATGGCTGCTAGAGCAAATATAAGGTATAAGATGATGACCAACACCAGACACCATGTGATCACTAAAGTTCATCCTTATGCTCAGATGAGCTAGGGCATCTACTTGTTTGTATCCACATGTAGCTACAATGCAGAAAAATATTTTGGTTTCCATTAGCAAAGTATGCTAATAAATTGGTTTCCAATAGCAAAGTATACAAATAAATTGGTTTCCATGAGCAAAGTATACTTATAAATTGGTTTCCATCAGCAAAGTATGTTAATGAATTGGTTTCCATTATCAAAGTATGCTAATAAATTGGTTTCCATTAGCCAAGTATGCTAATAAATTGGTTCTTTTAGCAAAGTATGCTAATAAATTGGTTTCCATTGGCTTAGTATGCTTATAAATTAGTTTCCATCGGCAAAGTATGCTAATAAGATTAGTTTCCATTGGCAAAGTATGCTAATAAATTGGCTTCCATTTGCACAGTATGCTAATAAATCACAACTTCAGTGCTACATTCAATTAACCCTTAGAGCGCCAAATAAACCAGAAAGCAGATATTTTAAGTCTAGAAATAAGATCAAAATATTTTCAGTTTCAATGTTACTTTTCTCTATAATATCTAAGCAAAGCGGACAGTGTAGATAAAAAATCAGACGGCACGTTTAGTGCCACAAAAGCACACTGGCCATAAACGCAACTATTGTCATGAAAAGGTTAACAAAAAAATTTCCTTCTCTTACCAAGTTGTTGTAGACAGATGAAATCTCTATCATTTTTCTGGCTAGAGTCCTATGGTCCCAGGATCTGTTTGCTTTGATTAATTGGTCCTCGAACTGCTCAAAATATGCTGTTAGATTGGCAAGTTGCATTTCTGTACTATAGCCAATGATGTCTTCAGTAGTCAATGGTGGTAGAGACTGATATGAAATGGTACATTTATTACTTAGAGTGTCTGATAAACCCAACAGATATTTTCAGTCAAGAAATAAGACTCAAGTACTTGCAGTTTCAAGGCTGATTAGGTCTATAATGTTTCAGAAATTGTACAGTTCAGATAAAAGATCAGAGTGCAAATTTTGTGCAGTCTGATAAATTCCTGTTTCAATGCGGAACATTGTTTCCACAAGGTTTATGTGGAAAGAAGCCAGTGGCTTGGGGAATATTGTGCAAAGTACTGATAAAAGAAACTCTAGGAAAGTATGGATAGGTGCAATGATGGCTGCAATATAAATGAAATAATGTTGAAAATGGTATTAAATACCATACATACAAACAAACAGATATATTCTGAACCAGCCATTTGATTGTCTTAGAAGTTCTGTCTATCAATCAGATGAGCAGTTTAAAATTTAGACTTATGGGTGTTGAATGCCAACTCATCAGCCCCAAACTCATTATTGTACATGTTAATTTTAGACCTTCCACTGTTTCATAGAAGATTTAGAGATAAAAGGGAGAAAAAGTTAAGGAAAGCAAATTTCTTTCTTGAAAGACAATGAAAACCTTGTGGGAAAAGGATAAATTGCTTTTAAATTTTCCCTTCTCCCACAATATTTTCAAAAGCAGGCTTCTACATGAGAGTGAAATGGTTACATTTAAAAAAAAAAAAAAAAACTCTTAGCAGGCTTTTAGTAACTCATTTTATAAATGTAGACAGTGAGGAATAAGATAAGGCTGCAAAGAATGTACCGTTTGAACAAAGATTGTTCAACTTTATACCTAACAAATCTGTGAATTAGCAATCCTGAGGAAAAAGCCTTTTGAAAACATTGTGTGAAAAGGAAAAGGCCACTTTTATCACCTTTTTTTCCAAATTGTTTTTTACCATTTTCAAGAAAAATACCACTGTGACAGTGTCATTAGCAAATGTTGTTTGCAAATGCTTTTGAAATGGACAATTCTAAAGTCTTGCCATCTTGCAGAGTTCTATAATGAAAAGAAATGAGCCATGCTCTGCCAAAAGGGATTTAAGGCATCTCCCTGATGCATGATACCAAGCAAATTATCCCATAATTGTGGATCCTTAAAGTTCATTTTGTCTGACAACAGACTGTATCATGTGGTAGACTGGTCCTTGGAAATGCAGAAAATTGATCCATGGCAAAAACTTTTGACCCCGGCCAGCCTGTGCACTCTGCCTGCACAGAGTACGCAGGCTGACCTGTGCCGATATTTTTTGCAGACATAGTAAAGCCCCTTTTCACAGAGCGTGGCTCAAACATTAACTTACATTTACACTGAAATTGAGCTCTGCATAATCACCCAGTATATCACATATACGCAGAACAATTGTAGCTTTGTAGAAGTTAGATGGGTCTCCAACTCGAAAAGATACCAAATTGGATGTCTGACCAGCTTTGAAAAAATCATAGAAAATCCTGTATGAAGGAATCCTAAATTACGGAATAATACCTTTCAATAAAATTAAGATACAAATAGAGGATCTTATCAGACTGTTTATGTATTATCATTTCTATCAAACAAGTTGACTAAAATTATATGACGCGAGCTTGGCGCGCAGCATATACATTTTAGTCAACGAATTTTATAACAAGAGCGGCAAATTGTCGCAAGATACGCCCGTCTTACCCCAAGTTGTAAAGTTGGGGCATAATAATGATAAAGGGGAGGTACAGAAAAATAGTAGTGCAGAATATTTTTTTTACTGTTGATTGAAGATAATGGCAGTGTATTTGTGTTGACGGAACTCTTGTTTATTATTGTATTACTATTAACTCTTTACCACACAGCAAAAGTTTGGACTAGTCCAAATTGAAATCATTTGCAGTTGACAAACTAAATGTAACTCAAAAATTGAAATTTGGTTTGGAAAGGGTACAAAACATTGTGGGAAAAGGAGAAAATGCTGGTGCATAAAAAATAAGCAATTTATATTTCATGTGCACTGCACTACCCCTTGATGAGATGTATCCAGCCCTAAAATTTCATAACCCGAGGTAGTATAGTTTGAGAGATATGCATCATACAAAATTCAAGTTAGAAAAAAAAACAAGAAAGGGCAATAACTGAAAAATTAAGCAAGCAAGAGTTGAAATTTATATGCACAGCACTTCCCGTTGATGGAATGTATCCACGCATGAAATTTCATATCCTTAGCTAGTATAGTTCTGAAGATATGCACTGGACAAAATTAAAGTTTCAAAATAAAGAAAGAGCAATAAGTCAAAAATTAAGCAAGAGTTATGGTTCATGTGCACTGCACTCCCAGTTGATGAGATCTATCTACGCATGAAATTTCATAGCCATAGGTAGTATAGTTTTGGAGATATGCTCGAGACAAAATTCAAGTATGAAAATAAGTCAAAAATTAAGGAAGGAAGAGTTATGATTCCTGTGCACTGCACTCCCCCTTAATGAGATGTATGCAGGCATGAAATTTCATAACCCTAGGTAGTATAGTTTTGGAGATATCCACTGGAGAAAATGCAAGTATGAAAAAGAAGAAAGGGCAATAACTGAAAAATTGAGGAAGCAAGAGTTATGATTCCTGTGCACTGCACTCCCCCTTAATGAGATGTATGCAGACATGAAATTTCATAACTGTAGGTAGTATAGTATTGGAGATATTCACCGGACAAAATTCAAGTATGAAAAACAACAAAGGGCAATAACTGAAAAATTAAGGAAGCAAGAGTTATGATTCCTGTGCACTGCACTCCCCCTTGATGAGATCTATCCATGCATGAAATTTCATAACCGTAGGTAGTATAGTTTTGGAGATATGCTCCGGACAAAATTCAAGTATGAAAAACAACAAAGGGCAATAAGTCAAAAATTAAGGAAGCAAGAGTTATGATTCCTGTGCACTGCACTCCCCCTTGATGAGATCTATCCACTCATGAAATTTCATAACCCTAGGTAGTATAGTATTGGAGATATTCACCGGACAAAATTCAAGTATGAAAAACAAGAAAGGGCAATAACTGAAAAATTAAGGAAGCAAGAGTTATGATTCCTGTGCACTGCACTCCCCCTTGATGAGATCTATCCACTCATGAAATTTCATAACCCTAGGTAGTATAGTATTGGAGATATTCACCGGACAAAATTCAAGTATGAAAAACAAGAAAGGGCAATAACTGAAAAATTAAGGAAGCAAGAGTTATGATTCCTGTGCACTGCACTCCCCCTTGATGAGATCTATCCACGCATGAAATTTCATAACCGTAGGTAGTATAGTTTTGGAGATATGCTCCGGACAAAGAACTGGACGCCGCCCGCCCGCCCGCCACGGGTGATCCCATAATACGTCCCGTCTTCGACGGGCGTATAAAAATGATATTACATAAACAAGAATGTGAGATTCTATTTATCACATAAAACAGTAATGGACATATAACTATCTTGGATCATCACCTTAGCCTATATATCGTTCATGGGTCCATAAAAAGCTAATGAATGCTAGCAATTTTTGTATGCATCAAAATTTTTTCCCAGCTTTTTACTGTAGAATTAAGCTTAAAAATTGTTTAAAACTTTATCACACAAACCTGAGTTTTAATAACCCAAATAAAATAAACTTTTGAAAATTTGTGAGAATCTAAGTGAAGTCATGATCAACTGGCTAAAGGAGAAAATAGATCAGCATTTATTCCTTTTCCAACAATGTTTTCAAAAGCCTTCTCCTTCAGGGCTGTTACAACTTGGGACTGTGTAGCACAGGGTTAATCTTATATAAAAGTATCCAATATGAAAATTGGACACTTTATCTTGCACAAACACAAGTATCAAATTTTACAATGAAATGAATAACTTTAGATGAGAATTAAGACAGACTTACGGTCAAAGTACACAATCTGCCTTTCCTTGTCCATATTGTTATACGCCACAAAGAAGTAATAATACAACGGGTGTTCATGGGTCCAGGTGTTCTCAGTGAAACCTTCATCCAGCCAGTCCAAACAGGTTATGTTATATACATTGATGGTGGCTGTACTGTTGTATACATGGTCTACAGATACATATATAGAAAAATATAATACATTATATACATTACAAACAACATGCAACAGTCTGTTATTCTGCAAAAGTATTGTACATCATTTATTGTACAGGCTAATTTTCAATATTATGAGGCTATTTAACATGCTCGGGTACAATACTAAATTCCATTGGATGAGTACACACTGCAGAATCAGTCTCTATATATATTTTTGGACGAGGTGACAGCCAAGTCCAAAATAAGGAGTGGTTCTGCAGTGTACGAATCCAATTCAATTCAGTATTGTGCCCTTGCATATCGAACGACCTCTTTATTTGATATTATACATGAACAATATTGATAAGACTGATAGAAAAGAAACTATCCAACTCTATTACTACAAAACTCACCTGAATTTGCGGTAGCATTGGGCAGTTCATATCCTGTTTCCATCAGGAATCCAAGAAAGTAATCATACGCCAGGATCCTACAAGTTCCGTTTCTCGGTGGTAAATTGACCTCAAACTCATAGTAAGCTGGTCCATAAGAGGTACCTGTACTACTTATCATTGCCATGGTAACTAAATATTGAGATCCTGGGGACAAAACATTCTCTTTCAGAATAAATGTTCTTCCAGTGGAATCTGAAGGCATAAAAATAACACCATAATGCTTAATGTTACTCTACAAGCTTTTTAAGACATACCAGAAACACTAGAACCATGGCAGGCCAAAGAATACACTACATTGGTTGCTTTCTTACTTACTACAATAGGAAAAAATTCAAAGGGCCATAAGAACCACAAAATTTAGCCAATCATACTAAAGTTGTAGTAGCACAAATATCCATGGTAGACACAGTTTTCAAAATCTCAATAAAGGAAAGATTTACACAAAAACCTGGTACAAATGAAGAATCTGAAGACTCAACCTGCAGCTTGTGACCAGAAATATTTTATTATGGCTGCAAGGCATTCAACAAAAATGGCAATTGAACATAAAGCCCTAAAATCAGAGTGAAACTTCCACATGCTGGAATAGTTTTGTTTCTTTCCAAAAATTTCATGTTGTAATGACTTTGTGGAAATGGGCTTTTGAAAACATGGTGAGAAAAGGACAAAATGCTGCAAAACAAAAGTTTGTCTTTTTTTCAACAATCTTGTTTACCCAATAAGAAACATATCTCTTCATTTGAGTCATATTTTGTTTGTCAGTCTGCATAATTATGCTTTCCATTTGGACAAGCCTAATTTTTTGTTGTCCCATAAACAGTTGACAGAGTTAGTACTAGAGGTATGGATGGTAATCCAAAGGAGCCATGCTCTGGCTACAAGAGGTTTAATGAATCTCTATGATGCATTATACCAAGCAAGTCATTACATAATCATGGATAAAAAAAAAATCCATTATATCTAACAACTGGCTAAATAATGAGGTAGAATGAACCTTGGACATGCAGAAAATTTACAAAAAGCAACAATTTTCGAATAGGACAACCTGCACAGGCTGACCTGGGTCAGTACTTTTTGCAGATGCATTAAAGCCCTTTTCACACAGCATTGCTCAAACGTAATAGATGATGCCTTTCTGTAATTTCTTACCATTTTCCCGTATTGAGGACAGATCTAGGTAAGAACCATACGTCCCATTTTTCTGCTGCAGGGTCCAAGTGAAGTTTGCCTGACATGTAGAGTTGTAGTCGGTCACCAGTTTCAGACTGGATGTAACAGCAGCTTTTGATAGACAGTTAATCTCACACCTGGAATGAAAATGAAAAAATTAAAAGCTTGTGGGCTTTACACCAATGCATCAAGAAAGTGTATTTCAGTTCTTTAAATTCTTTTACAGCCCATTATTGTATTGAATTTGTTTTTGTAACAAAACAGCAAGAAGCTAAAGAAACTAATCATTTGTATTTTTGGTTCATTAAAACCTACATTAGGAAAGCATGAACACTGGCAGTACTTGGCCAATGTTAAATTACATTGATAAATCAGTTACAAGAGCACTAGATACATAATCATCCACAGTCCAATAGTCTCTGGGCTATAACTAGCCCCTAGAGCACTTAACTCTTTACCACAAAACAAAATTTTAGACCCGTCCAAATTGAAAGCATTTGCAGACGACAATTTCAGTGTGACTCAAATGATGAGATTTGTCTTTGATAGGGTAGAAAACATTTTGGGAAAAGGAAAAAATGCTGGCTACCAGCATTTTTTCCTTTTCCCACAATGTTTTCAAAAGGCTTCTTCCTCACTTTCAAAAGGCCTCTTCCTCACAGTCTTAAAAGTTGGGATTTTGTGGTAAAGGGTTAATTGAGAAAATGAAAGTTTTAAAAACCAAAAATATTTTGGTTTAACCCTTTACCACAGTATTCCAAGTTTTAAGGACCCTGAGGAAAAAGCCTTTTGGGTTAGGTACTAGCATTTTCTCCTTTTCCCACCATGTTTTCTACCCTTCCAAATGCAAAATTCAACTTTTGAATTACATTCGTTTTGTAGTCTGCAAATGCTTGCAATTTGAAGTGGCCCAAAACTTTGTCATTTGGTAAAGAGTAATAGGTTGTTTTAACCAGAATAAGTAACAAAGCAACAGCCAGTGTAGATCTGAGATCAGACTGCACATTCTTGATCTACACTGTCTGAAAAGCAACGTAACTTATATTTAACACTTTACCACACCATCTCGAGTTTTAATAACCCAAACAAGGAAGGCTTTTGAAAACATAGTGGGAGAAGGAGAAAATGCTGGTAATCAGCACTTTCTCCCTTTCCCAAAATATTTTCTACCCTATCAAACACAAATTCCATTATTTTAGCCACATTTAAATTGTCATCTCCAAATGCTTTGAATTTGGACCAGTCCAAAGTTTTGTTGTTTGGTAGATGGTTAACACTCAAAAGGGCCCAGTTTTTACCTTATTGTAATTTCATTCAGGGTGGTGGATGTTTCCCACAGAATCTGTATGAAGGACGAGGTGTTCCCCTGACTGTTGCTGACAGTCAGAGTTACAACGTAAAAGTCAAACTTATCCGGCAGGGATGAGGTGGATAAGGTCCATTGTCCTATACCAGTGGATCTTGGAGAGCAAATGCTTGAGTTGTCATTGTTTGTGTGTTTGGTTAGGGCATCATCAAAATCTATGGCGTCATAGCTGTGGAAGTAAATGAGTCATGCTTTGTAAAAAGGGGGTTTAATGCATTTGCAAAAAGTATTAACCCAAGTCAGCATGCGCAGTGCATGCAGGCTGAAATGGGTTGAAACTTTATGCTGTTTATAAATTTTCTTCATGTCAAAGGACCAAACTACCTTGCCATCCAGTCAGTTGTTGGACAAAATGGTTTTTGTGGATCCATAATTGTGTGGCATATATTGCATTACCAAGATGCATTAAGCCCCCTTCTCCCAGAGCACTGCTCAAATTTAAGCATAACCACATGAAAAAAATACAGACTTGTTCAAATTGAAAGCATTTGCAGATGACAATTTCAATATGGCTCAACTGATAAAATTCACAATCAGTTGCGTCGACAGGGAAAAGGAGAAAATGCTGGTTACCAACATTTTCTCCTTTTTCCCACAATGTTTTCAAAACTTTTTGTGTGGTTGGTCCAAGTATCAGTTGCTGGCAGAAAAATGAATTTTAAAATTAGCAAAAAGGTAAACAAAAGATAGAGTGACCTGGATACTAAATAAGTCCAATCAAAGATACATGTATTATGTAATTCAATAGGTATTAAAAACATGTATAAACAACACATTGACAGATGTACGGTTGAGTGACAGGGCGCAAGATCATATCGTTGTTTTAAGCCATTTTTCTTCCCCCTTTGACGGACAATTTATTTAGCTGTATAAAAGTAGAACAAAAAGAATACTCCAATATAAAATTCATATTCAAACATTTGGGTGTTTTTAGTATATTTAACTATTTGGTCCCATCCCTATTACTTACCTTTCACAAGCCACATAAAATGACAGGGAGCTTGAACTTGGGTTCACTGGGTCATACGACAGTGAATTTGCATCTATGGTAACAACTGTATTCATTGTCACCTTCCTTCTGGTGCCGCCAACTATCTCTGCATGAGGGGGAGGGCTGACAATACGAATGTATGTTAACTCAGATAGTGTGTTGTTGGGTTCTTCTTCAAAAGAAACATATAGGTCAAATCTATACAGACCATCTGAGATCATTCCTCGCAATATTTCTACACTGTGTCTGTTTATTCCTTCTCCAAGATTAACACCTGAGTCCAGGGCCTGCCAATCATTTATATGTGTCTTGTCTGAGTAGGAAGCATTTATTTCCAATCTATTGAATATTTCTGTGTCTAACATAGCAGAAATAAACATAGGAGAGTTCTTCTGGGAATAGAAACGATCAAACACTCCTTCAATTTTAAAGTTTGCATTCACCACAATAATTTCATCTGTTATGTATGTCTCATTCAGCAGATTCCAGCAATGTATGCTGACAGTATGTCGACCCAAGGCCATGTATTGAAATGTCAAGTTAAATGGGCTTGTATGGTTAACCTCCTGTTCTTCAAAATGGCTGTCCCTTAGGATGGGGTCTCCCATGCTTATCTCACAACTCAACTTTGGTAAATAATAATCTGTGGGCTGTATGTGTAGCAGCAGTTCTGCAAAACCATCTGGTATAGGGACCACAGTGGGTAATTCTACAGTCAGATTGAAAGGGTTATCACAGGTAATGTTGACAGAGTCCACCTCTACAAATGTACCATTAGAACCAATTGCAGACACAAGAAAATATCCCTGGCTAGAACATGTATTGTTCATAAAACACCAGGAATCATTGGTAGAGAGGCAAGTCTCATTTGAGCTGTCATCACTGAAGTATAAGGTATATGTAACATTCGTTCCATCTATTCCATGCAGGGAGTATTGCTTTGGTTGAACATTCACATACGACATATTTTCACCAAAAAGAAAATACATAAGTCCTAGACGTAGTGGCAATGCAATCTGGTTGGTTGTATTTGAAATTTTAACTTCAGTAAACAATGATATAGTGTAATTCCCTCGCTCATGGAATGTATGTGTGAAAACATTATTGTTATAATCAAATGTTGAATTCGCATTTCCATCATCAAAATCCCAGGTCAGGGTAACATTTATGGGCATGAGGGCAAAGTCTCCATGGTCAATATAAAATGGCACATTGACTGTATCTGATTCATTGAGCGGAAATGGACTATCAAAGGTAAAGCTCATGTAAGATGCTTTATATTTCTCTACTGTAAGATTCAGCTCATACAGGTGCTGACTGACAAGGTTTGAACAGTTAAAGCTTGGATAGAACATGCCCTCTATCAAGTAGAAATTCAGGTGTTCAAAGAAACTATTGGAGAATGAGAGATTGTAGGTTGTGGTACTTCCATTGCCCGGATCAAAGGTACATGTGGCATTTGTTGGCACAGGGACAAAGGTATCTAATGTTATGTTATTTGAAATAGGTAACGTCTGTAAGTTTAGCCATGGATATCTTTTGCCCAAAGGCTGTAGGGTATATCCACTTGAAGGTAAAGGATTTTGTACAATAATGTGCAACTGACCATTCGTAGAGTATCCACCATTATAGGCTATCCATGTTAATTTGTACAAACCTGGTGACCCATAGGCATGGTCAAAACTTGATAAGTTGTACTGATGGTACAAAATACTTGAATCTGAATCTGAAGCTATAACTCCATCACCATAGCTAATAGAATATTGAAATCCAGAATTAGGTGGATCTGTGAAAAAGAAAACGGCACTTTCACTTGTTTTGTAAGTTCCACTCCCATTTAAGTATGTAAAGTTTAAACTGTCCAAAGAATCCCAAATAGAAATATTAACTGTGTAATTCAAATGATCCAGAATATTTTCTGTGGATGATCTCACAGTGTATATGCCTTGAGTATCAAACAAATGTGGAAAATTGAAACTTGTTGGATTTGTTAATGACTCATTCAGAGTGTGAGAACTAAAGTTACTTGTCCCCTGGGTGTAGTCAATGGAGAAGTTGACCCTGTCCATGGGTAAGTTTACCACACTCTCTACAGTGAATGTAAATGTTAAATCATGTGTTGTATTTCCCGTCGATGAAGACACATTAAATATAATGTTGTTAGGGGGATATATAACAATCACTGGCACATACACTGTCAGCTCACTCACACTGTTTCTTGCTGTAACAGAGATGTTGAAGTGTCCAGGGCTGTAAGGAAAAAAATAAAGTACATCTTGAAAATTTTCAATCTTTTTCCCACTTTGAGTTGTTTGTACAATTTTGGACTGGGCTAAATTAAGAGCATTATGTAGACAACAACTTAAAAGTCATTAACTTGATGATTTTTTTCTTTGATGGGTAGGTAACAGTGTAGAAAAAAGAGACGATGCTGGTTACCAGCATTTCCTCCTTTCCCATAATGTTTTCAAAAGCCTTTTCTTTCAGGGTCATTAAAACTTGGGATTGTGTTGTAAAGAGTCAAAAAAGGGACATAACTGTGTCAATATTTTATAGGTTAAGAGCCCTTCTAGTTTGGGATCCCCTTTGATGTTAAACAACTAAGCACTTGTTTGAAGGAAGTACCTTCAGTAATGACAGAGATATCAGACACCATCAAAGTTTTAGCAATATGACAATTTCCTACTGTTTTCTTGGAAACAGCCAAGCTGTAGAAATACAGAATTGATCAAAATGGTTCTAAATGAGGTTATAAAAGTTTCAGCATACATACACTGGATAAGAATAATTTATTGTTTCCATGGTAAACACATTTTGTGTAAAGTGAGAGATGGTCGTGTTAGGCATCATCAACCATTGCGTGGTTACTGTAGTTCCCTGATCTAACGTGGCTTCATAGTTGTACGGTGTACCAACTGCTATATAGTTAACGCTGTTGAGCAATCTGGCCTGTTAACATACCGAAATTATGTTTTGTATTTAAATCTATATTTCTGTGCTTTTTGCAAAATGTAACAGTATAGATTACAGATCAGAGAGAAGACTTTGTGCAGTATGATCTGATCTATACTGTCCATAAAAGCTGCTCTATTTCTGCTTGGTACTCATGATAATATTTAACCCTTTTACTGCACAATGCCACCTTTTAAAGACCCTGTGAAACAAGCCTTTTGAAAACACTGTGGGAAAAGGAGAAAATGCTGCATTTTCTCCTTTTCCCTAAATGTTTTCTAACCTATCAAAGAAAAAGTGCACCATTTGAGCCACATTGAAATTGTCGTCTGCAAATGCTTTCAGTTTGAACAAGGCTAAAATTCTTTTGTCTGGTAAACTGTTAACTCTTTACCAAATGACAAAATTTTGGACCTGTCAATACTGAAAGCATTTGCAGACAAAATAAATTTAGCTAACATGACAATTTCTACCTTTGATTGGGTAGAAATATTGTCGGAAAAGTAGAAAATGCTGGTTACCAGCATTTTCTCCTTTTCCAACAATGTTTTCAAAGGGCTTTTTTTCCCATTGTAAGTAAAATCCGAGACTGTTTGGTAATTAAAGCATTAAAACTTTCTGATGACCAGCATTTTCTCCTTCTAACACAATGTTTTCAAAGCCCCCCCCCCCCCCCTACCTGATGTTAATAAAGCACAGGATTGTTTGGTTAAAGGTTAGGGAGAATGGTGTGGTGCTATAGACACAAACTGAGACAGTCATATAATACAACCACCTTACATTTTCTATATATGAGCCATGCTCTGTGACAAGGGGGCTTAATACATCTGCAAAACATTTCAGCTCAGGTCAGCCTGCACAATCCATGCAGGCTGACCTGAAACATTTTGCTATAGGTCAATTTTCTGTATGTCTATGGACCAGTCTACCCCATGATTAAGATGGTTGTTAAAAAAAAGTGCATATTATGGATCTGTAATTATGCGATGGCTTGCTAGGTATCATGGATCATGGAGATGTATTAAGCCCCCTTTTGGCAGAGTGTGACTCACGTATATATAGCACTGAACCTTTTATTGTCAGTAAGATTAAATATGGGCACAAGTCATGTAGATGGATTACCAACAACATCTAAAATATTAAAGAGGTACCTACAGATAAGTTCAGTATTTCAAGCCCGTAGAATACATCAATGGTAATGTTAGACCAAGTTCTGTCATAATGGTAAGGCTCCAGTGTAATCACATAATCACTGTAACTTGTGCCCACCATTTCAGATATAGTTACAGTTAAATCTGTTCCATTAATCATATGGGATACCAGAAGTATATTTGGGCTACACATCACTGTGACATCACACAAGCCGTCAAAATTGAATAAAACATCTGTTGAGTTGGTTGTACTGTTCAACCATTGGGTGGATGGTTCTGAGGGATCTATGGACAAAGAATGGCTCACTGAAATGAGAATTTGTAAATAAACACTGAAATTTTGACACTGAAACCATGTGTGACTATTTTGTACATTTTGCAGACATTTTTTCAATCCATTACCACTGAAGGTGCATGTATCCTTGGCTATACCACTTGGTAATGCACGTAACACATAGAAGAAAAAAACTAAGGAAAAAAAAGTCTGATTCATAATTATAACAAAAACATTATAGGAAAATGAAAAAAAAAAAATTGCTTGTTCCAAGCAATTGCTCCTTTTCCCACACAAAATGTCCTCTGCAGGGACAGAAATAATCAAATTTGTCAAGCTAAGTTTACAACACTCACTGTCAGATGATTTTTTTCAATCATAGTAAGAGAGAAAAATGGTGCTGTGCTGGAACAACCTGGAACAATCTCCCCATTCACCTGACCTTGTTCCGAGTGACTTTCTACCCTCAGCAATGAGAAGAGCTAGTGGGCAAGAATAATTCCAGAAGTGAAATAGAGCTTTGCAGAGAAGGATTGAAAAGTGCATCAAACACACAAACAAACTAATGGGCATCACTTTGAAGGGGAAACTGTTGTTTGAAACTGACATAAATGGTTTATGACACCAGTCAATTTTCTTTTCTGAAACATCATGGATACAAAAGTAAGACACAAACAAGAATACAACAAAATGTTATACCTGAACAGTTAAGGTCTACCACAGGCCACAGCAGTCCAGTTTCATTACATGTGGTATTCATGATTCCACTAACATAGTGATAGGCTGGGTCACATGTGTATTCTATACTTGTACTCCACTCATGTTCCAGGAGAACTGGTGTGTACATCGTATAAGCAATGGGTGCTGGCGGATCACATGTTATAACTGAAATCAGGAAAGGAATTATTCAAAATTCTGATGGTAGTCAAAACAAAAAGAAAAATTCTTTGTCATCTATAGGCCGAATTATTTAAAATTTTGATGGTAGTCAAAACAAAAAGAAAAATTCTTTGTCATCTATAGGCCGGAATACAAACCTAACATAGAGAGGCTGTGATAGTTATAAATTAACATGAATTATACATTATAAACATTCACAATTTTTGTTTCAAATGATAATATCTGTTTACCCTTTATCAATTTAACAATCCCATGTTATGACTATGACTAAGGCTTGTGAAAACATTGTGGAAAAATTGGGAAAGAATAAAAATTGTAAAATTCTAAATTCAGTTACTTGTGCAATTAGGAGGTGATCCTGTGAAGTTGGCATCTGCCTGGCATGTACGAAAAGCATCCCCATCCGTCAGATTGTATCCAAGGATACATGTATATTCTACCGTTGTGTTAAAATCATACATTGATTGATTTGGGCTGATGGTTGCAAAGGGCTCATCTATCCTTGTACACTGGACAACTGAAATGAAACAGAAGCTTGATAAAAAAAGATCTTTCTTTTCCTGTCTAAAGCTAACAGTTAACTCTGTACAAAATGACAAAATTTTAGTCTTGCCTAAATTGAAAGTTTTTGCAGATGACAACAAAATTGTGATTCAAAAATAGAAATTCACTTTTGGAAGGGTAGAAAACATTGTAGTTACCAGCACTTTCTCCTTTTCCCACAATGTTTTCAAAAGGCCATTTCCTTAGTGTCATTAAAACTATGGATTGTGTGATAAAGGATTAACTCTTTACCAAACAATCCTCTGATTTTATAACCTAGAGGAAACGGGCTTTTGAAAACGTGGGAAAAGAAGAAAATGCTGGTATTTTCTCCTGACCCCCCACCCTTTTCAAAGACAAATACTATCAATTAAGTTACTAGTGAATTTGTTGTGTCTTTAATGCTCTTAACCCTTTACCAGACTACAAAATTTTAGCCCTGTCCAAATTGAAAGCATTTGCAGACGACAACTTCAATATGGCTAAAATGGTGCAATTCTTCTTTGATAGGGTAGAAAACATTGTGGGAAAGGGAGAAAATGCTGGCTACCAGCATTTTTTCCTTTTCCCACAATGTTTTCAAAAGGCTTCTTTCCCAGGGTCGTTAAAAAGGGGCACTGTGTGGTAAAGGGTTAATTGTAGCAAGTCCAAAATCTTAATGCCTCATTAAAAGGTGACTAGGGAAAAGCAAAAGTAGATTTGTAAAGAACTTGGACAAGAGACCAGATTAACCCTTAGGCTGCTAAGCACAACTCACTGACCTTTTGCGGACAGCGTAGATCAAAATCAGACTGCACAGAACATGCAGTCTGATCTTGGATCTACACTTTCCGATAAGGAGAAATCTTTCCTCCAAAAATACTTTTGAACTACGAAAATTTGGCTTTTTACTATTGACCTAACTGAAAGTCTCATTTCTTTTATTTAGCAGAATGAGGGTTAACTCTCTGCCACACAATTCTGAGTTTTAAAGACCCTGAAGAAGACGGGTCAGTGGACAGTCCATGAATCACTGCAGACCTTGATCCATCACAAATGCTCCATATTAGCACTTCCTACTTGGGTTTATTATGTTAACCATTCAAGAAGAATCCCAAGTTTTATCGACCTGACCCCCAAGAAGATGGCTTTTGAAAACATTATTGGAAAAGGTGAAAATTCTGGTAACTAGTATTTTCTCCTTTTCCCACACTATTTTCTTCCTTCCCAAGGACAAATCTCATCAACAAAACCATGCTTAATTTCTGGACTGCAATTGCTTTCAATTTGGAAGAGTCTAGGAATTCGTTTTCTGGTAAAGAGAAGTTAATAGATGAAAGCTAAGCTTTCATTGCAAGGCAATAAAAAACGCAGACCCTGTAAATACATGAGTTTCAAGTTTGAATCCCTACCAAATCAAAAGTCTTTTCTTGATTAATGAAAGTCTATGCTACAGGATCGACCCCTCCCCCATAGCTAAATATTAAATGAGCCACTCTCTGGCAAGAGGGGGCATAATCAACTCCGTAATGCATTACACCAAGTATGTCATCATACAATTATGGATCCATAAAATCCTTTTACCCTAACAATCAACTGGATCTGGCGGTAAACTGGTCTTCTGGCATGAAGAAAATCTACAAATAGCAAAAAGTTTGGACCCATATTAGCCTGCATGGATTGCACAGGCTGACATGAGTCGATACTATTTGCAGATGCATTAAGCCTCCTTTTAACAGAGCATGGCTCATATACTTTTTGTTTATGTGGAAGAGCAGTCAGTGGCTAAGAAAAATTGTGTCCGACTTTGGAAGAAACTTAAGAAGATAATTTTATTATGCACTAGCCACCCTGACATGAAAAAATTCTGTTGAAACCGGCATAAAGTTTTCAATGTGAAATACACAAACCTCCACCTCTTTCCAGGCTGGAAGTATCATAAACAAACTCTCAAAAAGATTTTTAACACGTAGGCTTGACTCAACAAACAACTGATATAGATCGAAGATCAGACTGCAATTCTGTGCAGTCTTATCTTGGTCTATGCTGTCTGCAAAAGCAAATTATTTCACCCTTGGTACTGACAGGGTTAATCCTTTACTACAAAAAGCCGACTGCAAATGACCTTGAGGCAGAAGCTTTTGAAAACATTGTGGAAAAAGGAGAAAATGCTGGTAACTAGCATTTTCTCCTTTTCTAACAGTTTTCTACTTATTCAAAGATAAATCTCATCTTTTGAGGCACATTATATAAATTCTGTTGTCTGCATATGCTCTTAAACCTTTACCACACAATCCTGAGTTTTAACGACCCTGACAGAGAATGTTTTTGAAAATATTGTAAGAAAAGGAGAAAATGCATTTCTCCTTTTACCACAATGTTTTCTACCCTATCAGAGACTTTAAGCTCATTTATACCAATATCAATATTTGTTGTCTGCAGATGTTTTGAATTTAGAATTTGTCGTTTGGGCAAGCATTTATTTGAATTTGGCTACATCTTGTCGGCTGGTAAAGAGTTAACACAAACAACATAAACAGAAACATTCAGGAAAAGTACTCATACTTGGACACAGAGCTGCTGTACCATTCCATGTTCCAAATTCTGTGCAGTACCTTGTGAGGTCCCCACCATTGTGGTAGTATCCATAGTTACAGCTGTAATCTACAATGTCTGAGTAGTTATAGATGGACTGTACAGGAGAATATGTACCATTCTGAATGGAATCAGGAGGATCACACTTTACCACTGAAATAAGAGTAGGTAATAGTGATTGTCAGTCACAAACTTAAGATGCTATGAAAAAACCAGAGCAGTGTATGACAATGCCAAGGATTGGCTGCTGTTGCTGTTTCAGTAAAAATTCTTAGTAAAAAAATGGTACAATTGTCTCAAAAATACTTTGAGGTTGCAAGTCTGCCTGATAATTCTGCATTCCCTTTTCATAGATAACAACTAGCCCAAATCAAAAAGTTAATATCTTCAGTGATGAAAGAGATATCAGAAATGTCAGTTTTGCATAATGACAACAATGATACAGACGCAGACAAAATAGCATGATGTTTATTTTTTTCAAGACCTTAAGACTAGTTTATAGACGATCACATATCTCACTATTAAGGCTTTTTCGGACACCAATTACTGCTCACAACTTGATGTGAATAAAGCCTACCATTCACATATAGACAACCTAGTATTCAGGACAATGCAATTCAGGTACCTATAGAATGATCTAAAGATATTTCATGGCACCAAGAGTTGATGTACATGTCTACTTAAGTACCAACCAATGATCTTGACCAACCTTAAAATTGATTAATTCTTTTTGATCTCAATTGCTGTAAAGAAAGGGCATGTAACAAAAGTCAGGTAAGCGTGGCACATACAGAATACATAAAAATAGTATTTTATTGTACTTCTAATACATGTTGTAACTTTTCTTGTTTACTGTTACACATTGCTTTAAAAAAAGAGGTCCTTTCCTTATAAAAATAACTGGAACCCAAAAGCAAAATATACATGAGTAACACCTATACCATATTTCACCTGATTAACATGCCCAGGCGCCTTGCAAAACACCAACAGGGCGTTCCTATTTCATAGCCAATTTCCGGAAATTTAAGCGCAGTCACTTAGAGTAAGTATGGTACTTTGATCCAGGTTTTAGTTAGTGCTGAGCGCAATGCGGTCGCCATTTTGAGAGACTCGATGTAGTGTGCAGTAATGCAGATATCGAACTTTACTGCTGATCATGATTTATTTGGACATTAAATATCATTCATGATTACTATAATTGGACAATGGTATTCAATTCTTCACTTTCTCAAAGGTTCTTCAAAGTTAGTTGACAAATTTTGTGTTATCGGAAGATTATAATGTTATAAGAACTGTATGTGTATTCAGATAGTTTGGTGTTAATGACATTGATCAATGAAGTAATTAGGATTATGAAGATACCATATCGGTAAGTTTATTTATAAAATATTGGTCATTAG
Source organism: Tridacna gigas (assembly GCA_945859785.2). NCBI lineage: Eukaryota > Metazoa > Mollusca > Bivalvia > Cardiida > Cardiidae > Tridacna > Tridacna gigas. The sequence continues at coordinate 32,990,485 of OX244040.2, read as the reverse complement.
TGATTTTTTCATGTCTGTGTTTGAAAAGTTTTAGTGAAATTATCTTGTGTTTGGAAGTTTGTCACTCCAGTCGTCAATTTTAAGGTAAGGTCAATGTGGGTGTGGGTTGTCCGTAGGCCTCTGGAGTAAGAAATAAAGTGGGGGTGGGGGCTACTATAAGGGAGGGAGTGTTAATTAGGTGAAATATGGTATTTTGATTGAAATGGAAACTGCAATAAGAATATATTTCCTCTGTCAATAATTATTTCATTTTATTAAAGCCTTTACCACAAAGTCCTGAGATTTAACGACCCTGAAAAAGAAAGCTTTTGAAAACATTAACAGAAAGGAGGAAATACTGGTAAGCAGCATTTTCTCTTTTTCCCACAATTTTTTCTACTCTACCATGGAATTTAAGCTCATTTGTACGAATTTTGAATTTAGATGAATGTAGATGTTTTGAATTTGGAAGAGTCTAAAATCTGTAATTTGGGAAAGGGTTACGGTACAAAATTCAAATCCTGATAATCATATGCCTTCTCATTTCCTGGAATCATGAACTGTGTCCTTCAAAATAAAATATTTTTGAAGTTGATCTTTGAAAATGGTGCTCATTTTCACTTTGTAGTTCTCATTTTGAAAATTCATTCAACTTACATGTGCAGTTTGCCTCTGTGCCTTCCCATGCTCTTGTTTCAGTACATCTCCTTGTCTCATCCCCTCCAGTTCTGTTATATCCCAGTTCACATGTATATGTTATAGTTGTGTTGTAATCAGACTCGGAGATGTTGGGTGTTATGTAGGTGTGGTCAGGGATAGGGGGTTGTGGACATGTTATAACTGTAATCAGTAAAGTTGATTTCTAAAGAAGTTATCAAAAGCATTCTTTCAAACTTAGCATTTTACAACCTGTAAAACATTTCATTATGTTATGATAAAATTCCAAAACTCTAACATAACTAGAAGGCCCTGAAGGGCCTGAATATGCTCTACTGGCAGGGAATTAAATCTTGCTTTTATGCTAGCATACATTATAAATTCATGATGCAAAAAGACAAATTTTCAACAAAAAAAAATGGCTATTTTTCCCACATTGTTTCTTGAATTTTTTTTTCAAAATCAATAGGATTCAAGCTGTTGATGAGACAAAACAACTGGGTGAATTTCACAAAAATCTGATTACAAATGCAGACTTTATCATGTAAACAAGAATTGGAAATTTTCAACATGAAATGGCTACTTTTCCCACATTGTTTCTTCGATTTTTTTTTCAAAATCAATAGGGTTGAAGCTACTGATGAGATAAACAAACTGTGTGATTTTCATGAAAATCTGACCAGAAATACAGACTTTATTGCGTAAACAAGAACAGAAAATTTAAATTTTCAACTTTAAATGGCTACTTTTCCCATACTATTTGTTGGATTTTTTTCAAAGTCGATAGGATTGAAGCTATTGATGAAATAAACAAACTGTGCAAGTTTCACGAAAATCTGAAGTTATTTGCAGACTTTATCGCGTAAACAAGAACTGGAAATTTTCAACTTGAAATGGCTATTTTTCCCATACTGTTTGTTGGATTTTTTTCAAATTCAATAGGGTTGAAGCTATTGATGAGATAAACAAACTGTGCAAGTTTCGTGAAAATCCGGCAACAAATGCAGACTTTATCGCGTAAACAAGAAAAAGACTAACGGACGGACAGACAGACGGACGGACGGACGGACGGACGGACAGACGGACGACGGAAACCCCGCCATGACATAAGCTCTGCTGGCTTTCAGCCAGTAGAGCTAAAAAACATTTGACAACACTTCAGAAATGTAACTACTACTCTCATAGGCTACTTGCTTCTACTATATGAGGAGGTGAAGAAAAAATAAATCAAATGTTGTAGAGTTATGGGCCCTTTGGCATCAAAAGTTAGAGTATGAAAGATACAAAAAGCAAAGCAATTAACCCCTTACCAAACTATCCTGTGTTTTAAACCATGAGAAAGAAGGCTTTTGAAAATATTGTGAGAAAAAGAAAATGCTGGAGACCATCATTTTCTTCTTGATCCACAATGTTTTCTACCTTTCAGAGGCAAATCTCAATATTTTGACCAAATCTGATTTGTTATCTGCAACTGCTCTGAATTTGGATGAATCTGAAATTTTTTTGTATGGTAAAGAGTTAAAGATGCCTTTCTATGCGCATGTTGAAAAAAAAAATCTTGATGCATCTAGAGTTGCGCTCTGCTTCTCATTCCTACATATAATGTGTAAACAAAAATAACGCTGCATAAGTTTATGCAAATGTTTATATCTATTAAAAAAAAATAATGCGCAGCAAAGAATTACTTCATGATGAAATTGTCTCTCAAATAATGATATTTTGTCCTTCATAAAGTTAAGTTATACAAAGTCTTTGATACATGGTTCATCAATGTAGCATCCTTGCCATACTTGTACAACTGGGTGGGCTACCACCCCAAGTCCAGTTGGCCTGACAAGTCCTTATACTATCTCCATCTGTCAGATTGTAGCCAAGGTCACATGTGTAGGTCACAGAGGTGTTGAAATCATGCAGAATTTGACTTGGGAACACAGTCGAATGTGGCTCCAGGGTTTCATTACATTGTACAACTGAAACAAAAAAAGTTAAGTTCAAACAACCAAGTTGCAACCGTTTTTTTGGTAACCAGCATTTTCTCCTTTTCCCACAATGTTTTCTACCATTTTCAGAACAGATCTTTCCAATTTACATGTAGTAGTATTACATTTGCACTTCTGCAACTGCCTTAAATTTTGACATGCCATCTTGTAAAGAGTTTTAAAAAAGCACATCTTGGTTCAACTTATTAAACTTGTGTTGACAAAACACTACAAATTAACTTAACATGTGTCATCCAGAGTCTGAGTTTAATGTTTGTTTATTTTGTTTGTTTTCCATTGTCAACATCAGTTATATTGCAGTGGCCAGTGCACCTATCCATCCTGTTCTGTAGATTTCTTCTTCCAGTACTTTGCACAATTTTGTTCCCACACAACCATGATCAAAACAAAGACCAGTAGTGCAACAGGGATTAATTCTGTTGCGATGACTATCATCAATCCTTGGAAACAAATTGGCAAAGCTTGGGACTCAAAGCAGCAACCTGTCTGGTCTCAAGCCTGCATGCTACTGACTGTGCTACCAGTTGCTTGTACAAACTGTTTTGATATCAGAGAGCTATGATAGCAAACAAACAGATGTAAACCAATGAGGTTTTTACTTATCTGTTAACCAGAAAACAAAAGTTTAGACTTGACCACATTCAAAGCATGACATTGAATTGTAGGAAATAGGAGACAATGCTCAGGCTATCAGAATTTCTCCTTTGTAGTCTATTGTGTTTTGGTAAAAAGTAGTCTATTGTGTTTCGGTAAAGCTAACACTATAGATCAAAGATCAAAATGTACCTTTTGTGCAATCTGATCTTGATCTAGACCACACTTGTGACAAGAGGACCATGATGGTCCTATATCGCTCACCTGACTAGCCCCTAATCTATCGATGTGGGGGCATAAAATGCATCTAGAGTTACCCCCTAGATAGTATGGAATGCTCTTTTGATAGTGAATATAATATTCCAAGTTTCAAGTGAATGCCTTTAGTAACACCAGAGTCATTAACAAGGCGGTTGATTCCCATACAGAGGCCAAAATCCAACACTATTGATCAATAAATTAGAAACAAAATACAAAAGGCATCACAGCCATTTTGGAGATATGACCTTGATGACTAGCTTTTTCCTTGTCAAATGATCTTTATCGTGAAGTAATATCTTTTCATTAGTATGTGACTGTTGTTCAGACAAAAGGAAATAGCAAAAAAGAACAGCTAACCCTTTTCTGCTTTTAAAAATGACAGAAATTACCAATAGTGGCATGTAACTGGTACGGGTTGACATCTGCAATAGCCCCAAATGAGGTTACTTCTATTTCTGCTCTTTTAATTGTATTATTCAGATAACAACATTCTAGAACAGTCAAGTTTGAAAGTGGTTGCAGACACTGATTGAAAAAACCACCACCACCACCAACAACAACAAAAGTTGTAAATCTAATAAAAATCATTTAAACGGATAGAAAATAATGTGGGAATAGGTGACAATGCTGAAATTTCTTTCCTTAGTTCTGTGCAAAATCTTGGGTCAATACTACAATAAAGTTTTTCTTTAAATTGTAGTGTGTTTATTTGAACTGTTTTGATATAGAGGGCTATGCGGGCATGTCTGTTTCATGCAAAATATGAATATTCTAGGTCTCAAAGTTTGAGGACAATATTTTTAAAGATTTCCTTCTTTATATTTATGTAAAATCTGTGATCCTACAACGCAGCGCTTATTCTCATTGTACCATGATTATTTGAAGTGTTTTGATACATGGCTATTAAACCACGGGACATTCCAAATATGAAACCTGCAGGCCTTATCGTTTGGGCCAAAAAGTGTTTTCAAGATTTCCTTGTTTATATCAATGTATAATCTGTTATCCTACAACATAGGGATTATTTTCATTGTAAAGTGATAATTTGAAGTGTCTTGATAGAGAGCTATTAGACAATGGGACATTCCAAATATGAAAGCTGTAGGCCTTACGGTTTGGGAGAAAATGGTTTTCAAGATTTCCTTCTTTATCTCTATGTAAAATCTGGGATCCTACAAAACAGAGCTAATTTCAATTGTAGAATAATTATTTAAAGTATATGATAGAGGGCCATCAGGCCATGCTACATGCAAAATTTAAATGCACAAGGCCAATCTATTTGGGAGGAGATGATTTTTACAGATTTCCTTCTTACCTCTATGTAAAATCTGGGATCCCACAACATAGGGCTAAATTTCAATGTGAAGTGATAATTTGAAGTATTTTGGTAGAGGGCCATTAGACAATACTACATACCAAATATGAACGCTCTAGGCCTTATGGTTTTGGAGAAGAAGATTTTTTAAGTTTTTTTCATTCTGTTGCCATGGCAACTAGAGTTCTTCACTGATTTCAATTCTTTGAAGTGTTTTGAAAGAGCATGACCTAAGGATCATTTCTGTGAAGTTTGATTGAAATCTGATTGTTAGTTTAGGAGGAGAAGATTTTTTTTGTAATGGTGAATGGACGGACGGACAGACGGACATTGACCGATCACAATAGCTCACCTCAAGCACTTCGTGCTCAGGTGAGCTAAAAAGCTAAAGGGTTATAAACAATACTCACTGTTACAAGTTGGCATTTCTCCTGACCACGTGGCATTCTCAGTACAAGATGCCACAAGATCCCCGCTAGCATAATAGTAACCATAGTTACAAGAGTATGTAACACTGTCAGAATAGTTGTATGATAACAGGGATGGTGAAAATGTTCCATTGCCCAATGCATCAGGGGGGTAACATGTGACCACTGCAACAATAAATAAAACAAACTGTACATAGCTGAATAAAGTTACTGTATTTTTCAAAAAAAAAAAAAAAGCTTAAAAGAACCTGTTTCTGTCAAAAAAGAATTAAAACTGTCAGAATTCAGGCAACAAATCACTACTTCTTTCTTCATGTGACAAAATTTTAGACTTGTTAAAGCTTACTGTGACTGCAGATGACAATGTCAATCTGGCTAAAATGATGGGATTTGAAAGGGCAGAGAAAGGTTGTGGGGGAAGAAGAAAATGCTGTTACAAGCATTTTTCCTCTTCCCACAGTGTTTTCAAAAGCTTGCTTCCTCATGGGGTTGTTTGGTAAATTGATTAACTCTTTACTACATGACAAAAATGTAGACTTGCTCAAATTGAAAGCATTTGCAGGGGTCAATTCAAATGTGGCTGAAATGATGGAATTTGTCTTTGATATGGTAGAAAACATTGTGGGAAAAGGTAACCAGCATTTTCTCCTTTTCACCCTATGTTTTTCTTCACTATCAAAGAAAAATTGCACCATTTAAGCCACATTGAAATTGCCATCTGCAAATGCTTTCAATTTGAGCAAGTCTACATTTTTGTCATGTAGTAAAGAGTTAATCAATTAACCAAACAACCTCATGAGGAAGCAAGCTTTTGAAAACACTGTGGGAAGAGGAAAAATGCTTGTAACAGCATTTTCTTCTTCCCCCACAACCTTTCTCTGCCCTTTCAAAATTTTGCCGTCTGGTAATGGGTTAACTTACAGGGCACAATTTAGAAAAAATCCTAGTAAAACAACGCCATGAGGAAGCAAGCTTTTGAAAACACTATGGGAAGAGGAAAAATGCTTGTAACAGCATTTTCTTCTTCCCCCACAACCTTTCTCTGCCCTTTCTAAAATTTTGTGGTCTGGTAATGGGTTAACTTACAGGGCACAATTTAGAAAAAATCCTAGTAAAATATGGGTAATTTACATGAAGCATAATTCAATGCTTGAATAGATAATAGAGAATTTTAAGAAATATCTCCTTCAGCTACAATGTTTTTAAAAAGTGGTTTACCATAAGGCAAGGCAGTTATTGACTTTTGAAAAGTGATACAGCCATGGAATCTTTCTGGCATTCCCCTAGTGTGGAAGGTACCGATGAAGGAAGAGCACAAGACATGGTGTCTCACCACATGTAAGGGAGGTTTGAGAGACATCCCCAAAAATTTTGAATCTAAAAAGTGCTACTGCCAATACAATATTCTGCTGAAGACTTGGGTCTGGCTATGGCCAGGCTGGCTGGACTGCCAAAAATGGCTTTACAAGATGACACAAGCTGTATGCAACAGAAAGCAGAAGAAAGAGGAGGCATCAATCCTTTACCAAACAATCCCATGTTTTAATGACCCTGAAGAATACAGCTTTTGTAAACACTGTCAGAAAAAGAGAAAAATGCTGGTGACAAGCATTTTCCCCTTTACTCACAGCATTCTTTGTTCTTTTAAGGACATCCTAGGTTATACGTTTTCTGTAAATGCTTTACATTCTGGCAAAGCTGAATTTTTATCTTGTGGTTAGGAGGTTAAACCATACCTGTACAGTTTGGTGGTTGTCCTTCCCAGAGTTTAGTTTCAGTACATCTATGTGTCTTGTCTCCTGTTGTCATGTTATATCCTAGCTCACAGATATATGTTACAGTTGTGTTGTAGTTGTATTCTGATTGGTTTGTCATGATGTAGCTGTGGTCAGGGACGAATGGTTGTAGGCAGGTTATAACTAATAGAACAGTGTGTTATTAATTATTGTGTTATTTACACTAGTATATCTGCAAATTCTCTATAAAGCTCTCTTGAAACAAGATACAAAGCACTAAGTGTAATTATGGCCCGCACAAGTGTTACACATTTTGGTTGTTGCAAAATCTTGAAATAAAGTGCAAGCATAATGAAAGCGCAGTTCAAACTTGTCCCTTCTCTTAATTGCAATTGCAAATTCGATGCTAATGCTAGCAGCTAGCAATGTCCCACACTACTAACAGGAATTTAAGCATATTGCGGTAGCTTGCGAAAATATGTTGTGGAAGCTTGTAAAAAATTATCATACTCTACCAATTAGTACATATTTATACTTGTATACAAAACTATTCTTTTCACACAACATGTATGAACTGCATGTAAACAGGTGAGTTATCAAAGTAATAAGAAAATAAGACACAAAACTGATGAAACTAAGAAACAGACAGATTTCCATTATCTATGTATGCAAAAGTACTTTAAGCAAAGTAACAGTAAAGCTACCAAATTTATAGATATTAAATGATATCAAATGGTTGCTATCTCAGAAGCAGTAACCAAATTGATATAAAAAGAACACAGTGATGGTACAACGAAGAAAAAATAAAATTTTCCATCTTCTTTATGTTGGAAAGTATGTTGCGCAAAGTAAGATGAAAACTGCCAGTCATAGAGTTTAAATAAGTGCAGAAACAATCTACTATACCCAATAAACAAGGCTTAGCATTCTTCTCTTTTTGAAACTGTACTCATATGGGATTATTCACAAAAAAAAAGTAGGTGCATCACAGATTTATCGATGACTTTGAAACTTTTAGCCAATAAAGCTGCAATAAGATACCAACAGACATTTGAAATTAGCTGCAATCTCAACGGTGTAAAGACAGGCTTCTAAATGTGGTTTCAATAATATATTTTAGCTTGTGATGCAACATAGTTCATTAAAAAAAGCTTGTGGGAAAGGAAGAGATTGCTTCTTTCCTCACAATCCTATCAATAGCTGTCTAGTTCAGGGTTTTAACCTTTTTATGAATTAATGTAACACTTGTCCAATATGAAAGCAGTTTCAAATGACAATTTAAATGAGGCCCAACTGACAGAATTTGTCTCTTAAGTATAATAAAACAATATGGGAAATGGGACAAAATGCTGGTTAAGTATTTTCTCTGATTTCCACTATGTTTTCAAAAGCCTCTTCCTCTGGGTCATGAAAATTTCAGACTGCTTGTGTATCCACAGATCAAAGAGACGCTGATATGAGTTGTGATGTTAAATACCTCTTGTTGTACAACCTCTTGAAACATGACTGTTTACTTCTAAGAAAATACAGAGCCCATAATTATGATTTATTGTGAATTTATAAGTGCATAATTTTTCAAGTCTGAATACTCAAATAACTTGTGTCTATTTGTTTGAACATTTAATCACTTTTTCATACCTACATGTACCTACATTGAATTTTTAATTAAGTACACATAACAAAAATTGACTGCTGTACTATTAGCATGAACAATCTACAGCGAAACCTTGCAAATAAGCAATTTACAGAGCTTTTTTTGCATATTTGACACTTTGTTGTAGAGAAAAAGGATGTAACTGATTTGCTAATTTCAGCATTTTTTCCCTCCTTTACTCTTTTTCCTATTTTTTAGTCTTTACCAAATAACAAAATTTTAAAATGGTTCAAATTGAAAGCTTTTGCAGATGACAAATTAAATGTGGCTCAAATTATGGAATTTGTCTTTGATGGAGTAGAAGACATTGTGGTTAAAAAAGAAAGCTTAAGTATCCAGGGTCATTAAAACACAGGATTGTGTGGTAAAGAGTTAATTAAAGATAGAAGAATCTTACTAAACCTTTTTGCATGAGCAAGCTATAGCATATCTTACATATCAAAGATTTACAAAGCCTTTTCGCAGATTTGATACTTAGCTGTAGAGAAACAGGATGTAACCTGTTTGTCATACTATAAGTTTTTCCCTATTAACCCTTTATCACACAATCTCAAGTTTTAACCACCCCGAAAAAGAAACCTTTTGAAAACATTGTGGGAAAAGGAGAAAATGCTGGTAACCAGCATTTTCTCCTTTTCCCGCAATGTTTTCTACCCTATCAAAGAGAAATTCCATCATTTGAGCCACATTTAAAATGTGAATCAAATATTTACAAAGGTTTTTTTTTTGCAGATTTGGATAATTAGCTGTATAGAAACAGAATGTCACTGATTTCTCTTATTTGAAATTCTTCCACATTTAAGTAAAATACAGTTAAACTAAAGGTCATTATACTTGTACAATTTGGTGGGCTACCACCCCAAGTCCAGTTGGCTTGACAAGTCCTTATACCATCTCCATCTGTCAGATTGTAGCCAAGGTCACATGTATAGGTCACGGAGGTGTTGAAATCATGTAGAGGTTGACTTGGGAACACAGTCGCATGTGGCTCTAGGGTTTCATCACATTGTACAACTGAAAATTAAAATAACTGTTGTATAGATTCTACTAACTAGACTGTGTCCTTCCTGCAAACTAAGTGATAATTTAACCCATTACCACACAGTCCCAAGTTTTGACGAACCTGTAAGAGAAGACTTTTGAAAACATTGTGGGAAAAGGAGAAAATGCTGGTAACCAGCATTTTCTCCTTTTCCCACCATGTTTTTTACCCTATCCAAAACAGAAATCACCATTTGAGTTACATTCAATTTGTCGTCTGCAATTACTTTCAATTTGGACTGGTCTAAAATTTTGTTGTGTAGTAAGGAGTTAATACATAGAGCACCTTTCAAACCTTTAGTAGCCTTTGAGGCCAGTGTAGATCAATCAAAGATCAGACTGCAACGAATATTCAGCAGGGTTCATACAGTGCCATAAGTATAAAGATATTATGCAGGGAGTGGTACTATATTCTTTGATAAAACAATGACATCCATGAGACTTTGGCTGGCTGGACTACCAACCACTCCTTATTTCAAACCATCAGCAATTTCAAAACCACAGGAATTCTCATTTTCTTTACCCTTAGTGCGCTGTATAAACTACAGATATTTTAACTCTAGAAATAAGTCTGTTCTTTTAAAAAAATAACTGAGCAGAAGTCATTGTGTTCATACATATTTCAAATAATTATCAATAATATCTTGGGTCATTTGAAAACACAAGAAAACTAGAAATTATCTTATCATATCATATGCACATACCAAAATTGTCTCTCTGTAGCTAGAAAATTGATAAGTGAACATTAAAACTACACTGAGTCTGCAAAATTGAGGATATGAAGTTATTGCTTGTAATATATCACTTTCTTCAATAACACGGGGCTTTTGTCCTAGGGGGCTTTTGTCTCTGGGGCTTTTGTCCTATGGGACTTTTGTCCTACACTACTAGAATAGTCATCAGCATTTTCTTCTTTTCCCACAATGTCTTCAAAAGCCCTCTTCCTCAGGGTCAGTACGGGATGGTTTGGCAAAAGGGTTAAAGACAAACTAAACTTTTTAACACACATCTTTTGAAATGTGTACTTATCATTTTTGTAGTTATATCAAAATATGTATTTATGACAGTCCCATGTTTTAACAACCCGAGGAAAGCTTTTGAAGTATTTTGAGATAAGGAGAAAAATGTTGATAACCAGCTTTTTGCTACTTTTCCCATAATGTTATCTATCCCTTCAAAACCAATTTCATCATTAAAGTCACAATCAAAATTTCATCTGCAGACACTTTCAAATTGGACAGGTCTACTACCATTTTGTTGACTGGTTAACTCCTTACCACAAGTCAAAAATGTACACTTGTCAAAACTGAAAGCATTTTGCAGACGATAATTCAAATGTGATTCAAATGATGGAATTTGTCTTTCATAGGGTAGAAAACATTGTGGGAAAAGGAGAAAATGCTGGTTACCTGCATTTTCTCCTTTTCCCACAATGTTTTCGACCCTTTCCAAAAAAAATTTCAATTTTTCAATCAAGAAAGAAGCCTTTTGAAAACGTGGGAAAAGGAGGAAATGCTGGTAACCAGCATTTTCTCCTTTTCCCACAATGTTTTCGACCCTTTCCAAAACAAATTTCAATTTTTCAATCACATTAATTTTAATTTTGTCGTCTGCAAATGCTTTGAATTTGGACCAGTCTAAAATTTTGTAGTTTGGTAAAGAGATAAACGATCAGTAATCTGAATATCAAGTCTGATCTAGATCTAGATCAACACCGTACAAAACCTTGGTTCAGGTGCCAATAATTTGAGCCTTGCTCTGGTAAAAGAGGGGTTTAGTGCATCTCTGTGATGCATTATGCCAAGGAAGTCGTTAGATAATCATGGATCCATAAAATCCATTCAGTCTGATGATTGACTTGATACAGAGGTTCTTGGAGTCCACATGCATAAAATTTACAAATAGCAGAAAGATTTGACCCATGTCGGTTACCAGCATTTTCTCCTTTTCCCACAATGTTTTCAAAAAGCCTCTTTCCCTGGGTTGTTCAAACTAGGGTAAAGGAATAACTATGTTGCTATACTTACTAGAACAAACAGCTATGACTCCTGTCCACGTGGCATTCTCTGTACATTGTCTGGTGAGGCTTCCACTAGCATGATAGTAACCATGGTTACATGAGTAAACTACTGTGTCTGTATAGTTGTATGAAGTTAAAGATGGTGTGAATGTTCCATTGCCTGTTGATTCTGGTGGATCACAGGTTACAACTGAAGACATATTAGTGAAATGAGCCCTGCTCTGTAAAAAGGGGGCTTACTGCATCTCAGGGATGCATTATACCAAGGAAGTCATCATATAATTGTGGATCCATAAAATCCATTTTCTTTCACAACTTACTGATCGAGTCATGGGATACACTGGTCCTTTGACATGCAGAAAACTGATCAAAAGCAAAAAGTCTCGGCCAACGTCAGCCTGCGTGCACTGCACAGGCTGACCTGGATCGATACTTTTTGCAGATGCATGAAGCCCTCTTTTCAGAGCATACTCAAATGTATTTGTTTGCTTTACTCATTACCAAATAACATTTTACAATTGCCAAAACTAAAGGGGTTTACAGATCACAAACCAGATGTGCCTCAAATCAATGCATTTGTCTTGCCAAGTAAAAACATCAAGGGAAAAGTAGAAAATGCTGGTGACCACCATTTTCTCTTATTCTCACACTGTTTTCAAAAGCTTATTTTCTCAGGGTCATTAATAGTCAGGATTGTGTGGTAAAGAATTAAAAGTTACTGCACTCATGCCAGTCATATTGCCTTCTTCTGGGATATCTTCCACCTTTTTCTTTCAGTGATCCTTTTCAATTAGACATTAATCTTTAAATGGTATTTCCATAATGAGCTACGTAGCCTCTTAAGGTATTGTTAGACTTCTCGCACTGATATGTAGGAATATCACATGATCAGTAACAGGTGTAGATTGAGTAAACTCGTATTCAAATAAGAACAATGATGCCATATCTGATTTCATGAAAATAGATGGAATTACTGACTGTATCATTTCTTTATTCAGATGCCAAAATCATCCTTTTTTACCAAATGAATGTGTACAAATTTTTTATGCTTGCAGAAAAATATATTGTGCTGTATTTATAAGTCTTTTAGCTCTTTACCAGACGACAAATTTATAGGCTGGTCCAAATTCAAAGCACTTGCAGAAAAAAAATTTAATGTGACTCAAATGAAGGTATTTGATACAGAATGGGTAGAAAACATTGTGGGAAAAGAAGAAAATGCTGGTTACCAGCATTTTCTTCTTTTCCCACAATGTTTTCAAAAGCCTTCTTTCTGGGGGTCATTAAAAGTCAGCATTGTGCCGTAAAGGTTAACAGAAATTTTAAGTTATGGCAGAAAATCTAAAAAGGCCCCTTTAACCCGCTGACACACAATCCCGAGTTTTAACAACCCTAAAGTCGAAAGCTTTTGAAAACATTGTGGGAAAAGGAGAAAATGCTGGTAACCAGCATTTTCTCCTTTCTTCCCATTAATGTTTTCTACCCTTTCCAAGACAAATCTCATTCATTAAGTCACATTTGATTTGATGTCTGCAACTGCTTTCAAATTAGACCAGTTGAAGATTTTGTTGTTTGGTAAAGAGTTAACTCTTTACTAGATGACAATTTTTTGAGACCTTTCTAATTTGAAAGCATTAGCAGATCACAAATCAAAAGAGGCTTAATTGATGGGGTTTGTCTTCAAAAGAGAGAAATAGATTGTGGGACAAAGATAAAATGCTGGTTACCAGCATTTTCTCTTTTTCCCACAATATTTTCTAAAAACTTACTCTTAAGGATCATTGAAACTGGGGATTGTTTGGTAAAGGATTAATCTGGCCCTATACAACCCATTAAAAAAACTTCAATAAATTCAGGGAACAAAACTGAAAATTAGAAGGAAAAAACTCAACCCTTCTTTATGTCCACTTACTTGTACAGTTTGCTTCTGTGCCTTCCCATGCTCGTGTTTCAGTACATCTCCTTGTCTCATCCCCTCCAGTTCTGTTATATCCCAGTTCACATGTATATGTTATAGTTGTGTTGTAATCAGATTCAGAGATGTTGGGTGTGATGTAGGTGTGGCTTGGAATGTGGGGTTGTGGACATGTTATAACTTATGAAACATGGTAGAGAAAGTTTTTATGATTCAAAATATTAATTTTCCGGAGAAACAGATATGCACAGATGATCTATAAACTACACCAGTACTCACACCAAATGTGTGGGCCAAAGCAACCCCAAAGCTGACACTGCTCCAGGGTATCAAACTTGGGACCTCATGATTGCAAGGACAATGCTCTACCTCACAACCATGGACACCACACTTACTTATATATGAAAAACTTTATGACTGTACACAGACTCTAATAACTCTCATCTGTATTTATTCCGCAATTAACCCTTCATCACACAATAAAATTTTAGTCTAGTTCAAATTGAAAGCTTTTGAAGACAACAAATTATATGTAGCTTTCTTTCTTAGGGGGCACTACAAGTCAGGATTGTGTAGTAAAGGGGTAACCTAATCTCAACTGCCAACTTCTAACAGTTAGTTCTGCATCAGCATTAGTCTACCAAGAAGAAAACCAACACACCTTTTTCAGACTGCAGAATGCAACAGAACAAGTCACAATCATTTCTACAAAGTCAAAGAAGAAAAAGCAATACAAACATTAGAATTCCTACTTACTTGTGCAGACTGTTTGAGTACCATCAAATGTGCCATTAGCCTGGCAGGTCCTTACATCACTGCCACCAGTCAAATTGTAGCCAAGGTTACAGATATATGTCACACTGATGTTGAAGTCAAAAAGGTTGTAGTCAGGACTGAGAGATGTGTGGTTCTCAGTGGTTCTGTTACACTGTACAACTGAGGAAGAAAAACAACTATCATGACAAGTAAATGATTGATTCACTGACTGATTGGTTTAACTGATTGATTGATTGGATTAATTTGACTGATTGATGGACTGATTGAATGGTGTTCTATGTTGCTATCAATATTATTTCATTCATATCACAGCAAATGCTAACTTATTTACCTCCTGGGTTTCCCCAGTACTAGGCTAGGGCTCTGAAGTGTCTTGTCCAAGGACAATCCTTACAGAGGAAAAAGTGGAGGCACAAACAGTACCGCATTGAATAGGCTGTATAATTCACTCTGCTATTTGGAAGAATTAGTATAACACTCATTGCAGCATTCTCTAACCCTTTACCAAAAGATCCTGTGCTTTAATGACCTTGAAGAGTAAAATATTTGGAAACATTATGGAATAAGCAGAAAATGCTGGTAATCAGCATTTTCTCCTTTGCCCATAATGTTTCTAAAGTTATTTACTTCAGACTTGGGTAAGTTGTTTTACATCAAAAGGGAAAAACCCTATCAGAAGGGTAGGTAACCCTCAGAATATTTGTTAACACAGTTATGTCCATTTTTTGACTTTTTTCCACAATAAAAGCAACTGCAGCTGATAGCCTTTTCCTAAAATGTTTTCAAAAGCTTTCTTCCAGGGGGTTGTTTGGTAAAGGGTTAACTTACTTGGGCAAGTCGGCACAATTCCACTCCAAGTTCCATTTTCATTGCATGTTCGCACAGAATCCCCTGAAGCCTGATAGAAGCCATAATCACATGTGTATGTCACAGTGTCGGAGTAGTTGTGTACAGACAGGGAGGGAGAAAATGTTCCATTTCCTACTGCCTCTGGTGGATCACATGTAACCACTGCAATAAAGTTAGTTCATAGTATTCAGTTCAGGAGAATTTTAACCCTTTACTTAACAATCCTGAGTTTTAATAACCCATAGATAATGGGTTTTTTGAAAACATCCTTGGAAAAGGAGAAAATGCTGGTAACCAGCGTTTTCTCCTTTTCAGAGAGTGTTTTCTATCCATTCACAGACAAATACCATCATTTGAACAACATTTAATATGCCATCTGCTGAAGCTTTCAATATGACATAAAGAATTCAGTTGGCCATAACTCCAATAATAGTCAACCTGTCATGCAAATTGCACATGCACAAGTCTGCATAGTAGTAGGGAGGCTTGAATTAACCCTTTACCACACAATCCCAAGTTTTAACAATCCTGAGGACAGGACTTTTGAAAAAAATTGGGGAAAATGTTGGTAACCAGCATTTTCTTTTCTCTTTTTCCAACAATGTTTTCTAGTCTGTTAAGGAAGTTTTTTTCATTTGAGCCACATTTAATTTGGCATCTGCAAATGCTTCCATTTTGGACTAGTCTAAAGTTCCGTTATTTGGTAAAGATTTAAAATTTCAGCCAGATTGGTTGAAACTGTACAAGCAGCAATGGATATGAAATTGCTTCTAAGGATGGACATGTGCAATCTGATTCCAGAATACCACCCTGCCTAGCTTGGTGGGGGTAAGGTTGGGGTGGGGGGGGGGAGTTCAATAAAGGTAGACAGAAAAAAAAAAAAAAAAACTATAAAAATTTGTAATACTACTTAAGTAGATAATGTAGCTAAGCAATGCAACTGAGCAAAATCAAAAATCAAGATCACCAGACAACGAATGTGAACAAAACACGGAATAAATTATTGATATCTGATGGCTGCAATTTCAAAAAGAACTTGATTCATGTTCTTTAGACTAGGTTAAATACCTATGATTTCTATCTTATTGTTTGTCATGGACAACATATATTGAATGTTCCTCAGTTTTTTCATTAACCCTTTACTGCACAATGCCGCCTTTTCACGACCCTGGCACAGAAGCCTTTTGAAAACATTGTGGGAAAAAGGAGAAAATGCTGGTAACTAGCACTTTCTCCTTTTTCCACTATGTTTTCTACCCTATCAAAGGAAAATTGCACCATTTCAGTGACACTGAGATTGTCGTCTGCAAAATGCTTTCAGTTTGGACAAGGCTAAAATTTTGTTTTCTGGTAAGGGGTTAAATGAAGATTTAAAAATAATCAAACTAGGTCTAGATATTTTTTTGTCTTACTCTTGATGAAAAAAACCTATTCTTAATACAAATTTTTCACAGTGTTATGCCAAAAATAAAATCTTTGTGTCCAATAAGAATCTTTATGCAAACTATAATAATCTCTCAGAGAATTTATAAATTGAGCAGACTTTCATTATCAACTTCAATTGTTGCAAATTTTGTATATTTTTTTGAAATGATATGGCAATAAAATGGCATTCAGCTGTTTATTTCTGAAGTGGACAAAGAACATTTTCTGATACAGGAAGTTCTAAAAAGATGAAGTTACGTGTGCAGTTTGCCTCTGTGCCTTCCCATGCTCTTGTTTCAGTACATCTCCTTGTCTCATCCCCTCCAGTTCGGTTATATCCCAGTTCACATGTATATGTTATAGTTGTGTTGTAATCAGACTTGGAGATGTTGGGTGTGATGTAGGTGTGGTCAGGGATAGGGGGTTGTGGACATGTTATTACTGAAAGTGAGAATAAAGTCTTTAACATACACTTGTATTTGTTTTATAGTTATTAGTATACCTTATTTATTACTTTACCACATGAAAACGATTTAGACCTGTCCAAATTGAAAGCATTTGCAGACAACAATTCCCATGTGGCTCAAATAATGATTTTTCTTTGATGGAGTAGAAAACATTGTGGAAAAGGAGAAAATGCTGGTAACCAGCATTTTCTCCTTTTCCAACGATGTTTTCTACTCTTCCAAAAACAAATTTCAATTTTTGATTCACGCTTATTTTGTCGTCTGCAAATGCTTTCAATTTGGACTGGTCTAAAATTTTGTCATTTGGTAAGGAGTTAACCCTTTCCCAAACGACAAATTTTGGACTGGTCCAAACTGAAAGAGTTTGCAGACGACAATTTTAAATTTGATGAAAATGGCAGAAAGGTCTCAAAAAGGGTAGAAAACACTGTGGGAAAAGGAGAAATTGCTCGTTACGAGCAATTTCTCCTTTTCCCACAGTGTTTTCAAAAGACTTGTACTGCAGACACGTGAAAACCAGGGCTTGTTTGGGAAAGGGTTAATCTGTTCTGTAATCATTATGTCAATTTTGACACTGTCAGAATAATTATATAAAGGGTAAAAATGATCAGACTGGAACCTAAGCTACATGCATACACAACATACCACAAAAGTTTCAAGGTTAACAAAAATTATTTACACTACCTGTACAGATGGGAGGGGAACCATCAAAAGTCCAGTTTGCCAGACAAGTTCTGACTGCATTTCCACCAGTAAGGTTGTAACCAAGGTTACAAGAGTAGGTCACACTGGTATTGAAGTCATACTGCATTTGGTCTGGAGTAACTGTTGAAAATGGCTCTACACTTTTGTTACACTGCACAACTGTAAAACAATAACACTGACTCGAGTAAGAATCCTTGACACAATCATCATGTGCATGTACACAAAACTTTTCTTTGTCTTTGAGGAGACCTTCTTTTAATCCCTAGGCTGGTATGCACAGCACTATGTGCTTTTGTAGACAGCATACATCAAGATCAGACTGCACAGAGTATGCAGTCTGATCTTTGATCTGCACTTTCCAATTTGGTGTGATTTTTTTTGGCCTAGAGAACTTAAATATCTTATTCTTTTGGATTTCTAGGATCGCCTAGCAATATTAATCAAAAGTGGTTCAAATGAAATACTTATCTAGGAAAGGTTACCAGCTTTTTTTTTCTTTCCCAAAATGATTTCAAAAGCCATTCCCCAGGGTCGTTAACTTTTTGCTTTTTGCAGATGTATTAAGCCCCATTTTTATAGAGTATAGCTGAAATTATACAATGCAGATGATCTTTCTAGCAGATAAATGTATACCTACTGGAACAGGTAGGTTTGATTCCACTCCACGTCCCATTCTCTGTACAATATCTGCTGAAATTTCCATCACTGATATAGTATCCATGATCACATGTATATGTCACAATATTGGAATAGTTATAAATAGACAAGGATGGTGCGAAAGTTCCATTTCCAATGGTATTAGGCATGCCACAGGTTACCACTGCAAGAAACAATAAACATATACCCTTTATTTATTTCCATCTTTTGATCCTGTCAATCAAAAATGCCAGTGTAAGATTACACAATACAGAATGACATAATGTGATAAACAGTACAAAAAAAAAACCCCTGGTACATAGACCCCCCCATCCCATTTTTACAAATATAATATAACTGTAAGACATAATAAATTGTCACTATGGTTTATTCTAGTCTACGTAAGGTTTAAAAATCAGCAAAATTCAAACATAAAGTAATGCACATACTTGGTTTATCAAGATTTATTGATATGCTCATCAACTTACATGTACAGTTTGCCTCTGTGCCTTCCCATGCTCGTGTTTCAGTACATCTCCTGGTCTCATCCCCTCCAGTTCTGTTATATCCTAGTTCACATGTATATGTTATAGTTGTGTTGTAGTCAGACTCGGAGATGTCGGGTGTGATGTAGGTGTGGTCAGGGATAGCGGGTTGTGGACATGTTATAACTGTGGCAAAATATCTTGAAAATCAGTTAACCCTTTCCCAAACAAGCCCTGGTTTTCACGTGTCTGCAGCACAAGTCTTTTGAAAAACACTGTGGGAAAAGGAGAAATTGCTCGTAACGAGCAATTTCTCCTTTTCCCAGTGTTTTGTACCCTTTTTGAGAACTTTCTGCCATTTTCATCAAATTTAAAATTGTCGTCTGCAAACTCTTTCAATTTGGACCAATCCAAAATTTGTTGTTTGGGAAAGGGTTAAAATTGAACCAACACAATAATTACAGTCAATAAGATATTGTAAGTAACTGGACATTTATAGTAAAAACCCCTAAAAGAAATTAATTAATGTATCATACATTTTCAGTCTAGAAAAAAGACCTGTATAACTGCAAATATCAGTGTTGCTAACGTCAGGGACGTGTCAGCAAAGCTGACAGTTTAGATCAAAGATCAAACTGCACATTTTGTGCAGTCTGATCTTTGATCTACACTGGCCACAAAGGCAACTGAAAATGTGAAAGGAGCTTTGGAGGTTAATCCTTAAACTGCTAAGTGTGATTTCATTGGGACCTTTTGTGGACAGTGTAGATCAAGATCAGACTGCACAAAATGTTAAAGGTTAGTAGGCAAATATGTGTCATACATGTATGCATTGATAACCACAAGGCTTTGTCAAAAAAATGGTTATAAGTCTTACTCACTTGTAGGGAGTTATTATTTCCATCACATGTAGATTGTCTTCAAAATAAGTCTACCGTAGGAAATATGAAATGTTTTTCTTGAACTTTCTCACATGGGGGTCATTTGACCCCACCAAATACAAAAAGGGAAGGCAAACATTTACAGTTTGGGGGACAATTAGAAAATCTGGGGGTCCAAACCCTGATGATTGGGTTCAAACTGAATGATAATTATTCCTCAATGAAATTCTCTTTTTAATCAGGATTTATGAAAAGCTCTCCTCCAACCAGCCAGATACAGGGTTTACAAGGAGCTGTCCTCAACCAGTCAGGTACAGGTTTATTTGCTGTCCTCCATCTGGCCAGATACAGGGTTTATAAGGAGCTGTCCTCAGCCAGTTAGGTACAGGTTTATATGCTGTCCTCCATCTCGCCAGATACAGGGTTTATAAGGAGCTCTCCTCCAACCACTCAGATACAGAGTTTTTAAGCTGTCCTCCAACCAATCAGATTCAGGGTTTGTAAGGAGCTCTCTTTCAACCAGCCACCTTGTTTTTCATTTTTGTTTGTTGTTTAAAATTTTTTCAGCCAAATCACAAAAGTCAGAGCACCTATCCACGACTTGTGTTCCCAGAGTCTCTTTTGAAAGAACTTTGCCCAACACTATTTTCTAAGCCACTGCCTGCTTTCCCACATAAACATCTTAGAAACTATGATCATGAGAAAACCATGAATCCAGTCACAATAAGTATCATCAATCCTGGGAAAGCCTTAGGCTGAGCTGAGATTCAATCTCATGAGTCCTCTGATGTATGTGAGAAAAGTTATCAGTGACTTGGAAAGAAAGTTGTGTCAGTCCTGGTGTGAGAAAGCCAGGAAACACATGCATATGTACACTGACCGCCGCGCTATGACCTAAGCTGTTTAAATGGCACTAGACTCCAATACAATAAATCATCTCATGTGTCTAGGGCCCGTATTCACCAACATTTCCTAAGAAAATTCTTAGTCTTATTCTCCAAGATTTTCAAAATGTGAAAGTAACACAGCTTCTGATAGACTAAACCAAATGATTCAGCCAACCAGAAGTTGTGTTACTTTCGCATTTACAAAATTCTGGAGAATAAGACAAAGAATGTTCTTAAGAATGGTTGGTGAATACAGGCCCAGGCTGGACTATTAGCACCACAGACAGAGCCACTGGGCTCAGTTACCAACATCCAATAGCAGGTCTAGCACTTACTTGTACAGTTGGGTGCACTGCCATCAAATGTTGAATTTGCTTGACAGCTGCGAATACTGTCCCCAGAGGTGAGATTGTACCCGAGGTCACAAGTGTATGTAGCAGTGCTGTTAAAGTCATACAAGTCCTGATCTGGGGAGACTGATGCATGTAATTCCACAATCTTTTTGCACTGTACAACTGTAAAGAGAAAAATTAACTCTTCCAGTGCTTAGCACAACTATGTTGCTTTTTGGTATGGCAGCCCCATCTTGATCTATACTGGCCACAAACTATATTTGTGAAAGGCACTTTGAGGGTTAATTGAAAAAATGAATCAAAGAAATCGATAATAGCTAAGTGATAAGGTGAATTTTTGTTTATGGAAACGGAAAGGTGGGCATTTACAGTAGCAAGTTAACAAAGTTTTGGTATCAAGGATGGAGTTAACAAGCAGATTTGAAGAAATCCATAATAGCAAACTGATAAGGTGCATTTTTGTTTATGGAGATTCCATCATAAAAATGAAAGAGGAAACAGAGAGATGCACATGCACAGTAAGAAGTCAACAAAGTGTTGGTATCAAGGATGGTGTTAACAAAGAGCACAGAACCAAGCAATGAAAATATTTTGAGGTAAATAGCCTATTTTGCTGGCAATTTTCTCACTAAAAGACATCCCTGCAGTATGCAAATTACATGTGTACCTCAAATCTTATTACCATGTTTTGGGTTTGCCTTGAAATGTCCAGAAAGGTTTTTTTCCATAATTATCCTACTAATTAAAACTTCAGAGAAGCAGACAACATTCTGGTATCTTTCCTGAAACTATTGGCCACCTACTTAACAGCTTACTTAAATTCCTATGCCCATTTTTTTTTTTCAAAGAAGGCACGGGGTTTTAAAGGATAGTTCATATTAAAGTATTACTTAAACAGACAAGTTTTGATCCAGTCCAAGTGGCATTCTCATTACAGGTATGGACAAGATCCCCACTCAGGTTGTAGTATCCATAGTTGCATGCATAGGTCACGGTGCTGGAATAATTGTAGAGGGACAATACTGGGCTGAAAGTTCCGTTTCCAATACTGTCAGGGGCACGACAGGTCACAACTGAAAGAGGGAGAATATCCAACATCTTTTTTTTTAACCTTTTACCACAAAATCCTAAATTTCAACGACCCTTAGAAAGACAGCTTTGAAAACATTGTGGAAAAAGGAGAAAATGCTGGTTACCAGCATTATCTACTTTCCCTACAATGTTTTCTATCCTTACACAGGCAAATCCCATTACTTGTACCTCATTCACCATGTCGCCTGCAAATGCTTTTAATTTGGACGAGGCTAGAATTTTGTGGTCTGGTAGAGTTAGAGCGTTGTTAAATAAACCCAACAGACATTTTTAGGCTGGAAACAAAATTCATACATTGGTAAGTGCAACTGCAATTTCAAGGTTGTCTTTGTCCAGAATATCTTGGCAAAGCAGACAGTGTGGATCAAAGATCAGACTGCACACTCTCCGAAGTCTGGTAATGATCTACACTGGCAACAAAGGCAACTACACTTTTGAAAAGTATTTTAAGGATAAATCCTTCATAGGTAACGGATATTCTTTTCAACACACCATACTACTTTATCTGGTAAACACTGTGACAAATGACAATAGTGCTTCTACTGTGGTCACAGTATTTGCTTTTATTTCAAAATTGCACAGAATATAGTTTCCTTGTTTGTTTGCTTGTTTGGTGCTTAATGCACTTTCAACAATATTTCAGTTATATCACTGCAGCCAATGCTGCAATCCATGCTTTCATGGGGCTTCTTTTACCAGTACTTCACACATAATTCTTCCAAAGCCACTGGCTACTTTTCCACATACATGTTACCATGGACACAACAATCATTGATGCTGATGGAGGAATGTGTCCTGTCAAAATAACTGTTGTTAATCCCTGGAAAGAAATTGGCTGAGCCGGGGATCCAACCAGTAACTCCCTAGTTTCAACCCGTGTAAGATACAGACTGAGCTACCTGGTTTAGCATGTAGTTTCCTTTCAGAATGGATAAATTCAATGGTTCAGAAGTATATATTCTCTTTGGGTTTAATTTATTGCTCACAAATTTTGACTAATCATGAAAAGAATAAAAAAAAAATCAAAATTATTTAAAGCCCTTTCAGCATCACAGGTAACTTTTGCTGCTTTGGTAGACAGTGTAGATCAATACAAGATTACATGCAAAATGCAGGCTGATCCTGGATTTAAACATTTGGAAATCTTATAAAACATTGTGATCCAGAAGGTTTTGAATCTCAAATAATGTTGGTCTTAACCCTTTACCGGATCAACTTGGGATGTGGCATCCCTTGACAGTATCTTACAAATGTTGACAGTTTTTACCAAAAAATTTCAAGTGCTGGTATTTCATATCTAACTACTGATGACATTCCAAATGATATTGCTTAATTTGAAAACCACCTCTATGGACAAGTGACTTTGGCAGAGACATAAATGTCATTTTTAAAGCTAGAGGATGCATCTTATATCTTAACTGACCAATCAAATAAAAATGCTTGTATATTTACTATGGGATATAGAAACAAGTGCTTGTCAAGCACCAGATCCCCCACCGATTGGGCTTTTTCTAACACAGCACCGAAATAAGAGCTTGAAGTGAAGATAAAAAAACAAGCATATTTTCTTTTTTGAAATACAGGTCCAAGTTATGAAAGTTGGCATTAACATGATATAATAACTACAAAACATTAAAACTTAATCAATATTGAAGTTTCTGAAAAAGAAAAAAAGACACTTTTTTTTTTCAAAATGCATACAAGAGTTATAAAACTTTTTTGTGTTTATGCCATAAGTATGAAACTTGGCCAAGAATGGGAAATGTGCGAACAAAAATCCAAAGTAAAAATTTACAAAGGGCAATAACTCCAAAAATACTGAAGATAGAGTTATGGTTCTTGTGCACTGCACTTCTCCTCAATTAGTTCTATATGTGTGTGAAGTTTCAAGTTCCT
The DNA here is from genome assembly GCA_945859785.2 of Tridacna gigas. Taxonomy (NCBI): domain Eukaryota; kingdom Metazoa; phylum Mollusca; class Bivalvia; order Cardiida; family Cardiidae; genus Tridacna; species Tridacna gigas. Next base: position 32,966,432 of record OX244040.2, on the reverse strand, counting down.
AGCTTTTATACTTTTGGAGATATACGCCAGACAGAAATCCAAAGTAAAAATTAACAAAGGGCAATAACTCAAAAATTACTGAACACAGAGTTTTGGTTTTTGTGAACTGCACTTCTCCTTAATGAATTCTATAAGTGTATACAGTTTGAAGTTCCTAGCCTTTGTACTTTTGGAGATACGCTCCGGACAAAATTCCAAATTGAAAATTTACAAAGAGCAATAACTCAACAATTACTGAAGATAGAGTTATGATTCTTTAGCACTGCACTTCTCCTTAATTAGTTCTATATGCGTGTGATGTTTCAAGTTCTTAGCTTTTATACTTTTGGAGATATGCTCCGGACAAAAATCCAAAGTTAAAATTTACAAAGGGCAATAACTCCAAAAATACTGAAGACAGAGTTATGGTTGTTGTGCACTGCACTTCTCCTTAATGAGTTCTATATATGTGTGAAGTTTCAAGTTCCTAGCTTTTATACTTTTGGAGATATGCTCCGGACAAAAATTCAAAGTAAAAATGTACAAAGGGCAATAACTCCAAAAATACTGAAGACAGAGTAATGGATCTTGTGCACTGCACGCCTCCTCAATGACTTCTATATGTGTGTGAAGTTTCAAGTTCCTAGCTTTCATACTTTTGGAGATATGCTCCAGACAAAAATTCCAGAAAAAAAATGTACAAAGGGCAATAACTCCAAAAATACTGAAGATAGAGTAATGGTTCTTGTACACTGCACGCCTCCTTAATGAGATCTATCCACTTGTGAAGTTTGAAGTTGATATCTCAAATACTTTTGGAGATATGCTCCGGACAAAAATGTGGGATGGAAGGACGGACAGACGGAATGGTGGAATGACCGAAGGACGGACGGAGACTATTACCATATCCCCCGCTGCCTTTTCGGCGGGGGATAATTATCCAAAGAAAAATCAGTAATTACCTGCATTAGAAGCCTCAAAGGTCACGAAATTACCATTTTCTTAATTTTTGGATATATATTGCTAAGTGTGTAAACTGCTCCTGCTCCTCCATTGGCTCGATATTTCAGATTTCTTATATTTGCAATATGCATATAAACATGTTACAGTGTGTAAAATGTTCTTATCACATGTTAAAGGCATTTGATGTCTGTGTTCGGCCGTGACGACTCATTTGGTAATGGCCTCTCCATAACTAGATAATCACTGCAGTTTATATATAGATAGATAATGTTTGTAAAGGAAAGAGGACATTTAGATGTATAAAATGGTATGTCAAACATATGTCTATCTGCAAGTGATTACAGCTAAACTATTCAGAAATACCTGATCCTGCTCCAATTAGATTTCAAAGTGTGTTTCACCAAAATAATTGCACTAGATTGGACAGTGTACATCAATGATTGCATTGCCCATGCTTTTTCTACACTTTCTGCAAAAGTGCACAGAGTAACAATTACTCACATAAGGAATAAAAAAAAAGGAAAGAATTCCATTAACCTTTTATGAAACAATCCAGTGTTTTGTTGTGCAAGAAATAAATAGCTTTTGAAAACTTTGTGTGAAAAGGAAATAATGCTGGTAGACTTTACCCAAAATGTTTTTGTTTACTCTGTCCATCACAAATACAAGCATTTGAGCCACTTTAAATATGCTGTCTCTAAATTCTTTCAATTTTGTC